>CP136057.1:412653988-414031488 GCA_032464435.1 Aegilops umbellulata
AGTCGGATGTTGATCTTGTATATGATGTATTGATGTATCCTTGCCGCATTTGTATGCCTTGTATGTATCCCCACTATTATATAATGTTGATGTAATGATATCCACCTTGCAAAAGCGTCTTCAAGATGCGCTTCAATCCTTGGTGGGACCTTCGAGTTCCTTTAGGATAGGGTCGCATCTTGGGCGTGACAAGCTGGTATCAGAGCCTCGACTGACCCTAGGAGCCCCCTTGATTGATCGTGTAGTTTGGCCGATGTTGAGTCTAGAGGAAAACATTTTCGGAGTCTAGTTATATCGGAGAGTAGGATTTCTTTTTACTCCTCTGCCCCTTCGTTGCCCTGGTAAGGAATCTTGACGTAGGTGTTTTGAATTACTCCTCTTCCCGTTCAAATTTTTTCTTTAGGATCACGCGGTTAGTTTTCGTTCATTGTCCTTCCTCTTTTCAATCCGGTGCACTTCTCTTCGAGTGGATTCGACCCTCTTTGTTTTTTTTGGGAGATCAATCCTCAGCTCTTTTCAATCGACGTTGTTTCCCTGTCCAAAGTTGTCCTTGTTTTTCCCACCCGCCCACCCCTTCTTCTCGGAACTGGAGTCCGAAATCGAGTATCCACCCTACTCGTGCGAAGCTTTTGCATTTTTTCCTTAATTATTTCAACCGGTGCTTTTCTCTTCAAGTTATTCGTTGATTTCCTCGTTCCAGCTGCTTGTGTTTTTTCTCGCCCTCCCACCCCTTTTATTTCGGAGTCTGAGTTTCTATTCGAGCAGTCAATCTCATTCGTGCGGAGTATCTTCAGTCTTTCCTCAATTGTCTCAACCGGTGAATTCTCGCCTAGTTAATCATTGTTCGTCTCATTTCCTTTTCCGGTGGATCCAATGCAAGTTTTCGGTGTTGATCATTCTTTCCGTCAGCTCAAATGTTTTCCTTGCTCGTTCCTCCTCTCGCCAGTCTATTATCCCAGAGTGTTGAAGACATCTCAGAAGATTCGTGTTTGCATCCATTTAATTTGAGGTTGTCACCTCATTCAAATCTTTCAGTTGTTCCGGTGCATCATTTCACATTCAACCGATCTTTTCCAACGGTGTTTCTTTTCAGTGGGCCCTAACCCACAGGTCTTTTCCCAGGATCTTACCTGACTCTTCTGATTTTCTCGGAGGTATTCTCAAGTTCTTTTGAAGTTTGACGTAAGTATGAATTTCATCAGTCAGATGCCTTCTCCAAGATCGCTTTCAAATTCTTTCATGATCGGGTCAATCTGTCCTCTTTTCATTCTCCCGGAGTATCTCAACAATTTTGATGGTGTTCCTCGTCATCATTCTCAACGTTTGAAGACCGAAGGAGAATTTCTCTTAAATCTTGTCCGTTCTCCCGGAGATTCACGATGCTAGCTTGATGTTACCCTATCAAGTTGTTCCCAGTCGTGCTATTCTTTTCATCTATCCGGAGTATTTCAGGAGTTGTTTTCTCTTTCGATCATCCGGAGGCCATCTTTTCGGAATATTTCTTTGTTCTAAGTTTTCGAATTCGTTCTCCAACTATTCTATATCCGTGCCCCTTCGTTTGTCTCTATATTCTTCCGGTGATTCTTTCTAGTATTCCTCAATTGGTTCACGATCTCTTCGTTCTTTTGTCTCTAAATTCCCTCAAGTATCTTCATCCGTTTCAATTCTTGCCGGTGATTCATTCTCCTTTGTCATGCAATTTTGAATTCTTACAGCGGTTCGTTCAAGATTTCTTTTCTGTTGTTATCATATCAATTCATTCGTTCTTTCCAGTCCTACCGGTGGTTCTTGAAGATTTTCCCAAGTGTTGCGGTATATCTTCCCTTAATCTTTTCCCAATGTGAATAAGTTGTTTGCAATCCATTGCTTCTCATCAATTTAATTGGTGGAGGATAAGCATAACATAATTCTTATTCTTCTTTCACCAAGCGGATCAATTCCGTCCTTCGGAGATTTTTCATGATGTCGCTCGGTCCTGAGTCATTCTTTTCTTTTCCGGAGTGCCAAGTTTCTCTCTTGTCTCATCGCGAAGCTCCATCTTAATCATCGCAAGGCTTTAATCTTATCCCTTTCATCCTTCAATTTTATCTCGTCATCCTTTTTGTTACCGAAGTTCCTCATGGTGGCTCGGCATGATTTAATCCACTCTTCAAGTGTTCATCAAGATTCTTATTCAAGGAGTTCTAGTATCGTTCCTTCTTGCTTCTCGAGGTGCAAATAATTCTCCATGTTCTTTTGAGGTAGAATATTGCATTTCTTCATTCTTCTCAGCTATTCAAGCATTTGGTTGTGGCATAATTCCACCTCAAGTTTTGGAGATGTTTTCAATAAGTCCACGACAAGTTTATTCTTTTCGTCATTGATTTTCAACAACTCCGTTCAATCCTTCTTTCTAAGGATGCTTTTCAAATTTATTTGTGTTAGAAGATGTTGTTTTCTCCTCCATTCTTTTCATTACACTCTTTCAATTATTCCGGAGTGCTGTCTAAATTTTCTTGTTCTTATTCCTTGTCTATCTCGCTTAACCGGAGTGGTTTCAATGTCTCTCTTGTCAGCTAAGCTCTTGGTTCTCGTCGTACTCCTTGTTTCCTCATTTTACCGGAGAGCCTCAATCTTGTTCGTCTCCCTTGTACCTTTTCTTCCAAGTTTTTGAATCTCTCAAGGTTCTTTGATTTCACTCATTTGTCCAACAAGCAACTTTGTCTTCCTATTCCTCTTTCGTCTCGTTCCTCAGATCTCGGGACGAGATCTTCTGTTAGTGGAGGAGAGTTGTAACGCCCCGAGGCCGATACTCTAGATGCCTTCTTTTTATTTTAGTTGTTGTTGTGTGTTTTTTTGTTTGTTGCATTATCATTATTGTTTTGCATATTTCTTTCGGATGTGTTTATGCCATGATCATGATGAATGTCATTGTCATATTTTTCTTCTTGCATCATGTTCATCGTTTGTTATATTGCATTGTGCCATCCATGTTGTTGCCATAGTCATCTTGTTTCTGTATGATATTTGATATGCCTTGTGTCATTTTATTGCATTCTATCATGATCATCATGTGGGTTGCATTCTTCATGTTGATTTATTGTTGGTGTGCTATCCATCTTGATATTTTCCATCAACATTTTCCCCCAAGTGCACAACCTATCTACTTCTTCATATTTTTCAAACTTTGGCTTTCATGTCAAGTGGCCTTTTCCCTCCTCCATAAATGTTCATTTATTTCCTCATAATCTTACACCTTGCCAGCAACCTCTCTATCAAGTTTCAGATGTTTTGGGTTTGATTAGGTTGGGATCAAAAATGACTCAAGTTTGAATTTAATCCAAACTTAGATTATTTTTCTACCTCTAAAAATTGCCAAGTCAATTTATTCTAATCCTGCATAATTCCAGAAGTACAAAAATATTGTTACTTCTTTCAAATGCATGTCCTACCTCCCTAGCCTTTTACTTTTCTTCAGCTGCGAATTACAAATTTACAGAATTAAGAAGAAAAGAGAAAGCCCTCCCAGTGCAGCCACTTGTGCCTTTTCCCTCACCCGCAGCCCAACCAAGCCTAGCAGCAGCTCCAGCGCAGCCCACCTGGCCCAACTATGTTCATGGCGACCTGCCCCCTTGTGTTGCCGTCTCTATTTCAGAGACAGAGCCCTCGCTCTCGCGCCGTGAGCTTCATGGAAGCCGAGGTCGCGCTGGCTTCTCCTCCTCCTTTTAAGCCAGCAGCCATGCCCTAGGGTTTCCCCTTCTCCCTCTAGTTTTCCTCCGCCGCCGCCGGCCAGGAGGGCAGCACCTCCCTGCACCATCTTCTCCCTCCAGCCACCATGGCCGGTACAAGCAAGAGCTCATCACCGGAGTAGGAGCATCGTCGGCCTCCCTTCCGTCGACCCCGAGCACCGCAGCGCTTCCCCGAGTCCGTTCTGACACCGATCCGAGCCCGAGGATGCATTCCCCGACGTCCTCTTCGTCCTCTACTTCGTCTTCTTCATGGACAACAAGTCCACCAGAGTTCCTCGCCTCCTCTCCGTCGATATTTTGCGTCCCCGGCCGCATCCTCATGTCACAGGTATACTAGGTATACCCAACTCCAACCCTGTTCTTTTCCATCGCTGCTAGATCGCTAGAGTCGTCGCTAGATCCATGCCATCTTCGTGTTCTCGGTGCTCCGATGAGCTCTAAATTTTGTTGTGTAGTTTCAGTAGACACCGCGGTTCCACGCGCTTCGCCCCCTCCTTGCAATGTCTCTGTTCCATCCAACAACCATGGTCGTGATCTCTGAACTCTTGCACGCTGCCGCCCATGCTCCACCCACGTACGGATGCTCCTGCACACCCCCGTAAGCGCTCGACCCTCTCTGTCCGTGCTCGCACACAATCCTAGCACAGTAGCCGCACATCACCAACCGCACGGACCCGGTCGTTGTCTTCTCCATGACCGGGGACGAGCTCCTGCTCGCACACTAGTGCCTGCACGCATGCCACCCCCGCAAACAGCCTTCGCTCGCAAGCGCGCACCCTCGCACATTTCCGCACCCCCGCCGGTGATCCGCTGCACCTGTAGCCGCTGCTTTGCTCGTCGTCGTCGCCAGCAAGTTGCTGTGCGTCCATGGAATTAAGACCGGGCTTTTTCCCTCTTCAACTTAAGTTATGCACCTTTCCAATCACAAGCACTCAGCCAGCCCGGCTGGTCACCGTGCAACACGCACACCAGGAGGTCCTTTGTTTGAATCACAGCGCCTCAATTTTTGCTCTGTTTTTCCCTGTGCTGTTGCACGCACACATATACACATTCAGCGCTCACTCGGGCCAAATCTTCCTGGGCCGCTGCAGGTTGCTGCAATCCTGCCCGTGCATATTTAAAATGCTGTTTTCATCTAGTTTCATAATATGCTTAGAATTTCATCTAGTTTCATAATATGCGACATGCTTAGAATTTCATCTAGTTTCATAATATGCTGTTTTCATCCAGGTTTAAAATGTTTAAAATGTTGTTTGATTTAATTTGCATAAATGAATTGCTAAGATTGTTTAATTCATATCTAAATAACCGTAGCTCCGTTCTAAATAAACTTTATGTGTAATTGGGGTAGAAAAATGCATAGATTCACTTGCTGCACTTTATTTTGCTGTTTAACAACATTAGAATAGTGTATAGGGCAGAACAGTACAAAATTCGAGATATTCATATGAAGATTTTACGGAATTGTTGTTTGTTATTCCGGCCTCTTTTAAACTTGCCTAGATAGGTAGTATTATTATGTTTCACCTCTTTCCATGTTTAACAACATTTAATATTGGTGTGTCCCTAAACGAGAGCGAACTAAATAATTGATGTGGTGTTTCGTCAATATGCAACTCGTTGCATATTGAGCTCCAATTAATTTGTAGTATTGTTTGTGCACTTTGCCATGCCATGCCTCATTAAACCAGACATGCATCATACTTGATTGTGCATCATGCCATATTTATGTGTTGGGTCTTTACCATGTTGTTTGCTTCTTTCCGGTGTTGCTCCTTCTTGTTAGTTCCTGTTTCATTGCGATCGTGAGGATTCGTTTGTCTACGCTTGGTTCGTCTTCGTGGCTTCATCTTCTTCATGGACTCGTTCTTCTTCCTTGCGGGATTTCAGGCAAGATGACCGTCACCTTGGATCTCATTACTACCATTGCTATGCTAGTTGCTTCGTTCTGTCACTATGCCGCGTTACCTACCACTTGCTTATCAAGCCACCCAAATTTCCATGAACCTCTAACCTTTGCCACCCTTCCTAGCAAAACTTTGTTTGGCTATGTTCCCGCTTTTGCTCGGCCCCTCTTATAGTGTTGCTAGTTGCAGGTGAAGATGAAGATTGCTCCGTGTTGGATTATGTTTATGTTGGGATATCACAATATCTCTGATATTATTAATGCATCTATATACTTGGTAAAGGGTGGAAGGCTCGGCCTTATGCCTGGTGTTTTCTTCCACTCTTGCCGCTCTAGTTTCCGTCATATCGGTATTATGTTCTTGGATTTTGCATCCCTAACGCGGTTGGGTGATTTAGGGACCCCCTTGATAGTTTGCTTTGAATAAAACTCCTCCAGCAAGGCCCAACATTGGTTTTACCATTTGCCTACCACCTATATACTTTTCCCTTGGGAGTAATTAACCCGAGGGTCATCTTTATTTTAGCCCCCCGGGCCAATGCTTCTCTAAGTGTTGGTCCGAACTAGAGCCCCTTGCAGCGCCTCCTCGGGGAAACTCGAGGCCTGGTTTTTAGTTGTACGGACTGCTCATCCGGTCATGGCCTGAGACGAGATACGCGCGGCTACTATTAGGGTGTCGGCACGCTGGGAGGTCTTGCTGGTTTTGTGTTACAATTGCCGAAATGTCTTGTAACCGGGATTCCGAGACTGATCGGGTCTCCCCGGGAGAAGGAATATCCTTCGTTGATCGTGAGAGCTTGTCATGGGCTAAGTTGGGACACCCCTGCAGGGTTTGAACTTTCGAAAACCGTGCCCGCAGTTATGTGGCAGATTGGAATTTGTTAATATCCGGTTGTAGCAAACTGGAAGTAAACTCTTCTAAAATACACCAACCGTGTGCGTAACCGTGATGGTCTCTTTTCGGGGTCGTTCGAGAGGAGAACACGGTTTCTGGGTTATGTTTGACGTAAATAGGAGTTAAGGATCACTTCTTGATCATCACTATTTGCCGACCGCTTGCTTTGCTTCTCTTCTCACTCTTATTTGCGTAAGATAGCCACCATACATTGCTTAGTCGTTGCTGCAACCTCACTACTTTACCCCTTCCTTACCCATTAACCTTTGCTAGTATTGATACCCATGGTAATGGGATTGCTGAGTCCTCGTGGCTCACGTATTACTATACCAACAGTTGCAGGTACATGTTTTGCGATGATCATGACGCGACAGAGATGTTTGCTTGTTATGGAGTTCTTCTTCTGCTGCTGCTTATTCGGTGAGGGGATAGGTTCCAAGTCGGTAGCGTGGGCTAGCAGGGTGGATATTGTTTGAGTTTCTGTTTATGTTTTCATCCGTAGTCGGATGTTGATCTTGTATATGATGTGTTGATGTATCCTTGCGGCATTTGTATGCCTTGTATGTATCCACACTATTATGTAATGATATCCACCTTGCAAAAGCGTCTTCAAGATGCGCTTCTATCCTTGGTGGGACCTTCGAGTTCCTTTAGGATAGGGTCGCATCTTGGGCGTGGCATTAAGATCTTCAATGTGAAGCCGAAGGTGGTGGACGGCCAACATGCGGAGTGTGGAGAAGCCATGGTGAGCAAGATGCCCAATGTCACATGGCCCAAAGGCACGTTTGTGGAGACCGTCAAGGAGTGGCAGAAGTTGTGGTTCTATATCACAGAGCCCCGCGACACCACCTGGGCCGCGGCTCCCGAATTCAAGTCCAGGGCTCCAATGCGGCTGACCTCCTGTATGGAGAACGGCCCAAATTGGTCTTCGTCGGACGAGCTGATGGCGCTGAAAACGCGCATCCAAAGCATGGTAGACAAAAACATCAAGCTCGTCGACATGATCCAGGTGATGCTAGTGCGCCAGATCCTCCCTTGCCAAAGCCGAACTTCCCCTCTATGGGAATTCGATCCGGAGAAGCACTAGACCTTGGTGAGGCTCTTCGACACCACCCACGAAGACGCCTGGAAGCTGCTCTTTAAGGGCGACGAGAAGCCATCGGCCATAGACTCAGATCGTGGGCATGATCTTGCCCACTCCGCTAGCGCCGTAAGTCTTTCGCATATCAAGGCGTATTCTTTGCCTACTTGTTCAATGAGGGTAACTGAACTTCGCTAATTTATCCTTTCAGGAATGGACGGAGAAAGGGGAGCGAATTCATAGTTCGGCTCCACTGCCCGAAGAGCCAGTCATCCCGCTCCTGGCGAAGATGCTGATACCGGCGCCCTATCAGCTGCCAGAGAAGAAGGCCAAGCAGAAGGCCAAGGGGGCCGGGGTGGCCCCGCCACAAGGGCACTTCGTACGTGATGTCCGAAGATAAGACTCACTCCTCTACGGCCGAAGACGACGAAGAGGAAGAGGAGGAAAGCAACCCTCCCCCTGATGGGGGGGGGAAGAAGAGGGCGGCCTACACAAATCTGGAGGCGGAAGCGCCCAAGAAGGAGAAAGGCTCCCTCGCGGATAAAACCGTGTGGGATGTCGACAACAGTACGGAGCGACCCCCCGGAGCAAGCCCCTGGCCGCGTCGTAAATATTGACAGACTCGTATTGGATCGTGTATCCGACCTTTCCTCCTTATTGTATTAACATGGTTAATTGTGCCATTGCAGTGCGGCCCATGACATCTCCCAGCGGTCCTCATCAAGAGGTTCGTTGGACTCTAGGGCAATGGCCAGCGCGTCACCACCGGCCGCCAACTCTTCCATGGCCAAAGGCGACGCCGAGGTGCTGTCACGAAGGACTTTTCCGGCCAGGGAGACTCTCAGGAGGCCGTCAGGGTGGCGCCAGAGGGCAAAACATCGGCCGCCGGACACATGGGGGAGCAGTCCCCCATGGAGACTGGCGATGGGGGCTATATTCAGTTCGGCCCCCGTCCAGATACGGTTCCGGAGACCTACATGGCTCCAGAGTCTGGCGTGCAGCCTCCATTGAAAGACGGAGGTGTGCCTATCCCACCGGTGACCTCTGTTCATCCATAGGCACCAGACAATCTTCTGGAAGCGCTGCGAGGCGCTTCCATTATGGAGGAACATCGTATCCTTATGGGTACGGTGATTGAGAAGGTTTAGTCCGTCAAGAGCGGGCTGACTGAAGCCTGCAGCGGCCTGCTGATAGGTTTTGAGGTAAGGGACGCAAAGGAGAAAATCCCCATGTAGACAGTAGCCCCTGAGACACTGTCCGGTGTTTGGAAAGCCAAAACGGACAAAGGATCAATTTGTTTTTGCAGGAAACTAACTAAATGTGCCTTGTATTAATGAGCATGCGCCGTTACTGGTCGCGGCCTCACGCGCTGCCGATGTCTCCTGACTAAGCAGAGGCTGGAGCGGGCCGAGGAGGAGCTCAGATAAGCGAGGAAGCAGCTGGAAGACTAGCAAGGTATATAATGATCCGCTGTGTATTCGGAAAGAATAAATTATGTGTATTGACCATGATGTTATGATACATGCAGGAGCGACCACCGAGGTCGAGGCCCTCAAGAAGGCACTGTTCAAAACCGAGGGTAAGGCTATCAAGGAGCAGGCCGCCCGTAAGAAGCTCAAGGCTCGGGTCAACGAGGTCCAGCTAGAGCTCCAGGACGCAGTGAAGAAATGCGAGGCCTTGGAGTGCGATGTGTCGGCTTGAGAGGCCGAACTCGCCAAGGCTCGCCAAAGTCCTGAAGAGGCCTGGGTTGAGGCCCAGGGTGCCCTGCAGGAGATCCAGGAGGCCAAGAAGATCGCGGCGGGTAAGGCATTTAGTATGCAAAGCAAGTATGTGAAGAAGAAGTATGTCTTACTAAGCCGCATTCAGAGTTCTCCAGGGGCGTTTGCGGACCTGCCGTGCAATGTGTCAGACGCTGTGGAGTTCTTACGAGCCGAAGAAGCAAGCTCAACAGAGAAGCTATTCTGGTCGCAATACCTTGCGCCAGAACATCCAATGCCCTTCACCGATCAGCTGAAACAGCTGGTCCAGCTGCATAGGGTGGCTGAACTGGCCATGAAGGAATTAATAATCCGGCTGTGGCCCGCCGAAGCTATACCCAGCAGTTACTTCGGCCTCGTGAAGCAGCTGGTGAATGCATGTCCTCGGCTGGACGTCATCAAGCAACCGGTCTGCATCGAGGGAGCGTGGATGGCCTTCTCACGAGTCAAGGCGTGGTGGGCGAAGATGGACGCCAAGCTTGTGACCGAGGGGCCACCCGAGGGCAAGGAGCACCGCACACCCGAGCAGTATTTTGGAGACGTCCTGGAGGGATCTCGCCTTGTAGTGGCGCAGTGTTCGCAAGACATTATGTTTGAATGAATATATTCAAGTTGTCTGTGCCTTGTACGATAAAACAAAGTGATTGTGAAATATAATGTTTGTTATGTGTAAAAAAATTACCTCCTGTGCGGCCATTTTGGTACGAAATCTGAGAGTTGGCCAGTCGTTGGCTTCTGCCCCCACGTAGGTAGTACGGGGGTGTTCGGAATGGAATCTAAACACTCTTGATCCCATTGTTTGGTCCTTGAAGGAGGTTTTTAGCGCAACGAACCGGGCAATTATACTATGCCGCTTTAGCACTCTCACTTAGCCATAGGAGTTTGACAATAAAAATGTGGGCGCAGCCCCTAGTATCCGAACTAGAGTGCTATGAACAACAGACTGGGTGGGTACCGATCCTTCGCGTAATGCGGAAAAAATCTCTATCGATTTGAAACCTCCGAAGAGCTGACAGGCCCTTGCCGTATCATGACAGTCAGTTTTCGGCTTTCTCTACTGAGGTGCTCCTTCGGGTAAACCAGGGCACAATCGCAGTAGTGCTCCCTTTACTACCTTAGCCGATATAGCGGAACGTAAGGTAGCAAGCAGTGGAGCCGGGCAACCCAAGTATTGACCAAAGACATGATTCGGAGCCGATGCATATAGTGCTAAATTCAGGGTGCCAAACTGTACTGTAAACAGTGTTCGGACTTTGTTGCCATGATGTGGGGCGCTATGAAGCCCCTGGCGAATTGAAACGTACTATAGCATACGGGTGCTATCTGATAAGCTTATTAATAAAAAAAGAAAAACATAAAAGACCAAAAATAGGCAAGGGCACTAAAATTTGGGCCGCGAACTATTTCCATTATATTTTGATTAATACGTCAAAGCGCATTGATAGATGTAGTGCGATATGAAACAGGCTATTTAACATGCCATCAGCAAGGGAGAGCTGTGTGTGGGCCCTGAAAACAGCTAGAGTGGTCGTTAAAGAGACCACCTAAAAGTTCCCCTCTACGTCTAGGCTGACTGCCGTCTTGGAGTATTTGTCCTTCGAAAGGAACTGCGATCAAGCCATCAGGGAAGGCCTATGGAAAAGGAACCTAAAAGGGAAAAAGGGAACAATGAAAGTAAATGTGTCAGGGAGCGGTCAAGCCGTATTGTGGATCACAAGGTAGGTATGCCTCCGTCTGTGCCCATGGTATTTTGAGTGCGTAGTTATGTACGCCAATGCCACCACTTGATCGGGACTGGGACGGAGGCCACATTTCTAGTCCAGCTCCTAACGAGCCGAGCTGTCCTGCTGCAGAATTGTCCGGACCCTCTTAACGGAGTCCGGGGGCCGACAGTCGAATTAAGGTTCTGCTTGAGAAGGCCGCTCTGTACTTCTGTTGCTAAGGCAGCGGTGTGCTCTTCTATATGGAGGGAGCGTTCTGTGTTTCCATTGACTGTTATGACGCCGTGTGGACCGGGCATCTTGAGCTTGAGATAAGAATAGTGTGGCACCGCGTTGAACCGAGCAAATGCGGTTCGTCCAAGCAGTGTGTGGTAGCCGCTGCGAAAAGGGACAATATCGAAGATCAGCTCTTCGCTTCGGAAGTTATCCGGAGATCCAAAGACAACCTCTAGCGTAACTGAGCCCGTACAACGGGCCTCTACACCTGGTATGACTCCTTTAAAGGTAGTCTTTGTGGGCTTGATCTGTGATGGGTTAATGCCCATTTTGCACACTGTATCCTGATAGAGCAGGTTCAGGCTGTTGCCGCCGTCCATAAGGACTAGCGTCAGGTGGACTCCGTCAATTATTGGGTCAAGGACCAATGTGTTTCTATTTTCGACCTCTGAGGTGCCCATGTCATTTGCTGCATTTTTGCTACGGGCCAGCCAACTATCTTCTCCCGCAGAAAAGCGGGTCATGAGTGCCGTGAGGGCTGCCATGGACTTCGGCTTTTCCTGGCCGAGGTGGCGGACGAGCCATTCGTCACGAATGTTATGTTTAAAGGCCGCTAGGGCTTCGGCATCCGAACATTCGATGATCTGGTTCTTTTTAGTTAGGAACCAAGTCCAGAATTTCCTAGCTGACTCTCCAGGCTGTTGAACTATGTTTCTTAAGTCATCGGCGTCTGGTGGCCGGATATATGTACCTTGGAAGTTGTCAAGGAAGGCTTCTTCCATATCCTCCCAGCTGCCAATAGAATTTTCAAGCAAACTGTTTAACCAGTGTCGAGCTGGCCCTTTACGTTTTAGTGGGAGGTATTTGATGGCGTGAAGATCACCCCCGCAGGCCATATGGATGTGGAGAATAAAATCCTCGATCCATACCACGAGATCTGTTGTTCCATCGTTTGATTCGATGTTTATAGGTTTAAACCCTTCTGGGAATTCATGATCCATTACTTCGTGAGTGAAGCAGAGGGGGTGTGCGGCGCCTCTATATCGACCCGCATCATGACGTAGCTCCGATGGAGTCCGTCTGCAATTTTTGGCCCGAGCGTGACTAGGTTTGTCACGTCCGAATAGGTAGCCGTCGTCGCGTGTCAAGGCATGTCCTCACGGTCCATAGATCGATCTTGTGTGTCCTGCTCTACTATCTAGGTCCTGCCGAAGGTCATATGTGTAACCCTGAGCTGTTTTGTCCCTGCCTTTACGGTGAGGTGGGCGGCCTGGTGTTCAGCTTGAGTTGCCGCTTAATCCCGACCACGTGGTGGTCGGTCAGCCGCCTTGCGCGATAATGGTACGGGCTCCGGTGCCTCGTCATTGACCTGAGGTAACAATTTGCACTTCGGGTAACTTTTGGCTGGGCGCTTAAGGCCGTATTCTTCGGCTACCAGGACATCAGTCCATCTATCGTTGAGCAGACTTGATCAGCTTGAAGTTGCTGCTACTTCTTTTCCAGGCTTCCCGCAGTGGCTATTAGCTGGCGCTTGAAGTACTCCTGTTCGAGAGGTTCCTCAGGCACAATGAAATCCTCGTTGCCAAGGCCCGTCTCATCCTTGGAGGGTGGAATATAAGTACTGCCCTCCGAGTCATCATTTATGGCCTGTTCATCAGAGCTAACTTGCCCATCTTCCTGATCGTCTTGTTCGGTCGTTTGTTCGTCGGGATCTTCTCTATCTTCGGCACCATCCGGCGTGTGATAGTCTCATGTGCCAGTGTTGCTGTCCTTACTGCAGCGGGATTTAGAGCGGCGCCGCTGACGTCGGCGCTTTGGTTGTGTCTTAGGGGGCTCATCCTTAGCTGGACTTTCCTTGTCCTCGCCGTTATTCTCTTTGGGTGTATCCACCATCTATACGTCATACGAAGAGGTGGCCGTCCATCACCCAGTAAACCGCGGGCTTTGGCCGTGCTCCACATACCGTCGATGTATTCGGAGTCGTAATCGAGCATGTCGTCCAAGTCCTCGACAGTGGCTATGAAGTGGGTGGCGACTGGGAAGCAAAATTACCCATCATCAGCCTCCAGTTCAAACCGGACATAGTTCGGCTGTGAGCCTTCCACTAAGGATAGATTTCTTAGTGAGTTTAATACATCGCCTAAAGGCGAGTGCCGGAAGATATCTGCAGCGCTGGATTCGAAGATCGATAAATGATCAAGCTTAGCATCCACGGACGGACATGGTTCGGAACTTATAGCTGGAGACGAGTCCTGAGTTCCGGTGACACAGACATCACATGAGGTTAAATCCGTATGTGGCTCCAACACCATGGAATCTGTGGCCTCCATGGCGGGGTTGAGCTTCCCGTCCTCGGATGGCGCGATCTGCTCTGGATCTAAGGCTGGAGCGGATACAGGTGCAATTTCCTGAGTAGGGTCCGATGACAGATTCAAATCATGTTCATTGTAGGGATAGGGAGCGGCTGCCGTGGTCTCAAATCCGTCGAAGATCAAGTCTCAGCGGATGTCTGCGACGTAGTTCAAGCTCCCAAATCTGACTTGATGGCCAGGGCCGTAGCTATCGATCAGCTCCAGATGGCCAAGCGAGTTGGCCCGCAGTGCCAAGCCGCCGGACACGAAGATCTGTCCGGGTTGAAAGGTTTCCTGTTGGACAACATCGTTGTTGATATTTGAAGAAGCCACCAAACCTTTTGGGGACGGCACAGTGGAACTCTCAATGAAAGTACCAATGTCGGTGTCAAAACCGGCGGATCTCGGGTAGGGGGTCCCGAACTATGCGTCTAAGGTTGATGGTAACAGGAGACAGCGGACACAATGTTTACCTAGGTTCGGGCCTCTCTACGGAGGTAATACCCACTACAAGGAAAATGCATGCTAGTGGCGCACCAGTTTTGCCTTCTAATGGCGCACTACTGGTGCGCCACTAGCATCACGCCATTAGAATTTTTTCTAATGGCGCACCTGTGGTGCGCCATTAGAATCTGCTATTGTAATGGCGCACCGCTTGTGCGCCATTAGTATGGCCCACGGTGCGCCATTAGTATCTCGTATACTAATGGCGCACCACATAGAAGTGCGCCATTAGTAACAACTTTTTTTCAAAAAAAAATTCAGAATTTAAAAAAAAAAATCAAAAATTTTCAATTTTTTTTGTTTTTTCTTAATCTCAGGTCACTATGGCTTAATCTCGGGTCAAATTGCACTCCATGGTCAAACTTCCCGAAAGGTCACGCATCCTCACACTACTCCAGCCCAAGCATGCTTAACTTCAGAGTTCTATCCAACCCCAGCAACAGCGCACTTCACAGGCACTTGTTGATACATCTAGCATATCAATCCTGTTATAGCTTGTTGAGGTCTAGGACTTTGTTCATGTTCATGACTATGATGAAATTTTGAAAAATATTTCAAACTTCCCTGTCATAGTACGTATCATTTTTTGAAAAAAAAATTCAAAAAAAAATTCAATTTTTTTTGAATTTTTTTGTCTCTAGATCTTGAAAGCCCCGTAACTTTTTTTGTTATGTTTTTGGGGATTTTGAAAATGTTTAAATTTTGGATGTAACTTTTCGAGTAGATGATTTTTCATATATAAAACTTTTTAATCCGAGTTCGTATGCAAAAGTTATGCTCATTTTACAAATTCCAGAGAGATTTTGCAAATAAAGTCGAAATTTGCATTTGTAAATTTTCCCAACAACCAGACCACATATCACATGGGAAACTTATTTTCTTTTATTTTTTTGACATTTTTATCATTTTTTATTTTTTTAAAACTGAAAAGGCGGTCCACGGGGGGGGGGGGGTAATGGCGCACCACACCCACGGTGCGCCATTACTAGTTTTGAAAAAAATATATAAAAAAATTTGAATTTTTTTTTAAATTTTTTTTTGAAAAAAACTTAGTAATGGCGCACCAGTGGACAGTGCGCCACAGGTGCGCCATTACTAACAAATGTTTTTTCATTTTTTTTACTTTTTTTTCAAAACTTCTAATGGCGCACCGTGGGTGTGGTGCGCCATTACTATGTCAACTAGTAATGGCGCATTGTCCCACGGTGCGCCATTAGTAATAATTTTTTTTATTTTTTTTCAAAACTTCTAATGGCGCACCGCACAACAGGTGCGCCATTAGTAGTATATTACTAATGGCGTACCTATATGTGCTGCGCCATTGCTATATACTAATGGCACACCACACATGCGGTGCGCCATTAGTGTCCATTTCATCTATAGCCGTTTTCCTAGTAGTGACCCTACTTCCTGCTTGATTGATCTTGATGAATATAAGTGTTACAAGAGTTGATCTACCACGAGATCGTAATGGCCTAAAACCCTAGAAGTCTAGGCTGTATGACTATATCTGTTTACGGACTAAGCCCTCCAGTTTATATAGACACCGGAGGGAACTAGGGTTATACAAAGTCGGTTACAGAGAAAGGAATCTTCATATTCAGTTGCCAAGCTTGCCTTCCACGCCAAGGAGAGTCCTATCCGGACACGGGATAAAGTCTTCGATCTTGTATCTTCACAACCCATTAGTCCGGCCCATGTCCAACATGTCGAACGCCCGAGGACCCCTTAGTCCAGGACTCCCTCACCCTCTCGTCGATTACCACCGAGCTCGAGCACGCGCACACGCGTCCACGGTGCACTACAAAAAAATACACTTTCGTGATGATACGTGTTGTCATAGTAGGTCGCCTTTTTTGTCATGCATGTACATCCATGACAAATTTATGATAGAATAAAGATAGTCATACCTATGCTGCCGTACAAGTGTTCCATGACATTACCAAAATTATCATCACGGAAGTGTCCACTTCCATAATGATAAATCGCGCGTCACAGAAGTGCTTTCGTCAAGGGTGACCGACACGTGGCATCCACCGTAACGGAACGTCGTTAAGCTATCGGGTCGGATTTTGGATCCGATAACCCATTAACAGCTCTGACCAATGGGAAATTTCCACGTGTAAAATTCTGATTGTCCGAAGGGAACACCTGTCAGCTCGTCAGTGGGCCAGATGTCGCCCGTCCATTGGAGGAGACATGCCTATGATACGTCGACACGTG
Source organism: Aegilops umbellulata (assembly GCA_032464435.1). Classification (NCBI taxonomy): domain Eukaryota; kingdom Viridiplantae; phylum Streptophyta; class Magnoliopsida; order Poales; family Poaceae; genus Aegilops; species Aegilops umbellulata. Next base: position 412,670,371 of record CP136057.1, read on the forward strand.
GCTGGGTCCAACAGAGGCCTATTTAGGTTAAAAAGGCCGGCCCAGTCAAAGGCTCGTAGAACTTAATCAGGTACTAGTGGGCCAGCCCAATAACGACCTACTTAATAAAGGCCCATTTACGGCCTGAAGCCAGATCTGGCCCGTTAATTGTTCGCCCAATATTTGGGCCCATTTGCGGCCCGAAGCCAGATCTAGCCCGTTAATTGTTCGCCGAATATTTGGACCCAACTACAGCCCAGTGACTTTCGGCATGTTGGAGGCCTAATGTAGACATGGGCCCATTTCAGCCCGTGTGACTTTCGGCCTGGGAATGTCCCGTGCTGCCCATGGGCCATGTATGGTCCGACGGGACATCGGGCCCACTAACGGCCCATGCTAAAGGTAGCAACAGTTAAGCCCAATGTGACTTTGGGCCTGTTAAAGGCCTGTCGCGTAATTCGGCCGGTTGATGCCTGTGCTAAGCTTTCGGCCTCTTAAAGGCCCATGAACTCAGTGGGCCAAGTAAGGCCCGAGATATGTTTCAGCCTGGTAACGGCCCGTGAGCTAACTGGGCCCAAAACGGCCCGGTCTACATTTCAGCCTGCTGAAGGCCCTTCGTCGACTAGTGAAAATTGAGGCCCAACATACATTTTGGCCTGCTAAAGGCCCATGGTTTCATCTCGGCCATAACAGGCGAGTACAATATTCAGCCTGTTAATGGCCCAATGCTACCTGGGCCAAACTAAGCGCTGGGTCGACAAAAGGCCCAACTAAAATATAGGCCAGTGTAAGTTTGGCCCTGGCGCAATGTGTGAAGGCCCCAATCATTCGGGCCCAAGAAAGACGCACGCCGGCCCAATTGTGGCCCGCTAAAAGCCTGGCCCGTTAGAGTCGAATGATTCGGTCCGGTCGACTACATCTGATTTTTTTTTCAGATAGCGAATGATGGCAGTAACTAGTAGGAATTAAGAACAAACCTACCCTATACAATAAAGAAATTACGACATAGTAACTAAGAATAAACCTACACTATACAATAAAGGATTTAAGGTATATTACATCCACTGGGCATCGAAGTTTGCCACCAGTGATCATAAAGCGCAACGAAGAAGCAGATTACAAAAACTGGGCACCATTGCAGCGTAACAAAATAATAGTGAACCGAGACCACTTCCAAGACAGTTCAAGAAAGGTTAGCCTGGCGGCGGAACTGCTGCGCAAGCTGCTGAGCAAGGCTGTGAGACCGGCCTAGCATGTCGGTCATAGCTTCCAGGTGTAGCTGTTTAGCGATGAGGTTCTCATTGGTGTTCTCCGCAATCTTTCTTAGAGATAGGACTTCAAGTCGAAGTTGAGTTGCAAAATGCCTTTCTGCTAGAACTTGGGACTGGAGAAGTCAAACTGATTCAGACAACGAATTTTGTGAGCTTGTCTAACTGTTAGTCTCAAGTAACTTGAACACTGCATCAAGACAAGACTTTGGGGTTGTCTCGCTATCTTCAAGATGTTTTGCCTTCTTTGCTGCAATATATGTTGGGTTTGTCTCACAGCCTTCAGTAGACTTGTGCATGCCATCAGGCATATCACCCTAAAACAAAGCAGAGAGATGACAAGTTTTGCACGTGCATATACAAAGATGATAACTGTTCTATCAATTCTATCCAATTTCAGATTAGAAAATAAAGAGTAAGTTCAAAATATCAATAGCATAATTTGGCATTGTTCATAATGCAGAGAGCTTCACCACACTACTGGATTACCATGTCAACATAACAAGCATAGATGAAGGGCAAAGAAAATCATTGTATCTATTTTGGATAATATGCATGGCATGTTGTTCATATCATCAGCCACATCAGTAAGATAAAACAGGAGATGACAAGGCGCAAATGTGGGCTGCTTCACCACACACTGGATTATAGATCCACAAAAACAAGCATATATATAGGGAGTATTAAGTAATGTGCATGGTATGAATAAGGAATTTGGTTTTACAAGTAAAACTTAGAACTTACGGTTCTTACGAACATGCATTCTGGTAGAAACAGCAAACTAAATAGCAGTAAACGATAGGGAGTATGAGCAAATTAAACAACAGTTGAGGATAAAAGCTTTAGAAGGACTGACTTACATTAACAGTTAACACTGGCTTTATAATGCCCTTCTCCATGTCAAGGGAAGGATAACTCAAGAATTTCAGCACAGAATCTTCTTCATAAGCATTGCATGTACTCTACATTTTGTAGAGAGTAATTATAGATATGATAATACTGGAAGGGATAGAGGATAATGAAGATAAGATGCAGATTGATGCTACATAATCAACTACCAATCCCTGGAAGTACAAGCGTTGCAGGACAAAATGTACTGACAAGAACAATGGGCTACACTTATGCACTGGCATTGTCTGTGTATTCTACTTGTTGGTAAGATTAAATATAGATCTTATCTTTTTTAGTAAATGGTGGGCGAGGGAGATAAGATGCAGAATGCTACAAAATGAACCAATCCCTCTTCCCATAATACAAGAGTGTTTTGAACACTGGTGTACTGTACAAAACGTTCTTATATTATGGGACGGAGGGAGTAGCTATGAAAGTAAGTATGGTCATACAGGGCAAGAGGTACTCACAAGACCAATGAAGTGTGCAGTAAAGTTGCGAGATTATGTGGTCCCTTGAGAACGAAGGTTCTTCTGCTAACAGTTTTCGTACAAGTGAGACATTAAGGCAAATGCAGAAATTTAGTTCAAATTGTGATGTGATATCATAGACAGTACCTTACGCTGCAGCCGAGACCAATGTGTAACAAGATTATTCCAGTCACCGTCGGATAAATGTAGCACCGTAGACTTCACAGAAATTTTGTTCAGAGGCTTGCCATCGAAGTATGCTTGCCTCAGGTAGGAACAATACTTCATCAATGCATGCTTGAAAAGCGCAACCAACCCTTGCTCATCATCACAATCCAGTTTGCTCCTCGCCTATTTAGAAGAATGAAATCTTGTGTCTTCTGTCAGCAGAAACATATGCAGTAATGACCATGAATAATATTAGTACATTACATACGTGTAAGTTGCGGAGGAAGACTGGAAATTGTTCTGTGTCTGCGGTATAATCTTTCCATGAAGGAAAGATGCGCACGAAGTTCCTGACAACAACATAAGCTTCTTCTTCTAAACTGGGAAGAAATGGAACAGGGGTCCTATTAGCTGCAATTTGGGCTCTCTCTGGTTCGAAAAGGGATTTGGCAACTGGATTTGGTGTACTCTTTGTTGGAATGGGTGTTTTGCGTCGTACAGCTGGTGCTATGTCAACTGGCATAATCATACTGTTTGCTGCAGTTGGGGTCTGCTGAGGTGGGGCATCAGAAATGACCAGTGTAGTAGGGCTAGTGTCTGCTAGAGTCGGGGTATTTTGTGCATCAGGTGATATTGCAACTACACCTAATGGGCTATTTGATTTATCAGGTGCCACTACCTTCTCCAAATACTTTGCTTGTGCTCCTCCACGATCAGCAATCGCCCTCTTCCTTTTGAACGTCTGATACACAAGAACAACATTTGAATGGATAAATATGGTATGATGACAGATGGAATATGTATTGAAAGTGGATAGGCAGGGCGTATTCACATGCACAATGTGTAAACTAAGCTAATGGCAGTTCAACAAAGTAGAAGCAATGCAAAGCATCAGTTGCAAGATATGTGCGAGCAATGTAACCTTGGAAAGTTAGAGGAAGTACCTTGATGGGTGAATAAGATAGGGCATCTTCCTCTGACTCCTCCACTAGTGAGCTACATTGACTTAGGTCTCCCTCTAGCTCAGAATCACTGTTAGGATCATATTCTGAGCATGAATCTGTAGGTGGAGAGCGTTTGCATTGCATTGCATCCAGAATTGATTGCAGTCCCTTAATGCCAAGTTTGACAGCCATGGCATTGTTCTGCTTTATTCTTTCCATGCGCGCAAGTTGATAATCATTATGATGTTGTTCAGAATATGAGATTCATGAAAACATAAAAAGTAGTCAGATTATCTACGGAATGCATTGCGGATTCAACTCGGAGAGTGTCTCCCTATAAACCCCTGCATATGCAAAGTTCACCTCCCCAACCGTGCTGACCAAACCACACACAGAAATACAAACACCTTATGTCTCTATAACAGGCAGGCACATATTTCAAAACTGAAGTAGGAACATTAGAATCATATGAAATTCGTATTTGAACAAATAAACTAAGCAATTATGAGTGGTGTATTGTTTAGCTTCAAGGGTGGAGTGTTGGTAGTGCGACACAAAGCAAGTAGGCAGATTGTATTCCATGTAAAAGATTGAAACCTATGTAAAAGCTAGAAATGACACTTTCTTTCTATATAATGCAGTGTTCGTTACCCACACATGATGGAAGAGATCACAGAGAGAAATACTATTCACTCATGTCTACGGTTCCAGTATTTAGAAATAGGGTGGTCCACCCTAAAAGAATATTGACAACAAATATGACAAGGCAAGCATAGATGTAGTGAATCAATCATTTACTTGTGAGCTTACTAGGACAAGTATGCAGAATTGTAACTGCAGTAAGAGACCGTCCAAAATCTGAATGAAGAAGTTTGTCTAGCACTTATTGTTTGCAACTAACCGACGTGAATAATTGGATATTGTATCAAATGAGTAAGAAAGACAAGTAAAATTGTCAACAAACCTGGCTTGAAGTAGTAATCTGGGTCAATGTCACTACGACCAACAATCCAAAATGACTAGTTTCTGTTCCGAGCGCCAGAATTTTGAAAACCCTGTGAACTTTAGAGGTACTAAAGATTACCGAAATACATCTGAACCATTAACTCTAGGTAGCATTGAGCACACAACAAACCCTAATGACAGTCCTGCCTAATGAGTAATGAATCAATTAGAAAATGGGTGATGAGGAGTGGTTGCTGAGAGTTGAGGACGCATCTCAGGATAAATCGGGTTGGCTTGGTGGGTGCTGCATGCCTGAGCCATGAATGTACTGGGAAGGTAGGCACGGTGGCGCGCCCGGGCAGCGGTGACGCTTTTGGGCGAGCAGCTCCTGGCCTCCTGTTAGTCCGGCGTCTCCTCCTAGAGTCATGCCGTCCGGGGATGGCAAGTCGCCGGCGAGGCAGGCGGCTGGGGCCGAGTAGAGATCGGAAGCGCGCAGCAGAACAGTGGGGAATCGGGGCCTGGGACAACCCAAAATCCCAAGGTGGGCTTGCCCACCATGGGCACCCTATAGAGGTACACACCTGAGCAGCAAACATGCATTTTCGAAACTAATTTAGGAACATTTAGCTGACCAATTAAACAACTCTGTTTTAATAATATCAGATTCGTATTTGAACAACTAAGCTTGTTTAGCTTGATGGGTGGAGCAGTGTTATTATGACACGAAGCACGTATTCTGATCGTATAGTGATCATAAAAGGGGGACACTCTAAGCATATTTTTTTAGCAAAAGAGGGTTTCCCCTCCGATTTCTATTAAAGAAACCACCACGGAACCGACATGATCAATTAAACCCTAAGCATGATCAATTAAACCAGATTATGGCTGTGCCATGGCAGATTTGAAGCTGCAAACCGGAGAAATGATATTTAGCATCCATTGTTTGCTTCAAACTAAGAACTAAATTCTAATAGCTGAAAAGAAAGTAGAGTAACCAAGTTAAGATCTATTTTCTGGTTGAGACCAAAAAGTTGAGGAGATATGAAGTACCACCTCTCTTGCGGCGCCGTGTAGGCATCGGGGGTGCGATGGCTGTCGACGGCGTTGAAGCAGATCTGCGACGATAGACGGGTGCATCGGGGGATAAGACCCGTTGCGGTGGAAGAGAAGGTCGTGTGAGCGGCCCCGGCAAAGAGTACGACGGCGCCGATGAAGCGAGAGGACGCGATGCAAGGCTATTGGTCCGTCGCCGTGGATCAGAAACGTCCATCTCTAGCAGTGGACGACGCGGTCTTGGTAGGCGCTCCGGCATGGTGGAGGACGGTGGCGATGGATGTGGTGAAGGACGGCAGCAATGGATGGGGTGGCGGACAGAGGCTGGTGTGGGGATGGGGTATTCTAGCGCGGACGGTGTATGAATGGGAAAATGGAGGGAGAGGTACGGGGAACCATGTTTTTAAGACGCGCCTGTCTGAAATATGGAAAAGTTACAAATTTAGCCCCCGTTTAAAATTTGGACATCTCGTCGGTTGGGGATAGGACGGTAATGTTGCATCTCGCCAATATTTTCCCAGAGTGATTTCGGGCGAGGAGAGGGTGGTTGGCGCCCACTGTTGGCGCCCACGGTGTATGAACGGGACTGGCAGGTAGAGCAGTTGTGTCACGTCTGAGTGAAGTTACAAACCTGCCCCTATTGAAAATATTTGCCTGCATCGATTTCGGCCGAGTCGAGTTTGTTTTGCCGCCCACCATGTATGAATGGGGAATGGAGGGAGAAACAGCGGTCTTCCGGACGAGCTTGAATCAAATGAGTTTTGCCGCCCATGTTTGGCGCCCACCGTGTTGGAATGAGCTCAGAGGCGGTCGTGTCACGTCTAATTGAAGTTACTAACCTACCCCTATTTAGAGCAGTGGAAATCGGGCCGATGGATTGTCCGTGTAATGGGTAGACAGTAAATTCCATCTCCCAAACACTTGGCTTCGGGCAACCGATGTGGGAGTGGACATTTTGCTGCTTCTTTCGAATTTTGGGACAATAAGCATCCATGTTTACCCTGGCAACTAAATTCGAATCCATTTTGTATTCCTATATGAATCTTTATAAATAATTCTATGTGTATTTATATATCTTCAAAAGGACGACAAAGATGTATTCCACTGTAATATATGAATATGGTTTACAAATCCTGATACTCAAATTCAGAAACTAGAATCCAATTTAAGGTGAATTCGAATATTTGGAACACTTCATGTCCAACTCAAATGTTACATGCAGCATAATGTGTACTCCCATTTAGATATGTACACAAGCGATGTATCAAGATTCAAATACCGAGTCAATCAACCAAGAATGTACATAACTAGCAGACATATAAACACTTATAGAGTATATAGATCAATAATATCAACTAACATACATAAGCCAGGCCACTTTACTTTTTTTTGGCTACAACAACATCCTTTTTTTAGCCAGCATATTGGCCCTTTCCGATGCGTGCCATTTATGGTCCATCTATACTACTACTATTGTTGAATGCACATTCAGCCCGAATGGCATATTTGTAGGTCTGGCACAGCAATCCAAGTGAAATGTCTCCGAGTCTTATCAATTAATACAGACTTGTGCTCAAATAAAATTACAAGCCAAAAAACAAAAAAAACAATTATTACATGATCTCTAAAACAAATGGTTTGATTGATTACATGAACAGACAACACAAAGGTTATTCAACTATGGAAAGAACATTTCACCTATGATTTACCAAGTAGGAATTTAATTTCCTTTTTTCCTTCAGGACCTTAACAATCTGGTCAGTCTCAGCTTGCTTCATTTTGAAACCCACCAAATATTTAATGGTTGTCTTGAGTACTGCTTGTGATTGTGTTGTTTGCTTCCTCAACATGTCAACTTCATCTCTAAGTGCAGAAGCAGAATCTCTTTCTACCACTAGTTTAGCCTCTAGAGCATCAGCAGTTGGCAATTCATAATGCACGATTGGGCCGGTGCCACTACTGTGGGATGATGCAACGTCCATGGGGACCTCGCTCTTTGATCTTGGGCTAACCGGTTTTGCCATTAAAGTTCCGATTGGATTCAGAAAAGTTGAAGTTAGCAAAACAGCTCAACTGGGAGTTATAACAGCAAACCGGTTAAACAAATAAGGAATTGAAGAGTTTCAATTGGATGCTGAAAAGTAGTTATTAACATCATTGTAACCCGCTGTTGCAGCAGCAAAGCAGTTAAACAAACAAGTAGATATTTAAGTTAAGGCAAACAGGTAATTCTTAACAGTAAGTATCAAACAAATAGATAGGCGTAGTCTACAATATGATTAACAGGCTGCGCCATTATGTAATCAGTAGCAAACTAAATTAAGCCAAGCAACGTAATTGAACAATTTTGCAACAAGTAGCTAACTGAAATTCCGAGAAGCAGGTAACTGAACTTACGCTAGTTCTTTGTACAAGCACACTACAACTTCTTTTTCGCTTACAAGATTGTATGAAGGAGTCCATGGCATCAATTGCTTGGATACGCAATCCCAATACTTCTTTCTTCCCACACTGCATGGGTAAGTCGAATGGTTAATCTGGTAAGATGGTGCGTCCTTGATATGTTATATGAGGACGTGTAGTCAGACTAGTTGTAGCCAAACACATCACACTGGCTTTTACTATATATTTCATGCGATTACTTTTGGCATATTGAGATCTAAGAGATCTACAATAGGATGAAAAGACTGGCATCCTTCACATTATTGGCGAACTCAGTTCATAGAAACAAGCAATTCAACCATTCTGTGCATAAATCAAAAGTGCCACTAGAATATTTTTCACTATCCAATCATACACGCAAAAAGGGGCGCGCCACCATAGGGGCTGGTATGGGCGGCTGCCTCAGGTGGATGGAAAGTGTGCACCTAGTTTAAGTCGTCTAGGTTGGCCCACGCTAGTTTTGTTCTTCCCAACGCACGAGCAGGCAATGTAAAAAATGAAGAAAAATGTTTCAATTTGGATGGGCCAATAACATAAGTGCAAGGCAGGCCCTATAGCAGGCTCGCGGCCCAAACGAGCGCCTCCCATATCGATCAACAGCAAGAAAAATCCCAATTCATTCGCTCCAGCCTCCATTCTGGTTCGCTCCTAACCTAGCCGTCGCTGGGCATACCGACACAGCACTTCCTCGCGCCCTCGTTGGAGGGCGGTCGCAGGGCTTCAAGCGAACGGAAGGACAAGAAGATGAAGATCCAACCCTAGGTGTAGCCTGCGTGGGAGGCAGCGGCGGCAGCATGGGCATGGCATCGAGCTTGCGCAAATGGACAGTCGCAGCTTGCAAGAGTAGCATGCGCAACGAGCAGGTACATCACATCCTTGATTATATCTAATTCAACTCTTCAATTTCTGGCCAATAATTAAACCTGTCGGTGTTCTAAAACTGCTTGTATGTAGGGAATCTATGAGAAAATGAAACCAATTTCTACTTATTTTATAACTCCCCCAATCAATACTGAACTGACTGAATCTGATGTATCTAATCAAGTTTCCGGTGCAAACATACAAGCTCATGTTGTTCTTGAGCCTGAAGTGTCTAATGAACAGACTGCTAATGAGGGATCTAATGCAAGCATTTTGCAAGCTCATTGAAGGATTTAGTGTCTAATGATGATCTACTATGTTGAGAGAGACAGAGATTTGCAGGCATTGATGAAAAGAAAATTATAGTGCATTTTCATTGCTTGAGGAAACGTCAAGGCCATCTACCAGAAAGTCCCCGTATCATGACAACATAGCATAAATATTTTTCTAATCTGTTATTTGAAACTATTGGCATACTTGTGCAGTATAGATATATTGATATGCAGTTTGCGCACTGGTTATACGTGCAATTACACTTCGATATTTTCAGCCAGAAAACGAATAATTCAAGCAGGTACAGACCATGTTTGTAGTCCTTGTACACCATGTTACATTTTGTGTTTTTTGGTGCTTGCATCATTTAGTGTTTATAATTTGAACTACTTTGGATCATTAGCTGGTTTTCAAAGTGCATGTAGCTTCACATTTCTCAAGTTATGTTGATTTCCGCAGTGCAAGTGCCTTCGTATTTTTTAAGTTAAATGTTCACCCCTGGTAACTTGAATTCGTAGATCAGCCACTACACACAAATCATACACGAATGCCAGTACGAATTAAATGAAATGCAGGGACTTATGCTAGCTCGTTGTATAGGCTAACTGTAGCTCTGCTTGCGCTTGGGATGTTCCATGTACAAGTCCATGTTACCACTTGCTTGGATGTGCACGCCTTGTGCTCCTTGCATTCCCCTCTACATTTTTGACACGGCGAATGGTTGATCAAATAAGAGGAATCGACCTTGATGTTGTACCGGAGGACAAATACTTACAAGGTTATACGGGTGTGCAGGATGTGTACCAGATCCCGTAGGGCCGTCGTGCTTCGCTAAAATATGGATTTGCTTGTTTCAGATGATATCTCCAGAAGAAATAAGAGTTAAAGTTAGAGTTACATAGGCGTGTAAGCTAAGAGATCAGTGAAAGGATATCCAAACATCATCAGAACAGTGCACAAGGGAGTGATGTGTGGATACCTAGTTCGGGCCGGCGTTTGGGCATGCTCGCATAGCTAGAGTGCGGGTCACTTCAGAGCCGTTGAGGATGAAGCGCTGGCGTTGGCTGGCCGGCATGGATGCAGATCTTGAGTGGCAGCGGAGCGCTACGATGCGGTGGACGAGACCGTTGGTGAAGCCCCAACGGCCTCGGGGGCGGAGGTGCGACGATGTGCTCGGTGAAGTAGCCCCGGTGAGCTGGGAGACGGCGTCGGTGAAGCGCACCTGATGCGGTGGAACTCGGTGTCTGTGAGGCACGTCGGTTGCGGCGTCCGACGTTGTCGGTGGACCACCCGGTGCAGTGGACGAGGGCGTAGATGAGGTAGCTCCGGTGCGGTGGTGAAGCGCAAACGTCGTCTTCGTCGTCGTCGTCCGACAAAAAGGTGGGGAACGGTGGGGAAAGAGACGAGACGAGGGGCGATTCGAGGGTTGGCGGTGAATTAGGATTTGAGCAATCTGGGCGCGGAAGGGGGTGGTGGAGAAGATAGATTTTGCAGGGCTGGAACTGGGGCCGCTAGATATTTCAATCCGAAACGTGGAAGCGCGAACTTATATTGTCGTCGTCCTTTTTGGGGGGGGGGAGAGGGTGGGTGGCTGGGTGGTACGCATCCGTCCGACACTCGCGACCACCCAGACAGGACTATGCTTCGGTGCCTTAAGGCACCTCCCTTTGTGTCCATGACATGTGGGCCCAACAGGTGGCTGGCCCACATGTCAATGACCCAAAGGCAGTATGGGCCCACATGTAAGTGACCCAAAGATTCGTTTGTGTCCATGACATGTGGGCCCAACATGTGGGCCCAACAGGTGGCCTACATTTGAGAATGCAAACGAATCTTCTTTCATTTGCAAACGAATCTGTATGTATTACCATGCCCGTGTGCAATAATTAGTCATTCGAAATGAGATACTCCATCCGTTCACTTTTGTAAGTCGTTTCAGACAACTTAAAATGCACTGTTTTGCACATTGTCTAAAATGTCTTCAAGGTCTTATAAAAGTGAACAGAGGGAGTACTAGAAATTAATTAATGAGGAGTTATTTGAAAAAAATCGAAACGGTACCCACGCTAACATGGATTAGAGTGTGTGTGTCATAATTAGTTATTTGAATTAGAGTGTGTGTCACATAGTTAGTTATTTGAATTAGAGTGTGTGTCACGTAGCGATCTCCAATTTTAACATGGATTTCGCATTTCACTGTATCCATGCTACTTTTTTAATACAAATTCATATGTATATGATGAACACCATGGTAGTGAGAAATCTTTTGGATGGATTCAAACATATGACCAACAAAATAGCACAACAAACTGAGTCAATGTCAACTTTACGAAACTTAGTTGCACGAATTCGAAATAATTACCCGTATGCCTGGTCCTCGGATCAAATCTTACAATGTACACCGAATTGAAACATCGATATTAAGTCTCGCACTATGTACATTCAAATGTTGTTTTTAGCCCCCCCCCCCGCACAAACGCTACATACTTCCTGTATCGGTCAATCTTCCTCTCCTAACCACCTTAGGAAGCTATCGATTTCCAACACACATTCATTCTTTCTCTCCATGTTTCGATCTCTAGGTCTCAACTACACAACCCCTTTTTCCACTCTGTAACCAAATGTATTTACCTCACACATCCGCCATTGCACCCCATGCCGAGATCTCTCTCCCCCCCTCCCTCTCACCCTCTTGCGCTAAATACATGCATTGCCTATCTAGCCCCCCCCCAACCACTCGTGCGCATGCACGCACGTTGTATATCTAGGTCACTCCCTCGAGACTGTCTCACTCTTTCTTCCGCACGGCGGGCCACACTCGCTCAATCTCGCTCTCTTTATCTGAGTCTCGTTTAACCTTGTTTTCTTTCACACACAAATGATATATCTCCCTGTTCGGGCCTCGATCGACACACTCTATACTCTCTCACGCAGATTGTCTATCTAGGTCAGTCCATCCAAGCCGCCGCCACTCTTTTGACCTCATGGTGGGCCACGCTCACTCAATCTCTCTCTCTCTCTCTCTCTCTCTCTCTCTCTCTCTCTCTCTCTCTGTATGTCTCGGTTGACCTCGCTCTTTCTCGGAAAAAACGATATATCACCATGTTTGAGACCAATTCGACCTATCCACATTGTATACTCTCTCACGCATATCGTCTATCTAGGTCACTCTCTCCAACCCGTCTCACTCTTCCGATCGCACGGCGACCCTATGTGATCGGCTGACCTTGCTTCCTCCCACGCACAAAATATATATACACGTCTGTGACTGGATCATCTCTTAAGCTCTATCTTACAGCCCTCACCCTTGCCAAAAAGCTCAATCGGACAATATGTCTCCAGAGCATATATATTTGTTCAATGAATGTCGGACCACACTCACTTTGTCTCTCTATCTATATGTCTCACGATTGACCCCGCTTTCTCACATCGTATCTTCCACGCGTTGACGCTAATACCTCTCCATACCTCGCAAAGCCGGAGCTATTTACATTGCGAGGGGCACTCCAACCTTGGATTAATTTGTGTAGGCATTTATTCCGGTCGGTTTAGACTATATTTTCGTAGCAGTCGGCCCACAACTACTCCAAACACCATTGCAACCCAGGCAACTCCCCTAGTTGATTTCCCTCTGGCTCGGTCATCGCTCTCTCGCACGTCCTTTCTCGCCTTCAACGTCGCACCATGGTATTATTGAAAAAACTATGTTGTTCTCTTTAATTATTATAAATAAGCTACAAAACTACACACCGATAGTCCACTTGGAATGGAACAAAATTTGAGCCACAAATTAAAGTGCTACAAACTACACACCGAGGCGCCCACATGTCATGAAACAAATTTGGACCCATATACAAATTGAAAAATAAAGGACGAGGATCGAACATGCGACCGGGCCTTCAAGCCGCACGTCAATTGGCAATATACGTAGAATAACAATGTTTGTTGTACCCCCTTTGTTCACATAACGTTTTTATATTACCACAGCCTAATTAATGGATAACATGCAATATTATTTTTAGTACTATTCGCCTTCACTTACTGGTGGGTTCCATGTGTGCTCTCTCTCTCCTCCCCTTCTGCGTTTAGATGCACGGGCAAACAGGAAGAACTCGCGGGCGATGTTGCCGTTGACCATATCTGGACGCGTTCACAAGTCACGGCACAAGTTTCACGTACTAGCAGCACTAGTCAGTGTGTACGTGCAATGCACATTAATTTGGAAGTATATTAAGTGCATGCGGATATTAACTACTAGGATATTATTTGCGTGTTGTCATGTGATTAGTACTATTTTTGGCATGAAATTAACTGCACGCTAAACGTGTTAAGCGCTCGACATTGAAGCAGTCTAGGTCGTTGGATGACAAGGCATACATGTGGATTGATGACGTTTTATATTTACTTTGATACGGCTCTAGCAGAAAATTCAATCGATCAAACCATACATTTCTTTTAGTCTGACTCTGACTTTAAATTATACGATGATCGATATAAAATAAACGGAAATGATAAACATTCGGATTTTAAGCATGGCAATCCGAACGTTTTTCATGGCAAATTTAGATTACGCGGCGGCAGCGGGGGCGTCTCGCAGTGGGAAGCGGCTCCTCTGCCGTGCTCTGTGTGTCATCGGGCCACTGACCGACGGCGACGGCGGCGTCTTGCGCCGTTGTTGGCGTACTCCTGGACGTTGGCCTAGCTTCAAGGAAGGCCAAAATGTTCTGGACTTCGGAGCGAGTCAACTGGCGGGAGGAGGCGAATGGCGTTGGTGCAAGGAAGCGGTCGACGACGGCCATCCATGCCGCTAAGGGGGGCACTGGCACCCGCGCGGGGACAGGCGCTGTCAACGGCGCGGTGGAGACATTCGTGTGCACGGGCACCGGCACGAGCGCGCACGTCACTGCACGCGCAGGCGCATGCGCTGGCAGGTGCACGGGCACCAGCACCGGCACGGGCATGCGCGTCAGTGCACGCGTAGGCGCATGCGCTGGCAGGTGCACGGGCGCGTGAAAGTCGGCGGGGACCTCGTGGAACCCCGTGGGATCAAGCTCGGCGACAATGTGCGGCTCCTAGCCCATCAATGCCATGAGGATGGGCGCTGGCGCAGTCAGGGCGACGGGAGCCTGAACGAGAGCGCGGACAGGCGCGGCGTCTTCTCACAAGGCCAGTTCAAGCTCGTCCCAAAGCGCCTTATGTTCTTGAGATTCCGGCTGGGTGTCTTCCTCAGGAAACTGGAACACTAAGGGCAGACCATCGTGATGCGGCATGGCGTACGTTTAGGTCAGGCTAGTTGGAGGTAGACGAGAGGAGAATCAGAGAGGAAGAGAGAGGATTGTAGTGATACCAAGTAGTGCGGGGTTGATTTTAAACTGCGGCGCCAGCGACATTAAAAGTGGGAGCAGTTGGGACGATGGTGGGTGGCGGAGCCTCATCAAAGGGCTCGCCTCCCGGTGAGCCTACACAGCGGTCTGCTCACATGCCTCCCTGACAGCCAGCGCAGCGGTCTGCTCGCACGCCTCCCGTCGACTCACACGCTTGCTCGGACGGCTCCTGCCGATGAGAAGCAAGGACTCGTGGCAGCACGTAAACACCCACGGTTTCAATAGTGAAAGCGTTCGCCTTAATGTGACAGGTCTTTGTTCCAAAATACCTTGGCTCTTCTTTTGTGCAACTTGTCATAAGCAGGTTGTCTCAAATTGAAGAAAAAACTTACGAAGTAATATTTGTGCCATATCATGTGACCATGCTTAGTTTCAAGAATTTATGCTCGCTTTTGGATTTTCTGAAATTTAAGATCCAGGATTCGAAACAATATCATAACCTGCATCATGCAATAAATTTTCAAGCCATACATCTGTCCTGTTGTATTTCTTAAGAAAGGATTTGGTCAAACATTTTGCTTAGTTAGACTTCAGACAAGTTATATATGCAGCGTAAAAGGATAATCCCTCTGTACCAGTGCATTGCCTGATATATTTACTCAAGTACTAGGCACGAACAAACGGGCTCAATTCTGTGCTCATCCTGGTGTAGTAGTAGTATTACTAGGCAATGCAGTTGACGGGTGACCTTGACAAGCGGCGACCGAGGGAATTGAACCGTTCTCGGCACGGTAGGTAACGTTGTCTAGTTACTAAAGCATCCATCCGTTGATCATTGGTAGTCATTATGGACCGGGGACATGAGGGGAATTTCCTAGGGCTAGAATTCTGGCTGCCAGATATTTCGACTTGAAATGCTAAGGCTCGACTGGTTGGG
Organism: Aegilops umbellulata; assembly: GCA_032464435.1. Classification (NCBI taxonomy): domain Eukaryota; kingdom Viridiplantae; phylum Streptophyta; class Magnoliopsida; order Poales; family Poaceae; genus Aegilops; species Aegilops umbellulata. Next base: position 412,685,926 of record CP136057.1, read on the forward strand.
GTTGCCTAATGTGCGTACCACGCACGCCACCGAAGGACACGAGCCCGGTTTTTTTAGGATCAACACGAGCCAAGGTCTGGCTGGTACGCCATTGGGTCCTACCATTCAAGAATACGAAAGGAACCTTTTTAAATTGCCGAACGAATCTATGAGTATTACAATACCCGTATTTTCCTTGCAAGTACTAATCTCAACGTGGTAATTGATTCATGACGAGTTGTTGAATTAGAGTGAGTTTGTGATATAGTGATCTCAACGTGGATTTCACATTTCATGGTATCCCTAGTAAGTTTTCCAATGCAAATTCAAATTTAAAAGATGAACAATATGGAGGTGAGAAAACTTTGTATGTATCAAGCATATGACCACAGAGAGAGAGAGAGAGAGAGAGAGATACACACGCACGAACACAACAACAATCCAATAAGTATAGAGCATCTATTTTTCCAAACCATGCATGTATTACACGAATTCAAAAATACTCCTTCTATTCCTAAATATTAGTCTTTTAGGGAGTTCAACAAGTGACTTCATACGGAGCAAAATGAGTTAATCTAGACTCTAAAATATGTCTATATACATCCGTATGTGCCAGTCCATTTGAAGCCTCTAAAAAGACTAATATTTAGGAACGAAGGGAGTAAAATGTAAGACATCCATGGTCCTCAGTTCAATATTTAAAATGAACATGAAAATGAAACATGAATATTAAGTCTAGTACTACAGTACATGTAAATGTTGTGTTTAGGTGGAGCTATGATTGTCGGGGGTCAACCCCTCGACCTTAGATAAAATTGTGGAGCTCTGTTTAGGGTTGTTTAGATTATATTTCGACCCACCCTCCCAACCACCGATTGGTTGTGCACCCCACCCCTCCTCCCTGAGAGAATATCATGTGCCCCCATACCTTAGATGCTATTTGCCGATACGAGTTCCTTGGAGCTTGTAGATCTGAGATATAGCAACTCACATGATGTGTCTTAATATTTTTGCAGGAAAGCTTGATGAGTTTGAGAATTGCACACAATTTGTACGAAAACTACTTAGATGCCCTTTGATCCCATATCCAACAACCTCGAAGTTCGTATTACCGTAGCATGTAAGCTGAAGGAGGACATCATATTCTCTTGTATGTAAGAATATCATGTGCTACTACACCTTAGATGCATGCTTTGGTGATACAAGCTCTTCGGAGGCGTTGGATTTGTGACCCGACACCTCCTCGGTGGTTCGAATAGTTTTTTGCAGAAAAGTCCCAAAAGAGTTCGGCCGCTGCTTACAAGCACAAAGACTACTCAGATGCCATCGGATTTCAGACCAAACGACCTCCAAGATCGTATCACCGTAGCATCCTAGTTGCGATAGCACCTTATGTTTTCTCGCACGGTGATACGGGTTCACTGAGATCTAACGTCCCACAGTAGGAGGTTTGAATGTTTTTGCAATATACGGCTGATAGAGTTTGGGAAATGCGCAAATAGTAGAAGTACTACGCATGTGCCATCTGATCACTGATCATATGACCTAGATGCTCATATCACTGTAGCGTGTAATTAAGCTATGGGGAGCACCTAATATGAGCACCGGGGAGCCGTTGGATCGAAGATGCAGCGGCACACACAAGGCCTGAATGTTTTATTTGCAAAAAAACCTTTGGAGAGTTTGGAAATTGCGCATAATTACAAATACTACTCCCAAGCCATTGGATCTCACTTCCAATGGTGTAAAAACTCGTATCACCATAGTATCTAAGCTGCGGGGTGGATGTGATATTCTATGCCGCTGCCATTTTTGTTCGTAAACTTGAAAATACGTGTAACTCGTGTCGTTAATTGTATAACCGCGCAAAGTGTTTGTTCAGAAAAACCATCCTACACTGAAATATTGGAACAACACACGGGGGTCCCACTTGTCATTAATCAAATTTGGACATAAAACTATCAAATCTGAAAGACGAGATTCGAACTGGCCACCTGGACTACAAAGCGTAAGTCGATAGCCTGAAAAAACGAACGGTTGTTGGCTTTGTCCCATAACTTGATTTTATACAGTACTTGAGTTGAGTAGAGTAGAGGGAGTGCCTCGTCAACACGTGCATGACCGTTGTCTCACTTACTGGTGGGTCCCAGGTCTGCGATCTCAATCTCTCTTCTCTCCATCGTCTAACCTTTGCACGGGCACACACGAAGAGCGGCGCTAGCTTGCCGTGGTGTTATTACAACTAAAAAAACCTTGAAAAATAGAAGAAACGCCTAGAACAAGAGACGTTGTGACTGGTCGAGACAGAGCTAACCACATCTATCCTCCGTGCCACGTTTGCATGATGAAGCTGTGTGTCTAGTGGGGTGTTTTCGACTGACTGGCTGGGTCCCGAGGCCGAACCATAGGTACTACGTCTGATATAGTATATTTTTACACGCACATTTTTCCTCCATGCCGAGATGTGGCACACCCTACCGTGCGGTTTCGGGGTCCTCCCGGGTGGTGCACGCATATATTCTTCCTGGCGTGGGACGCCCTACCTCGCGTTTTCTGGGTCCTCCTCGGTCGTAGCGCCGAAGCAAGTAAACGAGTCATCAAATCACGAAAGACCACCTTTCCCGTTGAGTACATCAGTGAAGCACGGTGGCTAGCTAGTTAGGCTAGTTCGACCGATTAGCTAGGCCGCCGCCACATTTGTTTTTTCACCCATTTTTTTATCTACTTGCCGGCAGGTAAATTTAAATATCCACCGCGGCGTTGCTCTGGTGTTTGGGTGCGGCAGGATTTTTAATTTTTGACTGACGGGAGCAGGCGTGGCCGGATTTTTAATTTTCTAATTGGCGGGAGCAGGCCCGGTAGCAATTTGTCACGATGATGCTCCCTGATGTGAGAAGCCATCGACTGGTGTTTTACCGTGGGGAAAACCAAAAGATTCCATGCTCCCTCCGCCTTCCTGTAGATTGCATTGCCTTTCAGCCGTTTCTCCGCCTTTGCTTCCTCTCCCCATTGCTTCTACCTAGTTCCATGGCGGCGCAGCAGATCACGGAGTCCGAGGTGAGCCGCCTGACACAGGAGCTCCATGCCAAGGATGCAGAGCTCAGGGCCATGGATGTGGAGCTCCGTGAGCTCAAGGAGGAGAGGAGTGCCATGATCCTCCGTTATGTGCAGGAGTTCATGGAGCTTCAAAAGCGGCAGGCATCCACCACAAAGATGCTCGAGGCGTCAGAGGCGTTGCTGTAGAAAGCGGGAGATACGATAGGCCGTCAGGGGAGCCGGTTGGAGCGCGAGCGGGCCGATCGTGACGAGGTCCAGGATCGCCTCAGCCACTTGGTGAACCAAGTTGCCATGCACGTGTTGCGGCCGCGCGATGCCTACTGTCGTGCCAACACGACGATGCCGGCCGTCGGGCTAAACCCGTTCGACCACCCGGTCGACTTCAACGAGCTGCGGCTTCCTGATCTAGTCTACGTCACCGGAATCCATCCATGCCATTGCATGCCGTCTTTGACGAGCTGGCTCCTGTCGACCGGGAGCGGGCTCTGCGGGCGGTTGCACCCTGCATCACCAACGTCGTGCACCTCGAGAAGCAGAGGGACTTCGGTGGTGTTTAGGCGCCCTCTGCATGGGCATGTCCATGTCTCGTTGCAACATGACCATTGGATCGAACTCAGACGGTGCAGATCAATCACTGTAGCACAAAGCATGTGGGTGTGTTTGGTTGCATTCTCATCTCAATATAGTTGTCTCCTCTTCATGTATTTTTGTCAACCTACTAGTGTGGACTCATGCACCCTTCATGCACTCTGCCAAACACCCAAAAGTGGGTCGAGAAGGGAACTTTTGCTCCCATCCCGTGCACCCTTCTTACACCCTGCCTAACACTATTTGTGCTTCATATGGTTCATGTTTTGTGGAGTACTGTAGCACCATACTCTCCGTGCATTGTGGACCTGTAGTTTTGTAAACATTGATCTCACCGTTCATTCTCGACTGGACAGTCGAAAAAGTGGTACTATGTTACATATAGGAGTAGTTGACATGCGCACAACATCATTTGTTATCGTTATATCTTACTACACTAGCAACAAGATTGTGTAGTACTGACGTATGAACCACTGCACATGCCTAGTAGTAAGAACACTGTGTATGTTCAAGTGACTGCTGTGTTTCGCACTCCTCTGTCATAAGAGTGGAAACGCTTGTTGTAATCATTTTTTTCTTCAGAAAAAACAATGGACACGCTCCACCCTGCGGATCCTCCTCCAGCCATGCACTAAATTACTCAGTTTCGCCGATGTGTGGGATAGCCAGCACCTGAGTCCACCAGCCATGCACTAAATTACTCCGTAGTAGAGTGACGGTAGACTACCCCGATCGAACCGCCACAGTAATGCCCAATGAGCCGTCAAATCACAAAACCCCCTCCTTTCTAGCAGTAAGTTGGCCGGACAAAGCAACCATCATTTCACTCTTCTCTCTCAGCTTCCTCTCTTGAAGAAAAGCCCCACTCGCTTCGCTTCTCCCTCATCTCTTTCCTCCTGTCACTCTTCTCTCTCAGCTTCCTCTCTTGGTTGGAAGCCGGAGCACCGGCCGATGTGATGTCTATGGCTCTGGCCAAAACCGTCGAGGCTCATGGTGCGAAGAAGCGCAAGCACCCCGCCGAGACTACCGCAAACAAGCTCAAAGCCATCGCCCTATCCAAGCCCCCCTCTCCGGGATCCCTCATTAAGCAAGTCCAGGTAATGTCTCTTGTTGACGATCTTTTTCTCGATCTTGATCGTGTTTTTTCATTTAACACACAGTACTAGTACTGGTAGTAGAACTTTCTGGGTGATCTTGCATGTGATTTTAGTGTGCCAAATGACGGTTCTAAATTACTCTTTTGACCAAAACATGCGAGAGGTTGACACTGATTTCTTATAGATTACTTTCCCTCTGTCCCAAATTTCTTGTCTTAGATTTGTCTAGATACGGATGTATCTAATACATCCGTATCTAGACAAATCTAAGACAAGAATTTTGGGACGGAGGGAGTACTTTATGAACATCAATGCTACCTTTTAAGAGGGTATATTTTGCCTCAGTAACTTGTGTTATGGGTATTGCATCTAATCCCTCTGCTCTCATGCCTTTGAAGACATGTTCTAGTGTCTTTGTTCACGCATTTCTGTGCGTATATGTAGTCATATATGGAGTATAATATCGAAAATCATCTTATATTTCTGAACGGAGGTAGTAATAAAATATGGTTTCTGTTTGAATTAGAACCAGGTCTGTGGTGGAGATGAAGTTCTCAAAGTCATGTCATGTGAACTGGAAGACCTGATGATGAGTTCTACTGCTGAACTATCCAGCTGTCGTGTCCTTGTCGCCACGTGTCCTGAACTAGTGTTTTCCTGTAGCATTATTGTCAGGCATGTTCTCGAGGCTGTACTTGACCACAACAATTTCCTGGCTGTGCCTTCGATTATGACGGGTGTGGTTCTTGTAAAGCTTCCCAACAAATCTGATGTGGCCTGTCTTCATCATCATGTTTATGAGTGGAAAGACCACTCTGTTAGGTTCTCCAAGGTTGACAAGATGGTGATGGTGCATGTAGACATCTCACACGAAGTCCATGGCCTAGTCAGTTATGCGGGGTTCATACCGTAGGTCGGTGGCAAGAAATAGTCTGCAGAGTTTAGTTAGTGCAATGTTGCTTGTCTGTAGTAAGTACTATTGTTCAGTACTTGATTCATGTTTGTGAACCCTGTATTGTTTATTAGTACTGCCGCTTTTGGTGTGTGGTCAGTCCTGAGAACGGTCTATGTTAATGTCTGTCCACTCCATTCAGTCTGTATATTTTGAAGTATCCATATTATATTTTTGTGAGGACGGTCTATCAATTATGGTTACACTCCAATATATGTATGCATTGCAGGGTTTATCGCACCCACAAGGATTTCCAGTCCCATGGATGTTCGGTCCATACGATTTGTCACGACCTTTGGACTGTCCTGCTTGTGGGAGTAGGCGGGGCCCCTGCATGCCACGCGTAGTTGGACGATCAATCTTCTGTTTAGTACTTCAACATAGTGATTTCCTGGTAAGGATTCACTCGTGTCACATCAAGTAAATCTTATTGATTTACTGTCTAAATCTTATTGATTTAATGTCATGTTTTCTTTCTTTTCCTACAATTTACGATGCATGTTTTGCCATGTGACATTCATAACAGAATAAACCATTTGGTTTGCTCTACGATGGCTATTTTTGCAGGTTTCACTTCATATGTCGTGTTAGTAATGAAGGCACCGTCCATCACTTATATTACTAGAAAAATTGGATCAGTCTGTTGTTCGAGTACAAGCTGAATCCCTATGATGAACTGCAGTTTGGTTTAACAAAAACGCCACAATTAGTCCTTCTCGCGTTTAAAAGAAATGAAAAAAAAACTGGATCACGGTCATGGATCCTAGTCAAGTTAGAGAGCTGATCATAGCAAACCAGACACGATCGCCGCTGTATCGCACAGATCGAGCACTGACAGCTGCTCTAGCACTGACAGCGGCAACAACTCAGTTTGATCCAGCTGAGGATTGGGCACCGACCGCATCAGCGAATCAGTCTGATCTACTAGAGGATCGGGCATCGACATCGGCACCTGCTCCAAAAAGGCACAAGCTCTACAAGGAGCACCATCTCTGGCAGCAGGAGTGGCTTCGGCACCTGCACCAACACTTGCACTTGCATCTTCTCCGGCCCATGCAATTGCACCAGCAACAGACTGGGCTGCAGTTCACACTTCATATACTAAAGTCCTTACAAAAACCGACATGTCCACCTTCTTGGTAAGCATTGGCCGCCCAAGTTCTTCGTTCTTTTCTTTTTCCATGCTGTTTCGCATGATTCACTATGTTGATCTAACTGTTTGGGTATGTCTTCTTGTTTGCAAACAGAGAATTTCTAGAGGAACGAGGGAGTCGTTCAACAATCCGGGTGACCGCGGCCAAGTTTCTCTCACCATGCGCAGCCTTGGTGTGAATGAACCTGCTCAATATACCGTAAGTACAAAGGATGGTCGCATGGTGATTGATGCTAAAGGATGGTCAATGTTCAAATCTAAATCATATCTTGCTGTAGGGGATGATGTCAAAATCGAACTTTCTCGGCAAGGAGAGCTGGTCCAAATCAACTTTGAAATTCTTCAGTAGCAGCACGCAACTGCCGAATTAATCTATCCTCCGAGAGATTTTGATGTAATAATATGGCATGGTGAAACAAGTGTCCGGTGTGTATAAGTAGTACGACAGTATTATTTATCACATGGTATATCGTTGATAGAATTGCTACTCTGATTGCTGGTTAGGAACTGTCGTTCGATTTCATTCCAACAGCTGTCGTGCTTTATTCAATTTTGTGTATTCGCCTTGCGACAACATCTAAAACCAGTGCCGTACCGATCGCTTGCAATATGAAAAGCGCCGAGGTAGAACACATGGGCCCCCAAACATGCAGGGTCATCCTGTGGCCCAAAGTCCAGAACCGTGAGCCTATCTGAGTATTATATTCTCAGCTGAACCCCCATAATGCCCGTGCGTTGCAAAGGGTGTATATTTCTCGGCAAGGTGAGCCTGTGATATAAAAGATTTGTATATTTCTTTACAGAGGGAGTATCTCTCTGTCAAAAAATATATTTATGTGTAACTAGTTAGTCCTATCTTTCTACTTCCTTTCGTTGATATGTGGGGCAACCGGCAACGGGGTCCACGTGCCATATGCACAAATTAGAGTGCACAACTTCACGGTAGACACACCCTGGTCGTAGCGCCGCAGTAATGCCCAATGAGCCGTCAAATCACAACCCCCCTTTCCAGCTTTAGCAGTAAGCTGGACGGACGAAGCGGCAATATTTCACTGGGCCTGAATCCCCTTCTCCCTCGTCTGCTTGTTCAGAGAAAACCCCCTCTCGGCAATTGCATAGGGTTTTCTCATGGAGAACCAGGTACGAATTCTTCATCCATCCCCGATAAACCCAAGTCCCATGGTCGCAGGTAATCCTAGGATGGTATCCGCCGCCGCTGATGCATTTTTCTTCCTACTGAATCTAGTGTGTTTCATTTGCAGTGCCCATACTGCGAGTACCCTACAGGTTTCTGCGCCCTCTGCGAGACGCCACACTTGTTCCTTCTCATCCTAACACAGCATTTTGAAACGCGCACAGTATGTTACTAGAATCCTCTTTTCTATCCGGGGGGTGGGGTTTTTTTGAACATGCTGTGTTCTCATATTATTTTTCCTGTAGTGTATTATTTGCTCTGCAAGAACACATGTACTCAAGATGCTCGGCCTTGCCTTAACTGAATACACTAGTTTTGGTCATAGTGAAGATAAGCCATGGATATAAGTTCCGAGTTGGGTTCATGAACCAAGAAGATCGCTGCTTTTTTATTACAGAACTTGGATAAACTTTCTCAAGTGTTACGGACTGAAAGTTGGCGCACGAATGTTGATGGAAATAGCAGGACCTGGTCTCATCTTCACTGCGATCTTCCACCCCGACGTCGTTCCAGTTGTTCATCCATGTTAGTTTTCTATCTGGTTCTTGCTTGTTGCCTCGATTACTTCTTAATCCACCTATTCTGTCTAACTAAACACAATTTAACTTTAGAAGTAGCAACGAATCTCTCACGAAGATGCTACTTCTAACTAATATTTTCTTATAATTGGTGGCACGTGTAGGTTTTTTCAGAGTTAAGCAATCTGATCATTTGTTACTCTGTAATAACTCGGCTGTTACTAATGGCACTGAAGTTGACTGGATAGACATCCACAAGTTCCTACACTTTATTGATCGTCTTGAGGTCCTTGTGGGGCGTTTCAATGGTGGAAGGCCACGTGGGATATGTGTGCCAGTGCTGCACTCATTGAACAGGTCCAACTGTGTCGAGAAACTTATGGTACGAGTTGTTTTCTTTTATATATGTTGTTCATAAACTATTGCTTATACACAGTTTTACAATTGTGATCTTCTTGAAACAGGAACTGCCGAGTTCTATTGTTCCTATACAGATGCCTGACCATGGTCGGGTCAGACTTGCGCTTGGTCACAACATGATGTTTGTGTCGACCTACTCAGTTCCCCTTGGAGGTGAAAAGATACTTAGTCATGGGTGGTCTCAAAAAATGAAGGCCCGTCCATGTTAGAGAATAGGACAGAAGATTATGTTCATGTTTTTTCATGGCTCTAAAGCGAATATCCTGTTTATTGACCATGTTGCGAGATGAAGCCGCTTTCAGAAGGTTGTGGATGCGTGGGGTGGCGCCTGGGCCTTATCCTGGGGCTTGGCGGCCTCACCCTTGGTTAACTGTAGGCAAAATAGCACTGTTCGATGCGTGCTTTGTACGGTTGAACCTGTATAAGTACTCATACTGCTTTCAGTTTTGGTTGTTAAGTGCCCCTGCTGGTTTTAGTTAAGGTTGTTAAGTACTCCTGCTGCTTTTATAGTCTGTGGTGTTTCTTCAGTCCTATCTTCCTCCAGCCGCCAAAACCAAACCAGTGTCGGCGAGGCCGCCTGCTTCCGCCTCCCACGGCTGGCTGCGCCTTAGCGCACGCATCACTGCCCCACCGTCTCCTAAATCGTTAACCCCGATGTCCTCCGCGCGCTTTGGTGCGCTCGCCACGGCGCCGCCCTCTCGCGTTGTCAACATGGTCAACAAACAACAGGAATCAGCAGAAGTACATGGAGAGGATGACAGTAGGGGCCCACCACGCTAGCGCATGGAAAAATAAAATGCTTCCTCCTAGTGTTATCCCGACATCTGGGACCCATGACATTGTGAGCGTACATAGTCAATAGACAAGAGAACATCACACAATTGGCTGACACCTGGGACGTAGCTACTCGAGCAGTATTTTTTTTGTTTGGTATTGTTGAGACGGAGCAGGGTTTGAACTGGGTTGTGGCCCGTCTAGCCCATGCTTATATTTGCGAATCAACCTGTGGTTGAGTTGGTTAGGTGGACAGTGGTATCCCCAACCCACCAGGGTTCAAATCCTGGTGCTCGCATTATTCCTGGATTTATTTCAGGATTTCCGGCGATGCGCTTTCAGTGGGAGGAGACGTTCCCGTCGACGACGAGGCGCCTACGGTGACTTCATAAATCTCAAGATGATATGCCGGCTCAGTCTTTCGGAGGTGCTCATAGGGGTAGGGTGTGCGTGTGTGCGTTCATAGGGGTGAGTGTATGCGCGTGTATATGAGCGCTTGTGTCTGTACTGATGCTCAAAAAAAAAGCCCATGCTTATATTTTATGTTCACCATGTGACCCGCCCAGCTATATTTTCTTTGTGAAAATGAGCCTAGTTTATTTTTTCTGAAGAATACCCAATCCAGGCCTACTTATTTTTCTACGCCCTGATGGGATGCAACTCTTTCAAGATGCCTGCAAATCTCGAATGTAATATGAAATGGGTTGTAGATATAAAAACAGATGACAAATTGGCAATTACTTTATAATTTCTGAATTTTTTCACATTTTAGATTCCTATTTCACTGGGCATTAACCTAATTTAAATATATCTTCAAAGTACTTTAAATCTGGCTCAACAATTCGGTATTAAAAATAGTTTGGAACCCACAGAAATATGCGAAATTGGCCCTGGCCAACCAAAAAACGACTGCAATAAATTGCATAAGAAGTTGCCATGAGCTATATATAAATTATTAAAAAAAAGAGGGAGTAGTCTTACTTGTGGGCCTGTTTAGTTGACGCATATGCAAGATTTTTTTTAGTTATTATATACATCAACAAAAGATTCTAGCAGACGTAACCGTTGGATGTCAATCCAACGGCCGTCGTGTTTCTTCAATCTCTGATCTTCTTGCTCCAGCCGCCAAAGCAGCGCCGGCGGGACCACCTACTCCCGCCTCTCGTGGCCAGCTGTGCTGCCACGCAGGCCTTAGTGCCACCTACTACTCCCACCGCTGGACAGGGCATCCCTCTACTCACCCACAACCCCTATTATTCCGCGGCGACGGCAGCTTCACACCGCAGCCGAACCGGTGAACCCTCGTACTCGTCTCCGCGCGGGCTTCCACTGCGTCTTCCCCGGCTCCGCGTCGTCCCCTTCCTAGGCCTCGCCGTCGTCCACCGCCGTGGTGCTCATGGCGCGGCGTGGTCAATGTGGTCAACGACCGACTTCCATCGGAAGAGTACTGTTCGTGGAGAGGCTGACAGCTGGGTCCACGGCAGCCGCAAGGAAGTGCCTCCTTATTACGCGGGAAATAATTATTCCTCCACCTGACAGCAGGGAGCCACCGGACGGGCCACCAGTATTTCGCGAGAAAAAAACGTTTCCCCCTGACTGCTAGGACCCACAAGATGGGCCACCGTATTTCGTGAAAAAACGTTCCCCCGCTGTTAGCTCTGACCCACCGGAAGTGCCTCCTTATTACGCACAAAAAATAAATACTCCCTACTAGCTGGGACCCACCTTGGTGGGAGGCTAACTTGTGGGCCTACTAAGTTGACTGGGACGGAGGCCTTTGTCAACTTTAGTCAGTATATGAACGATTCTAGCTCCAGTGAACGTACGATGTCCATCCAACGGCCGTACTGCTTCTTCAACCTCTGGTCTTCTTGCTCCAGCCGCCAAAAGAAGCACCGGTCGTGCCACCTGCTCCAGCCGCCCGTGGGCGGCTGTGATACCGCGGAGGCCTCACCGCCCCGCACTACTGCCACCGCTGGCCAGGCCATCCCTCTACGCACCCACACCCCCTGTTATTCTGCGGCGACGGCAGCCTCACACCGCAGCCGAACGAGTGAACCCTCATACTCCTCTACGCGTGGGCATCCACTGCGTTGTCTTCCCCGGCTCCGCATCGTCCCCTTCCTAGGCCTCGCCGTCGTCCACCGCCCTGGTGCTCTCGGCGCGGCGTTGTCAACGTGGTCAAGGAATGACTTCCATCGGACGTGGACTGTACGTGGAGAGGCTGACAGCTGGGTCCACGGCCGCAGCAAGGAAGTGCCTCCTTATTACGCGCAAAATAATGATTCCTCCACCTGACAGCGGGGACCGACCGGACGGGCCACTGTATTTCGCGAAAAAACGTTTCCCCTGACTGCTGGGACCCACCAGCTACATCTTCGCACGCAAGGAAGTGCGTCCGGGCAAAAAAACGATTAGCCCCCTGACTGCTGTGACCCACCAGCTACATCTGCGCATGCAAGGAAGTGCCTGACAGTCGGGGCCCACCTGGTCAAAGCGTACGTAGCGTTGTCATTCTGGTCGCAAATGTGTACGTACATATATACTGGTCGATGTAAAGGCACGCACGTGTCGTAGTAGAGGCGCGTACGTGTCGTAGTAGAGGCGCGCACGTAGCATGTACATGTACGTACAGCAGCCAGGGTGCAAGAAAGAAAATATGACCATGTATGTGTACATACGGGCGGGGTCTCGAACGCCTACTCGCGCATATGTACGGCGAGGGATCGTGTACATGACTGGGTCGGAATGGAGAAATAGCGTCGTCGTCATGTTCATGGAGAGGAAACGGAATGCGTCATGTTCATGGGGAGGCAACGGAATGCGTCGTGTTCATGGGGAGGCAACGGAATGCGTCGTGTTCATCGGGAGGCAACGAAACGCGTGGGAGCCAACCGGCTGGGTCGGAACGGAGTGCGTGGTCATGTTCATCGGGAGGGCTTGGACGGAACAGACGATGGAAACGAGGCCTGGCGTACCGCACAACGGAGGAAACGGACCTCCTACGTTCGGAATGGGGTCCTGTTGATCGGGAGGGGTGTGGCGTACCGCAAAACGGAGGAAACAGACCTCCTACGGTCGAAACGGGGGTCCTGTTGATCGGGAGGGGTGTGGCGTACCGCAAAACGGAGGAAACAAACTTGTGATGGAGCTCTACGGTCGAAACGGGGGTCCTGTTCATCGGGAGGGGTGTGGCGTACCGCAATACGGGACTCCACGGGATACTGTTCATCTCCACCGTCGACCTCCTTCAGCCTCCACGGGCTCCTGTTCATCCAGCCTCCACCGCGCGCTACTCCACCGGGTACTGTTCAACCACCCCTCCACCGTCTATTGTTCATCCAGCTCTCCACAGGACGGGTCCTGTTCAACCACCCCTCCACGGGTACCCCTCCACCGTCTACTGTTCATACAGCCCTCCACACCACGGGGTCCTGTTCAACCACCCCTCCACGGGTACCCCTCCACCGTCTACTGTTCATACAGCCCTCCACACCACGGGGTCCTGTTCAACCACCCCTCCACGGGCACCCCTCCACCATCTACTGTTCATCCAGCCCTCCACTACACCACGGGGTCCTGTTCATCCAGAAGCAATGACACTGCTCACTGTTCATCCAAACCCCCCGCAACGCTCACTGTTCATCCCATCGATCGGCTTCAGTTAGCAGCAGTAGCGAAGGAATCGGTCGATCGGGTTCAGTTAATAGCCATCGATCGATCGCTCGGGTTCAGTAACGCGTAGCATGCAGTGCAATCACTCGGGGAGCCTGACGCCTCGCTCGGGTTCAGTTAGAACCAACGCCTCGCACACATGCGCGTACGTGTACGAGAGAAACGCGCATCGCTCGGCCCCTGACCTCCCACCGTAACCAGGAACTCCCCGAAATTTTCCTCGCCCTCACTTCTACCACGGTTTTTTCCGTGATGGACGGCCCAAAGAATATCATGCAGCTGTGTCTCCGGCCCGCCTAGGACGAAAAGCCCATTTTCTGTCATGATTTTTTGTAATAGAAGTAGGAGCCCACCACATCTATGATGATACCGTGTTTTGTCACAATTATCATCATAGAAGTGTCATATGTATGACAGAGAAAAATTCCGTTCGGCCCAAAATGTCACGGATGTGTCTTTTTTTGTAGTGGTGCCAGCCACGCATCCAGGGCGAAGCCAGCGCGGCACCTCCCGCTCCTGCCTATTTAAGGCAGCCCCGAGCCTCTCACGAGCACCCCATCACCCTTTCCTCACCCCCACACTCCTCCCTAGCTACTTGCCCGAGCCCCGGACCCTCTCCTCATCTCAGATGGCCGCCATGTCCGCCGTGAAGCTCGGCTTAACTCCTAGCCATCCTAGCCCTCCCCCTCCCTCCTGAACTCACCATAGCCCCACCCAGTCTTCGGCGACCCTCCCCTGCCGTTTCCCTCATCCTCCGGTGAACTAGGGCGTCATGCCCATCTCCTACAACCGCCACCGTCCGCCGGTCTCATAGCCACCGCCGCCTCGGTCCAACCCACCGGTCGTGGGTGGCACCACCAGATGCACCTCTCCGGACTGAGCTTGCCCATAGGCGGAGCACCGCGGGAGACGACGGGAGTCACCGGCAAGCCTCGCTGGAGTCCGCTCCTCCCTCAGCCAGGCGCGAGCGCGATGGAGACAACGATGTCGCCGCGCGTCAGCCTCTCCGAGCATTGACTTGGACCCGGTGACGTGGATAAGTGGACACGGGTTTTGCCCGTGTATGCTTTCATACACCGAAAGCGCATTTTCCTCTTCTTCGGCCGTGAATACGTTTTCCTCTTTGGAAAACGTATTCTCAAAAAAGACACGTTCGGTTTAAACTACCAGGGACCTGTTTGTAGAAGTATTTTTATAGCCTAGTCCCTGAGCTTTAAACGTCCGTATCTTTTTACTCGTAGCTCCAAATGAGGTGAATCCAAATCCCAGATCTTCGTCTCGTTGAGCCCATTCTGTTTACGTCATTTTCACTGTGGTTTGACATGTTGAAAATGACCATTTTTTCCTTGCACGTAAACAGCCCCCTCGGGAGAGGACTGTTTCTGGCAAATCTTTCCGCGATCCTTCTGTACTTCTCCCCGGTGCTCTCTTCATCCCGAGGCAAGCCACAATACCCACTTGCATGATAGTCATGAAGTAGACATGGTTTTTAACATGAATATTTAATCAATGTTTTCTTTAAAATATGGTTACCATTGTTCCGGTGATGCTTAGAGTTTCATGTTCACTCTCGTGCTATGTTGTCTTGCACTTGGTTATCATGTATTCCTACTAGTATTACTTTCATATGCTTATGCTTGCTAGTAGTGCATGTTGATGTCGGTGATGGTCTTTGGTGCATGACTATCGTCTGTTCCGAATGCCGTTGTTATGCATGTTCCATTCCATCCAGTTTGTTAAATGCTTGCATGGCAGCATTGTTGATATGTTCTTGCATGATATTTATCGTTGATGCTAGTAGTTCTGCTATGTTTATGAGTAGTGTTGTACTTGTGATATTCATGTGCCATGCTCAGTTGGATATGATTCATTGTTGATATGGTTGTCGCACCCCATGCTTATATCATGCTCATGCATTGTAATTGCATCAAGTTATTTTATCATGCCTCAACATCTTACATTCAAGTTTAACCGGATTAAATTGAACTTGAACAACTGTTGGCTGAGTCATGGTGCCACCATATCGGGCTGACAAGTGCAACCACATTTGCCTTATGGGGAGGTCGTTAGTCGTCCGTTGTCATGCCTTTTGTCAGTGCCTCCAACGAGGGAAGGTTAGGGGCATGTGTTACCCTGGCCCAGTTAGCAGGCATAACCTTGTGGACCCATTGTTGTGATGGTATCGTGTCCTCATTTCAGATTGTTTATTTGCCACGAAGGTGGTAGTTTTGCCTTGCTAGGCTCGGTCACCAAGGATTGAGCCCAGTGGGGAGTTGGTCGGAGTGGCCGTAAGAGTGTCATGGCGATGGGAGAGTTCTGTCGGAATGTCGTTGGTCCACCCTAATGGGATTGCGAGGCCATGGGTTCCGTGGTGTGGGAAAAGTGTGCTTCCTCTGTAGAGTGTATTAGCCTATCGATAGCTGCGCCCGCGGATAAGGGCCTAGTTCGTAGTTGGTCACACTGTGGGTCAACAGTAATAATAATAATGTGCTTAATAACAACCCCAGTTCAATGATGAGAAAGAGATTGGTTGTGATCAAGAGAGGATCACGGATGTATCATCGATACCAGAGTTGGTTGAACTTTATGTGATTGTGAGATGATCACCGTGGTATCGAGGATACCGAGTTGTTGGATATTTGTGGTATTATGCGAGAGTCAAGGGTAAAGATCAAGATCCTTGTGGTCATGTAATGATTACTACGGTATTTTTTATACCAAGCTTGATTTGATCCTGAGATGATCGTGTGATGTCCGAGGCTGGTAAGTGATGCATGTGATGGTTATGAGGTAAACCGAGCAGAATAAGTGGTGCATATATTGTCAATGTTGCATGCTAGTATCGTCAGGTTTATATGTTCATGCCATGCTTATATTGTTCTAGCTATATCATGTTCATGTTGCTCATGCCATGTTATTATGATGATCTCATGAAAATCCCTGCCTAAACTATAATTGCCATGTTGTTGTTTGTCTTGAATGCTTCTGGCTATTGTGAGCTTGCAAGTACATTCAATGTACTGACCTGGCATGTCATGCCAGTTTGCAGGTCATGCCAGATTTGATTGCTTGCTTTCCATGGATTCCTTGTTTGCGAGCTAGGATAAGCGTTCCAGCCATAGTCCCTGCAGAGTGGAGTTCACCACCGTCGTCATTGTTCCGCTACTAGATGTTATTCCGCTGCCTTGACTTGTTCTGCTGCTTGCGTAGAACAATAGTGGCAGGCGTAGTGTCGTTGTGCCAATATAATTCCTTGTTATATCGGAGCCCATTGTACCCAATAAATATTGTAATAAAGAGCTGATTTGTTCTATGCTAAGAAGTGTCGTATTCCAGAAAACTTCTCCTCGATCTCTGGGCTGGAATACGAGACGTTCTGGTTTCTCTGAGCTAGGGTGCCACAGGTTTGATATCAGAGCAGGTCTGGCTGTAGTACGCCCTAGCCCGGGCGAACGTTAGAAAGCAGTAGTATGGAGACTAGTTGGTTTGTTGCACTTGTTTGATGCCTTTGATTGTTGCATAGCATGCATATAGATTATTATTTAGTCGCTACAGTTAATCCTGTGAGCGTAGGTGGCATCGGTTTCGATCCCCTACCTGCACCCTCGTTCTTAGCATGTCTGTTCTTCAGTGTTTGGCGCCATCACTATCCCATCAGAGTGATGCCCTGGTGCCAAGTGTTCCAGACACCATTTGCAGGAGTTATGCTCACGTATCGCATCGATATCTTTCCGCCATCCACCTATATCATGTCGGTGATAGACTTGTCTCTATCCCGAATCGTGCCATCCAACTCGTCCCTTTGGCAACCCATACTGCTATTTGTTATCAGAAAAGGGCAATGCCAGCAAGCCTTGCTTTTCCTCCCCTATCTTGCCATGTCATTCCATTCTTTGGACATGTATGATTCCCTTTCATACGCTTGATGATGATGTGGTCGTGATTGTTGCATCCCGCTACTTGACCGACAAGTCCGTCCTCGCCCCTGTATCCATCCATATGTAACTAGTGTTCAGCCAGCGCTTGGTGTAGCCTTGGTTACACCGGCCCTTTCTACACAGGAATTTCACTTTCGTGCACACCGTCGCAGCATATGAGACCGTAATACCGGGGTTTCCTCAAGATTGTGTGCTTAGGTGTTGTCGGTGTACTAAAGTAGGGGCACCTTAGTACCCTAAACTTGTGCACGGGCAGTCGTAGCACCCCGCGGCAAGGCTTGCCAGGCGATCGCCAAGACTCTCCATGGTCCCTTTTTTGGGCCATCCAAGAACAAAGTATTTGAGCCAATGCCCCGGCAGGAGGAGCCTGCCGGGAAGGCCACCCGAAGAGAGCAAGGCCCCGGCAAGAGGAGCTTGCCGGGACGACCGCTCGAAGCACAAGGCCCCGGTAAGAGGAGCTTGCCGGGAAGGCCGACCGAGGCACGACAAGAGGCTTGCTGCGACGCGCTCCGCGTCCCGGCAAGGACCGGTGAGCGACAAGCTCCCGGGCGCGACAAGGCATCAACCGCGGCAAGGCGCTTGCCGCGGCAAGTTACCACCCCGTGCCTGCGCTCCAGGTCACCCACCAACGTGTCGCTCTGGGGCCGTCCCAGGCGTACGTGGCGAGAGGCTGTGCAGCCAGGGGCATGCGGTGGCGAAGCAACGCTGATAGAGTAACCATCGTGGCAAACGGTGGCGCTCCTGACGGTCCCTTTCCTGCACCGTTTGGGCGATGCGGACGGGCATTTAATGCCCTTGTCCCCCGCCGTCAGAGTTAGGTATGATAGTACTGTACAAACAGCTGTACCCAACACAGCGATTTACAGTTTTACCCTGACCTGCGTTGCCACCTGTGGGTAACCCCTTGAGCATATAAAAGGAGGCCCCATGCGCAACGTAGGGGGGAGGGGAGAGGACCACTCACGCTCGGTCCAATCAGTCGCCTGAGTGTGCTGTAACACTCAGCGCTCCCACAACAAGAACATAATACAAACCACAAAGCAGTAGTAGGGTTTTACGCATCCTTGCGGCCCGAAGCTGGGTAAATCCCTTGTGTGCATCGCCTCGATCCGCTCTTCGCACGACCTCCGCCCCCCGCTGAACCAAGAAAGGGGCTCGGTCCCCATAGGTTTTCGAGGAAGCCGATTCCCCCCGACAGGTGTGCATGCATATTATTGTGAGTAGCAATAATATGTGATGTGCTTGATTAATTTTATTAGTAGTATCCTTGTGTGCTTTTAGTCGTTTCTTTTGTTTTCTTTCTTTGGGTCTTCGGTGTTACACATCTTTCCCCTATTAAAATTGCTTGTCAACTGACACCGGACGCAAAGAGTCAGCAAGGAATGCATATATTTGAAAATTCAGCTAAACAAAATGGAATTCTCAGCCGACTGTAGTGAAATGGGAAATATCTGATTGTGATGAGGATAATCAAGTTTGCATTAATGTGCACTTCTCACAACAGTACGGATAATCAAGTCACCCCAATGTGCATTCTTCATAGCAGAAATGATCAAAACAGCAAGAAGATAAATTGTGTGCAAGATAGATAGAATATTATCAGTAAAAGGTATGGCTCAGATACAAGTTTGATTCTTTGTTGAGGATGATTTTGAAACACGATATGCCTGGAAGCAAGCAAAAATATGGCTTGTATTCAATACTCAGGAGGAAGGATAGTCCTGCAAAGCCCCGTTTTATACAAATAATCCATAGCAGAAATATTAAGATGGTATGTGTATGTGGTACTTGCTCCGCGTATCACAATGAGAAGCTTCTGTGTAAGTGAAAGTGCAACTATCCCTAGGTGGTTTTGGTAATTCATAACAACATATAGCTCATTGAGCTAATGCTATTCCAAGACAACTATTTCAGGAAAGCTTAATGATTGGCATGGCATGGATGGTGAAAGTGGAACCCTCAAAATGCTAAGGACAAAGGATTGGCTCAAGATCAAAAGCTCAAGACTCTTCATTTTATATTTTAGTGATCCAAGATCACATTGAGTCCATAGGAAAAGCCAATACTATCAAGGAGGGATGAGGTGTTGCTTAATGAGCCTTTTGCTTCATGTGCTTAATGATATGCTCCAAAATCCTCAGCTACTTTCCCATATCCACAAATGACCTAAACCCTAAGCCAAACTCGGTCCTACCGATTCTTTCTATCCGGCGCCACCGAGTTTCACATGTCATAAGCCACTGCCAAACCCTAGCAAATCAGTTCTACCGATAGGGATCCCGGTCTTACCAAGATGGGATTGCAATTTCTCTGTTTCCTTTTCGTAACTTTTCGGTCTCACCGAAAGAGCGGATCGGTCCCACCGAGATTGCAATGTAAACTCTCTGTTTCCCTTTTGTAACTTTTCGGTCTCACCGAAAGAGAAAATCGGTCCCACCGAGTTTACCTGACCAACTCTCTGGTTAGCCTATTACCAAAATCGGTCTCATCGAGTTTGTGTAATCGGTCTCACCGAGATTACGTTATGCCCTAACCCTAACCATATCGGTCCTACCGAGTTGCATGTCAGTCCCACCGAAAATCTCTAACGGTCACTAGGTTTACTATTTCGGTCCGACCGAGTTTGTTGATTCGGTCCCACCAAGATTGGTAAATTGTGTGTAACGTTTGGATTTTGTGTGGAGGCTATATATACCCCTCCACCTCCTCTTCATTCGTGGAGAGAGCCATCAGAACACATCTACACTTCCAACTCATATGTTCTGAGAGAGAACCACCTACCCTTGTGTTGAGGCCAAGATATTCCATTCCTACCATATGAATCTTGATCTCTAGCCTTCCCCAAGTTGCTTTCCACTCAAATCTTCTTTCCACCAAATCCAAATCCTGTGAGAGAGAGTTGAGTGTTGGGGAGACTATCATTTGAAGCACAAGAGCAAGGAGTTCATTATCAACACACCATTTGTTACTTCTTGGAGAGTAGTGTCTCCTAGATTGGCTAGGTGTCACTTGGGAGCCTCCGACAAGATTGTGGAGTTGAACCAAGGAGTTTGTAAGGGCATGGAGATCGCCTACTTCGTGAAGATCTACCGCTAGTGAGGCAAGTCCTTCGTGGGCGATGGCCATGGTGGGATAGACAAGGTTGCTTCTTCGTGGACCCTTCGTGGGTGGAGCCCTCCGTGGACTCGCGCAACCGTTACCCTTCGTGGGTTGAAGTCTCCGTCAACGTGGATGTAGGATAGCACCACCTATCCGAACCACGGGAAAAACATCCGTGTCTCCAATAGCGTTTGAATTCTCCAAACCCTTCCCTTTACATTCTTGCAAGTTGCATGCTTTACATTCCGCTGCTCATATACTCTTCACATGCTTGCTTGATATGAATTGTGTGATGATTGCTTGACTTGTCCTAAAAGTTGCTAAAATCTACCAAGAACTAAAATTGGGAAAAGGTTAAGTTTTTATTTGGTCAAGTAGTCTAACCACCCCCCCCCCCTCTAGACATACTTCCGATCCTACAAGTGGTATCAGAGCTTTGGTCTCCATTTGCGTTGATTTACATAGCTTTTGGTGGTCATAGCCTTGGTTTCACAACCTAGGAGAGTATGGCGTCTAGCGAGGGAAATTATCACCGTAGAGGTCCTTCCTTTGATGAATACTATGATGAAACGTCAATTAATCATGCTAATCAAGATAAAACGAATGACAATGATAAGGAGAAAATTGAGGCTCTAACTAAAGAACTAAACACTCTTAAGTTAGCTCATGAAACTATCTTCGAAGATCATCAAGAACTTTTAAGAGCTCATGAGAAGTTACGCTATGAAAAGCTCAATCTTGAGCAAGAGCATGAGTTTTTAAAGGCAATCAATGATGATCTCCGCAAGAAAAGTTCTTCTTGCATTGCCAAGCGTTTACTCTTATCCACTTACATGCCTCAAGTCAAGTCTAGTAACAAGAACAAGAAAGATTCTTCCTCTAGTAGTAACAATGATCATGTTAAATCCAATATTGTTGCTTCTAGAAGTTCTCTTGATTCCACTAATGATTCTCTTAGCCAAGTTACACTTGAGCAAGAAAATAGCTTATTGAAGGGAATCATAGAGAAAAGAGTGTACAAAAGCCTTGCCGGTAGTAAGCAATTCGAGGAAATTGTACGCAAGCAAGGAAGGCACCGGAAGAATCAAGGTGTTGGCTTTGAACGAAAGTTCAATGCCAATGGAGTTGAGTGGGAAGAAGATCAATACCCCAAGACAAAGTTTGTTCCACAACAAGATAAGTATGATCCTACTTCTTTCAAGGGGACACAAACTCAAGATGATCTTCCACCACAAGACTACAAGCAAAATGGCAAGGACAAGCTTCAAGAGGAAATTGATGCATTTGAAGAAGCTCCTAAGACCTTAGTCAAGTGGATTCCCAAGACTACTTCAAGTTCCACTTCATCAAGTACGACTACAACTCCAAGGATTCCCATCAAGATGGTGTGGATCCAAAAGAAGAAGAACTGGAGAGTCAAGGGACAAGGTAACCTAAAAGCTTTCATAGACATCATCTTGTGTGTGCATCACTCTATGTCTATGGATATCCTTGTTTGTTCCTTGTGGGACTAACCCATGTAGGTATTGAAAGTGCAATTCACTCAAAAGGATAGCTCCAAGTGATCTACATCAACATTGAGCATCCACATCTTCAACATCTACATGAAGTCATCATCGACAAAACCCAAGGTTAGTTCATCCCTCTTAGGGGGGATATCACATCTTGGGGGAGCTTTACTCTAAGACTTGAGTTAAAGCAACTCTAATGATGTGAACACAACAATGCTTTATGTAAAAGTGGTAACCCCAGTTGAGCTTAAACGATGAGTATGACCTATGATCAAGTGTTCTCATTTGACTCCTAAGTCAATATACTCATATATAGTTGACCTAGTCATCGCCAATTGCTTGATAGATGCTAGAATTGGTTGTGCATGCTTTGTCACATATTTCAATTGCCATTTTATTGTGTGAGCATGTTGGTTGCATATTTTATTCATTCGAGGACATCCACTTTTTGCTTTGATTGTTTGGCTTTATTTTTCTTTTGCCAAGTGGATGGACAAGAATGCCTAAGAACCTTCTCTAGCTATCTATGCTTTTCTCGTCTCAAACTCTATTCATGCTACATCACAAAATTGATCAACTCAGATTCGAACACTCTGTGTGAGGAGCACTCGGAGTCCTCGATTCGTCATAGACTTAAACTTACAAAACCTCTTTGTGATTCTCGGTCTGGCCGATACCCCACTTTCGGTCTTACCGAGGTAATTAAGTTGTTCTATGTTTTCGATCTCGGTGCAACCGATTTGAACCATTCGGTCACACCGAGTTGCAATAACTATATACAGTTTTGCCTCTCGGTGCCACCGAGTTGTTCCACTCGGTCACACCGACAGGGTCGGGCTATATATAGACACGAGCAAAAATTTGGAAATTTCTCCGAACCCTTTCGCCTGCGCGATAGCTCGCTCTGCCAACGTGGTCTCCGGATCGTCTCCTCGCCTCCAGCCGCCTCCAGTCGCTGGTCTCCATCGCCGTCAACGGGATTCATCCCCGCCGTTGCCGTCGTAGCGAGTCTCCGCCGAACTAGGGTATGGACTCGATCTTTGTGCTATTCCCCAATCCGATTCCTAGCACATTGTGATCATATTGATTCTAGCCACGTTTGATAAACTCCTATCCAGTAAATGAATTCGTAGAATAGGTTTGATTCTTAAATTTTAGGGTTAGGTTTCCGCCGAAACCATCTCGGACCCACCGAGTTGAAAAAGTCGGCCCCACCGATTTGGCTTATGCCATTGCACAAGTGAGACTCGGTCTGACCGAGTATTGCTAATCGGTGTGACCGATTTTGGAACTTTGTGAAACCCTAGCAGTCTCGGTGCCACCAAACTGTAAGTCGGTCTGACCGAGTTCACCAGTTTAGGTTCCAAAACTGCTTCGGTATTACCGAGTTTAAAAATCGGTAGATCCGAAATGATTTCTGTGGGAAACTAAAACTAAGTTTTTGAATCATTCTTTTGCAAAAATCTCTGCATTTTGTGATGCTCATCCACTCTACCTCATCTATAAACTATTCACAGGGTCAGCGGTCAGCTTGTTCATCATGTCAGACCAGAGTGATAGCCAGAACATGTCAGAACAGCCAGTGTAGATGAGTGAGGGCACTAGTCCCTCCAGTTCTTCAGATGAAGGCAGCAGGAGCACCCCTAGCAACCTGCCAAAAGCTGCCACAAGACAAAGGAAGAAGAGAACCTCAGAATCAGAGGATGAGGACTATGTGGCAGAAGAGGAAGCAACTTCCAAGAAAGTTGTGCTCAGGAAGGAGTATGGCTCAACTGCAGCCATCAAGCCAGGAATGCACAAAAAGGCACCTGCCACGAGAGTTCCTACCTCCAAGCCTAGGAAGGTTGTTCCTGAGGAAACTATAAAATTCACTATGGAATCTGAAGAGGAAGAAATTGGCTAGGACAAGAAAAAGAATAGAGCTAGAACTACCACTGCCAGAATTATTGGCAAGCCTTCTATGAGGAAAGATTCTGATGAGGAAGAAGAAGAAGAGGTTGCTGCACCAGCACCTAAGGCACCCAAGCTAATGGGTGATGCTATCAAATCAGGGTCTACTGCATCTAAGCCCAAGGAAGCACCCAAGGCAGCATCAAAGGCCAAGACAGTTCCAAAGAGAAATACAAGGAGCATCCCAACAGCTGAGAAGAACAAGGCCCCAGTGCCTGACACTGCAGAAGAAGAGGAAGGCCAAGTTCTCAGAAAGTTGAAGCCCAAGATCCCAGACCACAATGATGCTCATCCTGTGGCTGAGGATATGAAGATCAGAAGAGACTCAGGACTGAGAAAGTGGAGAGCAGAGGATCCATATGCTACCAGAAGGAGGACTGCTGTTGACTACAGGTTCCACACTAAGGAACAGCAGGACTTCTATGAGACAGTCTTATTGGACAAGAAGCCCATTGTGTGTGATATGAGATGGGTCGACTGGGAATACATCAAGGACAATGAAGAGCACTATCCTGGAGTGCAAGACAGCTTCAAGGCATGTGGAGTAGCTGACTTTGTTGGGCAGAAGCTCACAAAGTGGAATGAAGAGCTGATCATGCAGTTCTACTCCACAGCACATTTTTATCCAGATGGCAGAATTGTATGGATGTCTTAAGGTACGAGGTACCAATCAATAGTTGCTGAGTGGGCACAGCTCATCAATGCCCCAGAGGAGCATGAGGATGACCTAGACATTTATGCCAACAAGAAGATGGACCACAACTCTATGTCAAATATGTACAAAGAGATCCCAAACAAGGCACTTGACACTTTCAAGTTTGGATCAGTACATTATCTTCTGTCAGGATTGCCAACCATCAATTGGATACTGAGGCACACCTTGTTGCCCAAGTCAGGTGATCACAAGATGATCAGAGGCCATGCAATCAACTTGCTTCATATATTTGATGTGCCACAAAAATTCAAAGTCATGAGCCTCATGGTAGAAACAATCAAGAGGACTGCAGCAGACCAGAAGAGGAGCTGTGGATATGCCCCTCAGATCCAGGAGCTGATTAACTCCAAGATGGGCACATGCATATACCTCTTGGACAAGGAACATTTGCCTATTCATCCAGATTTCGAAGATAATGAAGTTGTGATGAACAAGGATGAACCATCTTCAGCCCATGCACAAGCACAGAAGGAGAAGGCAAGGAAGGAGAAAGCTGCAAAGATGCCAACTCAAGAGGAGGCATCTGAATATTTCTTGAAAACCAAGCAAGAGCAGCTCAGTTACTTGATTGCATCCACCCTGAGAATAGAGAAAGGACTGGCCACCCTCAATCGGAATCGGGAGAGCTTAGGGAGAATCGTAGAACAAAAGTTCTATGACTTGGATGTCAAAGTGACAGAGATTCAGTCTGCAGTGGAGCAACTTCAAGATGATATGCAGGAAAGGAAAGGGAAGACTACCACTGAGGCATTTGCCAGAGTGCCACGAGCTCAGAGGTCCAGTGCAGTGCCAGTTCCTGACACAAGAGCCACCGCCTCAGCTCTAGCCACAGCACCAGCCCAACCAGCTACAGCATCTACTTCAGCTCCAGCTCCAACCACGTCTACCGAAGCCTTCGTCCTTGGAGTGATTCAGACTCCACCACCACCAAAAGATCAAGCCTGAGTGTCGATTTAGCACTATGCATTTTCTAGGAACTTTTTGGTAACTTGTTGCCAAAGGGGGAGAAAAATGTATAGATCATAGGCTTTGAGAGAGAGAGTGTTGTTTTTCTCTCTTGCTTTATTTGGTGGTTTTTCAAACATTGTTTGCTTTTGGTCGAGACACTTTGATATGCTTGTGACACATTGATGATCATGTGTTTGATCATAAGCTACACTTATGCATGCTTGATATATCTTATCTATCTTATGTGATCATTCACTTTTCCTTGGTGATGAGTGCATGTATTTCATTATTATCATTTTGAGCGCTCCACCAAGATGTATGTGACATGGAAGAGTAACCCACAATTCTAACTCTTTGTGCATTTGCAGTCCAAAGCAAATTTTAAATATGCACAAATTTAGGGGAGCTCTTACTTATCACATACTTCTCAAAGCGACGATATAATTCATTCTTATTATCATTTTACGAAGCTTTGATCTATATGTTGTCATCAATTACCAAAAAGGCGGAGATTGAAAGTGCAACTATCCCTAGGTGGTTTTGGTAATTCATAACAACATATAGCTCATTGAGCTAATGCTATTCCAAGACAATTATTTCAGGAAAGCTTAATGATTGGCATGGCATGGATGGTGAAAGTGGAACCCTCAAAATGCTAAGGACAAAGGATTGGCTCAAGATCAAAAGCTCAAGACTCTTCATTTTATATTTTAGTGATCCAAGATCACATTGAGTCCATAGGAAAAGCCAATACTATCAAGGAGGGATGAGGTGTTGCTTAATGAGCCTTTTGCTTCATGTGCTTAATGATATGCTCCAAAATCCTCAGCTACTTTCCCATATCCACAAATGACCTAAACCCTAAGCCAAACTCGGTCCTACCAATTCTTTCTATCCGGCGCCACCGAGTTTCACATGTCATAAGCCACTGCCAAACCCTAGCAAATCGGTTCTACCGATAGGGATCCCGGTCTTACCGAGATGGGATTGCAATTTCTCTATTTCCTTTTCGTAACTTTTCGGTCTCACCGAAAGAGCGGATCGGTCCCACCGAGATTGCAATGTAAACTCTGTGCTTCCATTTTGTAACTTTTTGGTCTCACCGAAAGAGCAAATCGGTCCCACCGAGTTTACCTGACCAACTCTCTGGTTAGCCTATTACCAAAATCGGTCTCATCGAGTTTGTGTAATCGGTCTCACTGAGATTACGCTATTCCCTAACCCTAACCATATCGGTCCTACCGAGTTGCATGTCAGTCCCACCGAAAATCTCTAACGGTCACTAGGTTTACTATTTCGGTCCGACCGAGTTTGTTGATTCGGTCCCACCGAGATTGGTAAATTGTGTGTAACGGTTGGATTTTGTGTGGAGGCTATATATACCCCTCCACCTCCTCTTCATTCGTGGAGAGAGCCATCAGAACACATCTACACTTCCAACTCATATGTTGTGAGAGAGAACCACCTACCCTTGTGTTGAGGCCAAGATATTCCATTACTACCATATGAATCTTGATCTCTAGCCTTCCCCAAGTTGCGTTCCACTCAAATCTTGTTTCCACCAAATCCAAATCCTGTGAAAGAGAGTTGAGTGTTGGGGAGACTATCATTTGAAGCACAAGAGCAAGGAGTTCATTATCAACACACCATTTGTTACTTCTTGGAGAGTAGTGTCTCCTAGATTGGCTAGGGGTCACTTGGGAGCCTCCAACAAGATTGTGGAGTTGAACCAAGGAGTTTGTAAGGGCAAGGAGATCGCCTACTTCGTGAAGATCTACCGCTAGTGAGGCAAGTCCTTCGTGGGTGATGGCCATGGTGGGATAGACAAGGTTGCTTCTTTGTGGGTGGAGCCCTCCGTGGACTCGCGCAACCGTTACCCTTCGTTGGTCAAAGTCTCCATCAACGTGGATGTAGGATAGAACCACCTATCCGAACCACGGGAAAAACATCCGTGTCTCCAATAGCGTTTGAATTCTCCAAACCCTTCCCTTTACATTCTTGCAAGTTGCATGCTTTTCATTCCGCTGCTCATATACTCTTTGCATGCTTGCTTGATATGAATTGTGTGATGATTGCTTGACTTGTCCTAAAAGTTGCTAAAATCTGCCAAGAACTAAAATTGGGAAAAGGTTAAGTTTTTATTTGGTCAAGTAGTCTAATCACCCCCCTCTAGACATACTTCCGATCCTACAATAAGCAACCCAGTCGTTCCTCGCAAGCTACCAGAGAAGCTTCCAGTGCAAGATGCATGACTTCCCGTGCAAGGTACTCTGCCTTCTTCAATAAGCAACCGCAAAAGCCTCCGGCATAATGTACCGAGTCTTTCCCCAGCAAAGTCTTTAAGGGGGTAAGCTTCTAAAGAACGATACCCGGTCTTCCTCAGCAAGATACTCTCGATGATTTCCAGCATAAGCCATCCAATCATCCTCAGTACGACACTGGTGCAAGAGAGTACATTGTAAATTGACAGCAGATGGCAGTGCAAGAATCAGATCCGCAACAGTTGGTTAGAAGCAAGGATCAGTCAGAACACAAGTCTACCTCGGGAATCAGATTCTCAAATGTATGCGAAGGAAGCCATATATACAACTCAGTGTGACGAAGGACTATGAAGATTGACGACAATAGTGAGCCCTATACAAGTACCTGTGAACCTGGAATATGATCCTGACGAGCCCTTGTCTACTTTTCTCTGGTGACGGCACCACACCTGTGTTCTGAGCTGTTTTTGGCCGACCAGGGTGGAGGCCGACTTTATTTTTCTCTATTCAACAACTGTCACGAGTTCTGGGCTGCTTTCCAGCCATCTCGTGTAGCTGTTGTGTTTCTTTTTGTGACAGTGGCCCTTTGCTCTGAGCTATTTTTCAGCCATCTTAGGGAACTACCACTTTCTTCTTATCAACACGGTCTCATGCTCTGAGCTGATTTTCGGCCGTCTTGAGCTGTGGTTGAGTTATTTCAGTGATGTCCCAGATCTGGGTTGTAAAGACCCTTCTGGGGACAAAATACACCTCCCGGAATATTGCACCCGATAGTATATATGGTCGGACGAAGAAGCAATTTGACCAAGCTCTTTCAACTAAGGATCCAGATAAAGAAAACAGTAATGAAGGAGCAAGACTCATAATTGTTGCACCCTAGACAGTCTGAGTCACTATGGATCGCCATGAATATTCATCAAAGGGGTCTACTCAATTTTGCTAAAGACCCCATATCAAGGAAAGACCCGCTCTGTTAACAGTATATGCTCAGATTTGTCGGTATTAAATATCTGGGTCTGTCAAATCAGACCAAAGGTAAATTCAACGGCTTGATTCCAGCGACTATGGTAAAACATCAAAGATACTACTATCCCCATGGATATACCGACAGAATGAATGATCAATATGAGGAATAACAGTCTCGAAGCGTGTGCCCTCACTTATGTGAATCACCAAAGCATAGCCTGTCCGAAACAAAAAATTTCTGCCAGAGCCACCATCAGTCAAGGATGAGGATATTATCATATAAGATCATACCCCTTATACTGGTCACGACAGGAGACAGTCAAATATGTGGTACGGATTTGACACTCAAGACAGTGGAGTTAGTCAAGATGATTTAGAAATTCCTGCGGTAAGTCAGAATCTGTCAGAAAAATGGTTATGCCTCAACTCACTGTCTGGAACCCGAAATACTTGCCTTTATTGAAAGAACCCAATGCAAGGAGTAAGAGATTGGGGGTTGATCAGGAAAATTTAATCACCAATTCATGGAAGTTTTCCAGTACAACCACATCAATCGAAAATCACGCTCGGATTTGTGGGGCGGGCACATATTTCAGTCATGATAACAAATCACAATCGGCTAAGTCCGCAGATATGAAAATAATTGGAACCAGTATAGGCATGAAAATGTAAGGTCTGTCGGGATATGGAAATAGTAAAGCAAACAACCCCAGGGCCTGTCAGGTAAGTCAGATGAAGAATTTAATGGGAACAATCAATAAAGGAAAAAGGATACACGAGTTAGAAACGGTCTCCTTAAGTCAATATATGCATACTTTATCCCTGAGCAACCAAATCTCGAGGATGAGATTTCTTTAAGGGGGGAAGAGTTGTCACAGCCTGATTTTTGGCCCTTTCTTTTTCTTTTGTTTTTCTGAGGTTTTTGCTTGAGTTTTCTTTTTCGTGGCTATGTGGTCTGCAAAATGAAGAAGATGGCCTCTTCTTTGTTTCCAGAGTGGCTTGTCATCCTTCAACCCTTCCCAAGAACTTTCCATTTTCACCCTAGCCAAACCCCAATATTCTTTTCCTTGGGGATCTTCCTTTCTCTATTAAAGGAATAACCCTGTCTGCCCTAGGTTGTGAAGCAACCTATATTTCTATCACTCCCAAAATTCCCAAATAATTCTCATAAATTGTTTGGGTCATATCTTCCTCAAATATGGCAACATATTTCATTGGCCATGTTTTCCCTCATGCTCAATTAATTATTTTCCTATTCTGCCCTGAATGGCACACTGTGAAGCAACTGACATTTATCTTTGCCCAATTGATCCCAAACCTTTTGGACACATTTTCATTTCCAAATCATTGCCTCATGCCAAAATTCAACTTAATTTGCCTAATGAATATTCATGAGCAATTTTTCAATGTTCATGTCTGAGGGAATTGGTTGTGAAGGAAGTGCTAGGTATGGTAATCCAAATGAGTTGAAATTTTGCTCACTCCTTAATGTGCTGATATAATTGCCCTCCTCCAATTTTGCACAGGGACAAATCTTTGATTTTGTTAATATTTTCATGTTGTGAAGCAAGCATATTTTATATTGCTTCATTAATTCCGAGAAATTACGAGATCATGCTCCTACCAATACTACATCTCTCCACAAATTTGGGCTCATTTCCACAAGTCAGCGTCTCTCCAAAATTATTGCAAGTTTCTATCTAGAGGAGATGTTTGTGAAGAAAGTACCATTTTGGTTTCTCCATTTGGTATGAAACTTTTACAGCATCTTCATATATCCATATCCTTAGGCCTTGCCAAATTTGAGCTCAAGTGGTTACTCTATGTGAGTGAACCATCATGATCTTGACTCTGGACCAATTTTGGGGTTACAAAACAACTATATTATTTTGTGGCCAACTGTGCTCCAAAACTTCCAGGATCATAGTCCATCCTAATCTAATCACCCCAGACAACTCATTCGGCTTCAATCTATTTCCTGTAGATCAGCAGTGCCCAGCCAAGTTTGATGCAGCAAACTTTAGCTGATGCCTAACTCACACACAAAGCACCTTCTCTCACGTTTTCGCCTCCCACAGTCCCAAGATTGGAAGGACTGTCAGCTAGACAATGTTTTGGGTACTATAGCGCATTGAATGCCCTGGTTCAAGTGGTGACTACGACGATGGCAAGCATGTGTACGCACTCTGTGTGCAGAGGCCGCACCTAGTGGTTGTTTGTGCTTCGGCACCTCCTCCTCTCGTCGCCTTCGCGCGCGTGACCGTGTCCAACATCTTCATCTCGTCGTCGTTGCTCCCCTGGACCCCTCCCCCCTCCGGCAGCTCCCTCACCGACGCAAGCCGCTGCGTGCGCGCGGGCGAACAGTGGCGGTTTGGCTCTGTTCGTCGCCGTCATCATCCTCCCCATCCTCCATTGGCCTCCTTTGCCCTGTGAGCCCTCCCTCATGTTCCCACCCGTCATCTACCCCCGAGCTCAAGTGTGCACACATGCATCCACGGCGCCGGCCAAACGTCCACGACGACGCCAGCGCGCCACCTCCCACTCCTGCCTATTTAAGGCAGCCCCGAGCCTCTCCTGAGCACCCCATCGCCCTTGCCTCACTACCACACTCCTCCCTAGCTACTTGTCCGAACCCCGGAGCCTCTCCTCGTCTCAGATGGTCGCCATGGCCGCCGCGAAGATCGGCTTAAATCCAAGCCATCTGAGCCCTCCCCCTCCCTCCCGACCTCACCATAGCTCCACCTAGTCTCCGGCGACCCTCCCCTGCTGTTTCCCTCATCCTTCGGTGTACCAGGGCACCGTGCCCATCTCCTCCCGACGCCACCTTCGGGCGGCCTCGTAGCCACTGCCGCCTCGGTCCACCTCACCGGTCGTGGGTGGCACCACCAGATCCGCCTCTCCACGCTAACCTCGCCCATAGGCGGAGCGCCGTGGGAGACGACCGGAGTCACCGGCAAGCCTCGTCGGAGTCCACTCCTCCCTCGGCCAGGCACGGGCGCGATGGCGACAACGACTTCGCCCTGCCAGCTGGCCAGTGGACCCTGTGGGCCCCCCGCGTCAGCCTCTCCGAGCGTTGACTTGGACCCGGTGACGTGGATAAGTGGAGACGGCTTTTGCTCGCGTAAGATTTCTTCCATCGAAAGTGCATTTTCCTCTTCTTCGGCCCTGAATACATTTTCCGCTCTAGAAAATGTATTCTCAGAAAAGACACGTTCGGTTCAAACTACTAGGGACCTATTTGTAGACGTATTTTATAGACTAGTCCCTTAGCTTTAATCGTCCGTCTATTTTCACTCGTAGCTCCAAATCAGATGAATCCAAAGCCCACATCTTTGTCTCGTCGAGCCCATTCTATTTGCATCATTTTGATGTGGTTTGACATATTGAAAATGACCATTTTCCCTTGCACGTAAACAGCCCCCTCCGAGAGAGGACTGTTTCCGACAAATCTTTTCGTTATCCTTCTGCACTTCTCCCCGGTGCTTTCTTCATCCCCAGGCAAGCCGCAATACCCACTTACATGATAGTCATGCAGTAGCCATGGTTTTTAACTTGAATATTTACTCAATGTTTGCTCATTTAAAATATGGTTACCATTGTTTGGGTGATGCTTAGAGTTTCATGTTCACTCTCGTGCTATGTTGTCTTGCACTTGGTTATCATGTATTCCTGCTAGTATTCCTTTGATATGCTTATGCTTGCTAGTAGTGCATGTTGATGTCGGTGATGGTCTTCGGTGCATGACTATTGTCTGTTCCGAGTGACGTTGTTATGCATGTTCCATTGCATCCAGTTGGTTAAATGCTTGCATGGTAGCATTGTTGATATGTTAGTGTGGGATATTTATTGTTGATGCTAGTAGTTGTGCTATGTTTATTTGTAGTGTTGTACTTGTGATATTCATGCTCGTCATTATGCCATGCTCAGTTGGATATGATTCATTATTGATGTGGTTGTCACAACCACATGCTTATAGCATGCTCATGCATTGTAATTGCATCATGTTATTTTATCATGGCTCAGCATATTGCATTCAAGTTTAACCAGATTAAATTGAACTTGAACAACTGTTGGCTGACTCATGGTGCCACCATATCGGGCTGACAAGTGCAACCACATTTGCCTTTATGGGGAGGTCGTTAGTCGTCCATTGTCATGCCTTTTGTCGGTGCCTCCAACGAGGGAAGGTTATGGGCATGCATTACCCTAGCCCGGTAAGCAGACATAACATTGTGGACCCGTTGTTTTTATGGCACCGTGTCCCTGTTTGGGACTGTTTATTTGCCACGACGGTGGTAGTTTTGCCTTTGGTGGGTTGGCTCACCCAGGACTGAGCCCAGTGGGGAGTTGGTCGGAGTGGCCGTAAGAGTGTCATGGCAATGGGAGAGTTCTGTCAGAACGCCGTTGGTCCACCCGAATGGGAGTGCGAGACCATGGGTTCCATGGTGTGGGTAAAGTGTGCTACCTCTATAGAGTGTATTAATCTATCGATAGCCACGCCCACGCATAAGGGCCCAGTTCGTAGTTGTTCACACTGTGTGTCAACAGTGATAATAATAATGTGCTTAATAACAACCCCGGTTCGATGATGAGACAAAGACTGGTTGTGATCAAGAGAAGATCACGCAGGTATCATGGATACCAGAGTTGGTTGATCTTTATGTGATCGTGAGATGATCACCGTGGTATTGAGGATACCGAGTTGTTGGATATTTGTGGTTTTATGTGAGAGTCAAGGGTGAAGATCATGCTCCTTGTGGTCATGTAATGATTACTATGGTATTGTTTATACCAAAATTGATTTGATCCTGTGATGGTTGTGTGATGTCCGAGGCTGGTAAGTGATGCATGTGATGGTTACATGGTAAATCGAGCAGAATAAGTGGTGCATATAGTCTCATCATGTTGCATGCTAGTATCGTCAGGTTTATATGTTCATGCCATGCTCATATTGCTCTAGTTGTATCATGTTCATGTTGTTCTTGCCAAGTTATTCTGATGATCTCATGATAATCCCTGCTTAACCTATAATTCCCATGCTGTTGTTTGTATTGAATGCTTCTGGGTATTGTGAGCTTGCAAGTAAATTCAATGTACTGACCTGGCATGTCATGCCAGTTTGCAGGTCATGCCGGATTTGATTGCTTGTTTGTCGTGGATTCCTTGTTTGCGAGCTAGAATAAGCGTTCCAGCCAGAGTCCCTGCGGAGTTTAGTTCACCACCATCGTCGTTGTTCCACTGCTAGATGTTATTTCGCTGCTTCGAGTTGTTTTTCTGCTTGCATAGAGCAACAGTGGCAGTCATAGTGTCGACGTGCCGATGTAATTCCTCGTTATATCGGAACCCCTTGTACCCAATATAGATTGTCATAAAGAGCTCATTTGTTCTATGCTAAGCAGTGTTGTATTCCAGAAGACTTCTCCTCTATCTCTGGGCTAGAATACTGGGCGTTCCGGTTTCTCTGAGACGGGGTGCCACAATCCAGACGGTTGGGGGTGGATGAGCAGGACCCCGTGGAGGGCGGGATGAATAGGACGACCCCGTGGAGAGATGGTTGAACAGTAGCCGATGGAGGGCTACATGAACAGTAGCCCGTGGAGGGGTGGTTGAAAAGGACCCCGTGGAGAGGGCTGGTTGAATAGTAGCCGGTGGAGGAACGGTGGAGGCTGGATGAACAGGAGCCCGTCGATGAACAGTCATAGGTGGAGGCTGGAAGAGGTCGACAGTGGATGAAAAGTAGCCCGTGGAGGCTGGAGGAGGTCGACGGTGGAGATGAATAGTAGCCCGTGGAGTCCTGTTTTGCGGTACGCCACACCCCTCCCGACGAACAGGACCCCCGTTTCGACCATAGCGCTCCAACATAAGTCCGTTCCTCCGTTTTAAGGTACGCCACACCCCTTGTCGGTGTCAAAACCGGCGGATCTCGGGTAGGGGGTCCCGAACTATGCGTCAAGGTCAGATGGTAACAGGAGACAAGGGACACTTTATTTTACCCAGGTTCGGGCCCTCTCGATGGAGGTAAAACCCTACTCCTGCTAGATTAATATTGATGATATGGGTAGTACAAGAGTGGATCTACCACGAGATCAAGGAGGCTAAACCCTAGAAGCTAGCCAATGGTATGATTGTGTATGATGATGGTTGTCCTACGAACTACAACCCTCCGTTTTATATAGACACCGGATAGGGTTAGGGTTACACGGAGTCGGTCACATTGGTAGGAGATCTTGAATATCCGCACACCTAGCTTGCCTTCCACGCCAAGAAAAGATCCTTCTAGACACGGGACGAAGTCTTCAACTTTGTATCTTCATAGTCCTGGAGTCTGGCTGAAGGTATAGTTCGGCTATCCGAACACCCCCTAATCCAGGACTCCCTCAGTAGCCCCTGAACCAGGCTTCAATGACGATGAGTCCGGCGCGCAGATTGTCTTCGGCATTGCAAGGCGGGTTCCTCCTCCAAGTTCTTCAAAAAGATTGTAAACACGACAAAATAGTGTCCGGCTCTGCAAAATAAGTTTCCACATATTGCCATACAGAGAATAATATTAACACAAATCAGATCTGCTGACGTATCCCACAGTGCGTCATAACACTGCGGCCAAGCCTTCTATAAAATGTTTTCATCGTTCCACCTCAGCCCGTATAGCGAGGCGGTTTCCTTTGCACGTCTTGTCGAAGCAGATATCGTGTGCCCCCCTTAACGGGATTCTCATTAATACGGAAGTGGGTAACCCAACCGCGCCATTTTCCGCGGCGTTTGGGAGGCAAGTGAGTTTTATTGGGTAGGTGAGGACGCCTAACCGTACCTGCTTATATAAAGGGATAAGGATTCACCCTTTTAACCTACGCCCTCTTCCTCCTTTGCCAATCCATCTCTGGCGCACTCAAGCTCCAGCGCCCAAGTCTGCTCTTCTTCCTCAACCTTCTCCAACAATGTCCGGAGCGGGAGGCAAGTGGATGGTCTCCTCCGTTACGGAGGCTCAAGTAAAAAGGCTAAGGAAAGCCGGATACTTATCCAAGGATATCCCGCATCGTCTTCCTGATAAGGGGTAGCTTCTTCCTACCCCAAGGCCCCATGAGAGGGTGGTTTTTCTCCCCCACTTCCTCCGCGGACTGGGTTTTCCACTTCACCCATTTGTCCGGGGGCTCGTGTTCTACTACGGCCTAGATTTTCATGATCTGGCCCCGAACTTCGTCCTCAACATCTCGGCGTTTATCGTCGTGTGTGAGGCCTTTCTCCGCGTCCGCCCCCACTTCGGCCTCTGGCTCAAGACCTTCAACGTCAAGCCCAAGGTGGTGTCCGGCACCCAGGCGGAGTGCGGAGGTGCTATGGTTGGCAAGATAGCCAACGTCCTCTGGTTCGATGGCTCCCTCGTGGAGTCACTAAAGGGGTGGCAGGCCGGGTGGTTTTACATCACCGAGCCCCGCGATCCGAAATGGGTTGCGGCCCCTGAGTTCAGATCCGGACCCCCCACGCGGCTCATGTCCTGGAAAGAGACAGGCCTGTCGTGGGGCAACAAGGAAGAAGTGACTGGGTTGCAAACATGCATCCAGTCTCTGGTGGACAAGCCAATCCGGCTTGCCAACATAGTCCAGGTCATGCTCGTTCGCCTGATCCTCCCGTGCCAAGAACGGGATTTTGCATTGTGGGAATTCGACCTGGCGCAGCACCAGACCCTCAGTAGGCTCTTCGACACGACGTACGAAGACGTCTGGAAGGTGCTAACCAAAGGCGTCGTGTCCCCCACATCCGCCTCCGAGGACCGCGGATACAGCTCGCAGCATATCGCCGGCAAGGTGAGCTATCTATACCTTTGACAGGTTTGTTAAGCTCCTCATCATAGATCATCTCTATGCGGGATCTAAAACCGTTTTTTACCTTTGACAGGCTTGGCTGGAGATAGCCGGACCAATCAACTGTCCGGCCCATCTCCCCGAAGACCCGGCCCCAGCTCTCTTGGTGAAGCTAATGGCTCCGGCACCTTACGTGGTGCCGGAGAGGAAGGCCAAGAAGAAGAAAACCACCGGGACTCGAAAGAGTTCCCGTAACATGGTGGTGTCGGACTCGTCATCCAACGAGTCCGCAACGCCCTCCTCTCGCGAAAACGAGGAGGAGGAACAAGGAAGCTCTCCCCCTCCAGCGAGGGGAGCAAAGAAGAAGAAGGCCGCCCCAACAGGGGAGGCCGAGGGGTCAAGGAGAAGGAAGACCCCTCCGTCAGACTACTCCCACGACGCCGAAGAGGGCGGAGAGGAGTGGCCGGACAGGACCAAGCGTCCGGCGAAATCGTAAGTATTTATATACCAGAGTAACTCATGATACCCCTTTTCTTTGTGTGTGTGTGTGTGTGTGTGTGCGGCTTTCCCTAATATCGCACGCATTTTATGCAGCCCGCTCCGGGCTGAACTCGAC
This sequence comes from Aegilops umbellulata, assembly GCA_032464435.1. NCBI lineage: Eukaryota > Viridiplantae > Streptophyta > Magnoliopsida > Poales > Poaceae > Aegilops > Aegilops umbellulata. Next base: position 412,723,134 of record CP136057.1, read on the forward strand.
GATTCGTCGAGCGGCTCCTTGGATTCGTCGGACGTGAACTCTGTTCCGCCCGCGGTCTCCCCCCGCGGGGCAGACGACGCCAAAGTGGCGCCCCGCCAAGCTTCGGGGCAGGAGGAGATGGTCCTAGAGGAGCCGCAAGGCAATCCTCCGGACCCCAGGAGTGAAGGGGATGAAACCCTTCAGGGCTCCAAGTCCGGCTTTGTGCCGGACACCGCGCCGGATTCGACAGTCCTGGTCCGCGGCGGGCGAACTCCTTCCAAGAGGAGTAAGCCGTCCGAGCCGGCGGCCTCCGTCCACCCGGAGGCGCCGGACAATTTGCTGGAGGTGCTTAAGGGCGCCGCCATCGACGAGGAGCATCGTATAGTTATGAGTACGGTGATCCAAAGGATTCAGTCCGCCAAGAGCGGACTGAATGAAGCTTGTGCTAGCCTTCTAACAGGCTTCGAGGTAAATAAAATGTGCCAATTTATTTACCGCATAGACAGTAGCCCCTGATGCTCTGTTCGGCGTTCGGAAAGAAAAGCCGGATAGAGGATCTAATAATAATCACAGGATTCTAACAAAAAAGGTCAAATATGCGTATGGTGGCTTCGCTGCTTTCCATCGCCGCACTGACTGCGCAGGTGGAAGTCCTTAAAAAGGACCTCGGGCAGTCCGAGCAAGAGCTCGGCCTTGCCAAACAGCAGCTCGAGGAGAAAGAAGGTAAGAAATACCCTAAAAAAGAAAGGTGCCTATAGAGAGGCTTGATTGCAAAAAGAAATAACAGGCTTGTGCTGCTTATTGTAGGGGCCACCGCCGAGGTGACAGCCCTGAAGCAGGCGCTGGCTGAGGCCGAGAAGAAAACGGCCGAGGAGCGCACCAAGAGAGAGAAGCTTGGGGTCCAAGTCGGCGAGGTGCAGCAAGAGCTGCAAGCTCTCATGAAAAAACATGAGGGTTTGGAGCTTGAGGCGAAAACGCAAGCATCCGAACTCGCCTCGGCCGTCAAGACCGCCAAGAATGCCAAGGCCGAATCCCAGAAGGCCCTCCAAGAGTTGGAGGATGACAGAAAGATAGCAGCGGGTAAGGCATTCTCAATGCAAAGTAGGAATATAAAAGTAAATTACCTATTACTTACCCGAATCCGGAGTTCTCCAGGGGCGTTCTTCGATCTTCCCCACAGCGCATCCGACGCCGCCGCATTCTACCGAGCCAAAGAGGGCATCTCGACGGAGAGTGTGTTCTGGTCTTAGTATTCTGAGGCCGGACACCCTGTGCCCTTGAGCGATCAGCTGAAACAGCTGGCCGAGCTCCACAAGGCGGCCGAACAGGCCATGAAGGGCTTACTAGTTCGGCTGTGGCCTGGGAGGCCCTGCCTGGGAGCTACTTCGGGCTGGTGCGGTGGCTGGTGGAGGCCTGTCCACGGCTTGAAGTCATCAAGCGCTCCGTCTGTATTGAAGGTGCCCGGAGGGCCCTTGCCCGTGTAAGGGTACACTGGGTAAGCTGGACGGAGAGAAGCTGGTGAAGGACGGGCCGCCGCAGGGGAAGGAGCATCGCAAGCCCGAGAATTACTACAAGGATGTTCTTGCCGGAGCCCGCCTTGTCGCAGATGAGTGTACTAAAGATGTAGTATTTGAATGAACTTGCTCGTTTGTATCCTGTGCGCTAAAAACTTGTTCGTATGCGCTAAGCAATGCTTGTTTAATTTAAAATATTATTTTCCATGCGGCCATTTATCAAAAATTGAGAGATGGCGAGTCGTCGGCTTCTGCCCCCATGCCACTAGTGCTGGGGTGTTCGGGATAAACCCGAGGGCTCTTGTTCCCATAGTTGGGTCCTTTGAGGGAGGCCTTCAGCACAGCGAACCAGGCAATCGGACTATAATGCTTGAACACTCTCACTTAGCAATAGAATGTTATAATTTTAAATTTTGGCGAAGCCCCTAGTTCGGAAGGCCGAATTCGGGGCGCTATCCACGCCTTTGGCCGGACATAGCCAGCTCCTCGCTCAAAGCGGCATAAGCCTTTAAGGACTCGAAAAACCTCTCAAACAGCTACCGGTCTCGCGCCTTATCATGACAGTCTGTTTTAGCTTTCTCCACTGAGGTGCTCAACCCACCTGATCTGGGGCACAATCGCAGTGGTTCTCCTAGTGCTACCTTAGCCGATAGAGCGGAATTTAAGGTACAAAAACATAGGAGCCGGGCAAACCCAACATGTGACCAAAATCATGACTCGGAGCCGATGCATATAGTGCTATAGGTTCAGGGTGCCGTACTTGTGGAAGTGTACGGACTTCTCACGACCAGATAGAAGGTAATGAAGCCCCTGGCGTGGTTTGCCGTACCATGGTGTACGGGTGCCATCATGTTATTTAATGAACATATATATATATATATATAAAGGATAATGCAAAAGATAGACAAAAAGCTATGCATTGTTTATAAGGAGGCTTTTTATCAAAACCGAACGATACAAGTAGTGCGATAGGCAAAAAAAAGATATTACACTATTTAACATGTCCTGACCAGGCGCAGGCCGTGAAGTTTAGAAACAGATATAACGCTCGGAATAGAGACCACCTGAGAATTTCGGAGTGCGGCGTAGCTTTGTCTGCTTTCCTGGGTCTTGCATCGTTTGTGCGGCAACACTGCCGGACAGGTATCCAGCGTATGGAGTCCTGAAAGTAAAAGAAGTGCGGCAGAACCTAGTACGTTTGACGCCGTATCTTAGGCATGCCGTTTAATGTGCCCCTCCCCCTGTGCCCATGGAATTTTAAGGGCATAATTGTGTACTCTAGGTACTGGCTCCGTTATGGTGCTATGGCTGGGGTTGGGGCCGAATTGCTACGCTTGCTCCGAACGTGCCAAACGGTCTTGTTGCAGGTTACTCCTGGCGCGCTTTGCGTTGTCCGGTTTTTTAATGGCCGGACTGGAGTGTTGCCTTGAGAGGCTGCTTTGTACTTCCGCCGCGAGGGCCGCCGTGTGCTCCTCCGTACGGATGGAGCGTTAGGTGTTTCCGCTGACCGTGATTACTCCTCGAGGGCCTGGCATCTTGAGCTTGAGATATGCGTAGTGCGGCACCGCATTGAATTTAGTGAATGCGGTTCGTCCAAGCAGGGCGTGATAGCCACTGCGGAACGGGACTATATCGAAGATTAACTCTTCGCTTCGGAAGTTATCCGGAGATCCGAAGACCACATCAAGTGTTATCGAGCCTGTGCAATTTGCCTCTACACCTGGGATGACGCCTTTAAAGGTCGTCCTTGTGGGCTTGATCCTTGAAGGATCTATGCCCATTTTCCGCACTGTATCCTGATAAAGCAGGTTCAGGCTACTGCCGCCGTCCATGAGGACTCTTGTGAGGTGAAATCCGTCCATGATTGGGTCAAGAACCAACGCGGCGAAACCGCTGTGACGGATGCTAGTGGGGTGGTTCCGCCGATCAAAGGTGATCGGGCAGGAGGACCATGGGTTGAACTTTGGGGCGACTGGCTCCATTGCATATACGTCCCGTAGTGCACGCTTCCTCTCCTGCTTGGGAATGTGTGTTGCGTATATCATGTTCACCGTCCGCACTTGTGGGGGAAACCCTTTCTGTCCATTGTTGTTCGGCGGCCTGGGCTCCTCCTCGTCATCGCTATTCAGCCCCTTGTCTTTGCTTTCGGCTCTTAACTTGCCTGCCTGCTTGAACACCCAACAGTCCCTGTTGGTGTGATTGGCTGGCCTTTCGGGGGTGCCGTGAATCTAGCACGGGCGATCGAGTATCCGGTCCAAACTGGACGGGTCCTGGGTATTCTTTTTAAACGGCTTTTTCCGCTGACCGGATTTATAGCCTCTGAATCCGGCATTTACTTCCGTATCCTCATTGCTGTCGCTGCTGACGCGGCGCTTTTGCTTATTCCGGCGTGACCTGCCGCTTTTATCCTTGGTATCCGAATTACCGTGCTTCTTCGATATGTTGTTGCTGCGAGCCAGCCAGCTGTCTTCGCCCGCGCAAAAGCGGGTCATGAGTGTCGTGAGGGCTGCCATGGATTTCGGCTTTTCCTGTCCCAGGTGCCGGGCAAGCCATTCGTCGCGGATGTTATGTTTGAAAGCTGCTAGGGCCTCTGCATCCGGACAATCGACTATCTGATTTTTCTTTGTTAGGAACCGTGTCCAGAATTATCTGGCCGATTCTTCTGGCTGCTGGATTATGTGGCTTAGGTCGTCGGCGTCCGGTGGCCGCACATAGGTCCCTTGGAAGTTGTCGAGGAATGCGGCCTCCAGGTCCTCCCAAGAACCGATTGAGTCTGCTGGGAGGCTATTGAGCCAGTGCCGGGCTAGTCCCTTGAGCTTAAGGGGCAAATATTTGATGGCGTGCAAGTCATCGCCACGTGCCATGTGGATGTGAAGGAGATAGTCCTCTATCCATACTGCCGGATCTGTCGTACCATCGTACGACTCGATATTGACGGGTTTGAAACCCTCTGGGATTCTATGATCCATTACTTCGTCTGTGAAGCATTGTGGGTGTGCGGCGCCTCTGTACTGGGCTATGCCACGACGCAGTTCGGAAGATCTATGCCTGTTGTGTTCGGCCCGGCCGGATTTACTGTGTCCGGAGTGAAGGTCATCACGTGTCGTCGGGCGTCCGCGCGATCCATAGATCGATCTTGTTTGCCTTGCTTTATCCTCCAGTACGTCTCGCAGGTCTGGCTCGTTTTCCCGTACCTTATTTGAACGGCGCTGGGCCATGGCTTGTTTAGTAGTTCGGCAGGCCTCTCTGTCGCGTCCGCGAGGTGGCCGGTCTGCCATGTCATGAGCTTCCTCCTCTGATTGGGGTAGCGGCCTGCGCGTGGGATAATTTTTGGAGGGGCGCTCGAGTTCATGCTCTTCGGCCGCAAGGACTTCGGTCCATCTGTCAGCTAGCAAATCATGATCAGCTCTAAGCTGTTGCTGCTTTTTCTTTAGGCTGTTCGCCGTGGCTAGAAGCCTGCGCTGAAAGCTCTCTTGTTCAGCGGGGTCTGATGGTACGACGAATTCATCATCGCCGAGGCTTGCCTCGTCTTCGGAGGGAGGCATGTAATTATCATCCTCAACCTCCTGTTCTGCCGCTCTCTCGTGAGGGCTGGCTTTTTCATCTTCCTGCGCCGAATCTTGCTTGTTTTGGTGTTCGTCGGTGCTGTCCGGGGTAGTATTATCTCCCGTGCCGGAATCACCGTTTCTGTTGTGGTGGGATTTAGAGCGGCGCAGTTGGTGCCGGCGTTTTGGCGGCTTTTTCAAGGTGCCGACTTCTGCAGTTCCCTCACCATCTCCATCCTTTGGAGCATCCACCATGTATATATCATATGACGAGGTGGCGGTCCAGCACCCTACAGGTGCTGGTTCCTGTTCGTCTCCTCCTTCGTCGTCCATCTCGTCGAAGTCTTCGGAGCCGAAGTCAAGCATGTCGGTTAAGTCATCGACAGTGTCTATTAAGTGGGTGGTGGGTGGGCTTTGAATTTCTTCGTTGTCCGAATCCCAACCTCATAGGCCATAGTACAGCCTGGGCTCTCCTGATAAAGAGAGAGACTTGAGAGAATTCAGAATATCACCAAAAGGTGAGCACTGAAAGATGTCCGCGCCGGTGAACTCCATTACAGGCGCTTAATCAGATTCGATCGGCAGGGGCACGGAAGGCCCGGAGTTCGGAGAGGAGTCCGGCTCCTTGGAGTTGTGAGCCATGCGGAGTGCGGGGCTGGCGTTCGGCTCGATCGCCTTTGAGATCGCAGCCCCTGAGGTGATGTCCAACCGCTCATCTTCGGAGATCGCGGTGGGCTCCGAGTCAGGGATTGGGGCCGGAGCGTGTGCGGCCTCCAGGGCACTGTTCGGAGGCCGAGCCATATCATGCCCCTTGAGATAGTGCGGCTCGCTTGGCTGTGGCTCAAATCCGTCGAAGATCAAGTCTCCGCAGATATCCGCCATGTAGGTTAAGCTTCCAAACCTGACTTGATGGCCAGGGGCGTAGCTTTCGATCTGCTCAAAATGACCAAGCGAATTGGCCCGCAGAGCGAAGCCGCCGAAGACGAAGATCTGTCCGGGGAGGAAAGTCTCACCCTGGACCTCCTCGTTGTTGATGATCAAAGGAGCCATCGGGCCTAAAAAGCGGCGACACAGAGGAAATCTCAATGAAAGCACCAATGTCGGTGTCAAAACCAGCGGATCTCGGGTAGGGGGTCCCGAACTGTGCGTCAAGGTCGGATGGTAATAGGAGACAAGGGACACTTTATTTTACCCAGGTTCGGGCCCTCTCGATGGAGGTAAAACCCTACTCCTGCTAGATTAATATTGATGATATGGGTAGTACAAGAGTGGATCTACCACGAGATCAAGGAGGCTAAACCCTAGAAGCTAGCCTATGGTATGATTGTGTATGATGATGGTTGTCCTACGGACTACAACCCTCCGGTTTATATAGACACCGGATAGGGTTAGGGTTACACGGAGTCGGTTACATTGGTAGGAGATCTTGAATATCCGCACACCTAGCTTGCCATGCACGCCAAGAAAAGATCCTTCCGGACACGGGACGAAGTCTTCAACTTTGTATCTTCATAGTCCTGGAGTCCGGCTGAAGGTATAGTTCGCCTATCCGAACACCCTCTAATCCAGGACTCCCTCACCCCTCCCGATCAACAGGACCCCATTTCGACCGTAGGAGGTCGAAGAGAAGTCCATTTCCTCTCTTTTGCGGTACGCCACACCCCTCCCAGTGAACAAGATCCCATTTCGACCGTAGGCGGTCCAACAGAAGGTCGTTTCCTCCATTCTGTGGTATCCCAGGCCTCGTTTTGAACGGTTGTTCTGTCCAATCCGGTTGGCTCCTGATGAACACGATGCATTCCGTTGCCTCCCGATGAACACGACGATGCAGTTTCTCTATTCCGACCCAGCCATGTACACTAGCCCTGGCCGTATGTATGCATGAGTAGGCGTTCGAGACCCCACCCGTATGTACGTATGTGGTCGTATTTACTTTCTTGCGTCCTGGCTGTACATACATGTACATGCTACGTGCGCGCCTCTACTACGACACGTGCCCTTCCTTACTCGACCACAGTTCATCGCTGCGGCCTGCAGACAGACCGATCGACTAGTATGTACATACACGTTCGCGAGCAGAATGACAATGCTACGTATGCTTCGACCAGGTGGGTCCCAACTGCCAAGGACGATAAGGAGGCACTTCTTTACGTGCGAAGATGTAGTTGGTGGGTCCCAGCAGTCAGGAGGGAAATATTTTTTTAGTGAAATACGATGGCCTGTCCGGTGGGTCCGTGCTGTCAGGTGCAGGAATCATTATTTTGCACATAGTAAGGAGGCACTTCCTTGCTGCGGTCGTGGACCCAACTATCAACCTCTACACGTACAGTACTCTTCCGATGGAAGTCGTTCTCGGACCACCTTGACCACGCCGCACAGAGAGCGCCAAGGCGGTGGACGACTGTCGCCGTCCTGGGAACGGGGGTACCCAGACTTGCGTGGCTGCGGCCCGTGGCGTGGCTCCAACAACGGCTTGGTATAGCAGCAACAACTCAAGACCCTCGCGAGGGGCCAACCCTCGCGCGGAGGATGACACCCAGACCTCCCTGGGGCCGCCTCACTAGGCTGGCTCCCGAGGAGCAGAGATATCTATGCGAGTTGCACCTCGCGAGGTTCACATGACGTGAGCCATGACGACCAAGGCCAGGCGGGCGTCAGTGGGTGCAGTGTACCAGGTTCCTCTTTGGTGCTAAGAAGGCAAGCGCAGGCGCGGGGTCCCGAGGCATCAAGCAAAGGTGTCCTTATTGGTGCAACAAGACCAAGACCGCCAAGACGGCAGGACGGAGGTCATCGCGGAGCCCACTGCAGCGTCACCACCAGAGCTTTTTGCAGGCGAAGACTACTTTTGTCAGGATAACTTGTACTAGTTGTCTCCCTTCAAATTTGGCTGTTCTGTATGAAGGAAATATGCCCTAGAGGCAATAATAAAGTTATTATTTATTTCCTTATATATCATGATAAATGTTTATTATTCATGCTAGAATTGTATTAACCGGAAACATAATACATGTGTGGATACATAGACAAACAGAGTGTCACTAGTATGCCTCTACTTGACTAGCTTGTTAATCAAAGATGGTTAAGTTTCCTAACCATAGACAAAGGAGTTGTCATTTGATTAACAAGGTCACATCATTAGTTGAATGATCTGATTGACATGACCCATTCCATTAGCTTAGCACCCGATCGTTTAGTATGTTGCTATTGCTTTCTCCATGACTTATACATGTTCCTTTGACTATGAGATTATGCAACTCCCGTTTACCGTAGGAACACTTTGTGTGCTACCAAACGTCACAACGTAACTGGGTGATTATAAAGGAGCTCTACAGGTGTCTCCGAAAGTATTTGTTGGGTTGGCATATTTCGAGATTAGGATTTGTCACTCCGAATGTCGGAGAGGTATGTCTGGGCCCTCTCGGTAATGCACATCACTTAAGCCTTGCAAGCATTGCAACTAATGAGTTAGTTGCGAGATGATGTATTACGGAACGAGTAAAGAGACTTGCCGGTAACGAGATTGAACTAGGTATTGGATACCGACGATCGAATCTCGGGCAAGTAACATACCGATGACAAAGGGAACAATGTATGTTGTTATGCGGTCTGACCGATAAAGATCTTCATAGAATATGTAGGAGCCAATATGGGCATCCAGGTCCCGCTATTGGTTATTGACCGGAGACGTGTCTCAGTCATGTCTACACTATTCTCGAACCGTAGGGTCCGCACGCTTAAGGTTACGATGACAGTTATTATGAGTTTATGCATTTTGATGTACCGAAGTTTGTTCGGAGTCCCGGATGAGATCACGGACGTGACGAGGAATCTCGAAATGGTCGAGACGTAAAGATTGATATATTGGACGACTATATTCGGACATCAGAATGGTTCCGAATGGTTTCGGAGAAAACCAGAGTGCCGGAGGGTTACCGAAACCCCCCCGGGAGAAGTATTGGGCCACATGGGCCTTAGTGGAGAGAGAGAGGGGCGGCCAGGGTGGGCCACGCGCCCCCTCCCCCTCTGGTCCGAATTGGACTAGGAGAGGGGGGGCGGCGCCCCCCTTTCCCTCTCCCTCTCCCCCTTCCTTTCCCTCTCCTAGTAGGAGTAGGAAAGAGGGGAGTCCTACTCCTACTAGGAGGAGGACTCCTCCTCCTGGCGCGCGCCACAAGGGCCGGCCGGCCTCCCCCATTGCTCCTTTATATACGGGGGCAGGGGGCACCCTAGAACACACAAGTTGATCTTCGTGATCGTTCCTCAGCCGTGTGCGGTGCCCCCCTCCACCATATTCCACCTCGGTCATATTGTCGCGGTGCTTAGGCGAAGCCCTGCGTTGGTAGTAAATCAAGATCATCACCACGCCGTCGTGCTGACGAAACTCTTCCCCGAGAGCTTTGCTGGATCGGAGCCCGTAGAACGTCATCAAGCTGTACGTGTGTCAAGAACTCGGAGGCGCCGGAGTAACGGTGCTTGGATCGGTCGGATCGGGAGGAGGACGTACGACTACTTCCTCTACGTTGTGTCCACGCTTCCGCTTCGGTCTACGAGGGTACGTAGACAACACTCTCCCCTCTCATTGCTATGCATCACCATGATCTTGCGTGTGCGTAGAATTTTTTTTGAAATTACTGCGTTCCCCAACAGTGGCATCCGAGCCTAGGTTTTTATGGTTTGATGTTGTGCACGAGTAGAACACAAGTGAGTTGTGGACGATACAAGTCATACTGCCTACCAGCATGTCATACTTTGGTTCGGCAGTATTGTTGGATGAAGCGGCCCGGACCGACATTACGCGTACGCTTACGCGAGACTGGTTCTACCGCCGTGCTTTGCACACAGGTGGCTGGCGGGTGTCAGTTTCTCCAACTTTAGTTGAACCGAGTATGGCTACGCCCGGTCCTTGAGAAGGTTAAAACGGAGTCTATTTGACAAACTATCGTTGTGGTTTTGATGCGTAGGTGAGATTGGTTCTTGCTTAAGCCCGTAGCAGCCACGTAAAATTTGCAACAAACAAAGTAGAGGACGTCTAACTTGTTTTTGCAGGGCATGTTGTGATGTGATATGGTCAAGACATGATGCTAAATTTTATTGTATGAGATGATCATGTTTTGTAACCGAGTTATCGGCAACCGGCAGGAGCCCTAAGGTTGTCGCTTTATTGTATGCAATGCAATCGCCCTGTAATGCTTTACTTTATCACTAAGCGGTAGCGATAGTCGTAGAAGCATAAGATTGGCGAGACGACAACGATGCTACGATGGAGATCAAGGTGTCGCGCCGGTGACGATGGTGATCACGACGGTGCTTCGGAGATGGAGATCACAAGCACAAGATGATGATGGCCATATCATATCACTTATATTGATTGCATGTGATGTTTATCTTTTTATGCATCTTATCTTGCTTTGATTGACGGTAGCATTATAAGATGATCTCTCACTAAAAATTATCAAGAAGTGTTCTCCCTGAGTATGCACCATTGCGAAAGTTCTTCGTGCTGAGACACCACGTGATGATCGGGTGTGATAGGCTCTACGTTCAAATACAACGGGTGCAAAATAGTTGCACACGCAGAATACTCAGGTTTAACTTGACGAGCCTAGCATATAACAGATATGGCCTCGGAACACGGAGACCGAAAGGTCGAGCGTGAATCATATAGGAGATATGATCAACATAGTGATGTTCACCATTGAAGCTACTCCATCTCACGTGATGATAGGACATGGTTTAGTTGATTTGGATCACGTGATCACTTAGAGGATTAGAGAGATGTCTATCTAAGTGGGAGTTCTTAAGTAATATGATTAATTGAACTTAAATTTATCATGAACTTAGTCCCTGATAGTATCTTGCTTGTTTATGTTGATTGTAGATAGATGGCTCATGCTGTTGTTCCGTTGAATTTTAATGCGTTCCTTGAGAAAGCAAAGTTGAAAGATGATGGTAGCAATTACACGGACTGGGTCCGTAACTTGAGGATTATCCTCATTGCTGCATAGAAGAGTTACGTCCTGGAAGCACCGCTGGGTGCCAGGCCTGCTGCTGGAGCAGCGCCAGATGTTGTGAACGTCTGGCAAAGCAAAGCTGATGACTACTCGATAGTTTAGTGTGCCATGCTTTACGGCTTAGAACCGGGACTTCAACGACGTTTTGAACATCATGGAGCATATGAGATGTTTCAGGAGTTGAAGTTAATATTCCGACATAATGCCTGGATTGAGAGATATGAAGTCTCCAATAAGTTCTATAGCTGCAAGATGGAGGAGAATGGTTCTGTCAGTGAGCATATACTCAGAATGTCTGGGTATTATAATCACTTGAATCAACTGGGAGTCAATCTTCCGGATGATTGTGTCATTGACAGAATCCTCCAATCACTGCCACCAAGCTACAAAGGCTTCGTGATGAACTATAATATGCAAGGGATAGATAAGACAATGCCCGAGCTCTTCGCAATGCTAAAAGCTGCGGAGGTAGAAATCAAGAAGGAGCATCAAGTGTTGATGGTCAATAAGACCACTAGTTTCAAGAAAAAGGGCAAAGGGAAGAAGAAGGGGAACTTCAAGAAGAACAGCAAACAAGTTGTTGCTCAAGAGAAGAAACCCAAGTCTGGACCTAAGCCTGAAACTGAGTGCTTCTACTGCAAGCAGACTGGTCACTGGAAGCGGAACTGCCCCAAGTATTTGGCGGATAAGAAGGATGGCAAGGTGAACAAAGGTATATGTGATATACATGTTATTGATGTGTACCTTACTAATGCTCGCAGTAGCACCTGGGTATTTGATACTGGTTCTGTTGCTAATATTTGCAACTCGAAATAGGGACTACGGATTAAGCGAAGATTGGTTAAGGACGAGGTGACGATGCGCGTGGGAAACGGTTCCAAAGTCGATGTGATCGCGGTCGGCACGCTACCTCTACATCTACCTTCGGGATTAGTATTAGACCTGAATAATTGTTATTTGGTGCCAGCGTTGAGCATGAACATTATATCTGGATCTTGTTTGATGCGAGACGGTTATTCATTTAAATCAGAGAATAATGGTTGTTCTATTTATATGAGTAATGTCTTTTATGGTCATGCACCCTTGAAGAGTGGTCTATTTTTGATGAATCTCGATAGTAGTGATACACATATTCATAGTGTTGAAGCCAAAAGATGCAAAGTTGATAATGATAGTGCAACTTATTTGTGGCACTGCCGTTTAGGTCATATTGGTGTAAAACGCATGAAGAAACTCCATACTGATGGACTTTTAGAGCCACTTGATTATGAATCACTTGGCACTTGCGAACCGTGCCTCATGGGCAAGATGACTAAAACACCGTTCTCCGGTACTATGGAGAGAGCAACAGATTTATTGGAGATCATACATACAGATGTATGTGGTCCAATGAATGTTGAGGCTCGTGGCGGATATCGTTATTTTCTCACCTTCACAGATGATTTAAGCAGATATGGTTATGTCTACTTAATAAAACACAAGTCTGAAACATTTGAAAAGTTCAAAGAATTTCAGAGTGAAGTTGAAAATCATCGTAACAAGAAAATAAAGTTTCTACGATCTGATCGTGGAGGAGAATATTTGAGTTACGAGTTTGGTCTACATTTGAAACAATGCGGAGTAGTTTCGCAACTCACGCCACCCGGAACACCACAACGCAATGGTGTGTCCGAACGTCGTAACCGTACTTTATTAGATATGGTGTGATCTATGATGTCTCTTACAGATTTACCGCTATCATTTTGGGGTTATGCTTTAGAGACGGCCGCATTCACGTTAAATAGGACACCGTCAAAATCCGTTGAGACGACGCCTTATGAACTATGGTTTAGCAAGAAACCAAAGTTGTCGTTTCTTAAAGTTTGGGGCTGCGATGCTTATGTGAAAAAGCTTCAACCTGATAAGCTCGAACCCAAATCGGAAAAATGTGTCTTCATAGGATATCCAAAAGAAACTGTTGGATACACCTTCTATCACAGATCCGAAGGCAAGACTTTTGTTGCTAAATTCGGAGTCTTTCTAGAAAAGGAGTTTCTCTCGAAAGAAGTGAGTGGGAGGAAAGTAGAACTTGATGAGGTAATTGTACCTTCTCCCTTATTGGAAAGTAGTACATCATAGAAATCTGTTTCTGTAACACCTACACCAATTAGTGAGGAAGTTAATGATGATGATCATGCAACTTCAGATCAAGTTACTACAGAACCTCGTAGATCAACCAGAGTAAGATCCGCGCCAGAGTGGTACGGCAATCCTGTTCTGGAAATCATGCTACTAGATCATGGTGAACCTACGAACTATGAAGAAGCGATGGTGAGCCCAGATTCCGCAAAATGGCTTGAAGCCATGAAAGCCGAGATGGGATCCATGTATGAGAACAAAGTATGGACTTTGGTTGACTTGCCCGATGGTCGGCAAGCAACAGAGAATAAATGGATCTTCAAGAAGAAGACTGACGCTGATGGTAATGTTACTGTCTACAAAGCTCGACTTGTCGCAAAAGGTTTTCGACAAGTTCAAGGGATTGACTACGATGAGACCTTCTCACCCGTAGCGATGATTAAGTTTGTCCGAATCATGTTAGCAATTGCCGCATTTTATGATTATGAAATTTGGCAAATGGATGTAAAGACTGCATTCCTGAATGGATTTCTGGAAGAAGAGTTGTGTATGATGCAACCGGAAGGTTTTATCGATCCAAAGGGAGCTAACAAAGTGTGCAAGCTCCAGCGATCCATTTATGGACTGGTGCAAGCCTCTCGGAGTTGGAATAAACGCTTTGATAGTGTGATCAAAGCATTTGGGTTTATACAGACTTTTGGAGAAGCCTGTATTTACAAGAAAGTGAGTGGGAGCTCTGTAGCATTTCTGATATTATATGTAGATGACATATTACTGATTGGAAATGATATAGAATTTCTGGATAGCATAAAGGGATACTTGAATAAGAGTTTTTCAATGAAAGACCTCGGTGAATCTGCTTACATATTGGGCATTAAGATCTATAGAGATAGATCAAGACGCTTAATTGGACTTTCACAGAGCACATACCTTGAAAAAGTTTTGAAAAAGTTCAAAATGGATCAAGCAAAGAAAGGGTTCTTGCCTGTGTTACAAGGTGTGAAGTTGAGTAAGACTCAGTGCCCGACCACTGCAGAAGATAGAAGATGAAAGATGTTCCCTATGCTTCAGCCATAGGCTCTATCATCTTTGCAATGCTGTGTACCAGACCTGATGTGTGCCTTGCTATAAGTTTAGCAGGGAGGTACCAAAGTAATCCAGGAGTGGATCACTGGACAGCGGTCTAGAATATCCTGAAGTACCTGAAAAGGACTAAGGAAATGTTTCTCGTATATGGAGGTGACAAAGAGCTCGTCGTAAACGGTTACGTTGATGCAAGCTTTGACACTGATCAGGACGATTCTAAATCGTAAACCGGATACGTATTTACATTGAACGATGGAGCTGTCAGTTGGTGCAGTTCTAAAAAAAGCGTCGTAGCGGGATCTACATGTGAAGCGGAGTACATAGCTGCTTCGGAAGCAGCAAATGAAGGAGTCTTGATGAAGGAGTTCATATCTGATCTAGGTGTCATACCTAGTGCATCGGGTCCAATGAAAATCTTTTGTGACAATACTGGTGCAATTGCCTTGGCAAAGGAATCCAGATTTCACAAGAGAACCTAGCACATCAAGAGAAGCTTCAATTCCATCCGGGATTTGGTCCAGGTGGGAGACATAGAGATTTGCAAGATACATACGGATCTGAATGTAGCAGACCCGTTGACTAAGCCTCTTCCACGAGCAAAACATGATCAGCACCACGACTCCATGGGTGTTAGAATCATTACTGTGTAATCTAGATTATTGACTCTAGTGCAAGTGGGAGACTGAAGGAAATATGCCCTAGAGGCAATAATAAAGTTATTATTTATTTCCTTATATATCATGATAAATGTTTATTATTCATGCTAGAATTGTATTAACCGGAAACATAATACATGTGTGGATACATAGATAAACAGAGTGTCACTAGTATGCCTCTACTTGACTAGCTTGTTAATCAAAGATGGTTAAGTTTCCTAACCATAGACAAAGGAGTTGTCATTTGATTAACAAGGTCACATCATTAGTTGAATGATCTGATTGACATGACCCATTCCATTAGCTTAGCAGCCGATCGTTTCGTATGTTGCTATTTCTTTCTCCATGACTTATACATGTTACTTTGACTATGAGATTATGCAACTCCCGTTTACCGTAGGAATACCTTGTGTGCTACCAAACGTCACAACGTAACTGGGTGATTATAAAGGAGCTCTACAGGTGTCTCTGAAAGTATTTGCTGGGTTGGCGTATTTCGAGATTAGGATTTGTCACTCCGAATGTCGGAGAGGTATCTCTAGGCCCTCTCGGTAATGCACATCACTTAAGCCTTGCAAGCATTGCAACTAATGAGTTAGTTGCCAGATGATGTATTACGGAACGAGTAAAGAGACTTGCCGGTAACGAGATTGAACTAGGTATTGGATACCGACGATCGAATCTCGGGCAAGTAACATACCGATGACAAAGGGAACAATGTATGTTGTTATGCGGTCTGACCGATAAAGATATTCGTAGAATATGTAGGAGCCAATATGGGCATCCAGGTCCCGCTATTGGTTATTGACCGGAGACGTGTCTCAGTCATGTCTACACTATTCTCGAACCGTAGGGTCCACACGCTTAAGGTTACGATGAGAGTTATTATAAGTTTATGCATTTTGATGTACCGAAGTTTGTTCGGAGTCCCGGATGAGATCACGGACGTGACGAGGAGTCTCGAAATGGTCGAGACGTAAAGATTGATATATTGGACGACTATATTCCGGCATCGGAATGGTTCGGAATGGTTTCGGAGAAAACCAGAGTGCCGGAGGGTTACCGGAACCCCCCCGGGAGAAGTATTGGGCCACATGGGCCTTAGTGGAGAGAGAGAGAGGGGCGGCCAGGGTGGGCCGCGCGCCCCCTCGCCCTCTGGTCCGAATTGGACTAGGAGAGGGGGGGCGGCGCCCCCCTTTCCCTCTCCCTCTCCCCCTTCCTTTCCCCCTCCTAGTAGGAGTAGGAAAGAGGGGAGTCCTACTCCTACTAGGAGGAGGACTCCTCCTCCTGGCGCACGCCATAAGGGTCGGCCGGCCTCCCCCTTGCTCCTTTATATACGGGGGCAGGGGGCACCCTAGAACACACAAGTTGATCTTCGTGATCGTTCCTCAGCCGTGTGCGGTGCCCCCCTCCACCATATTCCACCTCGGTCATATTGTCGCGGTGCTTAGGCGAAGCCCTGCGTCGGTAGTTCATCAAGATCGTCACCGCGACGTCGTGCTGACAAAACTCTTCCCCGAGAGCTTTGCTGGATCGGAGCCCGGAGAACGTCATCAAGCTGTACGTGTGTCAAGAACTCGGAGGCGCCGGAGTAACGGTGCTTGGATCGGTCGGATCGGGAGGAGGACGTACGACTACTTCCTCTATGTTGTGTCAACGCTTCCGCTTCGGTCTACGAGGGTACGTAGACAACACTCTCCCCTCTCGTTGCTATGCATCACCATGATCTTGCGTGTGCGTAGGAAATTTTTTGAAATTACTGCGTTCCCCAACACTGTAATCCCTTCCCGCCTACATTTGGGAAGAGGACCAAGGCCACTATAAATAGGACTTAGCCGCCACCATAGAGGGGCATGTGGGATCGAATCCATTCCACCCTGACCACCTCACCAGCTCATCGAGCCCAAGAACACCTCACCTCCCAAGGCTGTTCCACCATTGTACTAGTTCATCCTCAGCCCCTCGAGACAATCCACGAAAAATCTGGAGTAGGGTATTACACCGCAAGGTGGCCCGAACCAGGATAAATCCCTTTGTCTTTTGTTCCTTGGGTTCGTCGAGCCAGGCCATGGGATCATTGAGCGGGCAGATTGCGGAGAGACTGTTCTTCATACGCACCCCGGAGTTCGAACCTCGAAATGGTCTGCAGAGCCCCAAATCCGACATTTGGCGCACTACATTGGGGTGCGCCGAAGCCTCTCTCCTGTCGATGGGCCCGCCATCACCCTGCGGTTCCGATGGCTGACGATTCGAGGGCTCATGCCGAGCGCTGGCTGCCTGGCCTGTCCGGGCAGCGCCGCCCGCTCAAGAAGACCTCAACTCCGTGCTCTAGGCAGCGCGCACACCGCCCAACACCGTGGGACGCGGGTGGCATGGGTCGGCGCCATCTGCCCTCGCACCACGATGCACGCGCGCCACCACACGATCTTCAGGCTACGATACGGCGACGGCACCACACACCCGACGGGAGCAGGTGAACATGCGAGCCGCACTCATCATGGCTCGGGAGCTGCTGCGGTGTAGGTTGGCGGAGAGCGGCCGCGACGCACTGCTAGAGCGCATCGCCGAACTGCTTGACGCTGTGTGCAGAGGAGCAGCGCCCTTCTGCTCCTTGCCCACACCTCAGGTTTTGGCATAGGCGCGCGGAGGGCCCCGACGAGCTCGCGTGCCTGCTGGAGTGTTAGGGGGACTCGACGACATTAGCATGGCCCATGACACTACGCGTCCTACCACGACTGCGCCACCTCCTGGGGGAACAAGCACTGGCGGTGCCCTGCGGGTTCATGCCAGGATGCCGAGCACCAGGGCCAGGCGTCGCGGCCGGCGGCCCAAGGCGTGGGGCACCCAAGTGATGGCTCCAGCGCGGCAACTGCGGACGCCTACGTGCCCCGCACGATAGATCTGGAGTATAGACCGGGAGAAGGCCCCAACTCGTTCCCCGAGACATGATGGGAACGCGGAGCGCCTGAGGCTGGGGCCTTCCACGAGCTGCCCTGAGGCTTCGCCGACCCCTTCAGTGACAACGACAACAAGGTACAGCCGATACCTCGGGAGCATTCTTATGCTGGCCATGGGCTGCTGGTAATCCAGGCCACAGCAGCGGCCGGAGACCCCAGGTCAATGGCTCTGCTCCCGGCGGGAGTGGCGCACAGGGGGCTGCGCAGGAGGGGCCCGGAGCCAGGGCCTCCCCCACGCCATGCGGAGCAAGGCGCTGCATGGAGGTAGGTCCTCTACCGGGGGAGGCGCCGGTGAGCCCTTCCCCCGGCAGAGGGCCCGTGGTCACCGAGGGTGCCGCTAGTGTCCCCCTTGCCCCTTGGTCTTGTCCTAGTTTCCAGACGTCCCAACGGTAGTAGAGGGTGGCGCAGGGCGGGGCCCGCGCCCGGTGATATGAAGCAAGGCTCGTGCCTGTGATGGTCTCCACTCGTGACACTATCATGTAATAATGAGTGGGGCTGTACACGCCCCAGAGTCTATAGAGAGCCGCACCTCAGCCTCGGGGGCTCCCGCCCACGTCCAAGTGGAAGCACCATGCTCCGCATTGGCCGTCGACACTGTCCCCCAATGAATACGCTCACATACAGTGAAAGCACTTAGCTCTACGCTGGTGGGAAGACAAGAAGACTAGCTAGGTGTCGGACGCGGCTGTTGGCTTTCGCCTCTTTCTTTGAGACTCGATTTCGCCGCTCTTTGGGTTGAGGTTTAAAGTCCTTTTTTATGTTACTTAAAACGGGGGGAGTATTCTTTGGTTTGAGCCATTTTATTGCGTTCTGGTTGCATGCTTTATTTTCGAGGCTCACACCCTAAGCCCCCCTTGCGGGTGCCCCGCGAGCGGGGGCTGGTCGGCGGGAGGCGCCACGTGCGTCCGGGCGACCTAGACAGGAACCCCTCGGGTCCAGAGATGCACGTGACGTAAGATTGCCGCGTATGCATCCTGCCGCAGTCTGACATACACTCCCCGTGAGGCCTCCTCGAGTGGATCCACGGGCTTATCAGGAGGTCCAAACCTCACGAGCCCCCAAGGGCTCGCCTCGGGAGGAAGGTCTGGCCAGGACGACAAGGCGCGACCAAGACCAGCGGAGCCAAGGAAAGGCGTGACAACTAGCGGGCTCAAGAGCCCCGCAGGCTCGTGACGGCATAACTCAAGCCTTATCCAGAAAAGCACGCCATAATTCCATGCATTTTGTTTCATACATAATAAGGGGGTCCCCATTTTCAAAATACTTTCACACCCCACCGGGCCGTGACCGAAAGTTTCTCCTTCTTACGCAGATTAGGACAAAGAAAGCGCAGGGTTAGCCGGAGAACCCGCCTCATCCGCTGACCTTGCAGTCTGTGTCCCCGTCATCAGAGCCATCGCTGGAGTCACCTACGTCATCATTGTCCGCGTCATCTTCTCTGACCACCACCATGCCCGCGTCCTCCTCAGGCGCGAATTCCGCAATCAGGGTGTCCACGTGGTCGCCCACCCAGTCCGACAAGTTGTATCGGATAACCCTGTGCACGGGGGCTATGGCAGCATCGAAGTCAAAACGGGGATCGAGGTTCTGAAGGTGACTGAAGACACGCGAGAACGCGTGCCCAAGTAGGCCCCGGCACCTCTCCTCGATGAGCTCATGAGCCCTCGCGGCCCGATCTTCCAGGCGTGTCACGATCTCGGTGAAGAAGCGGAGGTGGTTAGTGTAGTCTTCCTCACATGGGTGAGGGGTGCTCTCCTCGTAGATAGTGCTCAGAGCTAGGTTGGCTCTCACCCTGAGGTCCTGGAGCATTGAAGCGTGCTCACGCTGCATCATTAGTCGATGACGTGTCTCGTCCACGTTCTTCTTCGCGAGGGACGCGGTGCCGTCAAGTTGTCATTCAAGGGAGAACAAGACGGCGTGCGCGGAGGCTAGATCGTCCTGGGCGGAGGTCTGAACTGGCATAGCGGCCCTCTCGCGCTACTCTGCCTCCTCCAATTTCGTCCTGAGGGCAGTAATCCTGCCCTTAGCCTCAGCCTCCAAGAACACCAGTGTCAGCCGGTGCTCATCGGCAAGATCTGCTCGAGCCTTCGCCACCCTCCGGTCAACCTCTTCCTGGATATTGGCTTCGCGCATGGTGATGGTGTCCTTAGCCATGGTCACCTGGCGCTCCCTCGTCTCCAGCCGCTCGAGCTCGAGGCTGTGCTCCAAGGCCTCCAGCATTAGTGCCTCCTCGCGTTTCTGGATTTCCTTCTATTAGGAATCCGTTCCCCTCTTTGATGCCAGGACGACCCTGCGCGCCTCGATCCGCACCTCAAGGGTGGCATTCAAGGCCAGGAGTTCTTGTCCGCGTTCCTCGGCAGCCTCGCGGTGATGGTCGGCTGCCCTCGCCTCCTCCAAGGCTCGGGCGCAGGCCTCACGTGAGGTCGCAAGAGACACCTCGGCCTTCGCATTAGCACGCTCATGCTAAAGACGCCCGAGGTGATGGCCACCTTGAACTGATTCCATTCATCCGCTAGCCAAAGGCCCTCCTTCTCAAGGCAAGCATCGACATCGACGAGCTCTTCCCCGAGCCGGCTCAGCGCACCCATCGCCTCCCAGAAAACCTCATGGCGGACAACTCCCAGTTCCGTCCTCCACGCCGGGAATCGTCGGGGAAGCTTGAGGTGGCTTGCCTGCTCCTAGCAGGGGGCTGGAGGCCGGCACCTTCACCGCCGCCCTTCGGGCCTCGGCGGAGGCGCTGCAGGGCGAGGCCTCGCCGCTTGAAGATTAAGCCAGGGCTGAGGTCACCCAACTGCGGGCAATGACCAACGGCGAGGAGTGCTTAAGATCAGTGACGAGCCAATGGCGGAGGCCGCTCCGCAGGGGATCTCGCGGCTCCAACCGAAGGGGTCCAGAAGAGCCTTGGTCAGGAAAGGATGCAGCACTCAAGGAAACGCGGAGATGAGGTACTTACTTGTCTATGGCTATGTACTTCCTTTGCTTCAACGGCCGGTAGGCGTCATCACTGCAGCTTGGAGATCCCTTCCTCTTGCGGAGTGCTTCAAAGTTCAGGCGAAGCTGGCCGAAGCTCGGAGTGCGGCCGTCAGCACTCGAGGCATTTGGTGGGACCCCTAGGGAGGTGACCTCGGGAGCATCGGGCCGTGGCGGTTCCTCAGCCCCCACCTCAGGACTGCTCGCCCGAGCCTCAGAGGCTTCCACTCAGGAGCCTCAGACCGCTCCACCTCTTCGGCCGCCCCTTCAAGATGGCTCACCCTCGCCTTGGGAGCAGCCATCTTGGGGGCTCTGTCCAACGCCGCTCCTTCAGCAGCCACCTCGTCAGCGTCCAGCGGCGCTCGCCCCCTGCATCCACCTCTGGGGCATGTGCCATGGTGGCGACAGGCAGAGGAACCACAAGGATGGGGTTCTCGCGTGACCCTTCAAGGCCAGCTAGGCACAGCCCCATTCATCGAAAGGGGGCATCTGCCTCATGAACTCCACCTTGTTCGAGAAGCAGTACAAGAGGCAACCCTCCTCTGGAAGATTGGCTAGCGCCGAGACGCCCGTCAGGAGCTCGAGCACTGTCCGCAGCGCCTCGGAAAGAAGCGCAGGCACATGAAGCCTCATGGGGTCCCTGCAGCCGGAGAAGGTCCACATCGGCTGAGAGTGACACTGGAGCGGAGCAATGCAGCATCGGATGAATTCCTTCACCACCATGGGTGCTATCACCCTGAGATCCTTCAACTTGCTTAGCCGGCGCCAAACATGGGCGAGCCGCTGGTCGACAAGCCTCACATGCCCCCAGCTAGAGCTAGGAGCGGCTAGTGCCCATGGGAGCAAGAGCAGAGGGCTGAGCAAACCGACATCCACGAACACCCACCGCTTCTGAAATCCTCTTACAACCGGTGAGAGCTCGAAGTCAATTCTCGAGTTGGTCGTCACCGCTACGGCCTGGAAGGTCACGCACCCCGAGCTCTGGCGGCCATCGGTCAGGTGAAGTGAGAAGAAATGGCAAAACAAGGCCATGGAAGGGGCAATGCCCACCATGGCCTCGCAGACGAAGGCGAAGACGGCAAGGAGAATGATGGATTGGGGATCCAGATGTAGCGCATGGACTTGGTAATGCGAGAGCATGGCGTTAAAGAAGGCAAAAAAGGGGGAATCAGGCCGGCCTAGAGGGTGTGAAGATGGATGGGGATCTCAGTGGCCATCATATCAACCATGGCACGGGAAGCAGGCCAGGCCATCATCGCCTTCCATTCATTGGAATTGGAGGCGAGCACTGGTTGAACCTTGTCTAGCCCTTCCCATTCACCACCACCGACCGCTTGATGGCGGGCTCGAAGGCCAGCGGCGATTCCACCGAGGCGCAGGTTTTCCCCTTTCCCTTCTTCTTCAGGCGCGGCGCCATAGCGATGGGGAGAACCGGTGCTAGGGTCTGACCACGGAAATAAGCCGCTGTCTTTCGGGAAGGCGAAGGAGCTAGGGGAGCGCGAAACAAATGATGAGAGTGGAGCTGTGTTGGCAACGGCGACCGCCAGGCCTAATGAATATCAAGGCTGTCTGGGGAAGTGGGGGCGCCCACATACCATCAATCACCATGCGTTGATCGAGGCCGCAGGCAGTTGGGGCCCGCGGCGATCCGCACTTGCCCTTTGGCTTCGCCTCGAAGCCAAGTTCGAGCGCGCCTTGGGCCCGGAGGCTACTGTCAGCGTCCTGGGAATGGGGTTACCTAGACTTGCCTGCCTGCGGCCCGTGGTGTGGCTCCATCAACGGCCTGGTACGGCCCAGCTTCAGCAGCAACAACTCAAGACCCTCGCGAGGGGCCAAGCCTCGCGAGGCGGATGACACCCAGACCTCCCTGGGGCAGCCTCACTAGGCTGGCTCCCGAGGAGCAGAGATATCTATGCGAGGTGCACCTCGTGGGGTTCACATGACGTGAGCCATGACGACGAAGGCCATGCGGGCGTCAGCGAGCGCAGTGTACTAGTTTCATCTTTGGTGCTAAGGAGTCAAGCACAGGCGCAGGGTCCCAAGGCATCAAGCAAAGGTTTCCTTATCGGTGCAACAAGACCAAGACCGCCAAGACGGCAGGACGGAGGTCATCGCGGAGCCCACTCTAGCGTCACCACCAGAGCTTTTTGCAAGCGAAGACTACTTTTGTCAAGATAGCTTGTACTAGTTGTCTCCCTTCAAATTTGTCCGTTGTGGAATCCCTTCCCGCCTATATTTGGGAAGTGGACCAACGCCACTATAAATAGGACTTAGCCACCACCATAGAGGGGCATCTGGGATCGGATCCATTCCACACTAACCACCTCACCAGCTCATCGAGCCGAAGAACACCTCACCTCCTGTGGTTGTTCCATCACTGTACTAGTTCATCCTCAGCCCCTCGAGGCAATCCACCAAAAAGCCGGAGTTGGCATAAGCTTGTCCCTAGGCAATCGATACTAGACCGGTAATCATTATTGCAATTTTATTTGAGGGAGAGGTATAAGCTACATACTTTCTCTTCTTGGATCATATGCACGTATGGTTGGAACTCTAGCAAGCATCGGCAACTACTAAAGATCATTAAGGTAAAACCCATCCATAGCATTATAAGGCATCAAGTCCTCTTTACTCCCACACGCAAACAACCTACTTAATCGGGTATGTGCTTCTGTCACTCACACCACCCACCATAAGCAAATCATGAACATATTGCAAACCCTACAGCGAGGATCCCTCACACTTGCGCGACACCGAGCGCACCATTGGACAACATCAATAATAAAACATGCAACTCAAACCAATCACGATCATCAATTAACCCATAGGACAAAACTAATCTACTCAAACTTCATAGGATAGCCATACATCATTGGGAAATAATATATAGCGTTGAGTAGCATGTTTAAGTAGAGATTACAGTGGGTAAAAGAGGGGTTATACTGCTGCATAGAGGGGGAAAGAGTTGGTGATCACTGCGGTGAAGTTGTTGGTGTAGATCGTTGTCGCGATGATGGCCCCGGCGGCATTCCGGCGCCACCGGGAGAGAGGGGGAGATAGCCCCCCTTCTTCTTCTTCTTCCTTGACCTTCCCCCTAGATGGGAGAAGGGTTTCCCTTCTGGTCCATGGCCTCCATGGCGGCGGATGTCGTGGATCTAATACTGACAGTAGAATGGGGGGTAGGTATGAGGAGGCAAGATCCTAGCTATGGCGAAGTTGTACACACGAGTTTTACGAGTTCAGGCCCTTCGTGGAGGAAATAACAGCCCTACGTCTCGGTGCCCTGAGACGGTCGACTGGATTATGTGTGTGTGTGTTACAGGGGGCGCGAACCCTTGTGCCAGTGGAGGGGGTGGCTTATATAGAGTGCGCCCAGACCCCAACCAGCCCACGTTTAAGGGGTTTAAGGTACATCAAGAGGGGACGTTACTGGTAACTCTAGTAATAAGGTGAGATAAATGACCATTAAGTCTATGAAGTAAACGTCTGACCGTTGCCGTGCAGAGTGACTTTAGATCTTCTGTCTGTCGAGTGATAGTTGTCGCGGTCGAGTGACTTCGAGTCTTCCGAGTGGAATGCTTCGTGGTCAAGTGCATGATGCTATCCCTCGAATGCTTCTGGTTTTAGGGTGATGTCCTAGGGGAGGGTGTATAGGTCAGGCCTATGACCCTACCCTAGGTACATAGCTTCATAATTAGCCCCCGAATGGTTCAGGGTTTGAGTGGAGAAGGAGTTGAGAATACCTCCGATTCAACTTTTGTGCTTCGGAAGCGTCTTACTGGGATCAAATGAGCAGTCATGATGACTTCAACTCCTTTTTCAGCCGCCTTGATCCATTCTTGGTTTTATCGAGTGAACTTTTATTGCTAAGCTTCGAGTGTTGATATGGAAAGAAATCTTCCGTCTAACAGGTAGCTCTGTCGCTCGCGAATCTTGCGTGATTTGAATTTTGGGAAGCGCGCGGGGCGGAGGATGCCGCAATAATCGGGTTGGATTAGGCAGGGCCGCCTCAATCTCTGCGCCACCTTTTTCGCCACGTATCATGCGTGCGACTGTTGCGGGATTTGATAGGATCGCCTGGGCCCACGGGTCAGCCACTCGCAAACGACTCATATAAGGTGCCGGTTTGGTTTTTTTTTTGCACAGTGTGTTCCCATTCTTCCTCTTTCTCCTCCGTTTTCTCCACCAGATCCACCTCTGCTCTCAGCGCCGTCGCTCTGTTCGAGCTCCGCCCACTGCAATGGGGAAGTAGAAGACGGTGGCCTTGGAGCACGCGTAGAAGGTGACGGCGAAGACGAAGGGGAAGAAGTCCAGCCGGGGCGGCTCTTCATCGAGGTCTGGCCTGCCGCGCGGCTGGATCCAGGGCGATTGGATTCGGTCGACGATCAGGATGACATCGATGATTTGACCGAGGGGGGGTCTGATCCCCCATGAATCAGCGCGGCTCCCGGAGGGCGAGACCGAGCCACAGCCGCAGGAGGGGGAGTGCGTTCTCCTTGCCACTCATGTCGACTGCGGGTTTTCTTTGCCTCCCCATCCTTTCTTCCGGGATTTCTTGAACTTCATTGGAGCACAACACCATCACTTTTCCCCCAACACCATCATGTACCTTGCTGCCTTCGTGTCCATGTTTGAGAATTTCTTGGGTTGTCGACCACACTGGAGCCTCTTCAAGCATATTTTCACGTGTCGTTCTCAGTCGGTCAAAAAGGCCAATCCGAGTGATGAGAGGACGCAAGTGATCCAGATGTGTGGGGGTCTTGGGATTCAAATGAGAGGTAAAAGCACTTTCCCAGCCGGCCTGGTTCTACTACAAAGACCATCCGACTCCAGGTCAGTCGACTGGACTTCCCCCCTTTTCCATGGCTCGGGTCGAGAAGACCTCCGCCTTGAAAGTGACCCCAGAGGAGAAAGCGGAGGTGAAGGTGCTGGTCAAGCGAGTGGTCCAACTTGTTCGTGATGGCGTGACCGGCATGGATCTGTTGGAGGTCTTCCTCACATGACGCATTCAGCCGCTTCAAGCTCGTGACCACCTGATGTGGATGTATTCGGGCATTGATGATTCCACTCGGATCCACCCAGAAGAGGTCAACGAGGATATGGTGGAGAAGTGGTTGAGGGGTATCACGGCAACAAAGATAACCCTAGGGGGTCTAGGACAGTCCCTCCACTCGACAACTTGTATGAACCAGACAAGGTCCAACTCTAAATTGCCGAGTGCTTTCTTGATTTATCAGGTAACTGCTTGTTGTCCACCGACTGATTTTTTATTTCTCTGGTTGTCTTTCAGGCCCTTACTGAGATGTACTCGATGCCCAACGAGGAGCAGGAGCAGGATCTAGAGGGGGAGGCGAGTGGACGCGAGAGCGGCGAGTGGCACTCTGATGGAGAGGAGGACGAGGAGAGTGATGACCCGAGTGATGAAGAAGAGGTCGACTCACCTCCCCGTAGGGATAGGCGATCCAAGCACACGCATGACCCGGCAAGCATCCATGGTGAAGCGACCATGCAGACCGGGTCGTCCTCAAAGCGCCCCCGGACGTCTTCTCCAGCGCCGACTAAGAAGGCACCAAAGCAACCGAAAGCTGCGTCGTCAAAACCGCAGAAGGCCTTGCCCAAGATCAAAGTGTCCATTCCCACTGTTTCCGGGTAATAGTTGGACTTGATTTCTTGGTTTGTGTGAATTGAGTTTTGGTCGACTCACTATGGTAGACATGACCGACCGAATCTTGGAATTTGCAGTGCTGCTACCTCCAAGACTTCCACTTACAGGAATGAAGATGAAGAAATGGAAGATACATTCACCTCCAATCAGGGTATGACTCTCGTAATCCTGCCCTCATTTACTCGGCGGATTTATTGGTCGATTGAATTTCTGGCAATTGATTCTTTTTGCACTCTTCCCAATGTCATTGATCTTCGAGATGACGACGAGGATGTGCCGCTGAGGCCTCATGGGAGAAGAAACAGAAAGGCATGAGCTGGTAAAACGCCTCAGTCTACGTCGGCGATGGAAACGGCAATCCAGGAGGGCGGCAATGGCAATCGGACTTCTGTGTCTTTCGCCATACCATTGACGAGTGCTCAGCCTTCAGCGTCGACTGCGCAGACTCCAGCCGATCCATCTTCACTCTTTACTGCACATCACATCCCAGAAGACCAAGTGGGCGCTGCTAAGGAAGCTGTACGCCCGGCGGGCATCATGATGGAGCAGATGAAGATGGTCCGGGAAGCCAGTCAAGCTGCTTACGACACCAGCTCAGCTCTTCAGAGCAATGTCTAGGTCGGTTGATCACCAACTGACTCTTTAGATTGTCGCTTGTTCTATTAGGATATGCTACTTGAAAACTTTCGTTGAAGAATCTTTTCACCCATCAGCATTTCGTATTTATACACCCACTGGGTGTTTTGACTTGCCACTAAGCAAATTTGCGTCTTGAGTCGACTAGGTTGTGTCAATTAGATCATTGAACTAGTGGGGACACGCTGAGTGCACCCACTGGGTGTAGTCCCCGAGACCATAGTTGACTGCGGGCAGTCGACTGTGGTCCGAGAATCAGAATTTTCTCACTCGGCCTGGTCGGACCATGTCGAGTGGAACCTAAACCAGTGGGGCACGCTCGGTGCACCCACTGGGTGTAGTACCCGAGACCGTGGTCGACAGCGGGAAGTCGACTATGGTCTGAGAACTCTCTTTTTTGGCCTGGATAGACCATGTCGAGTGGAAACTGGACTAGTGGGGGCACGCTAAGTGCACCCACTGGGTGTAGTCCCCGAGACTACTGTTGAATGTTTGATTCACCAGTAGTCGTAGAACTTGTTGAATTTACCACTTTATTGCTCTGAAGTAAACAATCTTTCCATCCGTCAATTGACAGTCTTTTGATTTTATAAATCATGTGAACTTGGAGCTCGCTTTGCTGACCTGGAGAAGAAACAGATTCAGCTCAACCTCGATCTGGAGCTGGCCAAGAAAAATCTACAGAAGGCCAAGGATGAAGCCACTGGTAAGAAAAAACTTGTCGACTGATTTGTTTCTGAATCTGGATGTTATTTGATTTTTATGAACCAAGCGTTATATCTTTCAGAGACCCTGAACCAAGCTCTGGCGAAAAAGGATCAAGACCTTGCATCCGCACAGAAAATAGCTAATGAGAAAACTGCACTCGCTGAACAGAAGCTGGCTTCAGTCGGCAAGCTGGAGGAAGAGAATGCTAAGCTGAAAACTTCCCTTGAGGAAGCCAACAAGGAGGCGACTCGTCTGAAGAAGGAAAAGAAGAACCTGACTAAAAAGATGGAAGGCACTGCTCGCAAGTGGGAGGATCTGGAGGACTATCTGGGAGGCCTTGCCAAGAAGTTGTTCATCATGCTTGAAGGTGCTTTCCTTTGCTCGACTGACTTGTTGTCGTCGACTTGATATATAACCATTGACTCGTCGTTCTATTTTGCCAGAACTTCGAGGAAGAAACTGGGCAAGTTAAGATAGGCTTGGACCCCATCCTCTCTCCTATAAAGGACGAAGCTGCTATGAACGTGCTCCGACTTGAATCACGTGTCACTGGTGTCGTCGACTATCTAGCTCGACTGAAAGTCGCGGTGTCGTGAATCGACACATCACTCTGGCCAAGGGCGACGCTCGAGAATGACCTCGAGTCTCTGATGACTCGACTTAATGAGGTTCCCGATCGAGTGCAAGAATGGAATAAGTCTTCTGCTCGGTGCGGCGCTGATGTGGCTCTGTCCCTGGTTCGTGTCCACTTCAAGGAAGCGTGAGAAGAGAAGCTGGCAGCGATCAAGGTTGCCAATACCAAGAGGCACGACTTACAATCTTTCATGGAAACCTTTATCGCTGCTGCCACTCGGATTGCTGACGGAATCGACCTCGACGAGTTCATCGAGCCTGCTAGCCCTCCTCCTGCAGAGTGAACAAACTTTATGCCTCACCTTAAATTTTCCTCGGAATGCCGAGTGATTTTGTAACCATTAAACTCCATCAGGCTTGATGCCCAATTACTTTAATCCGTGGTCCGGAACCTTAAGATATATCTGAACTTGGTTTATCTCTGAATACGCTTGTGTTTGCCTTTGAGTGGAACTTGTTCTTCACTCGAAACAGTCTTTGTACTTGAGATGCAGCTCTGAGGAGGAGGTCCCAGTTGACCTGCACCTTGTCGTCCTTGCAAATCAGGATGGAGCGCACGTTAGACTTGTGGCGCAGCTCTGAAGAGAAGGTTATAGTCGACCCGCACCTCGTCGTCCTTGCGGATGGGGATGGAGCGCACGTTGTATTTCTGGCGCAGCTCCAAAGAGAAGGTTGCATTCGACCTGCACCTCATCGTCCTTGCGGAAGAGGATGGAGAGCATGTTGTATTTGTGGCGCAGCTCCGAAGAGAAGGTTGCAGTCGACCTGCACCTTGTCTTCCTTGTGGATAGGGATGTGCTTCAAACTTAGGCGAGTGATGGATTGCAGCTAAGCCCCCGAGTGAGAGAATTGCTCACCACTCGGTAGGATTTTCAAACTTAGGCGAGTACTGGACCGCAGCTAAGCCCCCGAGTGTGAGGGTTGCTCACCACTCGGTAGGAAGTTTTTAAACTTAGGCGAGTACTGGACTGCAGTTAAGCCTCCGAGTGTGAGGGTTGCTCGCCACTCGGTAGGATTTTTCAAACTTAGGCGAGTACTGGACTGCAGCTAAGCCCCTGAGTGAGAGGGCTGCTCCCCACTCGGTAGGATTTTTCAAACTTAGGCGAGCACTGGACTGCAGCTAAGCCCCCGAGTGAGAGGGTTGCTCACCACTCGGTGGGATTTTTCAAACTTAGGCGAGTACTGGACTGCAGCTAAGCCCCCGAGTGAGAGGGTTGCTCACCACTCGGTGGGATTTTTCAAACTTAGGCGAGTATTGGACTGCAGCTAAGCCCCCGAGTGTGAGGCTTGCTCAACACTCGGTGGGATTTTTCAAACTTAGGTCAGTACTGGACTGCAGCTAAGCCCCCGAGTGAGAGGCTTGCACACCACTCGGTGGGATTTTGCAAACTTAGTCGAGTAATGGACTGCGGCTAAGCCCCTGAGTGTGAGGGTTGCTCACCACTCGGTAGGATTTTTCAAACTGAGGCGAGTACTGAACTGTAGCTAAGCCCTCGAGTGAGAGGCTTTTTCGCCACTCGGTGGGATTTTTCAAACTTAGTCGAGTACTGGACTCCAGCTAAGCCCCCGAGTGAGAGGCTTGCTCATCACTCGATGGGATTTTTCAAACATAGGCGAGTATTGGACTGCAGCTAGGCACCAGAGTTAGAGGCTTGCTCACCACTCGGTACGATTTTTTCAAACTTAGGTGAAACGGATTGGCAGCTAGGCCCTCGAGTGAGAGGCTTGCTCACCACTCGGTAGGATTTTTTAAACTTAGGCGGAACGGATTCGCAGCTAAGCCCCCGAGTGAGAGGCTTGCTCACCACTCGGTAGGATTTTTCAAACATAGGTGAGTACTGGACTGCAGCTAAGCCCCCGAGTGAGAGGCTTGCTCACCACTCGGTGGGATTTTTCAAACTTAGGAGAGTACTGGACTGCAGCTAAGCCCCCGAGTGATAGGCTTGCTCACCACTCGGTGGGATTTTTGAAACTTAGGTGAGTACTGGACTGCAGCTAAGCCCCCGAGTGAGAGCTTTGCTCACCACTCAGTAGGATTTCTTCAAACTTAGGCGAAACGGATTCATAGCTAAGCCCCCTAGTGAGAGGCTTGCTCACCACTCGGTAGGATTTTTTAAACTTAGGCGAAACATATTCGTAGCTAAGCCCCCGAGTGAGAGGCTTGCTCACCACTCGGTAGGATTTTTTAAACTTAGGCGAAAACGGATTCGCAGCTAAGCTCCCGAGTGAGAGGCTTGCTCACCACTCGGTGCGATTTTTTGAACTTAGGCGAAACGGGTTCGCGGCTAAGCTACCCACTGGGGGATTTAGATAATAAAAAGGGAACAATAATCATTTATGAGATTGCAAAAACGGTGTCTTCAATAATCAAACTAGAAGGTATTTCTTATTACGTCTCAACAGTCTGAAAGCTTAAGTGTAAAAGGGGCGGAGCAGCTCCGCATTCCATGCGTGTTGCTCATCTTTCTCGTGCTTGACATTATAGAGGTGATACGCTCCGTTGTGGAGTACTTTGGTGATGATGAAGGGGCCTTCCTAAGCAGGAGCAAGCTTGTGTGGTTTCTGCTGATCCACTCGGAGCACCAAGTCTCCCTCTTGAAAAGCTCGACCCCTCACAT
The DNA here is from genome assembly GCA_032464435.1 of Aegilops umbellulata. Classification (NCBI taxonomy): domain Eukaryota; kingdom Viridiplantae; phylum Streptophyta; class Magnoliopsida; order Poales; family Poaceae; genus Aegilops; species Aegilops umbellulata. The sequence goes on from CP136057.1 coordinate 412,754,227, forward strand.
TTCTGGCGTGGAATCGACGCAGGTCTTGCTGATAAATGGTCGACCGGATCAGCGCCATCTCTCTTTCCTCTTCCAGGAGATCATCTGCGTCTTGCTGAGCCTATTCTGCTTCATCTTCTGAGAAAAGTTCGACTCGGGGTGCATTGTGAAGCAAGTCACTCGGAAGTACAGCTTTAGCTCCATAAACCAAGAAGAATGGAGTTCATCCAGTTAACCGATTAGGAGTTCTCCTCAAACCCCAAAGCACTGATGGAATTTCATCGACCCAGGTGTCTGCTGCATGCTTGAGATCACACATCAGTCGGGGTTTCATTCCTTTGAGAATCAATCCATTTGCTCTTTCAGCTTGTCCATTCGACTCGGGATGGGCGACTGAAGCATAGTTGACTCGAGTGCCTTGGGAAGCGCAGAAGGCTCTGAACTCATCAGAATCGAAGTTCGAACCATTGTCAGTGATGATGATGTGCGGAACGCCATATCTGAATGTTAACTCTCTGATGAAGCTGACAACAGTACTGGCTTCAAGATTCTTGATAGGCTTGTCTTCGATCTATTTAGTAAACTTGTCGACTGCCACGAGCACATGAGTGAAGCCGCTCCTACCAGTTCTAAGAGGTCCAACCATATCCAATCCCCAAAGAGCAAAGGGCCAGACGAGTGGAATTGTCTTCAGGGCTGATGCAGGCTTGTGAGACATGTTGGAGTAAAACTGGCAACCTTCACATTTGTCGACTATTTCTTTTGCCATTTCATTTGCTCGTGGCCAATAAAATCCCGCTCGGTATTCTTTGGCCACAATGGTCCGAGAAGACGCATGGTGACCACAGGTCCCCGAGTGGATGTCGTGGAGGATCACTCGACCTTCTTCTGGTGTTATGCATTTCTGGCTGACACCAGTTACAGTTTCTCTGAACAGTTGTCCTCTTATCACACTAAAGGCCTTGGATCGACGGACGATCTGTCGAGCCTCTTTTTCATCCTCTAGAAGTTCCTTCCTAAGAATGTACGCGATGTAAGGCACTGTCCAGTCGGGAGTGATGACCAAAACCCCCATGATCAAGTCGACCACGTCCAGGACTTCGACTTCAGTCAGATCAGTGGTGCTCTTTGGTTGTGGGGGCTCTTGAGTGAAAGGATCTTCCTGAATTGAAGGTGTATGAATATGTTTCAAAAACACATTGCTGGGAATGGCTTCCCTCTTGGAACCTATCTTTGCCAAATCATCAGCTGCTTGATTTTTCAGTCGGGGTATGTAATGGAGCTCTAAACCCTCAAACTTCTTCTATAACTTTCTTACTGCATTACAATACCCAGTCATAGCCGGGCTTCTGATGTCCCACTCCTTCATTACTTGATTAACCACAAAATTTGAGTCGTCGTAGACCATCAGGTGACGGACGCCGAGTGAAATGGCCATACGCAACCTGTACAAAAGTGCCTCATATTCAGCTTCATTGTTGGAGGAATCAAAATGAATCTGGAGAACATAGCTAAACTTGTCGCCTCGGGGGGATACCAATACTACACCAGCACAAGAACCATTCAGCATCTTAGATCCATCAAAGAACATGGTCCAATGCTCCGAGTGAATCTGAGTCGGTAGTTGTTGTTCCACCCACTCGGCAAGGAAATCTACTATTGCCTGGGACTTGATAGCTTTCTTTACCTCAAACTTGATATCCAAGGGAAGGAGTTCAATCATCCACATTGCCACTTGACCAGTTGAAACTCTGTTGTTCAGGATTTCTGACAATGGTGCGTCGCTGACGACTGTAATGGAGTGATCAGAGAAATAGTGTGCAACCTTCTTTGTGGTCATGTAAATCCCATAAACAAGCTTCTGATAATGTGGATATCTTTGCTTGGATGGAGTCAGAACTTCAGAAACATAATATACTGGGCGCTGAACTTTATAGGCTTTTCCTTCTTCTTCCCGCTCGACCGTGAGTACTGTACTGACAACTTGTCCAGTGGCTGCAATATAAAGCAGTAAAGGCTCTTTGCTGATTAGGGCAGCAAGCACCGGCTAGGTAGAAAAGCAGGGCTTTGAGCTCTGCAAACGCTGCATCAGCTTCAGGAGTCCACTCGAACTTGTCAGATTTCTTCATCAGCCGGTAAAGAGGCAATGCCTTTTCACCGAGGCAAGAAATGAATCGGCTCAAGGCGGCCAAACAACCAGTAAGCTTCTGGACATCATGCACACGCACAGGGCGCTTCATCCGGAGTGTGGCACCAACTTTCTCTGGGTTAGCGTCGATCCCTCGTTCGGAAACGAGGAAGCCGAGTAACTTTCCGCCAGGAACTCCAAATGTGCACTTTGATGGATTAAGCTTGATATCATACCTTCTCAGGTTGGCAAAGGTTTTAGCAAGGTCAGCCAGCAGGTCGGAACCTTTATGCGACTTGACCACAATGTCATCCATGTATGCTTCCACATTCCGACTGATTTGAGTGAGGTGACACTTCTGAATCATCCTCATGAATGTGGCTCCAGCGTTCTTGAGACCGAATGGCATGGTGACATAACAAAAACACCCGAATGGAGTGATGAAAGCTGTTTTTATCTCATCGGGCCCATACAATCGGATCTGATGGTACCCGGAATAGGCATCTAGAAAAGACAGGCGCTCACACCCCGCAGTCGAGTCGACGATCTGATCGATGCAGGGGAGATGAAAATGATCTTTTGGGCAGGCACGATTGATATGCTTGAAGTCAATGCACATGCGAAGCGAGTTGTCCTTCTTGGGGACCATGACAACATTGGCGAGCCACTCGGAGTGGAAAATCTCTCGGATGAACTCAGCCGCCAGGAGCTGAGCTACTTCCTCACCAATTGCCTTTCTCTTCTATACGGCGGACCGTTGAAGATGTTCCTTCACTAGTTTCACTTTCAGGTCGACTCGCAAATGGTGCTCAGCCAGTCCCCTTGGTACACCCGACATGTTAGAGGGTTTCCATGCAAAGATGTCCCAGTTCTCACGGAGGAACTGGATGAGCGCTTCTTCCTATTTGCTGTCAAGTGATGTTGAAATATAAGTAGGAGCAGCATTAGGATCGGTCGGGTGAATATGAATCGGCTTCGTTTCACCGGACGACTGAAATGCAGAATCTGTGGCAGGCTTCTTAGCTCGCAACAAATCACTCGGGTCTGCATTCTTCTGGTATTCTTGCATTTCAACTGCTGCCATTTGTGCATCGGCGATTTTTGAGCCCTTCTGGAAGCACTCTTTTGCCCTCTGCCGATTGCCAGTGATTGTGATCACTCCTCTGGGACCAGGCATCTTCAATTTGAGGTACACGTAACATGGTTGAGCCATAAAACATGCATAAGCAGGCCTACCCAGAATAGCATGATATGCACTCTGGAAATCCACTACTTCAAATGTCAACTTTTCCTTGCGGTAATTCTTGGAATCACCGAAAACTACATCAAGGGCGATCTGGCCGAGTGATTCAGCCTTCTTACCAGGTATAACGCCATGGAAACACATATTGCTTTCACTAAGCTTGGACATCGGAATGCCCATTCCCTTCAAGGTTTCAGCATAAGAATATTCAGGCCGCTATCACCTGTGACACCCCAAAAATTTTAACCTTGTTTTATTAAATAAAATTTTGCCAGGAAATTTAAACTTTTATTTTCTGGATTTTCTTTTGATTTCAGACCATTCTTTACCTTATTATTATGGAGTTTTCACCTCTAGTGAAAAACTTCCCACTTATATTATTGTACTTGTTTGCCCTTTCAAGAAAAACATTTCTATTGTCAGTAGAATTTATTTGTACAATTGTTTCTCTCTGAGCTTTATTCCTTAAAAAGATTTTTCATTAAATTTGGAGCTCTTTTTGAACTACAACTACTTGATAAATTTATTTAAAATTCCAACCAAAATTTGGGGATGTCATGTGATGCTTTTAAAACACTTTTATGCAAAAACATCTTTTGTTCATGGGATGTTTTGAGCTCTACACCAAGTTTTCAAAACTGGTCCACATGGCAGTTTTGCACTACAACCCATTTAAATATTTCATTCTAGCTTCCACCAAACTTATGGGATGTTCATAGGAGTATATTATTCAACTTTATGCAAAAACCCTTTTTTGTTCTTTGAAAAAATTGAGTGAATCAACCTCATTTTCATTCTGGCCTAGTTGGGTGCTTTCTACTGCATCCCTATTTAATGTTGCTCTAGTGCCCTTGAGCTTTTTCCTACTTATAGCCCATGCTACAAAACCCTTAAGTCCAGGAGAGTGGACTCATTGGAGGATTTTAAATGCATGCAAGCATGCCTTTTTCTTTCTGTCCAAAACTGTAGTTTTGCAAAACTTGCACTAGCAAGTTTTTACTTTTGACAAACTAACCTCACCACCCTCTCATTCATCTAAAGGGACTATGATCTGGAAATTTGGGCCACCCCAAGAGTTGCCTAAATGCCATTGGCATTTTGTCAAACACCCTGTGAGCATGGCCAGTTTGGGCATGAACTTTTAGTTTGCACTGTGAGCTTGATCCACTGACCCAGGAACCTTGTCCACTAAGCTCCTAGCTACTCATAACCTAGGTCAGCTAATTGCCAGCCTCACCCAAGCCCTGTGGCATGCAATGGCATTTCGTTGAGCAGCTAGCGTGCGTGCTCTGGGCGCGCCCAGAGCGCACGTTTTGCACGCCCGTGCACCGATCCGCCGCGTCCCACTGCCGACGCCCCACGCTCGTTCTGGCCGCTCCCCTCGCACAGCCAGCGCACCTGACCCCTCCCTCACCGCATAGCCACCCCTGGAGCTCCACAGCGCCGCCGTCAGGTCGGCCACGGCGGCTACTTGGCGGCCACAGCAGCCTCTGCCGTGGACGGCGCCGCCCGAGCCACTAGCGCTCGCCAGCTGCCCCTGGAGCAGCTCAAGCTCATCCCCAAGCCTGTCCGCAAGCACACGTCGCCGCCACATCTCCCTAGCTACAGAATGGCGGTCACCGGTGATCTTATCCATGGCCACCGTCGGGACCGACCGCGATCGCCTATTTAAGGAGCCCCGAGCCTCTCCGAAACCTCAGGCGGCCTCAAGCCACCCCACCTAGCACCCCCGTAGCAGTCAATCGACCACGGAAGGTCTTATTCCCCATCTTCGGCCAGTACAGCCGCCGCCGCCCTCCGGTCCAATCAGTCGCAACCCGAGCCCCTCCCGTCCATCTACCGCCACCGTCCGACTCCCCATGACCCTGCAGAGCCACCCAACACCTCAAACCCACTCGGGAACCACCGTAGCGCGAAGCCCCAACTCCCCCGAGGCCGCGGCCGCCGCGAAGCTCGTCGCCGGTGACTCCCTCCATCCCCGTCACCCCCTCGACCACCGGGAGGACCGCCCCGGTCTGTCGGGTCCATCCCTGCCCTCGGATGCCCTCGAGGAGCCGCCGTTCACCGGCGTTGATCGCCGGATCCTCGCCTCTGTTCGGCCAGAGGAAGAAGGAGGCGGGGGCGACTGGTCAAACCTGGCCAGTGGGCCCCCTGGACCCACTGTCAGCGACCCAGCCCCGCCCGCGTTGTTTTAAGTGAAAGCGCAACAACCCAAAGTACGTCTCCCCTGCTAAGAAAGCGTATTCTTATTTGAAACGTTTTCTTTTTTTGTTTTATTTTTAAAACATATTTGACTAAACTTTGACTGGCTATAACTTTTTAAATATAAATCCAAATGACTTGATTCTTTTTCTGTTGTTTCCCAAATATTGGCTAGTTTATTTTCGTATTTATTTCAAAATTTTCCAAACAACTTTTTGTACTATTTTTAAAGTATGTGTTAATTCAAATATTTTCAAAGATAGGAGTTTGAAGAAGGAGAAAACTTTCAAAGTTTTGGAATGCAACCTGCTTCTCCACATCTTGAAGGCAAGAATTTTTGAACTCTGGCATAATATTATCGTGTGTTGTTCGATACAGTTACAACACCACCGTGACACAGAGTAACCTTTATTTGTTTGTGAGGATATGATCATACTTGCATACTGATGATCTCATGCTATTGGAGCTTGATATGTTTGCGATAGTAATCATTTTCACATGCCTTTTATGCCTACCGGGAGGAAGCCGAGAAAGTCTCTGTCTTGGGTAGACACGATGCTTATCTCTGGTTCCCCGTCGAGACGGTTGTGTCCGGTATGGCAATATGAGGTATTATGAGTAGTGATACTGTCTGTTGGATTGAAACACATTTGTTATACTAATCATGCAGGAAATACTTAAGCCTCCTGAGTCGGCCGTAGATCGAGTCTTGTTCCAGTAACCCCCATACTTTTTTTCATGCTGCCACTTGTCCCTGCCGTAGGTAAGGTACGGTTCAGTAAGTTGTCAACCCCTGTTTTAGCACACACCGTACAGAGAGGCCATGGTGGAAGATATCGGCTGCATCCGGTAGGCCTGCCACCTGGTCCGGGGGCATGGGTGTTTCCGGTTGGGACCGAGAGGGGGGCACACCTTAGAGCGCGCGATAGAAATTTGATCCCATGCTACGCGAGGTTGTAGCCTCCCCACTTAGTGTTTTGCTTAACAAGTGTCGTGGGTGATTCCAGACACGAGTAAAGTTAAGCCGGTGTGTGCAAGTCAGGCGTGTTTTCAACTAAAAGAGCGCAGACGGAATTAGTTCCGATGGACTAAATAAATCCGTTACTCGTGGGTAAAGAGTACACCCTCTGCAGAGATTAAACCTATTCGAATAGCCGTGTCCACGGTTAAGAACTACAGTCTGGGATGGGTCAAGTGTCGGTCTTACAGTCGTTCTTCGGAGGAGAAACTGTTAAACCAGAACCTGGATCATGACTTGTGACGTATGATGATTATGATTATTATTATCATGAACTAACCATTTATGTTATTTGAATTATTGAGTATCCTTGGGACGGTTCTACCTCCTGTATATTCACTGTGATAAATCTTATATAAGCCCTTTATGTGGTGTCGCTCAGATGCCCGACTGTGGCATGCTTGTTATTTCATTTACTTATAAGCCCTTTATGTGGTGTCGCTCAGACGCCCGACTGTGGCATGCTTGTTATTTCATTTACTTATAAGGCCTTTATGTGGTGTCGCCCAGACGCCCGACTGTGGCATGCTTGTCATTTCATTTACTTATAAGCCCTTTATGTGGTGTTGCTCAGACGCCCGACTGTGGCATGTTTGTCATTTCATTTACTTATAAGCCCTTTATGTGGTGTTGCTTAGATGCCCGACTGAGGCATACCTTATATTGTTATCCTTTCGAGGCATCGCTTCAGACACCCGATCGGTGCATTCCATTTCTACTCGCAGATTGGATATTCATATTTGACATAATTAACCTACTGCATGCATCTTAAGTTCCATTTATGACTGACGAAGTAATCATAGAATATTTCAAAGCATGATTATCAGTGGCTATATTATACATGTGTTCTTAAATGTTTGCGAGTACATTCAAAGTACTCACTGGCTTGTCCCTGGCTATTGTCTTGGCCAGATTTCTTGCGTGGAAAGGACCATTGTGATGACAGCCCCGGAACCTACGCAATGGTGATAGCAGCCTCGCGAAGATAGGAGTTATCCAGGTCAGCTATTCCTGTGGGAAATGGAGTCCCATAGACGCTGATGATCCACAAACCGCTTCTGCCATCAACCACTAAAAAACCATTTGTGGTACTCATAGGCCAGAATGGTCTTGTACTACATATCTTGTATTTTGCTTGGAGTTTCTATATCAAGTTGGTACCCCATTAGCTAACAGTAATCCTGGGGCTGGTGAGCACAAGGGCAATTTTCTGGGAAATTATATCCTGAAAATCCGGTCCCGACAAACTTGGTATCAGAGCCAGGCTGACCATTGGCTAATCCTATCTTAGCTAGGTCGAAAACCTAGGTCGACCAACCCACCAGACCTTAACCAAAACCCCCGCCAAGCTTCCCGTGTAAGATAGCCACACAGTGACCCAACACCTTTTGGCAGTCAGTGCCCAACCTATCAACCTAGCCTGTCGATCACGCGCCAGTGACCGGCCCCTAAATAGTCTTTTTCGCAAGCGTGCGAAGGAAGGCTCCATCCCCTTTTTCTATAAAAAGGGCACGCTTGCCTCAGCCCAGCACAACACAGCCTCTACCCCAAACCGAGCTAGAATGCGAGGACCCATTATTCACAATGAGACCACAGCGACCAATCTTGGAAGTTTTGTGACCGTGCTAGCAAACCTCACCGCCGTGCCTTCGCGTTAGAGGAACCCCCAGAATATGTTGTGTACCAAGGGCCCATGAGCGGTGAAAGCCGTCAGTTCTGGGCCACTGTGCACGTCTATGGTAGGGGTCTATCACCAGAACGCCCCTACAGGTTCACCGGAAGGACAACTTCCTTTGAGCCACAAGCCATCCAACTAGCAGCTCGAGAGGCTATAGTTCAACTCCAGCACTTGTCGCCCAGGGTTAACTACCGCTCCTTCTACTACTACCACAGCCATGACGGGTATGGTAGACCACCCCAAGTTGCCAACGGAGACCACGAGACGGACCCTGCATTATTGCATCTGGTGCGCTATGTAAGTGCACTAGAGGGACTGTTCGATCAAATCACCCTTGATCTGATTGCAGCTCGTGGAGAACTGGTTCGTCGAACCCCGGCAAGAAGAGAAGATGAGCCCGACGCCGACAACCCAGTCGTGCTATTCGAACAACCGATCGAGACCTTGAGGTCAGCCCCAGCCATCAACCAAAGTGCTTTGATGACCCCAGAAGTGCTTCGTCACCTTTTGGGAACACACGCCAATGGGATTGTGGCCAACAATCCCCGCGATGGTCATCGTCGCTACCCCGACCCTGCAGTTCCTCAACCCCCTCCGGCTAACCCCGACGGTGAAGCCAATGGAGAAGCCTCGGCATCCACAAGGCACGCCCTCTTAGATATGAACGAGGTAGACTAAGCCACTCGAGTAGTACCAAGTCTTAGTACGGCCTCACCCTGTAATTACGTTATCTTGTATCGCCACAATGTTGTCTGCATGTGCGCCCCTATTTTAAATAGTAACTATGCATAAGTATGTTGATGTGCGGTTGCCTTTTTAATACCGGGCGTAGCTACCAAAAACCAACCCTGACGACACCCACAGTAACACGTCACTTTTGTGAGATGTGTGTATCTATGGCTTTGACCCCCGACCCCATGAGAGCGGAACCAACAAACTAGTGCCCCTCACCGCGGTGAGTAACCCAGCCTGGAGGCTATATAAATGGCCACCTTGTGACCTTGCCAAGTTCCCCTCACCTTGTGCACCACCCTCACACACATTTCTTGCCATGCCGAGCCCTAGTATTTATCTGAGGACCCCAGATGCAACCCCGGGTAGATTTGTTAAAATATTGTGGGACTTTACCTGCAGTACCATGGGTTCTACCCAACCACCCCAGTACGAGCTGCTCAAATCGAGAATCACCTCATCCACCTCGAAATATTGGGCAATAGTGCACATCCCTCCTGTAAAATCAAATCAAGACCCAACGGAAGTCTCCTTCCTGGGGAAATCTATGCCGACTCCACAAATGGCCATAAAAGCGGCTGCACACGAAGCGATTGTTCGCCTTCGATTCGCGGTACCCTACGCCAGCGAACGAGGGTATTATTACTTTTCGAGCCGTGCAGCACCCAGAGAAGTAGCATCCTTCCCCGGTGGACGAATTGAGAGAGACCCAGTACTGGCCAACCTTGTCCAATATGTCATCGCACAAGAACGTTTGACCCCGCGAGTAATGGGTTATCTCCAGAGCCTTGCTGATCTAAATCCTCAGATCGCCATTGCCAGACCACTGAGGCCCGACCAGGAGAGGCGCGTTCATCCACTGGTCAACCCGCTTCCCCACTAGAAGAAGAGTGTGCCCCAGTACCAGAGACGTTTTCTCGGGATCCTGTCCTTTTACCATTTTCATTGTAAACGTCATAGCTATGTTTATTTGTGTGTTGCAGCTTATGATTGTACCCTAAGTTTGTCCTATGAGTAAACTCTTGGTTTCAACTAATGGGAGTATCATTTTCAAAACAGCCCTTAGCAAATCTCGAGGACGAGATTTTTTTTCTTAAGGGGGGTAGTGTTGTGACACCCCAAAATTTTTAACCTTGTTTTATTAATTAAAATTTTGCCAGGAAATTTAAACTTTTATTTTCTGGATTTTCTTTTGATTTCAGACCATTCTTTACCTTATTATTATGGAGTTTTCACCTCTAGTGAAAAACCTCCCACTTATATTATTGTACTTGTTTGCCCTTTCAAGAAAAACATTTCTATTGTCAGTAGAATTTATTTGTACAATTGTTTCTCTCTGAGCTTTATTCCTTAAAAAGATTTTTCATTAAATTTGGAGCTCTTTTTGAACTACAACCACTTGATAAATTTATTTAAAATTCCAACCAAAATTTGGGGATATCATGTGATGCTTTTAAAACACTTTTATGCAAAAACATCTTTTGTTCATGGGATGTTTTGAGCTCTACACCAAGTTTTCAAAACTGGTCCACATGGCAGTTTTGCACTACAACCCATTTAAATATTTCATTCTAGCTTCCACCAAACTTATGGGATGTTCATAGGAGTATATTATTCAACTTTATGCAAAAACCCTTTTTTGTTCTTTGAAAAAATTGAGTGAATCAACCTCATTTTCATTCTGGCCCAGTTGGGTGCTTTCTACTGCATCCCTATTTAATGTTGCTCTAGTGCCCTTGAGCTTTTTCCTACTTATAGCCCATGCTACAAAACCCTTAAGTCCAGGAGAGTGGACTCATTGGAGGATTTTAAATGCATGCAAGCATGCCTTTTTCTTTCTGTCCAAAACTGTAGTTTTGCAAAACTTGCACTAGCAAGTTTTTGCTTTTGACAAACTAACCTCACCACCCTCTCATTCATCTAAAGAGACTATGATCTGGAAATTTGGGCCACCCCAAGAGTTTCCTAAATGCCATTGGCATTTTATCAAATACCCTGTGAGCATGGCCAGTTTGGGCATGAACTTTTAGTTTGCACTGTGAGCTTGATCCACTGACCCAGCAACCTTGTCCACTAAGATCCTAGCTACTCATAACCTAGGTCTGCTAATTGCCAGGCTCACCCAAGCCCTGTGGCATGCATTGTCATTTCGTGGAGCAGCTAGCGTGCGTGCTCTTGGCGTGCCCAGAGCGCACGTTTTGCACGCGCGTGCACCGAGCCGCCGCATCCCACTGTCGACGCCCCGCGCTCGTTCTGGCCACTCCCCTCGCACAGCCAGCGCACCCGACCCCTCCCTCGCCGCAGAGCCACCCCTGGAGCTCCACAGCGCCGCCGTCAGGTCGGCCACGGCGGCTAGCGGGCGGCCATAACGGCCTCTGCCGTGGACGGCGCTGCCCGAGCCACTAGCGCTCGCCAGCTGCCCCCCGGAGCAGCTCAAGCTCATCCGCAAGCCTGTCCGCAAGCACACGTCACCGCCACGTCGCCCTAGCTACTGAATGGCCGTCGCCGGTGATCTTATCCACGGCCGCCGTCGGGATCGACCCCAATCGCCTATTTAAGGAGCCCCGATCCTCTCCGAAACCTCAGGCGACCTCAAGCCACCCCACCTAGCACCCCCGTAGCAGTCAATCGACCAGGGAAGGTCTTCTTCCCCATCTCCAGCCAGTACAGCCGCCGCCGCCCTCCGGTCCATTCAATCGCAACCCGAGCCCCTCCCATCCATCTAGCCACCGTCCGACTCCCCATGACCCTGCGGAGCCACCCAACACCTCAAACCCGCTCGGGAACCACCGTAGCGCGAAGCCCCAACTCCCCCGAGGCCGCGGCCGCTGCGAAGCTCATCGCCGGTGACTCCCTCCATCCCCTTCACCCCCTCGACCACCGGGAGGACCGCCCCGGTCTAGTGGGTCCATCCCTGCCCTCGGATGCCCTCGAGGAGCCGCCGTTCACCGGCGTTGATCGCTGGAGCCTCGCCTCTGTTCGGCCAGAGGAAGAAGGAGGCGGGGGTGACTGGTCAAACCTGACCAGTGGGCCCCCTGGACCCACTGTCAGCGACCCAGCCCCGCCCGCGTGGTTTTAAGTGAAAGCGCAATGAGCCAAAGTACGTCTCCCCTGCTAAGAAAGCGTATTCTTATTTGAAACGTTTTCTTTTTCTGTTTTATTTTAAAAACAGAATTTACTAAAATTGACTGGCTATAACTTTTTAAATATAAATCCAAATGACTTGATTCTTTTTCTGTTGTTTCCCAAATATTGGCTAGTTTATTTTCATATTTATTTCAAAATTTTCCAAACAACTTTTTGTACTGTTTTTAAAGTATGTGTTAATTCAAATATTTTCAAAAATAGGAGTTTGAAGAAGGAGAAAACTTTCAAAAGTTTTGGAATGCACCCTGGCTCTCCACAACTTGAAGGCAAGCATTTTTGAACTCTGGCATAATATTATCGTGCGTTGTTCGATACAGTTACAACACCACCATGACACAGAGTATCCGTTTTTTATTTGTGAGGATATGATCATACTTGCATACTGATGATCTCATGCTATTGGAGCTTGATATGTTTGCGATAGTAATCATTTTCACATGACTTTTATGCCTACCGAGAGGAAGCTGAGAAAGTCTCTGTCTTGGGTAGACACGATGCTTATCTCTGGTTCCCCGTCGAGACGGTTGTGTTCGGTATGGCAAGATGAGGTATGATGAGTAGTGATACTGTCTGTTGGATTGAAACACATTTGTTATACTAATCATGCAGGAAATACTTAAACCTCCTGAGTCGGCCGTAGATCGAGTCTTTTTCTAGTAACCCCCATACTTTTTTCGTGCTGCCAGTTGTCCCTATAGTAGGTAGGGTTTGGTTGTGTAAGTTGTCAACCCCTGTCTTAGCAGACACCGTACAGAGAGGCCATGGTGGAAGATACCAGCTGCATCCAGTAGGCCTGCCACCTGGTCCAGGGGCATGGGTGTTTCCGGTTGGGACCGAGAGGGGGGCACCCCTTAGAGCGCGCGATAGGAATTTGATCCCATGCTACGCGAGGTTGTAGCCTCCCCACTTAGTGTTTTGCTTAACAGGTGTCGTGGGTGATTCCAGACACGAGTAAAGTTAAGCTGGTGTGTGCAAGTCAGGCGTGTTTTCAACTAAAAGAGCGCAGACGGAATTAGTTCCGATGGACTAAAGAAATCCGTTACTCATGGGTAAAGAGTACACCCTCTGCAGAGATTAAACCTATTCGAATAGCCGTGTCCATGGTTAAGGACTACAGTCTGGGATGGGTCAAGTGTCGGTCTTACTGTCGTTCTTCGGAGGAGAAACTATTAAACCAGAACCTGGATCATGACTTGTGACGTATGATGATTATGATTATTATTATCATGAACTAACCATTTATGTTATTTGAATTATTGAGTATCCCTGGGACGGTTCTACCTCCTGGATATTCACTGTGATAAATCTTATATAAGCCCTTGATGTGGTGTCGCTCAGACGCCCGACTGTGGCATGCTTGTTATTTCATTTACTTATAAGCCCTTTATGTGGTGTCACTTAGACGCCCGACTGTGGCATGCTTGTCATTTCATTTACTTATAAGCCCTTTATGTGGTGTCGCTCAGACGCCCGACTGTGGCATGCCTATCATTTCATTTACTTATAAGCCCTTTATGTGGTGTCACTTAGACGCCCGACTGAGGCATACCTTATATTGTTATCCTTTCGAGGCATCGCTTCAGACACCCGATCGGTGCATTACATTTCTACTCGCTGATTGCATATTCATATTTGACATAATTAACCTACTGCATGCATCTTAAGTTCCATTTATGACTGACGAAGTAATCATAGAATATTTCAAAGCATGATTATCAGTGGCTATATTATACCTGTGTTCTTAAATGTTTGTAAGTACATTCAAAGTACTCACTGGCTTGTCCCTGGCTATTGTCTTGGCCAGATTTCTTGCATGGAAAGGACCATTGTGATGACAGCCCCGGAACCTACGCAATGGTGATAGCAGCCTCGCGAAGATAGGAGTTATCTAGGTCAGCTATTCCTGTGGGAAATGGAGTCCCATAGACGCTGATGATCCACAAACCACTTCCGCCATCAACCACTAGAAAACCATTTGTTGTTCTCATAGGCCAGAATGGTCTTTTACTACATATCTTGTATTTTTCTTGGAGTTTCTGTATCAAGTTGGTGCCCCATCAGCTAACAGTAATCCTGGGGCTGGTGAGCACAAGGGCCATTTTCTGGGAAATTATATCCCGAAAATCCGGTCCCGACACCACCATCCATTAGCACTTTGGTCAGTCGAGTGCCTTCAACAATTGGGTCAACCACCAACACTTGCTTCCCACGGGTGGCGATATGCGCTGGGTGATCAGACTGGTCGAATGTGATGGCAGTCTGAGACCACTTCAAATAATTGGGTGTTGCCGGAGCAGCCATGTTTACTTCTATGTTGATAACTTTCAATCGACTCTTGCTCTCCACATCGGCAAAAATAATCAGAGTGGAATTGACGTTAGGAAAACCATCGTCATCTTCTTCCTTATCCTCATCCTTGTCCAACTCCTTTTCCTTCTCATTGGGTTGCTTTTATCGGAACTGCTGGATCAAAACTCGACACAGTCGAGTGGTATGCTTAGGATAAATCAGATTACCCTCGTCATCCTTCTAGATGTGAATGTGACATGGCAAATCCAACACATCATTTTTGGCTTGATCTTTCAATTTCTGGGGGGTCCAGGGCCCTTTGGGATTCCCCTTGAACTTTCCTTGAGCCACGACTAAGGCTTCACCAGGAGCAGCTGGCTCGGCCTTGCGCTTCTATTTCCGACTGGAATTCCCTCCTCCGGTTTCCTGGGCGACTATTTTGTGCTTGCCACTCCAGAGTCAGTCTTCCTCTTCGCCGTTAGCGTATTTGGTGGCAATCTCCATCATCCGAGCCAGGGACATATCACCTGTCCGACCGAATTTCAGATTCAGCTCTCGATCCTTAACGCCTTCTTTGAAGGCACAAGCTGCTTGGTGATTTGACACGTTCTCCACTGTATGGTGTAACGTGATCCATCTCTGGATATAATCTCTCAAGGTTTGATTCGGTTTTTGCACGCAGTGCTGCAATTCTATTAACCCTGCTGGCCGTTTGCAAGTACCTTCAAAAGTTCTAACAAATACTCGGGCGAGCTCTTCCCAACTGAATAGCCAGGTGCTAACTGAGTCAACCATGCTCTAGCTGAGCCTTCCAACATAAGAGGAAGGTGCTTCATGGCTACTTCTTCATTGCCGCCACCAATCTGTATAGCCACTCGGTAATCCTCAGGCCAAGTGTCAGGCTTGGACTCACCAGTAAACTTGCTGACTCAAGTTGCCAACCTGAAGTTGGGAGGAATCATTGCAGCCCTGATGGCCCTGCTGAAGCACTCTGGACCTGAAACATGCAATCTACTGCCAGTCGGGTAATCTCTCCCATGGCCTTCTCTGTGTGCTCTGTTCCTGTCAACCAGACCTTGAATGATAATAGATCTCGCATCAAAGCCCGGCTCCCTTGGGTCTGTCGGATTTCGGGTTCCGGCAGACCCTTAAGGTTCGAACTCTGGGGTGCGCGCAGAGATCTCTCCCCTACCGATCTACGTCAGATCTCCTCGTGTGATCTAAGCTGGAAACGGCGAACAACACAAGGGACACGAGATTTATACTAGTTCGGGCCACCGTTGTGGTGTAATACCCTACTCAAGTGTGTGGTGTGGTGGATTTCCTCAGGGGCTGATGATGAACAGTATAGGGGAAGAACAGCCTCGCGAGAGGTGTTCTTGAACTGACGTGATGAACTGTTTGGGTGGGTTCAATCGCTTCTCTCTCTCTGCTAGGGCTCTATCCGATCTAATCTGATCCTATTCCCCCCGCTACTCTATGGTTGCTAGCTCTATTTATAGAGGCCCTGGGCCTCTACCCAAATAATGAGCGGGAAGGGCGCCAACAATTGGCCATTTTGAAGGGGAACATCTAGTACAAGTTATCCTGACAAAAGGTGGTCTTCGTCTGCCCAAAGCACTGGTGATGACGCCGTCTTGGGCTCCACGGTGACCTCCGTCCTGCCGCTCTACGAGTCTTGGTCTCGTTGCACCGGAATGGTAACCTTTGCCCGATGCCTTGGCCTGTGCTTGCCCCCTTTGCACCAAAGGGGAAACAACGACACTGCACAGGTCGACGCCCGCCTGGCGCCCGCCTGGTCTCGATCATCATGGCTTGCCTCGCGGGCTCCTCGCGAGGTACCCCTGCCTTGATCTCTCCGCCTCCTCACGAGCCTGCCTGATGTGGCTGCTTCTGAGGAAGCTTCCTGTCGTCCGCCCCGCGAGGCTTGGCCCCTCGCGAGAGTCTTGAGCTTGAGCTGATGAAGATGAGCCGTGCTGGGCCCCCACTTGAGCCACGCCGCAGGCCACAGGCAGGCAAGTCTGGGGACCCCCATTCCCAGAACGCCGACAGTAGCCCCCGGGCCCAAGGTGCGCCCGGGCTTGGCCTAGCAGGGAAGCGAAGGGGCAAGCGCGAAGCACCGCGGGCCCCAACATCCTACGGCCTTGAGCGCCACATGGCGATTGATTGGACGCGGGCGTCTGCGCTTCCCCATGATGTCTCGGCGACCGCACGACTTGACAAGTCCTTGCATGCAAAGAAATTGGTCATGATTACCTGCGATCATGGTGGCCGGCGGTTGGCCTTCTCCGGCTATAAGTATGGGATTGCGTGAACCCCTTCAGTCCATCCCTTCCTGCTACTCCTTTTCTTCTTCTTCCCCGTCCTTGCTTCTCCTTACGCCAATGGCACCAATCCGCCGGTTTTCTGCAAAAGAGAAGGGAAAGGCCCCCCGAGAGGGTCCTAACCCGCTTCCGCCAAAGAAGCGGCTGGTCCTCTACCGCCGAGATGAGGGTGCTCAGCAGGAGGCATCGAGGCCCTGGTACGAGCGGCCGCTGCCTGGGTTTCCACTGCCCTTGTTCGCCCGCGTTGTGGGTCCTAGGGGAGAAGGCATCGAGTGACACCGACGGTGCCGCCGTCGACGCCGGCGGGTCATGGTGGTGCACATCGTCCCTCCTGGAGTCCACACCGAGGGCTCCTCTCGCGAGCTCGTGCTTCACGCCGCCATGCCTCCGAGCTCTTGGATCCGCCTTCCTCCCTCCTTCGCCTTCGAGATGCCGCGGAGTGGGGCTCTAGAGCTCTGGCTGCAGCACGCTGACTGCAGCGGCCCTGCGACCGTAGCGGAGGTTGCGGTCGTCGCTCCGGGTAAGGTCTTCATGACCCAAGGCTGGGGTGAGATCGCCCGGGTCTGCCGCACGGAGGGTGCCCTCGTAATTCATCTTGAATACGACGGTGCCTCCCTGATGTTCTTCAAGGTCTTCGATGCTGAAGGACGCCGGCTGGAGTGCTGCCCCAAGGAGAGCGGCAGGGGCGACAAACTGGCGAGGACCTGGCCCGCCCATCAGCCCTCCAGCAGCTCCTCGGGCAACAGCAGAGGAACTGGGGAATCCAGCCGCTCCCCCGAGCTTGTCGCGACTCCGGAGACGAGCGACGACAGCTACGAGCCTCCGAGCTCGCGCCATGCTCAGAGTAGGGCAGCTGCATCAAGCCGCCGACGCCACTGATCTAGATGGGGTTGGCGCCGGTGCCGGGCAGTCCACCGTTGATGATGGTGTCCCCTGCGGAGGAGCGGGCAATTGGCGTTCCTTAGGATTGGTACCTTTTGTTCCCTGCGAGGAATCGAAGCAACACCCCGTGGGGGTATGTAAGGCGCCTGCCATGTCTTCTGTGAACATTATATCCCCAATATGAATCGATGCGACGTGCATGTCCTGTCGCGACTCGACTCCCCCTTTCTATCCTCACGAGGACTTGGTGCTCTACGATGATAGGTCCTAGTCCCTAGGTAGGCTTCATCCGTCGCTGGTATGCCAGGTCGCGATGCCGTGGTCAAGGCCAGGAGTTGAGCGGCCCGAGGTCCGGTAAGAGCCCCCGAGTCGCGATGCTCGAGAGGTCCCCTTTAGCGCTCAAGCATCCCTCGCTGGGCGAGAAAGGAAGGCAACGTTGAGGTGACAGAGCCGCACTAGGCAGGGGTTTGGCGCTGTGTTGGCCCAACTCCTGAGGGTGTGACTTATCTTTTGTGTTTGGTGTAGTTCTTCGACGAGGCACCTGGCCTGAGCGGCGGCAGCCGGGGCACTGCTGGGTTAGGTCCTCGCGAGCTTCTTCCCACTCCCCCGCACTTCCCTTAATGATCTACGTCCTCAGGTCCCGGCCCTCGAGCGAGCTCAGCCGGCACTGGTATGACAGGTCGCGATGCCGTGGGTCAAGGCCAGGGGGTGAGGGCTGGAGAGCCAATAGGAGCCCATGAGTCGTGGGTCAGGCGCCCCCCTTTTAACGTGCAAGCGGTCCGTGCAGGAGAGAAGGAGAGATAGCCCGTGACATCCCCAATTGCTCCTAGAGTGAGTCCTGCACACCAGTCATGAAGGGAAACAAGACCATTCACCAACATGAGCTTGATGTCTACGTTTTGTGTAGCTCCTTGATGATTTGTCCTCCCTTTCCTAATCCTTGCTTCTCCGAGAGGTTCTTCGTTCATAACGATCATCTCTACTCCTCCTCTCTCTTGGTGGTGATTCTTCTCTTCTACTTCTCCTTTTGGGTGAATCTTCTCTTCTTTTGTAGGGAGCCGTACACTCATTGGAGTAGTGACCGGGTCTTTCACAATTGTAGAAATTACGCTCACGACTCGAAGATCTTTTGTCATTGTAGGACCTTGACTTGGAACTTCTTTCCTTGCTTCTACTCTTGTAGAACTTGATGAAGTTCTTCACCATTAGGCTCAATTCCTCATTGAAGGTTTGTTTCTCACTTGATGATGTAGGAGCATCACATGAGGCTTTGTAAGCACCACTTGACTTGTTGTGAAGCTCTTCCTTATCCTTGAGTGACATCTCATGAGCAACAATTCTTCCAGTGACTTCAGCTGGCTTGAGATCTTTGTAGTTGGGCATCATTTGGATCAATGTGCACACGGTATCATATTTTCCATCCAAGGCTCTTAGGATCTTCTTGATGATGAATCTATCGATCATCTCTTCACTTCCTAAGCCGACATTCTCATTTGTGATGAGAGCAAGCCCAGAGTACATTTCAGCGACACCTTCACCATCCTTCATTTTGAACTTGTCAAGTTAAATTTGAAGCACATCCAATTTGGATTCCTTGATGGAGTCGGTACCTTCGTGCATATCAATCAAAGTATCCCAAATTTTCTTTGCATTCTCAAGACGGTTGATTTTTTTGAATTCTATGGGGCACAATCCACTGAAGAGGATATCGCAAGCTTGAGCATTGTATTCCAGCATCTTCAACTCTTCCGTGGTAGCTTCACGGTTTGGTTCTCTCCCATCAAAGAATTCACCTTGCAAGCCAATACACACAATAGCCCAAACGACAGGGTTATGTCCAAGAATATT
The DNA here is from genome assembly GCA_032464435.1 of Aegilops umbellulata. Classification (NCBI taxonomy): domain Eukaryota; kingdom Viridiplantae; phylum Streptophyta; class Magnoliopsida; order Poales; family Poaceae; genus Aegilops; species Aegilops umbellulata. Next base: position 412,773,697 of record CP136057.1, read on the forward strand.
CATTTTCATTTTCATCTTATACTTCCAACTAGCAAAATTAGTACCATCAAAGTAAGGACCTCTACAGTGGTAATTTCCCTCGCTAGACGCATACTCTCCTAGGTTGTGAAACCAAGGCTATGATCACCAAAAGCTATGGAAATCAAGGCAAATGGAGACCAAAGCTCTGAAACCACTTGTAGGATTGAACGTATGTCTAGAGGGGGGTGATTAGACTACTTGACCAAATAAAAATCTAGCCTTTTCCCAATTTTAAGTCATGGCAGATTTTAGCTACATAGCACAAGTCAAGCAATCAACCTACACATGCAAGTCTAAGAGTATAGCAGCAGAATGTAAAACATTTGCATATGAAGGTAAAGGGAGGAGTTTGGAGGGAGCAAACGCAATGTAGACACGGAGATTTTTGGCATGGTTCCGATAGGTGGTGCTATCGTACATCCACGTTGATGGAGACTTCAACCCACAGAGGGTAACGGCTGCGCGAGTCCACGGAGGGCTCCACCCACGAAGGGTCCACGAAGAAGCAACCTTGTCTATCCCATCATGGCCATCGCCCACGAAGGACTTGCCTCACTAGGGTAGATCTTCATGAAGTAGGGATCTCCTTGCCCGTACAAACTCCTTGGTTCAACTCCACAATCTTGTCAGAGGCTCCCAAGTGACACCTAACCAATCTAGGAGACACCACTCTCCAAAAGGTAATAGATGGTGTGTTGATGATGAACTCCTTGCTCTTGTGCTTCAAATGATAGGCTCCCCAACACTCAACTCTATCTCACGGATTTGGATTTGATGGAAAGAAGATTTGGGTGGAAAGCAACTTGGGGAAGGCTAGAGATCAAGATTTATGTGGTTGGAATGGAATATCTTGGTCTCAACACATGAGTAGGTGGTTCTCTCTCTGAAATGTATGCTGGAAGTGTAGGCACGTTCTGATGGCTCTCTCCACGAGTGAAGAGTGGGTGGAGGGGTATTTATAGCCTCCACACAAAATCTAACCGTTACACACAATTCACCAAACTTGGTGGAACCGAATCATGAAACTCGATCAGACCGATTTAGTTCAAAATATGAACGTTAGGTTTTTGGTGGGACTGACATGTCAACTTGGTAAGATCGATTTCATTAGGGTTAGGGCATAAGGTAATCTCGGTGAGACCAATCACATAAACTCGGTAGGACCGATTTCTGTAATAGGGAAACAGAGAATTGGTCAGGCAAACTCGGTGTGACCGGATCGCTCATTTCGCTGAGACCGAGACGTTACGAAAGGGAAACAAAGAGTTTGCATTGCGAACTTGGTGGGACCGATCGCTCATCTCAGTTGGACCGAAACGTTACGAAGGGAACCAGAGAGTTTGCAATCCCATCTCGGTGAGACCGAGATCCTATCGGTGAGACCGAAATGACTAGGGTTTCTGGCAGTGGCTATGTCAAATGAACTCGGTGGTGTCGGATAGATCAAATCGGTAGGGGCGAGTTTGACTTTTGGTTTGGGACATATGTGGATATGGGAAAGTGATTGAGGGCTTTTGGAGCATATCACTAAGCACTTTGAGCAAGCAAGCCATTAAGCAACACCTCATTCCCTTTTAATAGTATTGGATTTCCTATGGACTCAATGTGATCTTAGAACACTAAAATGAAAATGTAGAGTCTTGAGCTTGAGCCAATATGAGTCCTTTGCATTTTGAGGGGTCCACATTCCTAATCCATGCCATGCCAATCATTGATCTTTGTAAAATGATCATCTTGAAATAGCATTAGTTCAATGAGTTATATGTTGCTAGTAATTACCAAAACCACCCAGGGATAGTTGCACTTTCATGGAGCCACTCATCAAGAAATATCTTGTTGCTCATTTAAAAAATTTCCGAGTATCATGTTTATCTTGGTACTCATACTAAAATGGATGTATGCATCCCTAGTTGGTGTAGAGTCCGGGAAGTGAAAATCTCTCCCATTTTTTAGCAAAGAGAGCCTTGCTCAGTGCTTGGGCATGCGGTTGGGCAGCCTAACGACCCAAGTTCAATTCCTAGAATTGACAGGTGATGCACACGGGTTTTCTCTCATTTATTGAGGATCAAGCTTGGTCTATGGTGGAACCACCCATCAAGAAATATCTTGATACTCATTCAAAAGAATCCGAGGACCATGTTTATCTTGATACTCATACTAAAATAGTTGTATGCAACCCTAGTTGGTGCAGAGACCAGGATGTGAAAATCTCTCTCATTTTTAAGAGCATATGCTTCACTATGGTCAGTTTGACTATGTAGAAATGATTCTGCTTTTAATGAAAAAAAATGCTTCTCCTCTGTAGGTTTTTTTTCGTTGTACGCACTCGCTTCGTACGTGGTCTGTGCTACAACGAGCGGAGGTCAACCGCTGTTCAAGGCGGTGTGTACGCGGTTGGAGCAGGTGGATACGAAGGTTTTTACCTAACACGGGTGGCAGCAAAACCTCTGGAACGGTCCACCTCACGTTTCAAAATAGGCATAGTGTCGGTCTATAGGACTCTACTTTTGCCGATTTATCGTTTGTTTTCCTTCTGATTGTCAGACTTTTGGAGTTCGGCTGTGTGCATCCTAATTATGTAGAGAACGGCTATTTCTCATAATGTTTTATATCCACTGGATGCTATATTTTAAGTTAATAAAATCGCCCTTTATCCAAAAAATATGAAAGGCCACCCAAAGAGGGTTGTGTGGTTCCCCTAAAATCTCTATTTTTTAGGGGAAGGCCTTCATGACTAGCTTTATTAACTCAAATCACACTTACATCGTCTGGCAATAAAGATAAAATAACACGTGGAGGTGTATCCGACCACAACATCGGTGGATTATACCTCCCAAAACTAGCTAGCTCGTGGGCAACCATGTTCGACTCCCTATTACAATGTTCAATAAGGACCTTTCCGAAATTGGCAAGTAGACTTCGACATTCATTGTGGATCGGTGCAACACCAACGAGTAACTCTCGTTTCTATTTAGTGCATCAACAATAGTCACGTTATCAGTTTGGACAACAACCTTCTCACATCCATGACTCTCAAGGAGCAAAATTCCTTGACACAGCGCTTCCGATTCAGCAGTAACCACGTGAGCTACATGTTCCATTCGAGCAACAGCTGCTGCAATAAAGCCTCTCGTATGATCACGAATGATAGCTCCACAAGAACCATTGTTATCATCATCAGAGAAAGACGCATCCACGTTAAAGATTTGGAAACCAAACAATGGTTTCTTCCGGTTATTTCGGCGAATAGTTTTCTCTGTTTTCCCTGATGTGCGTACAAAGTTTAGAGATAGAGCGTGTATAGACAAAGTTGTACGATCAGGCGTCTATACTTGTTCTCCATTTACTAACTCTCTTCTCTGTCACCATTGGTAGTAGCCAGTCGAAGCAATAATTTCCGGAATCTCAATCAGATCAGCATAAGTACGCTAGAACTTACTTTCACACAGGAGAAATTCCATCACTTTTGCACCAGAGCGACCCACCACAAGTGCTTGTTCTATTATTTCATGCAAACCTAGTTCCCTCCAAATCATGTTCGCCCGGCCACATGTAAATAATGCGAGCTTGATATCCTCTGCACCTCCCTGGCACAACGGGTACTGACCACTACTAGCCACATGGCGATTTGCAAGTATGCAAAGGAAAGGAATTGTATTATGTAGCACCTCCACACGAATATCTTAATTTTTCCATGCATTTTAAGGTTCCAAAGTTTCTTCTAAACAAGGTGGTTCGGAAAACTGGACTGTCCCTATTGCTCTTCAATTTGCCCCCAAACTGATCTTCCCATTCAACATAATACGCATACCGTACACTGAAGGTACAACTTTTCATAAAATGCCATGCAATAGTATCCTCCAACTCCTGATGTGCAAGTGGGATTTGCAAGATACGATCCACGTCTAATACACGTTGGTGTGTTGTCGCGTATTGACCTAGAACTAACTACTGGATCTTGCTGAGGCACTGGTCAGCTGTTCCCTCCATGGGCTTGTAGTAATGTTTGTAAGACACTTGGTTTTATTGATGGATGCAATGGAATCGGGGCTTTTGAGCCCGTTTCCTCTAAACAAACTGACTACGGGAACTGTGAAGACGGAACTTTTCAAAACAGTAACTATAACTTTATAAAATCATCTACTCCAATTTTGTGCAGAATTGCAAGAGCACGATCTGCTCCCTACTGACCAGGGGTTAAAAATTAACTTTTCTCTCTGTCCCTCCAAAATAGAGTGCTCCAGTTTGTTGACTCCCTCTTAACTATCTATATATCAATAAGATGAAAGCCGGGGGTAATCCTCCTTTAAAAAAAATCTATATATCAATAAAATATATCCCTCCGTCCCAAAATACTTGTGACATGACAATTAATTCGGGGTGGAGGTAATACTATTATACAGTGCCCCAGTTTTTGTTGGCATGACTTGCCTTTTTCTTGTCGTTTCGTTGATAGCCATGTTACAAATCCAAATCTCGGCTTAGTAAATATAGTATGGCACTACTAGCAGTAGCAGGCTGTGCACATGGATTTTTTGACCAAAAGTTAAACTTTTTTATCAACTAGTACTAGTCTAACTTAACTCTCGGATGCAAAGGCAAAACATATGCGGGAAACAACTAGCTAAACACCCAAACCTCCTTCGCATCCAAACTGAAAGCCACAGGCCTTCACTTAGAGGGAAACAAAACAACCAAAGGTATCATTAAGCACAACATGGTGTTCATCTTTCTTCTCTATTAAAACTTGGGTTTGCACAGTTTGCTGGACATGAAACCCTTCTATAAACTAAACAGAAATAATAATATATAAATTGTAAAATTCTTTCTCACACATCCGAGATTCTAGAAAGAAAGGGAGAGCAAGGTGTCACCAATCACCAATGCCTGCAATGTGAACATGATGAGGGAACAGTGAGCTCCTCCACAAGAAATGGACCGAGGACAGCTTCGGATGGCTCATGTCGATTGTGAAATCCACCACCTGAAAACCCTGCTTTTTTCTTTTTTTCTCTTTTTCCCCGCAAAAAAAAAAGAGAACCCTGCTATTTTCTTTTTCACACTTTATTACACATATCCAAGCCACGCAAGACAATCTGCTCATCCTGCGCTTCAGCCTCCAAATATATGGGTTTCTCTCTACTACTAGTGGAGATTGCCTACATTCAGTCTTCATTCTTGTGAGCCCGCTGAGGAGGCTTTCTTGCCGTCAAGCTTCTTGCGTCCCCCTTGCGCTTTGTGCCTCCGAGGAGACCAAGAGCAACTGCTTCTAGAGCTCTTACGGTGGGAGGCCGATTTCTGGTTCCCTGCCTCCGAGAGCTCGTCTCAACAGTTAGATCATGTTTTCCGGCGACCTCCAAAATATCAGGAACTATCTCATTATTCGAAATGGAAGGTGACTTGTCCTCATTTGTATTCACCACAGTTAGATCTTCATTTTTCTGCAAACAATCATGATTGTCTGGTAAAGTCCCTCCCATGCTAGTCCTGGCTACTGCATCAAACTTTCCTTCTGATGACTTGTCCTCATTTGTATTCACCACATTCCGCTTCTCAAGCGATCCGCCGTTGGTAATAGGCTTCACAACCTCTGTTATCTGCTCACATGGCTTCCCCTTCATGGAACAGTCTGCCAGTGTTCTGGTTTGGAAACTACCACCAAGATCAATAACAGTTGGCTTTGATGTAGTGGATAAAGGCTTCAGTTTCTTTTTCTCGAAATCAGCATCATCTGGTAAATAAAAGCTGGGTTGGCTGGTCTGGTCATTACTGTACCTAGCAAATCTTCTGCGCTTTGGAGATAAATACACTAGTCTCCCAGTTTTCCTTCCAAGGACAGAGCAGCATGTCAAGTCTGCTTTGTCACCATTACCACTAGAAATGCCTGCGTGCCGATCATCGGAAGAATGACCATTAACTGGAAAGACAGATTGTGGTGCAGTCCCCATGGCTTCCAACAAATCCACCAGCGATTCTTTGGTTGTACTGTAAACTGATCCCATTTCAATGTCATTAACAGGAGCTGTCACTTGTCCATGACATTCCTGGTCATCTGACAAGTTACCATAACTATGTTGCTCCTGAGAGGAACTGTCGCTTGACATATTATCTGAATGGTCTGTAGATCCAAAGCTAATATTTGCATCAGCAGGTAAGCTTCTCAGAGCCCTCACTTTGAAGGGCGCTTCCCCTTGGACCAAGCTAGTATCAATTATAGTGAACAATGGAAGCTCCAGATCACTATCCAAAGGACCATCTTGGCCTGTTGCCCGGCCATTTATATCAACAGGTGCACCATTATCTATTCCATCTGTCTCTAGCTGAAGAAGAACGGGGTCTGCTGCCACTTTTTTAAGGACGTCAGTGATAGAATCGAAATAGTGAGTGCCTTTAGTGAGCTTCCTTCTTGAGAATTTTTTGATAGCAGGCACCAAATATACAAGGCAATTCTTGGTTGTGCGGACGTCTTTTGGCTGCTCTGAGTGCCACCCTCTTGCAAGCAAACGGGGCCAAACAGCTTCCCAAAACAGATCATTTAATTTCGCCTTACTTCTCCTGGAATCACCTGTTAAGGTGTTGGCTATTTCTTCTATAGCAAGCATGGAACAATTTATGCCTTTAGGTGTGTTGGCGGAAACGGATAGACCTTTGTTTGTTTTGGATGTGTCCTGAACAAATCCAGTCAAATCATGCTTCCCTTTACCAATCCCAACGACCTGAACAAAAGTTTCTGCTCCAATGGTGGATTTCAGAGTGAAGACACATTCCTCTAAAGATGTTAGGTCAGAGCCCAAAGACCTTAAAACCTGAAATATGCAAAAGTAATTCAGCTCATATAGCCATGATGTATGAAACAATATGCGATCATCGGTTAATTGGCAACACTTGGTTTGTGAAAAAAGATGACTGCACAATCATGATCAGCGTATCATGCTAATAAATTAGTGAAGCAACAAGCTGAAATTTGGCTGTTCTCTTGTGTTATTACAGCAGGCAACATATTTGCCTCAATATCTCAATCACCAAATTCATAGCAACATTTAAGATGTCATATGATAGGAAGCACTATCAAATTTGGTAAGCAACTCAAGTTAGACTAGTAGAATCTTATAATAACACGAAGAGATTCATTTTGCACCATTTCAGTATCCCTTGTGAAAGAGATTGAAATCCGTATTGTATCAAAATGCATACCTCAACTAACGAAGCATGAGCCTCCTTGGATATTTTCAATTTCAAACGAGATATAAGCTCCTGTTGTCGCCGACCAGTAAAAATGCTTCTCCCGAGAATGCATCTAGTAGTTCTTGTCCTTCTAAGGTGCGACCATCTTTTATATGCAGTTCCATTATAGAACCTCCCATAGTAGTAGGAGAGCACCTCCCCAACAGTCTTGCTCCCTATAAACTTGCTCACCAGGCTGAGATTTTTACCAAAAATGTGCAGCCCAAGAAGAAAGCATTCTTCCTCTAGACCAGTCCAAACGGAGGCAGATAAGCCATGCAGTGAAGCAATTTTTTTTGTTTCTCTTTGATGCACCATTGTCTTGTCAGTGAAGAGGTCACGGCTTTCTCGGGTGAAACACTGAACCGGTGTTTCATCACAAACTTGATTATTTGCAGAGTCAATTTGATCTACTGGTAGCACAGCATGAGGATCCAGATATGTCCAGTTACCTTCACTTGTAATATCTTCCTTCTTGTTAACTTGACTTGGTGGATGGCTTCCCCATACAACTGGTATAGAAACACTAGGATAATCATATGCATGTAACTTGCAACTGTGGAGTGAGCTGGCCATGAGATGACGTCGTTCATCGTCTGTGGCTAGATTGGGGATTTCTGCCTGGTGTGCACTTCCTATGCATGGGGATACTGGTGAGTCATCATCCGAAGCTTGAGAAACTTCTACAGATAAATGGTGATCACCAATGTCTTCTAACTGAAGTGTCCCCATCTGTCGATATGGAAGAAAAAAAAAAGGTCAGTTGTCAAGGATCATCAAATTGATACAGTATAAATTAATTGATACAATAAGAAGTATTCATCGCCAGTATAAATAACTAAGTTGGTTGTGCATTTAGGAGCATGAAACAAAATGGTGCTCTGTATGAATAAGTGAACACATGGAAATTTTCATCCCTTTCAGAGCTCACATACATATCTACATGCATGATATCTCTAGCATCTCAAATGTGCTATATGCAACAGTAAAGTACACGGCATTACTAATAAATTGCTTACTACAGCAAGCAACTGAAGCAGAAATAAATACTGCAACTAGGATGAACTGCATTGTACAGCCCTGGAGTAACCTTCGCGGCATCTCTCTCAGATAAGATTGATTAAAAAAAAGGAGCTTTTTTGAAGTGGCTTATATGTTTTGAGCAGCATATAGCCAGACCAATTGACATCACATCAGAACTGACATCACCCAGCAGTTACTGCAACTTGCCGCACCAATTGCATTTGCACATTATCAGACAGGCAATGCTGGTGATGTTTAAGATTTATCGTGTTCACAGTTGTGAATCACAATGCTTTGTAAAACAAGTAAAACTCTGTCATGAAACATTGGATCTCCCAGATAATCACTTGTCCGAATTAAACACTGCACCATAACTAGGACGTATGGATCACATCAGCCTGACGAATTTACAAGCACTGCACCTAGGAGCAAGCCTACAAATCTGAAGAGTCAAACATAGCAAATCGAGTCATTTCCTAGAGCCCAAACCAAACCCATGAATCGCGTCCTGCAAATCTCAGGCACCACCCTCACCCACCCAATCCCATCAGGTAGGACGACGGGCTCCGAGCAAGTCACGGACAACCCAAACCTGGAGGCTGGAGCAGCCAAGGCAGGCACGGCGGGCGTACGAACCAAACCCCATGCCCTCGCCGAGCCGAACACGCTCGCACGCGGGCGTAGAGACGCAAACACCGTCCCGAAATCTAGACATGACGTGATCATGGACGCAACCAGCACGGGGGAACCAGGAAGACGGCTACCGTAAGCGCAAGGCACGGCCGGAAACGCCAGCAACCAGCCGGCCGGGCAAGCAAAGAACGAATGTACTAACATGGGCGGAAAAGAGCCGAGGCAAGCAACGAACCTTGCGTCCCATGCAGGAGAGCCGCCGCCGCCGCCGCGCCTACTGGACGAAGCGTCCCGGCGGCAGGGGCGGACGATTCTCTTGGCTGGGAAAACGGGAAACAGAAGACGGTGACACGGAACGACGACCGGGGTGAAAGAATCTGGGTGGAGATGGCGGCGTGATTCAGAGGCCACGGCGCGGGCGGGTTGGATGAGCAGCGGAGGAGGGCATGCGCCGGGTTGCGGGGAGGAGGACGGCGCGTGAGGCTTTTGGGAGGGTGGTTTGTTCGCTCGCAATCGAGGCGAGGCGAGGAGAGGGATGGAGGCGGAGACGGAGACGGGTAAGCAGGAAAACAGAGGGAGGGGGCGTCGGCCTTTAAAGACGAGAGAGCAGGACAAGGCCGGAGAGAGAAATTGGTGGTGTGTTGAGAACGCTCGCTAACGTCGTGGTGCTTGCTGCAGCCCACAAGCGCAATTTCCTTGAGGAGTCTCTCGCGTGAACTGCTTGCCGTTGGATGCCACTTTCGATCCACGCCGTAGGTTCATCTGACGTGCGTGGGTACGCACCGTCGGATCAAAGGTAAGAACCGTTTCTGTCGCGCCCGCCGGAAAGGGGATGTTTTGTTTAGCAGATGATGAAGATAATTAATTGTTTATAGGAAACACACGTCCTACATTAATCATGAGATATACATTCAGGGTTTGACACCTCTGAAACAAAATCCGTTAAATCAGAAGTATGAAAAATGGGTGGGCGGGGAATCATGAGAGATATGTTATGGGTTCGAGACTAATGCCAAAATCTGTTGCATCAGATGTAAAAGGATGGACGTTTGTCGCACCCGCAAGAAAGGATCGTCCACTGCTTATCGGACAGTCGAGACTTTATGATGTATTCATTATTGTTATGTGATATGCATGTTGTATTAATCACGAGGTAGAAGACGCAGGTTCGATAGTGGCGCCAAGATCCATTGGATTGGAAGTAAGAGGTGGGGAGCTTTGTCGCATCCAAGGAAAAGGATCATGCATTGCTTACGGATAGTCCATGCTTTATGATGTGTTCATTGTCGATATGCAATAGGTGTTTTGTATTAGTCACAAGATATATAAAGTGGGTTTGAGGCTGGTGCCAAGATCCATTGGAACGGAATTAAGAGGTATGGAGGTTTGTCGCACTCAAGAAAAAGTTCATCCATTGCTTATCAGGAAATTAATATTTATTAGTATATATTATTTGCAGGACCAACTATGTGTTTTATATTAACCATGAGATATGCATGACCTTTCAACACTGGTGATAAGATGAGGGTTTTATGTGTCGTCGATCCAAAATTTATGATATGCTAATTGTTCATAAGAAATGGATATGCCACATTAACCAGACAGACAAAACATGGCTCTTGTAGGTTTCACAAATATGAAGCGTCAACTATTTTATTGGCTACATTAAAAAAAAATTTTATAATAATAGTAATTAGATTAACATTGGGTGTAAGAAGAAAAAGAATATCAGACACCTCCCTTCGCATTTTTGTCTCGATCTTATGAGATCATTTCTTTTTATCTTATATGTTGATTCATGTACTCCATGATTTCTTCTTGGAAGAATGTAAGGAAACTTGCATTGCCAAATACTAGAGCCCTACTAAGATAATTCAAATGAGAAACCATATTATGGACATCAAGCAAAATGATCGTGGGCACTGATACGTCTTGGTCGTATCTATAATTTTTTATTGTTCCATGCCAATATTCTACAACTTGCATATACTTTTGGCAATATTTTATATTATTTATAGGACTAACATATTGATCCAGTGCCCAGTGCCACTTCATGTTTGTTGCATGTTTTTTTGTTTCGCAAAATATCCATATCAAACGAAGTCCAAACGCCATAAAAATTTACGGAGAATTATTTTGAAACATATGTGATTTTGGGAAGCGGAATCAACGCGAGGCGATACCTGAGGGGCCCACAAGCTCAAGGGGCGCGCCCCCTACCAGGGCGCGCCTGGAAAGCTTGTGGCCACCCCGTAGGTCAGTTGGAGGTGTCCTTCGGCCGCAAGGAAGCATATATCCTGATGAAAATTGTGTTAAAATTTTAGCTTAATCGGAGTTACGGACCTCCTGATATTTAAGAAACGACTAAAGGCTAAAAAACAGGGACGCGAAACAGAAGAGAAACAGAGAGATAGATCCAAACTCGGAGGGGTACCCGTCCCTCCGCCGCCATGGACGCCAAGGACCAGAGGGGAAACCCTCCTCCCATCTAGGGGAAGGTCAAGGAAGAAGAAGAAGAATAAGAAGAAGAAGGGGCCTCTCTCCCGGTGGTGCCGGAGTGGCGACGGGGCAAGGATCGTGACAGCGATCTACACCAACAACCTCGCTACAGTCAACACCAACTCTCTCCCCCTCTATGCAGCGGTGTAACACCTCTTCTCCCCGCTGTAATCTCTACATAAACATGGTCCTCAACGCTATATATTATTATCCAATGATATGTGGCTATCCTATGATGTTTGAGTAGATCCATTTTGTCCTATGGGTTGATTGATGATCGTGTTTGGTTTGAGTTGTATGTTTTATTATTGGTGCTATCCTATGGTGCTCTCTGTATCGCGCAAGCGTGAGGGATCCCCATTGTAGGGTGTTGCAATACGTTCATGATTCTCTTATGGTGGGTGGCTAGAGTGACAGAAGCTTACACCCGAGTAAGGGGGTTGTTGCGTATGGGAGTAAAGAAGACTTGATACTTAATTCTATGGTTGGGTTTACCTTAATTATCTTTAGTAGTTGCGTATGCTTGCTAGAGTTCCAATCATAAGTGCATATGATCCAAGTAGAGAAAGTATGTTAGCTCATGTCTCTCCCACATATAAAATTGCAATAACGGTTACCGATCTAGTTTTCGATTGCCTAGGGACAAATAACTTTCTTGTGTTACAAAAAGCTCTCTACTAAACAACTAACTTTATTATCTTGCAAATTACTCGTAGTTTTATTCTTCCCAAGTACATATAGTTTTATTGTTGAAAACCTATCCTATCATCTACAAAATAGTTGTGTACCTATTCTAGGTAAAGCGAGCATCAAGTGTGCTTAGAGTTATATCGGTGGTCGATAGAACTTGAGAGAATATAAATTCTATCTTTAGCTTCTCGTTGGGTTAGACACTCTTACTTATCGAGAAAGGCTACAATTGATCCCCTATACTTGTGGATTATCAAGATCTTTTTCTGGCGCCGTTGCCGGGGAGCAATAGCGTGGGGTGAATATTCTCGTGTGTGCTTGTTAGCTTTATCACTAAGTAGATTTTATTTTTTGTTCTAAGTTTTTTTATATCTTTAGTTATGGATATGGAACACGAAATACCAAAAAAAGTTGTACTTAATACTCATGGAGATGGGGAACCTCCTAAAACCCTCGATGCTTGTTATGTGAAAAATATTAAACACTACTTTGATAATCCTAAGAAAACCCCATTCAACTTGATAATGGGAGACACGTTGGAGCAACGTGAATACTTTAGGGATTATCACTTGACTCAAAAAGGGAAGCTCTTATGGGATCAAATTGATTGTTTGCAATGGTATGCTTGGGATTTATGCTTGAGATATGATTGTACTTGTTGCTCTAGGATGAAGGCTCCACACCTTTCATTTTCATGTGAATTTAATGATAAGGAAACCTTGGCTTCTTATGCTAATGGTATATATGATTACTATGATGTGGAACGAATAGAAGAATTTGTTGCTTTTAAGAGTGCATATGAAATTGAATCTTTGTTTTGAAAAATATGAAGATTGTGATGATGTTGTTTACAGACCCGAAACTTTTGCTATACTTAAATATTGCTATGAGAATTATAAATACAATGCCGATATTGATGAATTTATTGAGAAAGTCTTCACTGTACAAGAAGAGACTAATATTTTGTAGGAAACTATGGAAGAAGAAATTGATGACACTGTGAGCTCATTAGATGACAAAGATGAGGAGGAAAGCAAAGAACAAAAGGAGGAAGAGCGGACTAGCTACCCGTGCCCACCTTCTAATGGGAGTAACTCTTCAACTCATACATTGTTTAATTTCGCTTCGTGCTTACCAAAGGATGAACTCTATGATGATTTCTATGATTCCTTGGATTCGTTTGAAATATACCTTTTTGATGAAATTGATGCTTGTGGCCATGATGCTAATATGAATTAGGCTTATGGAGATGAACTTGCTATAGTTCGTTATGTTGAGAATGAAATTATTGCTATTGCACCCACACATGATAGTCATATTATCTTTTGGAGTTCTCTCAACTACACTATATCGGAGAAGTTTGCGCTTATTAAGGATTATATTGATGAGTTCCGTTTTACTACTACAGATGATGGTTTTGATAAATATAATATGCATGTGCTTGTTTCTTCTAATTGCAATTCTTATGAGAGATGAACCACATTTCCACCTCTCTATGTTTCCAATATGATGAAATTGCAAGAAACTGTTTATTCTATGTATCGGCCTTTACTATGTGTGAATGAATTGTTCTTTTATGACATGCCGATGCCTAGGAAGAGAGTTTGACTTTGTTGTTGTATGATATATGTTGCTTTGTGCTCAATACTAAAATACAAATCATTGTTAATTAAAATTGGCTTTGTTATACCTTGGGATCCAGGTGGATCACTTACTTGAGCACTTTATGCCTAGCTTAACGTCTTTAAAGAAGCGCTGCCAGGGAGACAACCCGAAAGTCTTAGGGAGTCATTTTATTCTGTTGTGTGCTTTAAAAAATTAAAAACAAAAAGAATATAGAGGGGAACCTCAAAGTTATCAAAAAGGAGAGTGAAAGTAAGAAAGACAAGCACCGTTGAAGTGGGGGGGGGGGGCTCCTTGAACTTTATTCATGCCCATGAAAAGTTTGCAAATCTTGAATTACAGAAAAATTTCAACAAAAATAATTATACCCTTGTACAAACCCATTGTATTATAAAAGTAATGTGCCAAGATTTGCCTTAAGGATGATTAGATTGCTTGTTTGGTATGTGCGGTGCAGAAAGAGAAACTTTTGTTGTAGTGCGTGAATTTACATGTTTTACTGGAGCATGGAAAAATTTTGAAATTTTTACACAGTACTGCTATGGAAATTGTTTATTTTTCCTAATGTTTCAGAATTTTGTGAGTTATAGAAGTATATGTACCATCTGTATCTTTACTGATTGTCCTATTTTCACATACTGCTATTATAGTTTCATTATTTGCATATGTTTGAAATCTTGTTCAGCCCCCTTTGACTTGGGGCCATAGAATTGTGATAACATACAGTGGGTAATGATTTATTATAATTATACAATAATGTTACAGCAGTACATGATGGACTTTGATGTTATATGTACTAACCCCGCTAATAAAAAAGTTCGGTTAAGTTTTGTGTGGATGAAGTGTTCGAAGATCGAGGAGGTATCAATATGAAGAGAATAAGGAGAGGAAAGAGTTCAATCTTGGGGTTTCCCAAGGCACCCCAAGTAAATATTCAAGGAGACTCAAGCTTCTAAGCTTGGGGGTGCCCCGGAAGGCATCCCATCCTTCTTCAACAATTATCGGTATGTTTCGGCTTTTGTTTTGTTCACATGATATGCATAATTCTTGGAGCGTCTTTTGTGTTTATTTTTTGCTTTTCTTGTATGCACCATGATGGTCTGAGATAGTCCTTGGTTTATTTGTAGAATGCTCTTTGCACTTCACTTATATCTTTTGGGTATGGCTTTATAGAATGCTTCATGTGCTTCACTTATACCATTTGAAGTTTGGATGCCTGTTTCTCTACACATATAAAACCGTTTTTTGTGGAATGATCTTTTGCTTCACTTATATTATTAGAGCGTGATCTTTTATAGAAAGAATTAAACTCTCTGACTTCACTTATATATATTTAGAGAGTTAACAGGAGTTGGTTAGCCACATGGTTAGTCATAAAATCCTACATAAAACTTGTAGATCATTGAGTATGATATGTTTGATTCCTTGCAATAGTTTTGCGATATTGAGGTGGTAATATGGGGGCATGCTAGTAAAAGAATTAAAGTTGAGTATTAATAATGGTGTTAAGGGAAGTAAGTCTTTACGCAAGTAAATCCTCACTCATGTAAAGTGGTGGTCGCTGACATTAGCGGTGAGGTCAAAACATAATTTAACATTGATTGAAATCCTTATGTGTTGTTTGAATCGGGGGTGGGCGATGGTTAACTCCTACCAATCTCCCCCCTAGGGGCATGCGAGTAGTACTTTTCTTCGAGGGCTAATAAAACTTTCACAGTAAGTATATGAGTTCTTTATGACTAATGTTGAGTCCATGGATTATACGCATTCTCACCCTTCCACCATTGCTAGCCTCTCTAGTACCGCTCAACTTTCGCTGATGCATAAACCCTCCTTATACCTTCCCCAAAACATCCACCATACCTACCTATCATGGCATTTCCATAGCCATTCCGAGATATATTGCCATGCAACTTCCATCATCATCATATACATGAATCGAGCATTCATTGTCATATTGCTTTGCATGATCGTAAGATAGCTAGCATGATATTTTCATGGCTTGTTCGTTTTTTGATATATTTGCTATGCTAGATCATTGCACATCCTGGTACACTACCAGAGGCATTCATATAGAGTCATCGTGTATTAGTTGTATCGAGTTTTAAGTAAATAGAAGTGTGATGATCATCATTATTAGAGCATTGCCCCAGTGAGGAAAGGATGATGGAGACTATGATTCCCCCACAAGTCGGGATGAGACTCCAGACGAAAAAAAGGAGGCCAAAAAGAGCCCAACAAAAAAATAAAAAAAGAGAAATAATAATAATAATAATAATACTAATACTACTACTACTACTACTACTACTACTACTACTACTACTACTACTACTACTACTACTACTACTACTACTACTAATAATAATAATAATAATAATAATAATAATAATAATAATAATAATAATGAGAGAAATGGGAGAAATAGAGAGAAGGCGCAATGTTCTTCATATAGAACTTGTGCTTCACAGCAACACCATGCTCTTCATATAGAGAGTCTCTTGAGTTATCACTTTCATATACTAGTGGGAATTTCTCATTATAGAACTTGGCTTGTATATTCCGATGATGGGCTTCCTCAAATGCCCGAGGTCTTCATGAGCAAGCAAGTTGGATGCACACCCACTTAGTTTCATTTGTGAGCTTTCATACACTTATAGCTCTTGTTCATCCTTTTCAAGGAAATCCCTACTCCTCTCATTGATATCTATTGATGGGCATCTCCATAGCCTGTTAACCCGCCTAGTAGATACGAGACTTTCTTCCTTCTCCAATTGATCCCGACCACCGCATTCTATTCCACCCATAGTGTTATATCCATGGCTCACGCTCATGTATTGAGTGAAGTTGAAAATGTTGAAGCGCATTAGAAGTACAATCCAATTGCATGGTTTGTCACCAAGGTGCTCATGATTTATACTTTATGCAGGGAAGACTGAGTGTGTCATGCTTACCAAAATTAAGTGTACAAAGGTCGTTTCCTTTAGCTCCATTATTACGAAAGGCAATGATGAATTACATACATGTCTTGTATTATTCTTTCAATGTCAAATTGATAGACTATTGCCTTGAATCACTCATGTCTTAATATTCATGCCATGATTATATTACATCATCAAGATTATGCTAGGTGGCATTCCACATCAAAAAAAAATCTTTTTTTATCATTTAAGCTTGGGGATGTTGATACTTCTCCGTCGTATCTATAATTTTTTATTGTTCCATGCCAATATTCTACAACTTTCATATACTTTTGGCAACATTTTATATTATTTTTGGGACTAACATATTATCCAGTGCCTAGTGTCAGTTTCTTTTTGTTGCATGTCTTTTGTTTCACAGAATATCCATATCAAACGAAGTCCAATGCGATAAAATTTTAAGGAGAATTATTTTTGAATATAGGTGATTTTTGGGAAGCGGAATTAACGCGAGACGATGTCCGAGGAGCCCACAAGCTCAAGGGGCGTGCCTGGAAAGCTTGTAGCCACCCCCTAGGTCTGCTGGAGGTGTCCTTCGGCCGCAAGGAAGCTTATATCAAGATAATAATCATGTTAAAATTCCAGCTCAATCGGACTTATGGATCTCTGAATATTTAATAAATGGTGAAAGGCCAGAAAACAGCGACACGAAATAGAAGAGAAACAAAGAGACACATCCAATCTTGGAGGGGCTCCCGCCCCTCTGTCGCCATGGAGGCCAAGAACCAGAGGGGAAACCCTCCTCCCATCTAGGGGGGAGGTCAAGGAAGAAGAAGAAGGAGGGGGGCTCTCTCCTCCTCTATCCCGGTGGTGCCGGAGTGCTGCCCTGTGGCACCCCGGCTCAGAGAAAACCGGAATGCCCCGTATTCCAGCCCAGAGATCGAGGAGAATTCTTCTGGAATACGACACTGCTTAGCATAGAACAATCCAGCTCTCTATTATTACACGAATATGATTACAAGGTCTCCGATATTACAATGAATAACATCGGCACGGCGACGCTATGCCATCCTCAATTGCTCTATGCAAGCAGCAGAACAACTCGAAGCAGCGGAATAACTCTAGCAGCGGAACAACAACGGCGGTGGTGAACTCCAATCCGCAGGGACTCTGGCTGGAACGCTTGGCCTAGCTCATGAACACAGGAAGAACACCAAACAAGCAAGCAATCCAGGCATGACCTGCAAGCTGGCATGACACGCCAGGTCAGTACATTGAATGTACTTGCAAGCTCACAATTAACCAGAAGCATTCAAGACAAACAACAGCATGGCAATTACAGGTTAAGTAGGAATTATCATGCGATCATCAGGATAACATGGCATAAACAACGTGAACATAATACTGGTAGAACAATATGAGCATGGCATGAACATATGAATCTTATGATCCTAACATGCAACACGATGACACTATATGCATTATTTATTCTACTGGGGTTACCTCGTAACCATCACGTGCATCACTTACCAACCTCGGACATCACATGATCATCTCAGGATCAAATCAAGCTTGGTATAAACAATACCGTAGTAATCATTAAATGACCACAAGGAGCTTGATCTTTACCCATGATTCTCGCACAACATCACGAATATCCAACAACTCAGTAACCTCGATACCACGGTGATCATTCCGGCGATCACAACCATGACCAACACTTGGTCTCAAACGGTGATCTTTCCGGCGATCACAACCAACTTATCTCATCGTCGAACCGGGGTTGTCATTAATCAAGTTATTATTAATAGTGTTGACTCACGGTGGGACCGACACGAACTGGGCCCTTATCCACGGGCGCGGCTATCGATAGACTTAACACACACACACACTCTGCAGAGGTAGCACACTGTACCCACACCACTGAAACCATGGCCTCGCACTCCCATTCGGGTGGACCAATGGCGTTCCGACAAATCTGACCTATTGCCATGGCACTCTCCCGGCCACTCCGACCAACACCCCTTTTGGGTTCAGTCCTGGGTGGCCCATGCCTACCAAAGGTCTTACGGCCACCTTCGTGGCAAAACGATCCCAAACAGGGACAAAGCATGCAAACAACTCGGGCTCACAAGGCCTATGCCGTCCTACCTGGCCAAGGTAGCGCCTACGCATAACCTTCCCTACCTTGGAGGCACTGGCGAGAGGCATGACAATAGACCCGTTAGGGCCTTTCCCATACACAAGGCAAATGTGGTTGCATTGATCAGCTCGATCTTGTGGCACCATGACTCAGCCAACAGTTGTTCAAGGTCAATTTAATCCGGTTAAACTTGAATGCAATATGCTGAGCCATGATAAAAAATAACATGATACAACTACAATGCATGAACATGACATCAACATAAGCATGAGAGTACGACATAACTATCCACTATATCAACAATGAATCATATCCAACGGAGCATGGCATACTGACTAACATGAACATCACAAGTACATACTTCTCAGAAACATAGCATGACCACTAGCATCAACAATAAATATCATGCAAGAACATAACAACAATGCAAGCATTTAACCAACGAGATGCAATGAAACATGTATAACAACGGTACTCGGGACAGACTGCAGTTATGCACCGATGACCATCACCAACATCAACAGGTACTACTAGCAAGCATAAGCATATGAAAGGAATTCTAGCAACTAGCAGGGCATGATAACCAGGTGCATAACAACATAGCAAGAAGGTAATCACTAACCCAGAAGCATTACCGAAACAACGATAACCATATTTTAAACAAGCAAACATTTAATAAATATTCAAGTTGAAAACCATGGCTACTGCATGACTATCATGCAAGTGGGTATTGTGGCTTGCCTGGGGTGAACAAGGCACTGGGGAGAAGTGTGGTGAAGCTGCGGAAAGATTTGCCAGAAACAGTTCTCTCTTGGAGGGGCTCATTTGGAGTTACGGTTGAAAAGATATGAAGGGTTGAAGTTTAGGGACTTTTCTGCAAAAATATCATCACCAACAAGTCCAGGTGGGGTCCAGGGAGGGGGCTGGTTCGTTCGTCTCCTTCCTTCCGTTCCCACGACAAGAAGTAGAGGAGGGAGCAGGGGAAGACACCGGCGACAGGGCTGACCGGCTCCGGTCACCTTACGGCGCGACGAGGGACCCAGCGGGCTCCGGGCGGAGCGCCGCCTCCATTCAGGCGAGGGGCACTCGCCGGGGACGTGCAGACCTGCCACGGCTCGTGTCAATAGAAGGCAGAGACGGGCGGCGGCCTTTGGCGGGGACGAGGCAACACGGCCACTCCGGCAGCACGAGGAGTGGACGGGGAGGTGCGCCGGGCTCCGGTGGGTCTTCTGGTGGTGGAATGAGGAGGGCAGAGGCGTTGAGTCGCTCAGATTTGAGCGGAGCCGAACGACGGCCATGGTGGTAATGAAGGTCGAGGAGGGGCTCTGGTTCTCGGGGAAGTGGACGGGGAGGGGGAGTGGAGTGCGGGGAGGCCAGTGGTGAGGTCGAGAGGCCTCGGGGACGGCTTAAATAGCCAGCGGGGGAGGAGGTCGAGCTGGCACCGCTGCAGACGCGTGTCCGGCGCCGCGGACACGTGCCCTCGCTCACGAGCTCGGAGGTAGATGATGTAGGAGGAGCAGTGGAGGCTCTCATGGGGCAGAGGAGGCCAAGGGGGAAGCAGAGGAAGAAGCCGAGCGCCATTAAAGCTCGGTCAGCCATAGTGCGTCCGTGGGCACGCGGCGTTTTGCGTCAGTAAGCAAGCGGACGGAGGGCGAGAGGGGTCCAGGTGATCGGCGACGACGAGAGGAAGACAATGGACATGCTCAGGCACGCTAAGACGACGAGAGGAGGAGGGGCCCGAGCACAAACTACGTTCTGGCCGCGCACACTGCATGCCAAAGCGGTGGTCGCCGCGTGCACTAGTGCACATAGTGCCACGAGCTAAGCCAAACGATGCCTGGGGTGGAGTTCTTCCTGGGGAGGTTGCATCTGAGGTGGTAGTTCGGTTAAAAGTTCTATTGCTAACTGGTAAACAACCTCTGAAGTTTACTGCAGTAAACTTGATCGTGTACTGCTGCTCAACAGGGAGGTGATTTGGTCAAATGGAGTTGTTTGGGAGGTTGAGGTAAAGAAGGACTTTCATCCTGGTAATTTTGAAAAGAATTGGACCACTAATTAATATAGTTGCTTTACAACTTAGTAATCTGGTCCAGAATGAAGGTCAGGATGATGCTCTCAAATGGAGAAGCCACTTGAGCTGAACTTTGGCAAGGAAGGCTTATTTGGCCATAGTAATATGCTGTAAAAGGTTTCATACCAATTGGATAAACCTGTCGGATTTAGGGTTCCGGCAGACCCTTGAGGTTCGAACTCTGGGGTGCGCGTGGAGATTACGCTTCCTACCTATCCGTACCCCTCCGCCTCGCAAAGATCTAGGCTACTAGAAGAACAACAAGAGACACAGAGTTTATACTGGTTCGGGCCACCGATGTGGTGTAATACCCTAATCCAGTGTGGTGGTGTGGTGGATTGCCTCTTGGGCTGATGATGAACAATACAAGGAAGAACAGCCTTGCGAGGGCTTGTTCTGGACTGGGGCGATGAACTGCTAGAGGGGTTCACTCGCCCTTCTCTCTCTCTCTCTGATTCTTGATCTCTAGCCCAAAAATCTCGACCTCCCTACTCCGGGGTTGGCTAGTCCTATTTATAGGCAAAGGCCCTGGGCCTCCTCCCAAATATCGAGCGGGAAGGGCGCCAACAATTGGCCATTTTGAAGGGGAACATCTGGTACACTTATCCGGACTAAAGTTGGTCCTCGCCTGCCAAAGGCTCTGGTGATGACGCCGGCTTGGGCTCCACAATGACTTCTTCCTTGTCGCGGAGTTGGTCTTGGTCTTGTTGCACCGAAATGGGTGCCTTTGCTTGATCCTCTCGTCTACGCTTGCCCCCTTTGCACCAATGAGGAAAGGGAGGACACTGTGCAGGCTGGCGCCCGCCTGGCGCCCTTGGTCGTCATGGCTTGCGTCATGGGCACCTCGTGAGGTACCCCGCTTTGATCTCTCCGCCTCCTCGCGAGACAGCCTGATGAGGCCGTGCCCGAGGAAGCTCCGTGTCGTCCGCCCCGCGAGGCTTGGCCCCTGGCGAGGGTCTTGGGTATGTGTTGATGAAGATGGGCCGTACTGGGCCCCCTTTGAGCCACGCGGCAGGCCGCAGGCAGGCAAGTCTGGGGATCCCCGTTCCCAGAACGCCGACAGTAGCCCCCGGGCCCAAGGCACGCCCGGACTTGGCCGCGCAGTGAGGCGAAAGGGCAAGGGTGAAGCGCCACGGGCCCTAACAGCCTGTGGCCTTGGGCGCCGTGTGGAGGTTGATTGGACGTGGGTGTCTCCGCAACTGCGCGAGTTGATAAGGGAGCGGCATCTACCCAAGTTTTGCTCTTTCTGCTTTCTCCGGTTGCTGCTCAGATCCCCTTTCTTGCGCCTCTCCTTCCTTCCTCCAAATCTCCAGATCTGCTTCGACCGCTTGATCCAGAAGCCATGGCGCCTCGTCAGCCCCCGGTCGGAGCCTGGTACTCGTCCGCCTTGGAGCCGCCAAACGTGTCGGAAGCCAGCCTCGCCTGGTTGCGCCGGATGGCGGCGCCGCAGGGCATCGACGGGGCGACGGTGTTCAAGGCCGGCTCCGCCACCCCCTAGGGTCGAGGGAGCACCTTTTATCCGCTCTTCGTAAGCTCCATTACTGTTGGCCTGGTGCCTCCCTTCTCCGAGTTCTTCTTCTCTGTCCTCCGCCATTACAACTTAGAAGCTCTGCATCTCCATCCCAACTCCGTCCTCCTCCTGGCGATCTTCGCCTATTACTATGAGGCTCACGTGGGGGTGCAGCCCTCAATGGCCTTGCTGCGCCACTACTTCTCCCTCCAGGTCTCTCTCGCGGCTCTCCTTCCGCGTGCGTGAGCTTCATTGCGTACAACGGTGCCATTGCCATTTCAAAGCCCGAGAAGAGGATTGAGGGCTTCAGGAGCAAGTGGGTCTTCGCTGACGCCGGGCGCATCCACCCTCGGCTAATTTTGCCCACGGGGCTGCCCACGAGTTCCGGTGATTGGGCTCGTGCAGAACTCACGGACCCCCGTGCAAAGCCGGTGTTGGAGAAGATGGACGCGGATCTGAGGCCGGCCAGCTTTGGCGACGGCGAAGCTGACCGGCGCCTCGTTGCTGAGGGAGTTCCTGGAGCACCAGCTAGCTCCGCTTCGGCAGTATTCACCTCCGATGTGGAGGCCTCATCCGAGCCCCGCGGCCTTGGGTGACGGAGATCTGGCGCGGTGCTCCAATCCCTGGTCGGGGGCGATGTGGCGAGGTTGGAGGGTGCTCCTACGCCCTTGTTCCTCCGTGACGATTGGGAGAGTCCATGCCCATCTTCAACGGAGACGGGCCCTTGCCTGCTGAAGCCCTCGAGGAACCAGTGGACGTGTCCTCCGACGACTGCAGCGAATAAGAGGGCGGAGAGGAGCGGGGGAAGGGGCCTGACTCTGAGGCGACTGACGGAGAGTCGAGGGCTCCCCTCTCCCGGCACAGGCCCCGCGCTCTCTGCCTCTCCCCGAGCGACGACGACGAGGACGATGATGTGCTGGGCAGCGGGAGCTCACCCCCGATCCCGAAGAAGGACGGGACTGGGCTGATCCCCCGCGGGTCCGCCCCGGCTCCGGGGCGATCCGCAGACGCGCTCTCTGCTTCCGAGGTTGATCCCTCCAGCCGGCTTTCAGGCTTCAAGTTTGGCCGGAGGCTGCCCGAGCTCACCGGCGACGACCCATAAGTGCTTGACTCTTGTCTTTGTTTCTTGTTCTACTGCTGAGGCTTGACGTCCGCGTTCCTTGAATAGGCTGGCGCCCGCGACGAAGAAGCTGAAGGGGGCTCCTGAAGTTCCACCCGCGGCAGCGCCTCTGCCTGTGGAGGAAGGTGATCGCGATGCCCGGGCCTCTCCTGCCCGGTCGTCCTCGCGAGGCCTGACTGAGCTGGCTAGGGCGAGCCCAGCCCCCAGGGCCCAGGTGACTCCCGAGGTGCCTTTGCCTGCCGCCGCCACCTCAGTCGTCGGGGTGCAGCAGACTCCACCTCAGGGTGCTGTGGTCGTGCCGCCGTCTTCTCCTCCTACTCCATCGACTGCCGTCTCTCTGACTCCTCCCGCCATTCTGAATCGTGTGGCTGCCGAGCTGGACCAGCATCAAATAATCAAGCATGGTGGACCAAACGCATGGCCATAGATAAACGTAAAAGGGATACACGCCGCTGGGTCTGGCCCGAGCGGCTTGGGGATGATGCAGCCCGAGTGGCGCCCCCAACAAAGCAAGCTAACAACATGAAAGTAAAGGGGATACATGGCGCAGGGACGGACCCACACGGCCTGGGAATAATGCAGCCCTGGGGGGTGCTCCCAACTGGAAATGAAACTTGAAAGATCTCACCTGGTGATGTTGAGGACGAAGCAGTGTTGGTGCGGCAGACTCGGTGGGCTACGAAAGCCGACCCTCACGAGCCCCCAAGGCCTGAGGCATAGGGAGGCTCCGGAGGCGCTGGTGGCTCCTCGCGGACCGTCTCCATCTCTGCCAGGGCTGCGGAACGCCTGGCCTCTTGAGCTTCCATGATGCCCCTCATGAGGCACTGGTACATGGCAGCCGCGTTCGGCAAGCCGTAAGGCATGCGAACGTAGCTGTGGGGTGGACCCTCGCAGCGCCCCACTCGCGAGGGCCAGAGGCGCTCCAGGGAGGCGACTCGGTTGAGCCCCGGTACATCGACGCAGACGCGCAGCCCACCATCCTCGATTGGATGGGGGGCCGCAGTTGGTAGGCGATGGCCGCCTCTCATGACTCTTGACTCTTGTAGCTCCTGAATGGCTTGGCTGATGAACTCCTGAGGGTCTTACCCTCCTTGCTTCACTCCTTCTTGAGGGAAACGTGCTTTGAAACACGCCTCCATCTGGTGCCCAAGCGCCTCCCTCGTGACCTTGGCCAGGTCAGCGGCCCTCCAGGGGAGAGCCCCCGAGCCCTGCCTGAGGAGGGCGCCGGACGCGCTTTCCTATGCGATGGAGGGAGGATCCCCCTGGGCAAGCACATGCCCTGAGGGACCTGCCTCCTGAGGGGCCTGGCCCGACGATGTCTTCTTCTTCTTGGGGGTGGTCTCGGGAAGCCTCCTGCTTCCGCGATCCGGGTCTTCCAATGATGCAGCCTGAAAGGCTCGGTCCAGGGAACACACCGCGTCTTTCTCTTCACAGGGCACCGTGATGACTCCGCCGCTTCCTGGCATCTTGAGGACGTTGTAGCCGTGTTGAGTCACGGCCATGAATTTGGCCAGCGCCGGGTACCCAAGGATGGCGTTGTATGGCAGGCAAATGTGAGCAACATCGAAGTCGATGAGCTCGGTGCGGTAGTTGTCGCGTGCCCCGAAGGTGACAGGGAGGCGGACCTGCCCGATCGGGACCGTGGAACCGTCAGTGACTCCGGAGAAAGGCTTGGTCGGCTGAAGCTGGTTGTAGGGCACTTGGAGATTGTTGAATGTTTCCACGGATAGGACGTTGAGCCCTGCCCCGCCGTCGATGAGGGTCCTGGTGACCACCACGTTGCTGATGATTGGGGAGCAAAGCATCGGGAGGACTCCGGTCGTGGCTGCACACTTGAGTTGATCCGCTGAGCTGAACATGATGGCGCATGACGACCACCTGAGAGGACGTGTGGCTTCGAGCTTGGGGAGGACTGCATTTACTTCACGAGCGAACTGCTTGAAGATGCGCTGAGAGGCTGGGGCTTGTGCTCTGCCCAGGATGCAGGCGATTGCGCGTGGCTCCTGGAAGTGCCCAGCCTCCTGTCCTGGTGGCGGTCCTCGTTTCTTCTTGGACGCGGCGGCAGCGGAGGGAGGCCTGTGTTACCTTGCGGGCGATCCTCGCGAGGCTGGTCCCTCGAGTCTCCCTCGCGAGGCGGATCTTGCCAGCGGTCCTCACGAGGTCGATCGCGCCACCCCTGGCGTGGGCCGCGGTCTTCCCAGCGTCCTGGGTTCCTTCCTCCTCCTCGACCGTAGCCCCGGTCGACACGGTCGGGGCGACGACCGATCCTTCCTTCTCGCACGGCTCGGAGCTCTTGGCATTCGTTGGTGTCGTGGGTGTGGAGGTCATGGTACACACGGTAGCGACTACCCTTGGAAGACTCGGGCTGATCTCTGCCCCGCTTGGTGTCTGGTTCTGCCGCGAGCACGGCACCCCCCTTGCGCTTCACATCCTTGGCCTTGGACTTCTTCTCTTCTGGGTCTGCTGCAGGCAGCTCGAGGAGGGAGAGACGCCCTTCCTCAGCCCTGGCGCACTTGGTCGCCAAGTTGAACAGCTCCAAGGAAGTGCACAGGTCTTCATGCATCGCCAGCTCCTCCTTCATCTTGACGTCGCTCACGCCGTCGGAGAAGGCTAAGATGATGGCCTCCTCGGACACCCTGGGAATCTTGAGGCGTGCGTTGTTGAAGCGCTGGATGTACTTTTGCAGGGTCTCTCCGGGCTACTGCTTGATGCGGCGCATGTCGCTCATGGCGGGTGGCCGGTCGCGAGTACCTTGGAAGTTGGCGATGAAGCGGGTGCGCATCTCGTCCCAGGAGGAGATCGTGCCTGGGGCCAGGTTGAGGAGCCAGGTGCGGGCCCCTACCTGGCGCGCCAAATGTCGGATTTAGGGTTCCGGTAGACCCTTGAGGTTCGAACTCTGGGGTGCGCGCGGAGATTATGCTTCCTACCTATCCGTACCCCTCCGCCTCGCAAGGATCTAGGCTACTAGAAGAACAACACAAGAGACACAGAGTTTATACTAGTTTGGGCCACCGATGTGGTGTAATACCCTACTCCAGTGTGGTGGTGTGGTGGATTGCCTCTTGGGCTGATGATGAACAATACAAGGAAGAACAGCCTCGCGAGGGCTTGTTCTGGACTGGGGCGATGAACTGCTAGAGGGGTTCACTCGCCCTTCTCTCTCTCTCTCTCTCTCTAATTCTTGATCTCTAGCCCAAAAATCTCGACCTCCCTACTCCGGGGTTGGCTAGTCCTATTTATAGGCAAAGGCCCTGGGCCTCCTCCCAAATATCGAGCGGGAAGGGCACCAACAATTGGCCATTTTGAAGGGGAACATCTGGTACACTTATCCTGACTAAAGTTGGTCCTCGCCTGCCAAAGGCTCTAGTGTTGACGCCGGCTTGGGCTCCATAATGACTTCTTCCTTGTAGCAGAGTTGGTCTTGGTCTCGTTGCACCGAAATGGGTGCCTTTGCTTGATCCTCTCGTCCGCGCTTGCTCCCTTTGCACCAAAGAGGAAAGGGAGGACACTGTGCAGGCTGGCGCCCGCCTGGCGCCCTTGGTCGTCATGGCTTGCGTCATGGGCACCTCATGAGGTACCCCGCCTTGATCTCTCCGCCTCCTCGCGAGACAGCCTGATGAGGCCGTGCCTGAGGAAGCTCCGTGTCGTCCTCCCCGCGAGGCTTGGCCCCTCGCGAGGGTATTGGGTATGTGTTGATGAAGATGGGCGGTAATGGGCCCCCTTTGAGCCACACCGCAGGCCGCAGGCAGGCAAGTCTGGGGACCCCCGTTCCCAGAACGCCGACAAAACCAAAATGGTACTTACTTCACAAACATTTTCACTGACCAAAAACTTGCAAAAATTCTAGAGGAAAAATGGCTTAATGAAACACGCCCCCAAAATGGGTGGAGGTAAGTTATATGGATAACAGAAGGCCTAGAAAAATTGGCAGCCATAATGGAGCAAGATAAAATATACTTGCTTCACAAACTGAAATTTTGGACAGAATCAAAGAATTGAAGGTGAGCTCATATGGAGGCATGACATGAGCTCTACTTTGGTGGAGAGTGATGATTTGGTTATATGAAGGGCCATGCAAAATTGCAGCTCATTTGGATATGCCTAGCTTGTACTTCCTCCACAACCAGTTCCCTCAAACAGGAACTTTGGAAAATCATAATTAAATAATTACCTGGCAAATGAGGTTGCACTTTGGCATGTGGCAATGATATGGATAGGAAAAGGTGTCCAAGGAGTTTGAGGTCAATTGTGCAAAGATAAATGGCACTTGCTTCACATTCCGCCATTCAGGACAGAATAGGAAATGAATTAATTGAGCATGATGGCGAACATGGAAAATTAAATATTTTTCCATATTTGATGAAGATATGACCCAAACAATTTATGAGAATTATTTGGGATTTTTAGGAGTGATAGAAATATAGGTTGCTTCACAACCTAGGGTAGATTGGGTTATTCCTTTAATGGAAAAGGAATATTCCCAATAAAAAGAGTATTGGGATTTGGGCTAGGATGATGATGATAGGGTTTAGGGAAAGATTTGGGAATGAAAAGCCACTCTGGAAACAAAGAAGAGGGCATCTTCTTTGGTTTCCAGACCACAAAGCCACGGAAAAAGAAAACTCAAGCAAAAATCTCAGAAAAACAAAGGAAAAAGAAAGGGCCAAAAATCAGGCTGTCACAAACCTTACCCCTTAAAGAAATCTCGTCCTCGAGATTTGGTTGCTCAGGGAACAAGTATTAATATACTGACTTAAGGAAACCGTTTCCAACTCGGGTATCCTTTTTCTTATTTTTGTTCCCACTAAATTTTTATCTGACTAGCCCTGGGGTGGTTTGCTTTAATATATCCACTTTCTAACAGATCTTACCTTGCTTGTTCATGCTTAAACATGCTCCAATTTCTTTTAAGATGTGCTGACTTAGCTGACTGTGATTGATCCTCGCGACTGAAATATATGTCAGTCTCACAAATCCAAGAGTGATTTCCGATGGGTGTGTTATCCGGCACTAACAACCTTTCATGAAGTGGTGATCATATTTTCCTAGTGGACACCCAAGATCTAACTCCTTGCATTGGGTTTCTCCACTAAATGCAGATCCTTCGTGTTCCAAACAGTGAGTTGGGTCATAAGCGCTTTCCTGACAGATTCTGCCTTATCGCGGAAGTTTCTGAATCATCTTCACTGGTTCCACTGTCTTGAGTATCGGATCTGTACCAAATATTTGATTGTCGCCTATTGTGGCTAGAATAAGAGTTGGACCTGTATGATAATATCAGTAGACTTGACTGATGGTGGTTCTGCACCACGCGGGTCTTGCAACAATTTTCATACCCACATCACTGGTCTTGCTCCTTCATTATTGTTTTCTTGGTCTGGATCCTTGGCTGAAAAAGCTGGGTCATATTGCTTCTTCGTATCACCATACGTACTGTCGGTACAATTTTTCGGCAATTTCAGCTTATCCTCATTTCTCTGACAGGGTACCCCATTAAATGGCAGGTTCAACACCCCTCAAGTTCTGACCGCAGGAAAATGATCATCCGAACTTTTGCAAGAAACTGGCAAATAAATCAGTAGCCACCAGAACGGTCTTTACAACTCAGATCTGGGACATTACTGAAATAACTCAACCACGGCTCAAGACGGCCGAAAAGCAGCTCAGAACATGAGATCGGGTTGATAAGAAGAAGGTGGCAGCTCCCTAAAATGGCCAAAAACAGCTATAGGGCTACTATCACAAAAAGAAACTCAACAACTGTACGAGACGGCCGAAAAGCAGCTCAGGACTCGTGATAGTCGTTGAAGAGAGAAATAAAAATCGGCATCCACCCTGGATAGCTAAAAACAGCTTAGATCATAGGCGTGGTGCCGTTATTGGAGAAAAAGGGGGCAAGGGCTCATCAGGATCATTTTCCAGGTTCACAGGTACTTGTATTGAGCTCATTGATGTCGATCATCCTCATAATCCTTTGTCACACTGCGGTGTATACTGGCTTTCTTCTCTTAACCATCCTCATGTGTTTGTCAAATCCTCATCCGAGTGACTTGTAAGATCTTGGTGGTATGTTCACCGCATATATATGAGAATCTGATTCCCGAGACAGACGTGTATTCTGACTGATTCTTGCTTCTGACCAAAATGTTGCAGATCTGATGCTTGGGATTCACTGCCATACGATGTCAATTCACAGCATACTACCTCGTACCAATGTCTTACTGAGGAAGATTGGCTGTCTTGTTCTCGAAACTTTCATCGGACAGCTTGCTGAAGAAGACCGGTATCGTGCTTCAAAAGCTTACCCCCTTAAAGACTTTGCTGGGGAAAGACTCAATACCTTATGCCGGAAGCTTTTGCGGTTGCTTCCTGAAGAAGGCAGAGTACCTTGCATGGGAAATCATCCATGTATCGTACTGAGGAAGATAGATGAGTATTGCCTTGGAAGCTTCTCGGGTATCTTGCGAGGGAAGATTGGGTTACTTACACCAGAAACTTCTTATTCTGATATGCGGACCGATTTCCACATATATAACCATCTTAAAATTTTTGTTATTGATTTCTTGTATGAAACAGGGTTTTGCAGGACTATCCTCCTTTCTGAGCACATGCCATATTTTTGCTTGCTTCCAGGTACGTCGGGTTCCAAAATCATCCTCAACGAAAAATTAAACTTGTATCTGAGCCATACCTTTGATAGTATTCTATCAACCTTGCACACAATTTATCTTCTTGCTGATATGATTATTTCTGCTATCAGCAGTACACGCTGAGGGAGACTTGACACTCCGTAACATGATCAGATATCCCCCAACCTGAATGCAGTCGGCTAAGAATTCCATACTGTTGTGAGGAGTGCATGTTAATGCAAACTTTATACTGACATTCCATCCAGGATTTCTTTCGTATTAAGACGAGCTATTTCCAATTTCACTGCATTCTGCTGACAATTCCATTCTGTTTAGCTGAGCTCCCAAATATATGCATTTCTTGCTGACTCTTCAGGTCCGGTGTCGGCTGACGAGCAACTTTAATAGGGGAAAACTTGTAACACCGAAAGCCCAAAGAAACAAACAAAAGAAACGACTAAAACAAAAGCACACAAGCATACTACTAATTTAATTAATCAAGCAATCATCACATATTACTGCTACTCACACCATAATATGCATGCACACCTAAGCACACAAATCACGCAGAAACTCTGGTATTATGGTCTAATATGCTGTGGCGGTGTGCACAAAATTTATATCCATGTGTGGAAGGAGTTGGCGTAACTGAAGCTACACCAAGCACTGGCTGAAAAGTGGCTGGATCTGGATGGATACACAGGTGAGGACGGACTTGACGATCAAGTAGCAAGACACAAAAGTCACGACCACCTCATCATCAAGCGTATGAAGGGAGTCGTACCCGTCCGAAGAATGAAATAACATGGCAAGATAACAGTGGAAGAGTGGGTTTATTGGCATTGCCCTTTTTCGATAACAAAGATCAGCAAGGGTTGCCAAAAGAACGAGATGGAGGGTAATGGATGGTGATGTGGTCGCATCGCACCGAGGAGCAGGCATGCTAAGATGGTGCAGGTGGTGGACCGAAAACGATGCCACCTACACTCACAAGATTAACCGTTAGTGACAAAATAACAATCTATATGCATGCTATGCGACAAACAAATGCAACAATCAAGTGCAACAAACCAACTGGGGTCTATACTACCGCTTTCTAATGTTCGCGCGGGCTAGGACATCCTACAGCCAGACCTACTCTGATACAAAGCCTGTGGCACCCCGGCTCAGAGAAAATCGGAACGCCCCGTATTCCAGCCCAGAGATTGAGGAGAAGTCTTCTAGAATACGGCACTGCTTAGCATAGAACAAACCAGCTTTCTATTATTACACGAATATGATTACAAGGTCTCCGATATTACAATGAATAACATCGGCACAGCGACACTATGCCATCCTCAGTTGCTCTATGCAAGTAGCAGAACAACTCGAATCAGCGGAATAACTCTAGCAGCGGAACAACGACGACGGTGGTGAACTCCAATCCGCATGGACTCTGGCTGGAATGCTCATCCTAGCTCGCGAACACAGGAACAACACCAAACAAGCAAGCAATCCAGGCATGACCTCCAAGCTGGCATGACATGCCAGGTCAGTACATTGAATGTACTTGCAAGCTCACAATTAACCAGAAGCATTCAAGACAAACAACAGCATGGCAATTACAGGTTAAGTAGGAATTATCATGCGATCATCAGGATAACATGGCATAAACAACGTGAACATAATACTGGTAGAACAATATGAGCATGGCATGAACATATGAATCTAATGATCCGAACATGCAACATGATGACACTATATGCATTATTTATTCTACTGGGGTTACCTCGTAACCATCACGTGCATCACTTACCAACCCCGGACATCACACGATCATCTCAGGATCAAATCAAGCTTGGTATAAAGAATACCGTAGTAATCATTAAATGAGCACAAGGAGCTTGATCTTTACCCATGATTCTCGCACAACATCACGAATATCCAACAACTCAGTATCCTCGATACCACGACGATCATTCCGGCGATCACAACCATGACCAACACTTGGTCTCAAACGGTGATCTTTCCGGTGATCACAACCAACTTATCTCATCGTCAAACCGGGGTTGTCATTAATCAAGTTATTATTAATACTATTGACTCACGGTGGGACCAACACGAACTGGGCCCTTATCCGTGGGCGCGGCTATCGATAGATTTAACACACACACTCTGCAGAGGTAGCACACTGTACCCACACCACGGAACCCATGGCTTCACACTCCCATTCGGGTGGACCAATGGCGTTCCGACAAATCCGATCTATTGCCATGGCACTCTCCCGGCCACTCCGACCAACACCCCTTTTGGGTTCAGTCCTGGGTGGCCCATGCCTACCAAAGCTCTTACGGCTACCGTCGTGGCAAAACGGTCCCAAACGGGGACAAAGCGCGCAAACAACTCGGGCTCACAAGGCTTATGCCGTCCTACCTGGCCAAGGTAGGAACCACGCATAACCTTCCCTACGTTGGAGGCACCGGCGAGAGGCATGACAATAGACCCGTTAGGGCCTTTCCCATACACAAGGCAAATGTGGTTGCACTGGTTAGCTCGATCTAGTGGCATCATGACTCAGCCAACAGTTGTTCAAGTTCAATTTAATCCGGTTAAACTTGAATGCAATATGCTGAGCCATGATAAAAATAACATGATGCAACTACAATGCATGAACATGATATCAACATAAGCATGAGAGTACGACATAACTATCCACTATATCAACAATGAATCATATCCAACGGAGCAAGGCATACTGACTAACATGAACATCACAAGTACATACTTCTCAGAACCATAGCATGACCACTAGCATCAACAATAAATATCATGCAAGAACATAACAACAATGCAAGCATTTAACCAACGAGATGTAATGAAACATGTATAACAACGGTACTCGGGACAGACGGCAGTTATGCACCGATGACCATCACCAACATCAACAGGTACTACTAGCAAGCATAAGCATAGGAAAGGAATTCTAGCAACTAGCAGGGCATGATAACCAGGTGCATAAAAAGATCGCAAGAAGGTAAGCACTAACCTAGAAGCATTACCGAAAAAATGATAACCATATTTTAAACAAGCAAACATTTAATAAATATTCAAGTTGAAAACCATGGCTACTACATGACTATCATGCAAGTGGGTATTGTGGCTTACCAGTGGTGAAGAAGGCACAGGGGAGAAGTGTGGTGAAGCCGCGGAAAGATTTGCTGGAAACAGTTCTCTCTGGGAGGGGCACATTTGGAGTTACGGTTGAAAAGATATGAAGGGTTGAAGTTCAGGGACTTTTCTACAAAAATATCATCACCAACAAGTCCAGGTGGGGTCCAGGACGGGGGCCGGTTTGGTCATCTCCTTCCTTTCGTTCCCCCTGACAGGAAGCAGAGGAGGGAGCAGGGGAAGACACCAGCGATGGGGGTGATTGGCTCCGGTCACCTTAAGGCGCGGCAAGGGACCCAGCGGGCTCCAGGCGGAGCGCCGCCTTCATTCAGGCAAGGGGCACTCTCCGGGGACGCGCAGGCCTGCTGTGGCTCGTGTCAACAGAAGGCAGAGGCGGGTGGCAGCCTTTGGCAGGGACGAGGAAACGCGGCCACTCCGGCGGCATGAGGAGTGGATGGGGAGGTGCGCCGGGCTCCAGTGGGTCTTCTGGTGGTGGAATGAGGAGGGGAAAGGCGTCGACTCGCTCGGATTTGAGAGGAGCCGAACGGCGGCCATGGTGGCAATGAAGGTCAAGGAGGGGCTCTGGTGCTTGGGGAAGTGGACGGGGAGGGGGAGTGGAGTGCGGGGAGGCCAGTGGTGAGGTCGAGAGGCGTCGGGGACGGCTTAAATAGCCAACGGGGGAGGAGGTCGAGCTGGGACCACCGCGGACGCGTGTCCGGCGCCGTGGACGCGTGCCCTCGCTCGCGATCTCGGAGGTAGACGACGTAGGAGGAGCAGTGGAGGCTCTCACGGGGTAGAGGAGGCTAAGGGGGAAGCAGAGGAAGAAGCCAAGCGCCATTAAAGCTCGGTCGGCCACAGTGCGTCTATGGGCACGCGGCGTTTTGCGTCGGTGAGCAAGAAGACGGAGGGGGAGAGGGGTCCAGGTGATCGGCGATGACGAGAGGAAGACAATAGACATGCTCACGCGCGCTAGGACGACGAGAGGAGGAGGGGCCCGAGCACAAATGACGTTCTGGCCGCGCACACTGCATGCCAAAGCGGTGGTCACCGAGTGCACTGGTGCACACAGTGCCACGAGCTAAGCCAAACGATGTCTGGGTTGGAGTTCTCCCTAGGGAGGTTGCATCTGAGGTGGTAGTACAGTTAAAAGTGCTATGATTAACTGGTAAACAACCTCTAAAGTTTACTGCAGTAAACTTGATCGTGTACTGTTGCTCAACAGGGAGGTGATTGGGTCAAATGGAGTTGTCTGGGAGGTTAAGGTAAAGAAGGACTTTCATCCTGGTAATTTTGAAAAGAATTGGACCACTAATTAATATAGTTGCTTTACAACTAAGTAATCTGGTCCAGAATGAAGATGAGGATGATGCTCTCAAATGGAGAAGCCACTTGAGCTGAACTTTGGCAAGGCAGGCTTATTTGGCCATATTTAGATGCTGCAAAAAGGTTTCATACCAATTGGATAAACCAAAATGGTACTTCCTTCACAAACATTTTCACTGACCAGAAAATTGAAAAAATTCTAGAGGAAAAATGGCTTGATGAAACATGCCCGCAAAATGGGTGGAGGTAAGTTACATGGATAATAGAAGGCATAGAAAAATTGGCAGCCATAATGGAGCAAGATAAAATATACTTGCTTCACAAACTGAAATTTTGGACAGAATCAAAGGATTGAAGGTGAGATCATATGGAGGCATGACATGATCTCTACTTTGGTGGAGAGTGATGATTTGGTTATATGAAGGGCCATGCAAAATTGCAACTCATTTGGATATGCCTAGCTTGTACTTCCTTCACAACAAGTTCCCTCAGACAGGAACATTGGAAAATCATAATTAAATAATTACTAGGCAAATGAGGTTGCACTTTGGCATGTGGCAATGATATGGACAGGAAAAGGTTTCCAAGGAGTTTTCGGTCAATTGTGCAAAGATAAATGGCACTTGCTTCACAATGTGCCATTTAGGACAGAAAAGGAAATGAATTAATTGAGCATGATGGGGAACATGGAAAATTAAATATTTTTCCATATTTGATGAAGATATGACCCAAACAATTTATGAGAATTTTTTGGGATTTTAGGAGTGATAGAAATATAGGTTGTTTCACAACCTAGGGCAGATTGGGTTATTCCTTTAATAGAAAAGGAATATTCCCAATAAAAAGAGTATTGGGATTTGGGCTAGGATGAAGATGACAGGGTTTAGGGAATGATTTGGGAATGAAAAGCTACTCTGGAAACAAAGAAGAGGGCATCTTCTTTGGGTTCTAGACCACAAAGCCACGGAAAAAGAAAACTCAAGCAAAAACCTCAGAAAAACAAAAGAAAAAGAAAGGGCCAAAAATCAGGCTATCACATGCTAGGGCAAGGATCGTGACGACGATCTACACCAACAACTTCGCTACCGTCAACACAAACTCTCTTCCCCTCTATGCAGCGGTGTAACACCTCTTCTCTGTGATGTAATCTCTACTTAAACATGGTGCTCAATGCTACATATTATTATCCAATGATATGTGGCTATCCTATGATGTTTGAGTAGATCCTTTTGTTCTATGGGTTGATTGATGATCGTGATTGGTTTGAGTTGTAAGTTTTATTATTGGTGTTGTCCTATAGTACTCTCCATGCGGCGCAAGTGTGAGGGATCCCCGTTGTAGGGTGTTACAATACATTCATGATTCGCTTATTGTGGGTGGCTAGAGTGACAGAAGCTTACACCCGAGTAAGGGGGTTGTTGCATATGGGAGCAAAGAAGACTTGATACTTAATGATATGGTTGGGTTTTACCTTAATGATCTTTAGTAATTGCGTATGCTTTCTAGAGTTCCAATCATAAGTGCATATGATCCAAGTAGAGAAAGTATGTTAGCTCATGCCTCTCCCTCATATAAAATTGCAATAATGGTTAGCGGTCTAGTTATCGATTGCCTAGGGACAAATAACTTTCTTGTGTTAAAAAAAGCTCTCTACTAAACAACTGACTTTATTATCTTGCAAATTACTCGTAGTTTTATTCTTGCTAAGTACATCTAGTTTTATTTTTGCAAACCTATCCTATCATCTACAAAATAGTTTCATACTTGTTCTAGGTAAAGCGAACGTCAAGTGTATGTACAGTTGTATCGATGGTCGATAGAACTTGAGGGAATATAAATTCTACCTTTAGCTCCTCGTTGGTTTTGACACTCTTACTTGTCGAGAAAGGCTACAATTGATCCCCTATACTTGTGTATTATCAAACACCTAGCTTAATCTTGTGAAAGAATGAAAATAATGCTAGAAATTATCCAACACATAGACTGTATGAATGATTTATGTTGCGAACCTTTTATGTTGGATTAAACCATGCATTCATAATGTTATTAGGTTCAGTTGTAGGACATAAATTTATGAACATGTCACAAGCTCAGGCTAAGAACTTTTGGACAATATGGTAGCAAACTATGACGATGGCAATACCAAGAAGGCTCCGATTACTAAAAAATAAAGTCTTGTTGAGTAAGTTGAGAGTTTAAATGTCAAAGTTGATATGCTTATGTGCTACCAATAATGCTTCCTAGTAATTCCTGTTGGTGAACTTACTGAGCAAAATAAAGAACATGTTGGTGTTGATTTTACAGTTAGAAAGAATTTCAACAATAATATATATTGGGATAACATTGAACCAACTATCCTATGACTTATTCTTCAGAAAAGTAATGTTTGTTGTAGTAATAATATACTTACTGGACTAGAGGCAATGATTACTTTTGGTAATATTTGATGGAGATATGCCCTAGAGGCAATAATAAAATGGTTATTATTATATTCCCTTAATCATGATAAAGGTTTATTATTCATGCTAGAATTGTTATGATCGAAAACTTAAATACATGTGTGAATACATAAACAAATACTGTGTCCCTAGTAAGCCTCTACTAGACTAGCTCGTTGATCAAAGATGGTTATGGTTTCCTAACCATAGACATGTGTCGTCATTTGATAATGGGATCACATCATTATGAGAATGATGTGATGGACAAGACCCAGCCGTTTGCTTAGCATATTGATGGTCCAAGTTTATTGCTATTGCTTTCTTAATGTCAAATACATATTCCTTCGACTATGAGATTATGCAACGCCCAAATACCGGAGGAATACCTTATGTGCTATCAAACATCACAACATAACTGGGTGATCATAAAGATGCTCTACAAATATTTCCGAAGGTGTTTGTTGAGTTGGCATAGATCGAGATTGGGATTTGTCACTCCAAGTATTGGAGAGGTATCTCTGGGCCCTCTCAATAATACACATCATAAGAAGCCCTGCAAGCAAAGTGACTAAGGAGTTAGTTGTTGGATGATGTATTACAGAATGAGTAAAGAGACTTGCCAGTAGCGAGATTGAACTAGGTATGAAGATATCGACGATCGAATCTCAGGCAAGTAACATACCGATGGACAAAGGGAATTACGTATGTTGTCATAAGGTTCGACCAATAAAGATCTTCGTAGAATATGTAGGAGATAATATGGGTATCCAGGTTCCGCTATTGGTTATTGACCAGAGAGGTGTCTCAGTTATGTCTACATAGTTCTCGAACCCATAAGGTCCGGACGCTTAATGTTCGTTGACAATATAGTGTTATATGAGTTAAATGATTTGGTGACCGAATGTTGTTCAGAGTTCTGGATGAGATCACGGACATGATGAGGAGTCTCTAAATGGTCAAGAGGTAAATATTAATATATATAGGAAAATGGTATTCGGACACCGGAATAGTTTCGGAGTGCACCGGATAGTCATTGGGTCACAGGAAGGGGTTCTGGACACCATCAATAAGTGTATGGGCTTAATGGGCCAAAGGATAGGACATACTAGCCCACAAGGGGGCTGGTGCACCCCTCTTCATCACTACTAGGGAAAACACTAGCAGTAGCATGGGAATAGTGCCTATCAGTAGCGCTGGTTACGACGCTACTAGTAAGGTGCTACAGCTAAAGGTTAGTAGTAGCGTCTGTTAGCCCACGCTACTGCTATATCGACTTAGTAGTAGCGCTCTCAGTAAAGAGCGCTACTAGAAATTACTAGCAGCGCTTCTCTCAGCCTGCGCTACTACTATTATTCCGTATTTCACTTTTATTTCATGTTGTATTCATACACCTTTATACAAGTTTTCATATAGCAGCAATTTAGAGATTGTTTTTACATCATAATGAGTTATTACATCACAGGGTGAAAGAACCGTGGACTAGTTTCAAGTGGATGGACATACACTTGAAACTAATTCACGGTTCTTTCACCCAATAATATAATAAAAATCATCATCATCATATCATTAACAACTTATCATCATAATACATCATTGTCATATAAAACCTCCTCATGATCATCGTTTTCATCAATGAGACATCACATAGCAAGTTGGTCACTAGTCATAATCATACCTACTCCTCATCATCAACTCTAACACATTGTACCACATAGGACCTACTACATTCTCTTAGGACCTACTATATTCTCTAAGGTAAAATAGCAAAAAACAAGATAGCCCCTAACTCTCCATTATGGAGAATGGAGATTATCCTGTCTCCAATTCTTGCCTTTCGCTTAATGTTGCTTCCAAGAACCTCCTTATGACTGTCCAATTTTTTTTTCCATTCTTTGATTAGCATGTGTTCACCGGTTTTAGAAATCCGATATGCACAGGTGAGATCCGTAGGATGACCTGGCTGTATTTTCAGAACATCAAGGCGACCATTCTGATACATCAGATGAGGCACACAATCCATCGAGAATTTCTGTTGAAAAACATAGTAATAACTTCGTAGTTAGCAATGATGTACTTGTTTTAGAAGTATGCAAAAGATGCACGGATGTCGTAATAGTAAAAATCTTACCAAGGTATCTCCATAGAAGTTACCATGGTTCAACACGTGCACTAGTGGCACGTATTCACCATAATTTGGAGGAGTTCGATAATAGGTATTGTAATTCTTAAGATCAGTAGAAAACGCGATCTGATGATTTTTCTCCTTATAAGTTAATTCGGAGCCATCGGTGTAGTGGGTTTTGTCTACCATCTTCCGCACATTCTTTGAAGAATGAAAATAAGCTATCAATGGAAATAAGTTGTCAACTATTTTGAAATAAAAAATATAAATTAGTTAATAACTATGTTTGAGAAACTCACATAGCGGTAGAATCACAAGCGTATCAACAAGGAACCAAATGTCCATATTGTCTTGCTCGATGTCAGGATCACCAAGATCCATGGTGACAATCATATCCTCATAAAAACCATACATCTTGCAAAGTGCTTCCCAATTTTGGCAACCAAAATGGGTTACGCTCTGAGAATTGTACAAATTTACTTCAAAATCCATATCATGATGGTTCCTTAGGTGTATTTTCTTTGTTTAAAAATTTTCATGGTCTTCAAAACCCATCCTCTCCAATACATAGCGTCTTGCATGGCATGGGATAAGCTAGTCGAATTGTAAAAGACGAAAATTAGACGTTGAAATAGTTGAAGTCATGCTTAATTACGAAAAAAACACTTGTCGTCGTTGCATACTGTTTCAACATCGAAGGTCTCCTCGAGCTTAATGCTGAAGCACTGATCTTCGTCCAGGTGAGGCCTGTTGCACAGACCTCGATCATCGTGGCACCAGCTGCACTCCCTCGGGAGGCTTTCGTCGTCTGAGTACGACATTTCCTATGTTCATAACTCAAAGATTAAACTTGTACAATTAAATATATGTACTAAAAAACCTAAATTAGATAATTATTATTCATCACGGGTTGACTATCAGTCTGTCGAAATGTCGTTTAATTATTTTTCGAGAAAATCTAGGCCACTCTATATTTCCTACATATTGTAGCACAAGTCATGCCAGAATTCATGGAAAAATCCGGCATGACCTTTGCTAAAAAAGGACATATCGAGTGCCTGAAATTTGCCGGAACATAAATTAATCAACACTCCGACAAAACATAGGCCACTCGGAGGTGTAACATGAACATGACCGGCCACTTGGGCAACCACATATCCTATTTGAGCAACACAAGATATATATGTTTTTATTTACATCATATCTTATAGGACTCATATTGACATGGAGATTTGGCTGGTCTCACCTCGAGGTCGGAGGGGGTCGGTGACGGGGACGACACCGGGGATGATGGAGGGGCTCCTTGATTTCTGCAAAAACAAAAACCCTATAAGTTATCAGTAATACATCCCGAATAATTGCTTAAACTAAAAAAATAACAACAAATATGACATGTTCAACTAGTTCTATTAATTCAACTAGTTCTTACTAAATATAAACTTACTATAAATAGAAAAAAAACTAGTTCTTTAAAAAAATAAAGTTGTTCAACTAGTTATATTAATTTTCTTAATAAAAATACATTAGTTCTATTAATTCAACTAGTTCAACTAGTTTATTAATTTACTTACTAATTAGTTCGCAAAAATAAAATTTACTTACTAATTATTTTAAACACTTACTAAAAACAGTAATAAAAACTACATTATACGATAGTAAAAAACATCTACTATTAACCATACTGCCCTAGTTAACTAGTACCATCACTACTACTTATTAACATCTACTACTACTAAAAATAATTATCTATGAACCTGAGCCCTAAATTAATATCTACTACTACTAAAAACATCTACTAACTAAGCAGAGAGAGGGGGGTGGGGGCTTACAGAGAGAGGGGAGAGACGGTGGCGTGGAGTTGCTCGACTACGGAGGTAGGGGCGGCAAGGGCGGGCTCGGGATCGGGCGGCGGTCCTGGGCGGGCTCGGGCGGCGATGGCGAGGTTGAGAGCGGCGGCGGGCGGCGGCAGTGAGGTTGAGGGCGGCCTCGAGCGGCGGCGGTGAGGGCATACTCGGGCTCGGGCGGCGGCGACAGAGGAGTAGGGGAACAGGGGGAAGGAGGACTTAGCAAAATTTTGAGCCCGCGGGTGGTTAAGTCGAACTAGCAGTAGCGCTCTTAAGGAAACACGCTATATCTAATTTAGCTATAGGGCGTTTTAGAAAAAAACCGCTACTGCTAAAGGAAGCAGTTATTTCTTTTGTTTATCCCAATATCAGTACCGCTTTGTCCTGGAAAAACGTTACAAGTCTAAGCATGCAAAAACAACAAAAATATACATTGGCCATCATTGATCTTTTTGTGTACAATCTAAATAGTCAACATCAATTCTCACCATACCTGTATAGGTACAAGCGAGGATTCATATTGCAGCCACAAATCCTACAAATATAGTTCAATGAAGACCAAGTGCTCGAGATAGTTTGAGAAGTAACATATTTAAGTTGGTACACACCTTGTTCGCTTAGCAGTATGGGACTAAACTTAATTAGTTGCGGTGATACTTAGCAGCAGTGAGTTTTGAAGAAAAACGTTGCTACTGAATACTTTAGCAGTAGCACGTCAAGGAGAAGGGCGCTACTACTATATCTACCCTGGAGGCAATGCCGTGGCAATTATAGTAGTAGCGCTTGTTTCACCTAGAGCGCTACTGCTATATGGGTGTTAGTAGTGCGGTTTCCTGGAGCTCGCTACTGCTAATTAGCAGGAGCATTTATTTTTAAACCACGCTGCTGCTAAGATTCTGTGTATAAGGTTTTCCCTAGTAGTGCATGGTCGGCCAACCCTAGGGGAAGGAATGGGGAGGGGTGGCCCCTCCTGCCTTTCCCTCCTCAGTAGAGAAAGTAAAGGGGGGGGCTCCTCCTCTTACCTTCCTCCCGCACTCATATATGGGAAGGGGGGCGTGGCTTGGGAAGTCCCCAAGTTGGATTCAGCCCTACTTGGGGCGCCCCTTGGCCTCTCCCCTCTCCCCACCTATATATATGTGGGAGGGAGGGCGCCTAGCACAACCAAAACATTGTCTTAGCCGTGTGCGGTGCCCCTCTCCACAGTTTTGTCCCTCGGTCATATTTTTGTAGTGCTTAGGCGAAGCCCTGTGGAGATAGCTTCACCATCACCTCACCATGTTGTCGTGCTGCCAAAACTCATCCACTACTTCACCTTCTTGCTGGATCAAGAAGGCGAGGACGTCACCGAGCTGAATGTGTGCTGAACGCGGATGTGTCGTACGTTCGGTACTCGATCGGTTGGATCGCGAAGAAGTTTGATTACATCAAGCAGGTTACTAAACGCTTCCTCTTATGGTCTACGAGGGTATGTAGATACACTCTCCCCTCTAGTTTCTATGCATCTCCTTGATAGATCTTCCGTGTGCGTAGAAATTTTTTTGTTTTCCATGCAACGTTCCCCAACAATATTATTCTTCAGTGCTATTATGTGGTATTGTGTTTGGCTCTTTATTATCTTGAGTTTTATAATGAATTTACACGATAGTAGAGACTGGAAAGTGCTTTGCTGAAATGTCATAGGTTTGAACTCTAAAATTAGGAAGAGGCCTATTAGGGAAAAAATTGAAGTAAGCCAATGTTCTGTTGTCTCTCTATAGGAAACTAAATCTGATTTTTTTACCATAGAGCCATAAGAAAGTTCTTCCCCAAAAGATTTGATAACTTTGCTTACTCACTTTATGTGGGTGCTTCTAGGGGTATCCTAGTTCTTTGGTGCTCTTCTGATTTGGTTCGTAATTTAATTGAAGTACAAAGTTTTGGCATTGTTATCAAATTCACTTTAGCTCATAACCACCAAAGCTGGACTCTAGTTAATGTCTATGGGCCTTGCCAAGGTCAATTAAGAGATAACTTTCTATATTGGCTCTACCACATTCAAATCCCTCAAGATGAACTTTGGTTATTTTTAGGAGACTTCAACTTCATCAGATCCATTGAGAACAGAAATATGCCAGGGGGAGATGTAAATCATATGTTCCTCTTCAATGATATTATTTGCCACTTAGGACTTCTGGAATTACCTTTGAAAGGGAGATGATAGACATGGTCTAAGATGCAGGGAGTACCTTTGCTAGAACAGTTAAACTAGCTTTTCACAACACCTACCTAGACAACAAAATTTCCAAATACCATTGTTTACCCTCTGTCAAAAACTGGCTCTGATCATGTGCCTTGTGTGGTTTCAATATCAACTTCCATACGCAAAGCTATGGTTTTTCATTTTGAGAACTAATGGTTGGCACGCCTAGTTTTTTGACTGTGTGCAACAATCTTGGTCTGCCCAACATGTAAAACGATTTCGATAACTATCTTAACTGAGAAATTTAAAATATTAAGGCATGATCTCAAGAAATGTCCACTAGTCTCGCAAGGCTAAAGCTCCTGATGCAAGCTTGTAATGATGTTATCCTGGCTTTTGATAATGTTGAGGAACAAAGATCACTCACTAGACCTGAATTCAATTTTAGGAAAATTGTCAAGTTGCACCTGGAAGGCCTGCTCCATCTACAATTTATATATTGGAAACAGAGGTGTATCATACGTTGGATTAAGGTGGGTGAGGAAAATTCCAAGTATTTTCAGGCAATGGCAACAGAGAGATTCAGGAGAAACACAATCTCTAGTCTAGTTAATGACGAGGTCATGGTGGTATCAACTCACAATGAGATGATTGGTTTCCTTTGGTCATCTTATAAAGACAGAATGGGGTAGCTCAAGGAAATGATATGTAGTTTGATTTGGAGAATATCATGAGGATTTATCTCAAACTTTCTCTATGACGCCCGGATAATTAGGATACAGTAATACCACATTAATGATGCCACATCACCACGGTTACTGTTGTTACTCTCGTGTTAGTTCAAAAGTGATTCAAATTCAAATTTTAATTTAGATCAAACGATAAAAGTTTTCAAACATTAAA
The DNA here is from genome assembly GCA_032464435.1 of Aegilops umbellulata. Lineage (NCBI taxonomy): Eukaryota > Viridiplantae > Streptophyta > Magnoliopsida > Poales > Poaceae > Aegilops > Aegilops umbellulata. Next base: position 412,817,757 of record CP136057.1, read on the forward strand.
ATAAAATGTTCTAAACATGCCAAATAAATCATAAATAATTATGGTGGATAATCCACAATTTTATAAAGTATTTAATTGCACTTAAATAAATAAAACAATAGCAAAAAAATTAATTAAATGCCTTCTATAATTTGCAAAACATAAAACTATTTTATTTGGGGGTCAAAATTTCTATATTTCATAAGACTAATATAGAAACTATTTTTATTCTATTAAACTAAAAAATTAACAAATAAGAAGAAACAATTTAATAGAAACTATAAAAGAGGTGAGGAATAAGGAGATCTACGAGGAGAACTAACACTTCGAGAGGGGTCGTTGGGAGCGGCAGAGGGCGTTCGAGATGAGCGTCGAAGGTGCAGCGGCGGCAAGCACCATATTGCAGTTGTCCAGCTCATCGGTAGGCTCCTCCTCCTCTGCCTCTTACTGAGCGCGCTCGGTAGAGAGAGGCTACCAGAAGTAGTACAAAGCCCCTCCGTAGTAGTAGTATTCAGGGGCCATTTTGTTGAGTTCATCTGACTATATATGTGGTGAAACTGTACAACGTACTTAAAATTAGCTAGTATATATAGTTGAACTAGCTATTTAAGTACGTGGTTGGCAACAATTGGGCAAAGGTTTGGTCGGGTCAGCTGTCGAGTTGAACTGTTTGTATAAAGAACGACTGCTTAATCTATGAATGAAATCTATGCTTAATTACTGAATTTTAGTTGCAAAAATTAGATAGTGCTAGTGATTTTTAGCTGCATATTTTGACAAATCGCAGTGTTACAAGGTTGACAAATGACAATGTTACTAGATCAACAAATGTCAATCTATCTAGTTTTACAAATGGAAATATACCCAATATGACAAATGCAAATCTTACCAAATTGTATGTACGTGGTTGCACACGGGTATCTGAAACAAGCGTTTGTGTTGAAGGGATGTACAAATCCTGCTCCACACATTTTCTCTTGTCTTAGTGCCGAAGTCTGGCTTTGCATACCATATTCAATCTGAACCGTTTGCATTGAAGAGATGCACAAATCCCACGTTGCGAATTTTCCCTTGACTTAGAGGGGAAGACCATAGATCTCACTTTGCATACGGGTGTTCTATCTAAAACGTTTGTGATTAAGAGGTGCAGAAATCCTGCTTGCCACATTGTCGCTTGACTTCCTTGGGGAGCTGTCGGTTTGCATACGGGTGTTCTAACTAAAATGTTTGTGATTAGTGTTTTATATTTAAAAACCATTGATGTTTTTTTCAAAAGAAACTCGTTTGATAAGTCTATACATTAGGAGAGAAAAACACAAGTTCATTCAAACCATATCTTTCATTCAGTCACACTGTGAATTTATATTCATATGATCGAGATACAATATTAAACCCAAGAAAACTATTTACGGTGGCGGCGGAGGCGGCGTGCCGCATCGGCGTTGTCGTTGTCGTCCTCCGAGACGTCGTTGTTGAAGTCTTCAAGGCATCACATAATGTTCTTCACTTGGAAATCAAACACCATGTCATCACACGATCGACGGGCGGGGCGCGGGAGGATGGCAACTGGCGGCGCTGCAAGCTAGCGGTCGACAGCGGCCTCCCATGCCACAGAGGAGGGCGCGCGCACGGGCACGGGCGCGACGAGTAAAGGCAAACACACGGGGACTGGCGTCGTGGTGGGTGGAGTGGAGCACATGGGCACGGGCGCTGGCGCTGGCATGTACGCGAGCTCGTGCGGGTCCGCGGATACCTCGCCGACGCCCATGGCTTCCAGCTCTGTGATAGTGCTTGGCGACCAGCCCATCAATGCTACGGGGATGGTCGCTGGCGCGGGCGTAGGGGTGGGAGCTAGGACGGGCACGGGGGCAGCAACCGCCAGGGCCAGCTCGTTCAGGGCCATGTCCATGAAGCCCCATTCCTCCTTATTTTCTATCTCCTCTGGCTCGGAGTTGACTTCACCAAACTTGAAGACTAGTGGCAGATGATCCTTCTGCGCCATGGCGTTGGTGGAGGTCTGTGGGAGGGAGGGGAACGGGAGGAGAATAGTAAGGCCGCCCATATTAAACAGCGGCTCGGGCGCCATTAATGGAGAGGACGCGAGCAAGGCGGGTGTCCATGGAAGTCAAAGGGCTCTCTTCCTAGTGAGCGTGCGTAGCATACATCTCGCGCGCTTCCCGTGAGCCTACGCATTGGAGGACAACTTGCACGCCTCTCGATCAGCTCTGCACACCGGACTGCACTCGCACGCCTCCTATTCAGTCAAGCAACTGTCCGCACGACACCTCCTATAGCCATTAAAAGCCAGACGCGTGGCGTCACGTGAATGGTTAACAGAACGCACATGATTTATATTATACAAACATTTGAGACGTTAGAGTGGCAGCTATTTTTTGAAAATGCCTTTGTTGGTTGTTATTCGAGTGCGTTTTCTCTTAGAATGGACAAAAAAAATTACCAAAGCATGTTGGGTGCATTCCATGATAGCATGCCAAGTTTCATAAATTTCAGACGAGTTTTGGATTTACTAGAATTTAAAAACAAAGTATCTCAACGTTTTGCCGGCAATCAATAGTGCCCCGGTGTTTGAAATTCATTCCCATTTCTTGCATGGGACCTAAGCATGCACCCAAGGACACATATTTCATATGTCAACCCATTTTTCTGCACTGTAGCATGTGCATGTAGTTCAAAATTTAATTATGCACATAAAATGCCTAGATAACCCAGTCAATGTATAAAAATGTCCAAGTGAACCCCGAAATATCCCAAAAATTGACACAACACTCATGTTGTTCTATGTTGACACTAGAGAAAATTTGAAAGCAAGAAGAGGCAATGGATATCGTTTCGTCCCCAAGGGTGGCACGTTCCCTTCCAAAATCATCAGGCTTGTTGTGAGAAGCTTTGGTTTGCGAAAACCTTATACCCAAACCAGCCCCAAATGGGATTTTTTTTACCACAACATGTTGATACCGCTCCATGATAGCATGTCAAGTTTCATCAACTTCAGACGGGTTTTGGATTTACTAGAATTTTAAAACCATGTATCTCAATGTTTGCGGCCGAGCGACGGTGGCAAGATGTTTGACATTCATTCCCATTTCTTGCATGGGACCTAAGCATGCAGCCAAGGAGACATATTTCATTTTTCAAACAATTTACATGCACTGGAGCATGTGCCTATAGTTCAAATTTGAATTATTCACATAAATGCATAGAAAATTCAGTTAATGTATAAAAATGTCTAAACGAACCCTGAAAAATCCCTAAAATTAACAAAACACTCATATTGTTCTATGTTGACACTAGAAAAAATTGAAATCAAGAAGAGGCAACGAATATCGTTTCACCCACAAAGGTGAAACATTCCCTACCGTAACCATGAGGCTTGTTGTGAGAAGCTTTGGTTTGTGAGAAGCCTATACCCCAACCTGCACCAAATGGGACAATATTTTTACCACGACATGTTGATGCCATTCCATGCTAACATGTGAAGTTTCATAAATTGTAGACGTGTTTTAAATTTACTAGAATTTAAAAACCATGTATCTCAATGTTAGAGGCCGAGCGACGGTGGCAAGGTGTTTGCCATTCATTCTCATTTCTTTCATCGTACTTAAGCATCCAACCAAGGACACACATTTCAATTTTGAACCCATTTGTATGCACTGGAGCATGTGCATGTAGTTCAGATGTGAATTATGCACATAAATGCATAGAAAACTTCGTTAATGTATAAAAATGTCCAAGCAAACCCTGAAAAATCCCAAAAATTGACACAACACTCCTGTTGTTCTATGTTGACACGAGAAAAATTATGAAAAGAAGAGGCAACAGGTATCGTTTTGTCCCCCCAAGGTGGAATGTTCCCTACCGAAACCATCAGGCTTGCTGTGAGAGAAGCTCTGGTTTGCGAAAAGCTTATACCCAAACCTGCCCCAAATGGGACAACATTTTTACCACGACATGTCGATATCGTTCCATGATATCATGTAAAGTTTCATGAATTTGAGACGAGTTTTTGATTTACTAGAATTTTAAAACCATGTATCTCAATGTTTGCGGCCAAGCGACAGTGTCAAGGTGTTTGACATTCATTCTCATTTCTTGCATGTGATCTAAGCTTGCAACCAAAGGACACACATTTGATTTTGCAACCCGTTTTTATGGAATAGAGCATGTGCATGTAGTTCAATTTTAATTTATGCACATAAATGCCTAGAAAACTCAGTTAACATATAAAAATGTCCAAACGATCTCCGAAAAATTACAAAATTTAACACGACACTCTTGTTGTTCTATGTTGACACCAGGAAAAAATTGAAAGCAAGAAGTGGCGACCTATATTATTTTTTCCACAAAGGTAGCACATTTCTGTAATGGAAACATGAGGCTTCTTGTGAGAAGCTTTGGTTTATGAGAAGCTTATACCATAACCTGCCCCAAATGGGACAATATTTTTTACCCCAGCATGTTGATGCCATTCCATGATAGCATGCCAAGGTTCATGAATTTCAGATGGGTTTTGGATTTACTAGAATTACAAAAGCAAGTACCTCAACGTTTGCCGGAGAGCCACAGTGCCGTGGTGTTTGAAATTCATCCCTATTTATTGCATGGGACATAAGAAAAAACCCATGGACACATATATGATTTTACAACCCATGTTGGTGCGGCGGAGCATGTGCATGTAGTTTAAGTTTAAATTGTGCACCTGAAATGGCTAGAAAACCAATTTAATGTATAAAATGTCCAAACGAACCCAGAATAATTCCAATTTTTTACGACACACATATAGTTGCATGTTCACTGCAGATAAAAGTTCCAACAATTAAAACACCCTCCATTGCCGCTGTGACCCCATTATGTAATTCAAATCAAGATGAAAAAGCAAGTAGATCACACACAGTTTATTATCACCAACCGTGTGAGATGCAGTACAAAATATCTTGGAGCATCATCGGAGTATAGTACGCCTATGGCTTACGTGAGAAGGTGCGTCAGCTACGGTCCATAGCCTGCATGTCAAGCACACTAGCTCGCTCCCCAAATATCATTTCACTGTTCAATCATCGCGGGTGAAAGATGGGGACATGGACATGCGTCGTGAGGGCGACTTCGGCGGCCCACTCCGGAGAGAGTGTAGGCGCAGCCGCCATGTGCGTGCTAACAAGGTGCATGAGCGCGGACGCAATCTGCGACCGGGCGGCCAAGGCCGCCCAAACGGCCATTGTTGCTTCTCAGGTAGCAGCATCAACATCTGCCTCGGGGATAGCAATTGGCGAGAGCGGCACATCAGTTGTCTGTTCCGCAGCGTCGACCATAGCCCTAATGGAGTCCGCCCACGACCGTGTCGAGGCCGCCCACGCCAAGCTCGTGGTATTCACCACACAAATAGAACGAAGCTTCTCCGATAACAGTCAGCAACCCACGACCAAAGAGTTGGCAAACACCGAGAGCGTTCAAGCAGCCGTCCGTTCCTCCTTCGCATACCTTGCCACAACGGAGGCCATCCAAGCCCAGATCGCGGCTGCTCACACCCAGCTCATGGCGGCCTTTTCCAAAGAGATGGCGGGCACGGATGGCGAGATGCTTGCCGGGTATGGTGTGATGGATGCCATGGAGGCCATTGTCGGTGTCAAAACCAGCGGATCTTGGGTATGGGGTCCCGAACTTTGCGTCTAAGGTCGATGGTGATAGGAGACAGGGGACACAATGTTTACCCAGGTTTGGGCCCTCTCTATGGAGGTAATACCCTACTTCCTGCTTGATTGATCTTGATGAATATGAGTAATACAAGAGTTGATCTACCATGAGATCGTAATGGCTAAACCCTAGAAGTCTAGCATGTATGAATATGGTAATAAGTCTTCCCCTCCGGACTAAGTCCTCCGGTTTATATAGACACCAGGAGGATCTAGGGTTACACAGGATCGGTTACAAAGAAAGGAATATACATATTTGGTCGCCAAGCTTGCCTTCCACGCCAAGGAGAGTCCCATACGGACACGGGTGAGAGTCTTCGGTCTTCATATCTTCACAGCCCATCAGTCTGGCCCATGGCTAACAGGCAGGATGCCCGAGGACCCCTTAGTCCAGGACTCCCTCAGTAGGCCCTGAACCTGGCTTCAATGGCGAGGAGTCCGGCGTGCAGATTTGTCTTCGACATTGCAAGGCGGGTTCCCCCTTTCCGGATACTTCACAATGGTCTTTGCACGATCAAGTTCGGCGCTGCAGCACGAGTAGCATATACTTCCACAGAGGGCATAATAATTTATAAGTCCAATCCTCTGGCAACTTTTTACAACATGACATCACGTTAGTCTGGTCATTATTTGGAACCGTTTTTTCGCCTGCCGCCCCACGTTCCGAGACGCGGTTGTCATTGGCACGTCTTATCCAAGCATAGATCGTGTCCCCTTATTAAGGGATTCTTTATCGACACGGACGTGGGTAACCCAACCGTCTTTAGGGTACAACTCCTTGGGAATAGGAAAGTTTGAAGGCCCAGGAGGAGGCGTTCGATATTCACGGCCATTATAAAGGGTTACAGACCCGTCTTTCTTCTCCACGCTTGCTTCTTCCTCAACCCTTACTACCTCGAGTTCCAACACCTAGGTCTCAATCGCCACAAGCCTTAGTCATGTTCGGATCCAACCGTCAAGGCCGGTGGGTGGCTTCTTCTGTCACAGAGGAGGATATTGCGAAGCTTCGGGCGGTAAGATATTTGACCGCAGAAATCCTCCATCGGCTTCCCACGAAAGGCAGGTTATCCCTACCCCCAGATCCGGCGAGACGGTCTTGTTCGGTTCCCACTTCCTCCGAGGATTAGGGTTTGCCCTTAATCCCTTCGTTCGGGGGCTCATGTTCTATTATGGACTAGATTTTCACGATCTCTCCCCGAACTCTGTTCTTCTCATCTCGGTGTTTATTGTCACGTGCGAAGCCTTCCTCCGAACTCCTCGGCACTTCGGCTTGTGGCTCAAGACCTTCAATGTGAAGCTGCAAGTGATAGAGGGGGAGAAGGCGGAGTGCGGTGGTGCCTTAGTGGGCAAGCTTACCAGCGCTGTTTGGCTACAAGGATGCTTCACAGAATCTTCCGACTTATGGCAGCAGGAGTGGTTCTATATCACCAAGCCCCATGGTTCCAAGTGGGCAGTTGCGCCTGCATTCCGATCCAGCCCCCCAATTCAGCTTGCATCATGGATTAATAAGGGTTTGGACTGGGGATCAGTTGATGAAGTGCGGACTCTACAGAGTCGTATCCGAAGCCTCATTAAGAAGGATATCGATCTTGTCAACATTATTTAGGTAATGCTAGTCCGCCGGACCCAGCCGTGCCAGCGACAACCTCTCCGCATGTGGGAGTTTAATCCAGAAGGGCCACAGACTCTTTAGCACTACGCACGAATGTGACACTCCAAAAATTTCATTTGGGTTTTTGCAAAATCCTTGCTGGATTTTCCTTGAAATTTGAGGCTTTCAGTAAAACAACCTTCTTAAAATTTCCTTTTCCTTGACTAGGGTTTTTCTGTTTTCTCCTTCAAGCCCTGGGTTTGACCTTCTTAAAAACTCCTTCTCTCTATTGTTTCCCTTCTCAGATTTTTTTATTGGAGTTTTCTTTTTAAGAAAAACTCTATGAAAAAGATTTGGGATTTTCATTCTATTGAAAACCATCCATGACCTTGTACCTTGCCCATGAGGCAATACCACTCCAACATCTTCACCCCTCCTTGTCAACAACTCAAATTCCCTATCCCAACTCATCCAAACAAGTTTTGGATTTTATTTTTATCTCTCAAATATTTTCTGTCAATTATTTTGAGCCTGATGGATTTTCAAAGCAAGTACCCTTTTCCATTTGAGATTTGACTTCAAACCAACTCTACTGGCTAGTCCTTTGCACCCACAACCCAGAACCATCTTGATCCACTCATCTTCTTTTCAAATTTTCCAACTTACACTCCCTGCAAGTTTGGACCAGATTTGTCAAATTTGGTGAAATTCATATCTACACTTCTCCAAAATTCCACCAAAAATCAGGCAGCCTACTAGAGCAATGAGAAGTCACTCCACCAAAAATCAGCCCAAGGAAAAATCCCTACATGCCTGGATCATTCTGTCGAACACCTTGCATGCACTGTTCAAACACATTCAGCAAATTCAGTCTTCAGTGTTGATTTCTTCAGATCATCTTCAGTCACGCGCACACAGTGCCCTTGGCTTGGCACGTTGCTCGCCGCCTGGTCTGCGTGTCCAGAGCCCCGCACGCGCGCTTGGCTTCTTCCTGGCGTCGGTGGCGCTCTGACCCGACCGCGCCGGCGTGTCCCGCGGCGGCTGAACCGCCGTGGCAGCCAACAGGGAGCAGAACGGCGGCTCAACGCCGTTCCGCGCCGCACAGCCCCGCCGATGGCTCCGCATGTCCACCTCCACGCCAGCGCACGCATGCAGCACAGCCGTCGTGGCGCGGCACGCACAGAGCGTGCTCTCTGCCGCCGATGGACCCGCGCCGTCCCGTTCCGTCGAGCTCCACCTCAGCAAGCTTAAACCAACGCCGTTGGCTCCAAAATGGACTCCGCGAACCTCCACGACGGTGCTCAACTCCTAAACTCCCCCGACCAAGCACTGCACCACCGTAATCACTCGCCGGAGAACGCCGTTCTCGGCCACCGCCTCGGATCGCCTATAAAAGGAGACCCCGAGCCCTTCCGCGAGCACGCACCACCCCTACACTCCACCAACGCCGTGCCAGGTCACTGGGAGGACCTCGAGGAGGTCTCCTCCCCCGACTCCGGCCACCCCGCTCCGCCTCGGCCTCCAGCTCGATTCGCTCCGGTGAGGTCGTCTCTGGCGCCCAAACTCCGTCCATCTCCCTCTCTAGCTACCAGATTCTTAACCCCCTACTCAATTTGATCAGTGCAGCTCTCTCCGGCGACCTCCAACCACGCCCGAACCGCCGTCCGCCGGAGCAGGGGCCACCGCCGACGTGGTGCTTCCCGGCAACCACCTCGACCACCATCCAACGCGGAATGGCACCCTCAGCACGGAGGTAACCTCCGATCTCTCTGCCTCGCCGTGGATCGCCGCCGGCGACCACCGCGGCTCTCGGGCGCCAGCGAGCCCGACCCGCCTCTTTTAAATTTTAAACCTGACAGATGGGACCCGCCTGTCAGCTTCTCTGTCTTTTCTATTCGAATCGTTTTATGAAAACGCCTTCGGGCAAAATACGCTTTCTCCGTTGCGCTTGCGCATTTCCTATCGAACCGTTTTCTGTTTTCTCAGTTAGAACCCTGGAAAGTTTCTGTTTCATTACAGATGAGTCCCTGGGCAAAAACCTTTATAACTTTTTATCAGAAGCATATTTTTGAGTGATTCTTTTTCTGTTCTCTTCAAAATTTTGTCTAGTTTTTTATCAGGTTTATTTGAAAAATATTTGCAATACTTTTTCTGCACCTCTCGGTATTCACGTTAGCGCGTATGTTTTCTCTGTACCGTAGATACCGACGGAGGTGACGGGGCCGCAAACTTCACCGAGCTAGGCTCCGACTACTCTGAACCAGGCAAGCATGTTCGAACTTCTGATATGATGAGTGTATTGGCATGGTTGCATGTAGATAGTTTCATGGCATGCGTGGAGCATACCGATGAACCGTTCATTATGCATTGTTGGAGCAAGTAAGCCCGATGATTTCACACGTCGAGGGACGTGAGTATGTAAGGCCATGTGTTGGCATGAAGATGGGTAAGATGGCAGTGTTGTAGCATGCCAGTCTTAGGCCATGTAAGTTATCTTCAGCACCAACCCGTATCGGTTGGTTCATATCCATTCCCTTTCCCTGTACTACCACCTGTTTCCCGAAAGGGATATGGTTTAGTAAGTCGCAAACCGCTTTCTTGGTACACACCAAAAAGGAGAGGCCGGGATGCTGGTTCCATGGCCCTGGATTAAAGCCAGGCATCCGGTCAGGGGGCATGGGTGTTTCCGGTTGGGACCGAGAGGGGGGCACCCCTTAGAGCGCGCGTATATAAATTTGATCCCATGCTATTCGAGATTGTGATCTCCCCGTCTCAATAGTTTTTCTTGGACGATGTTGAGGGTGATTCCTGGCATCGAAGAGTTGGATGGGTGTGTACTAGATTGCTGTGTTTTCTTCTGAAATACCATAACGGAACTAGTCCTAGTGACTACGGAAATCCGTCGACTGTGGGAAATTTTTGTACAAACTCTGCAGAGCTCCATATCCTTAAATCATCTTATCTATTTCCAAGTTCCCTGCTAACAGTCATGTGCCAGTTTGGTGACAGATTTCCCGGTGGGACGCATGAGCTCTAAGACCGGTTAAATGTTTATTCTTGTGGATGGACTAACCCGTTTAATTCCATGAGTTGATTATATTTATGATGAGCATATTATTTCCTTATCAGTTAAAGCCCTTTATGTGGTGTCGCTCAGATGCCCGACTGTGGCATTTCTTTTAAAGCCCTTTATGTGGTGTCGCTCAGACGCCCGACTGTGGCATTTCTTTTAAAACCCTTTATGTGGTGTCGCTCAGACGCCCGGCTGTGGCATTTCTTTTAAAGCCCTTTATGTGGTGTCGCTCAGACGCCCGACTGTGGCATCTCTTTTAAAGCCCTTTATGTGGTGTCGCTCAGACGCCCGACTGTGGCATTTCTTTTATAGCCCTTTAAGTGGTGTCGCTCAGACGCCCGATTGTGGCATTATTATTCCGCATTTTCCGCTCGAGGAGTCTTTCAGACACTCGTTTGGCACCAGTATTATTATTCCGCATTTTCCGCTCGAGGAGTCTTTCAGACACTCGTTTGGCAGCAGTATTATTATTCCGCATTTTCTGCTCGAGGAGTCTTTCAGACACTCGTTTGGCACCCAGCATTATCACTTCTATGTCTGATCGTACTGGTTATTTATCCATGTATTTCATGTTGGCATTTGTTATATCTTACGTCCGTACTGTCTTGCGAGTACTTTCAAAGTACTCACTGGCTTGTTGATTTGGCCAGATGCTGACGAAGGTGATCTCATGGATGAAGAGTTCGATAGCGAATCCGACGCCTAGAGGAGTCCCAGTCAGTCTCTTGCAACCCTGGAGTTGGTCACTGTTTCATATCCGCTTCTGCTACCCTAATAAATTCTTCGAGCTTCACCTCGACGCTCGATGGGATGTTAGTTTGAGAATCCCATAACCACTCCCACTGTGTTACTCCACCTCTACCTTATTTGCGAGTCAGTAGTATGCCACCACTCCCTTGTGTCATTATTCGCCTTTATGTATAATTATTGGCACGCTTGTAATAAATTGTTGAGCATCGTCAGCTCAACCCTGTCATATATTTATGCTACTGGCTTATTGTATCAAAAGTTTGTCTGCCAGTGAAGAGGGTTTTATCTCAAACTGGGTTATAAAGATTGGTTCCTCAATAAATATTTTTATTGGGAAAACCGGTCGTGACAAGCTTGGTACCAGAGCCAGGCTGACTGTAGGAAGCCACTAGGTGCGATCGCTAATCGGTTATGAGCATGATAGAGCTTATTCCTGTTTTTACAATAGTAGTCATTTTTCTGACAGTCAGCATATATTTATGATCTGACCATTCAGGATTTTTGCCTACTTTTGTAGATGGCCGACCGCAGCTGCGAGTCTCAGACCTTCGCCAACGTACCCGATGGGTTCGTCAAGCTTCTCTCCTTCGTCGTTCAGGTCGCGATGGGGCCGTCTGTGCGCCCAGTCGTCACTCTCTGTCAGCACAGAGTCAACGACAGTCTGACTATGCACCAGGCCGCGGTGCAGTTCAAGGGAGGGCGTGGTGATCTACGCCGCTTCCGATTCTTGGGGAGAGCCATGCCTTCAGAGAAGCATGCCATCCAGATGGCAGCCCGCGAGGCGATAGCTCGTCTCAGGGATGTCCTTCCCGCAATGAAGACTCGTCACTACCGCTACCTACCTTGCCATGTGCCCTACACCTGTCACTACGCATTCTCCTGCCACAGAGGAGAACGGGACGAGGCTTTTGAGATGCTTATTGAGTATCTCCGGGACTTGGAGGCAGCCTTCGACAACTTGGTGGATGACTTTGTGGCCGCCCGCATGGACTCAGTCCACGGTTGTGCCGCCAACAGGAGGGAGCTCCTGCCCACCGCATCGCCACTGACTTTCGTCTCGTCCTCTGCATCCCATGCTCCTGCTCGTCGCCTGCCTACCACCGAGGAGTTCAACCAGGTCATTGCGCCCACTCCAGCGCGCACTGCTCCGCCACTCGCACCAACTCCAATCCGTGTTGTTCCGCCCCTGGCACCCGCTCCATCTACTCGGCGCAGTACTACTCGCATGGAGCCTATCAGCGAGGAGGTCGAGTCCCCGGCTTCGCTACGCCTCACCCTTGGCAGGGCCAAGGACGTCGTCAACATCTCCGACTGAGTACGCATAACCGCCATGCGTTGCATTGCCATGTAAGAGGTTGTGAGAAGTAGCTTGTTTGCGCATCATGTAGGATCTGGAGAAGTGCACTAGCCTAAATAACATGTCAGGATTATGTACGCATATCCTGAGTGATGTATTGTATAATTATCGCCGCGTGTAAGATACGTAATGATGCAGTCCTTCTCTATGCGCAAATCGATTTGTTTTCCCTCGAGTATGTTGGTTTTAAAAAAAAATATCTGTCAACCTTGTGCATTATGGGTTTTATCTTTGCAACCCTTCCTTTTTTCTTATGGTTTTATAAATTCATCCCAAGAGTGAAAAATGTCTCGTCCTTGGACTCGCTCCATGCCCACTCCACCAGAGGAAGATTATGGCAACCAACCGGACAACAACTTTGCACGAGGGCAGTCAAGTCAACACTATAATACTCAATCAGGCAACAATCTTACTCGAGGTCAGACAAGTCAACAGGACAGTGAAACGGCACTTTCCCAAATGTGCCACCTTTATGAACAGAGTCAGCAACAACATCGGGAAATGATGAACCAAGTCATTAACATGGGAAATCACCATGGGCAGTATCCGCAGCATTCCAAGCTATCTGAGCTACAGAAGACACGTCCCCCAACATTTTCTCATACTGACAAGCCACTTGAGGCCAAAGACTGGCTTCGCGATATGGAGAGAAAGTTAATTATTGCAAAATGCTCAGACCCAGAAAAGGTACTGTACGCACCACATTATCTCACGGGAGCAGCCGCATCCTGGTGGGAAAATTTTCTGCACATGCATCCCAACGAAAATGATATAACATGGGATGATTTCAAGGAAGGTTTCCGTGGCGCGCATATTCCTAAGAGTATTATGAAAATCAAGAAAAGAGAGTTCGATGACCTCAAGCAAAGGAACATGACAGTGTCAGATTACAACAGCCAATTTACTCTATTATCCCGCTACGCCAACGAAGAGCGTATGACTGAAAGCAAGAAAATGGAGAAGTTCCTTGACGGCCTAGCACCCGCGCTTAAATGCCAACTGGTCATACACACTTTCCCAGATTTTAAGACGCTGGTGGATAAAGCCATTACTCTGGAGAATGAAAGACGCAGTTTGGATGATATCCGCAAGCGAAAGAGGGACCAGACTAACCATGCTCGCAATCACCGGAGTAAGACCGATTTTCAGAAGGGTGGGACGCACAAATCATCATCCAACGTCTCACGCCCAACAAGGAATTTTCATGCTAGGGACAAGGAGTTCACCTATCGCCCAGGTGTTACTTGTTACGCCTGTGGAGAAGAAGGACACTATGCCAAGCAGTGTCCCAAGCCAAGAAGCTCAGCACCAAAGCCGAACAACGGCAACAATAATTCAGCGCCCAAGCGAAACAACTTCAATCCCAACAATAACCACAGGAAAGGTCATTTGAACCACGTGACCAAAGAGGAGGCACAAAATGCTCCAGATATCGTACTCGGTACGTTCCCTGTCAACACAATACCTGCAACGGTTTTGTTTGATTCTGGAGCTTCTCACTCTTTTATTTCGAAAATTTTTGCTTCGCAAAATAATTTTTCGATGCTTCCTTTGGAGAAATCCATGATCATCAAGTCCCCTGGAATTCAGCAAGTTACTCAGAATTACTGTCAGGATGTGATTATTGAGTTCAAAGGATTGAAGTTTCACACCAATCTCATTGTGTTGGAAAATAAAGGACTAGATGTCATCCTAGGGATGGACTGGTTAACCACCAACAAAGGTTTCATTGATTGTTTCAATCGGACCGTGATTCTCACACACCACCATGGTAAGACAATAAGAGTATCCGCCAAAGAAAGGGAAATGCCCAGACAACCAAGACCGAACAAGGTGGACATTTCTGAATTAAACAAGGTTCCAGTAGTACATGAATTTCCAGACGTATTTCCCGAAGAGCTACCAGGCATGCCACCCGACCGAGAGATAGAGTTCAGCATTGAGCTAGCACCAGGAACCACCCCCATATACAAGAAACCATACAGATTGGCACCATCCGAGTTGGTTGAACTGAAGAAACAAATAAAGGAATTGCTTGACAAGGGATACATTCGAGCCAGTTCCTCACCATGGGGATCACCAATTTTGTTTGCCAAAAAGAAAGATGGAACACTGCGATTGTGTATTGACTACCGAGCACTCAACATGGTCACAATCAAGAACAAATACCCGATGCCAAGAATAAATGATTTATTCGATCAACTCGCTAAGGCCAAGGTATTCTCAAAAATCGACCTAAGGTCGGGATACCATCAATTAAAAGTACGAACAGAAGATATCCCCAAGACAGCCTTCACCTCCAGATATGGACTGTATGAGTTCACAGTAATGCCTTTTGGATTAACAAATGCCCCTGCATATTTTGTTCACCTCATGAACAAAGTATTTATGAAGTTTATGGACAAGTTCGTTGTGGTATTCATCGACGATATTTTAGTATACTCCAAAACACCAGAAGAACACGCTGAACATCTCAGAATGGTACTAGGAGAACTCAGGAAACACCAATTGTACGCCAAGTTCAGCAAGTGTGAATTTTGGTTAAGGCAAGTAGGCTTTCTAGGCCACGTGCTAACCCAAGACGGGATCGCTGTGGACCCAGAGAAAGTCAAGGCCGTACTTGGCTGGAAGTCACCAGCCAGTGTAACGGACATACGGAGTTTCTTGGGAATGGCAGGATATTACCGCAGATTTATTGAAGGATTCTCCACCATAGCCAAGCCAATGACGCAATTGCTCAAGAAAGATAAGAAATTTGAATGGACAGAAGCCTGTGAGAAAAGTTTCCAAGAGCTAAAACGGAAATTAACAACAGCACCAGTATTGATTGTGCCGGACATACGCAAGAATTTTGAAGTATTTTGTGACGCGTCCAGGAAGGGACTCGGATGCGTATTAATGCAAGAAGGCAAGGTTGTCGCATACGCTTCAAGGCAACTTCGCAAGCATGAGGAAAACTATCCCACTCATGACTTAGAAATGGCAGCAGTTATTCATGCACTCAAGGAATGGAGGCACTTCCTACTTGGAAATCGATGTGAAATATATACGGACCATAAAAGTCTCAAATATATTTTCACACAGCCAGAGCTGAATTTAAGGCAACGACGCTGGTTGGAGCTAGTAAAGGATTATGATGTCGGAATCCACTATCATCCTGGAAAAGCAAATGTAGTAGCCGATGCTCTTAGTCGGAACCCCAGCGCCAACCACAACAATCTGCCCAACTTAAGACCCGAATTCCAACAGGAATTTGCCAGACTCAACTTGTTGATGATAGCAGAAGGCACCATAACAAACTTGGAGATACAGCCCAACCTTGTGACAAGAATCAAAGAAGCCCAGCCCGGTCACCCCAGCATTGAAGGTATCAAAAGAAAGGTGAGTATGGGCAAGGCCTCGGAATTCATCATAGACGAAGAAGGGACACTATGGTACGGAAACAGACTCTGCGTACCGGACGTAGAAGACCTCAAACGGCAGATTCTAGCTGAAGCCCACACCGCTCCATATTCGATCCACCCTGGAGGAACCAAGATGTATAAGGATATCCAAGAAGGATTTTGGTGGCACGGTATGAAAAGGGACATAGCCACCTTCATTGCATGCTGCGACTCTTGTCAACGTATAAAGGCCGAACATCAGAGACCAGCTGGACTACTGCAACCAAATAAAATACCTGAGTGGAAATGGGATGAAATAGGGATGGATTTCATTGTCGGACTACCTCGATCACGACACGGGAATGATGCCATATGGGTTATCACCGACAGATTGACTAAGGTGGCACATTTCATTCCAGTAAAGACGACCCACACCACTCAGAAGCTTGCCAAAATATATCTCTCTCGCATAGTTTGTCTGCACGGTGTCCCGAAGACTATAATATCCGACAGAGGAACACAGTTCGTCTCAAGATTCTGGGAGCAGTTACAACAGGCTCTAGGAACTCAACTAGCCTTCAGCACGGCATACCACCCTCAGACAGATGGACAAACAGAATGGGTAAACCAGATTTTAGAGGACATGCTGAGAGCATGTGTCCTCACCTACGGAGCCAGTTGGGAAGACAGCCTGCCATACGCCGAGTTCGCGTACAACAACAGTCATCAGGCCAGCCTGTAAATGGCACCATTTGAAGCCTTGTATGGACGAAGATGTCGTACCCCGTTAAATTGGTCAGAGACCGGAGACAGCCGTATCTTCGGCCCAGACGTGCTCAAGGAAGCCGAGGAAAAGGTCCAACTAATCAGAGATCGGCTCAAGACCGCCCAAAGCCGGCAAAAGAGTTATTACGATCAGAAACATCGTGGGGTCAACTTCGAACCCGGTGAATTCGTGTACCTACGGGTGTCACCTATGAGGGGGTTGCAGCGATTCAAAATTAAGGGAAAGCTAGCGCCAAGATTCATCGGGCCATTCGGTATATTGGCACGGAAAGGCGCAGTAGCATACCAACTAGACCTACCTGAGGAACTGTCAGATATTCACAACGTGTTCCACGTATCGCAATTGAGGAAATGTGTAAGCAACCCAGAGAAACAAGTATCCCATGAGAACATAGACATGCAGCCAGACCTCACTTATCGGGAACACCCAGTAAAGATATTAGAGGAGTCTGAAAGGAGGACCCGACAGAAAACCGTCAAATTTTTCAAAGTTCAGTGGAGTAATCACACCGAAAGTGAAGCAACATGGGAAAGAGAGGACTTTCTCCGAACAGAGCATCCTCACTTATTTAAGGATCAACTGAAATCTCGGGGACGAGATTTTTCCTAAGGGGCTAGGTGTTGTGACACTCCAAAAATTTCATTTGGGTTTTTGCAAAATCCTTGCTGGATTTTCCTTGAAATTTGAGGCTTTCAGTAAAACAACCTTCTTAAAATTTCCTTTTCCTTGACTAGGGTTTTTCTGTTTTCTCCTTCAAGCCCTGGGTTTGACCTTCTTAAAAACTCCTTCTCTCTATTGTTTCCCTTCTCAGATTTTTTTTATTGGAGTTTTCTTTTTAAGAAAAACTCTATGAAAAAGATTTGGGATTTTCATTCTATTGAAAACCATCCATGACCTTGTACCTTGCCCATGAGGCAATACCACTCCAACATCTTCACCCCTCCTTGTCAACAACTCAAATTCCCTATCCCAACTCATCCAAACAAGTTTTGGATTTTATTTTTATCTCTCAAATATTTTCTGTCAATTATTTTGAGCCTGATGGATTTTCAAAGCAAGTACCCTTTTCCATTTGAGATTTGACTTCAAACCAACTCTACTGGCTAGTCCTTTGCACCCACAACCCAGAACCATCTTGATCCACTCATCTTCTTTTCAAATTTTCCAACTTACACTCCCTGCAAGTTTGGACCAGATTTGTCAAATTTGGTGAAATTCATATCTACACTTCTCCAAAATTCCACCAAAAATCAGGCAGCCTACTAGAGCAATGAGAAGTCACTCCACCAAAAATCAGCCCAAGGAAAAATCCCTACATGCCTGGATCATTCTGTCGAACACCTTGCATGCACTGTTCAAACACATTCAGCAAATTCAGTCTTCAGTGTTGATTTCTTCAGATCATCTTCAGTCACGCGCACACAGTGCCCTTGGCACGTTGCTCGCCGCCTGGTCTGCGTGTCCAGAGCCCCGCACGCGCGCTTGGCTTCTTCCTGGCGTCGGTGGCGCTCTGACCCGACCGCGCCGGCGTGTCCCGCGGCGGCTGAACCGCCGTGGCAGCCAACAGGGAGCAGAACGGCGGCTCAACGCCGTTACGTGCCGCACAGCCCCGCCGATGGCTCCGCGTGTCCACCTCCACGCCAGCGCACGCATGCAGCACAGCCGTCGTGGCGCGGCACGCACAGAGCATGCTCTCTGCCGCCGATGGACCCGCGCCGTCCCGTTCCGTCGAGCTCCACCTCAGCAAGCTTAAACCAACGCCGTTGGCTCCAAAATGGACTCCGCGAACCTCCATGACGGTGCTCAACTCCTAAACTCCCCCGACCAAGCACTGCACCACCGTAATCACTCGCTGGAGAACGCCGTTCTCGGCCACCGCCTCGGATCGCCTATAAAAGGAGACCCCGAGCCCTTCCGCGAGCACGCACCACCCCTACACTCCACCAACGCCGTGCCAGGTCACTGGGAGGACCTCGAGGAGGTCTCCTCCCCCGACTCCGGCCACCCCGCTCCGCCTCGGCCTCCAGCTCGATTCGCTCCGGTGAGGTCGTCTCTGGCGCCCAAACTCCGTCCATCTCCCTCTCTAGCTACCAGATTCTTAACCCCCTACTCAATTTGATCAGTGCAGCTCTCTCCGGCGACCTCCAACCACGCCCGAACCGCCGTCCGCCGGAGCAGGGGCCACCGCCGACGTGGTGCTTCCCGGCAACCACCTCGACCACCATCCAACGCGGAATGGCACCCTCAGCACGGAGGTAACCTCCGATCTCTCTGCCTCGCCGTGGATCGTCGCCGGCGACCACCGCGGCTCTCGGGCGCCAGCGAGCCCGACCCGCCTCTTTCAAATTTTAAACCTGACAGATGGGACCCGCCTGTCAGCTTCTCTGTCTTTTCTATTCGAATCGTTTTATGAAAACGCCTTCGGGCAAAATACGCTTTCTCCGTTGCGCTTGCGCATTTCCTATCGAACCGTTTTCTGTTTTCTCAGTTAGAACCCTGGAAAGTTTCTGTTTCATTACAGATGAGTCCCTGGGCAAAAACCTTTATAACTTTTTATCAGAAGCATATTTTTGAGTGATTCTTTTTCTGTTCTCTTCAAAATTTTGTCTAGTTTTTTATCAGATTTATTTGAAAAATATTTGCAATAATTTTGCTGCACCTCTCGGTATTCACGTTAGCGCGTATGTTTTCTCTGTACCGTAGATACCGACGGAGGTGACGGGGCCGCAAACTTCACTGAGCTAGGCTCCGACTACTCTGAACCAGGCAAGCATGTTCGAACTTCTGATATGATGAGTGTATTGGCATGGTTGCATGTAGATAGTTTCATGGCATGCGTGGAGCATACCGATGAACCGTTCATTATGCATTGTTGGAGCAAGTAAGCCCGATGATTTCACACGTCGAGGGACGTGAGTATGTAAGGCCATGTGTTGGCATGAAGATGGGTAAGATGGCAGTGTTGTAGCATGCCAGTCTTAGTCCATGTAAGTTATCTTCAGCACCAACCCGTATCGGTTGGTTCATATCCATTCCCTTTCCCTGTACTACCACCTGTTTCCCGAAAGGGATATGGTTTAGTAAGTCGCAAACCGCTTTCTTGGTACACACCAAAAAGGAGAGGCCGGGATGCTGGTTCCATGGCCCTGGATTAAAGCCAGGCATCCGGTCAGGGGGCATGGGTGTTTCCGGTTGGGACCGAGAGGGGGGCACCCCTTAGAGCGCGCGTATATAAATTTGATCCCATGCTATTCGAGATTGTGATCTCCCCGTCTCAATAGTTTTTCTTGGACGATGTTGAGGGTGATTCCTGGCATCGAAGAGTTGGATGGGTGTGTACTAGATTGCTGTGTTTTCTTCTGAAATACCATAACGGAACTAGTCCTAGTGACTACGGAAATCCGTCGACTGTGGGAAATTTTTGTACAAACTCTGCAGAGCTCCATATCCTTAAATCATCTTATCTATTTCCAAGTTCCCTGCTAACAGTCATGTGCCAGTTTGGTGACAGATTTCCCGGTGGGACGCATGAGCTCTAAGACCGGTTAAATGTTTATTCTTGTGGATGGACTAACCCGTTTAATTCCATGAGTTGATTATATTTATGATGAGCATATTATTTCCTTATCAGTTAAAGCCCTTTATGTGGTGTCGCTCAGACGCCCGACTGTGGCATTTCTTTTAAAGCCCTTTATGTGGTGTCGCTCAGACGCCCGACTGTGGCATTTCTTTTAAAGCCCTTTATGTGGTGTCGCTCAGACGCCCGGCTGTGGCATTTCTTTTAAAGGCCTTTATGTGGTGTCGCTCAGACGCCCGACTGTGGCATCTCTTTTAAAGCCCTTTATGTGGTGTCGCTCAGACGCCCGACTGTGGCATTTCTTTTATAGCCCTTTAAGTGGTGTCGCTCAGACGCCCGATTGTGGCATTATTATTCCGCATTTTCCGCTCGAGGAGTCTTTCAGACACTCGTTTGGCACCAGTATTATTGTTCCGCATTTTCCGCTCGAGGAGTCTTTCAGACACTCGTTTGGCACCAGTATTATTATTCCGCATTTTCCGCTCGAGGAGTCTTTCAGACACTCGTTTGGCACCCAGCATTATCACTTCTATGTCTGATCGTACTGGTTATTTATCCATGTATTTCATGTTGGCATTTGTTATATCTTACGTCCGTACTGTCTTGCGAGTACTTTCAAAGTACTCACTGGCTTGTTGATTTGGCCAGATGCTGACGAAGGTGATCTCATGGATGAAGAGTTCGATAGCGAATCCGACGCCTAGAGGAGTCCCAGTCAGTCTCGTGCAACCCTGGAGTTGGTCACTGTTTCATATCCGCTTCCGCTACCCTAATAAATTCTTCGAGCTTCACCTCGACGCTCGATGGGATGTTAGTTTGAGAATCCCATAACCACTCCCACTGTGTTACTCCACCTCTACCTTATTTGCGAGTCAGTAGTATGCCACCACTCCCTTGTGTCATTATTCGCCTTTATGTATAATTATTGGCACGCTTGTAATAAATTGTTGAGCATCGTCAGCTCAACCCTGTCATATATTTATGCTACTGGCTTATTTTATCAAAAGTTTGTCTGCCAGTGAAGAGGGTTTTATCTCAAACTGGGTTATAAAGATTGGTTCATCAATAAATATTTTTATTGGGAAAACCGGTCGTGACAAGCTTGGTACCAGAGCCAGGCTGACTGTAGGAAGCCACTAGGTGCGATCGCTAATCGGTTATGAGCATGATAGAGCTTATTCCTGTTTTTACAATAGTAGTCATGTTTCTGACAGTCAGCATATATTTATGATCTGACCATTCAGGATTTTTGCCTACTTTTGTAGATGGCTGACCGCAGCTGCGAGTCTCAGACCTTCGCCAACGTACCCGATGGGTTCGTCAAGCTTCTCTCCTTCGTCGTTCAGGTCGCGATGGGGCCGTCTGTGCGCCCAGTCGTCACTCTCAGTCAGCACAGAGTCAACTACAATCTGACTATGCACCAGGCCGCGGTGCAGTTCAAGGGAGGGCATGGTGATCTACGCCGCTTCCGATTCTTGGGGAGAGCCATGCCTTCAGAGAAGCATGCCATCCAGATGGCAGCCCGCGAGGCGATAGCTCGTCTCAGAGATGTCCTTCCCGCGATGAAGACTCGTCGCTACCGCTACTTACCTTGCCATGTGCCCTACACCTGTCACTACGCATTCTCCTGCCACAGAGGAGAACGGGACAAAGCTTTTGAGATGCTTATTGAGTATCTCCGGGCCTTGGAGGCAGCCTTCGACAACTTGGTGGATGACTTTGTGGCCGCCCGCATGGACTTAGTCCACGGTTGTGCCGCCAACAGGAGGGAGCTCCTGCCCACCGCACCGCCACTGACTTTCGTCTCGTCCTCTGCATCCCATGCTCCTGCTCGTCGCCTGCCTACCACCGAGGAGTTCAACCAGGTCATTGCGCCCACTCCAGCGCGCACTGCTCCGCCACTCGCACCAACTCCAATCCGTGTTGTTCCGCCCCTGGCACCCGCTCCATCTACTCGGCGCAGTACTACTCGCATGGAGCCTATCAGCGAGGAGGTCGAGTCCCCGGCTTCGCTACGCCTCACCCTTGGCAGGGCCAAGGACGTCGTCAACATCTCCGACTGAGTACGCATAACCGCCATGCGTTGCATCGCCATGTAAGAGGTTGTGAGAAGTAGCTTGTTTGCGCATCATGTAGGATCTGGAGAAGTGCACTAGCCTAAATAACATGTCAGGATTATGTACGCATATCCTGAGCGATGTATTGTATAATTATCGCCGCGTGTAAGATACGTAATGATGCAGTCCTTCTCTATGCGCAAATCGATTTGTTTTCCCTCGAGTATCTTGGTTTTAAAAAAAATTATCTGTCAACCTTGTGCATTATGGGTTTTATCTTTGCAACCCTTCCTTTTTTCTTATGGTTTTATAAATTCATCCCAAGAGTGAAAAATGTCTCGTCCTTGGACTCGCTCCATGCCCACTCCACCAGAGGAAGATTATGGCAACCAACCGGACAACAACTTTCCACGAGGGCAGTCAAGTCAACACTATAATACTCAATCAGGCAACAATCTTACTCGAGGTCAGACAAGTCAACAGGACAGTGAAACGGCACTTTCCCAAATGTGCCGCCTTTATGAACAGAGTTAGCAACAACATCGGGAAATGATGAACCAAGTCATTAACATGGGAAATCACCATGGGTAGTATCCGCAGCATTCCAAGCTATCTGAGCTACAGAAGACACGTCCCCCAACATTTTCTCATACTGACAAGCCACTTGAGGCCGAAGACTGGCTTCGCGATATGGAGAGAAAGTTAATTATTGCAAAATGCTCAGACCCAAAAAAGGTACTGTACGCACCACATTATCTCACGGGAGCAGCCGCATCCTGGTGGGAAAATTTTCTGCACCTGCATCCCAACGAAAATGATATAACATGGGATGGTTTCAAGGAAGGTTTTCGTGGCGCGCATATTCCTAAGAGTATTATGAAAATCAAGAAAAGAGAGTTCGATGACTTCAAGCAAAGGAACATGACAGTGTCAGATTACAACAGCCAATTTACTCTATTATCCCGCTACGCCAACGAAGAGCGTATGACTGAAAGCAAGAAAATGGAGAAGTTCCTTGACGGCCTAGCACCCGCGCTTAAATGCCAACTGGTCATACACACTTTCCCAGATTTTAAGACGCTGGTGGATAAAGCCATTACTCTGGAGAATGAAAGACGCAGTTTGGATGATATCCGCAAGCGAAAGAGGGACCAGACTAACCATGCTCGCAATCACCGGAGTAAGACCAATTTTCAGAAGGGTGGGACGCACAAATCATCATCCAACGTCTCACGCCCAACAAGGAATTTTCATGCTAGGGACAAGGAGTTCACCTATCGCCCAGGTGTTACTTGTTACGCCTGTGGAGAAGAAGGACACTATGCCAAGCAGTGTCCCAAGCCAAGAAGCTCAGCACCAAAGCCGAACAACGGCAACAATAATTCAGCGCCCAAGCGAAACAACTTCAATCCCAACAATAACCACAGGAAAGGTCATTTGAACCACGTGACCAAAGAGGAGGCACAAAATGCTCCAGATATCGTACTCGGTACGTTCCCTGTCAACACAATACCTGCAACGGTTTTGTTTGATTCTGGAGCTTCTCACTCTTTTATTTCGAAAATTTTTGCTTCGCAAAATAATTTTTCGATGCTTCCTTTGGAGAAATCCATGATCATCAAGTCCCCTGGAATTTAGCAAGTTACTCAGAATTACTGTCAGGATGTGATTATTGAGTTCAAAGGATTGAAGTTTCACGCCAATCTCGTTGTGTTGGAAAATAAAGGACTAGATGTCATCCTAGGGATGGACTGGTTAACCACCAACAAAGGTTTCATTGATTGTTTCAATCGGACCGTGATTCTCACACACCACCATGGTAAGACAATAAGAGTATCCGCCAAAGAAAGGGAAATGCCCAGACAACCAAGACTGAACAAGGTGGACATTTCTGAATTAAACAAGGTTCCAGTAGTACATGAATTTCCAGACGTATTTCCCGAAGAGCTACCAGGCATGCCACCCGACCGAGAGATAGAGTTCAGCATTGAGCTAGCACCAGGAACCACCCCCATATACAAGAAACCATACAGATTGGCACCATCCGAGTTGGTTGAACTGAAGAAACAAATAAAGGAATTGCTTGACAAGGGATACATTCGAGCCAGTTCCTCACCATGGGGATCACCAATTTTGTTTGCCAAAAAGAAAGATGGAACACTGCGATTGTGTATTGACTACCGAGCACTCAACATGGTCACAATCAAGAACAAATACCCGATGCCAAGAATAAATGATTTATTCGATCAACTCGCTATGGCCAAGGTATTCTCAAAAATCGACCTAAGGTCAGGATACCATCAATTAAAAGTACGAACAGAAGATATCCCCAAGACAGCCTTCACCTCCAGATATGGACTGTATGAGTTCACAGTAATGCCTTTTGGATTAACAAATGCCCCTGCATATTTTGTTCACCTCATGAACAAAGTATTTATGAAGTTTATGGACAAGTTCGTTGTGGTATTCATCGACGATATTTTAGTATACTCCAAAACACCAGAAGAACACGCTGAACATCTCAGAATGGTACTAGGAGAACTCAGGAAACACCAATTGTACGCCAAGTTCAGCAAGTGTGAATTTTGGTTAAGGCAAGTAGGCTTTCTAGGCCACGTGCTAACCCAAGACGGGATCGCCGTGGACCCAGAGAAAGTCAAGGCCGTACTTGGCTGGAAGTCACCAGCCAGTGTAACGGACATACGGAGTTTCTTGGGAATGGCAGGATATTACCGCAGATTTATTGAAGGATTCTCCACCATAGCCAAGCCAATGACGCAATTGCTCAAGAAAGATAAGAAATTTGAATGGACAGAAGCCTGTGAGAAAAGTTTCCAAGAGCTAAAACGGAAATTAACAACAGCACCAGTATTGATTGTGCCGGACATACGCAAGAATTTTGAAGTATTTTGTGACGCGTCCAGGAAGGGACTCGGATGCGTATTAATGCAAGAAGGCAAGGTTGTCGCATACGCTTCAAGGCAACTTCGCAAGCATGAGGAAAACTATCCCACTCATGACTTAGAAATGGCAGCAGTTATTCATGCACTCAAGGAATGGAGGCACTTCCTACTTGGAAATCGATGTGAAATATATACAGACCATAAAAGTCTCAAATATATTTTCACACAGCCAGAGCTGAATTTAAGGCAACGACGCTGGTTGGAGCTAGTAAAGGATTATGATGTCGGAATCCACTATCATCCTAGAAAAGCAAATGTAGTAGCCGATGCTCTTAGTCGGAACCCCAGCGCCAACCACAACAATCTGCCTAACTTAAGACCCGAATTCCAACAGGAATTTGCCAGACTCAACTTGTTGATGATAGCAGAAGGCACCATAACAAACTTGGAGATACAGCCCAACCTTGTGACAAGAATCAAAGAAGCCCAGCCCGGTCACCCCAGCATTGAAGGTATCAAAAGAAAGGTGAGTATGGGCAAGGCCTCGGAATTCATCATAGACGAAGAAGGGACACTATGGTACGGAAACAGACTCTGCGTACCGGACGTAGAAGACCTCAAACGGCAGATTCTAGCTGAAGCCCACACCGCTCCATATTCGATCCACCCTGGAGGAACCAAGATGTATAAGGATATCCAAGAAGGATTTTGGTGGCACGGTATGAAAAGGGACATAGCCACCTTCATTGCATGCTGCGACTCTTGTCAACGTATAAAGGCCGAACATCAGAGACCAGCTGGACTACTGCAACCAAATAAAATACCTGAGTGGAAATGGGATGAAATAGGGATGGATTTCATTGTCGGACTACCTCGATCACGACACGGGAATGATGCCATATGGGTTATCACCGACAGATTGACTAAGGTGGCACATTTCATTCCAGTAAAGACGACCCACACCACTCAGAAGCTTGCCAAAATATATCTCTCTCGCATAGTTTGTCTGCACGGTGTCCCGAAGACTATAATATCCGACAGAGGAACACAGTTCGTCTCAAGATTCTGGGAGCAGTTACAACAGGCTCTAGGAACTCAACTAGCCTTCAGCACGGCATACGACCCTCAGACAGATGGACAAACAGAACGGGTAAACCAGATTTTAGAGGACATGCTGAGAGCATGTGTCCTCACCTACGGAGCCAGTTGGGAAGACAGCCTGCCATACGCCGAGTTCGCGTACAACAACAGTCATCAGGCCAGCCTGCAAATGGCACCATTTGAAGCCTTGTATGGACGAAGATGTCGTACCCCGTTAAATTGGTCAGAGACCGGAGACAGACGTATCTTCGGCCCAGACGTGCTCAAGGAAGCCGAGGAAAAGGTCCAACTAATCAAAGATCGGCTCAAGACCGCCCAAAGCCGGCAAAAGAGTTATTACGATCAGAAACATCGTGGGGTCAACTTCGAACCCGGTGAATTCGTGTACCTACGGGTGTCACCTATGAGGGGGTTGCAGCGATTCAAAATTAAGGGAAAGCTAGCGCCAAGATTCATCGGGCCATTCGGTATATTGGCACGGAAAGGCGCAGTAGCATACCAACTAGACCTACCTGAGGAACTGTCAGATATTCACAACGTGTTCCACGTATCGCAATTGAGGAAATGTGTAAGCAACCCAGAGAAACAAGTATCCCATGAGAACATAGACGTGCAGCCAGACCTCACTTATCGGGAACACCCAGTAAAGATATTAGAGGAGTCTGAAAGGAGGACCCGACAGAAAACCATCAAATTTTTCAAAGTTCAGTGGAGTAATCACACCGAAAGTGAAGCAACATGGGAAAGAGAGGACTTTCTCCGAACAGAGCATCCTCACTTATTTAAGGATCAACTGAAATCTCGGGGACAAGATTTTTCCTAAGGGGGTAGGTGTTGTGACACTCCAAAAATTTCATTTGGGTTTTTGCAAAATCCTTGCTGGATTTTCCTTGAAATTTGAGGCTTTCAGTAAAACAACCTTCTTAAAATTGCCTTTTCCTTGACTAGGGTTTTTCTGTTTTCTCCTTCAAGCCCTGGGTTTGACCTTCTTAAAAACTCCTTCTCTCTATTGTTTCCCTTCTCAGATTTTTTTTATTGGAGTTTTCTTTTTAAGAAAAACTCTATGAAAAAGATTTGGGATTTTCATTCTATTGAAAACCATCCATGACCTTGTACCTTGCCCATGAGGCAATACCACTCCAACATCTTCACCCCTCCTTGTCAACAACTCAAATTCCCTATCCCAACTCATCCAAACAAGTTTTGGATTTTATTTTTATCTCTCAAATATTTTCTGTCAATTATTTTGAGCCTGATGGATTTTTAAAGCAAGTACCCTTTTCCATTTGAGATTTGACTTCAAACCAACTCTACTGGCTAGTCCTTTGCACCCACAACCCAGAACCATCTTGATCCACTCATCTTCTTTTCAAATTTTCCAACTTACACTCCCTGCAAGTTTGGACCAGATTTGTCAAATTTGGTGAAATTCATATCTACACTTCTCCAAAATTCCACCAAAAATCAGGCAGCCTACTAGAGCAATGAGAAGTCACTCCACCAAAAATCAGCCCAAGGAAAAATCCCTACATGCCTGGATCATTCGGTCGAACACCTTGCATGCACTGTTCAAACACATTCAGCAAATTCAGTCTTCAGTGTTGATTTCTTCAGATCATCTTCAGTCACGCGCACACAGTGCCCTTGGCACGTTGCTCGCCGCCTGGTCTGCGTGTCCAGAGCCCCGCACGCGCGCTTGGCTTCTTCCTGGCGTCGGTGGCGCTCTGACCCGACCGCGCCGGCGTGTCCCGCGGCGGCTGAACCGCCGTGGCAGCCAACAGGGAGCAGAACGGCAGCTCAACGCCGTTCCGCGCCGCACAGCCCCGCCGATGGCTCCGCGTGTCCACCTCCACGCCAGCGCACGCATGCAGCACAGCCGTCGTGGCGCGGCACGCACAGAGCGTGCTCTCTGCCGCCGATGGACCCGCGCCGTCCCGTTCCGTCGAGCTCCACCTCAGCAAGCTTAAACCAACGCCGTTGGCTCCAAAATGGACTCCGCGAACCTCCACGACGGTGCTCAACTCCTAAACTCCCCCGACCAAGCACTGCACCACCGTAATCACTCGCCGGAGAACGCCGTTCTCGGCCATCGCCTCGGATCGCCTATAAAAGGAGACCCCGAGCCCTTCCGCGAGCACGCACCACCCCTACACTCCACCAACGCCGTGCCAGGTCACTGGGAGGACCTCGAGGAGGTCTCCTCCCCCGACTCCGGCCACCCCGCTCCGCCTCGGCCTCCAGCTCGATTCGCTCCGGTGAGGTCATCTCTGGCGCCCAAACTCCGTCCATCTCCCTCTCTAGCTACCAGATTCTTAACCCCCTACTCAATTTGATCAGTGCAGCTCTCTCCGGCGACCTCCAACCACGCCCGAACCGCCGTCCGCCGGAGCAGGGGCCACCGCCGACGTGGTGCTTCCCGGCAACCACCTCGACCACCATCCAACGCGGAATGGCACCCTGAGCACGGAGGTAACCTCCGATCTCTCTGCCTCGCCGTGGATCGCCGCCGGCGACCACCGCGGCTCTCGGGCGCCAGCGAGCCCGACCCGCCTCTTTTAAATTTTAAACCTGACAGATGGGACCCGCCTGTCAGCTTCTCTGTCTTTTCTATTCGAATCGTTTTATGAAAACGCCTTCGGGCAAAATACGCTTTCTCCGTTGCGCTTGCGCATTTCCTATCGAACCGTTTTCTGTTTTCTCAGTTAGAACCCTGGAAAGTTTCTGTTTCATTACAGATGAGTCCCTGGGCAAAAACCTTTATAACTTTTTATCAGAAGCATATTTTTGAGTGATTCTTTTTCTGTTCTCTTCAAAATTTTGTCTAGTTTTTTATCAGGTTTATTTGAAAAATATTTGCAATACTTTTTCTGCACCTCTCGGTATTCACGTTAGCGCGTATGTTTTCTCTGTACCGTAGATACCGACGGAGGTGACGGGGCCGCAAACTTCACCGAGCTAGGCTCCGACTACTCTGAACCAGGCAAGCATGTTCGAACTTCTGATATGATGAGTGTATTGGCATGGTTGCATGTAGATAGTTTCATGGCATGCGTGGAGCATACCGATCAACCGTTCATTATGCATTGTTGGAGCAAGTAAGCCCGATGATTTCACACGTCGAGGGACGTGAGTATGTAAGGCCATGTGTTGGCATGAAGATGGGTAAGATGGCAGTGTTGTAGCATGCCAGTCTTAGGCCATGTAAGTTATCTTCAGCACCAACCCGTATCGGTTGGTTCATATCCATTCCCTTTCCCTGTACTACCACCTGTTTTCCGAAAGGGATATGGTTTAGTAAGTCGCAAACCGCTTTCTTGGTACACACCAAAAAGGAGAGGCCGGGATGCTGGTTCCATGGCCCTGGATTAAAGCCAGGCATCCGGTCAGGGGGCATGGGTGTTTCCGGTTGGGACCGAGAGGGGGGAACCCCTTAGAGCGCGCGTATATAAATTTGATCCCATGCTATTCGAGATTGTGATCTCCCCGTCTCAATAGTTTTTCTTGGACGATGTTGAGGGTGATTCCTGGCATCGAAGAGTTGGATGGGTGTGTACTAGATTGCTGTGTTTTCTTCTGAAATACCATAACGGAACTAGTCCTAGTGACTACGGAAATCCGTCGACTGTGGGAAATTTTTGTACAAACTCTGCAGAGCTCCATATCCTTAAATCATCTTATCTATTTCCAAGTTCCCTGCTAACAGTCATGTGCCAGTTTGGTGACAGATTTCCCGGTGGGACGCATGAGCTCTAAGACCGGTTAAATGTTTATTCTTGTGGATGGACTAACCCGTTTAATTCCATGAGTTGATTATATTTATGATGAGCATATTATTTCCTTATCAGTTAAAGCCCTTTATGTGGTGTCGCTCAGATGCCCGACTGTGGCATTTCTTTTAAAGCCCTTTATGTGGTGTCGCTCAGACGCCCGACTGTGGCATTTCTTTTAAAACCCTTTATGTGGTGTCGCTCAGACGCCCGGCTGTGGCATTTCTTTTAAAGCCCTTTATGTGGTGTCGCTCAGACGCCCGACTGTGGCATCTCTTTTAAAGCCCTTTATGTGGTGTCGCTCAGACGCCCGACTGTGGCATTATTATTCCGCATTTTCCGCTCGAGGAGTCTTTCAGACACTCGTTTGGCACCAGTATTATTATTCCGCATTTTCCGCTCGAGGAGTCTTTCAGACACTCGTTTGGCACCAGTATTATTATTCCGCATTTTCCGCTCGAGGAGTCTTTCAGACACTCGTTTGGCACCCAGCATTATCACTTCTATGTCTGATCGTACTGGTTATTTATCCATGTATTTCATGTTGGCATTTGTTATATCTTACGTCCGTACTGTCTTGCGAGTACTTTCAAAGTACTCACTCGCTTGTTGATTTGGCCAGATGCTGACGAAGGTGATCTCATGGATGAAGAGTTCGATAGCGAATCCGACGCCTAGAGGAGTCCCAGTCAGTCTCGTGCAACCCTGGAGTTGGTCACTGTTTCATATCCGCTTCCGCTACCCTAATAAATTCTTCGAGCTTCACCTCGACGCTTGATGGGATGTTAGTTTGAGAATCCCATAACCACTCCCACTGTGTTACTCCACCTCTACCTTATTTGCGAGTCAGTAGTATGCCACCACTCCCTTGTGTCATTATTCGCCTTTATGTATAATTATTGGCACGCTTGTAATAAATTGTTGAGCATCGTCAGCTCAACCCTGTCATATATTTATGCTACTGGCTTATTGTATCAAAAGTTTGTCTGCCGGTGAAGAGGGTTTTATCTCAAACTGGGTTATAAAGATTGGTTCCTCCATAAATATTTTTATTGGGAAAACCTGTCGTGACAACGAAGGAATGTGGAAATTATTTTTTTGGGGAACGAAAACAATGGCCAGACACCACTGAAGATATCGGCCTTGACTGCAACCATCCACACACCTCGGTTAGCGCTCAACTTCCGAACACCTTTTAGTCAAGCATCCCGTAATAAGATATTGAGCAAACCATTTTTCCAGGGCTGAATAAAGAAAGTGAACGAATTAGTTGTCCGGCCCCCTTCCCGAAGACTCAGCGAACGCCATGCTAACAAAGATGCTGGCCGCGACATCGTACCAGGTGCGTATGAAGGAGGGCAAGAACAAGAAGACTAGAGGCGACCCTTGTTCCGGAGATAAACCAGGCACCGTGTCTGGGGAAATCAAAGTTTCTTCGCCCAAAGACAAAGGTGCCGGAGAAGCGAACATCCCTTCTCCCCATGGAAAGAAAAGGGCCGTCTCCGAAGCTTGGGAGGAGAAGTCTCCCAAGAGAGGCAAAATGCCATCGTCTGGCAGCTCGGTCTTGGCAAGCAACATCATCGCACAGTTTCATCATGAGGACAAGCCTCCAGCCAAATCATAAGTGAAGCAGGGTGCTTTAAACATATCCCGCTCCTTTCTTGTTACCGAAGTAGCATCTAATATATATGTCTTCGTAGCTCGGCGAACAGTTTTCCTCAGCAATTTGTTTCCTCAGGAGATCTTCTCCCGGAGATGATGGAGAGCGATACGCCTCCCCCAACCTCCTCGCCCAACAGGGCGGACGACTTCGGGGTGTCGTCGCGGAGGGTTTCTCCCGACTGACAAGCAGTGCCGGGGGCGAAGGAGACCTTACCCGAAGGTGGTCCATCTGTTGCCCAAGGTTCGAGGGCCAATAATGAAGGTCCCGGACTATCCGGTTTTATAGCCGGAGATGATTCTGGAGACGAGTAAACGGGTTCCTTCAAAGAATGGTCGTACTCCTACGGGGGCTTCCGACGATCCAGAAGCACCGGACATGTTAACGAACATGCTGTGACAAGCGACTGTCTTAGAGGAGCACCGTGCCCTGATGGGTGCGGTGGTCGAGAGGGTTCTGTCCGCGAAGAGCGGATTGAATGAAGCCTTCATGAGCCTACTAAGAGGCTTCGAGGTTTGTGATATAATTTTTCCAACTGTACTTTATTCGCAAAATGCACTTGTGTATATATAGTAGCCCCTAAGACTTGGATTGCCTTCCCAAGGGACGCAATCGAAGGATAAAAAAGATATGCTCAGGTAACAATCTGATGTAATTGGAACACATGCTGTTTACCCCTGGTGACTGTCCGGACTACAGAAGTAGCTGAGCTGCAGCGGAAGCTTGATGTGGCAGGGGATGACATTGCGTTGATCAACAAGCATCTTGACGAGTCGCAAGGTATGTGTTTGGAGCGGTCATGACACATACGTGCCTATAATATAAGTGTGACGCTGAAATTTGTATACTGGATGTGCGTGACTGCAGATGGTGCTGCCGCGGTTGAGGTTCTTCGGGCAGAGCTAACCTGTTCTCCTTGAGCAGGCCCGGTTTAGTAATGCGTCTGCCAAAAAGGCATCGGCCAAGTTAAAGGCCGAACAGGCTGCTCGACGCCAAGACAAGGAGAAAATATCAATGATGGTGCTTGAACCGATGGATGCTGCTGGCCGCTGTGAATTCCTTGAGAAGGATAAGCGAAAATAGCTGAACTTGACAAGGCCTTACAAGAGGCAAAAGAAGCGCGGTCCGAATCTAGAGCGACCCGGGAGGAGATACGGCAAGCTGGGGAGATTGCGGCCGGTAAGCCCTTTTATTACAGATAAAGTTCGGCGATCCAAATTATGCCCTGCTAAATCAAGTGTGGAGTTCTCCAGACGAATTTTTGGACTTGCCAAAGAGTTCTTCCGACGCGGCGTAATTTTATCAAGCGCAGAAGGGTATGCAACGGAGAAGCTTTTATTGTCACAATTTGGTGTATCAAAGCGTCCGCTGCTACTGAACGAGCAGATGTCCCAATGGGCCGAGCTTCACAGGATATCCGGCGCTGCCATGAAGAATGTCGTAATTTGGCTGTGGCCGGATGAGCCAGTTCTGAATAGTTATTTCGGTTTGGTGCGGCATCTTGTTGAGGCAGTGCCATGTATTGATGCTGTTAAGCGGTCAACGTGCACTGAAGGTGCATGGATGGCCTTTGCCCGTGTCAAGACATACTGAGGGAAGATGAAGGCCATCGATGTGGCAGCTAAGAGTCCACTCAAGGGCAAGGACCAGCACGTGCTTGAGCATTATTTAGAGGATGTCTTAGAGGTTGCCCGCTTGATAGAGGGTCAATGCTCGAAGGACATAATATTCGAGTGAGGTGTATGGGAATTGTAAAAGACAATTTTATGATTAATCTATTTTTATGTTTTGCTCGAAAGCTTTTGTTCCTCCTGTGCGGCCGTTTTTCTATAATCTAAAAGTTCTCCAGTCGTCGGCTTCAGCCCCCTCGCAGGGAGTACGGGGGTGTTTGGAAAAGCATTTGATCACTCTTGACCCAATGTCTTGGTCCATGAAGGAGGTGACAATGCGGCGAACCATGCAATCAGACTATAGGGCGTTAACACTTTGACTTAACCATAGGAGTTTTATGGTGGGTCTATGATATAACCCCTGGTATGTAGGTGGCTTATTTTAATACGACGCGCTGCAGAATTGATCTGAAAAAGATCCTTCGTATGACACGGAGAGAATCGCTAAAGATTCCGATAAGTCGTCGAGTGGTTGAGCAGCTCTCGCCACATCATGACAGTCAGTTTTCGGCTTTCTCTACTGAGGTGCTTGACCATATGAACCAGAAGCACAATCGCAGTAGTTCTCCCTGTACTACCCTAGCCGATAGAGCGGAACGTAGGGTAGCAAGCACAGGAGCCGGGCAACCCAACTATTGACACAAGACATGATTTGGAGCTGATGCATATAAGGCCAAACTTGCGACGCCGAAGTACGCTATAAAGCTGTTCGGACTTGCCGACAACTCATTTGTTCCCATACCGAGCCCCTGGCAAGTTATGCCGAGGTGTGTGTGTAAAACAACCACAAGAGCAAAAATTCGGGTCGATTAGGAAAGCGTCAATGCTGAACACTGGTTACTTTCACTGGGAGCTGAGTGATATGCCAATTATTATATAGATAACAAAGCCGCAACCCTGGCTATTTGACATGCCAGGGGTCGAAGGCTGAGGAAAAAGTCATTTTACAGGCTCAAAATAGAGAGTGTGGTCTACAAAAAGTTATCTTGGACCTCCTGTTGCACGTCTGTGCCACCTGTCCTCGGTTAAGGGACTCCTTGACAGGAATAACCCTTGGATGATTGTACGAACCTAAACTCTGGTAGTGTCCATGAGGTGACCGGCCATTGAGCTACCTGTGGAGGGGATAATAAAAAGGAAAAAGGCAGTTAGAAAAGTAAGGGGGTTGCAGGCCCACCCGTATTGTGCTTCTGCCGATGCCCAGGGTATTTCAAGTGCATAATTATTTATGTGCGGTACCCACTTCGAAGGCATATTAGGCGAACGGCGGAAGCCGAATTGCTAGTCCAATATGGACATTGATCTGTCATGTTGAATGGAGACAGGCGACATGATAGCCGACGTGGTATGCGGCGTGATAAGGCCGCTGTGTAGTTCGGCTGAGGTAGCCGTAGTATGATCTCCTGTACGGAGGGAGTGTTCCGTGCGCTCACCTCTAGGGGTGTGTGTCACGTATACCATCTTTACTGTTTTTGCTTCGGGGGGAAACTGCTTCTGACCCCCGTTGTTCGGTTGGTGAGTCTCTTCATCGTCACTATCGCCGGGCGGGATCTTCCCCTTGTGTTCGGCGTTTAACTTGCCGGCCTATTTGAATACCCAACAGCTTCTGTTGGTGTGATTAGCTAGTTTATTGGGGTGGCCATGAATCTGGCAGGGCCTATCCAATATTTTGTATAAATTGGATGGTCCGTCTTTGTTTGCCGTAAATGGATTTTTCCGTTGGCCAGTGTCGGTGTACTAAAGTAGGGGTACCTTAGTACCCCGAACTTGTGCACGGGCAGTCGTAGCACCCCGCGGCAAGGCTTGCCAGGTGATCGCCAAAACTCTCCATGGTCCCTTTTTGGGCCATCCAAGAACAAAGTATTTGAGCCAAGGCCCCGGCAGGAGGAGCTTGCCGGGAAGGCCACCCGAAGAGAGCAAGGCCCCGGCAAGAGGAGCTTGCCGGGACGGCCGCTCGAAGCACAAGGCCCCGGCAAGAGGAGCTTGCCGGGAAGGCCGACCAGGGCACGACAAGAGACTTGCTGCGACGCGCCACGCGTCTCGGCAAGGACCGGTGAGCGACAAGCTCCCGGGCGCGACAAGGCATCAACTGCGGCAAGGCGCTTGCCGCGGCAAGTCACCACCCCGCGCCTGCGTTCCAGCTCATCCACCCACGTGTCGCTCTGGGGCCATTCCAGGCGTACGTGGCGAGAGGCTGCGCAGCCAGGGGCATGCGGTGGCGAAGCAACGCAGACAGGATAGCCGTCATGGCAAAAGGTGGCGCCCCTGACGGTCCCTTTTCTGCACTGTTTGGGCGACCTAGACGGGCATTTAATGCCCTTGTCCCCTGCCGTCAGAGTTAGGTATGATAGCACTGTGCCAACAGCTGTACCCAACACAGCGTTTTCCAGTTTTACCCCCGCCTACGTTGCCACCTGTGGGCAATCCCTTGCGCATATAAAAGGAGGCCCCATGCGCAACGTAGAGGAAAAAGGAAGGAGGCCACTCACGCTCGGTCTGATTAGTGGCTTGAGTGTACTGTAGCACTCAGCGCTCCCGAGCAAGAACACAATACAAACCACAAAGCAGCAGTAGGGTTTTACGCATCCGTGCGGCCCGAAGCTGGGTAAACCCCTTGTGTGCATCGCCTCGATCCGCTCTTCGCGTGACCTCCGCCCCCCCACCGAACCAGAAAGGGGCTCTGTCCCCATAGGTGTTCGTGGAGGCAGATTTCCCCCGACATCTTTGGCGCGCTAGGTAGGGGGCGTCGAGGTTGTGTGAACCTGATCCGGCGTCTGCACAGGCTAGATCTCCATTATCTTCATCAACATGCCTCCGAAGAAGAAGGCTCCGGAGGTGGCTGGTCCGTCCGCGTCGATCCCACCGCCCCTGGAGCAAATGGGTGGTGGAGACGGCACCGGCGGCGGAACGGGCGTTGCCGAGCCAGCTCATGGTGCCACGGCGTCCGAACATGCACCGCGCCACTCTCAGGAGGCACGGGACCAGCAGCGTCTTGGCACTCACGGTACCATACGCTCGCTGGACCCAGATCGAGCTGGCGGATCCCAGGGTGCTCAAGGCCAGCATACACACCAACGTGCTGGCGCGAGCGTGGCGCGACTGCCTGGACCGGGTGCTGCTCCTTCTAACATAGTTAGAAGTTCGAGCACGTCCCGCTCCACGCGCCGTTCGCCACCGCTGCTCGCCACTCCAGCAGAAGCTCTAGCACAAGCTCAACTGCTCCTAGTCTACCCTCCAACGGCGGACAAGCTCGACGACTGGAGGGCCACGATACAGAGTCTCATCGGCTTCGCTAACGGCGACACCGCGCGGCAGCACAGTGCGTCGCAGCCGCGGTAGGTTGGCCAGGCGAGAACCGATGGCGCCAAGACCGGTGGGGGTGTGACCACCGTGCATTCCCTGCACCAAAGGCCAAGATCGCCGACTCGCCGGAACCATCACGACAACGACTCCACCGCGTCGTCAAATCCGCGAACTCGTCGCGATCAATGCCAAGTTCTTCACGAATGAAAGCAAGAGGATGCTCGTACTCGCATCGAGCGTCGAAGAGAAGCGCGGCATCAATCAGACCAGTGCGCTGAGCCCTCTGTTGACATGCATGCGCCGGGGGGGCCAGGCGACCTGCCGTACGCGGTAGGCTGCCCTGCGTTCACCCGTGAGCTGCGGCAAGTCTAGTGGCCCAGCATGAAGAATTTCAAGCCAGACGTACCAGAGAAGTACGACGGCAAGTCGCATCCGTCGGAGTTCCTCAGCATCTACACCATTGCGGTGCAGGCTGCTGGAGGGCGAGACGACAAGATCCTTGCCAACTACTTCCCGCTGGTACTCAAATCCAACGTCAGATCCTGGCTCATGCACTTGCCGGACAACTCCATAACCTCGTGGACAGACTTGTGCAATCAGTTTGTTGGCGCCTTTACAGGCGGCCACAAACCCCATGGCCAAGCGAGCGACCTTCATCTGCTCATCCAAAAGGAAGGGGAACCCTTGCGCAAGTTCATCCAGAGGTTCAGCCGCGTACACTACAACATCCCTGACGTCCACCCTGCCGCGGTCATCAGCGCGTTCCATCAGAACGTGCGTAACCGCAGGATGCGGGAGGAGATGGCGATGTGCAAGATCAAAGACGTCAGCGAGCTATATGCCCTGGCCGACAAGTGTGCACGTGCTGAGGAAGGGAGGAAACTCCCCGGAGAGAACACTGGAGCAGGAGAATCTGACAGTGAGGATACCGCCCCGGCAAGGAAGAACCGGCAGCGGAGCAACAGGAAGAAGAAGAGACAAGAAGTACTGGTTGTTGAGCAGTCCGGCGATGAAGGCGCCGCCAAGAAGGCCCAGGCTGGTAGCTCCAGCAAGGAGGTTGCCGGATGCACCAACTGCCAGGCTGTGGCGGTCGCCGACAAGCGGGATGGCACCAACAAACAGTACTGCAAGATCCACCGCACCAAGGGCCATGACCTCCAGAGCTGCAAGCAGGTCGAGCGGCTCGTCGAGCTGCAAAAGGCCGAGTACGAGAGACGCGACAAGGAGAAAGCCCGGGGAGGTGGCGGAGGATCCAGCACGAAGCGCCCTGGCCAAGGAGGACGCCGCGACAAGGACAAGCAGCGGCAAGCAGACAGACCTCCCCGCGGCCGCGACAAGGACGAAGACGACGACGAAGACGAAGACATGGACGATGTCGAGACCAGTGAGCAGGAGTTTCAGAAAGCCACAGAGAACTTGTGCATAGACGGCGGTGCTTCTCTGCATACTTCTCGCCGCCAGCTCAAGCAGTGGGCGCGGGAAGTCAATGCAGCGGAACCACCCATCGAGTCACGCAAGCCTCTGAAATGGTCCAGCACGCCTATCATCTTCGATATTGAGGACCACCCTGACCGCACAACTGCGATCGGGTGCTTGCCGATGTTGGTCTCACCAATAGTCCGCAACCTCAAGGTCACTAAGATGCTAGTCGACGGCGGGGCTGGCTTGAACCTGATCTCCTCCGCTGTGCTCGAGAAACTCCAAGTCCCCGACAGCGAGCTCGAAGAGACCGGCACGTTCCAAGGAATTAACCCTGGAAGGAGCAAGCCGAAGGGGAAGATAACGTTGCCAGTGACATTTGGCAGCGAGCTGAACTTCAGGACAAAGAGGATCACTTTTGACGTTGCCGTTTTTCCATTGCCCTACAATGGAATTCTCGGCCGTCCAGCGCTCGCCAAATTCATGGCGGCCTCTCACTACGCATACAACATGCTCAAGATGCCAGGCCCGATAAGCGTCATCTCTGTCCCCGGCGACAAGAAGGATGCCCTTATCTGTGCCGACAAGATCTACCGGGAAGCAGCAGCCGCAACGGATCACAAGCCACTTGCCGCTGAAGCTCCCGGAGGGAAGAAGAAGACCAAGCCCGGCAAGTGCTCTGGTGCCCACTCCGGCAAGCGCACCTCTTCGGAGTGCTGCGCTACCGTCGAGGATGCGCCATCGAGCTCCACCGGCAAGAGTAAGAAGTCAACGGCAGCCCCGCCAACGACCAAGAAGATGTCCGCCAAGGAGGACATCACTGGTGGTACCTTCACCATCAGTGCCACTCTCGACCCCAAATAGGAAAGCGCGCTCGTTGCTTTCCTGCGGGCGAATGTCGATGTGTTTGCCTGGCAACCATCTGACATCCCCGGCGTTCCCAGGAAAGTGATTGAGCACCACCTCGCCGTCTGTCCTCATGCACGGCCCGTCAAGCAGAAAGTCAGGAAGCAAGCGGTGCAGCGCCAAGAGTTCATCGCAGAAGAGATCAAGAAGTTGGAAGCGGCAGACCTTGTCAGAGGTGTGCTCCATCCGACGTGGTTGGCCAATCCTGTTGTCGTGCGCAAAGCAAATGGGAAATGGAGGCTTTGCATTGACTTTACTGATGTTAACAAAGCTTGTCCCAAAGATGTCGCGACCGGTTTTCCAGACATTAAATTCCAGAAAATGGCCGTCGAACTCATCAGCCCCAGGATTACTGTTAGCTGATGAGGCACCAACTTGTTACAGAAATTCCAAGCAAAGGTACAAAATATGAAGTACAAGACCATTGTGGCCTATGAGTACAACAAATGGTTTCTAGTGGTTGAGGGCGGAAGCGGTTTGTGGATCACCACGGCTGTGGGACTCCATTCCCCACGGGAATAGCTGACCAGGATAACTCCTATCTTCACGAGGCTGCTATCACCGCTGCGCAGGTTCCGAGGCGGTCGTCGCAACGCTCCTCTCCAAGCAAGCAATCTGGCCAAGACAATAGCCAGGGACAAGCCAGTGAGTACTTTGAATGTACTCGCAAACATTAAGAACACGGGTATAATATAATCGTTGATGCTCATGCCTTGCAACATCCATACACTCACTTAATTAGTCATAATAATGATTGTCTTGATGTATGCAAACAGGTCATTCACATGCAACCGGAAATTTATGCAAAGGCCACATAGAGGTAATGAATACTGTGTGCCAAGCGAGGGTCTGAATGACTCCTCAAGTGGAATGTACGGAATAATAGATACTGGTGTCAAACGAGTGTCTGAAAGACTCCTCGAGCGGAAAATGCAGAATAATAAATACTGGTGCCAAGCGAGTGTCTGAAAGACTCCTCGAGCGGAAAATGCAGAATAATAAATACTGGTGCCAAGCGAGTGTCTGAAAGACTCCTCGAGCGGAAAATGCAGAATAATAAATACTGGTGCCAAGCGAGTGTCTGAAAGACTCCTCGAGCGGAAAATGCAGAATAATAATGCCACAGTCGGGCGTCTGAGCGACACCACAGAAAGGGCTTCAAAAGAAATGCCACAGTCGGGCGTCTGAGCGACACCACAAAAAGGGCTTCAAAAGAAATGCCACAGTCGGGCGTCTGAGCGACACCACAAAAAGGGCTTCAAAAGAAATGCCACAGTCGGGCGTCTGAGCGACACCACAGAAAGGGCTTCAAAAGAAATGCCACAGTCGGGCGTCTGAGCGACACCACGGAAAGGGCTTCAAAAGAAATGCCACAGTCGAGCGTCTGAGCGACACCACAGAAAGGGCTTCAAAAGAAATTAATCATAGTGAATATCCCGGAGGTAGAACCATCCCAGAGATATTCGATGATAACAATAATAATCATGGGTTAGTCAACAATAGTAATAATCATAATCATCCCAAGTCACAAGTGGCAATTCCCGTTCTGGTTTAACAATTTCACCTCCGAAGACCGACACTAAGACCGACACTTGACCCATCCCAGACTGTAGTCCTTAACCATGGACACGGCTATTCGAATAGGTTTAATCTCTGCAGAGGGTGTACTCTTTACCCACGAGTAACGGATTCCTTTAGTCCATCGGGACTAATTCCGTCTACTGTCTTTTAGTTGAAAACACGCCTAGCTTGCACACACCAGCTTAACTCATCGGTGTCTGGAATCACCCACGACACTTGTCAAGCAAAACTCTAAGTGGGGAGGCTACAACCTCGCGTAGCATGGGATCAAATTTATATCGCGCGCTCTAAGGGGTGGCCTCCCCTCTCGGTCCCAACCGGAAACACCCATGCCCCCTGACCAGGTGGCATGCCTACCGGCTACAACCGATATCTTCCACCATGGCCTCTCTGTACTGTGTGTGCTGGGAAGGGGTTGACAACTTACTGAACCGTACCCTACCTGCGGCAGGGACGAGTGGTAGCACGAGGCAAGTATGGGGGTTACTGGAACAAGACTCGATCTGCGGTCGACTCAGGAGGTTCATAAGTTCCCTTCATGAC
Source organism: Aegilops umbellulata (assembly GCA_032464435.1). Classification (NCBI taxonomy): domain Eukaryota; kingdom Viridiplantae; phylum Streptophyta; class Magnoliopsida; order Poales; family Poaceae; genus Aegilops; species Aegilops umbellulata. The sequence goes on from CP136057.1 coordinate 412,858,872, forward strand.
ATGTATATCAAATATAATACAATTGAAGAAATCTCCACTCAATGTACCTTACCATGCCATACCGGACATAACCGTCCCGACGAGGGCCAGCAACAAGCTCACGCCTACCCAAGGTCGAGGCTTTCCCGGATTCCTTTCCGATATGCATGCAAGGCACATGAGGATGATTACCACCACAATCATTTTCATTTCCAATAGCAAGGAAATCGTTGATATGCTCCCATGCAAATGATCATGTCACATGAAATATCAATTCCACCGGAATGAGGTGGTGTTATAAATGTGTCAACCAACACAACAAAGTATATTATGCCAGGGTTCAAGATGCTTGCCTTGATGTTGTGGAGGGGTGAGGTGTTCTCCAAAATCTTTGAAAGTCTCTCCAAAAATCCTATTTTTTTGAAAAAGAAATATATGAATCAACACACATTTCAAAACAGTACAAAAAGTTGTTTTGGAAAATTTTCAAATAAATATTAAAATAAACTAGATCAAATTTGAGGAAGGTAGGAAAAAGAATCAACTCATTTGGAGTTATATTTAAAAATTTATAGGCAGTCAAAGTTGTGGTCAAAACTGATTTAAATAAAACAGAAAAGGAAAAACGTTTCAGAGGGGAATACGTTTTCGGAGCGGGGAGACGTACTGGGGGAATTACGCCTTCACTTAAACACGTGGACGGTGCGGTGTGTCACTGACAGTGGGTCCAGGGGGCCCACTAGTCAGGTTTGACTAGTCTTCTCCCTCTCTTTCCTCTGTCCCGAGCGGAGGCGGAGCTCCGGCAATCGTCGCCGGCGACTGGCGGCTCCTCGCGGGGTTCCGAGGGCAGGGATGGATCCGCTACTCCGGGGCGGTCCTTCCGGTGGTCGCCTAGCAGGAGGTGGCGGAGGGAGCTGCCGGCGGCGAGCTCCTCGGCGGAGGTGGCCTCGGGAGCAAAGTGCCATTGGGGCTGCGGTGACTCCCGATCAAAATTGAGCAGGGGGGAAGGTTCACGGGAGGATGAGGAGGCTTCTGGTGGAGAGAGTGGAGAGGGGAAGGTCCTGGTGGCGCCGGAACGGCAGGGGCAGTGGCGGTGGTCGGAGTTGCCGGAGACGGGGAAGAAGACCTCCCTGGGTCGAATGCGGGCTAGGGGAACGCCATAGTGGTGGCCTGAGGTCGCCTGCGAGCGGGAACGGGCTCGGGGACTCCTTAAATAGGCGTGGCAAGGCGGTTCCGCGGCGGCCGTGGATAAGCTCTCCGGCGACCGCCATTCTGTAGCTAGGGCGACGTGGCGGCGACGAGGGCTAGCAGACACGCTTGCGGATGAGCTCGCGCTGTTACAGGGGCCAGGTGGCGAGCGGGAGGGGCTTGGGTGGCGCTGCCTGTGGCAGAGGCTGTCGGCCGACGCCGGCGTGCCGCCAAAAGGGCTCTGGCCGTGGAGCTGTAGGGTGCCAGGGCGGTTGGCGTGTTGTGGCGAGGCGTGGGGTGCGTGGCGAGGTTCTCCCGCGCGGGCCAAGGCAGGGGGTTGCGACGCGGCGGCTCGGTGCACGTGGCTGCAATATGCGCGCTCTGGGCGCGCCCAGCGCACGCTCACCAGCTGCTCGGCGAAATGCCAGGGCACGCTAGGTGGTTCGGTTGGAGCTGGGGTTTAGCAGGTCTAGGTTTGGGGAAATAGGGAGTCTAGTGGACATGCCTGTTTGATCAGAGGTGCAAGATCATAGTGCAATGACAAGCATCATGCCAAAATAGATCATGCCCACAAGGTGTTTGACAAAATGCCAAGGGCACTTAGGCAATACTTGGAGTGGTCAAAAACTCCAGATCAGTGTCTGCTTGGATGCACAAGAGGGTGGTGAGGTTAGTTTGGCAAAAGGAGAAACTTGCTAGTGCAAGATTTGCAGAATTACAATTCTGGACAGGAAATGAATGGCATCATTTCATGAACCGAAATTGCTCCAAAGGGTGCATGCTCCTGGACTTAGGGGTTTGGTAGGGAGGATTATGAGCATGAGAAAACCCAAGGTCACTGGAGCAAGAAATAATAGGGTTGCTGTAGAAAACACCAGTCTGGTCCAGAATGAAGATGATGCTGATCCACTCAAAATTTGCAAATAACTACACTGGGTTTTTGCATAAAGTTGAATCATATGATATTACTGACATCCCATAATTTTGGTAGAGGCTAAAAGGAAATATTTAAAAGGGTTGTAGTGCAAAATTGCCCACTGGACCAGAGGAGAAAAAAAAGGGTGTAGAGCTCAAAATATTTCAAGAATAAAAGATCTTTTTGCATAAAAGAGATTTAATAACATCACATTACATCTCCAAATTTTGGTGGGAATTTTAAGTGAATTTATCAAATGGTTGTAGTTCAAATATGGCCATTTAACCTTGAAAAACCATCTTCAAGAAGGTGAAGATCAAGCAACTTAATTGAGCAATTAGTTGCACTGATAAAAGTAAAGTTTTTCTAGAGAGGTTAAACAAGTCCCATAACCCATTTGAAAAGTCCACACTTAGGGGAAAACTCCACAATGACAAGGTTAAAGATAAAAAAAAAGGAGCTCAGAAAATAAAGTTTTTTAAATCCTGGCAAAATTTAATTAATAAAACAAGGCCAAAAATTTTGGGGTGTCACAGAACTACCCCCCTTAAGAAAAATCTCGTCCTCGAGATTTGTTAAAAGTCGCATAAGAAAAGATTGTATGCAACGAAAAAGTGGCTACAGTAAGAGGGCAATAAGTGACGAAAACCACATTGTGAAATACTGGTGCTGTGTGGAGAAAGATCTACGGTCTGAGACAAAAAACGCGAGATTACTACGCTGGGTATAAATTTAGAATAAAGTCTAAATCTAAATATACGCTGGTCATACCCGGGAGCACAGCACTCTCTCTGGCCGACAGGTGGACCCGGGGCCCACAGTCAGCCTCTTCTTCTCCCTCTGGCTCTTCTTCTTCCTCTCTCCTGCGCGCTTTCTCCATCGGCGGTGCCTAGCGTGTGGGGCATCTAGGCCGTACCGCGGTAGTGCGCGACGTGCTAGCTGCCGGAGCAGCGTGCACTCACCTCGCGGGCCAGCGCGCTGTCGGCACTGCTTGCGGATTCGCCTCTAAACACCGGCGATCGGGCGACGAGCGGCGTTTGTGGACTTTGCCCACCGTGCACCGAGCTCGAGCTATAAAACGACCGGGGTGCTCCTCTCTTCTCCTCACCTCTGGCCTTGCCTCTCCCCCTCCTTCTTCCTCCATTACTGCTTACTGAAGCTCGGGCGAGGCTCTAATGGCGGAGGCGATGCCGGACTGGTACGCGATCTTGATATGCGGAGGGCTGGCGACACTGCTAGGGCTCTCCGTGCTCCTGTGTGTGATGATCCTCGATGATCGTCGCGATGCTGCTGCTCGGGTGTTGGCTCTCCACGGCGGTGGTGACCACGAGGAGTAGGTGGGATGCCGGGTGCTAACCGTGGTTAGGAGAGGGGTTAGCCAGCTGCAACACTGTTGCAAAGCTTTGTAAACGGTGTACGTGTGTGCGCCCGAGTGTTTGCGGTTGTGGGTCAGCTGTTGTCGTTGTGCTTGCGTGAAATCCACGTTATGAGAAAGTGCCAAGTATCGACTCAGAAGAAGATGTCCCACTCTAGGATCATACGCGGAAGAAAACAGTAATGCAACAGAATCACTCATATTAATCGAAATTAATAAAATAACACACTTAAAGCACACACTAAGCTCCACGCACAAGTTACAATACGCAAATAAAGGTTGCAATAGATAACGTAGCAGCGACGTCTATAATGCAAACGGTAACTGGATGGGGTCCAGAGAAAATGTTTCTGGTACTGAGACACATTCTTCCTCTATCGAAGAAAGCGGATTCACTAGTCGCTGCACGTGTCTCTCCTGGTCGGGCCTCAGTGATCTGCCGATGGCGATCTGAGGATTTAAGTCTGCGAGGCTCTGGAGATAACCCATCACGCGTTGGATCAAACTCTCTTGAGCGATGACATACTGGACAAGGTTGGCCAGGACGGGGTCTCTCTCGATTCGCACACCGGGAAATGATGTTACTCCTCCGGGCGCTGCACGGCTCGGGAAGTAATAATACCGACGCTCGCTGGCATAGGGTACCGCGAATCGAAGGCGAGCAAGTGCTTCGCAAGCCGCAGCTTCCACGGCCATCTGTGGGGTTGGCATAGATTTCCCCACGAAGGAAACCTCTGTTGGGTCTTGGTCTGAGTTCACGGGGGGAATGTGCACTGCTGCCCAGTATCTCGAGGTGGAAGAGGTGATCCTTGATTTGAACAGCTCGTACTGGGGTGGCTGGGTAGCGCCCATGGTACTGCAGGTAAAATCCCACAATATCTTAACAAAACTACCCGGGGATGCATCTGGGGTTCTCAGGTAAATGCTGAGGTTCGGCATGGCAAGAAATGGTTGTGAGGGCGGTGTACACGGTGAATGGTGCTTGGCAAGGTCACGCGGTGGCCCTCTTATAGCACTGGAGCTGGATCATTTTTACCGTGGTGAAGGGTAATGAAATTTCCAGCTCTGATCCAGAAGTCAAAGCCACCAATACACATATTTCACCGAGGTGACATGTTACTGTGGGGGGGTTGTCGGGAAGGTTTTTGGTAGCTGCGCCGGGGTAGCAATCTCACACCACGCACTGGGCGTTTAACCGAGGTTATCATTTAAGCAGAGGCATGACAGCAGGCAGCGTTTAAACACCAGGCCACACGATTACATAGCGAGGATTACACTGGGACTCGATACAGCTCGGGTTACTTAGTCTACTTCGTTCACATCCATGCGGGCGTGCCTTGTGGATGCCGAGACTTCTCCACGGGTCTCGCCGTCGGAATTGACTGGAGTGGGTTGAGGGGCTGCAGGCTCGGGGTAGCGATGATGGCCATCTCGAGGATTGCTGGGCACAACTCCGTTGGAGTGTGTTCCCAAAATGCGACGTAGCACTTCTGGGGTTATCGCAACACCTTGGCCGATGGCTGGGGTAGACCTCAGGGGCTCGATCGGTTGTCCAAACAGCACGACTGGGTTGTCGACGTTGGGCTCGTCCTCTCCTCTTGCCGGGGCTCGACGAACCAGCTCTCCACGAGCTGCGATGAGATCAATTGTGACCTGATCGCACAGTTCTTCCAGTGCACTTACATAGCGCACCAGGTGCAACAATGCAGGATCTGTCTCATGATCTCCGTTGGCAACTTGGGGTGATCTACCATACCCTTCACGCCTGGGGTAGTAGTGGAACGAGCGACAGTCAACTCTTGGCGACAAGTGCCGGAGATGAACTATAGCTTCTCGAGCAGCTAGTTGGATGGCTTGTGGCTCAAAGGAAGTTGTTCTTCCGGTGAACCTGTAGGGGCGTTCGGGTGCGAGACCCCTACCGTAGATGTGTACAGTGGCCTAGAATTGACGGCTTTCACCGCTTACGGGCCCTTGGTACACAACATATTCTGGGGGTTCTTCTAACGCATAGGCACGACGAGTGAGGTTTGCGAGTATGGTCACAAAACCTCCAAGGTTGGTCGCTGTGGTCTCATGGTGCACAATAGGACCAGGCATTGAGGCTTAGGTTAGGATAGCGGCCGGGCTGTGCTGGGTTGAGACTAGCGTGCCCTTTTTATAGAAAAAGGGGACGGAGTCTTCCTTCGCACGCTTGCGAGAAAGGACTATTTAGGGGGCCGGTCAATGGCGCGTGATCGACGGCTAGGCTGGTAGGTTGGGCACCGACTGCCAAAAGGTGTCGGGTCACTATAGGGCTATCTTGCAGGAGAAGCTTGGCTGCGGGTTTGGTTATGGCTCGGTGGTTTGGCCTGCCTAAGTTTATTGACCTGGCTAGGATAGGATTAGCCAATGGTCAGCCTGGCTCTGATACCAAGTCTGTCGCGACCGGTTTTCCAGACATTAAATTCCAGAAAATGGCCGTCGAACTCATCAGCCCCAGGATTACTGTTAGCTGATGAGGCACCAACTTGTTACAGAAATTCCAAGCAAAGGTACAAAATATGAAGTACAAGACCATTGTGGCCTATGAGTACAACAAATGGTTTCTAGTGGTTGAGGGCGGAAGCGGTTTGTGGATCACCACGGCTGTGGGACTCCATTCCCCACGGGAACAGCTGACCAGGATAACTCCTATCTTCACGAGGCTGCTATCACCGCTGCGCAGGTTCCGAGGCGGTCGTCGCAACGCTCCTCTCCAAGCAAGCAATCTGGCCAAGACAATAGCCAGGGACAAGCCAGTGAGTACTTTGAATGTACTCGCAAACATTAAGAACACGGGTATAATATAATCGTTGATGCTCATGCCTTGCAACATCCATACACTCACTTAATTAGTCATAATAATGATTGTCTTGATGTATGCAAACAGGTCATTCACATGCAACCGGAAATTTATGCAAAGGCCACATAGAGGTAATGAATACTGTGTGCCAAGCGAGGGTCTGAATGACTCCTCAAGTGGAAAGTACGGAATAATAGATACTGGTGTCAAACGAGTGTCTGAAAGACTCCTCGAGCGGAAAATGCAGAATAATAAATACTGGTGCCAAGCGAGTGTCTGAAAGACTCCTCGAGCGGAAAATGCAGAATAATAAATACTGGTGCCAAGCGAGTGTCTGAAAGACTCCTCGAGCGGAAAATGCAGAATAATAAATACTGGTGCCAAGCGAGTGTCTGAAAGACTCCTCGAGCGGAAAATGCAGAATAATAATGCCACAGTCGGGCGTCTGAGCGACACCACAGAAAGGGCTTCAAAAGAAATGCCACAGTCGGGCGTCTGAGCGACACCACAAAAAGGGCTTCAAAAGAAATGCCACAGTCGGGCGTCTGAGCGACACCACAAAAAGGGCTTCAAAAGAAATGCCACAGTCGGGCGTCTGAGCGACACCACAGAAAGGGCTTCAAAAGAAATGCCACAGTCGGGTGTCTGAGCGACACCACGGAAAGGGCTTCAAAATAAATGCCACAGTCGGGCGTCTGAGCGACACCACAGAAAGGGCTTCAAAAGAAATTAATGATAGTGAATATCCCGGAGGTAGAACCATCCCAGAGATATTCGATGATAACAATAATAATCATGGGTTAGTCAAAAATAGTAATAATCATAATCATCCCAAGTCACAAGTGGTAATTCCCGTTCTGGTTTAATAACTTCACCTCTGATGACCGACACTAAGACCGACACTTGACCCATCCCAGACTGTAGTCCTTAACCATGGACACGGCTATTCGAATAGGTTTAATCTCTGCAGAGGGTGTACTCTTTACCCACGAGTAACGGATTCCTTTAGTCCATCGGGACTAATTCCGTCTACGGTCTTTTAGTTGAAAACACGCCTAGCTTGCACACACCAGCTTAACTCATCGGTGTCTGGAATCACCCACGACACTTGTCAAGCAAAACTCTAAGTGGGGAGGCTACAACCTCGCGTAGCATGGGATCAAATTTATATCGCGCGCTCTAAGGGGTGGCCTCCCCTCTCGGTCCCAACCGGCAACACCCATGCCCCCTGACCAGGTGGCATGCCTACCGGCTACAACCGATATCTTCCACCATGGCCTCTCTGTACGGTGTGTGCTGGGAAGGGGTTGACAACTTACTGAACCGTACCCTACCTGCGGCAGGGACGAGTGGTAGCACGAGGCAAGTATGGGGGTTACTGGAACAAGACTCGATCTGCGGTCGACTCAGGAGGTTCATAAGTTCCCTGCATGACATGTATATCAAATATAATACAATTGAAGAAATCTCCACTCAATGTACCTTACCATGCCATACCGGACATAACCGTCCCGACGAGGGCCAGCAACAGGCTCACGCCTACCCAAGGTCGAGGCTTTCCCGGATTCCTTTCCGATATGCATGCAAGGCACATGAGGATGATTACCACCACAATCATTTTCATTTCCAATAGCAAGGAAATCGTTGATATGCTCCCATGCAAATGATCATGTCACATGAAATATCGATTCCACCGGAATGAGGTGGTGTTATAAATGTGTCAACCAACACATCAAAGTATATTATGCCAGGGTTCAAGATGCTTGCCTTGATGTTGTGGAGGGGTGAGGTGTTCTCCAAAATCTTTGAAAGTCTCTCCAAAAATCCTATTTTTTTGAAAAAGAAATATATGAATCAACACACATTTCAAAACAGTACAAAAAGTTGTTTTGGAAAATTTTCAAATAAATATTAAAATAAACTAGATCAAATTTGAGGAAGGTAGGAAAAAGAATCAACTCATTTGGAGTTATATTTAAAAATTTATAGGCAGTCAAAGTTGTGGTCAAAACTGATTTAAATAAAACAGAAAAGGAAAAATGTTTCAGAGGGGAATACGTTTTCGGAGCGGGGAGACGTACTGGGGGGAATTACGCCTTCACTTAAACACGTGGACGGTGCGGTGTGTCACTGACAGTGGGTCCAAGGGGCCCACTAGTCAGGTTTGACTAGTCTTCTCCCTCTCTTTCCTCTGTCCCAAGCGGAGGCGGAGCTCCGGCGATCGTCGCCGGCGACTGGCGGCTCCTCGCGGGGTTCCGAGGGCAGGGATGGATCCGCTACTCCGGGGCGATCCTTCCGGTGGTCGCCTGGCAGGAGGGGGCGGAGGGAGCTGCCGGCGGCGAGCTCCTCGGCGGAGGTGGCCTCGGGAGCAAAGTGCCATTGGGGCTGCGGTGACTCCCGATCAAAATTGAGCAGGGGGAAGGTTCACGGGAGGATGAGGAGGCTTCTGGTGGAGAGAGTGGAGAGGGGGAGGTCCTGGTGGCGCCGGAACGGCAGGGGCAGTGGCGGTGGTCGGAGTTGCCGGAGACGGGGAAGAAGACCTCCCTGGGTCGAATGCGGGCTAGGGGAACGCCATAGTGGTGGCCTGAGGTCGCCTGCGAGCGGGAACGGGCTCAGGGACTCCTTAAATAGGCGTGGCAAGGCGGTTCTGCGGCGGCCGTGGATAAGCTCTCCGGCGACCGCCATTCTGTAGCTAGGGCGACGTGGCGGCGACGAGGGCTAGCAGACACGCTTGCGGATGAGCTCGCGCTGTTACAGGGGCCAGGTGGCGAGCGGGAGGGGCTTGGGTGGCGCTGCCCGTGGCAGAGGCTGTCGGCCGACGCCGGCGTGCCGCCAAAAGGGCTCTGGCGGTGGAGCTGTAGGGTGCCAGGGCGGTTGGCGTGTTGTGGCGAGGCGTGGGGTGCGTGGCGAGGTTCTCCCGCGCGGGCAAAGGTAGGGGGTTGTGACGCGGCGGCTCGGTGCACGTGGCTGCAATATGCGCGCTCTGGGCGCGCCCAGCGCACGCTCACCAGCTGCTCGGCAAAATGCCAGGGCACGCTAGGTGGTTCGGTTGGAGCTGGGGTTTAGCAGGTCTAGGTTTGGGGAAATAGGGAGTCTAGTGGACATGCCTGTTTGATCAGAGGTGCAAGATCATAGTGCAATGACAAGCATCATGCCAAAACAGATCATGCCCACAAGGTGTTTGACAAAATGCCAAGGGCACTTAGGCAATACTTGGAGTGGTCAAAAACTCCAGATCAGTGTCTCCTTGGATGCACAAGAGGGTGGTGAGGTCAGTTTGGCAAAAGGAGAAACTTGCTAGTGCAAGATTTGCAGAATTACAATTCTGGACAGGAAATGAATGGCATCATTTCATGAACCGAAATTGCTCCAAAGGGTGCATGCTCCTGGACTTAGGGGTTTGGTAGGGAGGATTATGAGCATGAGAAAACCCAAGGTCACTGGAGCAAGAAATAATAGGGTTGCTGTAGAAAACACCAGTCTGGTCCAGAATGAAGATGATGCTGATCCACTCAAAATTTGCAAATAACTACACTGGGTTTTTGCATAAAGTTGAATCATATGATATTACTGACATCCCATAATTTTGGTAGAGGCTAAAAGGAAATATTTAAAAGGGTTGTAGTGCAAAATTGCCCACTGGACCAGAGGAGAAAAAAAAGGGTGTAGAGCTCAAAATATTTCAAGAATAAAAGATCTTTTTGCATAAAAGAGATTTAATAACATCACATGACATCTCCAAATTTTGGTGGGAATTTTAAGTGAATTTATCAAATGGTTGTAGTTCAAATATGGCCATTTAACCTTGAAAAACCATCTTCAAGAAGGTGAAGATCAAGCAACTTAATTGAGAAATTAGTTGCACTGATAAAAGTAAAGTTTTTCTAGAGAGGTTAAACAAGTCCCATAACCCATTTGAAAAGTCCACACTTAGGGGAAAACTCCACAATGACAAGGTTAAAGATAAAAAAAAAGGAGCTCAGAAAATAAAGTTTTTTAAATCCTGGCAAAATTTAATTAATAAAACAAGGCCAAAAATTTTGGGGTGTCACAAAAGATCCCTTTCCCTTGCCGCGCATTGACCAGATTGTTGACTCCACGGCCGGATGTGACCTGCTTTCATTTCTTGACGCATACTCAGGATACCATCAGATCTTCATGGCTGAAGAAGATGAGGAAAAGACCGCATTCATCACCCCATGTGGCACGTACTGTTTCGTACGGATGCCTTTCGGTTTGAAGAATGCTGGTTCGACGTTTGCGAGGGTTGTCCATACCGCTTTTGAGCCGCAAATCCACAGAAATGTGGAAGCCTACATGGATGACATAGTGGTCAAAAGCAGGAACAGGGCAACCCTGATTCAAGATTTAGAAGAGACCTTTATGAACCTGCGCAAGATCAGCCTCAAGCTCAACCCCGAGAAGTGCGTGTTTGGAGTCCCTTCTGGCAAGCTTCTCGGGTTCTTCGTGTCTCAGCGAGGAATCGAAGCCAATCCAGACAAAATCAAGGCCATCGAGCAGATTGAAGCACCAACACGCGTCAAGGATGTACGAAGGCTTGCCGGCTGCGTCGCGGCTCTCAGCAGGTTTATTTCCAAGTCTGCAGAACGCGCCCTGCCATTTTTCAAAGTTTTGAAAAAGGCGGGTCAAGTGAAATGGACTCCGGAAGCGGAGGCTGCGCTGCAGGACTTGAAGAAATACCTGTCCTCCGCTCCAATACTTGTCGCGCCTAAACCACAAGAGAAGTTGTTGCTGTACCTGGCGGCAACCAATCAAGTGGTTAGTGCTGCGTTAGTAGCGGAGAGGGAGGTAGATGATGAGCTAGCAACCGCGGCAAGCGCCTCCAGCGACAAGCAGGAGGCTTCCCCGACAAGCTCTGGCCCTGACAAGGATGAATCTGCGCAGGAGCGAGTGGAGGTGCAGAAGAAGAGAATTGTGCAACGCCCAGTTTACTTTGTCAGCTCCCTTCTGCAGGGGGCTAGGTCAAGGTACTCTGGTGTGCAGAAATTGCTTTTCGGCCTTCTCATGGCCTCGAGAAAGCTGCGCCATTACTTCCAAGGACATGAGATTACAGTTGTCACCCGCTTTCCGCTGAAGAGGATACTGCAGAATCCAGAAGCAACAGGCAGGATTGTCGAGTGGGCACTGGAACTGTCAAGCTTCGGTCTCAAATTCGAGAGCACTTCAACTATCCAAAGCAGAGCATTGGCAGAGTTCATAGCAGAGTGGACACCGACACCAGACGAAGAAATCCCAGAAACGAGCATCCCCGTCAAAGAAGCAAGCAAAGAGTGGATGATGTATTTTGATGGTGCCTTCTCGCTGCAAGGCGCCGGTGCTGGCGCGTTGCTTATCGCGCCCACCGGAGAGCATCTCAAGTACATAGTCCAGATGCACTTCCCCAAGGAGCAAGCAAGCAACAATACTGCAGAGTATGAAGGTTTGCTTGCCGGTCTCAGGATCGCGGCAGAACTTGGGATCAAGAAGCTCATTGTCAGGGGTGACTCGCAGCTTGTCGTCCGCCAAGTGAACAAAGATTACCAGAGTCCGTTGATGGAAGCGTACGTTGATGAAGTGAGGAAGCTACAAGAGCACTTTGACGGCCTGCAAATGGAACACATTCCAAGAGCTGAGAACGACATTGCTGATGGCCTGTCAAAGTGCGCAGCACTTAAGTTACCTGTGGAGCCAGGAACCTTTGTGCTCAAGCTGACTCAGCCATCCGTAACACCATCAACCGGACAGAGCAAGAAGAGGAAGTTGGTCTCCGGTGACTATCTTCTGGCAGAGCTCCCCGGAGCCGCCGCCAAGAAGGTCCCCAAGATCGACGCCAAGAGTGCTGAGGAGCAGTCTGCTCCGGCAAACCCCAGGGTTTGTTCCGTAGAAGCAGGCGCTCCCGACAAGTTTTGCTCCGGCAAGCTTGCCGGGGAACATCAAGCTTCGGCTAAGCCCTAGATCCTCGCCGTAGAAGCGGACGTTCCCTCAGCAGCAGATGTGCCTTCAGTCCTTGTTGTCGAGCCACAGGCTCCAGCATGGGCGCAGCGGACTGTCTGTTTCCTCCAGAACGGAGAACTTCCCGAAGAACAAGAAGAAGCGGAAAGAGTAGCCCGGCGCTCAAGTATGTACCAGTTCGTCGACAAGACACTGTACAGAAGAGGGCGCAATGGTGTGAAATTGAAGTGTATTCCCCGGGAAGACAGACAAAAGCTGTTGGCAGAGATACATGGAGGCATATGTGGTCACCACATTGGCGCAAGAGCACTTGCCGGCAAAGCGTTCCGGCAAGGTTTCTTCTGGCCGACAGCCCTCCAGGATGCAACTGCACAAGTAACCAAGTGTGAAGCGTGCCAGTTCCATTCCAAGAAGACACACTAGCCAGCTCAAGCTCTCCAGACGATCCCTTTATCCTGGCCATTTTCGGTCTGGGGGCTCGACATCCTCGGCCCCTTCCCCCGAGCTATCGGGGGCTTTGAGTACTTGTACGTCGCAATCGACAAGTTCACAAAGTGGCCGGAAGTGGAACCAGTGAGGAAGGTGACAGCACAGTCAGCAGTCAAGTTCTTCAGGTCGATTGTTTGCCGCTTCGGGATCCCTTACAGGATCATCACCGACAACGGTACGCAATTCACGAGCCGCGCCTTCATGCAATACGTCCAAGATCTCGGTGCCAAGGCCTGCTTCGCTTCTGTTGCTCATCCCAGAAGCAACGGTCAAGCGGAGAGGGCCAATGCCGAAGTGCTGCGCGGGCTCAAGACCAGAACTTTCGACAGGCTGCACAAGTGCGGAAGAAACTGGATCGAGGAGCTGCCGGTGGCTCTTTGGTCGATCAGAACGACGCCAAATCGAGCCACTGGCCAGACACCATTTGCTCTAGTCTATGGAGCAGAAGCAGTTACCCCCACGGAAGTCGTATACGGGTCACCTCGAGTGCTCGCTTATGATGAGCTTGAGCAAGAGCGGCTGCGTGAAGATGACGCGCTGCTCCTTGAGGAATATCGTCTTCAGGCTGCTGTGTGAGCTGCTCGCTAACAGCAAGCTTTGCGTCGCTACCATAGCCGCAAAGTTAAAGCCAGAAGCTTCGAGGAAGGCGACCTTGTTCTTCGGCGTGCTCCGTCCGCCAAGAATCACAACAAGTTGACGCCGAAGTGGGAAGGCCCTTACCGGGTGAGACGAGTCACGAGGCCCGACGCTGTCCGCCTTGAGACCGAAGATGGCACTCCGGTGAGCAACTCCTGGAGTATTGAGCATCTTCGTAAGTTTTACCCGTAAGGCGCGGTTGTCGGACCCCGTCCGGCAACCACCCTTTTGTACAAGTCTTGCCGCTGTTGCATGTAATCCTTTGTACAAAGCCAGGCGCAGACCCTGAGCAGCAGTAAATGAAGCGCTGGAGCCCTAAGTTTTAGCATGCATGCTGAGTCGAGTCTCGTCCTTGGTTAGGGTTGATAGTGCCTAACAGCTGCTAACCCCTAGCTTAGAGGTCGGGTCTGCGTCCTTTTTTCCTGTTCTTTCGTTTCCCTTGGTTCGCAGGGTTTTGCATATCCTGGCCAGACCGCTTAAGGACGAAGAAGAGAAGAATGGTGAACCAGCATCTGGTCCCCGGCAAACCAGTGTTGCCGGGGGCTGCAAGTACAAAGATTCGCCCGCGGCAAGCCAAAGTTGCCAGGGGCTGCAATCCCAGATAAGTTTTTCATCCCTTGTCATGCATTCTCTTATGGACTGAGGAATGCGAAAACCTTGTTTCTTCCTAAAAAGCTACCATGCTCCCTTAACTCTGGGCCCCAGAGCGCGTTCCTGGGGCCAGTTTTGGTAGTAGCCACGGTGGCAAAGGGACGGAATGAGGATCCCGAACCCGCCTCATCCCTACCTCCGCCAAAGGCGTGAGAAAGGTCGAGTGGCGCGGGAAGACGGCAGGGCCTATTGCCGGGCAAAGAAGTGTCTATCTTAACGATATAAAGGATTCGCTCCTTGGCGTGGGTTTTACCCGCGGGACAAATGGCCCGGCAAACATCCCCTTTTCATTAAAAAAACATTCCACTCAGGTACAGTTCAGAGAGAATGAAAAACATGAGAGATGGGATTACAAGCTTTGAAAGCAACTAAAGCCCGAGGGCTTATGAGTTAAAAAGAGATAAGGTGCCCGTAATCCCTTTCTTGTCTCTCTCCTCAGGAGGTAGGACAAGGAGGCGAGAAGGGCAAAAGGGGCGCCTAGGCGAGCTACGGGTGGCAGAAGACACCAAGAGAACACCCCGGGGGCCGTCTGAAAGCTGGACGGTGACGGCGGTGCCGGAAGCAGGGCTCGACGAGGCGACAAGACGTCAGCACGCTGTCGAGGGCGCCGTGCCCCCGTACTCCGAGTTGACGGCCTTGTCGCCCGCCCTCTTCCTCTTCCGCAGCCTCCCTACGCCAGCCGCCAAGGAAGACGACCCCGAGAAGCTCAAGGAGCCGGCGACACGGATGATGGGGTCGCCGGTGCCACACGGAGCCGCGACCGGCGCCTAGTCGGACCCGTCATCCCGACGACCGCTACCCTCGTCGTCGCTGTCGCTCCCCTCCTCGTCGCTCTCGCTCGAGGAGGAGCCTTCGCTGTCGGAGGAGCTATCCACGCAGCACCGGGCCCGGGTCCCGTAGCACCCGAAGACCTTGACGGAGAGGAGATCGCCCTCCATCAACTTAAAATGGAGGGTGAACCCCTCCGTCAAGCTGTAGATTCGGGCGAACGACTTCCACCCTCGACCAAGATACATCACGCCGGGGGCTGGGGACTCAACATGGACCCGCGTGCCGTTGATCTCGCAGCCCCTCATGCGCAGTCTTAGCGTCTCGGGTTGTTCCATCTCCCTCACGCTTGCGAAGGGAACCGGGAGACGGCGGCGATGACGAGGCGCCTGGCGCAGCCTGACGAAGAACTCGCAAGGCTCATCCCCGATGTGGACCGCCGTGAGAAGAGGAGCCGCTGGCGGAGGCGAGGCCGGCGCGTCGCCCAGTCCGCCTCATCCCCGAGCGCCTCGGCCTCATCCACGACCTCGCCCCCTCCCCCTTCCCCTTACGACTGGCTCTGCCACCGCGGGTGCAAGGGGAGGAGGGGCGCGTTGCCTAGCGGCGACCCTCGCCGCCACCGATGAAGGACCAGGGTTCCCTTTCTCCATGGCGAATGGAGAGAGGGGATCAGAAGCTGAAGGGATGAAAAGATGAAGGAGTGTGGATTTCCGTCGCCCCCTCTTGCTCTTTATAAAGGAGCAGGGTGGGGGCTCAGCTGCCCCGCTCAGCCAACCAAGACGCAAGAAGAGCAGGCGACTGGGACCGGCCTGCTGCCTCGACCCGCGACGGCCCGGTTTCCTGCCTCCACTGTCCTCAACTCCAGGTGCATGGAAGCCGCGTGGCTGGCGTGCAGGACTGAGGCGACAAATGAGGCGACCTCCCCCCGCCCCGTGATCGTGGGGAGCGGGCGCCTCAGAAACCGTGCCTCGGCCCCGTCCAGCAAACAAGCCACGCCTCCACGCCTCCCTCCACTTATGGAGATGGCGCGAACCGTCCCCCTTTATTGCGACGTGACGCATGCCTGCGGGGCTCAGCCCCACGCACGCCGCCCACGTCACGCACGCCACTCCCCACGATGCCGCGTTCGACGCGTACCGTTCGGGGAGGGCGTGGTGGATGCAGAAAAAGATGCAGCGTGACCCAGGCCGCGCGTGCCCGTGCACTGTTTTGGGCCTGGCCCAACAGCGCTCGGCACCATGTATGGCCCAGGCCCGGGGGCTCCTGTCGGTGTACTAAAGTAGGGGTACCTTAGTACCCCGAACTTGTGCACGGGCAGTCGTAGCACCCCGCGGCAAGGCTTGCCAGGTGATCGCCAAAACTCTCCATGGTCCCTTTTTGGGCCATCCAAGCACAAAGTATTTGAGCCAAGGCCCCGGCAGGAGGAGCTTGCCGAGAAGGCCACCCAAAGAGAGCAAGGCCCCGGCAAGAGGAGCTTGCCAGGACGGCCACTCGAAGCACAAGGCCCCAGCAAGAGGAGCTTGCCGGGAAGGCCGACCAGGGCACGACAAGAGACTTGCTGCGACGCGCCACGCGTCCCGGCAAGGACCGGTGAGCGACAAGCTCCCGGGCGCGACAAGGCATCAACCGCGGCAAGGCGCTTGCCGCGGCAAATCACCACCCCGCGCCTGCGTTCCAGCTCATCCACCCACGTGTCGCTCTGGGGCCATTCCAGGCGTACGTGGCGAGAGACTGCGCAGCCAGGGGCATGCGGTGGCGAAGCAACGCTGACAGGATAGCCGTCGTGGCAAACGGTGGTGCCCCTGACGGTCCCTTTTCTGCACTGTTTGGGCAACCTAGACGGGCATTTAATGCCCTTGTCCCCTACTATCAGAGTTAGGTATGATAGCACTGTGCCAACAGCTGTAACCAACACAGCGTTTTCCAGTTTTACCCCCGCCTACGTTGCCACCTGTGGGTAACCCCTTGCGCATATAAAAGGAGGCCCCATGCGCAACGTAGAGGAAAAAGGAAGGAGGCCACTCACGCTCGGTCTGATTAGTGGCTTGAGTGTACTGTAGCACTCAGCGCTCCCGAGCAAGAACACAATACAAACCACAAAGCAGCAGCAGGGTTTTACGCATCCGTGCGGCCCGAAGCTGGGTAAACCCCTTGTGTGCATCGCCTTGATCCGCTCTTCACGCGACCTCCGCCCCCCCGCCGAACCAGAAAGGGGCTCGGTCCCCATAGGTGTTCGTGGAGGCAGATTTCCCCCGACAGCCAGGTTTGGGGCCACTGAATCCAGCGTTGACCGATGTATCCTGCGTGCCCTCATTATTATTGCGACATTTGTTTTTATTGCGTCGTGGCCTTCCATTACCGTCCCGCACTTCGGAGGTGCCCAGATCGCCGGCGCTATTGCTTCTACGGGCGAGGCAGCTGTGTTCTCCTGCGCAAAGGCGGGTCATCAGAGCGGTAGGGGCTGACATAGACTTTGGTTTTTCCTGACCGAGGTGCCGGGCAAGCCACTCGTCCCGGACGCTATGTTTGAAGGCCGCGAGGGCTTCTGCGTCCGGACAGTCAACAATTTGGTTCTTTTTAACTAGGAACCTAGTCCAGAGCTTTCTGGCGGACTCTCCGGACTACTGGACAATGTGACTTAGGTCATCGTCATCCGGTGGCCGGACATGTGTACCTTGAAAGTTATCGCAGAAGGCATCTTCCAGCTCCTCCCAGCTACCAATTGAGTTTTTAGGCAGACTATTTAACCGGTGCCGAGCTGGTCCTTTGTGTTTTAACATGAGGTATTTGA
The DNA here is from genome assembly GCA_032464435.1 of Aegilops umbellulata. Lineage (NCBI taxonomy): Eukaryota > Viridiplantae > Streptophyta > Magnoliopsida > Poales > Poaceae > Aegilops > Aegilops umbellulata. The sequence goes on from CP136057.1 coordinate 412,876,438, forward strand.
TGGCATGAAGGTCGACTCCGCGGGCCATATGGATATGGAGAAGAAAATCCTCAATCCACACCGTGGGATCTGTTGTTCTGTCGTATGATTCAATATTTACGGGTTTAAACTCTTCAGGGAACTCGTGATGCATTACTCCATCAGTGAAGCAAAGGGGGTGTGCGACACCTCTATATTGGGCCGCATCGCGATGTAGCTCCGATGGAGTCCGTCTGTGGTTTTCGGCCCAGGCGTGACTAGGTTTGTCCTGTCCGAATAGATAGCCATCATTGCATGTCGAGGTATGTCCTCGTGATCGGTAGATCGATCTGGTATATCCAGCTTTACTGTCCAGGTCCTGCCGAAGGTCGTATGTATCACCCCAAGCTGTGTTGTTTCTATTTTTACGTGGCGGTGGGGCAGGTTGCTTTTCGGCTTGAATTGCTGCTTTATCCCGACCAGGTTGTGGTCGGCCTACCGCATTGTCCCGACCGTGCTGTCGTTGGTCGGCCGCGTTGCGCGAGTGAGGTATGAGCTCTGGCGCCTCCTCATCAAACTGGGTTAGCAGTTTGTGCTTCGGGTAACTCCTGGCTGGGAGCTTGAGGCCGTATTCTTCGGCTGCCAGGACATTAGTCCATCTGTCATTGAGAAGATCTTGGTCAGCTTGAAGCTGCTGCTGTTTCTTTTTTAGTCTCCTTGCAGTGGCTATTAGCCTGTGCTTGAAGCGCTCCTGCTCGAGAGGTTCCTCGGGCACAATGAAATCCTCGTCGCCGAGGCTTACCTCATCTTTGAAGAGCGGAAGATAATTATCGTCCTCCGAATCGTCATGTATGGCCTGTTCATCAGGGCTAACTTTCCCATTTTCCCGTTCCTCCTGTCCGGAGGTTACCTCGATGGGGTCTTTATTATCTTCAGGTTCTCTAGAGTACTATTTTCCCTGGTGCCAGTGTTGCTATCCTTTGAACGACGTGACTTAGAGCGGCGCCGAGGACGCCGACGCTTGGGGTGTGTCTTAGGAGGTTTATTCTCAACTGGATTTTCTTTGTCATTGTCGTTAGTTGCTTTGGGTGTATCCACCATGTACATATCGAGAAGTCGCCGTCCAGCGTCCAGTAAATGGCGGGTTTTGGCCCTGCTCCTCATCGGCATCATTGTCCATGCCGTTGATGTCTTCGGAGCCGTAGTCAAGCATGTCGGTTAGATCCTCGATAGTGGCTATGAACTGGGTGGCAGGTGGGAAGCTAAATTCTCCATCATTGGCCGCTAGTTCGCACCGGACATAGTTCGGCTGTGAGTCTCCCGCTAGGGACATGCTTTTTAATGAGTTTAGCACATCGCCCAAGGGCGAATGCTGGAAGATCTCCGCGGCACTGAACCCAAAGATCGATAGCCGATCAAGCTCGACGTCCGCATGCGCTCATGGTTCTGAATTTATAGCCGGAGACGAGTCCGGAGTTCCGGTGACGCAAATATTGCATGAGGTTGAGTCTGTGTGCGGCTCCAACACCGCGGAATCTGTGGCCTCAGATGGCACGATCTGCTCTGGATCTAAGGCCAGACAGTTACAGGAACCATCTCCTGGATGTAGTCCGATGACAGATTTAAGTCATGTTCATCGGGGTGACGAGGAGCGGCGCCGCGGTCTCGAATCCGTCGAAGATCAAGTCTCCACGGATGTCCGCGACATAGTCGAGGCTCCCAAATCTGACCTGATGGCCAGGGGCGTAGCTATCGATCTGCTCCAGATGGCCAAGCGAGTCGGCCCGTAGTACGAAGCCACCGAACACGAAGATCTGTCCGGGGAGGAAGATTTCCCCTTGGACAACGTCACTGTGGACGATAGAAGGAGCCATCAAACCTCTTGAGGATGACACAGTGGAACTCTCAATAAAAGCACCAATATCGGTGTCAAAACCGGCGGATCTCGGGTAGGGAGTCCCGAACTGTGCATCTAAGGTCGATGGTAACAGGAGACATGGGACATAATGTTTACCGAGGTTCGGGCCCTCTCTATGGAGGTAATACCCTACTTCCTAATTGATTGATCTGGATGAATATGAGTATTACAAGAGTTGATCTACCACGATATTGTAGTGGCTAAACCCTAGAAGTCTAGCCTGTTTGAATATGGTAATAAGTCTTCCCCTCCAGACTAAGTCCTCCGGTTTATATAGGCACTGGGAGGATCTAGTGTTACACAGGGTCGGTTACAAAGAAAGGAATATACATATTTGGTCCCCAAGCTTGCCTTCCACGCCAAGGAGAGTCCCATCCGGACATGGGTGAGAGTCTTCGGTCTTCATATCTTCACAGGCCGGACGCCCGAGGACCCCTTAGTCCAGGACTCGCTCAGCCATTCCCCAGGAGACCGTCGGGCATGAGATGGACATGGAGGAGGCGGCGGAGATCCATGATCACTAGCCGTAGTAGTACTCTTTGTTTTTTTAATCAAGAGCGTCGGTCTTTAATTTGTTAGAGTAATGTTTAGGTCAGCTAGCTTTGTTTAATTGCTGAACTTGCTTGATTAAGAAGTGTGTGTGTGTGCTGTAGTCTCCTTTGTGTACCCAAATTATGCAATGACGTGGATGACCACTATAACAAGGGAAATTTGAACCAAAATTTTTGACGTTCAAACTCATCGCTCACAGGTTAAGCTATCTGAATCGTTTGTGATGTTAACATATCGTACAAAGTTCTGAATAAGGGACCATGTCTGATGACACTTTGCGTGCCAATTTTTTCGCTGCATCGATTCAAATTTTTTGGTTTCCACAGAAATATCTACCTCCCCGCCCCTCCCCCTTACCAAAATCCACATTTCCCCCATTTTTACCTTCCTTTCCAAGTTCTTGAAACCTTCATTCCTTGCTTGCAGTGCCGCCTCCTCGCTGGCGACCCCCTTTCACGGTGCTCGGCCTCGTCTATCGAGGCAGGTAATCTACACCCGACCCCTATCCTCCTCCTCCTTCCACATCTCACATGCCACGACCGTCTGCATGACACCTTCCACCCAAATCACCGAGCCCTCCACCAAATAAGCTCCGCCCTAAGCCATGGTGCACACATTATAGGCTAGAGCTCAAGGAGCATTTGGCAGCGAAGAAGCAAATCGCGGCCGCATGCGCGGATCAGGTCACGATGGCTGCCATTCGTGCCGACCACCAGATCTTGGAGGAGCACCTCGCTATCGAGGCCACCGTCGACGCCGTGACGGGGTTAGCTTCTTTAAAAGACAGTTCATGGCATTTTCTCGAGCCCATCCTCGGTGCCTCCGACAAAGACTACGAGGTGTTTTATCAATATGCACATGCTTACCTCAAGTCGAGATCCAGTAGGTTGGTGCCCGACGCGGCTCAGGCAACACACCACTATGATGAGGGCACCCACGATGTGGAGGCCTCGCCCTCTTCCATGTACAAGGAGCCAATCATCATCAATATCTCCGACGATGATGAGTAGCTTGTCTTATTAGCTCATTATAAGGGACCATGTTCAGTTTGCTAGCTATGTCGGCTAAGCATGCTCGGTTTACCCATTCCGTGTGCTGCTCCTACCTTTCCATAACAAATTCTAGTGAATTGTGCTATCTAATTTTACCATGCAATCTGTTGATCTAGTGTATATGTTCTATATGTCGCGCAATGTGGTGCTCACTTATTAACTGTGTGCTTAATTAGTTGTCATCTTCAGTTAACTGGTTGGTTCAATTCTGCAAATGTGATGTTCAATTCTTCAGGCTGCAATTTTGTATTGTCTTCTATGTGAGAAATAAATCGAATACATCTTTACAAAATACATGAGAAACAAATACAATCGCTATATTTTCAAGTTGTCAAGCATGCTTGGTTTGGTTAACTGTCTGATCTTCTAGTATGTTATACATTGTGCAATGTGGTGCTTAGTTATCGTTTGGTTGATTTGTTGTGGTGTTTAGTTAAATGTTTGGTTCAATTCTGCATTGCGATGTTCAATTGTTGTGGGTGCATTCTGTTATTGTATACCATGTGAGAAATTAATCGGATTTTGATGTACTAAATACATGAGAAACAAATACAATTTCTATATTTCTAAGTTGTTAAGCATGCTTGGTTTGTTTAACTGTTTGATCATCTATTAGGAGTATGTTATATTGTACAATGTGGTGCTCAGTTAATGTATGGTTCATTTGTTGTGGTGTTTAGTTAACGGTTTGATTCAATTCTACAATGCGATGTTCAATTGTTTTGGGTTTATTCAGTTATTGTATACCATGTGAGATAAATTAAATTTGGTTGTACTAAATACATGAGAAATAAATACAATTGCTATATTTCCAAGTTGTTAAGCATGCTTGATTTGGTTAACTGTCTGATCTTCTATTAGGAGTATGTTATATTGTGCAATGTGGTGCTCAGTTAATGTTTGGTTCATTTGTTGTGGTGTTTAGTTAACTGCTTTGTTCAATTCCGCAATGTGATGTCCAATTGTTGTGGGTAGAATTTTGTATTGTTATGCATGTGAGGAATAAATCAAATTTGGCTGCACTTAATACACGAGAAGCATATACAACTGCTATATTTCCTAGTTCTTAATCATGCTTGGTTTGGATAAATGGGTTTTCCTTGTGGCTTGAATTAATCTGATGATTATGCAATGTGCTTATTTTTCATCAACATATTTTACTAATAGCATGCGAACCCTCACTTAACCTGATGACTAACTACCTTATATGTGTTACAGGGAAACAATGGGAAGCACTGAGGTTTACAATCAAGGTTAGCACATGCACGGTCCTTTGTCTAATAGCACATTATTGTGCAATTGCAGGAACCATTCTAATATTTAGGTTTTTAAAAATTTGTTCTTGCACATGTAGATCCTAGTTTCAGAGGTTTCGACGCACTGTTCGACCCTTTTTTGCATATGGGGAAATGAGTTGTCCATGAATATCAGTCAAGTCAAGAAACTCAGAAAGATTGTTAGGATAAAGAAATTAGCGAGAAAAACAACAAGATCCTTGTCTGCACAATGAAGAAGACATCAGTTCACTACAAGATGGTGCTAATTATTATACCTTGCCTTTGTTTATTCCTTTGCCCCATTTCCCATATAGAGAATATATTTATGCACAACCTTGTTTTCAGGCCTTTCCAAAGCAGTTCACTGATGATTACCTCTCAAACCACCTCTATGGTCATGAGGCGAGGAAGGTTTTCATACAACACCCACGGTTCAATATTGAAGTGTTCCTGAAGAGGACGGAGGATGGACGGTCAATCATCCACAGGCATTGGCCTAAAGTTGCAAAGACCTTCAACATTAATGAAGGCTCAATATTCGCCTTCTGCTTCAGCAGTTTCCCAGATGAGTTGCTTCTGTCTATGTACCATCTATGATGCTAATTTCGAAAGGTTCTAGATGTTGCATGTGAAACTTGGTGCTAGTGCAGTTGTGTATTGGGGTAGCTGAGTGCTGAAGCTATATGATGTTGTACTCTGATGTATTTGAGTTATGAAATCTTGCTTCCTTAATATGGAAATGAAATATATTGTGTGCTTAATACGAAATGTCAATTAGATTAATAAATGGATTATCAATAATAGGGAAATTAGCCTGCTAATTGGGTTCTTCTATTGCAAACGCATATTGAGAAAACACCGTGGGCAATGACCTCAGCCAATGCACACAGTTTCTATGAATAAACCGTGTTGGATCAATAAACAATCACACACGACATCCTCTTGAAAACTGTTTGCGTTAGGCCACCTTGCGCAAACGTTTACCACATAAAAACTGTGTGTGATGGACAAACTTTCCACACAGTTTCTTCTACGCACTGTGTGTGATGCATTCAGTAATGCAAACGATAAATTGTTAATATAATGTGCAATGGCAACGCTACCACAAACAATTCAATGGGGAAAGTTGTGTGTGATGTACCTGCAAACGAAAACGTTTTCCTTGGAGTGACTGTGTGGGATGTATATACGAACGGAAACATACTTCTTGGATTAACTATGTGGGATGTACAGACTAACGGAAAACGTATTCCTTGGGTTGACTGTGTGGAATGTACATATGAATGGAAATGTTTAGCGGGGACTGACTATTTGGGATGTACATACGACCGAAAAGGATTTCACCTGTATAATTGTATTTTTTAGCACTACTATATGTATAACCATATTTGATTGCTCGTCGGTCGCACACGACCTCATTTTGTCGAGCGTGGGTTCAGAACACCGTAGCAGAAATGGGTTTAAAAGCGTTTGCATATCCCAATGATTTCTGGGTCGTGTGAGAAGGACCCCCTATCATAGTCACTCACTAGGTGACGGTTCAGAACACCGTAGCGGAAATGGGTTAAAAACCGTTTGTATAGCACCTCGTTGTACCAGTGTTCCACCCTCTCCGAACGCAGCGCCCCACACCGTCCTGACGCCGTGCCCGCCTCTGCATGGCCGCGCCCCGTCGTGGTTCCCGCACACCCGTGAGCGCTTCGCCCTGCTCCGCCAGCGGCCTTCTGCTCGCCTCGCTCCCACACTGAGGTCCGGCTGCCCCCAAGCCCCGTTGCAGCCGCTGCGCTCCGCGCCCTCCTCACCTGCAGCTCGCCGTGCCCAGCGTCGCACACCGCAGCGCTGCTGCTTCCCATTGTGCCCGCCTGGACTCGCCGTCCCCGCCCTCTGCTACCGCCGCCTCGCTCGTAGGCAGCCGCTGCTACTTCTTGAGCTTGCATTGGTTTTTCCCTTGAAGAAGAAAGGGTGATGCAACAAAGTAGAGATAAGTATTTCCCTCAGTTTGAGAACCAAGGTATCAATGTAGTAGGAGGTACACACAAGTCTCCAATATATGCACGTGCACAAACAATCAAACACTTTCACCCAATGCAATAAAAGGGTTGTCAATACCTTCACGGTCACTTGCAAGGATGAGATCTGATAGAGATAGATATAAAAGATTACTAAAACGTAAAACAAAATAAAAGTAAATAAATTGCAACAACGTATTTTTTGGTTTTTTGCTTCATAGATCGGAAAATATATGATGGAAAATAGACCCGGGGGCCATAGGTTTCACTAGAGGTTTCTGTCTTGAAAGAAAATAACACGGTGGGTGAATAAATTACGGTCGAGCAATTGATAGAAAAGCGCAAAAGTTATGACGATGTCCAAGGCAATGATTATGAAAATAGGCATCACGTCCGTGTCAAGCAGACCGACTCATGCCTGCATCTACTACTATTACTCCACACATCGACCGCTATCCAACATGCATCTAGAGTATTAAGTTCGTAAGAACAGAATAACGCCTTAAGTAAGATGAAATGATGTAGAGGGATAAACTCAAGCAATATGATGAAAACCCCATCTTTTTACCCTTGATGGCAACAATACAATACATGCCTCACCACCCCTACTTTGTCACTTGGTGAGGACACCACAAGATTGAACCGAAAACTAAGCACCTCTCCCATTGAAAGAAATACTAATCTAGTTGGCCAAACCAAACTGATTATTCGAAGAGAAATACAAAGATATCAAATCATGCATATAAGAATCCAGAAAGGACTCAAATAATATTAATAGATAATCTGATCATAAATCCACAATTCATCGGATCTCGACAAACACACTGAAAAATAATATTACACTGGATAGAACTCCAAGAACATCGAGGAGAACATTGTATTGAAGCTTAAAGAGGGAGAAGAAGCCATCTAGCTCCTAGCTATGGACCCGTAGGTCTGTGGTAAACTACTGACGCTTCATCGGAACGACAATAGAGTTGATGTAGATGCCCTCCGTGATCGAATCCCCCTCCGGCAGGATGCCGGAAAAGGCCCCAAGATGGGATCTTGCGGAAACAGAGGCTTGCAGCGGCGGAAAAGTATTTCGGTGGACGCTTCTGGTGGTTTGGGAATATTTGGGAATTTATAGCAAAAGAATTAGGGTTGAAGGAGTCCCGTGGGGCCCACCGGCCAGGGAGGCGCGTCCCCCTAGGGCACGCTCTGAGGGCTTGTGGAGCCCTCAGGACTCTTCTGGCCCCCTCTCCAAGTCTGCTGGGTGTCTTCTGCTCCAAGAAAAATTATCGTGAAAGTTTTATTCTGTTTGGACTCCGTCCGATATTCCTTTTCTGTAAAACTCAAAAACATGGAAAACAAAAACTGGCACCGGGCTCTAGGTTAGTAAGTTAGTCCCGAAAATAATATAAAATAGAATATCAATGCATATAAAACAACCAAAACAGATAATATAATAGCATGGAACAATAAAAAATTATAGATATGTTGGAGATGTATCAAGCATGCCCAAGCTTAATTCCTACTCATCCTCGAGTAGGTAAATCGTAAAAACATATTTTTTGATGTGGAATGCTACCTAACATATTTATCCATGTAATTTTCTTTACTTTGGCATGAATATTCAGATCCATAAGATTCAAAACAAAAGTTTAATATTAACAAAAAAATACTTCAAGAATACTAATAAAGCAATCTTGTCTTCTCAAAATAACATGGCCAAAGAAAGTTATGCCTACAAAATCATATAGTCTAGGTATGCTCCATCTTCATCACACAGATTGTTTCATACTTTTGATGTTCTCAAACTTTTTCAACTTTCACGCAATACATGAGCGTGAGCCATGGACATAGCACTATAGGTGGTATAGAATATGATGGTTGTGGAGAAGACAAAAAGATGGAGATAGTCTCACATGAACTAGGCGTGTTAACGGGCTATGGAGATGCCCATCAATAGATATCAATGTGAGTGAGTAGGGATTGCCATGCAATGGATGCACTAGAGTTATAAGTTTATGAAAGCTCAAAAAGAAACTAAGTGGGTGTGCATCCAAATTGCTTACTCACGAAGACCTATTGCAATTTGAGGAAGCCCATCATTGTAATATACAAGACAAGTTCTTATAATGAAAAATTCCCATTAGTATATGAAAGTGACAAAATAGGAGACTATCTATCATGAAGATCATGGTGCTACTTTGAAGCACAAGTGTGGAAAAAGGATAGTAACATTGCCCCTGCTATCTTTTTCTCTCACTTTTTTGTTTGGGCTTCTTTGGCCTTGTTTTATTTTTTTGGGCTTCTTTGGCCTCTTTTACCTTTTATAAAGTCTGGAGACTCATCCCAACTTGTGAGGGAATCATAGCTTCCATCATCCTTCCCTCACATGGGACAATGCTCTAATAATGATGATCATCACACTTTTGTTTACTTATAACTCAAGAATTACAACTTGATACTAGAACAAGATATGACTCTATATGAATGCCTCCGGCGGTGTACCGGGGATGTACAATGATCAAGAGTGACATGTATAAAAAAAATATGAACGGTGGCCTTGCCACAAACACTAGTAGAAAAGGGGGCTATGGTCCAGGCCGGGGCAGCCCATTAGTCCCGGTTCAGTCTAGAGCCGGGACTAATGGGGAATTTAGCACCGGTTCGTGAGCCCAGGGGGCCGGCCGGGCCACGGGGGCCATTGGTCCCGGTTCGTCTGGACCTTTTGGTCTCGGTTGGTGGGACGAACCAGGATGAATGGGCCTGGCTCCTGGCCCACCACCATTGGTCCCGGTTGGTGGCCTGAACCGGGACCAAAGGCTGCCCTTTAGTCCCGGTTCATGCCACGAACCGGGACTAAAAGGTCGGCCCTCGCTGCACCCACAGTTTAGTCCCACCTCGCCAACCGAAGGGCGCCGACACCTGTTTATAAGCCCGTCCCTCTCTACATTGTTGAGCTTCTCTCAAAGTGAAAATAGATGCACCTATAGAGGAAAATTGGACATAAATTCATAAATAGAAATTGATTATGAATTTATGTTTAATTTTCTCTATAAGTGCATCTATGTTCACTAACAGAGAAGTTTTTATTTTTTTTGACCTAAAAGAAAAAAGAAATCACTAAAAAACTATTAGTATTTAGTATAAATAGAAATGACTAACAAAGAAAAAGAAAAAAATGCCTATATGCACTAAGTAGTGATTCGCACTAAGTAGTAGAAATGAAAAAATAAATAGCAAAAAAGAAAAAAAAATGCCTATAATATTTGTTATGACTAACTAAAATTACCAAATTGAGTATAATGGCACTAACAGAAAGTTTATAGTAAAGTTATTCATAAACTAGTGATTCACACAAATTTTAAAAAATTGAAATTTAAACTATTCAAATTTTAAAACTAATGGCACTAACAGAATGTTTATAATTTTGGTGACCTAAAATAAAAAAGAAATCACTAAAAAACTATAAGTATTTAGTTCTAAGTAGAAATGAAAAAATAATGGCACTAGTAAAGTTAATCACAAACTTGAGATTCACACAAATTTCAAAGAATTCAAATTTTAACTATTCTAATTTGAAAACTAATGGCACTAACAGAAAGTTTATAATTTTTGGTATCTCTCTGCAGAAAGATTGTACATAGTAAATATAATACACAAAGTGTTTTCACACAAATTTAGTAAACTAGTGATTCATAAACTAGTGATTCACACAAATTTTAAAAAATTCAAATTTAAACTATTCAAATTTTAAAGCTAATGGCACTAACAGAAAGTTTATAATTTTTGTGACCTAAAAGAAAAAAGAAATCACTAAAAAACTATAAGTATTTAGTTCTAAGTAGAAATAAAAAAAATAGCAAAAAAAATGCCACCTACTGGGCCACCACGGCCTGAATACGACTAGAAACCCAACTACGGGGCAGGATTCAGGCCCGCAGTAGGCCTAATAGGCTCACAGGCATTGCAGTGACAGATTAGGCCCGAAAGCCTGCAGTTGAGAGGAGCTCGAGAGGGTGGGCGCAGCAGCGCTTATAAACCACTCCCGAGCCCTCTCAACTAGCGAGGTGGGACTAAACTTTTGGGTGCGGGGCAGTAGAAGGCCTTTGGTCCCGGTTCGTAGGACGAACCGGGACCAAAGGGTGGCATTGGTCCCGGTTCGTGGCACAAACCAGGACCAATTCCCCCCTTTAGTCCCGGTTGGTGCCACCAACCGGGACCAAAGGCCGCCGCTTCCCGCCCTTTGGGCTACCGAAAAGAGGCCTTTGGTCCCGGTTGGTGGCACCAACCGGGACTAAAGGGTGGCATTGGTCCCGGTTTCTGTCACGAACCGGGACCAATGCACTGACTATATAAGCAGCACTCGTGAAATTTTGGTTCAGTTCGTTCTTCCCCGCCCTCCCGACGCCGCCAGGCTGCCCGCCGTATCCGCCTCGTCGTCGCTGTCGTCGCCCCGCGCCGCCCCGTCGTCGCCGTCGTCGCCCCGCGCCGCCCCGATCGACGCTGTCGCCACCCCCGCCCCGCGACGCCGCCCCGACCCGCCCCGCCCCTGCCCATCGCCGAGCCGCCCCGCCCCGTCCCGCACCGCACCTCGCCGTCGCCGTCGCCGTCGCCGTCGCCGTCCCCGACACCGTCGCCGTGAGCAATTTAGATGTGTTAGATGTGTAGTAATTTAGATGTGTAGTTCATAGATTTTTTTTGTTAGATGTGTAGTAATTTAGATGTGTAGTTCATAGATTTTTCTGTTAGATTTTTTTTCATTGTAATTAATTTGTTCATATTGTGTTAGATTTATTTATGATTTTTTCTATTGTAATTTAGATTTATTAATGATTTTTTGTGTTAGTATTTTCTTTGTCAATTTATTGTGTATGTATAGGAAAATTGTGAATGTTATATGTCATTTATGAATATGTTCATATTTAGAATAGAGGAAAAAGGAAAAAAATAAGAAGAGAAAGTGTTTAATATAATTAGTTAGAAAAATAATAGAACTATAGTTAAACTAGTTTATTTTTAGTAAGTCGTACTATTTTATTTTATTTATAGTAAGTGCTTAGTAGTTGAACTAGCTAGTTGATTTAATAAAACTGGTTTATTTTACTATAGAAGTAGTTTATTTTTAGCAAGAAAATTAATAGAACTAGTTTATTTTTTTAGTTAAAGCAATTATTCCCGCATCGACGTGGACGATGCCTATCCCGCATCCTTGTCGTCGAGTCGGGGGCGGACGACACCTGCTTGACCAGATGGGCCATGTCCGGGACTGGGCTCCGCCGGGGTGGTACTGGGAGGAGCTACCTTCCGGGTGGCGTAGCTTGGTGAGGAGCCAGCCCGTCGTTGACCCGATCCTTGTTTGGTGGCGGTCGCGTGGGCCAGTGACGGTGCAGAGACTTCCGGACACCGCGGAGGTGGTACGTCACCGTGTCAGCGAGGAGGACCAGCACGTTCGTCGGTACATGGTTGCGTTGGAGGGCAGGTTCGAGAATACCTGGCAGGTTCTTCAGGGATCTCAATTGTCCATACCCGTCGGGCGCTACTGTTCTAGCTGTACTGGCGATATGTATGATATATAGTATTCGACGTGTATTAGTGATAATATTCGATGTACGGACAAATGGAGATGATGTAGTTTTTCTTATAATTGAAGGCATCCTAATTTGAATACTACTTAATTTTGCGATTTGATTTTTCTTATTGAATGCTCAAATTGGAGAGCACTATGCAAGGCATTTGCATATGATTAGTTGAATAATAATGATCTAATTTAGTCTTTGAATTATGAACGTATAGGAAATGTCATCATCGGACGACGAAAGTCTCCCGGGGGAGTGCGACTGGTGCCACGACGATCGAGGTGAGTGCGACAGGCCTCACCTGGACGATGGTCGGCGCTTCAGCATTAAGCTCGAGGAGACATTCGAAGTTGAAACGGTATGCAACGACGACAAGTGTTTGTATTTCATAATTAAGCATGACTTCAACTATTTCAACGTGTAATTTTCATCTTTTACAATTCGAGTACAGTTGATCCCATGCCATGCAAGACGCTATGTCTTGGAGAGGATGGATTTTGAAGACCATGAAAATTTTGAAACAAAGAAAATTCACCTAAGGACCCATCATGATGTGGATTCTGAAGTAAAGTTGTATAATGCTGAGAGCGTAACCCATTTTGGTTGCAAAAATTGGGAAGCATTTTGCAAATTGTATGGTTTTGATGAGGGTATGCTTGTCACCATGGATCTTGGTGATCCTGAAATCGAGCAAGACAATATGGACATTTGGGTCCTTGTTGATACTCCTCCAGTTCTACCGCTATGTGAGTTTCTCAAACATAGTTAATTATTAATAGAACTTATATTGTTCATTTCAAAATAGTTGACATCTTATTTCCATTGACAGCTTATTTTCAATTATCAAAGAATATGCAGAAGATGGTAGATAGAACTTACTACACCGATGGCTCTGAGTTAACTTAGAAGGAGAAAACTCATCTGGTTGGATTTTGTAATGATATTGAGAATTACAATATCTACAATCGAACTCCTGAACATTATGGTCAATACGTGCCACTAGTGCACGTGTTGAACTACGGTAACTACCATGGAGATACCCTCGTAAGTTTTTTTTTACTATTACGAGATCCGTGCATCTTTTTGCATACTTCTAAAACTAATACATCATTGTTAACTACGAAGTTATTACTATGTTTTTCAACAGCTTATCCCAGAGGATTGTGTGCCTCATTTGATGTATCAGAATGGCGGCAGCCTTCATGTTTTGAACATATATCCAGGTCATCCTACGAATCTCAACTGTCCATACCGGATTTCTAAAAGAAGTGGAGACATGACAGTCAAAGGATGGAAAAAAGTATGGACAGTCGTAAGGAGCTTCTTGGAAGCAAAAGGAAGCGAGGCGCAAGAATTGGAGACAGGATGATCTCCATTCTTCATAATGGAGAGTCATGGTCTATATTGTTTTATGCTATTTTACCTTAAGTGTGTTTAGGTCCGATCCTACCTGATACTTGATGATCATGTGCTAAGAACAATTATGTAGGGTTGGGTTCGATGACTATGAGGATGATGATCGTATGACTTATTCTTAATAACGAATAGAAGTTGTATGATGATGCTTGATTAATTAGTAGGACTTGTTATTATATATGATGATGTATGATGCATGCATGCATGAGTTATTATATATATATATCTGCGGGTGAAATGAAACATAGCAGTAACATAGGTACGTAAACCAAGGACTACATATAAGAGAGGACACTTCTCTCTATTAGCTAGCTAATAACAACCTAAAAATAACCCCCTAAACCCATAAAACAGCCACTTTTAAAAAAATAAAAATAAAAACCTCCTGCTGACGCGTGGAACCCTTTTGGTCCCGGTTTATGTCATAAACCGGGACCAAAGCCGCCCCTGCCTGGGCTGCCGGCAGCGGCCACGTGGAGGCCCATCTGTCCCGGTTCTGGTTTGAACCGGGACTAAAGGGTGAGGGTATTAGTAACGACCCTTTAGTCCCGGTTCGGGAACCGGGACTAAAGGCCCTTACGAACCGGGACAAAAGGCCGGTTTTCTACTAGTGAAACACTATGCCAACTACATATCATGCAAAGCAGCATGACAATGATATGTGCCATAATAAAACGGAACGGTGGAAGTTGCATGGCAATATATCTCGGCATGGATATGGAAATGCCATAATAGGTAGGTATGGTTGCCATTTTGAGGAAGGTATATGGTGGGTTTAGTGCACTGGCAAAAGTTGCGCGGTACTACAGAGGCTAGCAAAGGTGGATGGGTGAGGGTGCGTATAATCCATGGACTCAACATTAGTCATAAATGTCGGGGATATACCCCGCGGCGTAAACCGGCCGGAAGTTAACCCGGCCGAACTTGGCGGTTTATCTGAAGACCCGCCCTGACCTTGGCGGTTTACAAGCAGCCCGCTTGGTCGTTATGACTTACTGGTAACCCGGCGGGCGGATCAGACGGATGACAAGGCCCAAGGCCCAGAAGGCCGGTTCAACTATGATGGGTCGGTTTAAGAGGAAAGGAATATTTGCCTTACAAGGAGTTAAAGCCAGGACTTTTATCCGGTTTGTATTAGAGATAGACTAGTCCTAATCCCAATAGGACTCCACATGTAAACCGCCCCTTCAACATATATAAGGAGGGGCAGGGCTCCCCAAAGAGGGACAGGTTAGAAGTTAGAAGCTACAAGCTACAAACAATCAATAATCTCTAGGGCTAGACACAAGAGCCGGTTTACGGCGTTTCTCTCGTGATGATAATGAGACCTAGCCTCAAACAACATGTAGGGTTATTACCGGATGATGTTTCCCGGGGCCCGAAGCTGTCTAAATCTTGTCTTGCGTGTTGATCCGCCCTGCGTCTCTCGTCCTACTCAACCCCTCTCAAGCTACCACATAGATGCGTTGGCCTCGCGACTAAGTCCTGGCACTAAGGACATCTGCCGTGACAATTCCACGACAGTTGGCGCCCACCGTGGGGCCTGCGCACGGTGGTGTTGAGTTCTTGGAGGGATCTCTTCCAGGGATCGAGAAGCTTGTGATTAATCAGTTGAATCGGCACAGGGGAAATCACACAGGATAAACCGGCTTGGGATAGCCACAGGCAGAGCCGACAGATCATTGCTTTTGGATTAAAGTTGGAGTTATACAGCAGGATGCGCCTCTACGTCTAGATGATCCGGCGAAATCGAGTTGAAAACAAGATAGACATCGGAACTAAGCCAGATCGGAGGGCCGGACGTGCTGCAACAAATTGGAATATAAAAAAAAAATCAAGACCAAGAAAAGAGTCAAGGAAAGGAAACAGAGCCATCCGTAACCCGGACTCATCCATCAACTGTGCCTGCGCCCTTGAACCGCCTGTTTGTGCCGAGCCGCTACACCGCCGGGCCGGTCGTCGCCGTTGACTCGCCAGCGCTTCTCCTGCTGCGCCGTGGCTCCCCCCTCAACCGCAGCGGAGCCGAGCCGCCATCTGCCTAAACCGCCGCCTTCGCGCCGCGAGCCACCGCCGGCTGGCCTCCAAATTGCTTCGCTACAAGCTGCCGCTGACCGGAGTCGCTATAGTGAGCCTTTGCGGAGCGACCAATGCTCTCTGACCTGAGTCGCCTTTGTTTCCGTGAAGCCGCAGTCCTGGTGTTGAACCGCCGCCGGATCAATTCGACCCGACCTCGCAGCTTTAAACCGACACCCTGGGGCTGCGCCCACCTCCAAGTCGCCATGACCATGCTCCGTCCCGCCCGGCACCCTTCTGCTTCCAGCCTTCAAGTTTCGCCGGCGCTTCTCCGCAGCCAATGCCGAGCCGTTTCTGCTTTGGTAATCTCCAAAACACGGTTCAATAAAGTCACCTTCACGGCCGGATTAAATCCCCGTCTTAGCCGGGTTGCCTCTGCCCGCGGCCGGCGCTGGTTCGGCCCTACCTGAGCTGCCGTCTCGGACCTTGCCGCCGGGTCACCGCCGAGCGCCTCGCCGGAATCGCCGCCAAGTCGCTGCCGCGTGGTCTGAATCATCGTCAGGGCCTCCCCTCACCTCGAGCTGCCGCGAACAGGCCCTGACGTTGAACCGGCCTGGTCTTGAGCCGCCCCGGCCTCGCTTTACTTCACCTCCTCCGACTACTGCATCAAGCTACCATCATGGCGAGTCGCCGGCCGCATCAAGCTGCCTTTGTCGGGGCTCCCTTACGAGAAACTACCCCGGATCCCTCTGCCACTATGGGCCGCGAGTCGCTTCCTATCCTAGTCGCCGTCGCGCCCTGAGCCAAACCGGCCGGCCTCTACTACAAACCACCTCCGTTGCGGGTGAACCGTCCTCTGCTCCGTTGACTCGCCTGTTCCTCCTATCCGAGGATTACCACCGGTTTGTGAGTGATTGCACGGATGCATGCTTAGGCACTTGGCCTACTTCACACAAGAAAATCAAGCCACGTCCATGACTGGCTCGATAATCCATAAAAACATCAGGTGCTATCCTCCTTACGTATTTTTTCAGCATGTTTTATTTGAGAACAATTACTTTGATTTGTATATTTTATATACAGGACCATTATTCATTACAAATGTGGTTTATACCACGGATACAAAGCACAGGCTGACAATATTCCGCCCGGCGATAGTCCTTGACGTAACCCGAGGAGTGGACTCGCACAAGCTGCCGTCCGTACGGCCCGGTCTACATCAACTAGCTGGGACTGCGCCCATGATTGATTCGCGCGTCCGCACCGGTTTACAACACGGAGGGCAACCTGCTCGTCCGCACCGGTTTACAACGCCGCGGCCGATTCATCCGTTTGCTCACATGGACGACTCGTCCGTGATTGATTTCAGTTTCACTGGGGTGATCATCAACTCCGCGGTGCATATTTTTTGGCTAACATATCAGGTGAAAACCATCCATTATATTTTCATATTATATATTGCTTTCTTTAAAAAGAACAATTACTCTGGCTTGCAAGTTTTCCAATGCAGGACAAATTGTCTATTGCAAAAAGGGATTATTATATCACTGAGTTATTGGATAACCCGTGCCGGTTTATATCGCGGTCCAGTCCGCGTCAACTCGTCAGGACCATGCGAATTACCCAATAGCGCGTGCACAGGCCGTCATCCCTCACAGTCCGGTTTACATCAACATACCGGGCCGCACCTGTCTGCATGAGCCATTTATTGAGTATGAGCAAGTCACAACTTGGGTAGCGCGGTTTTCTTTCAACAAATTGGAGGAAAATTATCATATACTATTAGCCACCGTCTGCACTGGATGGCTCAATGGGCAGGCGCACAAGTCGCCGCCACTACAGTTTTGATTAACTTCAAATCACCAGTTGGAAGGAACCATTGGCGGAGTTGCTGACACGGCTCATATGGGCTCATTTATAACCCGCCGCAGTCACCTCAACCTTCTGTGGATTCACATCGTGCTATCAACACCAATGATATACAAGTTATGCTGGTTTTTATCACGGTCAAATATGGAGAGTTTCAAGCCAACTCCTCGAGTCACCTTTGAAACTTGGGGGCTACGATGACATGACTCAGCCATTCTTGCCAGTTTCAGCCGGTTTAAAAAACCCAGGACGATGGAGGGAAAGATAACCCGGTCCCGTATGCTACTGTTATATTGATGAAAATTTAAAGGCCGTCAGAAAAATTCCGGCTTAGAAAGTATATGACAGTTATAAAATCCCGGCTCAATGAGGAAAATCCGGGTCATCGGAAAGGATTCCGGTTTAAAATCCGGCTCAAGGGAAGTCAGTCTCACTGAAGCTCTCAAATCTCCGGTTTATAATCTGGCTCAAGGGAAATCTGTTCTCCCTCAAAGCTCTAAAGCGCCCAAATCCGGCTTAACAATGTCCGGTTCAAAAAGGAATTAACTTCTCGCAAGTTCGAGTTTAAAGGCCGTCAGAAAATTTCTGGCTGAAAATGAAGATTCCGGTTTAAAATCCGGTTCAAGGGAAAGATGTCTCCTACAAAGCTTTGAAGCTCTTAATATCCGGTTTAACATCCGGTTCAAGAAGGATTTATCTCTTGCAAATAGTTAAAATGTGCCAAAGAGGACCTGCTGCCATGATGCGCGGTTCAAACATGGGTATCCTGCCTTGTTGGCCTGACATATTGTTGATCACATGGGGGCTTCCGCTTTATAAAGCGGGGTATCTATTCTTTTATATCATGTGTGGTTACATGGAGTTGTTTTAAAGCAACATCCGGTTTACCCCTTGCAAGTCTTAACAAGATCACTTGGGGCTTCCTGTTCAAACATAGGTCGTATTCGAACCAAAGAGAACATAGCTGTCCTTATAAGGTCATTTGGGGGCTCGGTCATGTTTTGAACTGATGCAATACCTCTTGGCCGGCGAAAGCCACCAGAGTCATTTGGGGGCTCGGTCGTGTCTGAACCGATGCAATACCTCTTGGCTGGCAAAAGCCACCAGAATCATTTGGGGACATGGTCACGTCTGAACCGGTCACGCCTCTTGGTCGGCCTACGGGCCTTAGAGTCATTTGGGGGCTTGGTCGAACCAGAACCATAGCAATGCCACTTGGCCGGCGTAACGCCACGCGTCATTTTGGGGTCCTGGCTGACTGGCACCATCGCTACGCCTTCGGGGGGCTTGGTTGCGTCTGACCATGGTAATTCCATCTGACCAAGCTCAGTAGATCTCTTCTTTTGCAAAAAGTTGTTGCCATTGCTTTTGCTTTAATAGCCTTTCTTGAGAAGTTGCTATTTTATTTGCGTTTTTTAAACCGACAGTATTTTGTACCGGTTCAAACAGCTAAATTGGCGGAACACGGTCCATTTTTAGACCAGAGATTATCTGCCCGGTTTGATTTTCTGTTACCATCCTATTATGGAGTAAACCGGTGTTTATTAACCCGGCTCGGCTTTCAACTACAAGTTGTGAGTGCATGATCAAATTATAATCCGGAGATTATCAGCCCGGTCTGGTTTGGCTACAAGTCACCAGTATTATATATGGTTAATCCGGTGTTTATCATAGCCCGGTACGGTTTTATCATAAACCGACACAATATGGAAGGAGTTATCATTACTCAAGATTGGGGTTATCACTCTTACTACAAAAAGTTGGTAAACCAACGATGTGATTCAATGTCACAGGTATGATATATTTCATATTTTTAAGTGCAGCCTTGGTTATAACCCCAGGTTATATGTTGGGCATTATGACCCGTCCGGCGGTAAACCGCCAGGACACTTTAAACTTGTTGTATGCAGAAACAGGTTGAATAAAGCATGATTATAAATTATCCGGTGTTTATTAAACCGGCCTGGCTTTAAGACGATAAGTCGCCAGTATGATGATAAATTATCCGGTGTTTGTTAAACCGGCCTGGCTTTAAGACGATAAGTCGCCAGTATGATGATAAATTATCCGATGTTTGTTAAACCGGTCTGGCTTTGGACTATAAGTCGCCAGTATATATTTGGATTGCGCCATTGGAATCATGCGCTTATAAATTATTGAATTATATTATCCAAATAGCCAAACTTGGCTGAATTTTCATTATGATATTGGATGAATAAGGTTTTTACCAGATTATATTATCTTGAATAGCCAACATGGCTGGCTTTTTATTATGGTTATTAATATTATGATTAAGGTTTTCAAAGTCGCTTTAGCGCAATGGTTATCATCTTCTACAATTGAAGGGATAGTCCCGAGTCGCTGCAGGCTTACAACCCGGCACTTGGGGGCTACATTATTCAAAGTTGAGATTATGTCAAATATGCAAGTCTCATGTCGCTGCAAGCATGCACCATGACACTTGGGGGCTAATGCAAGGTCATTTTTGCTCATCTTATTGAAGACCCAACTCATCACAGCGTAATGAGCTGGCCCTTGGGGGCTACCAATTGCTCCTGTCGACTATTCAAGGTGTAAAGCTTTTTTATCCATTATATTGAAGGGTCCACTGCTCAGTTGGTAAAGCACAAGGCTCTTAACCTTGTGAACATGGATTCAAGCCCTATGATGGGGGTTACATCATATGATGTTATTTTCGTTGAAGTGTATATCAAAGTCCCAGCTCAATATTAACTTACTGAGCCGGCCCTTGGGGGCTACACGTTGCTGTTCAAAGTTTACAAGATTATATTTACAAAGTCCCTGCTGATTATTACATAATGATCCGGCCCTTGGGGGCTACATTGGTTGAAGTTTTATGGGCATCAGTCAATTGCAAGTCCCAGGTTGCTGCAAGCATGACAACCCGGCACTTGGGGGCTACAGGTAATATGGATATAAGGGAGAAATATCTTCCAATTTTCTGTTTTGAGCCAATCATTATGACCCGGTATCTACAACAATCATGAACCGGCATTGGAAATAATCATGACCTGGAATTCAGTTCTTATAAACCGGCAATCTTGACAATGATAAACCGACGAGTCTACATTTTCAAACCGGCTGAATATCAGATGAGTATTACAAGACCAATATTTCTTAAACCGGCGCTTTGGAAGCCGACTCAAGTGGATTATTCTTCACAATATTTTTCTATGAGAAACCACTGTCAGCAGTTTAAAGTATGAAGCTGGTTATTGATCCGGATTTTTCTAGAAGGAGGGAATAACAAAGATTTAAGGATGATCAGGGTCGGTTTACAAGAATTCCTAACCCGGAGCGCAACCTGTCAAATTTGTTCTTATGTTTATTTGCAGCATAAGTTTACCATGGATAAATCCAAGCTAAACTTGGGGGCTAATGTCGGGGATATACCCCGCGGCGTAAACCGGACGGAAGTTAACCCGGCCGAACTTGGCGGTTTATCTGAAGACCCGCCCTGACCTTGGCGGTTTACAAGCAGCCCGCTTGGTCGTTATGACTTACTGGTAACCCGGCGGGCGGATCAGACGGATGACAAGGCCCAAGGCCCAGAAGGCCGGTTCAACTATGATGGGTCGGTTTAATAGGAAAGGAATATTTGCCTTACAAGGAGTTAAAGCCAGGACTTGTATCCGGTTTGTATTAGAGATAGACTAGTCCTAATCCCAATAGGACTCCACATGTAAACTGCCCCTTCAACATATATAAGGAGGGGCAGGGCTCCCCAAAGAGGGACAGGTTAGAAGTTAGAAGCTACAAGATACAAACAATCAATAATCTCTAGGGCTAGACACAAGAGCTGGTTTACGGCGTCTCCCTCGTGATGATAATGAGACCTAGCCTCAAACAGCATGTAGGGTTATTACCGGATGATGTTTCCCGGGGCCCGAAGCTGTCTAAATCTTGTCTTGCGTGTTGATCCGCCCTGCGTCTCTCGTCCTACTCAACCCCTCTCAAGCTACCACATAGATGCGTTGGCCTCGCAACTAAGTCCTAGCACTAAGGACATCTGCCGTGACAATTCCACGACAATAAAGAACTCATATACTTATTGCAAAAATTTATTAGCTATTGAAGCAAAGTACTACATGCATGCTCTTAGGGGGATAGATTGGTAGGAAAAGACCATGCTCCGACTTCATCACATAACGGTTCACCATGCGTCCATGCTACAGGACTCACAAACTTTAACATAAGTATTTCTACCAATCCACAATTACTCACTAGCATTAATCTAATATCACCATATTTATATCTCAAAACAATCGTAAGGAATCAAACTTCTCATAGTATTTAACGCTCTTTATATGAATGTTTTTATTATATCCCTCTTGGATGCCCATCATATTAGGACTAAACTCATAACCTAAGAAAATTACCATGCTGTTTAGAGACTCTCAAACTAATATAAGTGAAGCATGAGAGTTCATTAATTTCTATAAAATGAAGCCACCACCATGCTCTAAAAATATGTAAGGGAAGCACTAGAGCAAATTGCCGAGCTCAAAAAATATAAGTGAAGCACATAGAGTATTCTAATAAATTCACGATTCAAGCGTGTCCCTCTCAAAAGGTATGTACATCAAGGATGATTGTGGCAAAATAAAAATCAAAGACTCATATCATACAAGACGCTCCAACCAAAACACATATCATGTGGTGAATAAAAATATAGCCTCAATTAAATTTACCGATAGACGAAGACGAAAGAGGGGATGCCATCCGGGGCATATCCATGTTTAAATGATTGGTTGTCCTTGAATATTACCTTGGGGTGCCATGGGCATCCCCAATATTAGGCTCTTGCCACTCCTTATTCCGTTGTCCATCAAATCTTTACCCAAAACTTGAAAACTTCACAACACAAAACTCAACAAAAACACTCATGAGATGCGTTAGTATAAGAAAATAAATCACCACTTTTTGGTACTGTTGTGAACTCATTCTTTATTTATGTTGGTGTAATATCTAGTGTATTCCAACTTCTCCATGGTTCCCCGATGCTACCCATAGATTCATCAAAATAAGCAAACAACACATAGAAAACAGAATCTGTCAAAAACAGAACAGTTTGTAGAAATCTGAAACTCCGTACACTTCTGTAACTCCAAAAATTCTGAAAAATTAGGACCATCTAGGAAATTTGTATATCAATCTTGTGTAAAACATTCAGATCAAAGTCAGGCTTCTGTGATTTTTATAAATTGTTTTACTGGGCGCAAAAGTTTCTATTTTTCAGCAAGATCAAATCAACTATCACCGTGGACCATCCCAAAGGCCTTGCTTGGCTCAAACACTAACTAAAACACCAAAACACAATTATTACAAAGGTAATAATGTGTATTTATTGAAAAACATAACCAAAAACAAAAACATAAAAATGGAATTGGGTTGCCTCACAACAAGTGCTATTGTTTAATGCCCCTAGCCAGACATAAAACTTAGATCTAGGTATTGTCATCTTTGGTACTCTTTTCCATAGATGTGTTCTCATCGGAAGGTTTTGTAAAGATAACTTGGAACACATTATCCATAGAAATGTTGCCGTCATTAAGCTGCCCATCTAGGTATCCCCTTTGATTTCTAGCTACGATCCAAGAATATTATTGATTAACATCATTGAGAACTTATTGGATCATATCTAAAACTGGGATTTTCTTTTTAAGGTTTTCATAAGAAAAATTGATTATTTCCAAACAAATGTCTAAATGTATAGTCACCATTTTAAAGTATCTCATCTATTATAGGTTTTTCACGGCTCATACCATAATGATCAAAAATGTGCCTAGCTTCCCGTACTATATGAACATATTCATTCTTAAGAACTTGGATATCTATCTTTTTAGCCTTATGATCCTTTATAATGGGAAGCTCATAAAACAATCTTTGCAAGGTAGGATGAGTACGGATATATCTAGTTTCCAATTTGAGAACTAGTGCTGAAATAGCTTCTGCATAGGTTTTAGTTCTTTTTAGTATGGGAGTATCACCGAGAGGCAGATTGCCTACACAATTGGAAAAATCTTGTAAATGTTCTTTTCCCACAAACTTCCTTGTCCCAAAACAAAAGTTTTAGCATCCAGATTGCTTGTCCGTCCAATTTTAGGAGTTAGGCAATCATCTCTTTCTTTCATACCAAAGTCAGTCATGATGATGAGTTCAAGCAGCCAAAAGATCGGACGAAAGAAGGGCGAATAAAAAGGCAAATCTATTTGTGTTTTTCTGAAAACGTTTTAGAAGTGGGGGAGAGGAAAACTAGAGGAAAATGGCAAAAATTTAATGCAAGAGATGAGAGTTTATGGTGGGTACTTGGTAGGCTTGTTGTAGAACCTCCTCGGCAATGGCGCCAGAAATTCTTCTGGCTACTTCTTGAGCTTGCGTTGTTTTTTCCCTTGAAGAGGAAAGGGTGATGCAGCAAAGTAGAGATACGCGCAAGTCTCCAATCCAGTAGGAGGTATGCGCAAGTATCCAATCTATGCACCTGCACAAACAATAAACCACTTGCACCGAACGCGGTAAAGGGGTTGTCAATCCCTTCATAGTCACTTGCAAGGATGAGATTTGATAGAGATAGTAGTAAAAGATTACTAAAATGTCAAACAAAATAAACGTAAATAAATTGCAGCAAGGTATTTTTGGGTTTTTTGGTTTATAGATCTGAAAATATATAATGGAAAATAGACCCAGGGGCCATAGGTTTCACTAGAGGCTTCCCTCTTGAAAGAAAATAACACGGTGGGTGAACAAATTACTGTCGAGCAATTGACCGAAAAGCGCAAAGTTATGACGATATCCAAGGCAATGATTATGAATATATGCATCATGTTCGTGTCATGTAGATCGAATCCTACATGCATCTACTACTATTACTCCACACATCGACCGCTATCCAACATGCATCGATAGTAATAAGTTCATAAGAATGGAGTAACGCCTTAAGTATGATGACATGGTGTGGGGATAAAATCAAGAAATTAAATGAAAACCCCATCCTTTTACCCTTGATGGTAACAATAGAATACGTGCCTCACTACCCCTACTTTGTCACTGGGTGAGGACACTGCAAGATTGAACCCAAAACTAAGCACCTCTCCCATTGCAAGAAATACCAATCTAGTTGGCCAAACCAAACCGATAATTCGAAGAGAGATACAAAGATATCAAACCATGCATATAAGAATTCAGAAAAGACTGAAATAATATTCATAGCTAATCTGATCATAAATCCACAATTCATAGAATCTCAAAAAACACACCGCAAAAGAATATTACATTGGTAGAACTCCAAGAACATCAAGGAGATAAATGTATTGAAGATCAAAGAGAGAGAAGAACCCATCAAGCTACTAGCTATGGAACACTAGTCACGCTTCATCGGAAGGGCAAGAGAGTTGATGTAGGTGCCCTCCATGATCGAATCCCCCTCCGGCAGGATGCCGAAAAGGCCCCAAGATGGGATCTCGCGGAAACAGAGGCTTGCAGCGTTGGAAAAGTATTTCGATGGATGCTTCTGGTGGTTTGGGAATATTTGGGAATTTATAGCGAAAGAATTAGGGTTGGAGGAGTCCCGTGGGGCCCACAAACCAGGGAGGCAGACCCCCCTTGGGTGCGCCCTGAGGGCTTGTGGAGCCCTTGGGACTCTTCTGCCCCCTTCTCCAAGTCTGTTGGGTGTCTTCTGGTCCAAGAAAAATTATCGCGAAAGTTTTGTTCCGTTTGGACTCCATTTGATATTCCTTTTTTGTAAAACTCAAAAACAAGGAAAAAACAAAAACTAGCACTAGGCTTTAGGTTAATAAGTTAGTCCCAAAAATAATGTAAAATAGCATATTAATGCATAGAAAACATCCAAAACAGATATTATAATAGCATGGAACAATAAAAAATTATAGATACGTTGGAGACGTATCAGCTGCACGCTCCGGCACTGGCTCGCTAGCCTGTAGCGCCGCCGCTGTGGTCTCGTGCGCTCGTTGTCGCATCTGTCAGCGCCCCGCTCCCTCACCCCCTGGCCCGCATCGACCACGCCCCGCAAGCCTACCCTCGCGAACTCACCCATGCCATGCTCGCCTGCTCTCCTTGTCGGCGTTCTGGGAACTAGGATACCCACACTTGCCTGCCTGCGGCCCACGAGATGGCTCCATCAACGGCCTCGTATGGCCCATCTACAAGACCGCCAAGACAAGACCCTCGCGAGGGGCCAAGCCTCGCGAGGCGGACGGCACCAAGACCTCCCGAGGGAGCGGCCTCCCGAGGAGCAGAGATTTCTATCACTACAAAAAATACACTTCCGTGATGATACGTGTTTGTCACAGTAGGTCGCTTTTTTGTCATGCATGTACATCCATGAAAAATTTATGACATAATCAAGATAGTCGTACCTGTGCTGTCGTAGAAGTGTTCCATGACATTACCACAATTATCATCACGGAAGTGTCCACTTCCATGACGATAATTCGTGCGTCACAGAAGTGCTTTTGTCAAGGGTGACCGACACGTGGCATCCACCGTAATGGGGCGCCGTTAAGCTATCGGGTCGGGTTTTGGATCCGATAACCCGTTAACAGCCCCGACAAATGGGAAATTTCCACGTGTAAAATTCTTATTGGCCGGACGAAACACGTGTCAGCTCCTCAGTGGGTCAGATAGGCGCCTATGATACGCCGACACGTGGCACAGCCCAACAGAGGCCCATTCCTGTGAAAAGGCCGGCCCGTTTGACTTGGTCAAAAGCTGGCGGGCCGGCCCATGGAAAGCCTGTTAACGGCCTGTTCGAATATAGCCCATTTACAGCCTGCTAACCCAAGGCCCGTTATGCCCTATCCGAATTAGGCCCAGTAGCGTCATCTGGGCCATCCAATATGATTCCAGCCCGTTTTCACTTCTGGCCAATGTATGGCCCATGACGTCTTTCGGCCCATATGAGGCCCTATGCAACTCTTGGCCTACTAATGGCCCCTGGTGAAACTGGCCCGTAATGAACAGTGTATCACTTTACACCCATTAACGGCCCGTGGTGAAACTGGCCCGTAATGAACATTGTATCACTTTATACCCATTAACAGTCCGTTATTCCGTTGGGCCGTTTCCAGCCCATGTTATCTTTCGGCCTTCTCAGAGCCCGTTTATTCTTGGGCTCATTTCCAGCATTCGTTTACTTACGGCCCGTTATTGTCATTTTCTGCTTGTGGGCCAAATTCAGCCCGTGGTTACATTCGGCCCATTTGTGATCCGTTAATACGTTGGGCCGATTTCATAGCGTCATCAAATACAGCCTATTAACGATGGCCCGTTATGGTTGGCCCATGAACGGACGATTCCAACTCTAGCCCGTTTACGGCCATAATGCGGTCTGTTTGGCCCACGTTTGGCCAATCGATTACACGGCCCGTATAAGGCCCATTGATAATACGACCCGTAGAAGGCCCATTGTTTCTACGGCCCGTAGAAGGCCCATTGTTTCTACGGCCCGTAGAAGGCCCACTGTTTCTACGACCAGTAGGAAGCCAAGTGTCACTACAGTAAATATTAGCCCATGGTTATTGTGGCCTAGTTTTAAAAAATAGGTTATTGCAGCCACTAGCTAACCACGGAAAAGAACTGCAATGACTACAAGCTAACAAATAAACAAGACAACAAGGAAATAAATAAGCAAGCAACTAATGCTAGGCTATCACGGCTATTACACATATTACATCCACTGGGCATCAAAGTTCACCACCAGTGCAAATATAGGGAACAAAGCAGCATATCATATACACTGGTTGTCAAAGTTGGCGACCAGTGCAAATAAACACCGCAGCAAAACAAATCCAGAACTGAAACCACTTCAGAAGATCTCAAGAAACAATATCCTGGGTACCCAAAATGCTGGCAAGATGCTTAGCAAGCTTATTAACTTTCTCTTGTTTGGCGCTTAAATCCTCCAGCGCTTGCTGTTGCACCAGAAAATATGCATCTGAATTCTGCAGGGACTTCCTCAGTCCTTCAGCTTCCTGTCGCAGCACATCTGATCGATGTCTTTCAACTTGAAGTTGAGACTCAAGAAGACAAACTGATTCAGGCAACGAGTTCGAAGAGCTTGTGCCAGCAATAATGGCCAGTAACTCGAACACTACATCAAGACAGGACTTTTGGGTTCCCTCACTGTCGTCGAGATAGTTTTTATCAGCTTTCTTGGAGACCAACAGGGATGTCTCACTATCTTGAACCTTATCTGCATTACTTCCTTTACCATTGGATAACGCGGTACTGTTGTCCAATATTTTGTCTGCATTCTAAAAGAGAAACAAGCAGACACATCACATGTTTACTATGTTGTATATGAAACTCATTTTGGTAAATGAGTTCAGTAGTAAAGTGGACAGGATAACAACATGAAACAAACATATATCTATGTACCATGGTCACTTTATGGTCTATATCATTCTTGTTTTTGTTGCCAAATCAAGATAGAGACACAGTTCAAATAATATTTGTTCATGACAAAGCAGAATAGACAGAATATAAGTGTGGGTAACTATAGAGCAATAACAACACTTGTAATGTGCATGACATGAGAACATAAACGTTTATTCAATTGAAACTGAAATCAACATAGAGCAGGTTACAACAGCACACCAGTTAAGGAAACATGTTTAAAACATACCTATTGCGCCATTGGAGTTTCAATTCCATCCTTCAAATTTAAAAATAGTTGGTATGAGTAAATACAGTCATGCAAGAGCAAAGGAGTATGAACCATAGCCACAGAACCTGACCCAAGAACAAATCTTCTTCTCCTTTAAGCGTTGAGTTGGGATTCTAAGTGGTGGTCCTTCGTGCTTTGGGCACTGCAGTTCCCTTACTAACTGCTCGTGTTTGGGAGGTCTGTGGTGGAGACGGTGTTGTGTCAACTTGAACTGGGTTACTATCTGCCGGGGTTGGGGTTAGAAGGGGTGTAGCTGGTTCTCTCTCCAACTGGGTAGGGGTACAATCTGCGAGAGTCTAGGTTATGTGCGGTGGATCTGGTCCTTGGGCAAGTACAACCGTGGTTCTATCTGCATCAATTGGTAGGACTATATTTTCTGAAGACCCTGTTGTTACTCCCTTTGATACTGCCATCACGCTCTCCAATTCAAATGGCTGATAAACAAGAAAAGTAATTGAAAGTATAGACATTGTATGATAGACAGGTGCTGTGGATAGTGGGGAATAAAAGAGGGCATGAAATAATTCATATTTATGTTGTCTAACCAAACAGGATAGCATGACACAATTTCACATATATGATGGCTAACTAAACAGGATAGCATGACCCAATTTCACATTATGATGGCTAACTAAAAAGGATGGAAAGACATAGTTCAAAATATGAGACTATGTAAACAGGATGGCATGAACTATATAATGTGTTTATTAAATAGGTTGGCATGCCATAATTCACATACATTCACGGATAGAATGCCATAATTCAAAATATGATGACTGTAAACACTAAACAGGATGAGATGATATAACTATATGATGTGTTTATTAAATGGGTTGCCATGCCATAATTCAGATAGATGATGTGTATGTACTATGTAAACATGATGGCATGATATATTTCAAATATATGATTTATATAGTAAGCAAATAAGCCAATGGCAATCCATATATGATGTAAAAACTAAGCAATGCAAGGCCACATGCATGACATGGGTAATATAAACCCTGCCAAGTTTGAGCACAGACCTCAGGGGGAAAATAGGACTGGTCATCAGTCTCTGAATCCTCCTCTGAGGAGCTCTCTGTAACCAGCAAGATGTCTGCTTCAGCAGGTAGCATTGTCTGCTCTGAATACCTTGTTTTCACTCCAGATACTTCCATCACCGCTTCAAATGGCTGAGGCACAGGAAGAGTAGTTGAATATACAAATGTTGTCGACAAATGGAACACGTAATACAAAAAATGATAGCATGATATAATTCACATACCTGATGATTGGCTAAATAGCATGGCATTGCATAATTCACATATATAATGCCTTTGCAACAAGATAGCATTGTATAATTCACATATATAATGTCTTGCAACAAGATGGCAATGCATAATTCACATATATGGTAATTAGACACTGAACAGGTGGCATTCACACAAAGCATGTCTAAACTAATCAAATGACATAGCAATGCGAGACACCATACACACGATATGAGCAACATAACCCTGCCAAGTTAGAGCATACACGTCGGGGGGGGGGGGGATAGGACTGACCATCTGTCTCTGAATCCTCCTCTGAGGAGCTATCCGTAACCAGCGAGATATGCACTTTGTCAGATAGCATAGTCTGGTCTGAAGACCTTGTTTTCACTCCAGAATTTGCCATCACCGTGTCAAATGGCTGACGCACACGAAGAGCAGTTGAATGTAATAACATTTTTGACAAATGTAATATGTAACCAAAAAAAAGGATGGCCTGATATTGAGAAACAGTATACCGGGGCTAGCTACGAGCCTCCACAGCGATTTCAATGTCTCAGCCGTCGGATCATCAAACGTACGGTATATAGAAAAGTTGGGAATACCTGCTCGCCCGCGCACGTCGCACGTCGTCTCGCGGGCAGCTGCTCTAGGGAACGACCTCCTCTTCCTGTCAGTAATTGGGCTGTCAAGGCCCACTTATTCCCGCTCGGACGCTGACAGCCCAGATCACCCCTGAACAAACAGTTCCTCCATGCCGCCGTCCTTTCTCCTCTTGATGCGGCGGCGTTCCTCGCTTCTCCCTCCTCCATAGCCCCTTCCTTTCTGTTTTAGTGTCCTGCAGTGTTCGCGTATTTAATGGCTACTGCGGCGGCCACCCGCGCCGTCGGCTTTCACCACTGGTTGTTGCTGGAGGCAAACTACCTGGATGGTTTGGTGGCGATGGAGGCGCTAGATATCGAATTTCTCGTGTGCCTTCTCCTCGCCTCTGCTCTTCCCAGTGATGCGGACCCAGGAACAGAGTCCAACCCTCTCCTTCTGTTTATTCCATCTTCTAATTGTTCCTTCGTGTTCTGCATGCTCTCTGAAAAACTTTAAATTTTGTTTTTATGTCTCAGTGTGTCCGGTTTCAATTCCCATGTGAGAAGATCCTTCTAAGGAAGGCCAAAAATTGGTACTGAAATTCTGAATATGCATAGGTACAAAGAACCTTGAATTTGTCCAAGTGAGCATGACATTGATTCCGGTTCTATGATATTTGTGTCTAACTTAATTCATCTTGGCACTTGTTCAAAATAAATAAATTCATCTTGGCATGATTATTATGTGGTTGAAGTGCTAATCAAGTGAGCTGGGCATTTAGTTTCTTCGCCACCATGCTAATAGTAGATTTGTGCCATGCTATTAGGAATAACATCTTATTTTATCCACTGGTCTCTGGTAAATGAGAAGTTCACTCTTTGTTTACACTTGTGACTAAAACACATTCGATTTCCTATTGTAATTTCTTTTTCAGATTTTGGCATGTTATTCTTGAATATATTATGCGCATGATTTATTTCTGGAAATATTTTCCCCTTTCTCAAGAGTCCATATTCACTGTTAATTTCTGAAAGTCAATTTTCATGTTGTTTAACCCACAATGCCCCTAAAAGTATTACATGGCACGGGGAGCGCAGGGTGAGTGCCCAAGTTAGCAATCTTGTGTTCCTTTTTCAAGATTTAGGGTTTAGTTTGGTTAAGAAAGCTTGTTGCACTGTATTAACACTGCTCGATCTATGGTTTGTAAGCTTTTGAGACCTAGATCCTCTCTTTGGCAAGTATTGCAGGCAACCGGTGAAGGCGAAGCCATTTGTGAATGCAAGGCAGACAGACTATTAAGTATGTTTTATGATTTTATGATAAGCTTAAATTTTCAGCTGAATGAGTTGCCCAAGATTGCACATCTAAACCTAATCTTCCTTTTACTTCCATAGATGCCATGAAACTGTAAAGGTATCTTTCTATTCCTGCGCACGACCAGATTGTCTAAGAAAAGCAGTCAATCAGTTGTGAGATCTCTTACTGCTAAAATCAGTGGTCGGTGTGGCATGAATAAAATCCGTAGCATGACATTTGGATCTAACGTTTCTATGTGTACCTGACACACCTTGAGGATTAAAGCTACACTTGAGTCAATTCGAATATTGTACTGTTGATCTATTTTGTTTATTAGGAGTTAGATCCAAAAAGCTAAGTTATATGTGATAAAATTCAACTTATGGTCTTTCTATATCATGGTTTATAATTTGTTACGGTCTTAGGGAAAATATCTCTCACATATATTTGGACCCATACAAACTATTCAATTTTTCTCAATTACTGCTTGGATTTTTCAAAAAATAGTCCAAGTATTTGTTGTCATTATGAGCGGGCACGGCAATGCGCGCCTTCATGTTCTACTAATTTACATATAAGATGACTGGCTAAGCGGGATGGCATTGCAAAATTCACATATATGATGCCTGTCTAAACAAGATGGCGTTGCATAATTCACATAAACGATGAATAAACTAAATAGATGGCATTCGCACAAAGGATGTCTAAACTAAGCAGATGACATATTATAAAGTAAGCAATGCAAGACACCATATGCATGATATAACCAACATCATCATGCCAAGTTAGAGCGAAGACCTCAGGGGGTAAATAGGAGTTGTCTTCTCCTTTTGAATCCCCCTCAGAACAGATATCTTCCTCTCGATTACAATCCGAAATGCGTGGAGGGGGCCTGCCTTTGCGCCTACCATGGAGCGACATCTGCATGAAATTTTATTGCCACGCAAGGCTCGTCTCTTTTGCTCTACATGTTCAGTTCCATTGTTTAAAATAACTGTCATGCATAGGAATAAAACATAGTGAGATTATGTAAGGAGTGCATGCAGAAATCCAGAGTGATGGTAGCAACCTGTGGATAGACCCGAAACCAATAATAGCAGGCAGATAATGGCTTCAGTTAAAAAATACAGATAATGGCTTCTTTACTGTTTGTTTCCCACCCAACATGAAACTCATAGTAGACACCGGAGATTAACCATATAGTAGATAGATACTATTGATAGCGGCCCCGATATGTACCCCACAACCATTTAAAAACTCAAGTTTGACCATTAGTTTGGAGCTGACTCAGAGTCTAATCGGTGAACAGGATGATAAAGTAGCATGTAATATTAAGCGATGCATAACGTAAGCAGACACGAAAGAGTGAGACCTCTCTTGCGGACAAGTGTAGTCCTCGAGGTCATCTGCTCAGTTGATGATGGTAGTGCAGTTTTCATGGCTGCCAGCGGCGAGGAAGAAGATTTGAGGCGGCAAAAGATAGTCTGGAGGCCGGATCCCTGCTGTGCTGGACCCTTCTGTCGTTGGAGCAGCTGAGCTGGGGTGGACGACGGCGCAGCAGGAGCGGGACAAACCACGCAAGGTTTTCTTTGACAACTATCTGTAAGAGAAGTAATTCTGTAAGGGCTCGTTTGAATTGGAGGATTCCAACAATGCAGGGATAGGAAAATAGACAGGAATAGGATAGGAATGCACGTGCAAAACAGAGAATTAAAAAACACAGGATTTCTGCCAATCTGGGTGTTTGATTCACAACAATTGGAAGATCACAGGATGCAAAGAAGCATGGTGACATTAAGTCAAACCACAAGAAAATGTACGGTTATAATGCTATTATGCTACTATCTCTTAGTCTTGTGCTTCATGAATAGGAATTTCAAAAGGAGGACAAGTGAAAATTAAAATTCCTACATTTTTTCATTCAAGGAGACACTAAAGGAACAAATCCGTGTGCTCAGTGGACAATATATATAACATGTAGAGTAAAAAAGAGATGCAACAAGTGTAGAGTAAAAAAGAGATGCAACAAGTGAAAGCGAAGCCATGTCGATCCCAGCGTGATTGGGTTGGCCAGTGAGGATGCTCCGGCTGACTTGGCTGTCGGAGGAGGGGAAGAAGATCTTAGGCGTCTGGAGATGGAGCCCGAGGTACTGCTCCGCTGTGATGGAGGGTTTCATCGTTGGAGCAGCTCCGGTGAGTTGTACGACATCGAGGCTGAAGCGGGACAAGAGAGACAACGAACAACGTTAACCTGAGTGGAATTCTAATAGTATATCCAATACATGACGTAAAATACATAACCACAAAGTGCTAGATGTAAAATAGATCAGCCGCTCATCTCTGAACTTAACTGTCGAAACTGAACTTAACTGTCGAAACTGAACTTAACTGTCGAAACTGAATTTTGCTGTCGAAACTGAATTTTGCTGTCGAAACTAAATGCATTAGCAAGGTGAGGCTACACGTTGGTCGACTGACTTTTTCATATCTGGTCAGTCGATTTTGCAGCCGTTGGATACGAAATCAAGGGCCTGCGGTTCATCTTCAACTCCCACCCCCCTGAGCCGTCAAAACAGCAGCCCCCTGTCGCCCATGGCCGGCGGTGCGCCATCCCGCCCGCCCCCAAAACACTCCCCACTGCCGGTACGCCGCCGCCCCGGCCATCCTTCTAGGCCACCCCGTGTCGAGCTTTTTCTTCGGCGATCCCCACGCCACCGCCCCGCCAACGCTCCGCCATCGCCGTCGACCACCGCCCCCATCCTGAACCCTAAGATAGATAGTGGGGCATTTCTCTGTCGAGCCCCCCTTCCCGCTGCGGCTGGTTCTTCCTTCACCCCAGCGAGCCCCCCACCACCTGAAAATCGACTAACCCAAAAGTCGATTCAGTCGACTGAAGTGTAGCTAAATCGGAGCAGCATCGCAAGCAAGAGCAAGAGCAAGAGCAGCAGCACGAGCAAGAGCAATAGCAAGAGCAGACCAGGAAGGGGACTAAGAGCAAGAGCAGAGCAGCAGCGCGAGCGAGAGCTAAAGCAGCAGCAGGTCCTACTGATGTGGACGTCGCCGCCGAGGGAGCGACGCCGTGGAGGAAGTGGCCGGCGACGCCGCCGTGAATGGAGCCGCGTCGTGTCGGCTCAGGACCGAGCGCCGGCAGCACCGTGAGATCGAATCAAGAAGGAAATGCGGCGATTAGTGTACAACCTCTTTGGTGGCGCCGATTAGGCCGCAACTTTATCCAAGGAAACGGTGATGATGATGCTCTTCCGGTGGTGCAGGTGAAGACGGCGGTGTGGGAATGGAGGTGGCGCGAAAGACGAGGGGAACGTCGGGGCAGCTCCTTGGAGGTGGAGGACGGGGTGCCTGAGCCGACGGGACGATGAGATCGATGACGGATCCTCATCCAGTACGGTGGATGAGGGACGTCGAGGTGTTGTTGTGGACGACGTCGTCGGGGAAGAGGCTCCGGCTGGGTGGCGGACGGAGCAGGGTGTGGGGTTTCGTCGCGGGTTTTCGTGGCCTCGGTGTATGAATGGGTGGGCAGATGGGATGGCAGTAGGGAACCATGGCTTAGAGACGTGCTTGTCCGAAATGTGGGGTAAGTTACGAAATTACCCCCACCGATTTGAGGCGGTTCTTTCGGTTCAGGGGTACCACGGGCATTTCACGTGTCTGGATTTCACAGGAGGTGGGAGTTTTCGCGCGCGTTGTAATTTCGGAATAGCAAGGCGTGGGTTGAGATGGAGGGAGTTGTCGGAGCACAATGAGACAAAGATATATCTTAAATATTTCAGGCTAACAAGGCGCGGGTTGAAATTTCCGGACAAGCCTAACGTGTACTGTCCGAAATCAATGCGCCCTACAAATGTCATTCAAAACTTTGAATTCATGTTATGTTCAATTAAAATATTTCACTACGTGTATAATGCATGCAACCTACTACTCAAATGAACGTTTTAGTGCATTCCAAACGTATATACTACCGCTTCAATATGAACTAAATTTGAATTCGTTTCTCTATTTGAATAAGATCTACAGTAATGATTTGTTGTGAAGTCAAAGCATTTGATTTCGTTTCTCTGTTTTAATAAGATATACAATCATCATTATTGTCAAGTTAAACCATCGTTTGTGTATTATCTTCACAGCACACCACATGATTAGTCTCGAGTTACATATGAACTATGTGTACTCCTATATAAACTCTAACTAGATTTTTTGAATCCACTTTATTTTGATCTCAAATCACATTACATTTCTAGCTCTAGCTAGATCTTCATAATCTAAACCATGTCTCATATCTATAATGTGTTTATCACATTATGTATGGTGCCCGCCCCCTACGCCTACAAGTATTTAGATGTGAGTTGCAAACACCACACATTACCACAAATTCAAATAAAATGTGAGAATGTTCGATATATAGTATTGTTTAGATTGTTCGATATTTAGTTGTAAGCTGCGAACGCCACACATTATCACAAATTCAAATAAAATGTGAGATTGTTTGATGTATAGTATGGTTTAGATTGTTCGGCATTTAGTTGTGAGTTGCAAACGCCATGCATTATCACATTATGGTATAACATGTGCACAACACGTTTATCACCGCTATATTCATGCATGCAATGTTTAAAACACTATGATCTCCTATTCAAATATATGAATCTTCTTTCATATCAAATTATGATATTTGTTAGTCTCTTACACCCACACAATGCTCTAACCTTTGTAGCTACCACTAACTTCCTCTCCTGCATGCACATGCCCTCCTCACCCTCCCCCTCCCTCGGCATTCTATCCACCTGGCACATTCATTTTTTTTCTTTAGGTCGTTCTCCCAGAGTCTCCACAACTCCTTTCCGACACACACTAACCGATAAACCTCTCCAGCGGTGCCTGCCTACAACATACAAACACACCTTCAATATCCTCATTTATGTGTCCTTGCCTCGTGTATCTCATACGGTCAGACACACGTGTAAACTCTCTCTCCTCTTTTCATCGCTCTCACAACCGCACACTCCTCCCCCTATCTAGCTAGTAGTTGGGCCTCTCGCACCACCTCCTAGCTCCATTCTCTCTGTCTATCCATCTCGCTGGGCCTTATTTGCCTCTAACAAATGGACATACACCGACCGATCTCTCGCTATACATATAGCTAGCTAGGTCCTTATAACTCGTTTTTACCCACACGTCAATCGATCTACCTCATTAGTTGTGTCTCTCCCTTCCTTCGACAAACAACAATTGATCTACCGATCTTGTTAGGTTTGCTTACCAAACACATGGTTCCCCTTCATCATCCATGGATGCGTCCCGAGGGATCTATCACGCACAAGCACACACAGAAACACATCCCCACTCTTATTGACAACATTGCAGTTCCACCCTCAGTTTGTATAGTAGGCCTCTCCCACCATCTTCGAGAAGCAACTCCATCACCCATCCAGCACTCTACCCCTCTCCCTCCCTCTCCCTCCCACTCTCCCTCCTCTCTCTCTCTATGTCCCATCATATTTCCCGTCCTTCAGTTATGTATGGATGTCGACCGATCTCCCTCAAGACATAGCTGGGTCTCTCCATCTCAACACATATACGAGTCGTTATACCTCTATAGTTAGGCCTCTGCCTACCCCTCCCACCACCCCCTCCCCCACACACATCGATACATCGAGCGCTCTAGTCATGTCTCCCTGCCACACACAAACTTGATGTGTCCCCTCTAACGTTCCGGTAGGCTAGTCACCCTATATCTTTGACTTGTACACACAAACTGTCAGATTTCGGGTTTCGGCAGACCCTTGAGGTTCGAACTTTGGGGTGCGCGCAGAGATTACGCTTCCTACCTACCTGTGCCCCTCTGCCTCGCAAGGATCTAAACTATGGAAAACACAGCACAAGAGACACAGAGTTTATACTAGTTCGGGCCACCGATGTGGTGTAATACCCTACTCCAGTGTGGTGGTGTGGTGGATTGCCTCTTGGGCTGATGATGAACAATACAAGGAAGAACAGCCTCGCGAGGGTCTGTTCTTGGCTGGGGCGATGAACTGCTAGAGGGGTTCAGTCGCCCTTCTCTCTCTCTCTCTCTGATTCTCGATCTCTAGATGCCTGAATCTCCGGAAGCTGCCTCTAGCTAGATCGATGGATGGATCGATGCATGCTCCTACCCCAGGGCTGGCTAGTTCTATTTATAGGAAAAGGCCCTGGGCCTCCTCCCAAATATTGAGCGGGAAGGGCGCCAACAATTGGCCATTTTGGAGGGGAACATCTGGTACACTTATCCTGACTAAAGTTGGTCCTCGCCTGCCAAAGGCTCTGGTGATGACGCTGGCTTGGGCTCCATAATGACTTCTTCCTTGTCACAGAGTTGGTCTTGGTCTCGTTGCACCGAAATAGGTGCCTTTGCTTGATCCTCTCGCCTGCGCTTGCTCCCTTTGCACCAAAGAGGAAAGGGAGGACACTGCGCGGGCGGGCGCCCGCCTGGCGCCCTCGGTTGTCATGGCTTGCATCATGGGCGCCTCGGGAGGTACCCCGCCTTGATCTCTCCGCCTCCTTGCGAGCTAGCCTGATGGGGCCATGCCTGAGGAAGCTCTGTGTCGTCCGCCCCGCGAGGCTTGGCCCCTCGCGAGGGTCTTGAGTCTACGTTGAAGAAGATGGGCCGTGCTGGGCCCCCTTTGAGCCACGCCGCTGGCCGCAGGCAGGCAAGTCTGGGGACCCCCGTTCCCAGAACGCCGACAGTAGCCCCCGGGCACAAGGCGCGCCCGGACTTGGCCGTGCAGGGAGGCGAAAGGGCAAGGGCCAAGCGCCGCGGGCCCTAACAGCCTGCGGGCTTGGGTGCCGCGTGGCGGTTGATTGGACGTGGGCGTCTCCACTCCCCCACGACGCCTCGGCATTTGCTCGGATTGGACAAGTCCCTACTTGGGAGGTGGTGGTGCGTCTGCCCGCCGTCGCGCTTCACCGAAGCGCGAGAGGGAGTCTGCCTGAGTCCTGGAGGCGGCTCGAGTCTTCCCAGTAGGCCGGTGTGAGGCGAGCTGCGCCCGATTTGTTCTTTCTTTTCCTTTGTCCTGCATGAAAAGATAGTAGCGTGGGGCCCCGCGGGGCGTGTTTGGGTTGTCACTGTTAATTATTGCTTTGCTTTCGCTATCATGCCTATGTGTAGACAGTTTCCAACCCCATCCGTGAGGGGGGCGACCGACCCAGGCCCTATGTTCAAGTCGCGGTGCCCGTGGGGCACGGATTGGAGGGGTGCTCCTCCAATGGACCCAGGTCGCGAAACCTTTGAACGGCTAGGACAAAAATACTCGCGAGGGCTCTCGGCTGCCCCTTCCCCTCGCGAGGCCTTGCATAAGAGAAATCGAGGCAGGAGAGTGAAAAAGTCGAAGAACCATAAGTCAAAGGCGGCAACAGCTCCAATAAAACTTCGAATGAGAATAAATAAGCCAACTGCGGAAAGCAAATGAAAAAGCCACGTCCGGCACCTAATCTAGTCTTCGACGTCTTCTCACCAGCGCGGAGCTAAGTGCTGCCACTGGGCGTGGGAGCGAGCCCCAGGGCCCGAGGCCAGCGCTCCTGAGACTCCGGGGCATGTACAGCCCCACTCATTATTACGTGATAGTGTCACGGGCGGTGAGCTTCACAGGCGTTGGCCTTCTTCACAGGCTCCGGGCCTTTTTTGTAAGGGGAACGAGCTTCATGGGCGTTTGCCCTCTTCAGAGGCTCTAGGCCTTTTCCAAAACGCGACAGCTTCACAGGCAGTTGCCTTCTTCATAGGCTCTGGGCCTTTTCCGAAAAGGATAATCTTCACAGGCGTTCGCCTTCTTCACAGGCTCCGGGCTTTTTCCAAAAAGGATGATCTTCACAGGCGTTCGCCTTCTTCACAGGATCTAGGCCTTTTCCGAAAAGGATGATCTTCACAGGCCTTCGCCTTCTTCACAGGCTCCGGGCCTTTTCCAAAAAGGATAATCTTCACAGGCGTTCGCCTTCTTCACAGGCTCCGGGCATTTTCCAAAAAGGATGATCTTCACAAGCGTTCGCCTTCTTCATAGGCTCCGGGCCTTTTCCAAAAAGGATGATCTTCACAGGCGCTCGCCTTCTTCACAAGCTCCGGGCCTTTTCCAAAAAGGATGATCTTCACAGGCGTTCTCCTTCTTCACAGGCTCCGGGCCTTTTCCAAAAAGGAGGATCTTCACAGGCGTTCACCTTCTCCACAGGCTCCGGGCTTTTTCCAAAAAGGATGATCTTCACAGGCGTTAGCCTTCTTCACAGGATCTAGGCCTTTTCCGAAAAGGATGATCTTCATAGGCCTTCGCCTTCTTCACAGTCTCCGGGCCTTTTCCAAAAAGGATAATCTTCACAGGCGTTCGCCTTCTTCACAGGCTCCGGGCCTTTTCCAAAAAGGATGATCTTCACAGGTGTTCGCCTTCTTCACAGGCTCCGGGCCTTTTCCAAAAAGGATGATCTTCACAGGCGCTCGCCTTCTTCACAGGCTCCGGGCCTTTTCCAAAAAGGATGATCTTCACAGGTGTTCTCCTTCTTCACAGGCTCCGGTCCTTTTCCAAAACGGATGATCTTCACAGGCGCTCGCCTTCTTCACAGGCTCCGGGCCTTTTCCAAAAAGGATGATCTTCACAGGCGTTCGCCTTCTTCACAGGCTCCGGGCCTTTTCCAAAAAGGAGGATCTTCACAGGCGTTCGCCTTCTTCACAGGCTCTGGGCCTTTTCAGGGGTAGAACCTCCGGAGGTGCTGGATGTTCCACATGTTCTGGATCGGCAACCCCTCTTGAGTCTCCAAGCGTGCGGAGCCAGGCCTGAAAACATGAACAACCTTGAACGGGCCCTCCCGCATGGGAGAGAGCTTGTGCAGTCCCTCCCTAGAGAGGACCCGCCTGAGCACGAGGTCTCCTACCTCGAGAATTCTGGGGCAGATGTGGCGGCAGTGATATCATCGCAGTGCTTGTTGGTACCTCGCCGCCCGCAGTGCGGCTTCCCTGCGGCGTTCCTCCCCCAGCACTAGGTCTAGCCCCCGCATGGCGTCCTACTGCGCCTCGTAGAACGCCAGGACCCGCGCGGAGCAGCGTCTGACCTCGTGAGGGAGGACCGCCTCGGCCCCGTAGACCAGCAAGAACGGGGTCTCTCCCGTCGGCTTGGTCACGGTCGTGCGGATGGACCACAACATGGACGGAAGCTCATCGGGCCAACCTCTTCCGCAGGCCTCCAGCTTCTTCTTGAACATCCTGGTCTTGAGGCCCCTCAGGACCTCTGCGTTGGCTCGCTCCGCCTGGCCGTTGCTTCGGGGGTGTGCCACCGAAGCGTAGCATATCTGCATCCCAAGGTTAGCACAGTATGTTTTAAAGAGGTTACTGGTGAACTGCGAACCATTGTCTGTGATGATGCGGTTTGGCACCCCGAATCGGCTCACGATGCCCATGATGATCTTGACCGCGGAACCCGCGGGGATGGTGCGGACGGCCTCTACTTCAGCCCACTTGGTGAACTTGTCCACGGCGATGTAGAGGTAGCGACAGCCCCCAGGCGCCCAAGGAAACGGGCCCAGGATGTCCAGCCCCCAGACCGCGAAAGGCCACGAAAGGGGTATAGTCTGCAGGCCTCCCGCCGGCTGATGGATCTGCTTGGCGTGGAACTGGCAGGCCTCACAAGCCTTCACCAGTTCGACGGCGTCATTGAGTGCGGTGGGCATATAAAACCCACTGCGAAACGCCTTGCCGATGAGGGTCTGTGATGACGAATGGTGTCCACAGTCTCCGCCGTGTATGTCTTACAGCAGTTCCTTTCCTTGCTCCCTGGAGATGCAGCGGAGGGATACGTCGTTTGGTCGCTTCCGGTAGAGCTCTCCATCCTTGATGCAGTATGCCGTGGCCTGTCGTGCCACGCGCTCCGCTTCCTGCTCCTTCTCCTGCAGGATCCCCTACGTTAAGTAACTCCAGAGCTCCATGATCTAGCACCCCTCCTCAGCTTCCATCGTCAGGAGCAGGCGCGCTCCCGAAGCCGGGCCACAGACCGGGGCTCCTGAGGCAGGTGGCTGGGGGAGCTCTTCTCGAGGTTGAGCCGTGTTTGATAATGACGGCAGGGCTGAGAGCTTGAAGAGTCGCTCCTCGAAGATGCCAGGCTCTTGAGGTAGCCGCCTGGACACCCGTCTGGCGATGTTGTCGGCCTCCTGATTGGTGCCACGGGGTACATGCTTCAACTCCAGCCCCTAGAACTGCTTCTCCATCTTGCGGACCTCTGCAAGGTAGGCCTCCATGTGCTCATCCTTCGGCTCGTATATCTTATTGGAGAAATTGATGAGGAGCTGCGAATCTCCCTTGATGGTGAGGCGTTTCACCCCCAGGGCAACTGCGGCCTTCAAGCCCGCTATTAGACCCTCATACTCTGCTATGTTGTTGGAGACCTTTCCGCCTTGGTGGAAACAGAGCTGTACTACGTAGTAGAGCTTGTCCTGAGTGGGCGATATAAGCACCGCCCCAGCCCCAGCACCATGCCTGGAGAACGCCCCATCGAAGTACATAACCCAGCCTTCCGGCGCCTCGCTCCTTGGGAAGAGGGACCGATCCTCGTCGGCCTTGAGGCCTGGAGCCTCTGTCCATTCTGCCACAAAATCCGCTAATGTTGCTCCCTTGATGACCCTGGTCGTGCTGAATTCGAGCTGGAACGCTTGCAGTTCTATGTTCCACTCGGCGACCCTTCCGGCCGAGTTAGGGCTCCTGAGTACCCTCTCCAAGGGGTATGACGAGACGACCTTGATGGGGTGACCTTGAAAGTAGTGCCGCAACTTGCGTGAGGCCACCAGTAGTGCGAGGAGGAGCTTCTGAGGCATGGGGTACCGTGCTCTCACGTCCCGCAATACCGTGCTTACGAAGTACACGAGGTGCTCAATGAGGCTGGGTGTGTCAATGCTTGTGGCGCCCTCCGGAGATGATTGCGCCTCCGGAGGCGATGAGGCCTCAGGAGGCCGACTATCCGGGTGAGGAGCCCCTTCCACCTCCAGTGCGCTTCTCTGCGGCGACTGATTCTCCACAACTGTCGTGGCGGTTTCCATGGGCCTTCTTCGTTCCTGTTCTGCCTTGCCCTGGGCTGCAGCTGCGGTTTTGATTCGACGCTCTTCCCTAACCGCCAATAGGGCTGCACTGGCGGAGTAAGGAGTGGCGGCGAGGTCGAGCACTAGGGGCTCCTGAGGGCGCGGGGCCACCATGACCGGGGGGCTGGTCAGGTATCTCTTGAGATCTTGGAATGCCTTGTCGGCCTCTTCAGTCCATTCAAAGGGCCCCTTTCTCTTCATTAGCTGGAAGAAAGGCAGCGCTCGCTCCCCCAGCCTGGAGATGAAGCGCCCTAGCGCGGTCACGCGTCCAGTGAGTTTCTGCATTTCTCTGAGGGTCTTTGGCGGGCTCATGTCCTCGACCGCCTTGACCTTCTCCGGGTTGGCCTCAATGCCTCGATGGGACACGAGGAAACCCAAGAGCTTGCCTGAGGGGACCCCGAACACACACTTCTCTGGGTTGAGCCGCAGGTTCACTGCGTCGAGGCTCGCGAAGGTTTCCTCCAAGTCTTGTATCAGGGTCTTGGCCTCCCGAGACTTCACCACAATGTCATCGACGTAAGCCTCGACATTCTTCCCGAGCTGCCAGCCCAACGTGATGTGCATCAGCCACTGAAAGGTCGCCCCCACGTTTCGCAGCCCAAATGGCATGCACGTGTAGCAGTACACCCCACACAGGGTTAGGAAGGCTGTCTTCTCGACGTCTTCTACCGCCATCTTGATCTGGTGATACCCAGAGAAGGCATCCAGTAAGCATAGCAGGTCGCATTCCGTGGTGGAATCGACGATCTGATTGATGCGGGGGAGCGGGAATGGATCTTGCGGACATGCCTTGTTGAGGTTGGTGAAGTCGACACACATGCGTTCCTTGCCTCCCTTCTTTGGCACAACGACAGGGTTGGCCAACCAATCCGGGTATCGGACCTCGTGAATGACCCCCGCGGCTTCTAGATTCCGGGTCTCTTGGATGATGAAGGCCTGCTTCTCTGTGGACTGCTGCCTCGCCTTCTGCTTCACGGGCCGCACGT
This sequence comes from Aegilops umbellulata, assembly GCA_032464435.1. Lineage (NCBI taxonomy): Eukaryota > Viridiplantae > Streptophyta > Magnoliopsida > Poales > Poaceae > Aegilops > Aegilops umbellulata. The sequence goes on from CP136057.1 coordinate 412,919,988, forward strand.
TGGGGCACATGTTGAGGTGATGCTCGATTACACTCCTAGGGATCCCCGCCAACTGGTCCGGCTCCCAAGTGAATACCTTCTTGTTTGCGCGCAGGAACTTGAATAGGGCTTCCTCCTGCTCGGGCTCGAGGTTGGCGCCTATGGTAAAAGTGGCACTGGTGGACCCGTCCTCGTCGACGGGTATCTGCTTGGTTTCTGCCTTGTCTTGGGTGAACAACTGCTTCTTCTTGGCGGGTGCAGCCCCCTTGGGCTCGGGAGCCTCCGAGTCGGCGGGCTGTGCTGACACCGCCGTCTTGAAGGCGAGCTTGAGCACTCGCAGCGCGTCTCCGATGTCCCCGTGCACAGTGAGGATACCGCTGCTCCCGGGCATCTTCATGAGGTTGTACGCCGGGTGTGTCGCGGCCATGAACTGGGCCAGCGCCGGGTAGACGAGGATGGCATTGTAGGGGAGGCCGATGGGGGCGATGTCGAAGTCGACCATCTCCGTGCGGAAGTTGTCGTAGGTGCCAAAGGTTACCGGGAGCCGGATCTGTCCCAAGGAGCTGGATGATCCGCCCCCAACGCCCGAGAAGGCCCGACTGGGTTGCAGTCATTCCAGGGGTATGCGGAGGAGGTTGAAGGCCTCGACCGAGAGCACGCTGAGGCCAGCACCGCCATCGATGAGAGTTCTGGTGATGGCCACCTGGCAGATGGTGGGGGTGCACAGCATGGGGAGCGCGCCCGAGCAGGCCGAGTTGGAGGGGTGGTCCTCCGAGCTGAAGGTCAGGCCGGCCTTGGGCGCCGCCCGGTCCGGGAGAGCCCCTGCCACGCGGAAGCGGCGCTGACCCAGCGGACGAACGGCTTGACGTGGTGACTTGTAGGCGGCGCCCGCGAGCCGCCCAGGAGGGCCGCGACGACCGGGGGTGTTGGTGTAGCGGTGCGGCCGTCTTGCCGCACGGACGGATGCGGAGACGACACTTGCTGCTCGTTCCCCGCCAGGCCGGTGGCGGTGTTGACGGCGGGTGCCGGGGAACGGCGAGGAGGCCCGCCGACGGGAGCCGTCCGGGCGATGAGGGTGTCCCGGTGCCCGGCGCGAGCCCGTCGGGCGTCAGACATGGACGCGATGGTCGGAGGAGAACGGAGCGGTGGAAGGCGAATTCCGGCGCACCCCTACCTGGCGCGCCAAATGTCGGATTTCGGGTTCCGGCAGACCCTTGAGGTTTGAACTCTGGGGTGCGCGCGGAGATTACGCTTCCTACCTACCTGTACCCCTCCGCCTCGCAAGGATCTAAACTATGGAAAACACAGCACAAGAGACACAGAGTTTAAACTGGTTCGGGCCACCGATGTGGTGTAATACCCTACTCCAATGTGGTGGTGTGGTGGATTGCCTCTAGGGCTGATGATGAAAAATACAAGGAAGAACAGACTCGCGAGGGTCTGTTCTTGGCTGGGGCGATGAACTGCTAGAGGGGTTCAGTCGCCCTTCTCTCTCTCTCTGATTCTCGATCTCTAGATGCCTGAATCTCCGGAAGCTGCCTCTAGCTAGATCGATGGATGGATCGATGCATGCCCCTACCCCGGGGCTGGCTAGTCCTACTTATAGGCAAAGGCCCTGGGCCTCCTCCCAAATATTGAGCGGGAAGGGCGCCAACAATTGGCCATTTTGGAGGGGAACATCTGGTACACTTATCCTGACTAAAGTTGGTCCTCGCCTGCCAAAGGCTCTGGTGATGACGCTGGCTTGGGCTCCACAATGACTTCTTCCTTGTCGCGGAGTTGGTCTTGGTCTCGTTGCACCGAAATGGGTACCTTTGCTTGATCCTCTCGCCTGCGCTTGCTCCCTTTGCACCAAAGAGGAAAGGGGGGACACTGCGCGGGCTGGCGCCCGCCAGGCGCCCTCGGTCGTCATGGCTTGCATCATGGGCGCCTCGTGAGGTACCCCGCCTTGATCTCTCCGCCTCCTCGCGAGCCAGCCTGATGGGGCCGTGCCTGAGGAACCTCCGTGTCGTCCGCCCCGCGAGGCTTGGCCCCTCGTGAGGGTCTTGAGTCTGCGTTGAAGAAGATGGGTCGTGCTGGGCCCCCTTTGAGCCACGCCGCAGGCCGCAGGCAAGCAAGTCTAGGGACCCCCGTTCCCAGAACACCGACACAAACAATTTCGATGGCTCTCTTCATCGATCTCGCACCGACCCACTTGATCCTCTCTTTGACTCTATCGATAGCTATGACCCCTCCCTCTCTTCTCGTGGATTGCCCGACCCTCTATGTATGATATGGATAGGCCTCCATTTCACACACATTGCATGCAAAATTTTGTTTGAGATGTCATCGACACATATTCCCACAAATAATTCACGAAATCAACCCCCACCCCACCCCCACCCCAAAACAAAAAACACTCACGAACGCGGTTTGTATCTCTCACACACACCCCACGTAGGTGGGGGACGTGCACTAAGAGAAGAGGTGCATGCACGACGCACATACTCCTGTCTCTTTCCCAACCACACTTGCGCGGGTACACGGCGGAGCTCATTTCTGTACGAAAAAGGCAGCCCACATGGTAATTTGGCACGTGTACTGGTTGTCCACTTGGTGGAGGGAGGATCGTCTACCGCGGGTGAACAAACAAATTGCGACTTGACGTGTTATGTTAAATAAAGACGCAAACCATGTGGGGCCTACCTTAGAGGCAAGGCTCTATACACTGGAGTACTTTTGATGTGTCCCGTCAACTCGCAGAACAAGGAGAAGCTTTCTTAGTACGCCGTCTCCCCCGCCCACGGGCGCGGTGGCTCGCAGGATGAGGTGAAGCTTGCTTACTACGCCTTACGCCCGCTCCCTCGCCCATGCACGCAGTTTCTCGCAGGACGAGGAGAAAAATTTACTACTCCCTCCGTTTACTCCTCGTCCCTACTACCTTGGTTATAGAGATTATACTATCATATTGTTTGGAATATATATGTCCTTTAGTAGATTTCAATATGAACTACTAGTACATACTCCAAACACTGATGTATATAGACGTATTTTAGAGTGTAGATTCACTCATTTTGCTCAGTATGTATCACTCTCCCTCGCCCCTCGACCCTCGCCCACGTGGTGGACGTGCAGCAATTCATTCGGTATCATATAGCTAAAACGATATATACTGCACTACCATTATTGCTCGACTTCCCGAAGAGGCGAAGAGCCAATCGCAAGGTTAATATCTTGGAGATGCCAAGCGCAAGGTTATAGGAGAACGAGTAGTAGGTGCCGCGTCATTTATAAATAAAGTTTTTTTTCTTCAGTGGCACGTACGCAATATGATAGGTTCATATGGGGAGAAAAGGAAACCGCTCCACTATATACATAGTCAAGATAGGCCAGCCTACACGGTTGCTTGCTGGGGTTGCTCTCTTCACATTCTCTCGCACAAAATGACTGTCGCCACATCTCTAACATCCCGGCGGATCACGTCCACTTGGGGAAGGGGTGGATGCTTAGTGTAGATGCGGTGGCCGTCGCCGACGGCGAAAAACCACTGTCGGCACGTCCAGATTAGGGGTCCCCGCCGTTCTCTCTCACAAAGCCGGTGAGGTTGCCTTCGTCCCTTGCTCACTGCCGCGACGTGGGAAGTTGCCGCCTCCCGCCGCCCTCCTCAAGGTTGAGCTACGTTCCTCAGTTACAACTCCCTTTACAGCCGGCTTGCACCACTGCTCCAGCTTCCCACATCACTCCCTGTGGATATTTCTCTACTTCTTTGCCCCGCACATACCTCTACTGGCTTCTACGTACTGTATTTGTGATGAGTTTATGTCTCATCAACTACTCCTAGTAATCTTATTATAATCACGCTTGTTCAATTTCTTTGCCACAGGGATGCTCATCTCGATATTGGTGAAACTGCACAAAATGATCCGATGGTCAAAAGGTTGCAAACTTCATTTATTAGGAACCTCGAACGTTGCCAGCAAATTGAAGCCTGGTCAGGGTTCACGGTTTAAGGGCTAGGGACTGCATGGATCTTTTTTTCTTTAGCTGCCTCTGTTCCAAAATAAGTGTCAACTTTAGTAGTAGTACAACTTTGTACCAAAGTTTGCACAAAGTTGAGAAACTTATTTTGGAACGGAGGGAGTACATATTTGCTATGATCTGTCAATCATTGAGATGCAATAGCATGCATGTTACTCTCCTTTGTATTTGATGAAATGTTGCAACGGGCAACCTTGGACGCAAGATACATGTAACAGAAGCTGGAAGCTTCATAGGATTGTACAAATTTATCTCGCTGATAAATTACAGTACATACTATACTAACTATAAGTCTTTATAGAGATTTCACCATGAACCACATGCGGATCACTGAGCCTGCGTGTTTTCACTGCTCTTGCATGCCTCTGCTGTAAGAATGGAGAAAATTGTAATCTAGTAGGTATACCTCCTTTCGCCGAAAGCGTGGGACATCCAGCAGTCCTACGACCTCAGTAATAAAAACCAATGAGCCGTCAAATCACATAGACCCAACAGTAAGTTGGACGGACGAAGCAACCACGACTCTTGTGCCAGTGAGAGGTCGCGTCCGCTCTGCCCGGGCATGAATGCGACACCGATTCTTTGGAGCAGCACTGACAGTTTCAGGCGGGAAGCGCGCGCGGGCGATGGAGGGGCTTTGGGTGGGCCAGGCTGGTCACGAGCGGCCGTGGCAGCTGTCCGCGTGTCCCTACCGGACATGCCCGGAAACGAGAGGATGCACCGACTCTCGCGGCTAAGATAGTACACTACACAACATCTCTCTGTAGGAGTAGGTCGATCTATCGCTCTCTCTAACACACAAATGGCGTTAAACACACACGCGCACACACACACACGCGCGCACACGCACTCACCTTGGTCGCGTTGCACCTTCTAACGTGACTTCTTACACCTAGACGGAGGGAGTAGTAAGTATACGAGATACGGTGGCACACTGACTAAGTCGAGTACAAGTGCCCAAATTTTGTGTGCATGTTATAATAAGGATTCAGGAATGTACAAAAAGGTTATTTCCCTCTCTTTGAACATAACGGGAGGGTTGTGTAGCTGGTTAGCCTGTTCGCTCATCAAACTTGAGGTCTCGGGTTTGATAACTACACTTGAGCATAATTTGTGCCAGGAGGATTCTTTGACTGGTCAAAATGTTTTCTAGGGTTTGCACGCTTCACACACTCTCTCTAGTATATATATACACGCTGGAGCCTCAGTGCCTGTAGTTGCTCTCTTCACACTCTCTCGCCCTCTCCCGCTGGAGCCTCAGCGCTTGTAGTTGCTCTCTTCACACTCTCTCGCCCTCTCTAGATCTAAACAAGACTTCGTTGGTCTCTCTCTCCCCTCACTGCTGCTCAAAGAGCCAGCAGGATCTATCTGTCGGGAAGGGAAGGAGGCTTAACGCTATCGCCGTCGGGGAGGGACTACCGGCGTAGCTGTTCACTTTCCACCTAGCAGCGGCGCGGGAGGGCCTCCGACCCCTTCTTCTTCGCCGCCATCCCGTCGCCCGCCGAACCACGCCCCAAGAACCTGAAGGTATAATTTACTTACTCCACATGCATTTCTCCTGCATGTATACCAGGAATCTAGGACGCGGTTCAAAGAGGAAAGGAGTGGGAAAAGTTGTATATAGCATGAATCTTGGACGTGGTTCAAAGAGGAAATGAAGGGGGAAAGTTGTATAGCATTAATCTAGGACGTGGTTCAAAGAGGAAAGGAATGGGGGAAAGTAGTGGGGAAAGTTGTATCGCATAAATCTAGGACGTGGTTCAAAAAGGAAAGGAAGGGGCGAAAGTACTAGTTCAAAAAGGAAAGGAAGGGACAAGGCTGTAGAGTTTGAGCAGGACTAGATTTGCTGCACTCACATAGGGAAAGGCGTCTGATAACAAAACTGGGACCAACACAGACTGACACGGAGTTTTTTTAGTCCCTACACCAAAATGTCCCTGTAAACAAACACCCTCTAATAATGCCGCTGCAAAATTGATGCAATGCCACAGTTAAAAGCAAATTACATTTTTAACTAATTTTATTGTTAATATAATTTCTATGTTAATATTAATCAATGCCACCGTTTTAGAAATGCTACTGTCTTGCTTTCTTTCCCATTTAGATAAGGTAGATGCTTCTTTTTGTTGGCTTCTGTGTCATCCACCGTTACTGACCACTAATCGTTTCCTTTGCACCTCTGTGTAAACAGGGTTATCTGCTTCACCTTGTGGCCATTGTGACCTTTTGTTGCACTGCACAAAACACTTTTGTTTTAAGAGTGTTTTGTGCAGTTCAACCAAAATGTGACACCGACAACGTTGCTTGATTGCTTGATCTTAGTAGAACTGCACAAGAGGAGATCTTAATTCCTATCCGTTAAGGCGAATTTGGTTCAGATCTTCTTCTTGTGAGTTGTTTGAATTCCGCATCATGAGAGGTCAGTACTAGCCTTCTTTCACATGATTCTGCAGTGTGCATTCATAGGTTGTGCTACTTGTATGATAATGTTGCTTGATTTTAGTGAACTGCACAAATGGAGACAAGACTTCCAATCGGTATGTGCACCGTAATATCCCATTGAGGTAAGATAAGGATATTTCACAACTGCTGGCCTGTATTTTGCCACTTTCATCAGAAAATTAAGTTTAGTACTATACTTGTGCTCCCTAATTGACATGCCAAATCTTACATTGAAGGCGAAGCTTGTTTGTTATTGAACCAAGTGATGAAGGGGAAGAACAACGGGAAGAAAAACAAAAATCAACTCCCGGTGCTGTAATGAAGCACTGGTACTGTGATGGCACAAGTAATGATATAGTTTTGCATCTTCATTTATTGCTATGGATGGAACAAGCAATTTTTTTGCCACTGATTTGATGCCACTCTTAATTAATATATAATTATCTCTACTTGTGCAAACAGGGATCTTCTTTGAAGATACCATATATTTTAGTGGAACTACACAAGAAGATGTTGGGAACATTAAACTAATCGAGGAGTATATAGTAAGCTTAGCCACCACCATAGATAGCAATAGATGGTTTCGGAGAAATGCTTCATCTGTATGCTCTACACAATAAGCCTCCTGACAAAGGTTGGTACTCACCCACTGATTTCATCCATATGATTGAGCTTTGTCATCTCTATTGGTGTTGTGCTACTGTTTAGATACTGTCATGAAAAAGTGGTATTGTCCTTGAGAAGTGCTTCATCTGTGTTGTTTTAAATATTTCCTTTCCTTTTTTTCGAGCAAACAGTGATGCTAGCATTTAGTAGTCCTCTTGTCATTGCACAACAGGATCATCTTCCTCTGAAGAAGAATATGGAGTATGTGAAGTGACTAGTTCCGATTATGCCAGGATGAAGAAGCCCTGTCTATCTTATCATCAAAAGGAGCAGTTGAAGGATGGTTACATTACTCCCCACAAGACCAAACTAACTTCAGCTCAGAAGGACTGACAAAATCTCCATTTTTGTTGTTGTTCTAAGATTCTTTCTGGTGAGTTCCATTTTTCTAAAATTGTGCTCTACATGGATCATGTATGTGCCTATTGAAACTGTCAATTCATAGAACAGTTTGCTCTATACTAATCACTTTTTTGTATTTGTGCAAACAAGGGTGCTCAGCTTGATTTCAATGGGAACTGCACAAAATGTTCATGAATACATCGAATCATTCATTTCCACCACAAGAAAGGAGGTGCCGATAAGTTCAAGGCGTTGCAACATATAAGGGCGAAATCATACAAGCTATGCGCGAATTTGGTTGATTTTGGTGGAACTGCACAAAAAGAACAGTTAGTTTATTTAGCACGAGGTGCCATGTCAATGTCCGAACTGATGGCAAACCCTGCCCATTCCACAATTGCAGGCATTTGATATTTTGGAATGAGACAACCTTGTCAAATTTTGCTCAGTGATTTTAGCAAGACATGCGTTTGATATTTTCGAATGGGACACCCTTTGCTGTCAGGAGCGTCGATCAATTTTTTCTTTATTCTTTAGTTGTGAAGTAAATATTTCCTCTGACATGTGAGTCGCTGAGATGCATAATCATCAATTGTTTTGAATGTTCTCTATGGATTGCCAGGCCTGTGTGTTTGATTGCAATGTACAGAAACGCTAAAAAGCTGCTCAAACTCTTTGTACTCCTTTTGTTCCTTTTTACTTCATACACTGTGTAAGTGCATACTTTTTTGTATAAGATTGGTCAAAGTAGAGATACTTTGACTGCAGACAAAACTTGTACGCAGACTAGAAAGGACCGGAGGGAGTACATGTGAAACTGCTGCAAACGAGGTGATCACCCTGGGAATAATGCTAGTACGTATTGTTTTGCATGTTCATCCAATGCCAGTGATACAGGAATTCCAACTAATTGAAATAAATTCATTCATACACGGTCGGATTTCATATAAACATGCCGGATTTCATTACATTTCAACTAAAAAGGGGTGCGCTGGAGGTATAATTAATTAACTGGCCTAGCTTGTCATAGTGATTAGGGCAACTAGGAGCCCAATGATCAGGATCACCACATGACAAACACCTTTCTTCTTGTCATTCTTCTTCTTGAAGTTCGTGTGTTGCCCAGCCTTGTTCTTCCCATCAAACTTTGCTTTACCATCAAACTTGCCCTTGTTCTTGAACTTGTGGGGCTGGAAGTTCTTCCGTACCATATTGGCACTAGATCCTCCCTCAATTCATCAAGCATGTGTGTCCTTTGCTCTCGCCTTTTCTACCACATCAAGAGTGCCAATGAGATCCATGAAGGAGGAAGCTTGGTGACGAAGGAGGTATAATTAATTAACCGAAGCTACCCACCTGTTTCCCGCTGAGCCGAACAGAAGCTTCAGTGACTAAACTGCAGGTGCAGTTGCATAACTGACATGTGGCCTGTTGGGCCCACGTGTCAGTCAGCCAACTGCACCAACAGTTAAGTAGAAGCAGCGTTGTTCTCCAGCAGAACTCCCCGACACAACGTCGCCGCCAAGAAGCTAACCGGCCGTCAATGGTCAACCCACCTAGCTTGGCTTCAACAGGAGGGTAGCAGCGGTGGCCTTACTTGGACCCGAGCGGCGGCGACCTACCATGTTCTACTCTTCCTCGTTTTCTGTGTGGCCAGGCCTCATTGGTAGCGGGGCGGGGCCTCGGCGGAGCCGGTGATGTCGTCTATCTCGTTGCCGGTGGGCGGCGCCTCAGCGGGGTGGTGGAAATCCTCCCCCGCGTTGCCGGCAGGGTGGGGCTTCGGCTGAGCCGGCGATGTCCTCTGCCTCGTTGTTGGCGGGGCGGGGCCTCGGCGGAGCCGGCGGTGTCCTCTTCCTTGTTGTTGGCGCCGCGGGGCCTCAGCGGAGCAGAGCCTCGTCGATGCCAGCGGAACGGGCACTCGTCGGAGCTGGCATTGTCCTCTGCCTCGTGCTCGGTCTCGCCAAACAACGCCTCGCCCGCTTCATCGCCCTCTTTGCTAGCCTCGTTGTAGGCGGCCGCAGCCTCCGCCACCCGTATGCGGTACCGCCAGCGCTCGAGGCGGCCCTTGCGGGCGGAGCGGTACGGGTCGAGCATCGCCTCCTGCTCCGCCCGCTCCGTGGTGATCTGCTCCTCCGCCTGCAGGTGCTCCTGGAGGAGATGGTGGTTGTAGGCGGCGTCGGCCTGCGCCTCCCGGAACTGCTCCTGACGCATCTGCCTCACACTGTCCATATATTGGGCATGGTGCAATGCACCGGCAAGGATGGCGCGGAGGAGGGGGTTGGCGCCGGATCGTCGACTACCATGTTATCCATTGGGACGTCGTCGTCCTCCGGCTGCCTGCCGGTCGGCAGCAATGGCTGCCATCTCCTTGTGGTCCGTCGATCACCCGTCCCGAAGAGCGCTGGAGCGCGAGGAAGCCATGGTGGGCAGTAGTGGTGTGGATAGGAGAAAGGGAACGCATGCGAATGACTGCGGCTATGGCCGGCGCAACAGTTTATATAGCAATGGTGGGCGGGCGGAGGGACGGACGTGTGGCGTCGGAGTAGCTGCCTTGGCAACCGCGTATCATTAATGTGGGTGGCAGATGGACGGACGTACGACACTTGTGTCGTTTGAAGGAGGAGCAATCGCCTGCACCAGGAAGCGGGGTGGGCGGCGCTGACTGTTTCGGGTGGAAAGCGCGAGCGGGCGAGGAGATGACTTTACTTGGAGAGGATAACAATGGGGACCCACCAGGTCCATAGCCTCACATACGCAAGTGCCTCCTTATTATATATATATATATATATATATATATATATATATATATATATATATATATATAACTATACTCCTTCCGTCTAGGTGAATAAGTCGTATTAGAAGGGTGCATCACGACCTAGGTGCAAGCAGATTGGTGGAAAAGAAGAATATTTCTCTCTTCTAAACACAACATTTAATCCCAGCAGTTAAGAGGACGCCTTATTAGCTACCCATGCAGGCCAACGTAATTCATAGCATGCAAAGCGCTTTTATTTCTTGCCTAATAACCGCATGGACGTGCTGCATGCATTGGTCCATGCCCGACCAAAAAAGTGAGGAAAGGGGTTTCCACGGGAGACAACGAGGCAGAGGTGGAAGCGCTCGCTGGAGTAATTTATTTTGCTTCCCCCTAGTTTCCTAACATCACGGTCCCACACCATTGTCAACCTATTTAGTAGTCAATAATCGAGAAAATTGCACAAGAAGCGGCCGACAGCTGGGACCAAGCAGCTCGAGCAGTATTTGTGTTTTTGAGGTGTGAGCACTGCAGAGTTTTTCGATGTTTAACCCAGATATTAATTTTTCTCCTCTGAACAACAACAAAAACATCGCTGCAGGTATTAAGTGGGCGGGTTGTGGCCCATCTAGCCCAGGCTAGATATCCAGCCTAGATATTAATTTTTTTCAAGCTGAAAATGGCTAGCCCAACTATAATTTTTTTAGGAATACCCAGGCAAAGTCAAGTTGTTATTCTCCGCCCCGCTGGGCTGCAAATTTTTCCTAGGAGGGATGCATTAGGCTTAACAAGAAAATGGGCTTTAAGAAATAATAAATGGGATGTAATTATAAAAACTGGGCAGTAACTATAAAAAAATTCACCAAACACGTGATTACTTTATAAAATATTATTTTGGATATTGAAAATTTTAATTTCATTAATTGTAGCAAGCACAATGTTTCGTTCGATTTATACGTAATATAAATTTATTTAATCTGACTAGAAATTTCGGGATAAAAATATTTTGGATCCCATTAAAATGTGGGAAATTTTATTGAATTCTGTTTTCAACGGTTAGTTGAAATGGGCTGTACTTTTAACAAACTGTAAATGGACTGTAGTAAATTCCATTAGAATTAAAAAATGGGCTACATATTCTTACAAATATCAAATGGGCTATAAGTTCTCTGCCACACACTTCTGGCCTTACTAAGTTGACGCGTCCCCTAAAAAAACAGAGTTGACGCGTATGCAAAGCTTTGTCAACTTATAGTCAACACACGGTTCTAGCAGTAGTGGCTGTTGGATGTCCATCCAACGGATGCCGTGATTCTTCTTCAATCTCGGATATTCTAGCTTCACCCGACCAAAAAATAATTCCTCTCCCTGACATCTGGGCGCACCGTTTCGAAAGCTGACCTGTGGGCCTACTAAGTTGACGTACTAAGGGCTTTGTCAACTTAGTCAATATAAACGATTGTAGCTGCAGTGACCGTACGATGTCCATCCAACGGCCATAGTGCTTCTTCAACCTCTGGTCTTCTTGCTCCATCCGCCCAAAGCAGCGCCGGTCGTGCCGCCTGCTCCCTCCTCCCGTGGCTGGCTGTGCTGCCGCGGAGGCCTCACCGCCCCTGCTATTCACACCGCTGGCCAGGCCTGGGCGGCGACGGCAGCCTCAAACCGCAGCTGCACGAGTGAACCCTCATACTCCTCTCCGCGTGGGCATCCACTGCTGCGTCTTCACCGGCTCCGCGTCGTCCCCTTCCTAGGCCTCGCCGTCGTCCACCGCCCTGGTGCTCTAGGCGCGGCGTGGTCAAGGAACGACTTCCATCGGACGTGGACTGTATGTGGAGAGGCTGACAGCTGGGTCCACGGCGGCAGCAAGGAAGTGCCTCCTTATTACGCGGAAAATAATGATTCCTCCACCTGACAGCAGGGACCCACCAGACGGGCCACCATATTTCGCGAAAAAAACGTTTCTCCCCTGACTGCTGGGACCCACCAGCTACACCTTCGCACGCAAGGAAGTGCGTCGGGGCAAAAAAAAAACGATTCGCCGCCTGACTGTTGGGACCCACCAGCTACCTCTTCGCACGCAAGGAAGTGCGTCCGGGTTAAAAAACGAAAACCAAAACGGTTCGCCCCCCTGACTGCTGGGACCCACCGGCCCCCCGACTGCTGGGACCCACCAGCTACATCTTCGCACGCATGGAAGTGCGTCCGAGCAAAAAAAACGATTCGCCCCCTGATTGCGGGGACCCACCAGCTATATCTTCGCAGGCAAGGAAGTGCCTGACAGTCGGGACCCACCTGGTCGAAGCGTACGTAGCGTTGTCATTCTAGTCGCGAATGTGTACGTACATACTGGTCGATGTAGAGGCGCGCACGTGTCGTAGTAGAGGCGCGCACGTCGCATGTACACGTACGTACAACGGCCAGGGTGCAAGAAAGAAAATATGGCCACGTCTGTGTACATATGGACGGGGTCTCGAACGCCTACTCGCGCATACGTACGGCGAGGGCTCGAGTACATGGCTGGGTCGGAATGGACAAACAGCGTCGTTGTCGTGTTCATGGGTCAAAACGGAATGCGTGGTCATGTTCATCGGGAGGGCTTGGACAGAAGAGGCGATGGAAACGAGGCCTGGCATTCCGCACAACGGAGGAAACGGACCTCCTACCGTCGAAACGGGGGTCCTGTTGATCGGCAGGGGTGTGGCGTACCGCAAAACGGAGGAAACAGACCTCCTACGGTCGAAACACGAGTCCTGTTGATCGGGAGGGGTGTGGCGTACCGCAAAACGGAGGAAACGAACCTCCTACGGTCGAAAGGGGGTCCTGTTGATCGGGAGGGGTGTGGCGTACCGCAAAACAGAGGAAACAGACTTGTGTTGGAGCGCTACGGTCGAAACGGGGGTCCTGTTCATCGGGAGGGGTGTGGCGTACCGCAAAACGGGACTCCATGGGATACTGTTCATCTCCACCGTCGACCCCTCCAGCCTCCACGAGCTCCTGTTCATCCAGCCTCCACCCCGCGCTACTCAACCGGCTACTGTTCAACCACCCCTCCACCGTCTACTGTTCATCCATCCCTCCACACCACGGGGTCCTATTCAACCACCCCTCCACGGGCACCCATCCACCGTCTACTGTTCATCCTGCCCTCCACGGGGTGGTCCTGTTCATCCAGCCCTCCACGGGGTCCTGTTCATCCAGCCCTAACCGGCTCGATCGATCGGGGTCCTGTTCATCCAGAGGCAACACCACGAGGTCCTGTTCATCCACCCCCACAGGGAAATGTTCATCCACCTCCCCCCCCCCCCGCAATGCTCACTATTCATCCAGAGGCAGCATCAATCGGCTTCAGTGAGCAACAGTAACCAAGGAATAGCTCGATCGGGTTCAGTTAACAGCCATTGATCGATCGCTCGGGTTCAGTAACGCGTGGCCTGCAGTGCAATCGCTCGGGTTCAGTTAGAGCTCAACGCCTCGGTCGGGTTCAGTTAGAGCCAACGCCTCTCACACACGCACGTACGTGTACGGAAGAAACGTGCATCGCTCGGCCCCCGACCTCCCACCGTAACCGGGAACTCCCCGAAATTTTCCTCCCCCTCGCTTCTACCACGGTTTTTTCCGTCATGGACGGCCCAAAGAATGTCATGCAGTTGCGTCTCCGGCCCGCCCAGGACGAAAAACCCATTTTCTGTCATGATTTTTTGTCATAGAAGTAGGAGCCCACCACATCTATAATGATACCGGGTTTTGTCACAATTATCGTCATAGAAGTGTCATATGTATGACAGAATTTTTTTCCGTTCGGCCCAAAATGTCACAGATGTGTCTTTTTTTAGTGTATGTAGGTACCCAGCCTCATGAGGCTACCATGATGCAACCCATGATGACCAAGGAAGGTGGGTGCCAGCAGGCGCAGAGAAGGAAGTTTCGTCTTTGGTTCTAAGGAGGCAAAGACTGGCGTGGGTTCCCGAGGAATCTGGCAAAGGTTTCCATTCCGGTCCAATGAGACCAAGACCGCCAGGACAGCAGGACGGAGGTCATCGCCGAGCCCACCGCAGCGTCACGACCTGAAGCTTTGCAGGCGAAGACCACCTTTCGTCCAGAAAAGATGTACTACTTGTCCCCTTTCAAATTGGCCACTGTGGGATCCCTTCCTGCCTATGTTTCGGGGGAAGAGGACCGAGTCCACTATAAATATAGGTTAGCCACCACCATAGAGGGCATCCAACCCCATTCGAATCATTCCCTCACCCATAAACCTTACGAGGTTGTTTATCCCTTGTACTAGTTCATCCTCAGCCCCTCGTTAGGCCAATCCACCACAAAGAAGGATTAGGGTCTTACACCGCAAAGTGGCCCAAACCTGGGTAAACTGCTGTGTTCATCTTCTTCTTAGTTTGTGCAAGTCAAGCTAGGCCATGAGGCGACGGCCTGGTAGGCTGGATAGGTTGAGTTCTTCGCATACGCCCCAGATTTCGAACCTCTCTTGGGTCTGCGGAGCCCTAAATTCGACATTTGGCGCGCCAGGTAGGGGCGTGTCGAAGCCTCTCCTCCACCGTTCGTTCTGCCGTCGTTCTATCACTCCTATGGTCGACACTTGCCGTGTCCGTGCCGAGCGCTGGGCCGCTCGTGTCACTCAGACGGCACCGTGGGCAACGGCGCACCTTGCCGCTCCGCCTCCCCGGTGGCTAACGCCACCACTGATCCTGCTGCTCATGAACAGCAGGATTCATCGTTGCCATCATCCGTGCGACGCGATGGCCGTACCGCCACTCCATCACTCACTCCAGCCACGGCCTCGTGTTCTCATGCTCGTAGCGGGCCGGGGAATGCGTAGGCTACGCTGCTCATGGTGCGCAAGCTTCCGTGCTACCGTCAGGCCAACGACTGGCTCAGTTGCATCACCGAGCTTATCAATGCCATCGATGAGGCCCCTGCACCATCCCGTTCGCCCTGTCCCCCGCCGTCCCTGGCGGGCAATGTGGCTCACGAGACGCCCCCTCCTCCTCCTCTGCACGGCATGGACCCCGAGCCCAGGCGTGAGGCTCCCCAATGCGACCCACCGTGCTGGGTGCGGTGCGCGATGAAGCAAGCTACCAGCTGGTGCAGCGGCCCCAAGGAGAAGCATGCGCGCTTCTAGCACCGTCGCGTCAAGACCGCGTGAGACCAGAGGCAGTGGTGCGCGGGCACCAAGATCAAGCTCCACCCATGCGACCGGCCCGTATGAGTGCGGTAGGCTGCTGTGCTTTCACCCCGGAGTTGCGCCGCGTCGTCTGGCCTGGCAAGTTCAAGCCAGATCTGCCTCCACGCTACAATGTCACTCCCGAGCCCGCGAAATTTCTCCATCTCTACGAGTTAAGCATCTTGCTGGCGTACGGCAACCACAAGGTCATGGCAAACTGGTTCCCCATGGCCCTCAAGGATGGCCCGCGTTCTTGGCTGCAGAACCTCCCGCAGGGGTCGATTTCCTCCTCGGACAAGGTACTTGAGTGTTTCATTGCTGACTTCCAGGGCACTTGCGACCACGCTCCTGCAACAGGCGACCTGCAGCACATAAAGCAGCAGTCGGGCAAGACATTGCACAAGTACATACATCACTTCATAAATATTCGCCTCAAGATCCCAAAGGTGTCAGACGAGGCCATCATCTCGGCGTTCTCTGATGGCGTCCGGGATGTCAAGATGAAGGAGGAGCTTGCCATACATGAGGACTTGTGTTCGGCTCTGGAGATGTTTCACATGGCAACTAGGTGCACGAGGGCAAAGGAAGGTCACCTCTTCCTCTTGGAGCTTCCCGAGGTCGATCCTGAAGACAAGAAGGCCAAGGCTAAGGAAGTGAAGCGCAAGGGCCCCGCCGTGCTGGCCGCGGAGCCCGAGATGAAGCGCGGTCATGAGCATGATGAGCCTCCCAGGGGCAACCGAGCATTCTGCGTCCTCCCCAACGTCCACAGCCACAACACCACCAACTGCTAGGAGCTTAGGGCAATCGGTGATGGGAGCCTTGGCAGCCGCCCCGAGTGCAGCTACCGCGGCTACGACCATGGAGGAGGCCATGGTGGAGGCTGCTGGGACAACCGCGACCCCTGCTGGGACTAGCGCGATCATCCCCATGAGGACCGCTAGCAGGGCCAGCCTCGTGATGGCCCTAGGCGAGCCATCCTCGAGAGGACCGTCCTTAGGGCAATGCCGGCCTCCGTCCGCTGCCGCCACCTCCAAGGAGAAATGACAACAACCGCCAAGATGATGGGGTTGGGGGCTTCCAAGAGCCTCGTGCAATCGCCTGCATCCTGGATGATGCTCAGGCTTGCTCGTGAGGTAAACGCAGCCCTTCCCAAGCTTGAGGCATCACGTCCCCTCAGGTGGTCCGAGCACGCCATCACCTTAGACTCCATGGACCAGCTCAAGTGCTCAGCCACCACTGGCGTGCTCCTGATGCTCTGCACACCGACCATCAGCAACGTCCTCGTCACCAAAACCCTCATCGATGGTGGAGCACGCCTCAACGTTCTTTCCGTCGAGACGTTTGAGACACTCCAAGTGCCCTACAATCAGCTGCTGCCTACCAAGCCTTTCTCAGGAGTAACCGATGGCTCCACCATTCCCATAGGGCAGATCTGCCTCCCTGTCACTTTGGCAAGCGCGACAACTACCACACTGAGCTCATCGACTTTGACATCGCTCACATCGGCCTCCCGTACAAATGCCATCCTCGGGTATCCGGCCCTCGCCAAGTTCATGGCAGCAACTCACCGCAACTACAATGTCCTTGAGATGCCAGGAAGTGGCGGTATCATCATGGTCACTTGCGACGAAAAGGATGCGTTGTGCTCCCTCAAGCGCGCCTACCAGGCTGCAGCGGTCGATAACTTTGATGATCAGGGCACCAAATTGCCTCATGAGGCCGTCCTTAACAAGAATAAGCTGCTCCTCCTCAAGGTCCGACAGGAGGCTGAGGTGCTTGCCGACTGTGCCTCAGGCTCCGCGCCCACTGCTTGGGCACTGTCCCCTCTCACATAGGAAGGCGCGCCTGGCACCCCCCTTAGGACGGGCTCGGAAACTCTCATCTGGAGGGCCTCTGACCTGACATGAGTGACAGGGGAGGCGTTCGGGCACCACGTGGGGGCGCGCTTCGACGTGCGCCTCCATGTGCAAGGTGCAAGGCGCGAGGCACCAGGCGCTCATTCGTTCATCACCAAGGCAATCGAGGAGCTTCAGGAGGCGCGAGCCATGTGTGGTGAGCGTCGCCCCGCACCACCCGGGGCAACCGCGACCGCTGATATGGGTGGCGAGCTACGCGTCTGTGTCAACATCCCAGGCGTCAACAGGGTTGCTTCGCAGGGCCTCTTCTCACTGTCTCGTGTCGGCCGGACTGGGGGCTACCCCTGCAGCCACGTCCGCATGCCATTCGGCCTGCTGAACATGGCTACCTCGTACTAGCGCTTCATACAGGGAGACTTGGCGGCCCACGAGGCAAGGCTCCAGGCGGTCCTGACGGAGGAGGCGCTGGACCCTCGTGGTCTCTTCAGGCCTCCAAAGCCTTCCGTGCCTCAGGAGCTAACTGACTCGTGAGGAGCGATTTCTACAACACGCGTCTTTAGCTACTCCAACGCTTCTAAAACTATGGTGCCAGGTGACTTTTTGGTTTGTTCAAATGAGGGCGCCCCTCGGGCTGCATCATCCTTAGGCTGCTAGGGCCCGACCCTGTAGCTGTATTGTTTTGCACATGTATCAGAACTGGCCTTGCCTTCATGAATTTCCTAAGTATTCCAACTGCATGTCTGGTGCTTCGTCACTATGATGTCGCTGCCCCCTTGCAAACCCTCCCGCGACCACCTCATGAATAAGGACTGGCACGGCGTCGATGGTCGGGTTCGTCCCTGCAGTGTTGATAAATCCTAGCGACCGAGCTATGTCTCACAGGCTAGCTCCCATGCCTGTCACCTCCCGTGGTCCTTGGTGCCTTGTTCTCGCGTGAGCTAATCGAGTGTGGGCAAGTAAGGGCATGTGGCCCGGTTTGTACAACCGCGGTTCGGCGCTTTGCCGTAGCGGGAGCCGTGCGGTGGTTGTTTTTCCGTGGGATAGTTGCATGAGAATACTTGGCACAACGTCTAAGCTCGGTTCCATCCCTGTAGCGTCGATAAAACCAATGACTGAGTTCTATCTGGCGGGTCGGCCCCATACACATCGTCTATTGGCGTTCTTGGTGTCTGGCTTTCTCATGCGATAACCTCCTGAGGGGCATTCAACTCAGGACCTCCCATCGCCCCACAGTTGTCTTATGCGCACACCGCGCCCCGAAAATTAGGTGCCACCCGCCTTGAGGTAGGGCCTCATGAGTCCCCTGCTGGCTCACGAGTGCCCAGATACACCTCCTCAAGTTCTGCCGTGCTAGCCACGTGTATGAATGGGGATGTACCCGCTGCGGAGTCTCACCCAGAGGGAACTCCGACCCACACACCAGTGGAAGCCCCATGTCCGTGCTGGCGGACGACACGGTCAAGCAACGACTATGTCCACGCACGAGTGGAAGCCCCATGATCCACGCTGGCGGACGACATGGTCGAGGAGCGGCTAGGCCCATGCCAAAGTGGAAGCACCATGCTCCGCGCTGATGAGTAAACAACTGAGGGCTCCTTCATGGACACACCAACCTCAGGACAACCTCTCGGCTCTTCGTCTGATAACACCAAACAGCTTTCCCCTCAGGAGGATCAAGCGAGGGGGCTGGACACGGGGGTTGTGCACCATCCACGCCTGGCATACGCCACCCTACCAGGTACATGCACCTGGTGTTCTTGTGTTCCCCCCACATGAAAGCTGGTGAGCAAAGGTATGGAGGACTCCAGATTAACTGGGACGACTGCTCTCTTTTACTTCATGAGGGTCGTTCATAAGTCAAGGGGGACCCCTGAGCATCGCGACTCAGGGGCCTCACTAGTCGCGTAGCCCCTCGCCCCTTGGTATCATCCTAGTGATCCGGACGCCCCAACGGCGGTCGAGGTATACGCGGGGCTGGGCCCTGCCGACGTTGAAAACTCAGGCAAACACGAAGGAAACCAGACACGAAAAGGAAATCATGGAGTTTTAGTAGTTATTACAAAAAATGCAGTGTTCCCCAAATTCACGCAGAAGGTTTACGCCTCCACAAGGCATGGTCAATGATTGCAGGAATAAAGTTAGGAGGAAGTGCCACCACCGCCTTGGCCATCGCCACCGCTTGCCCTGGCCACTGGAAGCCCATCTTCAAGGTCGTTGCTGCCATCATCACTGCCACCCCCAGCCTCCGCAGCTAGAGCCTCGGGGTCGGGGATGCAGAGGAACTTCTTGAGAAGGGTGTCTACGTGATCCTTCATGGCTTCCTCAGCAGTGTCGTAGGCCTCAGGAGCTACGGAGTGGATCAGCACCGAGGTCGAAGCTTGGGTCCTGGAGGTAGAGGTGGCTGAAGACGCGGGTCGTGGACGCGGTGAAAAGCGAGCGACACTCCACCTCCAGAAAGGAGTCCACCACAACGGCAACACCCTTGAGCGCTTCGGCGAGCTTGGGGAGGAGCCCCGTAAGGTCGTATTCAGGGGTCGCCAACGCCTCTTCTTATCCTCCCCCGCAGATGGAACACAATGTCTCACGAAACCCGAGCTCGAGGGCAAGGAAGGTCTCGCGATCCATGATTGCTTTCTGCTCGGTGGTGATGAGGGCCTTCTCCCTGCCTCTAGATGGGTCGTTGCTTTGGAGACATGCTGGGCGTGGGACGCCTGGGCCTCGCCCACCTCCGCCTTCATTTTGGCCAGGCAGTCATGCTCCAACGCCTGGTCGGTGGCCACCTGGGCCAGCTTGGCGTCTCGGTCATCGAGCTTCAGCTCATGAACCTGGAGGCCCTCCTCCTGCTGGTGGAGCCGCGGCGTAACCGCATCTTGCTCCTCCTAAAGGGCCTTCAAGCTCTTCTCCGCCTCCCTGCAGCGCTTTGCGGCAGCCGCAACCTCAGCATGCGTCGTGTCATGGGATGCCCTGGCGTCGGCGGCCTCCTTCCTGCTCTCGGTGTTGGTGGCTTCAACCCGGCTCCAGGCCCTCTCAATGGCTGAGTTGGCCTAGGCCCACCCCTAAATAAGCCCCAGGCGCTCCCTCGCAAAGCACCTATTGGCATCTTGAAGATCCTCCCGGAGAGAACCAAGCTGAACATAGGCCTCATCCCGGGCCCCATGCCAGACCAAGGGGCGGCAGTTCACAAGCGCAAGGGTTGGAGGAGAAGGCGGAGCGAGCACAGTGAGGTGTTCCATGGCTCCCGAGGTGTTGGCGAGGTATTCTTTAGTTACCGCAGGCCCAGAACCTTGCCCGGGTGCAATGGGCGTAGATAGCTCTGCGGCTGCTGGCCCGTAGGGACCGGCCCCTCCTGAGGTGGCGCCACCGCGTCCTGAGGGGCCTGCTCCGCCGCGAGGAGATGAGGGATGGCCTCCCCCGCTTGTGCTTGAGCCGCTGCGGCTGCAACAGGGTGTGGCACCTCCAGATCCTGGTCTCCTTCCTTCCTCTTCTTCACCATGATGCCCACCATGGTCATCGGGGCGGGAGTGCTGTGAGAACGGTAGAAATATATGTAAAACTAAAACAAGGTAATGCACTTACTCATCGGGGTCGATGTACGCCCTCTTCCTGTCCGAGGCTGGGGCACCTCCACTCTTCCTGGGTGTGGTCTTCGTCGCGCCCAGGGAGTGAGCGAGGCGCTCTGGCCGGCCTCGGCGCGGCCCCGCCGCTCGACGAGCTAGAGGCGTCGCCCTGAGGTGGTGTCACCCCGTTCTTCTTCGGGGTCGCCTGGCCTCACCTCCGCCGGGCCTGAGATGTGGCCCTTGACCTCCTGAGGACTCTGGTGGAGCGCGGGGGTTCCACGGTCGGGGGCTCGTCGGCTTCATCGGCGGCGGAGAAGCCACGGAGAAGCTCGCTTTGTGATGGGGGAGAGATCTCCTCCATGTCATCCTTGGTCGCCTCCGAGTCCCCTAATACGTCTCCAACGTATCTATAATTTTTGATTGCTCCATGCTATGTTATCTATTGTTTCGGGCAACATTGGGCTTTATTTTACACTTTTATATTACTTTTGGGACTAACCTATTAACCATAGGCCTAGCCCAGATTTGTTGTTTTTTTGCCAATTCCAGTGTTTCGAAGAAAAGGGATATCAAACGGAGTCGAAATAGAATGAAATCAACTGGAGAAGTTATTTTTGGAAGGAAAGCTACCGGATGGACTTGGACCCCACGTCAAGAGAGAAGGGAGGTGCCCACGAGGGTGGGGTGCGCGCCCACCCCCCTAGGGCGCGCCCCCTGCCTCGTGGGCCCCCCGAAGCTCCACCGACGTACTTCCTGCACCCATATATACCTACGTACCCTAAAACTTCCGGAACGGAGATTAGATCTGGAGTCCCGCCGCCGCAAGCCTCTGTAGCCACCAAAAACCAATGGGGACCCTGTTCCGGCACCTTGCCAGAGGGGGGAAGCCTCACCGGTGGCCATCTTCATCATCCCGGTGCTCTCCATGACGAGGATGGAGTAGTTCACCCTCGGGGCTGAGGGTATGTACCAGTAGCTATGTGTTTGATCTCTCTCTCTCTCGTGTTCTTGATTTGGCACGATCTTGATGTATCGCGAGCTTTGCTATTATAGTTGGATCTTATGTTTCTTCTCCCCCTCTACTCTCTTGTAATGAATTGAGTTCTCCCTTTGAAGTAATCTTATCGGATTGAGTCTTTAATGACTTTAGAACACTTGATGTATGTCTTGCCGTGCGTATCTGTGGTGACAATGGGATATCACGTGATTCACTTGATGTATGTTTTGGTGATCAACTTGTTGGTTTCGCCCATGAACCTATGCATAGGGGTTGGCACACGTTTTCGTTGTGATTCTCCGGTAGAAACTTTGGGCACTCTTTGAAGTACTTTGTGTTGAATTGAATAGATGAATCTGAGATTGTGTGATGCATATCGTATAATCATACCCACGGATACTTGAGGTGACATTGGAGTACCTAGGTGACATTAGGGTTTTGGTTGATGTGTGTCTTAAGATGTTATTCTAGTACGAACTCTAGGGCTATTTGTGACACTTATAGGAATAGCCCAACGGATTGATTGGAAAGAATAACTTTGAGGTGGTTTCGTACCCTACCATAATCTCTTCGTTTGTTCTCTGCTATTAGTGACTTTGGAGTGACTCTTTGTTGCATGTTGAGGGATAGTTATATGATCCAACTATGTTATTATTGTTGAGAGAACTTGCAGTAATGAAAGTATGAACCCTAGGGCTTGTTTCCTAGCATTGCAATACCGTTTACGCTCACTTTTACCACTTTCTACCTTGCTGTTTTTATATTTTCAGATTACAAATACCTATATCTACCATCCATATTGCACTTTTATCACCATCTCTTCGCCGAACTAGTGCACCTATACAATTTACCATTGTATTGGGTGTATTGGGGACAAAAGAGATTCTTTGTTATTTGGTTGCAGGGTTGCTTGAGAGAGACCATCTTCATCCTACGCCTCCTACGGATTGATAAACCTTAGGTCATCCACTTGAGGGAAATTTGCTACTGTCCTACAAACCTCTGCACTTGGAGGCCCAACAACGTCTACAATAAGAAGGTTGTGTAGTAGACATCAAGCTCTTTTCTGGCGCTATTGCCGGGGAGGTGAGTGCTTGAAGGTATATCTTTAGATCTTGCAATCGAATATTTTTCTTTTCTTTTTTAGCACTAATTTACTTTATAACAGAAAACTACCAAAAAAGATGGATTTGATTTTACCACATATGCTTCATCTTTTTAATATCTTTCGTGAGTATGATGGAAAGGAAAATTGTGCCAAAGTGTTAGAAGAAGAATGCATTAAAATGTTTGGCACTAAATCTTTGAATGATGAGCATGATTGCAATGTTGTTAGTATGAATTCCTTTAATATCCATGATGCTAACGATATGCAAAGCCACAAGCTTGGGGAAGCTATGTTTGATGAAGATGATATTTTTTGTCCCCCAAGCTTTGATGAGCAAATTCACTATGATGAAAGCATGCCTCCTATCTATGATGGTCATTGTGATGACATGTATGCTTTAAAGAATAGTGATAACCATGAAAATTGTCATCTTGATCTTAATTCTCAATCACATGATAGTTATTTTGTTGAGTTTGCTCCCACTATTATTCATGAGAAGAATTTCGCTTGTGTGGAGAGTAGTAAATGTTCTATGCTTGTAGATCGTGAAAAGAATGCTTTAGGTGCTTGTTATATTGTTGAATCATGATGCTACTGAAAATTATTATGAGGGAGGAATATATGCTTGTAGGAATTGCAATAATATGAAGTTTCCTCTCTATGTGCTTAAAGTTTTGAAGTTATGCTTCTTTTGCCTTCCTATGCTAGTTGATTATTGTTCCCATAAGTTTTTTGCTCACAAAAACCCTATGCATAGGAAGTGGGTTAGACTTAAATGTGCTAGTCATATTTTTCATGATGCTCTTTTTATGTTTCAATTCCAATCTTTTATGTGAGCATCATTGAAATCATCATGCCTAGATAGGGGCGTTAAATGATAGCGCTTGTTGGGAGGCAACCCAATTTTATTTTAGTTTCTTGCTTTTTGGTTCTGTTTAGGAATAAATAATCCATCTAGATTCTGTTTCGATGTAGTTTTATGTTTTAATTAGTGCTTGTGCCAAGTAGAACCTTTGGGAAGACTTGTGTGAAGTCTTTATGATCATGCTATAAAAAAACAGAAACTTTAGCGCTCACAAGATTAGCTTCACCTTTTTACTGGAGACTGCTATTTAGTTGATTCTTTTTGCATATGATTACTAGATAAATTCCTCAGGACAAACAATTTATTTTAGAATTTTTGGAGTTCCAGAAGTTTGTGTTAGTTACAGATTACTACAGACTGTTCTGTTTTTGACAGATTCCGTTTTCATTGTGTTGTTTGCTTATTTTGATGAATCTATGTCTAGTAAATTAGTTTATAAACCATACAGAAGTTGGAATACAGTAGGTTTAACACCAATATAAATAAAGAATGATTTCATTACAGTACCTTGAAGTGGTGTTTTGTTTTCTTTCGCTAACGGAGCTCACGAGTTTTCTGTTAAGTTTTGTGTTGTGAAGTTTTCAAGTTTTGGGTAAAGATTCGATGGACTATGGAGTAAGGAGTGGCAAGAGCCTAAGCTTGGGGATGCCCAAGGCACCCCAAGGTAATATTCAAGGATAACCAAGCGTCTAAGCTTGGGGATTCCCCGGAAGGCATCCCCTCTTTCGTCTTCGTTCATCGGTAACTTTACTTGGAGCTATATTTTTATTCACCACATGATATGTGTTTTTGTTGCAGCGTCATGTAATTTTTTTTAGCCTTGCTTTCTGTTTGAATAAAGTACCAAGATCTGAAATTATTAAATGTTAGAGAGTCTTCACATAGTTGCATAGTTATTCGACTACTCATTGATCTTCACTTATATCTTTCGGAGTAGTTTGTTGTTGCTCTAGTGCTTCACTTATATCTTTTAGAGCATTCTGGTAGTTTTATTTTGAAGAAATAGATGAACTCTCATGCTTCACTTATATCATTTTGAGAGTCTTAAATAGCATGGTAATTTGCTTAAATAATCCTAATATGCTAGGCATAGAAGATTAGTAAAAGAAAAATTCTTATGAGTGTGTTGAATACTAAGAGAAGTTTGATGCTTGATGATTGTTTTGAGATATGAAGATGGTGATATTAGAGTCATGCTAGTTGAGTAGTTGTGAATTTGAGAAATACTTGTGTTGAAGTTTGTGATTCCCGTAGCATGCACGTATGGTGAACCGTTATGTGATGAAGTCGGAGCATGATTTATTTATTGATTGTCTTCCTTATGAGTGGCGGTCGGGGACGAGCGATGGTCTTTTCCTACCAATCTATCCCCCTAGGAGCATGCGCGTAATGCTTTGCTTTGATAACTTGTATATTTTTGCAATAAGTATATGAGTTCTTTATGACTGATGTTGAGTCCATGGATTATATGCACTCTCACCCTTCCACCATTGCTAGCCTCTCTAATACCACGCACCTTTCGCCGGTATCATACACCCACCATATACCTTCCTCAAAACAGCCAACATACCTACTTATTATGGCATTTCCATAGCCATTCCTAGATATATTACCATCCAACTTTTCACCGCTTTGCATGATCATGTAGTTGACATCGTATTTGTCGCAAAGCCACCATTCATAATTATTTCATACATGTCACTCATGAGTCATTGCACATCCCGGTACACCGCCGGAGGCATTCATATAGAGTCATATCTTGTTCAAAAGTATCGAGTTGTAGTTCTTGAGTTCTAAGTAAATAAAAGTGTGATGATCATCATTACTAGAACATTGTCCCAATGAAGAAAGGATGATGGAGACTATGATTTCCCCATAAGTCGGGATGAGAATCCGGACGAAAAATAAAAAAAAAGATAAAAAAAGAGGCCATAAAAAAGAGAAAAGGCCCAAAAAATAAAAAAATGAGAGAAAAGAGAGAAGGGGCAATGCTACTATCCTTTTACCACACTTGTGCTTCAAAGTAGCACCATGATCTTCATGATAGAGAGTCTCCTATGTTGTCACTTTCATATACTAGTGGGAATTTTACATTATAGAACTTGGCTTGTATATTCCAATGATGGGCTTCCTCAAAATGCCTTAGGTCTTTGTGACCAAGCGAGTTGGATGCACACCCACATAGTTTCTTTTGTTGAGCTTTCATACACTTATAGCTCTAGTGCATCCGTTGCATGGCAATCCCTACTCACTCATATTGATATCTATTGATGGGCATCTCCATAGCCTGTTGATACGCCTAGTTGATATGAGACTATCTTCTCCCTTTTTGTCTTCTCCACAACCACCATTCTATATCACATATAGTGATATATCCATGGCTCACGCTCATGTATTGCGTGCAGATTGAAATTTTTTTGAGAATGTCAAAAGTATGAAACAATTGCTTGGCTTGTCATCGGGGTTGTGCATGATTTAAATACTTTGTGTGGTGAAGATAGAGCATAGCCAGACTATATGATTTTGTAGGGATAAATTTCTTTGGCCATGTTATTTTGAGAAGACATAATTGCTTTGTTAGTATGCTTGATGTGTTATTATTTATATGTCAATATGAACTTTTGTCTTGAATCTTTCGGATCTAAATATTCATATCACAATTAAGAAGAATTACAATAAAATTATGCCAACTAGCATTCCACATCAAAAATTATCTTTTTATCATTTACCTACTCGAGGATGAGCAGGAATTAAGATTGGGGATGCTTGATACGTCTCCAACATATCTATAATTTTTGATTGCTCCATGCTATATTATCTACTGTTTTGGACAACATTGGGCTTTATTTTCCACCTTTGTATTACTTTTGGGACTAACCTGTTAACCGGAGGCCCAGCCCAGATTTGCTGTTTTTTGCCTATTTCGGCGTTTCAAAGAGGAGGAATATCAAACGGAGTTGAAACGGAACGAAATCAACTGGATAAGTTATTTTTGGAAGGAAAGCTACCGGATGGATTTGGACCCCACGTCAGGAGAGAAGGGAGGTGCCCACGAGGGTCGGGGGCGCGCCCCCTACCTCGTGGGGCCCCCGAAGCTCCACTGTCGGTGTCAAAACCGGCGGATCTCGGGTAGGGGTCCCGAACTGTGCGTCTAGGCGGATGGTAACAGGAGACAAGGGACACAATGTTTTACCCAGGTTCGGGCCCTCTTGATGGAGGTAAAACCCTACGTCCTGCTTGATTAATATTGATGATATGGGTAGTACAAGAGTAGATCTGCCACGAGATCAAGGAGGCTAAACCGTAGAAGCTAGCCTATGGTATGATCGTTGTATGTTCTGTTCTATCGGCTAGCCTGGCCCTGGTTTATATAATGCACTAGAGACCTAGGATAACAAGAGTCCTAACCGAATACGCCGGTGGGGAGGAGTCCTTGTCTTGATCGCCAAGTCTTGTGGAATCTTCCTTGTATGCGGCCATGGGGGTCCTCGGCCCAATCTAACAGATCGGGAGATGACGTGGTGAGTACCCCCTAGTCCAGGACACCGTCAGTAGCCCCCTGAACCGGTCTTCAAGTTAGGGAAGCTCCTCGATTCTTCCGAACCATTCTTCATCTTCGGTCGTCGGTCTTGAAAACTGGTTCAACAAATCTTCTCATCTTCGATCTTGAGGATCGCCGAAATGCATTCGACGGGTTTACACGTCTGGTATCCGAGGAGCCCCTTTGAGTTTCCGGCCTTTATCAATGCCTTGTTTATTTTTATGACACACCTCGAGTTTGAAGTTGTTCCCGGGAGGCAGTGTCCTCTTGCGTCCGAGCTCCAATGCCGGACTGCATTCGAGGTATCCTTTGCAGCCGAGCACCAACGCCGGACCGCTTGCCAGCTCTAATGCCGGCATGTATCCGAGCTCCAACGCCAGACTATGTATCCGAGCCCCAATGCCGGACTGTATTCGACCTCCAACGCCGGACTGTATCCGAGGTGTCGTAAATCACCTTCGTTCAAAGAAGTTTGAAGGAGTTTAGCCGAGCTTAATGCCGGAAATGCCCTCTATGGAACCAGCCACTAGCGCCCGAGCTTTATGCCGGACTACTTCCGAGGTGGTGCACCACCCCGAATGTGGGCCAATTTTTGTCAATATTTTTGATCGGTGCAATTTATTCTCTGCCGAGATATATACCCAGTAGCCCTCAAGGTGGGTATCGGTCTAAAACCCGAGATGCACATGAAGGATGACATAAGACCGCTGATCCCAGTAGCCGCTGATGTGATAGCCTGGCTTATTAGGGATGATAGACTACTCATATCAATAAGGAATTCCTTCTTTTCCGGGAGCCCATTCGGACAGAACTCCAAAGTTAAGCATGCTCAGCTTGGAGTAGTGTCAGGATGGGTGACCGACCGGGAAGTTGCTCTCGGGTGCACACGAGTGAGGACAAAGTGCGCAGAAAAGACTAGTATTGATCTGTGGGGCCAGTCTAGATCCCGCCAGGAGTAACGACCACCGGCGGGTGTGTCCGGGGCGTTACAAGTTGGTAATCAGAGCCTTTCCCCGACCTTAGGAGCCCCCACTGTTTGATCGTCTTTAGTGGCCGAGTTGTGTCTAGAAAATATGTTTTGAGTCATTTAGGAATTATATATCGGAGAGTTTAGGAATTCTTTTTACTCCCCAGTCCCTTCGACCTTCTGGTGAGGCTTCCTGACGTAGAGTTTTGACTCTTCTCTTCTCAAATTTCACTAAAAAATTTTTTTAGGATCACGCGGGTATATTACAATCGTTCCGATGGTTTTATGATGACAACATTGTCTTGGTTGCCTCCTGACATTTAGGGGTTGTGGCAGTGTCCCGGGGAGTTGAGCTCCGAGGTGTTGTCGTCATAATTTTATCGTTGCGGTTTTGGAATACCTGAGTTTAGTACGCCGACATCGAAAATCTCTTTTGTACAGTTGTTGGTGAGATAACCCTGATAGCCCAGTACTGTGGCGAGTGCAGGAGTATTGCCATGACTTGTATAGCGGATGTGTTTTCGAAGGTTGAGGTAGACGATTTCCGAAGGTTTCTTGGTTATGTGTTGAAGGATGGATACAGCTGGTTGTAGGATTTGCTAGTTTGGGTGAGATATTATGCTTCCCCTGTATCCCCAACACCTGATTGCATAACCAGAAAGTTTCGGGAGTTTATAAGTGGGAATTCTTGTAGCTTTAGTATTTCTTCCGCGGATATTTGGTTTGTGATTGGGTAATCCTTACCAAGTATTTGTTCACTTCCGTACCTTGTTGATTTTATTCCTTACCATGTTCTAAGTGGCTTCTCAGCTTTGGAAGTGTGATGATTTACATTGGAATTCATTCGTTCATTCTCGTTCGAATGTTAATTGTGAAGACTATATGTTGCAATTTCGTTCCTTTGATTCAGCTTCATTATATCTCTGTCAAGATGCTAATGGATGTCACCCTCTTCAGGATGGCTCCACCAACGCGTCAGAATCCGAAACGCAATGACGGGAATCAGGCTAACCCTCCGCCACCACCTCCGCCTCCGGAAGCTTGGCAAGCCTTGATGACTGCCACAAATGCCAATGCTCAGATTCTGATTCAGCTCTTGCAAGATCGCAACCAAGGGCAAGCTAATCAAGAGAATCAAGGCCAAGGCAACAATCAGCCGCATTTCGCTTCACTGAACCAGTTCCTTGCTAATCAGCCAAAGACCTTCAGCTACTGTGTCGAGGCCACAGACGCCGATGATTGGCTCGTGGACATCAGCAAGCATTTCGAGTGCAGCAATGTGAGACCTGAGGACTTTGTCAAGTTTGCCTCTTTTCAACTCAAAGATCAAGCTGCTGAGTGGTTCCAGCAATACAAAGATTCCAGAGGAGGTCGTGTGATCACTTGGGATGATTTCCGTCGTGACTTCAAAGCGCACCACATTCCAGAAAGTGTTGTTGAGCTTAAGCGTGAGGAATTCCGCAATCTCAAGCAAGGCACCATGTCTGTCTATCAATACAACACTTAGTTCCAGAAACTCTCTCGTTTTGCAAGGCAAGACATCCCTGATGAGAAGAGTATGATCTACCAATTCAGGCGTGGTCTCAGAGAAGATCTGCAGCTTGCTCTCGTGCTTTTCGAGCCATTAAAGTATGATGAATTCTACAACATGGCACTGAAACAAGAAGCTGCTCAGCTCAAGTGGGAGGCATCTAAGAAGAGAGTCAGAGACGCAGTTCAGTCTTCTTCTTCTTCACTTGTGGCAGCTAAGCAACAGAAGTTCTGGTTGCCTCCTCCTCCTCCGTTCCGTCAGCCTTATCAGCAGAAGAACTCAAGTGGTCGTGGATCTTCCCACCCACCCAACCCTGGTTTTCAGAACAAGTCTCAGAATCAAGCTCCAAGGCCAAGTGCTCCTTATCATCGTCCACTCTCAGAGGTGACTTGTAACAAATGTCAGCAGAAGGGTCACTATGCGAACAAGTGCTTCAACCAGAGGCGCCTTCCGCCTCCTCCTCCTGTGAAATCTTCCAGCAATGCCGTGGTCAAGCATAATTCCAAGTATGCCAAGGTGAACATGATGAACGCAGCTCAAGCAGAGGAGTCTTCTGAAGTGATCATGGGTAATCTTCCGGTTAATGATATTCCTGCCAAAGTCTTATTTGATACTGGTGCATCACATTGTTTCATCTCAAAGCCTTTTGCATCGATGCATGAATTTCCTATCCAAGGTTTGCCTAAACCGTTATCAGTTGTCTCTCCGGCTAAATGCATGAATGCAAGTTACATGGTTCCGGATGTCTCTATCAAGATGGGTGACTATAAATTTCTGTCTTCTCCAATGGTGCTTGGTGATTCTGATATTGATCTTATTCTCGGGATGGACTGGCTTTCTAAGCACAAGGCTCAGCTTGAGTGTGCTGCCAGGGAAATCAAATTGACTCACACTTCGAACGATGTGATCATCTATGCTTCTCGTGACGATACCATTCGGTTGTTTTCTCTCAATGAGAATGATGAATTGGAGGCTATATCTCAGATTCCAGTCGTTTGTGAGTACCAAGATGTCTTTCCAAAAGAGCTTCCGGGTATGCCTCCCCGTCGGCCAGTTGAATTCGTTATTGAGCTTGAGCCTGGCACGGAACCCGTTTGCAAGCGTCCTTACAAGCTTGGACCAGATGAGCTCAAGGAATTAAAGATTCAACTCGATAAACAAGAACGTCTGGGTCTGATCAGACCGAGTTCTTCTCCTTGGGGTTGTGGTGTTCTTTTTGTCAAGAAGAAGGATGGCACGGACCGACTTTGCGTCGATTACCGTCCATTGAACAAGAAGACTATCAAGAACAAGTACCCACTTCCCAACATCAATGAGCTATTTGAGCAACTCAAAGGTGCTAACGTGTTCTCCAAGCTTGACCCTCGTATGGGTTATCATCAGATTCGCATTCGTGAAGAAGATATTCCCAAGACTGCATTCAGAACAAGCTTTGGTTCTTATGAATATACTGTCATGTCTTTCGGCCTCGTCAATGCTCCTCCATATTTCACTCGCTTGATGAATTTCATCTTCAACCCCTACATCAACGAATTTGTCTTGGTCTATCTCGATGATATTTTGGTCTTCTCCAAGAATAAGAAGGATCATGCCGAACATTTGCGATTGGTACTCGACAAGCTCAGAGAGTATCAATTATATGCGAAGTTCTCCAAATGTGAATTCTGGCTTGATGAAGTTCTTTATCTTGGCCATATCATCTCTGCCAAGGGCATCGCTGTTAATCCAGAGAGGGTGTCTGCAGTTTTGAATTGGAATCCTCCCCAGAATGTCAAGCAGCTTCGCAGTTTTCTTGGACTTGCAAGCTACTGCAGAAGATTCGTTGAGAATTTCTCCAAGATTGCTAAGCCTCTTTCCAACCTCCTCCAGAAGCATGTGAAATATGTCTGGTCTCCTGAGTGTGACGTTGCTTTCAACACTCTCAAAGAGAAACTTGTCACTGCTCCAGTTCTGACTCCTCCTGACGAATCCAAGCCTTATGAAGTATTCTGTGATGCTTCTCTTCAGGGCCTCGGTGCTGTGTTAATGCAAGAGAAGAAGGTTGTTGCCTATACCTCTCGCCAGTTGAAGCCCAATGAAAGGAACTACCCCACTCACGATCTTGAGTTGGCGGCAGTTGTCCACGCACTAATAACATGGAGACATCTCCTGTTGGGAAGGAAAGTGGACATTTTCACAGATCACAAGAGTCTCAAGTATATCTTCACTCAGCCTCATCTCAACCTCAGACAAACTCGATGGGTCGAAATGATTCAAGAGTATAATCCGAGTATTGAATATACTCCAGGCAAGGCTAATGTCATTGCAGACGCTTTGAGCAGAAAGGCTTACTGCAACAGCTTAATCCTCAAGCCTTTTCAACCGGATCTCTGTGAGTCTTTTCGCAAGTTGAATCTCCAAGTTGTTCCTCAAGGTGTTCTTGCCAACCTCATTGTCTCTCCTACTTTGGAAGATCAGATTCGTGAGGCTCAACTGTTGGATACCATGGTGAAGAAGGTGAAACGTGGTATTGAAAAGAGCATCCCCAAATTCAAGTGCTATCGAGTTGATGACAGAGATACTCTTTTCTTCGAGGACCGGATCGTGGTTCCAAAGGGTGATCTCCGTAAAGTCATTATGAACGAAGCGCACAATTCTCTTCTGTCAATTCATCCTGGAAGTACAAAGATGTAACATGACCTCAAGCAGTCGTATTGGTGGACTCGAATGAAGCGTGAGATCGCTCAATTCGTGAATGAGTGTGATGTCTGCAGAAGGGTGAAAGCGGAACACCAACGACCAGCTGGTCTTCTCCAACCTCTTGCTATTCCAGAATGGAAGTTTGATCATATCGAAATGGACTTCGTGACTGGTTTTCCTAAGTCTAAGCGTGGAAATGATGCTATCTTCGTCGTCATCGACAAGCTCACCAAAGTAGCTCATTTTCTTCCTATCAAAGAGTCTATCACAGCAGCGCAGCTGGCAGAGCTCTACACCTCCAGAATTGTCTCTTTGCACGGCATTCCACAATTGATCTCTTCAGACCGTGGCAGCATCTTTACCTCCAAATTTTGGGATTCTTTTCAGACGGCCATGGGCACCAACATCCGCTTCAGCACAGCGTTCCACCCTCAGACTAGTGGGCAAGTCGAGTGTGTCAACCAAATTCTTGAAGATATGCTCAGAGCCTGTGTTATCTCTTTCGGCATGAAGTGGGAGGATTGTCTTCCTTATGCTGAATTCTCTTACAACAACAGTTTTCAAGCCAGTTCGGGCAAAGCCCCATTCGAGATCCTCTATGGCAGGAAGTGCCGTACTCCTCTCAACTGGTCTGAAACCGGTGAACGTCAATTGCTCGGCAATGATTTGATCTCAGAGGCTGAGGCTATGTGCAAGGTGATTCGTGAGAACCTCAAAGCCGCGCAGTCGCGCCAGAAGAGCTATTACGACAGCAAACACCGTGATGTGGCATTCGAGATCGGAGACCATGTTTACCTCCGTGTCTCGCCAATGAAAGGAACTCGTCGCTTCGGTATCAAGGGGAAACTTGCTCCCAGATACGTCGGTCCATTCAAGATCATCGGCAAACGAGGCCATCTCGCCTATCAACTTGAGCTCCCCTCCAACTTTGCAAATGTGCACGATGTCTTCCACGTGTCACAGCTTCGCAAGTGCTTCAAGACGCCTGAGCGCACCATCAACTTCGAAGAGATTGATCTTCAAGAAGATTTGTCCTATCATGAGCATCCAGTTGCCATTCTTGAAACAACTGAGCGCAAGACTCGCAACAAGTCAATCAAATTCCTCAAAGTGAAATGGTCACATCATTCAGACCGAGAAGCCACCTGGGAGCGTGAAGACCACCTACGTTCTGAGTATCCGGAGTTCTTTCAGTCCTAGATCTCGGGACGAGATCCTCTCGTAGTGGTGGTGTGTTGTAACGCCCCAGATGTAACTTGCCTTATTTGTAATCCAACTCTTGCCATTTGCGGCTATGTGTTATGATATTCCCTCCGTGGTTGGGTTCTCTCAGTTTTGCATTTTGGTCTTATCATGCATTTCATATCATGTCATCATGTGCATCGCATTCGCATACGCGTTCGTCTCATAAATCCGAGCATCTTTCCCGTTGTCCGTTTTGCAATCCGGCGCTCCTATGTCTCCCGGCGTCCCCTTTTACATTTCTTCGTGAGCGGGTATTAAACATTCTCGGAATGGACCGAGGTTTGACATGTGGCCTTGGTATAGCACCGGTAGACCGCCTGTCAAGTTTCGGGTCAATCGGAGTTCGTTTGGTACTCCAACGGTTAACCGGGTAACCGTGAAGGCCTCGTGTGTGTTGCAGCCCAACACCCCTTCAAAACAGCCCAATAACCCATCTAAGTCACTCCCATGTCCTCCGCCGTTCGATCACGATCGCGTGGCCAAAAACCGCACTCCATTTGGAGCTTCCTAGCTCCTTCTACCTATAAATATGTGCTTCCCTCCTCATTTTCGGGCAAACCCTAGTCCATTTCGTCCCCGCGCCGCCGGACGAAATCCCCGCCGCCGGATGCGTCCAGCCGCCACCTCACCGCGACCAATAGGAGCGTGCCACGTCGCCCAGCCGCCCGCCGCCGCCAACCGCAGGACGCCACGTGGCGCCCGCGGCCCACTTCGCCGCCGCCTCCTCCCCCGCGGGCCCGCGAGCCCGAGGCCAGCCCCCGCGGCCCGGCAGCCGCCCGTGCCCTCCCGTGTCGCCTACCCCGCCGACCTCCGCCGCTCCGCGCCGGCCGCCGTCTCCCGCCGGCGCCGCCACGCCGCGCTCGCCGCCCGCGGCCTCCGTCGCCTCCTCGCCACCCGCGCCCGCGCAGGCCTCCTCCGGCCAGATCCGGGCCGGCGCCGCCCGGATCCGGCGCCCCCGCCCTCCGGCGGCCCTCCCCGCTCCTCCTCCGGCGCCGTCTCCGGCGATCCGCGCCGCCGCCTCGATTTCAGTGCCGCACGAACCCTAGATCCATGCTTTTTACATTATCATCATCTGTTCGTCATGCCATAACTTTGCATCCGTAGCTCCGTTTCGCGCGTATAATATGTCAAATTATTGGTCTCGAAGAGTATATCATTTTGTTCCATTGCATCATTTTTATTTGAGGTCATCTGGATGCCCGAAATGCTGTTAGAAGAGGGCTAGTTGGTGTTAGTTGCTGGATCTTATCTGAACATGCACTTTTGTCATTTTTGCCATGATTGATGTGTACCTCCTATGGAGTTGAGTCCTACATGAGTTTTGTAATATGCCATGTTACCTATCCAGTGGATTTTGCCTTGTATTTTTTTGATCTATGTGGTGACAATCACAAGCATGCAAACTAGGTCACTTGATGTTGCTGATTTCAGAGACTTAGTGATTTCACTAAGTCCCTGACTGCTGTTATTTTTATGCCATGTGTTCATTTTGTTTCTGGGAGATCTATGCATAATTTGAGCATGATCAATAACGGAGTTTTGTACCTGAGTATTTTCTTAATCCATCCATGCCTTTCTTTGCAATTATGGAGTGCCAAAGATTGAGTGAATCGAGCTCTACTTTTGCTTCAAAATGTTGCTGGCAGATTGTTTACATGTTATTCGATTTTGCCAAGCTTGGTGTAGTTGATCCTTGCATGATATGATGTTATTCTTGCCATTTCTAGTTACTATGCCATGTCTTCTTGATGTATGTATGCTTAGTTTATCATGCAATGCTCTGTAGTGAGTGCATCGAGCTCACGAACATGCCTATTCGTTATCTGTTTTTGACATGTCCAGTTTTCTGCTAAGTCTGAAACCTGTAACGAAACTTGTTTATTTGACATGGGTGTAATCATATTTTCTGGTCCTTTTTGGCTTATGGTCAGTAAGGGGCATTTGTCAAGTGCTACGAGTAGATTCATGCTATGCCTTACTTTGCTATGTTCTGAACCTGTAGCATGTTGTTTCATTGCTCTGAACATGTCATCCTGATGTTAGTTTCTGCTTGTTGATATTTTCTCTAAGTCTGAGAACTTGTTATCGTTTGCACTTTTGCCATGCTTGTTGGGACCTGTTATGATGTGATTTAGCCGTAGCTCAGTGTTCATCTTTTGTCGAGCATCTTGAGTAGATTACTGTCATATCATTTGCTGCCATGGTTGGGTGCAGTAGCTTAATTGTTTGTTACTTGCTAAGTAGCATCATGCTGTTTATAGCAGACTCGTGTCATTCTTGTTTTGCTTGCCATTTGCAAACCGTGCATCCGATTCCGGTGAACTTTATATCGATTTCAACCAAAATCACCTCACCTATCCAGTGGCATGCTTGGTTTGCCAAGATTATGCCCTGTTCATCCTTGTCCTCCCGGAGCATGCATTCGCATTGCATATCACCTCTCGCATGTCATTGCCATGTTTTGCATCATATTGCTTGCGCATTGCATCGTGGTTGATATTGGTTCCTTTGCTTGTTCTCTTGTCTTGGGTAGAGCCGGGAGACGAGTACGTGAATGAGGATTCCATTGAGAACGCTTTCGAGGACCAAGCTTTCGACAACTCTGAGAACCTTGCAGGCAAGATGACCATACCCTCGAAATCACTTCTATCTTTGCTTGCTAGATTGCTCGCTCTTTTGCTATGCCTATGCTGCGATACCTACCACTTGCTATATCATGCCTCCTATATTGCCATGTCAGCCCCTAACCATCCATGTCCTAGCAAACCGTTGTTTGGCTATGTTACTGCTTTGCTCAGCCCCTTTTATAGCGTTGCTAGTTGCAGGTGAAGATGAAGTTTGTTCCTTGTTGGAACATGGACTTGTTGTTCCTTGTTTGGAACATGTTTACTTGTTGGGATATCACAATACCTCTTATTTAATTAATGCATCTATATACTTGGCAAAGGGTGGAAGGCTCGGCCTTATGCCTGGTGTTTTGTTCCACTCTTGCCACCCTAGTTTCCGTCATACCGGTGTTATGTTCCCGGAGTTTGCGTTCCTTACACGGTTGGGTGATTTATGGGACCCCCTTGACAGTTCGCTTTGAATAAGACTTTTCCAGCAAGGGCCAACATTGGTTTTACCATTTGCCACCTAGCTTTTTTCCCTTGGGTTCTGCAGACTCAAGGGTCATCTTTATTTTAACCCCCGGGCCAGTTCTCCTTCGATTGCTGGTCCAAACCGTCAGCCGCCGGTGGCCACCAGGGGCAACTCTGGGTTCGCCTATCGGAAGTTTGGACAATCCGGATGTGCCCTGAGACCGAGATATGTGCAGCTCCTATCAGGATTTGTCGGCACAATCGGGCGGCTTTGCTGGACTTGTTTTGTTGCGGCCGAAATGTCTTGTAGTCCGGGATTCCGAGATTGATCGGGTCTTCCCGGTAGAAGGAATATCCTTCGTTGACCGTGAGAGCTTATCATGGGCTAAGTTGGGACACCCCTGCAGGGTATTATCTTTCAAAAGCCGTGCCCGCGGTTATGAGGCAGATGGGAATTTGTTGATGTCCGGTTGTAGAAAACCCGAAATTGACCTTAACTAAAACACCTCAACCGCGTGTGTAACCGTGATGGTCTCTTCTCGCCGGGGTCCGGGAAGTGAACACGGTTGTTGGAGTTATGCCTGACGTAGGTTGTTCAGGATCACTTCTTGATCACTTCTAGTTTCTCGTCCGTGCTTTGCCTTCTCTTCTCGCTCTCTTTTGCGCTGTAGCCACCATATGCTAGTCGCTTGCTGCAGTTCCACCTCACAAACCCCTTTTCCCACCTTTAAGCTTAAATAGTCTTGATCTCGCGGGTGTGAGATTGCTGAGTCCCCGTGACTCACAGATATTATCACCACAGTTGCAGGTACCAACGATGCCAGTGCAGTTGACGCGACCGAGCTCACTTGGGTGTTCGATGAGGAACGTGGTCGTTACTATGTTTCTTTTCCAGATGATCAGTAGTGGAGCCCAGTTGGGTGATCCGGGGATCTGTTTAGCATTTGGGGTAGTCTTCTTTCATTTTGGTACCGTAGTCGGACCTTGAGTGTAATCTATATGATGGATGTTATTTATGTACTTGTGTGAAGTGGCGAGTGTAAGCCAACTATGTATCTTTCCCCTTTATTTATTACATGGATTGTGTGAAGATTACCTCACTTGCGACATTGCTTTCAATGCGGTTATGCCTCTAAGTCGTGCCTCGACACGTGGGAGATATAGCCGCATCGAGGGCGTTACAAGTTGGTATCGGAGCCGACCCTCGCGGTTACACGGATGGTTGCGGACAGGTGCGTGGTCATGTTGTTCATGACGTTTGTGACCCGTCGTGGCACCCGGCATGGCACATGTACCGGACTGGAAGCACAAACGTTTGTGCCAAGAGGGAACGTTCCTGTGGCCCGACGAGGACGTCGGTTCCTCTGAGTGGGGGTGTATGTGATAGCCTGGCTTATTAGGGATGATAGACTACTCATATCAATAAGGAATTCCTTCTTTTCCGGGAGCCCATTCGGACAGAACTCGAAAGTTAAGCGTGCTCAGCTTGGAGTAGTGTCAGGATGGGTGACCGACCGGGAAGTTTCTCTCGGGTGCACACGAGTGAGGACAAAGTGCGCAGAAAAGACTAGTATTGATCTGTGGGGCCAGTCTAGATCCCGCCAGGAGTAACGACCACCGGCGGGTGTGTCCGGGGCGTTACAGCTGAGACTCAGGTCGATTTGCAAAATTGGCCTGAGGATCAAGTCCTAGCTCGGCAGAATACCCCGGGGCACTAAAAGCGGCATGCTCAGTCCTCGAGACTCAGGTTGAGTGCGGCCGACCAACCCGAGGATCAAAATCTCCTCGGAAACTATATTGCACATAAAATTTTCTACATTGAACAAGCAATGCAGTAGCCCCCGAGACATTGGCCGGGTGGCAACACCAGATCAGGGGATCGATGTGCCCCTTTAATATGTTTAAATAATAAGCCCGAAGCCCAGTAGCCCCCGAGCCTTAATGCGGGCACGGGTGGCCGAATTAAGGATCGATATCCATAGTAAAATCACAAATAGTGTGTAATGACTCTATGTATCCTAGTACTTTACGTCATTTAATGCTTGGATCCGCATTGTAAAAAAATTTGTTGACCAACCATCGGCTTCCACCTTCTCGGCCAGTAGCCGAGGAGTGTTTGTCTTACTTTATAAAGCCTTTATGAGGGCAAAGATTTACGACAAACAAGGCAATCTGGCCATACAGTTTTGTAAACAAAGGTACGCGGAGAGATATGTTATATTACTGTTTAACAGAAGAAATGTCTTCCAAAGAAAATAGTCCCGCTATCGGTTCCTTTCTTTGGGTTGTCATGCTAAGCATGATCATAAAACCTCAGCTCCAATGTAAGAGCAAAATATCGAGGATTTAGTTTGGGAGGCTAGTTAATAGCCCCCGCTAGTGTTCGGCGACAGTCGAGGTCAAGCCGTAAACACTTCGGC
The DNA here is from genome assembly GCA_032464435.1 of Aegilops umbellulata. NCBI lineage: Eukaryota > Viridiplantae > Streptophyta > Magnoliopsida > Poales > Poaceae > Aegilops > Aegilops umbellulata. The sequence continues at coordinate 412,959,217 of CP136057.1, forward strand.
CAATGTTATGAACGGCCTGTTATTTAACATAGTCATCGGATTGCTGACCTGTTTACGCTTATTGTGACAGTCAGTTTTCGGCTTTCTCCACTAAGGTGCTTAATCATGTGAGCTGGAAGCACGATCGCAGTGGTTCTCCCTTTGCACGCCTAGCCGAACAAAACGGAACATAGGAAGCAAGTGCAGGAGCCGGGCAACCCAACTATTGACCGAAGACACAATTCGAAACCGATGCATATATAGCAATATCTGAGAATGTTTTTGCCGAATCCCTAAAAGGTGTCCGGCGTTGCACTGCGAGACTAATGCTGGAAAAGCACAAATAGTTTAAAAGTGCCAAAAAGCTTGGAAAACCAAGAAACGTCAGTAAAAACATGACGTCCGAACAATATCAAGTGTTCGGTGCCAATCCAAAAATTGGTCTTAGAAAAAAGAAGTGCTTCTGTCGTGCTTTAACATGATACATCCTATCTCAAGACTTCGAGCGGGTCAGCCTACGGCTTCAGCCTCCTATCCCAAGGGCGGAGTACTTCTCATCAGGCCAGTTTAGCAAACTAAACTCTAGCGGCTTTGAGAGAGAAATTAGGCTCCCCGACTAGTGACCGCACGCTCGTGTCGAAAAAAGGAGTGATAAATAATAATAATAAAACTTTGCAATGACTAAGAAGAAGAACACTTATTATAAAACGGCTCAAATAAACTTAAGAGCCCCTAAGTGACTTGGGTAGGAGAATGATTGCATGTACCGAAGTACTTATATCATATCTATGTTCAATCGAACTTTAAACGCGTCTTAACCGACCGTCGGCTTCTCCCTCTTCGGTCAAAGACCGAAAAGTGTTATGTACTCCGTTGGTGGAGAATATCGACGGTGTTTCCAATAACTAGGCAATCAGGCCATAAGGCTGTAACAGACAAAGCGCGTTCAGGGAACTTATGCTATATTACTGCGAAGTGTAAGAAGCATCTTCGAAGAAAATAATACCCCCACCGATACCTTTCTTCGGTGCTCATTGTTATTATGAGACTTGTGCAATAGATTTTTTGTACTCATGAGTTCCGTTGTGTGCCGACCATCATTGAAAACTATAAGAGCGCTAGCTTTCGGCTGCACCCAGTCTGAGGTCCGGCTCAGGCGACCCGATCGTGACAATCGCAGAGGTGCTCCCTTTACACCCGAGCCGAACAATCGGGAACGTAGGGGTAAACACAGGAGCGAGGCAACCCAGCTTGCAAATCGCTTAAGTCAATATGGTGCATATTGTGGCGTAATACACGAACAAGGAACGAAGCCGTACAAGTATAATCATATGCAATAGGAAAAGCTTCATAAAGTAAGCCCCCAAATAAACGGGGTATTTGAATTTATGCGTCACAAACAAAGTTTGGACAAGAAAAAAAATTTACAAGCAACTTTTTTCCAAAAAAGTATAACGCTTGGTCGAACCGAACACAAGTTAGAAATTAAAGCTTTGAGCATGAAAGCGACTTAGCTGGTTAATGTGTTCACAGTCCGAGCTTGATGCGGGACAAGGTTCTATCCCCCAAGCCGGTCCCGAGGTGGCGGAGCGGAGAGCTCGACACGCCGAAGTGGTGACATAGCACGGTCGATGCAGACTGGCAAAGTGACGCCAAAGTCCCCGGATCATTTTCCTGTGCACAAAAATAGTGCAAACGGGAGATAATAGTAATAATGATAATAAAAAAATCGTTGCATAATGAATAGTTTATGCCAAGTGAGTAATAAAAGAAATATGGCCTGGCGCCGAAGTCAATGTCGATGCAGGGCGTCGGCGTGATGCGGTAAAGGCGTAGAAAAGCCTGAATTCGCAGGTCGGTTCGAGCTCCGGATGTGGCATTCGCCGGACTATGTACGGAAACTGACTGAACAACCATGCGACTGTCGTGAATGCGGCCACCATTTGATAGACCTGTGTGTTGGGGAACGTTGCAGAAAATAAAAAATTTCTACGGTTTCACCAAGATCTATCTATGAGTTCATCTAGCAACAAGTGATCGGAGTGCATCTACATACCTTTGTAGATCGCGAGCGGAAGCATTCAAGAGAATAGGGTTGAGGGAGCCGTACTCGTCGTGATCCAAATCACCGGAGATCCTAGGGCCGAACGGTCGGCACCTCCTCGTTCAACACACGTATGGTCAGCATGACGTCTCCTCCTTCTTGATCCAGCAAGGGGGAAGGAGAGGTTGATGAAGATCCAGCAGCACGACGGTGTGGTGGTGGATGCACCAGGGATCGGACATGGCTTCGTCAAGCGTCTACGCGAGGTGTCGGAGTAATGGGCCATAGGTAGGCTAACCCGGGACCCAGAACCTTTCAAGACATCGGGGCAGGCTTCGCCCCTCAAAGAATCCCAAGACGATCGGCCGACTCTGGGAGTCGGCCACAACATCACCAATACCCACTCACGGCCGAATCCCAGAAACGGCTGCGACTCCCAGGCGGCGACTCCAGGGAGGCCTACTATGGGGAGTCGGCCTGCGACTTCGCCACTCTCTGCCTTCGAGAAGAAGGACGAGACCGGGGATGGCCGGAGTACGGCCCTCCCCTACGTTGATTACCAGGGGCAGGTATGGCTATAGTACGTCGTACCGCAGGAGAGCTCCGTCCGGCGCGGCACTGTCGCCATACTGGCCCTAACGTCCGCCCTGACGACGGAACACTGTTCCTCGTTGGCCCGCATGTACGGCCTGGAGACGGCGGCCCCCGCTAGTCAGCGGGAGGGACGAAGACGGCGAGAGCACCCGAAGACGGACCCCGTGGGAGTCGGCCTCCGAGAGTCGGCCTGTTCCTCCCACGGGCCCCACATGCCATTAACCAGATAAGACGGGGAGTGGCGACAGTGATCGCCCGCCAGGCGGCGGCACTGTTGCCACGCCCCCACGACCAAGCCAACGTCATCAGAGGCGCGGCTACAGTGGCCAGGTCAGTCGGCAGGGCCCCCCAGAGGCGGTCCCCAGGAGTCGACGGAGAAGACGGCGGCCTAAGAGACAGACGGCTGGGACCCGCGCCCAGTCAGATTACCATTGTACCCCCGGGGGGTAGGCCTATATAAACCCCCCGGGGCACCCATGCAAAGGGTTCGATCCTTTTACCACTAGATCAGAAGCATAGAAGGGAGAGAGCTAGCCTTGCCCTCTCCTACCTCCAGAACACAGCTCGAGGAGCAACTTTGTACCCATATCCCCATAGAGATCATGCGGAGACCCCGCAGAGCAGTAGTAGGGGTATTATCTCCTCGGAGAGCCCCGAAGCTAGGTAAGATTCGCCAGCGTGCATGTCTACGCCTCATCCCGCTTCCAGGCACCGACGACGTTCTACTCGCCCCCACCATGATAAGCAATCCTTTGGCATAAGTCGCATCCAGCCCCCGACATTTGGCGCCCACCGTGGGGCGAGGTGCACCGCCGTCCGAAGATCTATTCTGGACGGGAACCCTTTTCCTCCCTGGCGAGCGCAGCCAGCCCGGCACGCCAGAGGGAGTTTGCTCCGATGCGCTGCACAACGCTGAGACCGCCTGCGCGGCCAGCTGCCTCGCCGATCTTGTCGGCGAGGTTAGCCTCTCCGACGAGCGTGCATCCGACGCAGGCACCGACGGCCCCGAGAGCCTTCTCGCTGGCCTCCTCGATGAGCTCCACGTTGCTGGCGAGCCTGCCACTGACCTGGAGTCCGTAAGCTCCACCGACCCGATGCTGGTCGACTCCGACACCGCGTCGATCGACGCCTTCCCCACCAACATGGTGATCTACGACGAGCCGCTCCCTCGCGCGGAGGGCAGCGGGAGCACCGTCACAGAAGTGCTCGTCATCGGCCACGGCGAGCGCTCTGACGGAGGAGCTCGCGACCCGTTTGATGCGGCACAACAAGACCTGGATGCGCCTATTCCAGAGGACGCTGACGCCGAGACGCTAGAGGCACGCCGCCTCTAGCTCGTCGAAGGCGCAAAGAAGTTGGCAAGCATGAGACGCTTGTCAGAGGCCTACCAGCGTGAGATGGATCGCGCTGTGGGCGGCTCAACGGCTCCAACGGGGCCGAGCCGCCTAGGCGCGGTCCGGCAACGCGGCGCGTACATCGCCAGCATGTTCAGGGCCAATCGCCCCGTATACGCCACGCCCGCCGAGAACATTCGAGCTGCCCAGGCGGCAGAAGATGAGTTGGACAACCTCGAGGGCGAAGAGCGCCGACTGATGACGGAGCGAGTCCAGCGACTCCTCGATGCGGCTGGCGCACAGAACGCGGCCGACTGCCGAACCGAGGGGCCGCAGCAGCAGAACGACGACCTGCCACCCCGCCGAGATCAAGGCGCGACGTCTCGAACGCCGACTGGCGGCGTCCGCGGAAGGAAAGACAAGGAGCCGGATGCGAGCCGCGGTCGGACTCACCTGACCATCGAGCGCGATCAAGACGGCCGCCCGAGAGCAGTGGAGCGGCGGGACAACTATGTGCCTCCCCCACCCCGCAGAGAAAGGCAAGTCTCCCAGCCGCCCGTTGAGCATCCGACTCTCGGAGGCCGTCTCGGCCGCCGAGAGGGATTCAGAGAGAATGATGCCCGCCACCGGATCGACCGACTCCACCGATCCCTGGCGCTGGAAGAAGAAGACGAGCTGGGACCGCCGTGTTTCGGCCCCCGCATCCGAGATGAGCCCTTTCCCAAAGGGTTCACTCTCCCTAGAGACACTCCCAAATACACTGGCTCCGTGAAGCCGGAGGACTGGCTGGTTGACTACTCCACAGCCGTCAGCATAGCAAACGGCAACAAACGTGTTGCCGTGAAGTATGTTCCGCTCATGCTCCAGGGCACAGCCCGGACATGGCTGAACAGCCTGAAACCCCGCAGCATCAACGGCTGGTCCGACTTCACCGAGGCTTTCATCCGCAACTTTACGAGCACATACAAGCGACCTCCCAAGCCTCGCCAGCTCTCCTTGTGCATGCAAGGCCCCAACGAATCAACTCGCAACTACCTCACGCGTTGGGCTGAGCTTCGAAACTCCTGTGAGGACATGCACGAGGTGCAAGCCATCGAGTACTTCACCGCCGGGTGCAGAGAAGGTACCCTCCTCAAGCATAAGCTCCTCTGCGACGTGCCAGAGACCCTGGATGAGCTGCTGATCATAGCAGACAAGTACGCCACAGCGACTCTTCTATGAAGACGGAGATCCAAGTCAGCGCGACCGGCAAAATGGCCCCTCAAGCTCCCAGAACTCCAGCTGGAGACGCCAGTCGGCGGCAACAGCAGAACGATCACAAGCGCAAGGTCCCGCAGCCGGCTTCTAGTAGCTGGCAGGTCGCAACAGTCGAAGATCAACAGCCGGAGGAACAGCCTCCACCCAAGCGGCAGAAGGGCGGCAATTCCAACTGGTTGCCGGCTTTCTCCTATGAGCAGACTCTAAATGGTCCCTGCAAGTTCCACAGCAGCGCGAAGCCGTCGAACCACACCACCAGAAAGTGCCACTGGCTTACCCGGATTGCCAAGGGAGACGGCCTGGCGCCCCCTCCGCCTGCTGGGCAGCCGCCTCGGCTTCCGCCCCAGCAGCCGGCTGCCAGGCCAATCGGCGCAGTACAAGACGAGTACCCGGAAGAGCATGGAGCCTACATGGTGTTCACCAGTATGGCAGGTGACAGGCGCAGCAGGCGGCTGCGGCAGCAAGAAGTCAACGCAGTAGCATCAGACACTGCAGAGTTCATGCGCTGGTCCGAGAAGCCTATCAGTTGGAGCAGAGCTGATCGCCCAGAGGTGATGCCGAATCCAGGTTCCTATGCCCTGGTGCTGGAGGCCACCTTTGCCACTGATAGGCGGGCAGCTCGCTTCTCCCGAGTTCTGATAGATGGAGGTAGCAGTATCAACATCTTGTATAAGGATACAATGGAGAAGCTGGGAATCAGGCAAAGACAGCTCCAGAGCAGCTGGACCGTATTCCATGGGATTGTCCTGCTCCCCAATCGGCAAGATTCTGATAGACGTCCTCTTCGGGGATAAGGAACATTTCCGCCGAGAGCCAGTCTGGTTTGAAGTAGTGGACCTCAAAAGCCCATACCATGCGCTGCTTGGCCGACCTGCTTTAGCCAAGTTCATGGCCGTCCCCCACTACGCCTACCTCAAGATGAAGATGCCGAGTTCCAAGGGAATTCTGACTGTTGCCGGCGACTACGGGAAGTCGTCCGCTTGCGCGGCCGAGAGCAGTCGGCTGGCCGAGTCCCTGGTTATTGCAGCGGAGAAGCGGCTTCTTGATCGGGTTGTGGCGATGGCCAGCAAGCAGCCTGAGATGTCGCCCAACCCCAAGGAGTCGGAAGCTGAGGGCTCGTCCAAGCCAGCAAAGGAAACGAAGAAGATACCTTTGGACCCGGAGCACCCGGAGAGGTACGCTATCATAGGTGCAAACCTTGACAGCAAATAGGAAGGCGAGCTCGTCGATTTCCTCCGTGAGAATCGGGACATCTTCGCATGGTCCCCCAAAGACATGCCAGGTGTACCGACGGAATTCGCCGAGCACAAGTTACATGTCCAGTCCGATGCGAAGCCCGTCAGGCAGCCCTTGCGCCACCTGTTAGAAGAGAAGAGAAGAGTTGTTGGTGAAGAGATAGCCCGGCTCCTTGCAGCCGGCTTTATCATGGAAGTATTTTTTCCAGAGTGGATAGCTAACCCAGGTTTAGTACAGAAGAAGAATAAGCAGTGGCGAATGTGTATCGACTACACAAGCCTCAACAAAGCCTGCCCCAAGGACCTGTTTGCTTTGCCGAGAATCGATCAGGTGATAGACTCCATAGCCGGATGCGAGCTGTTGAGCTTCTTAGATGCCTATTCAGGATATCACCAAATCAGGCTGAACCCGGCAGACAGATTGAAGACCGCCTTCATCACGCCGTTCGGAGCCTTCTGCTACCTGACCATGACGTTCGGCTTGAGGAACGCCGGCGCCACCTTTCAGCGTTGCATGCAGAAGTGCCTCCTCAAGCAACTCGGCCGAAATGCCCACGTTTACGTGGATGATGTGGTGGTGAAGACAGAAAAGCGCAGAAATTTGCTGGAAGACCTCAAAGAGACCTTTGAGAACCTGCGCCGATTCCGGATCAAGCTGAACCCCGAGAAGTGCGTTTTCGGAGTACCAGCCGGACAGCTACTCGGCTTCCTGGTCTCTAAGCGCGGCATAGAGTGCAACCCTGTGAAGATCAAGGCCATCGAGAGGATGGAAGTACCCAGTCGACTGTTGGATGTGCAGAAGTTCACTGGCTGCCTGGCATCCATCAGCCGTTTCATCACTCGGCTGGGCGAGAAAGCTCTCCCTTTGTACCAGCTCATGAAGAAGACCAATTTTTTCGAGTGGAACCACAAGGTGGATGAGGCCTTTCTGCAGCTGAAGAAGATGTTGGTTACTCCCCCTGTGTTGGCGGCTCCGACTCCCAAGGAGCCCATGCTCCTGTACATCGCCGCCACCAGCCGAGTAGTCAGCACAGTCATTGTAGTAGAGCGCAAGGAGGAAGGCAAGGCACTGCCAGTCCAGAGACCGGTATATTACCTGAGTGAAGTACTGTCGACCTCCAAGCAGAACTACCCCCACTACCAGAAGATGTGTTACGGCGTCCACTTCGCCGCCAAGAAGCTGAAGCCTTACTTCCAAGAACATCCAATCACCATGGTCTGCACAGCCCCATTGGCCGAGATCAATGGAAGCCGAGATGCGTCTGGCCGAGTGGCCAAATGGGCCATAGAGTTGGCGCCTTACACGATCTACTATCAACCCCGCACCGCCATCAAGTCGCAAGCACTGGCCGACTTCCTCGTCGACTAGGCCGAGACCCAGTACCTGCCGCCAGCGCCCGACTCCATCCATTGGCGGATGCATTTCGATGGCTCCAAGATGCGCACTGGCTTGGGAGCCGGCGTTGTTCTCACCTCTCCCAAAGGCGACAAGCTCCAATATGCACTGCAGATCCATTTCGCCGCCTCCAACAATGTCGCTGAGTACGAGGCGCTCATTCACGGGCTCCGGCTTGCCAAAGAACTCGGCATTCGCCAGATCCTGTGTTATGGCGACTCCGACTTGGTGGTCCAGCAATCATCTGGCGACTGGGACGCGAAGGAGGCAAACATGGCAAGCTACCGCTTTCTCGTGCAGCAACTCAGCGGATATTTCGAGGGGTGCGAGTTCCTCCATGTGCCAAGAAACGACAACAACCTAGCAGATACTTTGGCACGAATCGGCTCCACTCGCCAAGCAATACCATATGGCATTGCACTTCAGCGCCTCCTCAAGCCATCCATCAAGCCGTCACCACAGTCAGACTCCATTTCTGTGCCGGCTCCTCCAGAAGAAGTCGGAATCGACTCCAAAGCCCAAGCAGACGGCGCAAAAACCCTCGCAGATGACTCCAAGAGCGCCGCAGTCAAAGCCGGCCCGGGGACTTCGAACTCGGCCCGGGGACTACGACAACCAGAGAAAAGACCCCAGAACTCGGCCCGGGGACTGCACCAGTCGGCCCGGGGACTTCACTGATCCAGCAAGCGGCCGCGGACTCCAGCCCGCCGCCTCCCAGGTCAGCCGCCCTCGTCCAAGTTGCAGTTCTGGCAGTTGAAGAGATAACAGCACCCTCATGGCCTAGCCCATCCTCAAATTCTTGGTGAACAAGGATCTACCAACTGATGAAACCTTGGCTCGGCAAATACAACGCCGAGCGGCAGCATACACCATAATCAACAGAGAGCTGGTCAGACGCAGCGTCACTGGCGTCTACTAGCGCTGCATCGAGCCAGAGCAAGGTCAAGCAATTCTCAGAGACATCCATCAAGGCGAGTGCGGCCACCATGCGGCCTCAAGAGCGCTCGTCGCCAAAGCTTTCTGACACGGTTTCTTATGGCCGACTGCCCTTGAAGAAGCCAAAGAGTTGGTCCAGAAATGCAAGGGGTGCCAGAAGTTCCGATCCAAGCCGCATCAGCCGACTTCAGCACTCAAGACTATCCCCATCGCCTGGCCGTTTGCAGTCTGGGGCCTGGATATGGTGGGACCCTTCAAGACGGCACGAGGCGGCCTAACTCATCTGCTTGTCGCGGTGGACAAGTTCACCAAGTGGATAGAAGTGAAGCCCATCAAGAAACTGAATGGTCCGACTGCCGTGATTTTCATCTCAGACATCACAATTCGGTATGGCATACCGCACAGCATCATCACCGACAACGGCACCAACTTTGCCAAAGGCTCCATGGCCCATTTCTGCGCGACGCAGGGCATCCGACTGGACTTAGCGTCCGTTTCCCATCCGCAGTCAAACGGGAAGATGGAGCGGGCGAATGGCCTCATCCTGTCCGGCATCAAGCCTCGGTTGGTCGAACCACTGGAGCGTTCGGCAGGCTGCTGGCTTGACGAGTTGCCAGCCGTCCTCTGGAGTCTGCGCACGACTCCAAACAAGTCGACCGGCTTCACACCCTTCTTCCTCGTCTACGGTGTTGAAGCCGTCATCCCAACGGATATAGAGTTCGACTCCCCGCGAGTCACGATGTACACTGCGGAGGAAGCGGAAGAAGCACGGCAAGACGGTGTCGATCTGCTGGAAGAGGGCCGGCTATTAGCACTCAGCCGGTCCAGCATCTACCAGCAGAGCCTATGTCGCTACTACAACAGGAAGGTCAGGCCGAGATCCTTCCAAGAGTGCGACCTTGTGCTCCGGCTGATCCAGCGAACAGCCGGCCAGCACAAGATGTCGGCACCTTGGGAAGGCCCCTTCATCATCAGCAAGGTTCTAGGCAACGACTCCTACTACCTGATCGACGCTCAGAAGCCTCGAGCACGGAAGAGGGACGACTCCGGCAAAGAGACGGAGCGACCATGGAACGCGAATCTTCTTCGAAGATTTTACAGCTGATGCAGTATGTACCAAGCTACCCTTTTGTATTGAAGTACCAAGACTCTGGGCCCCCCGAGACGGACTCGGGTACTGCCCCTTTTGTCATCTGTATAATAAGTATTATGCTTCCGAGTATGCTACTCTCTGTTATGCCGCTTGGCACCGGGCTCGACTAGTCGGCCCGGGGACTTGTCGTCTCATGCTATGAAAACGCTTCCTGCAGTCGGACAAGTAGTGTGTGGCAGCTTGAAGAGCGACTGCCCGGCGGGCAGGAGTAGGGAAGAATGGGTGCCCACACGAAAAATGGCTAAGGACTCAAAGAACAAACATAGCTCGAGCCGGCTTTCCAGCAGTTCCTCGCAAAACCTACTCCGAGTAGTCGGCTTACTGTTTTCTGTCCGACTTGCTAACGAAACTCTAGAATGGCTAAGTACTTACCTTCCCAAGGTAGCCAAGTGTTTTGATCCAGCGGCAATCCGCGGAGCGGCTGGCCGACTAGCAAAGATGGCATCTAAGGGAAGGCGGAAAAGGAAAAAGCCAAAAGAGTAGTAAGCAAGAAGTGATAGAACTCAGATAAATATTTACATCACAGAGGCCATTGGCCGAATCTTTGAACAGAAGTTCAAAATACACCACGCGGGTGGAATTGTGCGAATTAACAAAGTTCTTTGAGCAACTACTAAGCAGATAAATAAAGCAAGGCAGCGGCCTATGAAGCCGCAAACGGGTTCAGGGGCTCGGAGGAGATGGCGGTGTCGGACGTTGGGGCGGCCGGCTGGGCAGACTAGCCTTGATCACCTCCAGCAGCAGTCGGCACAGTGGGGCGCGGCTCGTTGTTGGAGGCACGGTCGAGCTGAGGATGATCGCCCGCTCCGGCTTATGGCGCCTCCATCTCGTCTCACCTCCACCTCGCCTCCCTCCTCGACACTGGAGCCGATCACCTCCGCCGAGTCCTCGCCGTAGTTCGGGTTCATCCTGAACCACTCCGGCGGCGCCTCCTCGCCGTTGTCAGCTAGCTCAGGAACAAAGACATTGGGGTTGACGTACTCAGCGAGCGCCGCGACGTGCTTGACAAAGTCATCCTTCATGTCTGCCAGCTCCGGCTGGGCCTCAGCCTGGAGCGTTGCCAGCTGGTCCAGGCTCAGGTCCGGATACCACGCCTTGACGAACTCCAAGGCACAACGTGCTCTGGCCCGTGCCGAGGATCCTTTCCAGGCCTCCAGGCGGCCGGCTGCGACCTCCAGCCAGTCGGCAGTCCGGCTGGGAGTGCGCAGAATCGGCATCTCTGGCCACAAGGCAGCAATCACCTGGGCGCCGGCACGTTGAAGCCGGCGCAGCATCCGGTGAGCCGGCCGCAGGAGAGCCTCGATGCTCAAAAGTTGTTCATCAGGAGTCCGGGGGGCGTTGGCAGCAACCACCTCGCCGGCCACCCTCCGCGCCTCGCGATCGGCCTCGATGGCTTGAACGGCAGTTTGCGCATGGCCTGGGAAGAAATCTATCAAGACGGAAAAAGAAGCAAGTTAGAAAAGGCAAGAGTCGGCCCGACCCACAGTCGGCTGCCCAAAGGAAGCGAGTAAACAAAACTTACCATCAACGATATCTTCAATTTCATGGAAGCCAAAGGTCAGCATCGCCTCCTTGTCGGTCCAGGAGGAACGTTCGGCTTCGAACTCGGCTTGGAGTCCAGTCTCCCTCTCCTTCGCCTCCTCCCGCGCCTTCTTGAGCAGCTCCTTCTGCTTCGCCAGCTGCGCGGCCAGCAGGTCGCGCTCCGTGACAAGCTTGCCACACTCCACCTCCTTGGCGCGCAAGGCGGTGTTGGCTTCGCCCAGCTGCTGCTGAAGAACGACGTTGGCCTCTCAAGAAAGAACAAAAAGGACACAAGTCATCATAAAAGGTCGCCAAGAAGATCTGGCCCGACTGCGCAGCAGTCGGCCCGAATCTCGGGGACTACAGCCCGCGGGTGCGCCAGCGCGCCCCCGCGAAGAAGGAAACTCACTCCAGCTCTCCGACAAGTCGGCAGTCCGCTTGCCCAGCTCTTCAATATTAAGGTTGAAGACGGTGACTCGGAGATTGTGGTAGTCCTATAATAAGCATTTCAAAAAGAATAAGTGTCCGGAACTCGCCAATAGAGTTCCAACCCGCCTGCTAAGCAGCCGGCTCGGAACTCGGGGACTACACCCAGTGGGTGCGCTGGCGGGCCCCCACAGAGAAGAGCAAGAAAAACAAAGACATAAGAAACATACCCGGACGGCCGCACGCGACGCCAGATGCGCCTTGGTGCAGTTCTGGAGGGCGTCGCTCTCGGCTCGCAGCTTCGCCTGAACGTCCAGGAGTGCCTGGTTCAGCGGGCCGGTGCCGCCTCCTCGCACCCACCCGACGGGCGCGGCGCTCATCAGCTCGACGTCTGGCGCGGCCGAGCTGGCTGCTCCGGTGTCCAGAGGGCACGGCGCTGAAGTCGCCTTCTCCAGACGGCGGCGCGTCGGCGAGGCGACCTGGAGAAGCAGGTTCGCCGTGGCTTCGTCCGTGGTTGGCGGCACCGGCGGGTCCGCTGGCTGCTTATCCCTCGCGGTTTACGATGGCGGCGGGGGCGGTGGTGGCGGCACCACCATGTCCAGACCGGGGGCCTCGCCGCCCTCCCTCTCCACGACGGGATGTTCCCCGTCGGCCTCCCCAGACTGCTCCATAGGATCCGGAGGCGGCGCCGAGCGCAATGGGACAACGAGCAGCGCCGACTGGCGGCGCGCGGCTTCTTCCGCCCGCTCTTTGGCCGCGGCGGCGGCTTCTGCTCCCTCCAGCCCCTTCTGGGTGGAGGCGGCCGCCTTCTCGGCCTCCGCCTTCTCATGGCGGGCGGCTTCGTCCTCGTCGCGCTTCTCCTGTGCGTTCTGCTCCGTCGCCTCCCGGAGGTTGGCAGCGGGGTCGACACGCCGAGTCGTGGCGGACGACTCCACCGACCCCCTGATGGAGGCGGCGGCGACTCTCCCAAGGGTGAGAGGAGCGCTGGAACAGGGAAGACACGTAAGGACTCACACAAAATCCACCAGGAAATAAAGCAAGACAAAGGAGCAGAAACACGTACCCAGAGGATAGCGGCGGCTTCTTCACTTCCTTACGGAAGCGATGGGCCCTCGCGACCGCCTCTTCCCGTTTGGTCGCGGCGGCTGCCCCCTTAAACTTCTTTTCCCGGCCTCCGAGGGAACTCGGCCTGGCCCGGTGTTTCCTCGCGCCGTCTTGCCTCGGTTGATGGCGCGGGGCGACTCCTCCATCTTCGCCGGCGGGCTAGTCGGCGAAGGTGGCCGATGGCCTGAGGCTGCATTCCTCTCCTTCGCCGCCCCTTCGGCGTCGGCCTCCATCGCCGCCGCCCCCAGGTCGGGGTCGTCGATGTCGCTCTCCGCTCGATCGGGGGCGAACTGGCAGGGCGGCCCCGCCGCGCCGGCCGCGGGATGGAGGAGAGGGTTCTGGTTCAAGAGATAAGAATAATAGAGATCAGGAGTCGGATTCGGCTAAAGAAGAAGAAGAAAAAGAAGAATCACTTACCACCGGCGGGGGGTTGTGTCGGGACCCCGATCCTAAGCCACATCGATCCAGCATGTAACACATCATATCACTTTGCGGCCTCACGCACGGTACTCCCACGGGTGCCACCTTACCTGGCCCGAGACCGTTTGCGTCTTTTGGCTCACGTATATGATAGTGTCGCTAGCATCCATATGACAGAGAACCCGGGCCGACATGGCTAGTCATGAACCCAAAGCGGCGCTAACCCATGAGGACAGGCATACATGAATCACATCGAGCATGTCGGTCAACAACGTATGAATCCGGGCTGTAGCTCTGGGCTAACAGGACTCCGGTAACCCGGGCTGTAGCAGGCTAGGCAGGACCCCGGATGTCACCGCGTGACATTTCCCCGAAGGGACAGACACAGGAACGACGTGAATCACATGCCGGCCAGTCAAGTGTTCCGAGCAGTAGTGCTGGGCTAGCAGGACTCCGGCGAACCGGGCTGTAGCGGACTACTATCGCTCAGAAGCACTAGACTACATTTCCCCATATGATAGGCTGCCAAGGATAAACAACTAGATAGTCGGATCCCACTCATACCAAGCATTTCAATCATACACACAATATGCCCGATATGAGTAGATACAACATGGCATCACAACATAACTCTACGACTCAAAGTATTTATTCATTAGGCTCCGAGGAGCGAGATATTACAAACATGGGTCTCATGACCCAACATTCAAAGCATACAAATCAAACACATGCGGAAGCTTAACATGTCTGAGTACAGACATCTACAAATGAAAAAGGCTGAGAAGCCTGACTATCTACTAGATCCTGCCGAGGGCACAAGATCGTAGCTGAGGTATCAAGCTAAACGTCGAAGTCCACACGGAACTACTAGCGAGACTGACGTCTCTCTGCAAAAACATAAAATAGGAAAACGTGAGTACAAACGTACTCAGCAAGACTTACATCAGAACTAACTACTTATGCATCCGTATCAAAAAGGGGTAGTGGAGTTTAACTGCAGCAAGCCAGCTTTGACTCATTGGCTAACCTGAACTACGACTGCGAGTAACTCTTTTGAGGTGGCGCACACGAGTCCACATATTCACCATATCAATACACCACTATGGATCCGCTCCCGTCTCCCCACGAGAACGCCATCCATAGCACTCACGCTTATCTTGCGCATTTTAGAGTATCCACTTTCACTTGTCTATGAACTATGCAAGGGGTCCAAGTTTCCATATCCGAGGAATCCGGCTATTCGAATAGATAATGATAACCCTGCAGGGGTGTACTTCTTCACACACGCTCTCGCCACTTATCGCCCTGTACACGTCATGTACCTCGTCAACCTTCAAGCGGAAGCCGGGCGAGGGAGTCGGCCACGACCTGACTAACCACGCAAGTCTCTCGTCCAGGTTTATCGCCTATTCGGGTTCCATCCGCAAGGAGATCCGGTCGGGGTGTCGCTCACGGCCCCAAACGATGTGTACAGGGTTCCAAGCCCACCAAACGGGCGGCGCTTGGTCTACCCGGCCACGGTGCCTAGTCTGTCCCAAGCCCACCTGTACCGGGTGCCACTTGGTAGACTACTAACACTACCTACAAACACCAGAAACTAGTTGCAACTCCTGGACAGAGATCAAGTTGATTAATAAGTCGAGAGGGGTCGAGTTACCGGAACCCAATGTGTGGTAGTAACTGTTCATGGATCACAAACACAGAACTCAGTTCCTGAGGACGGCTGCAATGAGACAACCCACCATGTACTCCTACATGGCCTCTCACCGCTACCTTTACCAAATCGTGTTCACACACCTAGCTCTCAACAGTAGGACATGTTCACCACATTCCAATTCATTCCCGATGAATCAGACCCGACTCAACTCTAAGCAGTAGCAGGCATGACAAGCAAGCATGAATGAGTAGGCACATCAGGGCTCAAACAACTCCTACTCATGCTAGTGGGTTTCATCTATTTACTGTGGCAATGACAGGTCATGCAGAGGAAAGGGGTTCAACTACCGCAGCATGTAACAGTTGAATCGTTGTTGTCCTAATGCAGTAAAAGAGAGCAGGAGCGAGAGAGTGGGATTGTATCGGAATGAACAAGGGGGTTTTGCTTGCCTGGCACTTCTGAAGATAATATAGTTCTTCATCGGTGTCATCGATCTCATCATCGGCACCACGTCTATCGAGAGGGGTCGAATACCGACAAACAAGGAAGAATACAATCAATGCAATGCAACAATATGGTGCATGATCATGGCATGGCAATATGTTGTGGTTTGAGCTAATGCAGCTAGCAACTTGTTAAATGAAGCTGGTTTGAACCAAAGATTCAAATTCAACTCCATATGTGATTATTCAAATGCCATTCACTTAGTTTGTCCTAAACAGCAGCCATAGGTTGTTCTAACATGCATGAAAATGGTACAGATGGATAGATTGGATTTTTCTGATAATTTTTCATATATAATTTATTTCATTTGGAGTTACGGTTGATTTGATATGAATTTTTGAAGTTAGCACTATTTTGTGGAATTTCCTATATAAGATTAAATCCAGAAAACACTTATTACGTCAGCATGACGTCGGGGTGACATCAGCAGGTCAAAGGCGCCAGCCCAGGTCAAACCTGACGGCTGTGACCCACATGTCGGTGAAACAACTAACTAACAGAGTTAGTTAGTGTTAGGTTAGCACTAACCTAGGTTAGTTAGGGTCTGGGCCCACTGGTCAGTGTCTAAACTAACTGTTAGGGTTAATTAGCACTAATCTAAAACTAAACAAAGGTTAATAGAGACGGGCCCGCATGTCAGTTACCCTGGGGGGTCAAACCCCAGGTCAAACGAGTCAACCTCGCCGGGCTTGGTCCACGGCTCGTCGCCGGCGACCAAAAACACGGCGGTGGCTCGCCGGAAATGCTCGGGTTTCGCGTACAGGCTGCGGTTTAAGCCGCGGTTGGTCTCTACGGGTAGCTGGAGAAGTGGCGCATCCAACGGTGGCGGCGGCTGGGGCTGGGCTGGCCGGAGCTCGCCGGAATGGGGCTCGCGGCGGCGGCCGGAGTTCGGCACATGCGGGAAGTGGTGCTGCGGGGTGCAAACGAGCGCGGTGAGGCACTAGGGAGACTCTACGCGCGGCAGTGAGTACGTTGGACGCATGACCGGGACCAAATGGTCACCGGAGCATCGTCGGCGGTGAGCACGGGCGGTGGCCGGAGATCGGGCGCGGTGGAAACGGCGGCTACGGCGGCCAAACGAACACGGGAGCTAGGGGAAGAGGAAGAGGAGCTCACAGCGGGGTCAGAGACGGTCTCAGCGAGCTCGGGGAGGCGGAGACGGCGGCAAATCGACGGCGGCGATCACCGAACAGAGGCGAGGAAGATGGCGACGATGGCGGCTCCACAGGGCCTCCGCGTTAGCTTTCTTTGAGGGAGAGGCGTGGTGCGGGGTGGCCAAGGTGCTGGACTTATCGGGGAGGCAAGGAATCGGCGGTGGGTGCGGCAACGGCGAGCGGCGGCGGCGGCTGCTTTCGGTGCGTGCGACGGCGAGAGCCAGGGGAGGGGATGGGGACGAGAGAGAGCGAGCGGTCCAGGGGTATCGAGGGAGTCGCGTGGCAGCGTCCAGGGCGAGGGGGAGCAGCTGCGTGGCTAGGAGGAGGTGGCCGCGGCTCGGCTGTGCGCGCGCCACGCACTTTGCCAGAAGGCGCGAGGAAGACGACGAGGTGGGGAGGCGGTGGTGGGCTGGGCTGGGCTGCCAACTGGGCCGGCCAGGTGGGCTGCACAGGTAAGGCCAGGTAAGTCTTCTGCCTTTCCATTTGTTTCTGTTTTCTATTTTCTGTAATTGTTTGGGCTTTATTTAAATACCTAGACAGATCCAAAAATCATAAAACTAATCATGGCTACTGTTTAGAATATATCAAACAACAAACATTTTAGTTTATGATTATTTGAGCATTTAAAATAATTTATAGCATTTAAATGCCCAAATGCAAATAAAGTATGATTTAAATCAGTGACCAAATATGTCATGGAAAAATGTGCAACACTTCTGGTTATGGTTTTAGCATTTTCCAGAAATGATGAACATTTTTAAAAGCCATTTGGAAAACTGAAAATGTTTTAGGTGAACCTAGTTGAATTTCATTTGGTGCTAGGGTTTGTCATCCCCATTTCAATTAAAATAGAATTTAAACATGATGCAACACTCTAATGCAAGCACTAAGCAATACCAGAACTAGGGATGTGACAACTCACCCCCACTAAACAAGAATCTCGCCCCGAGATTCAAGACGTGAGGTAAGAAGACGGAGGGGAACACAAGACCAACACAATCTTCACGATCCAGGTTGCACCTCATAAGAGCGTTGATTCTATCATCATCCTTGCCTTGATGTCTTGCTCTAAGAACTCCAACTAACATGGCAATGAGAGGAAAGGGAAAACTCCAGAAGGATCGATCTTCTCGAAGATCGGATAACTCAGGATCAACTCTTCGAGTGAGACATTGAAACATCTCTCGAACTGAGAGGCAAAACATGCATGAGGGGGGGACGGAGGAAACAATTTGACGAGGTGACATAGTAGCGAGGAAAAATTGCCATGATCCATAACGGGGCACCTCAGGGAAGGTCACTCAAAGAACTATTCCCTTAAGTGGCAAAAAGAATTACTTTTGATACAGAGATTATTGAAACTCTTCATACCAGCTTAAGGCAATTAACAATTGATCGCTTGAAAGGACTCGAAGAAATGACATACTCGGGCTAGAATGGATGATGTGAACTACCTTGTTGAAGGCAACGCAATGGATGATTTGCATACACGTGCTCTCAAGAACTTGAGCATTGCCATAGCCATCAAGGTCTTACCAACATCTGTGTCAAGGATCTTGGCAACACAACATACCACCATGATGAATAGTGATGGACGATGCAGACGCAAAGGAAGATAACACCTTCTCAGATTTCACCTTAGCGAGGCCAAGGAAACAAAATCTGGATGATCGACCGAGAGACATTTAGCCCTCCGCTTCTAATGTTCTCCTTGATGTACTAGGTACCATGGTCAATGCCTAGACGCATCAACAAGGTCATCAAGTAAAGGTCGGACTTCGGGAGCACAAAAATCCATAAGGATCAACTATTGAAATAAATTCTACGAGATCCTTATGGGGAGGTGGCCCACTTTCTAAATCAAGATAATACAACAATAAGTCTTCCGGTTGGGTGTGTTGGCCACAACATCCACTTTACCGGGTTACAAAGAGACCAATATTATAGTTCTTGAGAAATGTTCCAACCATCATATCTGCCTGAGAATCAGATCTGGTTGGTGTCAGGATATTCCAGACTCGTCAAGTCTAGAGAGAAAATGAAAGTTTGCAACACAAATCGATGAGATGGCGTTGCGAGATTCTCAGGAAATGAACTACGATAGCAAGCTCCAAAACATGAATGGGTTTTGCTACAAACCTGTGAACATGTTGTCCAAGACAAACATGGCCATGTAGTAGTCTTACAATAAAACACTACCGAGTTCGGGGGGGGGGGGGGAAACCATCAACGAGGATATCGAAGTCCTTGCATAAGTCTAGCTCTTAGGAAGAAACTTCCTCTCCTTGAACAAATCAATCAGTGGCTTGGTGTGCTACGGAATTCGTATGGAACGAAGATGATCAGTCTAACAGACCACGGAATACTTTGCACATGCATGACCGATTTGGGAGGATTCCAAGGAAAACAAAATAAACCTTTCTCAAATTCATGGCGGCAACTTACACCTAATGCACGTGAACCTGGAGAAAGTCACTTCTCGCAGCCAATCATATGCCTCATGAACGGAACATGAAGGCATTGCTTACAAAGTTTTCAACACTAGGTCGATGTTCAACATGAATCATGGGGAAGACAAAATGCTGCCGATGGGCTCAACAACAATTCATAGGAATTTCCATATCACTGGACTTCCACCATCATGTGAACACGGTGATAGCATTGGTCAGACCAAAAGATGTAATGGTGTATGCTCGAGGGATGAACCACGAGTAAGACAACATTACGAATATCGTTGGTTCTGATTTGACTTGACGATAGCCCATACTCAAGTCAAAGTTTTGACAAGGTAATAGATCCAGCAACTGATCACGAGGATCAATTGGTGAAGATATCATCTTTCTTCAACACACACACACAAGATATCCCTTAGTGAAAAACTAAGTCAGGCAAGCTTTTATCTTCCAACTCTCCAAGTTGTTGTTTAGCTTAACCAACTAGCTCAGGAGTATCCAACATAGATTCTTGGAGAAAGGGTGGTTTACAAGGAACCAACTTGATCACGAGCTCAACATAACAGTCTGAGGACAACCTGGTAATACTTCCGAGAAGATATTCGGAAAATCACGAACCACCGGTATGTTACTAAGCTCGAGAACAACCTTGCTTTTCAGGGCAAGATGATATGATCAAAAGAGCAAGGGTTTGACTAATCCTCACTCATTGATCAAGGAGTGCACCAGAAATACGGACTAGGTAGCACAATTAATCTTAGAATGATGATTCAATAACCAACACGCTAAGAATGAGGATTTGTCCATTTACTACCAGGCAACACGGTTGCTAGGAGTATTGATTTCACACATCATGGTTCACTTGTCGGCATTCCGGTTGTGACAACACGGAACCGAGGAATGAACGGTGATGGCAAGAAGTATTACTGCGTCAAAAATTCATGAGAGATGGTGCAATTCTCATGACCATCCTGACATAAAGGGGGTAATACTCCGAGGTAGAACAGAACAAAAGCTAGATTGGCATTTTGATCTGCGAAGTACAATTGCTTTGATCCAATCCTAGATATGGATGAGGTACTGGAGTTTGTTTCTCCTAGTCATTCCAGAACAGAATGGCTTGACGGACCACAAGAATAATAAGCATCGATAGCACGGATGCACAATTACTCCTGACTATCAATTGATGGACGAGGGTCAGAAGACAACTAAGGGAAACAACTCGAGAAGCATATAACTTCCTGAGTTGTGGATGCATAGGTTAGTATGTCAAACGAGTTCAACAAATTTTCTTCCGGATAACCCATGCAGAATGATAGAACTGGCAGAGTCACAATATGAATGGAGTACTCCTCAGGAGCACCCTGGTTGTGATCTTTTGGTTCAAAGATCTTCTGCCTTAATGGTTCATGGTATTTGGAAGAAGGAGATACCACGGACCTCGAGGACTAATGCAAAGGTTACTAATATCGTAAGGGAACTAGCAAATACTATCAACATGAGGTAGGGTGAATCTCAGGTTCAGAAACCCAGGGGTAGAATACCTACTACTAATTGGCATCACGGGATGCTTTCGAGAATAGTGGCCAGAATCATCACACCGGAAACACAAAACATTGCTAGATTACTAGGTGACTCCCTAAAACACCTAGGGTCATAATAATAGCTCCAACATATATGTCGAGGCAACAGAGTACCTCAACTCACCGGTTAGTGTGCTTGTTCTGACCAAAAAGGACATCAGGAACGGAGAGAAAGGATTTGCAAATGCATCAGACTATTTAGAGACCTGGGATGACTCGGACAGCATAACGGCTGTAAATGCTCAAAAATGTTTTGAGACAACCTGCAAAAATGGTGGCATAGTCACTCAACATCACAATATCAATGTTCTGAGGTCAGTCATGAACATACGGAAGTAGTAGGAACTGAATTGAGGCTTGAACTCAACAATCCTAGGCAACTACGGTTTAGTAACACGTCATCCTGAGAGATAGAAGAGAAGGCCTAGTTCTTAATCCCCGTAGAAAAGAAGAGGTTGACTCAGATTAGAAGGGCATGAGGTATAAGGAGTAAAAAGAGCCTTACGTTCCCTTCCACAATCAATTCCCTTATATAACTAAAGCATTTCTAGACACAACTTCGACTAGTTTGGCTTGGTAATCCTACAGGCAGTCAGGCTCTGATACCAACGCTGTCGGGACCCCGATCCTAAGCCACATCGATCCAGCATGTAACACATCATATCACTTTGCGGCCTCACGCACGGTACTCCCACGGGTGCCACCTTACCTGGCCCGAGACCGTTTGCGTCTTTTGGCTCACGTATATGATAGTGTCGCTAGCATCCATATGACAGAGAACCCGGGCCGACATGGCTAGTCATGAACCCAAAGCGGCGCTAACCCATGAGGACAGGCATACATGAATCACATCGAGCATGTCGGTCAACAACGTATGAATCCGGGCTGTAGCTCTGGGCTAACAGGACTCCGGTAACCCGGGCTGTAGCAGGCTAGGCAGGACCCCGAATGTCACCGCGTGACATTTCCCCGAAGGGACAGACACAGGAACGACGTGAATCACATGCCGGCCAGTCAAGTGTTCCGAGCAGTAGTGCTGGGCTAGCAGGACTCCGGTGAACCGGGCTGTAGCGGACTACTATCGCTCAGAAGCACTAGACTACATTTCCCCATATGATAGGCTGCCAAGGATAAACAACTAGATAGTCGGATCCCACTCATACCAAGCATTTCAATCATACACACAATATGCCCGATATGAGTAGATACAACATGGCATCACAACATAACTCTACGACTCAAAGTATTTATTCATTAGGCTCCGAGAAGCGAGATATTACAAACATGGGTCTCATGACCCAACATTCAGAGCATACAAATCAAACACATGCGGAAGCTTAACATGTCTGAGTACAGACATCTACAAATGAAAAAGGCTGAGAAGCCTGACTATCTACTAGATCCTGCCGAGGGCACAAGATCGTAGCTGAGGTATCAAGCTAAACGTCGAAGTCCACACGGAACTACTAGCGAGACTGACGTCTCTCTGCAAAAACATAAAATAGGCAAACATGAGTACAAACGTACTCAGCAAGACTTACATCAGAACTAACTACTTATGCATCAGTATCAAAAAGGGGTAGTGGAGTTTAACTGCAGCAAGCCAGCTTTGACTCATTGGCTAACCTGAACTACGACTGCGAGTAACTCTTTTGAGGTGGCGCACACGAGTCCACATATTCACCATATCAATACACCACTATGGATCCGCTCCCGTCTCCCCACGAGAACGCCATCCATAGCACTCACGCTTATCTTGCGCATTTTAGAGTATCCACTTTCACTTGTCTATGAACTATGCAAGGGGTCCAAGTTTCCATATCCGAGGAATCCGGCTATTCGAATAGATAATGATAACCCTGCAGGGGTGTACTTCTTCACACACGCTCTCGCCACTTATCGCCCTGTACACGTCATGTACCTCGGCAACCTTCAAGCGGAAGCCGGGCGAGGGAGTCGGCCACGACCTGACTAACCACGCAAGTCTCTCGTCCAGGTTTATCGCCTATTCGGGTTCCATCCGCAAGGAGATCCGGCCGGGGTGTCGCTCACGGCCCCAAACGATGTGTACAGGGTTCCAAGCCCACCAAACGGGCGGCGCTTGGTCTACCCGGCCACGGTGCCTAGTCTGTCCCAAGCCCACCTGTACCGGGTGCCACTTGGTAGACTACTAACACTACCTACAAACACCAGAAACTAATTGCAACTCCTGGACAGAGATCAAGTTGATTAATAAGTCGAGAGGTGTCGAGTTACCGGAACCCAATGTGTGGTAGTAACTGTTCATGGATCACAAACACAGAACTCAGTTCCTGAGGACGACTACAATGAGACAACCCACCATGTACTCCTACATGGCCTCTCACCGCTACCTTTACCAAATCGTGTTCACACACCTAGCTCTCAACAGTAGGACATGTTCACCACATTCCAATTCATTCCCGATGAATCAGACCCGACTCAACTCTAAGCAGTAGCAGGCATGACAAGCAAGCATGAATGAGTAGGCACATCAGGGCTCAAACAACTCCTACTCATGCTAGTGGGTTTCATCTATTTACTGTGGCAATGACAGGTCATGCAGAGGAAAGGGGTTCAACTACCGCAGCATGTAACAGTTGAATCGTTGTTGTCCTAATGCAGTAAAAGAGAGCAGGAGCGAGAGAGTGGGATTGTATCGGAATGAACAAGGGGGTTTTGCTTGCCTGGCACTTCTGAAGATAATATAGTTCTTCATCGGTGTCATCGATCTCATCGTCGGCACCACGTCTATCGAGAGGGGTCGAATACCGACAAACAAGGAAGAATACAACCAATGCAATGCAACAATATGGTGCATGATCATGGCATGGCAATATGTTCTGGTTTGAGCTAATGCAGCTAGCAACTTGTTAAATGAAGCTGGTTTGAACCAAAGATTCAAATTCAACTCCATATGTGATTATTCAAATGCCATTCACTTAGTTTGTCCTAAACAGCAGCCATAGGTTGTTCTAACATGCATGAAAATGGTACAGATGGATAGATTGGATTTTTCTGATAATTTTTCATATATAATTTATTTCATTTGGAGTTACGGTTGATTTGATATGAATTTTTGAAGTTAGCACTATTTTCTGGAATTTCCTATATAAGACTAAATCCAGAAAACACTTATTACGTCAGCATGACGTTGGGGTGACGTCAGCAGGTCAAAGGCGCCAGCCCAGGTCAAACCTGACGGCTGGGACCCACATGTCGGTGAAACAACTAACTAACAGAGTTAGTTAGTGTTAGGTTAGCACTAACCTAGGTTAGTTAGGGTCTGGGCCCACTGGTCAGTGTCTAAACTAACTGTCAGGGTTAATTAGCACTAATCTAAAACTAAACAAAGGTTAACAGAGACGGGCCCGCATGTCAGTTACCCTGGGGGGTCAAACCCCAGGTCAAACGAGTCAACCTCGCCGGGCTTGGTCCACGGCTCGTCGCCGGCGACCAAAAACACGGCGGTGGCTCGCCGGAAATGCTCGGGTTTCGTGTACAGGCTGCGGTTTAAGCCGCGGTTGGTCTCTACGGGTAGCTGGAGAAGTGGCGCATCCAACGGTGGCAGCGGCTGGGGCTGGGCTGGCCGGAGCTCGCCGGAACGGGGCTCGCGGCGGCGGCCAGAGTTCGGCACATGCGGGAAGTGGTGCTGCGGGGTGCAAACGAGCGCGGTGAGGCACTAGGGAGACTCTACGCGCGGCAGTGAGTACGTTGGACGCATGACCGCGACCAAATGGTCACCGGAGCATCGTCGGCGGTGAGCACGGGCGGTGGCCGGAGATCGGGCGCGGTGGAAACGGAGGCTACGGCGGCCAAACGAACACGGGAGCTAGGGGAAGAGGAAGAGGAGCTCACAGCGGGGTCAGAGACGGTCTCAGCGAGCTCGGGGAGGCGGAGACGGCGGCAAATCGACGGCGGCGATCACCGGACAGAGGCGAGGAAGTTGGCGACGATGGCGGCTCCACAGGGCCTCCGCGTTAGCTTTCTTCGAGGGAGAGGCGTGGTGCGGGGTGGCCAAGGTGCTGGACTTATCGGGGAGGCAAGGCATCGGCGGTGGGTGCGGCAACGGCGAGCGGCGGCGGCGGCTGCTTTCGGTGCGTGCGACGGCGAGAGCCAGGGGAGGGGATGGGGACGAGAGAGAGCGAGCGGTCCAGGGGTATCGAGGGAGTCGCGTGGCAGCGTCCAGGGCGAGGGGGAGCAGCTGCGTGGCTAGCAGGAGGTGGCCGCGGCTCGGCTGTGCGCGCGCCACGCACTTTGCCAGAAGGCGCGAGGAAGACGACGAGGTGGGGAGGCGGTGGTGGGCTGGGCCAGTTGGCTGGGCTGCCAACTGGGCCGGCCAGGTGGGCTGCACAGGTAAGGCCAGGTAAGTCTTCTGCCTTTCCATTTGTTTCTGTTTTCTATTTTCTGTAATTGTTTGGGCTTTATTTAAATACCTAGACAGATCCAAAAACATAAAACTAATCATGGCTACTGTTTAGAATATATCAAACAGCAAACATTTTAGTTTATGATTATTTGAGCATTTAAAATAATTTATAGCATTTAAATGCCCAAATGCAAATAAAGTATGATTTAAATCAGTGACCAAATATGTCATGGAAAAATGTGCAACACTTCTGGTTATGGTTTTAGCATTTTCCAGAAATGATGAACATTTTTAAAAGCCATTTGGAAAACTGAAAATGTTTTAGGTGAACCTAGTTGAATTTCATTTGGTGCTAGGGTTTGTCATCCCCATTTCAATTAAAATAGAATTTAAACATGATGCAACACTCTAATGCAAGCACTAAGCAATACCAGAACTAGGGATGTGACAGGTTGGCGCGCGAGTATGGCTCCAAGCCGAACTGCCAATCCTCCGAGAGGCCGCAGTTCGCGATGTAGTTCACCGTGTCGGCTACCTCCGCATGAGGCATGTCCTTGGTGCACGTCCGACTGGGGTCTCGGTGGCCGCTCATCTGACAGATCAGATGAGGCCGGCCTTGGGGCGGGAGGACTCGGCGCGCCATGGAGGCGGCCAGCAAGTCGGCCCCAGTCAAGCCGGCCGACTGCGTCAGCACTCGAAGTCGCGCTACGGCGGCGGCTGCAGCCGGAGTCAGCGTCTTGGCGCGGTAGGACCAGCTGGGCTGCCTCCCAGCTGGCGTGCCGGCTACGTAAGCCGGCAGATTAACCCAGTCGACGTCTGGGGCGACGTTCTTCACATAGAAGTAAGAGCGCTGCCACATCTTCACCGATTTGATTAGCTGGATGGCGGGGAACGGGTTGTCGGCCGTCGACCTCCGTAGCGCAATGAAGGCACCGCACTGAGCTGGCACGCCGGTGACATGCATGCCGAGCTTGGAATGAAAGAACTCTCCCCACAGCTCGATGGTGGGGAGAACGCCGAGGAAGCCCACGCACAACGCAGTGAAGGCCGCCAGCAGCACCACCGTGTTTGGAGTGAGGTGGTGCGGCTGGAGGCCATGAATGTCCAGGAACGAGCGGAAGAACCCGCTCGCCGGCAGCCCCAGGACGCGCATGAGGTGGGAGCAGAACACGAGCCGCTCGCCCTCCTTCGGCGCCGGCGTCACCTCCGTCGGCGGCGGAGCGCGGGCCTGAACGAGGTGCGCGCCAGGGATGCGGCGCGTCTTGCGGAGGAAGTCAATCATGTCATCGTCGATCTCGGAACCATCCCATACGCCGGAGCGCACGGCGGCGGGCGCGGCGGCGGAGGTAGAGCTCATCACTGCAAGCAGGGCGCGGTCCGACGCGGCAGCGGTGGGAGAAAGAAGGAGGAGGAAAGAAGCAAAGGAAGCAGAGGGGAGAGGGCGCGCGTGCTTTGCCGCCCCATTCCCTCCGCCTACTTATAGGCCTACGGGCTGAAGAACCGAGGGGGCGTCGTGGGATTAACTACGCCCACGCCCCCACGACCCCCACGATTTACCATGGAAGTTACCACGCGCATTTACTGCGTTGAGAAGCTCAACCGCCCGCGCGGCCGCAATGGATCCGTTCGAGGGCCGAGGCGCGGTAATGGCAGGCCCCACCCATGGGCCTGTCCCGTGACGCGCGTGGGCTGGCAGACTGGCTCGGCCACGTGGCGTCCCTCGGCGGGTCCGCGACGGGCGGCGGCCGTGTGGCTCATCAGGCGCGCCGCCTGAATCCCGCTACGACTTTCAAACTCTTTGAAGGGCAAGATGACCCACGACGAGTCCGGCTTCCCATAGTCGGCTCGTCAGAGGCGGCCTCGATGAGATCGCCTCCCCCACGATCCACTCGGAAGAAGAAACTGTTGAGGCTCCTCGACATGTCTCCCTCGGCGCCTCACCAGCTTCGGAGACTACTGTCGGAGTAAAGGGCCACGGGTAGGCTAACCCGGGACCCAGAACCTTTCAAGACATTGGGGCTGGCTTCGCCCCTCAAAGAATCCCAAGACGATCGGCCGACTCTGGGAGTCGGCCACAGCATCACCAATACCCACTCACGGCCGAATCCCAGAAACGGTTGCGACTCCCAGTCGGCGACTCCAGGGAGGCCGACTATGGGGAGTCGGCCCGCGACTTCGCCACTCTCTGCCTTCGAGAAGAAGGACAAGACCGGGGATGGTCGGAGTACGGCCCTCCCCTACATTGATTACCAGGGGCAGGTATGGCTACAGTACGCCGTACCGAAGGAGAGCTGCGTCCGGCCCGGCACTATCGCCATACTGGCCCTGACATCCGCCCTGACGATGGAACACTGTTCCCATGTTGGCCCGCATGTACGGCCTGGAGACGGCGGCCCCCGCTAGTCAGCGAGAGGGACGAAGACGGCGAGAGCACCGGAAGACGGACCCCGTGGGAGTCGGCCTCCGAGAGTCGGCCTGTTCCTCCCACGGGCCCCACACGCCATTAACCAGAAAAGACGGGGAGTAGCGACAGTGATCGCCCGCCAGGCGGCGGCACTGTTGCCACGCCCCCACGACCAAGCCAACGTCATCAGAGGCGCGGCTACAGTGGACAGGTCAGTCGGCGGGGCCCACCAGAGGCGGGCCCCAGGAGTCGGCGGAGAAGACGGTGGCCTAAGAGACAGACGGCCGGGACCCGCGCCCAGTCAGATTACCATTGTACCCCCGGGGGGAAGGCCTATATAAACCCCCCCGGGCACCCATGCAAAGGGTTCGATCCTTTTACCACTAGATCAGAAGCATAGAAGGGAGAGAGCTAGCCTTGCCCTCTCCTACCTCCAGAACACAGCTCGAGGAGCAACTTTTTACACATATCCCCATAGAGATCATGCGGAGACCCCGCAGAGCAGCAGTAGGGGTATTATCTCCTCGGAGAGCCCCGAAGCTGGGTAAGATTCGCCGGCGTGCATGTCTACGCCTCATCCCGCTTCCAGGCACCGGCGACGTTCCCCCCACCATGATAAGCCATCATTTGGCATATGTCGCATCCAACCCCCGACAGGAGGAGTAGGTGTAGCAAGGGGGAAGGGAGGCGCCAAGATGCAGGGTGCGGCTGCCCTTCCTCCCCTCCACTATATCTAGGGGCTAGGGGGCGCATGCCCCCTTGGAGATCCCATCTAGAGGGGGGGCGGCGGCCCCCGGGGCAACGACCCCCTTAGGGTTTCCAACCAAGGGGGGGGGCGCATGCCCCCCTTGGACATCGCATCTAGAGGGGGGGCGGCGGCCCCCGGGGCAACGACCCCCTTAGGGTTTCCAACCAGGGGGGCGCATGCCCCCTCGGGGGGCAACGGCCCCCTAGGGTTTCCAACCCTAGGCGCCGTGGGCCCTTGGGTGGGGCGCACCAGCCCACCAGGGGCTGGTTCCCATGCCACTTCAGCCCATGGGGCCCTCCGGGATAGGTGGCCCCACCCGGTGGACCCCCAGGACCCTTCAAGTGGTCCCGGTACAATACCGGTGACCCCCGAAACTCTCCCGATTGCCGAAACAGCACTTCCTATATATATTTCTTCACCTCCGGACCATTCCGGAACTCCTCATGACGTCCGGGATCTCATCCGGGACTCCGAACAACTTTCGGTTTGCTGCATACTAATATCTCTACAACCCTAGCGTCACCGAACCTTAAGTGTGTAGACCCTACGGGTTCGGGAGATATGCAGACATGACCGAGACGCCTCTCCGGTCAATAACCAACAGCGGGATCTGGATACCCATGTTGGCTCCCACATACTCCTCGATGATCTCAACGGATGAACCACGATGTCGAGGATTCAATTAACCCCGTATTCAATTCCCTTTGTCAATCGGTACGTTACTTGCCCGAGATTCGATCGTCGGTATCCCAATACCTCGTTCAATCTCGTTACCGGCAAGTCACTTTACTCGTACTGTAATGCATGATCCCGTGACCAAACACTTGGTAACTTTGAGCTTGTTATGATGATGCATTACCGAGTGGGCCTAGAGATACCTCTCCGTCATACGGAGTGACAAATCCCAGTCTCGATCCATGTCAACCCAACAGACACTTTCGGAGATACCCGTAGTATACCTTTATAGTCACCCAGTTATGTTGTGACGTTTGGTACACCCAAAGCACTCCTACGGTATCCGGGAGTTACACGATCTCATGGTCTAAGGAAAAGATACTTGACATTGGAAAAGCTCTAGCAAACGAACTATTCGATCTTGTGCTATGCTTAGGATTGGGTCTTGTCCATCACATCATTCTCCTAATGATGTGATCTCGTTATCAATGACATCCAATGTCCATAGTCAGGAAACCATGACTATCAGTTGATCGACGAGCTAGTCAACTAGAGGCTTACTAGGGACATGTTGGTGTCTATGTATTCACACATGTATTATGATTTCCGGATAACACAATTATAGCATGAATAAAAGACAATTATCTTGAACAAGGAAATATAATAATAATGCTTTTATTATTGCCTCTAGGGCGTATTTCCAACACTCCGTACATATGATGGACAAACCAGAGTAATAATTCCTTGGGAAAAATGAACCCAAACAAGCAAAAAATATTAGGGATTGACAGCACCTGGTTTATTTGTTGTAGCAATCCGAAGGAAGGTGATTCCCAAAATTGAGACTCGCTCCGCACACCCATTGCCTGATGGGCGATAAAACGACAGCATGGCAATGCTGGTAAAGGTTGGCTCGCGGAGGCAAAGCCCTCGGCCCAGCTAACGTGACGGAGCTGGTCGGCTAGTGACGCCGAAGAGTCCGGAGTAGGTTGATGAAGAGATGGCGAAGCCCCCGATCCAGCCGAGATGTCGAAGCCCCAATGTCAGCCGATGAGTCGAAGTAGGTCGGTGTGATGGACACCAGCTTGAAGAAGCGATTGTGCGGCCCTGTCGATGCAGGTCATGACGTGGTCGATGCTGGCTTGATGAAGCAACCATGCGGCGATGCTGGTAAGCCCGCTCCATGTAATCTGTGGGCGGCGATGTTGGTGATGATTTATCCTTCGCGATGCCGGACTCTTGTTCGGCTTGCCGAGATGATGATCCGAAGAAGTTGAGCTCGGCCCAACAAAGTGACGCCATGTCTTAGCGCAGGTCGGCAGCCATGGAGTAATATTGCCGGACTGGTTTGACACCAGCATGATGTTGAAGATCATGTTCAAAAGATCTTAAAGTTAGTGGGATGTGTTCGGGAACAAAACACAATACCCCATACAAAACTTCCTTCAAGAGGGATGTCCGAAATCCCGTTCATAGAAAAGATGAACTCGGGCCGGATTCGTTTTCGCGCAGAAAACAGATCCGAAAAGTGATGCACTAATCGGAAGGTTCCCGGAGTTTGGACGGTTGGATCGAGCTGAAATTTTGAGAGGTGGTAGATACATGAATTCCGCAGCCGATCAACAACTGGATCTTCCAAAGGACGTCCGAGCTTGAAGCTGGACACCACGCCCTAAACACATCCAAATTTCCATCCACATTTGACAGGGCTCCGCTATATCGTGGATTGCCAGAGATTCCTCCATCAGAACTCGACGAAATTTTCCAGGGTTGTTGTAGACTCAATTCCGCACAATTCCACCAAACCGGTCGTCAAAGCGATACTCGAGGAGGTGGTGGCAGCAGATACGAGTTCGCTGTCCACAAAAACAGCAGGGTCGCTTGAGGGCAATGTTGACGTTGAGCCCCCGAGCTCCAGGGATGATTCCTCCGTGATCTTGATAGAGATCGGAGTTGATGTTTGATGATGGCCCTCGTCCGAACATGGTGATCTGAACACGGGGCGCAATTCTTGGTCGAACCAAGGTGACCAGTCGAGCTGGTGACGAAGATGCCGAAGTCGCAGTTGATCTGCAGGCGAGCCATCGATCCTTTTGTCGATCACACAGCGGAACTCTCAATGAAAGCACCAATGTCGGTGTCAAAACCGGCGGATCTCGGGTAGGGGGTCCCGAACTGTGCGTCTAGGCAGGTGGTTACAGGAGACAAGGGACACAATGTTTTACCCCGGTTCGGGCCCTCTTGATGGAGGTAAAACCCTACGTCCTGCTTGATTAATATTGATGATATGGGTAGTACAAGAGTAGATCTACCACGAGATCAAGGAGGCTAAACCCTAGAAGCTAGCCTATGGTATGATTGTTGTATGTTCTGTTCTATCGACTAGCCTGGCCCTGGTTTATATAATGCACCAGAGGCCTAGGATAACAAGAGTCCTAGCCGAATATGCCGGTGGGGAGGAGTCCTTGTCTTGATCGTGAAGTCTTCTGGAATCTTCCTTGTATGTGGCAGCTGTCCGAACTGGCCCATGAGTATACGGCCATGGGGGTCCTCGGCCCAATCTAATAGATCGGGAGATGACGTGGTGAGTACCCCCTAGTCCAGGACACCGTCATCCACCGACATACTTCCTGCACCCATATATACCTACGTACCCTAAAACTTCCGAAACGGAGATTAGATCTGGAGTTCCGCCGCCGCAAGCCTCTGTAGCCATCGAAAACCAATCGGGACCCTGTTCCGGCACCCTGCCGGAGGGGGGAACCATCACCGTTGGCCATCATCATCATCTCGGCGCTCTCCATGACGAGGAGGGAGTAGTTCACCCTCGGGGCTGAGGGTATGTACTAGTAGCTATGTGTTTGATCTCTCTCTCGTGTTCTTGATTTGGCACGATCTTGATGTATCGCGAGCTTTACTGTTATAGTTGGATCTTATGTTTCTTCTCCCCCTCTCATCTTTTGTAATGAATTGAGTTTTCCCTTTGAAGTAATCTTATCGGTTTGAGTCTTTAATGACTTTAGAACACTTGATGTATGTCTTGCCGTGCGTATCTGTGGTGACAATGGGATATCACATGATTCACTTGATCTATGTTTTGGTGATCAACTCGCGGGTTTCGCCCATGAACCTATGCATAGGGGTTGGCACACATTTTTGTCGTGATTCTCCAGTAGAAACTTTGGGCACTCTTTGAAGTACTTTGTGTTGGATTGAATAGATGAATCTGAGATTGTGTGATGCATATCGTATAATCATACCCACGGATACTTGAGGTGACATTGGAGTATCTAGGTGACATTAGGGTTTTGGTTGATGTGTGTCTTAAGGTGTTATTCTAGGACGAACTCTAGGGCTGTTTGGGACACTTATAGGAATAGCCCAATGGATTGATTGGAAAGAATAACTTTGAGGTGGATTCGTACCCTACCATAATCTCTTCGTTTGTTCTCCGCTATTAATGAGTTTGTAGTGACTCTTTGCTGCATATTGAGGGATATTTATATGATCCAACTATGTTATTATTATTGAGATAACTTGAACTAGTGAAAGTATGAACCCTAGGCCTTGTTTCCTAGCATTGCAATACCGTCTACACTCACTTTTACCACTTTCTACCTTGCTGTTTTTCTATTTTTCAGATTACAAATACCTATATCTACCATCCATATTGCACTTGTATCACCATCTCTTCGCCGAACTAGTGCACCTATACAATTTACCATTGTACTGGGTGTGTTGGGGACACAAGAGACTCTTTGTCATTTGGTTGCAGGGTTGCTTGAGAGAGAGACCATCTTCATCGTACGCCTCCTACGGATTGATAAACCTTAGGTCATCCACTTGAGGGAAATTTGCTACTGTCCTACAAACCTCTACACTTGGAGGCCCAACAACGTCTACAAGAAGAAGGTTGCGTAGTAGACATCATCCCCCTTTCCCTCTTCGCCGATGCTGTCGCCGGAGGATACCGACACCGGGAGTTGGGAGGCTCGGACAGCACGAGCCCCAGCTCGTTGAAGACAGGCGTGGCGACAACCAGCGCCACAATATCTGCGCGGTGGTACAGCGGGGTGTAGGCCTCTGGGAGGTTTGCCGGCTGCCCCTTGAGCAGGGTGTTCATGGCCTTGTCCATCTCCTCGCCTGGGGAGATCGTCTGTCGCACCCTTGGTACTCCCACATGGGGCGCGTGTGAAACTGATGTGGGGCTAGGCGTTGTGTCAGGAACTCCTTCACGAGCTTGCCCCCCATCAGCACTGTGGCCTCCATGTCTGCTGTCATCTTCCTCACGACAGGCGCCGCCCGGGGGTCGCAGAACCTCTCGTGACCCCAGCTGTCGAGCTTCTCCAGCAAATGGGTCAGTAGTTCTAGCCGCGCATTGAGGCCCCTGGTGTCCATGAAGACCCGGCGGTGCCAGAAGTTCTCCACCTTCTTTTCGGCCCTCATTAGCATGTTGCACTTGTGGACCGCAATGAAGGACATGCAACCAAAGCACTAGGTCGGATCGTGCAGCCGCAGGGAGATGAAGTGCTAGAGGAGCGGCACGGAGGGCCTCACGCCCATGAACGCCTCACAATAGCAGGCGAAGATGGACATGAGGAGAATGGAGAGGGGTTGGAAGTGCAGGGCCTGGACCTAGTAGTGGTCGAGGACGGCGGTGAAGAACTCGGAGATGGTCAAGACGAGCCCCGCAAAGATGCTATGGAGGAAGAAGGGATAGAACATCTTCGCCAAGGTCCTTTGCTCGACAGAGCCGTCCAGGAGCATGGTCTCATTCCACTCGTTGTGGTCGCTCACCGTTAGCGGGAGCGCAGCGGCATGATGCTTCTCCTTATTGATGGAGGATGTGCTGAGAGCCGGCACAGGAGAGGGGGAGGAGCTTGGAGCCTGTGCGGCCGGCTTCGCATCCCCAGAAGCCATTCGTGAGATCTTGAAGGAAAAGGGAGGAGTGTGGCTGGATCTGGAGATGTTCTTGCCTGGGAGAAAGGGAATCTGGAGCAAGGCGAAAGGGAAGCAATGATGACATGGTAGCAGGCACCAGTCTTTTTCAGCCTGGGCAGTTGTCGAGGCAGCGTGGGGAAGCGAAGGCGCCCACGTCCCGTCAAGTGCCATGCGTCAGCTTGGCCCACGGGCGATTGGGGCCCGCGCGCCTTGTGAATGGGGGCTACTATCGGCGTTCTGGGGACTAAGGTACACAGACTTGCCTGCCCGCGACCCACGATGTGGCTCCATCGACGGCCTGATACGACCCATCTACAAGACCGCCAAGACAAGACACTCGCGAGGGGCCAAGCCTCGGGAGGCGGACGACACCAAGACCTCCCAAGGGAGCGGCCTCCCCAGGCGGCCTCCTGAGGAGCGAAGTTTTCTATGCAGGTACCCAGCCTCATGAGGCTACCATGACGCAAGCCGTGATGACCAAGGCAGACGGGCACCAGCGGGCACAAAGAACGTAGTTTCATCTTTTTTGCTCAGGAGGCAAAGATAGGAGTGGGTTCCCGACGAATTTAGCCAAGGTTTCCATTCTGGTGCAACGAGACCAAGACCGCCAGGACGGTAGGACGGAGGTCATCGCCGAGCCTAGCGCTGCGTCACGACCAGAAGCTTTGCAGGCGAATACCACCTTTCGTCAGGATAAGATGTACTACTTGTGTAACGCCCGGATAATCAAAGCTATAGTAATACCCTACTAATGATGCCAAGTCATCACTGTTACTGCTGCTAATCTCACGTTGATTCAAAACCAATTCAAATTCAATTTTAAATTAAAGTCAAATAAATCATTTCTCCAAACAGTAAAACAGAAATGTTCATTGGGTTGCAAATATTCACTAACTAAATGTCATGAGTGGTTCAACATCATTTGAGGTAGCTAATTTCCCCTGGGAATTAAAGCAGTTCCAAATAAGCATTTTTTAATGCTTTTCTGTTTGTGAAAAAAACAAGTCAATTCAAACTCCTCCCAAACCTTTTATGGCAGGTGTCGTGGATTTGTCATGGCAGATGTCCTAGCGAAAGGACTTAGTCGTGGAGCGATCGCAACGGGTTAACTTGAAGGGGTTAAAACGGACGCGAGGACACAGTGTTATACTAGTTCGGCCCCTTCAATGAAGGTAAAAGCCTACGTCTAGTTGTGATGGGATTGATGTGTTTCGAGGGCTAGGGAGCAATAAGCTTCGCCTAAACCTCGAGTTGTTGTTGTCTGTCTCTAAACCGTCGTCGGGTCGTCCCCTTATATACACGGGTGACGCCCGTCGGTCTACAAAATCCCAACCTCCGGTTCATAAACGTGCCCGGGTTGGTCTCTCTATTCCTAACTTACAATGCAAGTTTACCTAAGGCCGGTTTACGGCCATAAACCTTTAAACCGATTATAGGCCTTGGGCCCTTCTATTTCTCCTTGGGCTTTAACATCTTGGGTCCATTGACGGAGCTAACCCGGGCCCTGTAGGCCGGTTTACCCCAAATAGCAATATCCCCAACATTAGGCCCCAGATTGATTTGAACAGGTTCATGTCAATCCTTAATAAGAATTTCTGTCTTCAAATGTCTTCCAGTAACTGTTAAACTGCCGTTCCGTCGTCTCCTCTTGTTGATGTCAACCGTATGATGTTAGCACAAAGTTATTGTTTCTTTTTACTGAATCCGCAATAATCAAGGCGACAGCTGGGCTCCCGAAATCACCGGCTCCTGGATTCGCGCGCCTGGCACGCGCGCCACGCCTTATAAATAGGACTAGAAAGCCATCTTCCTTTCCTCCCTTTCGTCCCCTTCTTCTTCGTCTTCCTCGCGACTCAGACTCCGGAGCTCCGCCGCCATCGTCAACTACTGCATCAACTCAGGCCGCTGCATCAACCTGACCGGACCAGAGTACCGCGGCGACCCTCCACATCCGTTTGGATCCCGGTAAGGCTCCTGTTCTTCTTGCTTTAGATCTCTTCTAGGGTTCGTCATCCCTATCCTGCCACTGTTCATTGTTCATCTCCATAGCAAGTTTTTGTGAACAGATTATGATACTTATATTGTGATTTGTAGTCACTCTCAGTACTGGCCATAAATCTGTACTCATCTCCTTAGATCTCACTCATTTCCCTGCTTGTCGAACTTGTGCTGTTCTGCTGCGAGCCAAACCTCATATTTTCACTTCTTTTTTTGCCCTAGCTGTAGATCCATTGTTTTGAAAGAATCCGTACGGGATCTGTTTCTGCTTTCATATACATAACTGTTAGATCTAGTCGGTTTAACTTTTAGCAGAGCGAACAACCCAAACTATATATCCATTAGTCCCCTTGATGAACCGCCAGATGATATCATTCTAGATAACTCCGGTCTATATAAGAGCATCTTCGGCTTACAATCACGCCTGTTCTCAAACCGGAATACCTTTGTCTTGTAGATTTCCTCATGGCAAAAAAGATATACGAATGCAACTGGGTTCCCTCTCGCATCACCGAGACCCAATTAAACAACTTAGTTCTGACTGGCGCCTTGAGTAGCAAAAATGCCATCCATTGGAGGGTTCCAGGGAATGAATGTCCTCCTACCCCACAGGAAGGAGAAGTTGTTGTGTTTGCGGATCACCTTGCCCGGGGCTTTAATCCACCCGGTTCAAAATTTTACCGGGACGTCCTGGCTAATTTTAAGTTGCGCCCACAAGATGTTGGTCCAAACTCAGTCACGAATATCTGCCATTTTCAAGTGCTTTGTGAGGTGTACTTCCAGGAGGAACCTACTGTAGAGTTGTTCCGAGACTGTTTTCATTTGAACCGACGTACTGAATTCACCGATGGCCCTAATATGGAACTGGGTGGTATGGCGATTCAAAAGAGGAAAGAAGTGACTTATCCTCACGCCAAGCTGCATAGTCATCCGCAAGAATGGAATCACACGTGGTTCTATTGCAAGGATACTTCCCCTGCTGAAGAAAATCCTCTGCCTGGCTTCCGTCCAGAGAGACTTAGCAATACACACCCCTTCCCCCCAAGGCTAACCGCCAAAGAGAGGAGTAAGTATGCCCCTCAACTGTCCAAGCTCAGAGCCTTCATGGCTAACGGTTTAACAGGAGTGGATCTTGCCCGTTGCTGGATTTCATGGAGTATCCTGCCCCTTAGTATCCGCTCCGGTTTAATGTGCAATTACACGGGCCGGGTTAATGATCCTTTGAGGCACTGCAACATTCAGCTGACGGAAGACGAAGTTACTGAAGCTGTGAAAAAGATGCTGAATGAACCGGAATATGTTTGCGCCCGAACCGGCCTGCTTCCCTTTTGTGCTACAAATAAACCACCTGCTGTAAGCATCTCTCCTCTGTTTGTTATAGAATTTATGATCTCCTTATATGTATACTGTTAACTCCAATCCTTTCTGAAACAGGGAGATGATCCGTTTTGGAGCAAGAAGCTTCAAGAGCCAACAGAAAAGGTAACCCGACCCAAAACAAGGGTGAAGAAGCCTGCTCAGAAGAAAAGGAACACCGCTTCCTCTACCCCGGAATTAGATGAGGATGATGTGGGTAATCCGGACCTTGAGGTAGACCTCGATTCAGTTGGCTTACTTTTTATACGCCTTATTGATGATGATATTTGTCAGGACGACGCTGAAGCGAGTAATGCTGAAGGCCCAGAGGTAACTATTCTTTCTTCTGATACAGTTCCTTTGCCTTTGAAAAAACCTCGCCATGCAAACCGGAAAGTTAAATTTTCTCATCCTCTTGCTTACTTGGATCCCAAATTTCTTGTGAAGACCCAGCAACATGACGCTCGTCGCACCACCCGGCATAGTGGCCAGGTAGTTACCTCAGCCGGTTTACCGAACAGCCCGGTTCGGAAACGCCGCTCAGAGGCCTCCGATTTATGCGCTAGCTTTCCTCCTAAAGCAGGTTTAATTCGTCAGCCACTTAATCCATCTGACTCCGATTATCAGGTCACTTCCCATTCATCTTCTGGTGAATCTTCAGCCACTCAACTGCCACCGCTAAAGACAGTTATTGGGTAAGTTGGACCGATCACAACATATTTCCATATGGGTTTCTTAATCCATCTTACACCGTTCTTCAATCTTTGGGTTTCTCCCAGGGCTAAACCTAGACCGAGCAAGAAGGCTCGTCTGGATAATCCGGTCGAAGGAACTGCCGCTCCTGAACCGGAGAAAACTCCTGGTGCTGATGCTCTAGTTCGTGAAGACATTTAGAATAATCCACCTCCACAAGATGACGCCTATGCTGAAGAAAGGCCTACCAATCCTGCCAGCCATACCGATCAGCCTGCCAGTCCTGTTCGGGTTGAGGAATCCACCCACCCTTCTGGAACTGTTGATAAACCGACAGTGCCAATGCAGAGCAGCGATTCCAAAGATGATGATGTTGTGATTACCGGCATTGGTCGCTCTGAACCGGGGAACTCTGCTACCTTAGCCAAGCATACTGCTAAGGAAGAAATCTCGGCCATAAAGGGCAAATGGGACGTTGATTCCTCAACGTATGCCGCTTTAAGCGCCCAAGATCTTTATTCTGGGTATCAGAACCGACTGTATACCAGTCGCGATTATGAAGCTGGCATGATCAGGATGATGAAAGAAAAACTTAAGGTAACTCTTGCGGTTCATTCTATTGCAACTTAGCTTCTCAATTTCTTCCAACCCGAGATGGTAAACCGAATCCTGCTGCCTTGACGACCAAGGTCCGATTTGATAAAACAGGGCTTCAACATAGGTCGTAACCAGAAAACATCATCAAATAACCATTAGCCCCCAAGTGCCAAGTTTAAATACTTGTATTAATCTTGGGACTTTTGTAATGTAAAAACATGCGTTAAGATCAAGTATGCATTAGCCCCCAAGTATCGAGCACATAACTTGCTTGTGTGGTTGATACTTCCAACCCGCGCAATATTTTCTGAACACTGCTGATGACTTGCTGTAGGAGGATCTGAAGACCAAAGAGAAACAAGTCTCGGACCTTCAGGAAATCCTAAACACCCAGCAGGCTGAAATTGCAAAAGCGAAGGAAGAATTGACCAATGCCTTAAACGTCATGGAACAGCTGAAAGAAAACCGCAAAAAGGAACAAGCTGATTGGGCTACTGAAAAGGCTCTTTTGATTAAAAGGGCTGAAAATGCCGAAGCTGCTCTCAAACCGGTGGTTGATGAATTATCCACCGTAAAGCGACAAATACACTCCATGACCTCTGCCGTCTTTGGTAAATTTCTTTTGATGCCCTTCCTCCAATTTGCACTTTGTCTGCTATATCCTATGTCCGGTTTGTAATCCATTTTTGAAACACTGCAGGCACACGTATTGGACACTTGGGTTCTGATGTGCGGATGAAACTCAAAGCTGCTTATACTTTGATTGAACAGTTGTATACCGGAGCACAGAGAGTTATCACCACTGCATCGCATAACAACCCCGCACCGTCTCTGATTCAAGACACGTTAAAAAGGTTATCCATGCTTCCTGCCCGGATTGAGGAGTTAAAAAGATCAGCTGCTCGAACCGGAGCCATCACTGCCTTGATCCGGGCCAAAGCGTGGGTACCAGACTTTGATCCTGTCGAAGCGGCACAAGGATATCCCAGCTTGAAAGAAGACGGTTCAGATTTCGGCGAAAATGACTTGAGGGCGATAAACCGGGCGGTGCGCCCCCTAGCTTGTCAATTGGCTGAAGAAGCAGATCTGACACATTATCAGGCCCAATATGATAACCAGAACAAGCGAGTAGCTGCCCCGATCCCTGAAGCGGAAAACCTTATTCCTCCAATCCGTAAGCATACCTACGCCCCTGACATTGAACCGTCTTTGCTGATTCATGAAGAAGCTGTCTTTCAAGCGTTAATGGGAATCGACTGGACCACTGCTGATTTCCAGCCAATGGGTAGCCATGAGAAGGCTGAAGCGGCGCAAGATGATCCACAACCTTCGAACCGAGGCGGCGAACAGGCGTAATCAAAGCTCCGGTTCACCTTAATTGGTGACATTAATCTGTCAAAAAAACAATATATTCAGGCACTACGCTGCCTTGTAATGAGATAGTTAATACCTCTGCCTTTGAATGCGCCTTTGTACACGGGTACTGATGCCCTTGCCATGACTTTTTCCAACTTGTGCTTCCTGTCTTTACTGGGTACAAAGGACGGTCTTTCGACCATACGGACCGTGCTGCGCCTTTGCCAAACCGGGCAACTTGCCTCCGGGTTAAAAAACGGACCAGGCTGTGTCAGCTGAATCGGTTTAAAAGTATTTGTCGTTCCAAAGAACAAAAACACCACGAGAAGGAAGATAACAAACAACCAAATACGAGAGGAAACGCAATAGTAAAACGCATGCAAATGGTGGTTGCTATGAACCGTTCAGAAGGCGTTACCATCGTCAAGACAAAAAAAAACCAAGCCCCCAAGGGGTGTAGCTACGGTTTAAGTCGACTAGGTTCCTAACTGAATCGTGGCAAATATGCCGGTCAAATGGCATTGCATTGGTTCGGATTCGACCAAGCCCCCAAGTGACTCAGTGGCCTAGGGCCGATCAAGTGGCATTGCATTGGTTCGGACACGACCAAGCCCCCAAATGACTTATTGGCTGTTTAAAAGCCGATTAGAAGGCATTACCATCATCAAGACATGACCGAGCTCCCATAAGGTGTAACTACGGTTCAAGTCGATTAGGTCCCCAACTGACTTAGTGGCAAACGTGCCAGCCAGAAGGCATTACCGTCGTCAAGACATGACCAAGCTCCCCGGAGGTGTAGCTACGGTTCAGGTCGACTAGGTCCCCAACTGACTTTGTTGATCTTCTGTGAAGCGACCTCAAGGGGTAAACCGGAGGTTGCCCTAAAGCGAATCAACTCCGTGTAACCACGCATGATGTGAAGAAAAACAGAGACCCCGCTTTACTCGAGGCTCCGGTTAATTATATTGATCATAATATATACATGGTCATGATATGTACATAAGCAGAGCCCAGGGCTCATGTATAGTAAGGTCGAAGATGAGCTATGTTCCACGGCCTGCTGGTCTCCTCCTCTGATGTGCGTGAATCTTTGCGCTCTCGAATATCAATCAGGTAGTATGACCCATTATTCAGATTCTTGCTGACCACAAAAGGTCCTTCCCAAGGCGGGGATAATTTATGCATATCAGACTGATCCTGGATGAGCCGGAGCACCAAATCCCCCTCCTGAAAGGTTCTGATTCTAACCCGACGGCTGTGGTAACGGCGAAGATCTTGCTGGTAAATCGCTGAACGGGCAGCTGCTAAGTCACGTTCCTCCTCCAACAAATCAAGAGCGTTCTGCCGTGCCTTCTCGTTGTCCGCTTCAACATAAGCTGCCACACGAGGTGAATCATGTCGTATATCACTTGGGAGAACCGCCTCTGCTCCATAGACCATAAAAAACGGCGTAAACCCCGTGGATCTGTTAGGCCTGGTGTTGATGCTCCATAATACAGACGATAGCTCCTCAACCCAACAACCCGGCGTCCTCTGCAAAGGGACCAGAAGCCGGGGTTTGATACCTCTCAAGATCTCTTGATTCGCTCGTTCTGCTTGACCATTAGATTGTGGGTGAGCTACAGAAGAAACATCAAGCCGTATATGCTCACGTGCGCAGAACTCTTTCATGGCACCTTTGGATAGATTGGTACCATTATCTGTGATGATGCTGTGTGGAAAACCAAACCGGAAGATCACCTTCTTTATAAACCGAACCGTCGTGGCCGCATCACATTTACTGACAGGTTCTGCCTCCACCCACTTTGTAAATTTGTCAACCGCCACCAATAGGTGGGTCTTCTTATCTTTGGAACGTTTAAAAGGCCCAACCATATCGAGCCCCCAAGTCGCAAACGGCCAAGTAATTGGAGTCATCCTCAATTCTTGAGCCGGTATGTGCGCTCGTCTAGAAAATTTCTGGCAACCATCACATAGCCTGACCAGGTCTTCTGCATCAGCATGAGCAGTTAACCAGTAGAAACCGTGGCGGAACGCTTTAGCCACCAATGATTTTGAACCGGCGTGGTGGCCACAATCCCCTTCATGTATTTCACGTAATATTTCGCACCCCTCCTCAGGGGATACGCACCGTTGCAGCGCTCCTGACACGCTGCGATGATGTAGCTCCCCTTTGAGAGTGGTCATAGACTTGGACCGCCGTACTATCTGCCGAGCCAAGATTTCGTCGTCTGTCAACTCACCCCGGTTCATATATGCCAGATAAGGAAGCGTCCAATCCGGGATGACGTGAAGAGCCGCCACTAACTGAGCCTCCGGATCAGGAATAGCCAACTCCAATTCCCCGGGGAGCTGTACCGATGGGTGATACAATACATCCAAGAAAACATTGGGTGGGACCGGTTTATGCTGAGAGCCCAAGCGGCTTAAAGCGTCCGCTGCCTCATTCTTTCTGCGGTCCACATGGTCCACTTGATAGCCTTTGAAATGCCCTGCCACCATATCTACTTCACGACGGTATGCAGCCATGAGCGGGTCCTTAGAATCCCAGGTGCCAGATACTTGCTGAGCCACTAGATCCGAATCACCAAAGCACCTAACTCGGCTCAGATTCATCTCTTTAGCCATCCGAAGACCATGAAGCAAAGCTTCATACTCAGACGCATTGTTTGTACAGGGGAACATTAAACGGAGGACATAACAAAACTTGTCTCCTCATGGGGAAGTTAAAACGACTCCAGCCCCCGAGCCTTCCAATTGTCTGGATCCGTCAAAATGAATAGTCCAATATGTGTTATCTGGCTTCTCCTCAGGTGCTTGTAACTCTGTCCAATCATTTATGAAGTCGACAAGTGCTTGTGACTTTATGGCCGTCCGGGGTACGTATCTTAAAACGTGCGGCCCAAGCTCGATGGCCCACTTGGCAATCCGACCGGTCGCCTCCCGGTTCTGTATGATGTCACCCAACGGAGCGGAACTGACCACCGTGATGGGGTGCCCTTGAAAATATTGCTTCAGCTTCCGGCTTGCCATAAAAACACCATATACCAGCTTCTGCCAATGCGGATACCTTTGCTTGGACTCGATAAGCACTTCGCTGATATAGTAAATCGGATGCTGAACCAGATGCTCCTTCCCAGCCTCCTTGCGTTCTACCACAATCGCCACGCTGACCGCTCTGGCGTTTGCATCAACGTATAACAGCAGTGGCTCTTTATCAACGGGGGCTGCCAACACTGGCGGATTGACTAACTGTCGTTTCAAATCCTCAAACGCTTTATCAGCCTCCGGACTCCAGACAAATTGATCTGTCTTCTTGAGCATTTGATACAAGGGGATCGCCTTTTCACCGAGGCGGCTGATAAACCGGCTTAACGCAGCAATCCGCCCGGCCACGCGCTGGACATCATTGACGCATTTCGGTTTGGCTAGGGAGGTGATGGCTGTGATCTTTTCCGGATTGGCCTCAATTCCTCTATGGGACACTAAGAATCCCAACAATTTGCCTGCAGGTACACCAAAAACACATTTAGCTGGGTTGAGCATCATTTGGTACACCCTCAAGTTATCGAAGGTTTCCTTCAAATCGTCAACTAGGGTCTCCTTCTTTCGTGACTTGACCACAATGTCATCCACATAGGCATGTACATTACGACCAATCTGTTCATGGAGGCAATTTTGCACACACCGCTGATAAGTAGCCTGCGCACTCTTGAGCCCGAAGGGCATAGAAACGTAGCAAAAGGCTCCAAAGGGAGTAATGAACGCTGTCTTCTCCTGGTCCTTAACTGCCATCTTGATCTGATGATAACCCGAATAGGCATCCAAAAAACTCAAACGCTCGCAACCTGCCGTAGCATCAATGATTTGATCAATACGGGGGAGAGCAAAAGGATCCGCTGGACAAGCTTTATTCAAATCTGTGTAATCCACACACATGCGCCAGGTGCCGTTTTTCTTAAGAACCAGC
Organism: Aegilops umbellulata; assembly: GCA_032464435.1. Classification (NCBI taxonomy): domain Eukaryota; kingdom Viridiplantae; phylum Streptophyta; class Magnoliopsida; order Poales; family Poaceae; genus Aegilops; species Aegilops umbellulata. The sequence goes on from CP136057.1 coordinate 413,003,092, forward strand.
ACTGGATTAGCAAGCCACTCGGGATGAAAAACCTCAATAATAAAACCAGCTGCCAGGAGCCTGGCTACTTCCTCACCAATCGCTTTACGTCTTTCTTCGTTAAACCGGCGTAGGAACTGTTTTAACGGTTTATACTTAGGATCCACATTAAGAGTGTGCTCAGCGAGTCGCCTTGGTACACCAGGCATGTCGGACGGCTTCCATGCAAAGATGTCCCGATTCTCACGGATGAACTCGATGAGCGCGCTTTCCTATTTTGGATCCAAGTTTGCACTGATGCTGAACTGCTTGGACGAATCGCCCGGTACGATGTCAACAAGCTTAGTTTCAGCAGCTGATTTGAACTTCAAGGCCGGATCGTGGTCCTTAGTTGGCTTCTTTAATGAAGTCATGTCCTCAGGATCAACATTGTCTTTGTACTGCTTTAGCTCCTCCGTAGCACAAACCGATTCTGCATAAGTCGCATCTCCTTCCTTGCATTCCAAAGCGATTCGACGGCTCCCATGAACCGTTATAGTGCCCTTGTAACCCGACATCTTGAGTTGCAGATATACATAGCAGGGCCGTGCCATAAATTTTGCATAGGCCGGTCGTCCGAACAAAGCGTGGTATGGACTTTGGATTTTAACCACTTCAAACGTCAGCGTCTCTGATCTGGAATCATGACTATCGCCGAAGACCACTTCAAGGGCTATCTTACCAACAGGGTACGCAGACTTGCCAGGCACCACCCCGTGGAACACCGTATTGGTCGGTTTGAGATCCTTATCCACCAGTCCCATGCGACGGAAGGTTTCATAATACAAGATGTTAATGCTGCTCCCTCCGTCCATGAGTACCTTGGTGAGCTTGTAACCTCCCACCTGAGGCGCCACCACCAATGCTAACTGACCCGGATTATAAACCCTGGGAGGATGATCTTCTCGGCTCCATATGATTGGTTGTTCCGACCAGCGTAGATAGTGAGGCGTGGCCGGTTCAACAGCACTAACTGCCCGCCTCTGAAGCTTTCTATCCCGTTTATCCAAGCTTGTAGTAAAAACATGATACTGTCCACCACTCAACTGTTTCGGGTTGCTCTGATAACCTGATTGCTGCTGTTGCTGCTGGCTGTAACCACTTTGATTACCTTGATTATTTTGGCTGTTCTGTCCGCCCGGATTACCATGGAACCCTGGACCGGAATTTCCGCCGCCGTACACTGATCCGGAACCTGAACCGCCGCCAGAGTCGTGATCATATTGGAAAATGTTTGAGCTTTTGAATTCCTTCATGATGTAACAATCCTTCCAAAGATGGGTTGCTGGCTCCTCTTTTGTTCCGTGCTTCGGACAGGGCTGGTTTAAGAAAAAGTTCAAACGCTCCGGATTAGGACCGGGATTTCCGCGAAAACCTGGCTGTTTCCCCTTACGTCGCTGGCCCTTATTCTGTGCACTGGTGTTGGCCACAAAATCCACGCTCCCATCCGGTTTACGCTTACCTCCGCCTCCATTGCCTGTTGGTTGATGCTACTGGCCTTTGGTATTGCTATTCTTCCTTCCCTTCCCTGCTTTGTCGTCACCAGAATCAGGATCCTTGGTACTGTCAGAATCCGCATACTTCACTAAAGCGGTCATGAGCGTTCCCATATCCGTGCAATCACGCTTCATCCGGCCTAACTTTAGCTTCAAAGGGCCAAACCGACAGTTGCCTTCCAACAGCACCACGGCGGTGTCTGCGTTGATGCGATCTGACGAGTGGAAAACTTCCGATACCCGGCGTACCCAATGGGTAGTTGACTCCCCTTCTTGCTGAACGCAAGCTGCTAGGTCAACTATCGACATTGGCTGTTTGCACGTGTCCTTGAAATTCTTGATAAACCGGGCTCGCAACTGGGCCCACGAACTAATGGAATTAGGCGGTAGGCTCTTTAGCCAAGTCCGGGCCGTCCCTTCTAACATCATGGTAAAATACTTCGCACACGCCGTGTCATCCACATCCAGCATCTCCATAGCCATCTCATAGCTCTCCACCCATGTCTCCGGAGGCTGATCCGCCGTGTAGTTTAGTACCTTGCGGGGGCCTTTGAAGTCCTTAGGCAGGCGTACGTTGCGCAAAGCGGGAACGAGGCACGGTACTCCCAAAGAACTAGAAACCACCCCCGGTTCAATCGTAGCATTTGGGAAGATAGGTGTATGCTGACGAGCCTGATGCCGCGCCGCTAATCCGGCCTCCTGCGCACGGGCGCGATCCACCATCTCCTGAGCATTGTCGACGCCAGCCGGATTGTTGCCGCGGAGCGCTTCACGCCTGGCATTACTTGAAACAGTCGGCTCCTCCATGCGCCTACCATAGCTCCTGCTGGGGCGAGGGGTGGAGTGAATCCGATCACGGCTTTGCGAATATGCTTCTTGTTGGGCCAAAGCGGTCCTAAGGAGCTCCTTGACTCGGCGTGTCTCTACATCCTGCGGTGAATCGCCTTCGATCGGAATGGCTTCCAACCGAGCTGCCGCCGCAACGAGGTTATCCATCGGGTTGGAATAATGGCCCGATGGTGTTGGCACGGCCTGTGGTGTACCAGTGTTGTGACGAGGCAGGTTTATTATACGGTGCTGAACCGGGGCGCCAACTGTTGCTTCCGCACGGTTTACCCCCGGCGGATTATTGGCCCCCGCCCCAGGGGTGTTGAAGAGATTTCTGGCATCGAGGGCTGGGGGCAATCGAGATCGGAATTTCCTCTTCAGGACTTCCTGAGATGCATTCTGGTCCATCATGAGCCTGTAAGCCTGTGCATCTAAAGCGGCACGCTCTGCCGCCATCCTGGCCTCTTCTGCCGCCAGCCCCGCTTTAGCTTGAGTGATATGTTCTCTCACTTTGGCAATCTCGGCATTGTGAACCTCCTGATCCACCGGGCTGGCTTCCGCCATTAGCACTGCCAGTGCGTCAAACAGATCTGACAATACTTGGGCTGGTGAGTCCGCAGGGCCCCCTGCCCGCGCAGCTGTTGCCACTGCCGATCCGGAGATCACTGCTGCCGCAGTTGATGAATGTGGCGCCGCCTGTGTTCCAGCCATGAAGATCCCAACTCGATTGGGCAGACCAGAGGGGTCCGGAATACTGTCGCCATCGGAGCTGCCCCCAATCCGATCATCTTGCAGCCGGTATAGAGACTCGGTTTCCCCGATTGACGTTTCATCGCCGGAGTAGATGGCGGTTTCGCCACCGGATTCGGATCCTTCCTCGTAGCTTCCTCCGTGGATGACTCCCACGAAGGCGCGCTTCCTGGTCGGTTTAACCAGGGTCGATCTCGTGCACTGAGCTGTCTCGACGAGGTCGGTGCAGACGCCCAGCTCGGGGCCCGGTTCACCGATCTTGCCGATGAAAACATGGATGCCGCCAAAAGGGACCCGGTACCCGTACTCGATCGAGCCAGCGTCGGGGCCCCAGCCTGTGCTGTCGATGTAGAGTTTTCCGCGACGACTTTTGGTCATCCGGCCCACAGCGTAGCCCTCGAGTCCTTCAAAGCGGCCCTCCAAGTACTTGAAACCATCTCGCGATAGCCCCACGGTGGGCGCCAACTGTCGTGGATTTGTCACGGCAGATGTCCTAGCGAAAGGACTTAGTCGTGGAGCCATCTCAACGGGTTAACTTGAAGGGGTTAAAACGGACGCGAGGACACAGTGTTATACTAGTTCGGCCCCTTCGATGAAGGTAAAAGCCTACGTCCAGTTGTGATGGGATTGATGTGTTTCGAGGGCTAGGGAGCAATAAGCTTCGCCTAAACCTCGAGTTGTTGTTGTCTGTCTCTAAACCGTCGTCGGGTCGTCCCCTTATATACACGGGTGACGCCTGTCGGTCTACAAAATCCCAACCTCCGGTTCATAAACGTGCCCGGGTTGGTCTCTCTATTCTTAACTTACAATGCAAGTTTACCTCAGGCCGGTTTACGGCCATAAACCTTTAAACCGATTATAGGCCTTGGTCCCTTCTATTTCTCCTTGGGCTTTAACATCTTGGGTCCATTGACGGAGCTAACCCGGGCCCTGTAGGCCGGTTTACCCCAAATAGCAATATCCCCAACAGCAGGTGCCAAATATTGCAATGTATTTATTTGGCCAAGTTCCACATTTTACAGAACTCCTTTTGGCAGCTCAAATATTGCATAACATTTATTACTGTAAAAAAAAGAAATTAAAAAGGCCACTGTGCACTGGCCTGAGTGCACAGTGCCTAGGGCCCAACCCACGACGGCCTCCTCCTCCTCCCCCTGTTCTCTGTTCAAGCGACCGAGGCACGCCCGCCGTCGCCGCCGAACCCACCTCGCCGACTATGCTGCTACAGGCGCCGCGGGTGGATAAGGATCCACCTCTCCTCATCCACTTGCCCCCTCTCTCGCTCTCTCCCCCTCCCTGGTCCTCTGTGCTCTCTCCCCTCCAGATCCTCCTCACCCGCGCCTCTCCGTTGCCGCTCACCGCACTCCACCGCGGCCACCGGCCGGCCTTCGCCTCGCCGACGTGCCCCCAGGTGCTGCCTCGACCTCCACATCCGCCCCGCCGGGCCGCACGGACTGGGACAGCCCCGCCGCACCGCCACGACCTCGCCTTCGCCCTCGGCTCCGACGAACGCCGCCGCCTCGAATCCACGCCACTGCTGCTCCTTGTCACCCAACGGGCCACCGTGTGCCCCAAGGTGAGCTCCGACCCCCTTTTTCCCTCTCCTCGCGCGTCTCCACCTCCACCGTAGCTAGCTCGCCCGCAAGCCGAGCTCCGCCGTCCGCCATTGACGTCATAGGGCTCGCCACCGAGCTCCTCCGCTCGAGCTAGTATCTCCGACGAGCTCCTGGAGCGTCGTAGACCTCGCCCAGCTGCTTTGTTCGCCAAAACATGCACTGCAACGCCAATCCCGACGAGGTCCCGAACCCTAGCGCCGCCTCCACTCGTCGCCGACACAGTTCTGGTCACCACCGCATCCAACCGACCACACCATGCGGCGTGGCTTCGTCTCCTTGTTGGAACGCGCCAAGTCCCGGGACAAATGACCCCCTGTGCTTATTCTCGACGAAGTCTGGCGAGCCCCGCCGCTGTTTTGGTCGCCGCCGGCGAAACCCCAACGCTGCCGACGTGGCACACCTGGGGCCCGCCTCTGGGTCACTGTCCGTGGGCCCCCTGGCCCAAGTTGACCATGTTGACCATGGTCAACTGTGCTGACTGGGCACACAGTGTCTCTGACACGCGGGCCCCATCGCGTATTTCGTTAAATAAACATTTTTCTAAAAAAAAGATTAATTAAAACGATAGTTAAATTAGTTAGTTAGTTAGTTAGTACTAACTAGTCACTAACTACTGGGGCCCACGCCCCCTTACTAACCCTGTTAGTTTAGTTAAGCCTCTGTTAGACAGTGAGGCTGACAGGTGGGTCCCACGTGTCAGTTTGACTGGTCAGCAGAGCTGACGCAGTGCTGACGCAATAAACCTTTTCTGCTTTCAAAATAATTCAGAAATTGGTTTAAACTTTGAAAATCCGTAACTTTTAAACCGTAGCTCGGATCGTAAAAGTTTATATATGAAAAACGCCCAGAAAAACGAGACGAGTCAAAATACGCGGTCCATTCATCTGTCACATGCCCATAGCATGCTGAACATGGGACATTCCCCCTCCGTTCATCTGTCTGACATAGGTCTGGAACCGGGAAAACATTCCCGGTTGAATTTCCCCCTCTCCTGAATCGTGTAGCCTTACGTTAGGTCACACCCGACACAGCTTATTGCCATGTATGCCTTGTGATGCTATGCTTGCTTAATATTTATTGTTTCTTCCCCCTCTTCTCTCCGGTAGACCCTGAGACCGATGTCGCCCCTGTGATCGTCTACGTTGACGACGTCCCCTCCTTGCCAGAGCAACCAGGCAAGCCCCCCCTTTGATCATCCCGATATCGCCCATTCCATTCTCTCATGCTTGCATTAGATTTTGCTACTATTATTGTTTGCTCCTATTCTGATGCATAGCCTGCTTTTGTATCTGCTGTTGTACCTTATCTGCTTATCCTAAACTACTTAGTATAGGTTGGTTAGTGATCCATCAGAGACCCCCACTTGTCCTTGTTGCCCCTGCTTCATCATCGCCGACTCGATCTACGTGATCGAAGACCAGGTCCCGACACCGCACATCACTTCCCCTTAGTTGCTCGACACTACTTGGTTACTATCGAGTACCGAGGGTGAACCTCTTCAGCACTTCTGATGTTAACCCTGTAGTGTAGTCATTCGGTCGTGGTCATCGAGGGTGATTTCCTCCTTAACCACTTCTAGGGTGAACCTCCTCAAGTGTGAACCTCGAGGGTGGATCCTCTTATGTTCACCTTGATGATTACATTGAGTGGAATTCACCGGGGGTGATTCCTCGGGCCTTCCCCTTGATGTTTGGACACACGGTTACTATGGTTACTATGGCTTTGCACTGGACCCTGTTACTAAAGACGGGTTGTCCCTGAGGGGTACCCGCGCGAGCTCAATTGCGAGTGATGTCGAGTCGGGCAGACCTGGAAGGTGCCTGCGAGATAATTACGAGGCGTGGCCGGGCTTTCCTAGCCCTTGCCGCAAGTCCTCGACACGGGGCAACGGGGTCACATCTTTCGTGAGTCTCTGCTTGTTACCGCGCGTTCCGAATCCAGTACGATTTGGATATTTGATCCGAGGGGCCTCTGGCCTGATAGCACTAACCATCACATGGGCATAGTATGGGCGTTCTGCGTCGTATACATCAGCCGAAGCTTAATAGACGTCAGCGACTGAGCGGCGCGCGCCGGGTTGGACTGCGTAAGCGCCTGCCTTGTTGAAGGAGGTAGCTAGGTCTGCTCACCGGCCGCCCTCGCAACGTGCAGGAGTTCTCGGGGAGATGGCCCATGACCCCTGGGGGCATAGGTTTAGTCCGGCATGCTGGCCTCTCTATTAAGCCTAGGTCGGGTTGCAGCGTATTGTTTGGCCGAGGCCGGGCATGACCCAGGAAAGTGTGTCCGGCCGGAGTTAATCAAGCGTGGTGGGTAAGTTGGTGCACCCCTGCAGGGAAGAAAACATCTATCGATAGCCTGTCCTACGGTAACGGACACTTGGAGTTGTATCCCGATCGATACAACTAGAACTAGATACTTGTGATGAGAACTGGATGGTGATGAGTAATGGATTGTGATGACAACTGGATAGTATGGCTCTGAGATTTCTTTCTCGCAGGGAGTCGAGAAAGGATCTCCGGCCGAGGTTGATAACACTTCTACTACTTTACCTTATGCTATTCTACTCCCTCCTGTTGCTGCAAGATGGTGGGTTCCAGAAGATGCTAGTCTTCGATAGGACTAGGCCTTCTCTCTACTCTGGCATTTCTGCAGCCCAGTCCACATATACAGCCTTCCTTTGATAATGATGCATTTGTAGTGTAGATCCTTGCTTGCGAGTACTTTGGATGAGTACTCACGGTTGCTTTGCTTCCCTTTTTCCCCCTTTCTTCTTCTTTTCGGTTGATGCAACCAGATGTCGGAGCCCAGGAGCTAGAAGCCACCACCGATGCCTACTACTACGTGAAGACCGCCGACGACCAAGAGTAGTTAGGAGGCTGCCTGGCAGGAGGCCTTGCCTTTTCGATCGAAGTTGCTTTTGTGCTAGCCTTCTTAAGGCAAACTTGTCTAACTCATGTCTGTACTCAGATATTGTTGCTTCCGCTGACTCTTGTGTTTGTGAGCTTATGTATTCGAGCCCTCAAGGCCCCTGGCTTGTAATATAAAGCTTGTATTATTTTAATTTGTGTCTAGAGTTGTGTTGTGATATCTTCCCGTGAGTCCTTGATCTTGATCGTACACATTTGCGTGTATGATTAATGTACGATTGAATCGAGGGCGTCACAAGTTGGTATCAGAGCCGACTGCCTGTAGATAGCCCCCGTTCCAACTCCTTGGCCGAAGTTGAGTCTAGTACTTGAAAACGGTTTTACTAACATGGTAGTGTGACTTACGGGCCCACGTTGCCAATTGGGTGGCATTAGGATCTTTTATTCCTCGTCTATACTCTGGGACTCCGATCTCTCGTCTATTCGGGTTAAACATTTTACTAACTCTGACATTAGGTTCACGTACCCACTTCCTCCCGGAGAGCCCCGACATTACCAATGATCGCTTGTTTCGCCAGAAGATTCGGCGGATACTCCTCGATGTTTCCTGAGATCCTGTGCCCACTGCTTTGCAGTTCCTGACCACCGATAAGTCCCCATGGATAACATCGTTGCAGTTTGTACCATCATCCCCAGTTACTCTTGTTGTTAGAAGTTACCCCTAGTACTCTCCATTGTTCCAAGAATCCTTTGTGCCTTCTGCTTTGGAGCTTCTTTTCACACTGTGGATAATTCACTTAATCGGGGTTCGTTCGTCCCCAGTTGTTCATATGGTTTCCAAAATTCTTCGAAATGCTATTCGATCTCCCGAAGATCCTCTGCAGCCTATTGCTCCTGAAAGTCTTGTCAGCCTGCTTTATGGATTCATCCATATATATCCAATATTCATTAGCATTCCTTGTCATTGTCATTCTGAGTATACTGATTCTATATGAATAATAATAATCCATATCTTCCGTCGATTCCTAGAATTCATCTTTCGGCTCAGAAGTCATTCCGAATATGAGTTGGTTCTTGGCCAGTCGAGTTATGATCGATTGTGCCTCTAAGTCTATTATACTTACTCATCTTTAATCAGAGCATCTGATTCTGATCCCTCGATTTGGAAATCATAATTCCTTTGCATTTGAGCTTGAATTAGTCAATTGTTTATATAATCAGATCTCCTTGCATTCTTTCTTCTTCTGGGTGAGTATCAATTCTCACATCAGATCTTTTATGGACCGCCATACCCTTGGTTTGATTATTATCCGACAATGTCCTTCATATTCATTAAACTGGTGAGTTTTCCCCTGACACATAATGCCTTTGGTAATTTCTATCATCCGCTTTTGTCAAACATGCTCTGCTTTCGAGCTGGTATATTTTAATCCTGAAGTTAGTGGTATATGTTCCAAAGATACCCCTACGGGTTGAACCTTTGCCTTTCCTAAATACGTGTGAACTCGAAAGAGATGTGAGTCATACTCTTCTGGTGCTTCACCAGATAAATCTTTCGCACAACAAATTCTTCGAAAACGAGGAGTGAATGAAAGGTTATGCTTTGAAGAAGTGGGAGTCGACCTTGAATCTTTGTGTTCATGCCCATGGACCTAATGTGGACCTTATCATGGAAGCTTCTTGTGATATAATAATCCCCTTATTATAAGTTCATATGGTATCTATGTTTGGTCCTCTTCAACTGTGGTTCTCACCTTGATTGTTCCCCTTTGGTTCCATTTCTCGGACAAGTTAAAGCACTCGTCTTCTACAGATCAATGCAGCTCCGCAACCTTTATTTTGATCTTCCTTCGAGTATTACCCTTCGGTACCTCGAGAATAACAAAGAACCGTGTTGCTTCCTACGAGTCTTCATTTGCTATTGCTTCTCTTCGATGTCAGATTTCCCCGGGTTTTGAGTTGTTAGTCACTCGAGAACGCCGATAAGTGAATCGATTCCACACTCCGATTCTATAACTCTTAAGTAATTTTTGTTGCTTACGAGTTTAATAATCCTTCAAGTCATTCCTAGCCTAATCGGCTGTATCATTACCGTGCTAAATTTTAACTGTGCTACCTGGTCCATCTTCCCGGAGCACAATTTTCGATGATGAGCTAAGCCTATGTCGATCTTCCTCGTCATATCATTTCGCCTTGAACAACAAACTTGATTTCGAGTTTGTGTCGTACCCGTGGTTCCAATAACCTTTCGCTTCAGCATTCCTTTGACTTGATGTCATCGCCGATCGATTACATCTTCATGAAATCTCTCGACAAATGTGTCGTGATCATCATCAGCATTCTGAGCTCTTCCAGGATATCAATCGAATTCATGATGAGAAATACAATCCTTGCCCCTCGATGATTTGTGTTATCATCGACAACATTCTTGCCTTCCCCAACACAAACTTGTTCATATAATTTTGGAAATACCTCCTTTTTGGCACGTCGATGGGTTGTTGCTGAGCCCGTCGGCCACACCCTCATCTTTTCCTTGCTGGAATTGTATGACTTACTTTTCTAAGTTGTTTCCAATGGATCCTTTGTGTTCCCAAGGTTTGCCCTTTACCTGGTGACCATGTCAATGCTATCCAAAAGTATGACCGTGTTACTCCGAACATTGAAGGCGCAATGATAAATGTTTCTTAGTCTATTATCCAGACACCGTTGTATGGGTAAACATCATGATTCTTCTTGCCCCATTAACTAAATGGATAAGTACTTGATGTCCTGTCATGTATATCATGCTCTGTTTGTTCTTGGGAAGCATATACTCTAATACTTTTGTATCGGCCCCCTTTTCATTTCCATTGGTCTGGTTAAAATAATAACCACATTTCCCTTCCCATTGTTTTGTTTAACCTTTCTTGTGATCTGTATGATCTAAGCAGTAACAGTTCCAATTTGTCAGTAATACCTTGTTATCATTGTTGTAGACATTCCGGTAACCACCGATGGACGAGAACTTTGTCTATTGGTCCGCCCCCTTCAACGAGCAGGAAAATAGTTCTATTCGTCCCTCGCCCTTGGTACCAACATTGTTGACAACATGACCGATAGTCTATCATCTGACATGCCTTTCTATCGGCCCCCTTTCTACTTTTAACCCACATGGTGGGCTCATAACCCACAGTTCCGCAGGATCGGAACCTAACTCTCATGTATATCCTTTATTCCGAAGTATCATTTGCTCTTGGCCTTGTGTATTGTCACGAGCCACCGTCCGAGAGATGATCTATTCCCGATGCTCTGAACCCCCTTCTCACACTCTATTCAGGTATCGATCGTTTGTCCATTCACTTGAAACTTCCTATTGTTCCTTCGTACTTTGCTCTCGGTGTTTATTAAGTTTCAACTCGAGAGATGCTTCTGCCTCATTCCCTGAATTGTTCACCAGATAATTAACCCTTTAAGGGTCCGTTCTCCCGAAGTTACCCCTTACTCCACCGCTAAAATCTCGGGACGAGATTTCTTGTAGCGGAGGAGATTTGTAACGCCCGGATAATCAAAGGTACAGTAATCCCCTACTAATGATGCCAAGTCATCAGTGTTACTGCTGCTAATCTCACGTTGATTCAAAACCAATTCAAATTCAATTTTAAATTCAAGTCAAATAAATCATTTCTCCAAACAGTAAAACAAAAATGTTCGTTGGGTTGCAAATATTCACTAACTAAATGTCATGAGTGGTTCAACATCATTTGAGGTAGCTAATTTCCCCTGGGAATTAAAGCAGTTCCAAATAAGCATTTTTAATGCTTTTCTGTTTGTGAAAAATCCAAATCAATTCAAACTCCTCCCAAACCTGTTATGGCAGGTGCCAAATATTGTAATGTATTTATTTGGCCAAGTTCCACATTTTACAGAACTCCTTTTGGCAGCTCAAATATTGCATAACATTTATTCCTGTGAAAAAAAGAAATTAAAAAGGCCACTGTGCACTGGCCTGAGTGCACAGTGCCTAGGGCCCAGCCCACCACGGCCTCCTCCTCCTCCCCCTGTTCTCCGTTCAAGCGACCGAGGCACGCCCGCCGTCGCCGCCGAACCCACCTCGCCGACCATGCCGCTACAGGCGCCGCGGGTGGATAAGGATCCACCTCTCCTCCCCCTGGCCTCCTCATCCACTTGCCCCCTCTCTCGCTCTCTCCCCCTCCCTGGTCCTCTGCGCTCTCTCCCCTCCAGATCCTCCTCAGCCGCGCCTCTCCGTCGCTGCTCACCGCACTCCACCGCAGCCACCGGGCGGCCTTCGCCTCGCCGACGTGCCCCCAGGCACTGCCTCGACCTCCACATCCGCCCCGCCGGGCCGCACGGACTGGGACGGCCCCGCCGCACACCCACGACCTCGCCTTCGCCCTCGGCTCCGACGAACGCTGCCGCCTCGAATCCACGCCACTTCTGCTCCTAGTCACCCAACGGGCCACCGTGTGCCCCCAAGCTGAGCTCCGGCCCCTTTTTCCCTCTCCTCGCGCGTCTCCGCCTCCACCGTAGCTAGATCGCCCGCAAGCCGAGCTCCACCGTCCGCCATTGCCGTCATAGGGCTCGCCACCGAGCTCCCCCGCTCGAGCTAGTAGCTCCGACGAGCTCCTGGAGCGCCATAGACCTCGCCCAGCTCCTTCGTTCGCCAAAACACGCACTGCAACGCCGATCCCGACGAGGTCCCGAACCCCACCGCCGCCTCCACTCATCGCCGATGCAGTTCCGTAACCCCCGCATCCATCCGACCACACCACGCGGCGCGTCTTCGTCTCCTCGTTCGAATGCGCCAAGTCCCGGGCCAAATGACCCCCTGCGCGTGATTCCTGGCGAAGTCCGGCGAGCCCTGCCACTGTTTTGGTCGCCGGCGGTGAAACCCTGACGCTGCCGACGTGGCATACCTAGGGCCCGCCTCTGGGTCACTGCCCGTGGGCACCCTGGCCCCAGTTGACCATGTTGACCGTGGTCAACTATGCTGACTGGGCACACAGTGTCTCTGACACGCGGGCCCCATCGCGTATTTCGTTAAATAAATGTTTTTCTAAATAAAAACAATTAATTAAAACGATAGTTAAATTAGTTAGTTAGTTAGTACTAACTAGTCACTGACTGCTGGGGCCCACGCCCCCTTACTAATCCTGTTAGTTTAGTTAAGCCTCTGTTAGACAGAGAGGCTGACAGGTGGGTCCCACCTGTCAGTTTGACTGGTCAGCAGAGCTGACGCAGTGCTTACGCAATAAACCTTTTCTGCTTTCAAAATAATTCAGAAATTGGTTTAAACTTTGAAAATCCGTCACTTTTAAACCGTAGCTCGGATCGTAAAAGTTTATATATGAAAAACGCCCAAAAAAACGAGATGAGTAAGAATACCCGCTCCATTCATCTGTGACATGCCCCTAGCATGCTGAACATGGGTGAGGGAGTCCTGGATTAGGGGGTGTTCGGATAGCCGAACTATACCTTCAGCCGGACTCCAGGACTATGAAGATACAAAGTTGAAGACTTCGTCCCGTGTCCAGAAGGATCTTTTCTTGGCGTGGAAGGCAAGCTAGGTGTGCAGATATTCGAGATCTCCTACCGTTGTAACCGACTATGTGTAACCCTAACCCTATCCGGTGTCTATATAAACCGGAGGGTTGTAGTCCGTAGGACAACCATCATCATACACAATCATACCATAGGCTAGCTTCTAGGGTTTAGCCTCCTTGATCTCGTGGTAGATCCACTCTTGTACTACCCATATCATCAATATTAATCTATCAGGAGTAGGGTTTTACCTCCGTCGAGAGGGCCCGAACCTAGGTAAAATAAAGTGTCCCTTGTCTCCTGTTACCATCCGACCTTGACGCACAGTTCGAGACCCCATACCCGAGATCCACCGGTTTTGACACCGACATTGGTGCTTTCACTGAGAGTTCCTCTATGCCGTCGCGATCAGGAAGGAAGCATCTTCTCGTCTTTAAAGACGGCGCCATTACGAAGGGAGCCTTGGTTGTCGGCCAAACTCTCCGGCTAGGTGGTTTTCTCGCAACCGCCTGTTCGGCTGTTGCGCCGACGGTGACCTCCCGGGTCATCGAAAGCAACCTCCATGTCGGCTCAGAACTCGCCGAGCAATTGGATCCGATGGAGCTCTGCTCTGTAAACGAGCTCCTGGATCGTATCGCCGCAGTGGGCGTCGCCACAAATTACGACCAGGTTGGGTTTAAACCCGATCTGAGAGAAATTAACTCTCCCCAGGTCACCCACCACGTTGCTGTGGTGGAGACACAATGCGGCGACCCTTCGTCTATCTTACGGACTAGTTACGTCCGAATTCCCGAACCCTCCATGCCGGATATCCCTGCAGGGGAGGATACAATCCAAGACCCGATCTTAAAATCAGGCAAATCGGATCACATCCAAGACACCGGATCTCAGAATCCGGAAGTTCTTCGGCCTCCGAACAACAAACTGGGCGAGGTCTTAGATTCAACGACACCCGCCCACCCGATCTTAAGCGATCTTTCTAAATCAGGCTAATGCCCGAAGAATCAGTACATCATTACTAGGCCAGATTCCTCCTGGTTATGAACAGGATAAAGGACTGCCGCGAGGGAAACGGAATTTCAATCTTTTGCAGTAACTGCACGGACAAGGGAATACTCAACGCCATAAGTCATCGTAATATTACATACTTTGCTGACCTGGCGTCCATAGTACAAAAATACTATGCCATGGAAAGTGCTCGGAAAACCAAAATTGAATTTTGGGATAATCCGGCCCTGAATAGCAATCCCGTCCGAATCAAGAGGGCGCACCGCCGTAAGGCGCCCGGATTAAATGCTAAAAAATCAAAACACTCTAGGGGGCATGGAACCGTACTGGAGAAGTGGCTAGATGGACCCTGCAAGATTCACAGTGCAGAGGACGCCACCCCAACTCACAGCCTCAGGGCATGTTGGATACTCCGGCAGGTGGCCAAAATTGGCGAGGACCTCCTAATTCCAGAGGTCGAAGGAAACCAGCCCGAGAATTTCAGTTCAGTTCTCACAGTCTTTGAGACTTTCGCATCAAATAACATGCGAAAAAGAACACTCCGCAACCTCACTGAAGTCTATCAAGTAGCGACAATAAACCAATGGAGTAATACTGCTATCACCTTCGACGCGAGTGACGAGCCTAAAATTCGAGCAGCCAGGGCACCAGCCGCACTGGTCCTTAGTCCCATAGTGGACGGTTGTCGCCTCACAAAGGTACTGATGGACGGAGGCAGTGGATTGCACCTCATTTACGAGGAAACCCTCCAAAAGATGGAAATAGACTGGAACCGCATTCAGCGAAGCAGCACAACCTTTAGAGGAATAATCCCTAGTCAGGAAGCGCGCTGCACCGGAAAGATCACACTAGATGTGGTATTCGGCACACCGGGTAATTACAGGTCCGAACAGATCACGTTCCAGGTGGCCCCGTTCAGAAGCGGATATCACGCTATACTAGGACGAGAGACTTTCACAATTTTTCAAGCCATACCCCATTACGGGTACATGAAGCTTAAAATGCCTGGGCCAAACGGAATTATCACCCTCGCTAGTGATCCGGACATAGCACTCCGCGCCGAGAACAAGACAGCCGCACTGGCCCTCGAGGCACTATCCGAAACCTTAGCGGCCGAAGAACTGACTGCGCTGCGATCCACGGTAAATAGGGATGACGTGATACTCGATAAGAGATCCAAATCCACATCCTTCAAACCAGCGGACGAAATAGTCAAATTCTAGGTCCACCAAACGGACCCCAATAAAACAGCCTCCATCGGGGCACGACTGAACCCTGATGTAGACGCCGCACTGCGAGAGTTCCTACGAGAGAACTAGGACATTTTTGCTTGGCATCCCTCAGACATGCCAGGAATCCCACGCAGTTTGGCCGAACACAGCCTAAACATCCAGAAAGGATTCAAACCTGTCAAACAGGCTCTTCGGCATTTCTCCGAACCAAAGAGACAGGCTATGGGAGAGGAGCTAGCCAAGTTATTGGAAGCCGGATTCATTAGAGACATAAAACACCCGGACTGGCTAGCAAACCTGGTGATGGTACCAAAGAAGGACAAATCCTGGCGCCTGTGTGTCGATTTCAAAGACCTTAATAAGGCTTGCCCAAAGGATCCCTTCCCCCTCCCTCGAATAGATCAAATCATCGATGCCACTGCAGGACACGATTCGTTGTGCTTCCTCGACGCATACTTCGGTTACCATCAAATCAAGATGGCAGAATCAGACCAAGCCGCAACAACATTCATCACACCATACGGCCCATTCTGCTTCAGCACAATGCCCTTTGGGCTAAAAAACGCCGGCGCAACATATCAGCGCATGATTCAAACATGTCTGGCAAACCAGATCGGCAAAACAGTGGAGGCGTATGTAGACGATGTGGTCGTTAAATCAAGACATGTCGAATCTCTAGTAGATGACTTGAGGCTCACATTCGACAACCTCCGAAAATACGACATTAAGCTCAATCCGGAAAAATGCGTTTTCGGCGTTCCAGCCGGAAAGCTCTTGGGCTTCATTGTATCCGGTAGAGGAATTGAAGCAAATCCAGCTAAAATCCGAGCTCTGTCACAATTGGATATCCCAAAAGACCTCAAACAAATACAGAAACTCACCGGATGCATGGCGGCTTTAAGCCGCTTTATCTCCCGCTTGGGAGAAAAGGCATTGCCCCTTTACCGCCTCCTTAGGCGCACCGAACACTTCGAGTGGACAGACGCTGGCACAGCCGGACTCGAGGAAATAAAGGCCATCTTGGCAACAAACCCAGTCCTGGCCGCGCCGAACACTGGCGAACCCATGCTATTGTACATTGCCGCAACCCATCAAGTTGTTAGCGCAGTACTCGTCGTCGAGCAGGCAACGGACGGACACAAACTCCCCCTTCAAAGGACGGTTTACTATGTGTCCACTGTCCTCACACCATGCAAATCATGGTACCCGCATTACCAAAAGATCGCGTACGCAGTGTTTATGGCATCCCGGAAGCTACGACACTACTTTCAAGAGTGTTCTATAACAGTAGCCTCGGAAGTACCACTCAACGATATTATCAACAACCGTGATGCAACGGGCCGGATAGCAAAATGGGCCATAGAGCTCCTCCCATTCGACATAACCTACAAACCACGCGAGCCATTAAATCGCAAGTCCTAGCCGACTTCGTCGCCGAATGGACAGAGGCCGAACTCCCTAAAGAGTATGACACATATTCAAACTGGATCATGCATTTCGACGGCTCCAAAATGTTGGCCGAACTAGGGGCCGACGTCGTTTTGACGTCCCCTACAGGGGACACAGTCCAATATGTACTCCAAATTATGTACACGGACTCCAACAATGCAGCCGAATACGAGGCCCTTCTACATGGTCTCCGGATGGCAGTATCCATGGGCATTCAATGCCTGGAAGTACGCGGGGACTCAAACCTCGCGATATCCCAAATAAATGGCCACTTCGATGCCAAAGACCCAAAAATGGCAGCTTATCGCAATGTCGTTCTAAAAATGTCAGTTCGGTTCGAGGGACTGGAGTTTCACCATATAGCCCGAGAAAACAATCAGGCAGCAGACGTCCTGGCACGCATCAGAGCAAAACGAGATGCAGTCCCCCCCAACATCTTCTGAGAAAGATTATTCAAGCCATCTGTAGCATGGGAGGGGGAGCCCTCGGACAAAAGTCCGGACATAACCGCACAACCCGACGCCGAACAATCCGACATAATCGAAGGCCCTGCCACCGAAACAACACCTTCAGCCCACGTAATAATGACGGTCATCGCCCCGTGGACAGAACCATTCCTAGCCTACCTTACTAGGCAGGAACTCCCAGAGGACCAAAACGAGGCACGCTGCATAGTGCGGCGATCTAAATCCTATAAAGTCCACGAGGGAGAGCTATATAAGAAAAGCACTATAGGAGTCCTTCAAAGATGTATCTCCGAGGAGGAAGGGTGGAGTCTGTTGGCTGAAATTCATGCCGGACTCGGCGGCCACCACGCTGCAGCTCGGTCCCTTGTAAGCAAGGCTTTCCGTACGGGTTTTTATTGGCCGACGGCCCGAGTAGACGCTCATGACTTAGTCAAACGATGCGTCGGTTGCCAGCTCTTTGCAAATCAAAGCCATATGCCGCCCAACGCCCTCCGAACCATCCCCATCACTTGGCCTTTTGTGGTCTGGGGGCTTGATATGGTGGGACCCCTTAAGGGTGGAACCCACAAGAAAAAATACCTATTGGTCATGGTTGATAAATTCACCAAATGGATAGAAGCCAAGCCTGTTAAGACGGCCGAATCCGGACCCGTGATAGACTTCATATCCGGGGTCGTACAGCGTTACGGTGTCCCCCACAGCATTATCACCGATAACGGCACAAACTTCACCTCTGACGAAGTTAAGCTGTGGTGCAAAAACATGGGCATTAAGCTCGATTTTGCTTCTGTCTATCACCCACAAACTAACGGTCAGGTCGAACGTGCAAATGGTCTCATCATGAGCGGTATCAAACCCAGACTAGTGCGGTCCCTAAAGGAATCCAATGCGCACTGGGTAGAGGAGCTCGACTCCGTACTCTGGGGGCTGCGAACCACGCTGAATCGTACCACCGGATTCACACCATTCTTTATGGTATATGGCGCAGAGGCAGTTCTGCCCTGCGATATAATTCATGACTCACCTCGAGTGCGCATGTACGAAGAAAGAGAAGCCAAGCTTGATCGGCAGGACAACCTGGTGAAGGAAATATGCCCTAGAGGCAATAATAAAGTTATTATTTATTTCCTTATATATCATGATAAATGTTTATTATTCATGCTACAATTGTATTATCCGGAAACATAATACATGTGTGAATACATAAACAAACAGAGTGTCACTAGTATGCCTCTACTTGACTAGCTCGTTAATCAAAGATGGTTATGTTTCCTAACCATGGACAAAGAGTTGTTATTTGATTAACGGGGTCACATCATTAGTTGAATGATCTGATTGACATGACCCATTTCATTAGCTTAGCACCCGATCGTTTAGTATGTTGCTATTGCTTTCTTCATGACTTATACATGTTCCTTTGACTATGAGATTATGCAACTCCCGTTTGCCGGAGGAACACTTTGGGTGCTACCAAACGTCACAACGTAACTGGGTGATTATAAAGGAGTACTACAGGTGTCACCAAAGGTAGATGTTGGGTTGGTGTATTTCGAGATTAGGATTTGTCACTCCGATCGTCGGAGAGGTATCTCTGGGCCCTCTCGGTAATGCACATCACTTAAGCCTTGCAAGCATTGCAACTAATGAGTTAGTTGCGGGATGATGTATTACGGAACGAGTAAAGAGACTTGCCGGTAATGAGATTGAACTAGGTATTGGATACCGACGATCGAATCTCGGGCAAGTAACATACCGATGGACAAAGGGAACAATGTATGTTGTTATGCGGTCTGACCGATAAAGATCTTCGCAGAATATGTAGGAGCCAATATGGGCATCGAGGTCCCGCTATTGGTTATTGACCGGAGACGTGTCTCGGTCATGTCTACATTGTTCTCGAACCGTAGGGTCCGCACGCTTAAGGTTACGATGATAGTTATAATGAGTTTATGAGTTTTGATATACCGAAGGAGTTCGGAGTCCCGGATGAGATCGGGGACATGACGAGGAGTCTCGAAATGGTCGAGACGTAAAGATCGATATATTGGACGACTATAGTCGGACATCGGAAGGGTTCTGAGTGGTTCGGGTATTTTCGGAGGTACCGGGGAGTTACGGGAATACGAGGAAGAAGCAATGGGCCTTGATGGGCTTTAGTGGGAAGAGAAGAAAGGGCCAGGGGCTGCTGCGCCCCCCCTTCCGTCTGGTCCGAATTGGACTAGGGAAAAGGGGGCCGGCCACCTTTCCTTCTCCTCCACTTCCTTCTCCCTTCCTCCCCTCTTGGTGGACTCCTACTAGGACTTGGAGTCCTAGTAGAACTCCACATCCTGGCCGCACCAAGCCTTGGCCGCCTCCTCCTCCTCCATCCTTTATATACAGGGGCAGGGGGCACCCCATAGACACACAAGTTGATCATTGAGATCGTTCCTTAGCCGTGTGCGGTGCCCCCCTCCACCATATTTCACCTCGGTCATATTGTAGCGGTGCTTAGGCGAAGCCCTGCGACAGTAGAACATCAAGATCGTCACCACGCCGTCGTGCTGACGGAACTCTTCCCCGAAGCTTTGCTGGATCGGAGCCCGGGGAACGTCATCGAGCTGAACGTGTGCCAAGAACTCAGAGGCGCCGGAGTAACGGTGCTTGGATCAGTCGGATCATGAAGACGTACGACTACATCAACCGCGTTGATATAACGCTTCCGCTTTCGGTCTACGAGGGTACGTAGACAACACTCTCCCCTCTCGTTGCTATGCATCACCATGATCTTGCGTGTGCGTAGGAATTTTTTTGAAATTACTACGTTCCCCATCAGTGATATCAGAGCCTGGTTTTATGGTTTGATGTTATTTGCACGAGTGGAACACAAGTGAGTTGTGGGCGATATAAGTCATACTGCCTACCAGCATGTCATACTTTGGTTCGGTGGTATTGTTGGACGAGACGATCCGGACCAACCTTACGCGTACTCTTACGCGAGACCGGTTCCCTCGACGTGCTTTGCACATAGATGGCTTGCGGAAGAGTGTCTCTCCAACTTTAGTTGAACCGAGTGTGGCTACGCCCGATCCTTGAGAAGGTTAAAACGGAGTCTATTTGACAAACTATCGTTGTGATTTTGATGCATAGGTGAGATTGGTTCTTGCTTAAGCCCGTAGCAGCCACGTAAAATTTGCAACAAACAAAGTAGAGGACGTCTAACTTGTTTTTGCAGGGCATGTTGTGATGTGATATGGTCAAGACATGATGCTAAATTTTATTGTATGAGATGATCATGTTTTGTAACCGAGTTATCAGCAACCGGCAGGAGCCGTATGGTTGTCGCTTTATTGTATGCAATGCAATCGCCCTGTAATGCTTTACTTTATCACTAAGCGGTAGCGATAGTCGTAGAAGCATAAGATTGGCGAGACGACAACGATGCTACGATGGAGATCAAGGTGTCGCGCCGGTGACAATGGTGATCATGACAGTGCTGCGGAGATGGAGATCACAAGCACAAGATGATGATGGCCATATCATATCACTTATATTGATTGCATGTGATGTTTATCTTTTATGCATCTTATCTTTCTTTGATTGACGGTAGCATTATAAGATGATCTCTCACTAAATTATCAAGAAGTGTTCTCCCTGAGTATGCACCGTTGCAAAAGTTCTTCGTGCTGATACACCACGTGATGATCGGGTGTGATAGGCTCTACGTTCAAATACAACGGGTGCAAAACAGTTGCACACGCGGAATACTCAGGTTATACTTGACGAGCTATGCATATAAGATATGACCTCGGAAAACGGAGACCGAAAGGTCGAGCGTGAATCATATAGTAGATATGATCAACATAATGATGTTCACCATTGAAAACTAATCCTTTTCACGTGATGATCGGTTATGGTTTAGTTGATTTGGATCACGTGATCACTTAGAAGATTAGAGAGATGTCTATCTAAGTGGGAGTTCTTAAGTAATATGATTAATTGAACTTTAATTTATCATGAACTTAGTCCTGGTAGTATTAGCATATCTATGTTGTAGATCAATAGCTCGCGATGTTGCTTTCATATGTTTATTTTGATATGTTCCTAGAGAAAATTGTGTTGAAAGATGTTAGTAGCAATGATGCGGATTGGATCCGTAATCTGAGGTTTATCCTCATTGCTGCACAGAAGAATTATGTCCTTGATGCACCGCTAGGTGACAGACCTATTGCAGGAGCAGATGCAGACGTTATGAACGTTTTGCTAGCTCAATATGATGACTACTTAATAGTTTAGTGCACCATGCTTAACGGCTTAGAATCGGGACTTCAAAGACGTTTTGAACGTCATGGACCATACGAGATGTTCCAGGAGTTGAAGTTAATATTTCAAGCAAATACCCGAGTTGAGAGATATGAAGTCTCCAACAAGTTCTATAGCTAAAAGATGGAGGAGAATCGCTCAACTAGTGAGCATGTTCTCAGATTGTCTGGGTACTACAATCGCTTGAATCAAGTGGGAGTTAATCTTCCAGATAAGATAGTGATTGACAGAATTCTCTAGTCACCATCACCAAGTTAGTAGAACTTCGTGATGAACTATAGTATGCAAGGGATGACGAAAACAATTCCCAAGCTCTTCGTGATGCTGAAATCGACGAAGGTAGAAATCAAGAAAAACATCAAGTGTTGATGGTTGACGAGACCACTAGTTTCAGGAAAAGGGCAAAGGGAAGAAGAGGAACTTCAAGAAGAACGGCAAGCGAGTTGCTGCTCAGGTGAAGAAACTCAAGTCTGGTCCTAAGCCTGAGACTAAGTGCTTCTACTGCAAAGGGACTGGTCACTGGAAGCGGAACTACCCCAAGTGTTTGGTGGATAAGAAGGATGGCAAAGTGAACAAAAGTATATTTGATATACATGTTATTGATGTGTACTTTACTAGTGTTTATAGCAACCCCTCAGTATTTGATACTGGTTTAGTTGCTAAGAGTAGTAAATCGAAACAGGAGTTGCAGAATAAACAGAGACTAGTTAAGGGTAAAGTGACGATGTGTGTTGGAAGTAGTTCCATGATTGATATGATCATCATCGCACACTCCCTATACTTTCAGGATTAGTGTTGAACCTAAATAAGTGTTATTTGGTGTTTGCGTTGAGCATGAATATGATTTGATCATGTTTATTGCAATACAGTTATTCATTTAATTTAGAGAAACAATTGTTGTTCTGTTTACATGAATAAAACCTTCTATGGTTATACACACCAACAAAATGGTTCGTTGAATCTCGATCGTAGTGATACACATATTCATAATATTGAAGCCAAAAGGATGCAAAGTTAATAATGATAGTGCAACTTGTTTGTGGCACTACTGTTTAAGTCATATTGGTGTAAAGCGCATGAAGAAACTCCATGCAGATGGAATTTTGGAATCACTTGATTATGAATCACTTGATGCTTGCGAACCATGCCTCATGGGCAAGATGACTAAGACTCCGTTCTCCGGAACAATGGAGCGAGCAACTGACTTGTTGGAAATCATACATACCGATGTATGTGGTCCGATGAAAATTAAGGCTCGCGACAAGTATCATTATTTTCTGACCTTCACAGATGTTTTGAGCAGATACGGGTATATCTACTTGATGAAACATAAGTCTGAAATGTTTGAAAAGTTCAAAGAATTTCAGAGTGAAGTGGAAAATCATCGTGACAAGAAAATAAAGTTTCTACGATCTGATCGCGGAGACGAATATTTGAGTTACGAGTTTGGTCTTCAGTTAAAACAATGTGAAATAGTTTCACTACTCACGCCACCTTGAACACCACAGCATAATGGTGCGTCCGAACGTCATAACCGTACTTTATTGGATATAGTACAATCTATGATGTCTCTTACTGATCTACCACTATCGTTTTTGGGGATATGCATTAAAGACAGCTGCATTCACGTTAAAAAGGGCACCATCTAAGTCCGTTGAGACGACACAATCAGAACTATGGTTTGGCAAGAAACCAAAGTTGTCGTTTCTTAAAGTTTGGGGTTGCGATGCTTATGTGAAAAAGTTTCAACATGATAAGCTCAAACCCAAATCGGAGAAATGTGTCTTCATAGGATACCCAAAGGAGACAGTTGGGTACACCTTCTATCACAGATCCAAAGGCAAGACATTCGTTGCTGAGAATGGATCCTTTGTAGAGACGGAGTTTCTCTCGAAAGAAGTGAGTGGGAGGAAAGTAGAAAACTTGATAAGGTAATTGTACCATCTCCCTTATTGGAAAATAGTTCATCACAGAAATCTGTTCTTGTGACTACTACACCAATTAGTGAGGAAGCTAATGATGATGATCATGTAACTTCAGATCAAGTTACTACCGAATCTCGTAGGTAAACCAGAGTGAGATCCGCACCAGAGTGGTACGGTAATCCTGTTCTGGAGGTCATGTTACTTGACCATGATGAACCTACGAACTATGAAGAAGCGATGGTGAGCCCAGATTCCGCGAAATGGTTTGAGGCCATGAAATCTGAGATATGATCCATGTATGAGAACAAAGTATGGACTTTGATGGATTTGCCCGATGATCGGCAAGCCATAGAAAATAAATGGATCTTTAAGAGGAAGACATACGCTGATAGTAGTGTTACTATCTACAAAGCTAGAATTGTCGCAAAAGGTTTTCGACAAGTTCAAGGTGTTGACTACAATGAGAGTTTCTCACTCGTATCTATGCTTAAGTCTATCTGAATCATGTTAGTAATTGCCGCATTTTATGAAATCTGGCAAATGGATAAACAAAACTGCATTCCTTAATGGATTTATTAAAGAAGAGTTGTATATGATGCAACCAGAAGGTTTTGTCAATCCTAAAGGTGCTAACAAAATATGCAAGCTCCAGCGATCCATCTATGCACTGGTGCAAGCATCTCGGAGTTGGAATATACGCTATGATAAGTTGATCAAAGCATATAGTTTTATACAGACTTGCGTGAAGCCTGTATTTACAAGAAAGTGAGTGGGAGCACTACAGCATTTCTGATATGTATATGTGAATGACATATTGTTGATCGGAAATAATGTAGAATTATTCTGCAAAGCATAAAGGAGTGTTTGAAAGGAGTTTTTCAAAGAAAGACCTCGGTGAAGCTGCTTACATATTGAGTATCAAGATCTATAGATCAAGACGCTTGATAAGTTTTTTCAATGAGTACATACCTTGACAAGATTTTGAAGTAGTTCAAAATGTAACAGTCAAAGAAAGAGTTCTTGCATGTGTTACAAGGTGTGAAATTGAGTAAGACTCAAAACCCGACCACGGCAAAAGATAGAAAGAGAATGAAAGTCATTCCCTATGCCTTGACCATAGGTTCTATAAAGTATGCCATGCTATGTACCAGATCTATTGTATACCCTACACTGATTTTGGCAAGGGAGTACAATAATGATGTAGGAGTAGATCACTGGACAGCGGTCAAAATTATCCTTAGTGGAATAAGGATATGTTTCTCTATTATGGACGTGATAAAAAGGTTCGTCGTAAAAGATTACGTCGATGCAAGTTTAGACACTAATCTAGATGACTCTAAGTCTCAATCTAGATACATATTGAAAGTGGGAGCAATTAGCTAAAGTAGCTCCGTGCAGAGCATTGTAGACATAGAAAGTTGCAAAATACATACGGATCTGAATTTTGGAAGACCCGTTGACTAAACTTCTCTCACAAGCAAAACATGATCACACCTTAGTACTCTTTGGGTGTTAATCACATAGCGATGTGAACTAGATTACTGACTCTAGTAA
This sequence comes from Aegilops umbellulata, assembly GCA_032464435.1. Lineage (NCBI taxonomy): Eukaryota > Viridiplantae > Streptophyta > Magnoliopsida > Poales > Poaceae > Aegilops > Aegilops umbellulata. The sequence goes on from CP136057.1 coordinate 413,028,139, forward strand.
ACCCTTTGGGTGTTGATCACATATCGATGTGAACTATGGGTGTTAATCACATGGTGATGTGAGGTATTGCTGGTAAATCACATGGCGATGTGAACTAGATTATTGACTCTAGTGCAAGTGGGAGACTGAAGGAAATATGCCCTAGAGGAAATAATAAAGTTATTTTTTATTTCCTTATATATCATGATAAATGTTTATTATTCATGCTAGAATTGTATTATCCGGAAACATAATACATGTGTGAATACATAAACAAACAGAGTGTCACTAGTATGCCTCTACTTGACTAGCTCGTTAATCAAAGATGGTTATGTTTCCTAACCATGGACAAAGAGTTGTTATTTGATTAACGCGGTCACATCATTAGTTGAATGATCTGATTGACATGACCCATTTCATTAGCTTAGCACCCGATCGTTTAGTATGTTGCTATTGCTTTCTTCATGACTTATACATGTTCCTTTGACTATGAGATTATGCAACTCCCGTTTGCCGGAGGAACACTTTGGGTGCTACCAAACTTCACAACGTAACTGGGTGATTATAAAGGAGTACTACAGGTGTCACCAAAGGTAGATGTTGGGTTGGCGTATTTCGAGATTAGGATTTGTCACTCCGATCGTCGGAGAGGTATCTCTGGGCCCTCTCGGTAATGCACATCACTTAAGCCTTGCAAGCATTGCAACTAATGAGTTAGTTGCGGGATGATGTATTACGGAACGAGTAAAGAGACTTGCCGGTAATGAGATTGAACTAGGTATTGGATACCGACGATCGAATCTCGGGCAAGTAACAAACCGATGGACAAAGGGAACAAAGTATGTTGTTATGCGGTCTGACCGATAAAGATCTTCGCAGAATATGTAGGAGCCAATATGGGCATCCAGGTCCCGCTATTGGTTATTGACCGGAGACGTGTCTCGGTCATGTCTACATTGTTCTCGAACCGTAGGGTCCGCACGCTTAAGGTTACGATGACAGTTATAATGAGTTTATGAGTTTTGATATACCGAAGGAGTTCGGAGCCCCGGATGAGATCGGGGACATGACAAGGAGTCTCGAAATGGTCGAGACGTAAAGATCGATATATTGGACGACTATATTCGGACATCGGAAGGGTTCTGAGTGGTTCGGGTATTTTCGGAGGTACCGGGGAGTTACGGGAATACGAGGAAGAAGCAATGGGCCTTGATGGGCTTTAGTGGGAAGAGAAGAAAGGGCCAAGGGGCTGCTGCGCCCCCCCTTCCCTCTGGTCCGAATTAGACTAGGGAAAAGGGGCCGGCCACCTTTCCTTCTCCTCCACTTCCTTCTCCCTTCCTCCCCTCTTGGTGGACTCCTACTAGGACTTGGAGTCCTAGTAGAACTCCACATCCTGGCCGCACCAAGCCTTGGCCGGCCTCCTCCTCCTCCATCCTTTATATACAGGGGCAGGGGGCACCCCATAGACACACAAGTTGATCATTGAGATCGTTCCTTAGCCGTGTGCGGTGCCCCCCTCCACCATATTCCACCTCGGTCATATTGTAGCGGTGCTTAGGCGAAGCCCTGCGACAGTAGAACATCAAGATCGTCACCACGCCGTCGTGCTGACGGAACTCTTCCCCGAAGCTTTGCTGGATCGGAGCTCGGGGAACGTCATCGAGCTGAACGTGTGCCAAGAACTCGGAGGTGCCGGAGTAACGGTGCTTGGATCGGTCGGATCATGAAGACGTACGACTACATCAACCGCGTTGATATAACGCTTCCGCTTTTGGTCTACGAGGGTACGTAGACAACACTCTCCCCTCTCGTTGCTATGCATCACCATGATCTTGCGTGTGCGTAGGAAATTTTTTGAAATTACTACGTTCCCCATCACTTGGACGCCTTAGAGGAGGAGCGCGATGCGGCTAAAGCCCGTTCCGCATTTTATCAACAGCAGGCTCGAAGATATCAAAGTAGAGAAGTACGAGCCAAAAATTACAACGTTGACGAACTAGTCCTACGCCTGCCGGATAAGAAAAAGGACAAACTCAAGCCCAAATGGGAAGGTCCCTTCATAATTGACCAAGTCCTGACTGGTGGAGCGTACCGCCTGCGAGATGCGTCGGATAACCGACTCGAGCCGAACCCATGGAACGCCGCACGTCTCCGAAGATTCTATGCCTAGCGCCGGACTCGGGGTTTGTCTCCTTCCTCTGTCCACTTCTATATATATTTTTTCTGTTTTTGTCTCCCCCCACTCTTTCCTTTTATAGCCCTTAAAGGCTCATCATGTGACGTGCCACTCGCGCTCCTTAAACCTGGGGGCTTCTCTAACAGAAGCTTGTTTATATGGGTTTCACGCCCAATGCATGCGTCAGACTTCCGCATGCACCTTTTCTTCACCACTATATGCATCGATATGACTTAAGTTTTGGCCAAGCAGGGTTGCCTGGCTCCTGTGCTTACCCCTACGTTCCCGATTGTTCAGCTAGGCGGTAAAGGGAGCACCTCTGCGATTGTTACTGCCGGATAAGCCGGATGTGTACCTCAGACTGGGTGAAGCCGAAAGCTAGCGTTCTTAAGGGAATATTCGGTCGGTGAACTAAAGACGAACCTTTTTTACTTATAAATGCCCCCAGATGTTTTCCTGCACTTGCAGTCCGGACGTGCACTTCAGGGCACGCCACCCCAGCGAAAGGAACCCTTAACGGAACTATTCTCTCTGGAAGATGTTTCTTACTAACCATGTAATATAAAATAACTAGTTGGGCACTTGTCTGATAAAGCACTAATGACCCCTACGCCTGGTCTCCACGCATATCTCGGTTCTTATATAACCGTTATGGTATTCGGACACACTCCGGACCGTCAGGTCCCGAGGTCGAAGCGAAAAGGTCGGCAACGACAAACGATCTACAATCCGGCTAGAAGGCATTACACATGTCAATTATAAATTACATAGTCATCAGGACTGATTGTATTCCTCTTCTATACCATCTAACAGGCTGTCTAATTTACAGTCCTGCTGGGAATACTTTGCGGCCAATTCTACCTGGCCATACACTAAGCTCACAGGGATCTCCTTCCCGTCAGGCCCCACCGGTCCAACCTCGGCCATGTGATTGGGGTCAGACTTCGTAAAGCGGGTCTTCACCATGGCCCAAGCCTCCCTAGCGCCCTGCCGGCAGGCCGATATCTTCCACAACCGGAAGTGTCGCCGAGCTCCCTTCAACTTCTCCGCAAGTTCTCCAAGGCCCTCGGGTATGGAGTGGGCAGGCCACAAGGCTTGGGCAATATCTCGCATCGCCTGCCGAACTCGTTCGTGCAGTTGCAAGAGTTCGGGAAGAAGATCGCCCGTAGAACTGGGCATTTCCTCTGCAGGACGACCTGTCAGCATATCTACAGACATAACTCTGTTAGTCGTCTTCCTCGCCGAACTCCTTTTTCAAGAGTTCGCTTAAGCCCTTACTAAAAATGCCGCGTCGAAGTCGTTGATTCTCCTTATTGGAGTCCGACAGCTGGCCACGAACATCTTTTAGTTCAACATCCAGCCTGGTGTTGGCATCCTGGAGATCACTCTTCTCCCGCCTCACCTTTGTTAGCACGCTTTCACCAGACTCTAACCGGTGTAGAAGTTGTTGCCTGTCCGGATCGAGTCCGGCGCCATCTACAATACAATTTGTCAGATTGGCACTTAAATCCGTACAATACTAATTATTCTAGAGTATTGTTTACCTGCAGGGGTCTCTTTAGACCATCCTGCTGCCGTTCGTGCGGCCTCTAGTTGGGCCCTGCACCTTTCCAGCTCCTGGGACAGCGCGGTATTCTTCTCGGTAAGAAACTGCATGTTATATGATTCTCGAATCAGTTATTTCCACTGCTTCAAGTCTCGGGGGCTACTGCATATCTATATTTACCAAAAATTTCTTACCCGTATGTCTTTTACATACTGCTCCGTGGCTCTGGCTAAACCATTTTGAGCGGCACGGAGGTACGCGTCTCCTGAATTAAAAGCATTTAAAGCCTCCCGGGAGAAACAAGCGTCGCGAAGAACTGTCCGACGACGCCTGTGGTTCATGGCACTCTCCACCTCGGAATTGGTGGCAGACAGCCTATCCGCATCCTCTGATGGAGGAGCGTCCGGTGCGTGCCTTGTGCTGACCTCCGCCTCCGGGCCGGGCGTTGGAGTCTGGCTGGTGGAGGCCCGATTGGCAACCTCTCCGGATATAGTCCGGCGAGGTCTCTTCGTCCTGAAGATAGCACGAATGTTAATATACCCTGGAGGAGTAAGACACCAGGGAAAAAGAGAGGGTACGCCATAGCTTTGCTCTGGCACCTCAGACGGGACTACGTTCCTTTTTGCCCCACGGGGCCTTGCGGCCCCCCGCCGGCTAGCTGCAGCAGGGTCGGCTTCCCCCCTCGGGAATCTCCCCTACAAAGCACGGTTGTTGTCAGAACAACCAATCCCATGAAAACGGAACCCCTCTTAAGGGGGTAAAGCTTCGGTATTTGTCACCTGGGAGGCCGGGATTAATCCTGGGTAATCAGCTATAATAGCTACCAAGGTATCATCCTTGCTTAGCTAATGAAACACTCCGTCAATGAAGTCCACCGCTAAGTCCAGATCCTCTTCGGAGTCCGGATCGAGGGGTCGGTCTGGGTCCTCTGGCTGTGGAGGACGGCTGTTTATGTTTTTTACCTCCTGACGCAGGTCCTGCATTAAAGTTGTTAGACTGCCTATTTAATCATGGGAATGTAAAATGAACAGAGAAGTACGACTGTTCGCTTACCCAATTCGGAGGACTATACATGGAAAATCTGCCCTGCGGATCGACACGGAGGAATTCCTCTTCTTCTCCCTTGTACAAAGAGGATAAGATCTTCATTAGAGCGGCAGGCGAGTCCGGCCCCTTACGGCCATAACGGGTGGCGTCATCCTCCCCATTAAAATCCCACATGGGGTGGCTTCTGTATTGGAGCGGCTGCACCCCTCGCATAATGCATATGTCCATGACTTTAATCATGGTCAGTCCGGAATGAGCCAGTAGCTTAATACGGCCCATTAAGTAAAGGACGTCTCTGTCATTCTCTCCCTGATAGCTCCGAGGGCGCCATCTCAGGCGTTTCTTCAGGGGGACGTCGTCTATGTAGAACCATTCTGAAGGCCAGTCCTCGGACGCCTTCTTCGTGGTTCCGGACGGGTATCCGGTCCCGGCGATACGCCATACTTCGGCTCCGCCCACTTGATATATAGACCCCTTTTGGGAACGGGGCACCAGGCAGTATATCTTCTTCCACAACGCAAAACGAGCCTCGACGCCTAAAAATAGCTCGCAAAGAGCTACGAAGCCCGCAATGTGTAACACGGAACCAGGCGTAAGGTGGTGCAGCTGGAGGCCATAGAACTCCAAAAGCCCGCGGAGAAAGGGATGAATTGGAAATCCCAGTCCCCTTACTAGATAAGGGACCAGGCACACCCGCTCCCCTTTGGAGGGACTAGGTGAGTTCTCCGTTTGTTTTCCGCCTTGATAAGTGGCGAGTCCAGCTCGGACCGAGACCACGTAGGCTTGAGGGAGGAAAGCCTTGGCTTGGAGAGACACTAACTCGCTGTGTGGGATGGTGCATCTCTCCTAGTCTCCGGGTTTAGGACTGGAGGGGCGAGGGGAGGAGCTGCGACGGCTGGCCATGTTGGAATGGACCTTTGCTGGAGACGCTCTGATGATAACTCGCAGAGAGGAGAAGATGTGGTTTGGATCTAGATCCCCATCCCGTTAAATAGGCGGCTCGTTTATATGACTAAGGGTGTGGATGTAAAAAACACCCCAAGCTCTTCGCATTCGTTCAGCACGTGGAAGACGACCATTATTGGGCACAGAAGCCGAGGAGTGCTACATTACAAAAAGCGGACATTATTCGTACAGGTACACAGGATTCGGAGGAGGAACGCGCCATGCAATGCCGAAGACGATTTGCGCGTCGGACTCGTCGTCATTGAAGCCTGGTTCGGGGGCTACTGAGGGAGTCCTGGATTAGGGGGTGTTCGGATAGCCGAACTATACCTTCAGCCGGACTCCAGGACTATGAAGATACAAAGTTGAAGACTTCGTCCTGTGTTCGGAAGGATCTTTTCTTGGCGTGGAAGGCAAGCTAGGTGTGCGGATATTCGAGATCTCCTACCATTGTAACCGACTCTGTGTAACCCTAACCCTATCCGGTGTCTATATAAACCGGATTGTTGTAGTCCGTAGGACAACCATCATCATACACAATCATACCATAGGCTAGCTTCTAGGGTTTAGCCTCCTTGATCTCGTGGTAGATCCACTCTTGTACTACCCATATCATCAATATTAATCTAGCAGGAGTAGGGTTTTACCTCCATCGAGAGGGCCCGAACCTGGGTAAAATAAAGTGTCCCTTGTCTCCTGTTACCATCCGACCTTGACGCACAGTTCGGGACCCCCTACCCGAGATCCGCCGGTTTTGACACCGACAATGGGACATTCCCCCTCCGGTCATCTGTCTGACACAGGTCCGGAACCGGGAAAACATTCCCGGTTGAATTTCCCCCTCTCCTGAATCGTGTAGCCTTACGTTAGGTCACACCCGACACAGCTTATTGCCATGTTATGCCTTGTGATGCCATGCTTGCTTAATATTTACTGTTTCTTCCCCTCTTCTCTCCGGTAGACCCCGAGACCGATGCCGCCCCTGTGATTATCTACATCGATGACGTTCCCTCCTTGCCAGAGCAACCAGGCAAGCCCCCCCTTTGATCATACCGATATTGCCCATTCCATTCTCTCATGCTTGCATTAGATTTTGATACTGTTATTGTTTGCTCCTATTCTGATGCATAGCCTGCTTTTGTATCTGTTGTTGTACCTTATCTGCTTATCCTAAACTGCTTAGTATAGGTTGGTTAGTGATCCATCAGAGACCCCCACTTGTCCTTGTTGCCCCTGCTTCATCATCGCCGACTCGATCTACGTGATCGAAGACCAGGTCCCGACACCGCACATCACTTCCCCTTAGTTGCTCGACACTACTGGGTTACTATCGAGTACCGAGGGTGAACCTCTTCAGCACTTCTGATGCTAACCCTGTAGTGTAGTCATTCAGTCGTGGTCATCGAGGGTGATTTCCTCCTTAACCACTTCCGATACGACTCTGTCGTGCAACCCCTCAAGTATGAACCTTGATCGTGGATCCTCTTACATTCACCTTGATGATTACATTGAGTGGAATTCACCGGGGGTGATTCCTCGGGCCTTCCCCTTGATGTTTGGTCACACGGTTACTATGGTTACTATGGCTTTGCACTGGACCCTGTTACTAAAGACGGGTTGGCCCTGAGGGGTACCCGCGCGAGCATAATTGCGAGTGATGTGGAGTCGGGCGGACCTAGAAGGTGCCCGCGAGATAATTACAAGGCGTGGCCGGGCATTCCTAGCCCTTGCCGCAAGTCCTCGAGACGGGGCAACGGGGTCACATCTTTCGTGAGTCTCTGCTTGTTATCGCGCGTTCCGAATCCAGTACGATTTGGATATTTGATCCGAGGGGCCTCTGGCCTAATAGCACTAACCATCACATGCGCATAATATGGGCGTTCTGCGTCGTATACATCAGCCGAAGCTTAATAGACGTAGCGACTGAGCGGCGCGCGCCGGGTTGGACTGCGTAAGCGCCTGCCTTGTTGAAGGAGGTAGCTAGGTCTGCTCACCGGCCGCCCTCGCAACATGCAGGAGTTCCCGGGGAGATGGCCCATGACCCCTGGGGGCATAGGTTTAGTCCGGTGTGCTGGCCTCTCTATTAAGCCTAGGTCGGGTTGCGGTGTATTGTTTGGCCGAGGCCGGGCATGACCCAGGAAAGTGTGTCCGGCCGGAGTTAATCGAGCGTGGTGGGTAAGTTGGTGCACCCCTGCAGGGAAGAAAACATCTATCGATAGCCTGTCCTACGGTAACGGTCACTTGGAGTTGTATCCCGGTCGATACAACTAGAACTGGATACTTGTGATGAGAACTGGATGGTGATGAGTAATGGATTGTGATGATAACTGGATAGTATGGCTCTGAGATTTCTTTCTCGCAGGGAGTCGAGAAAGGATCTCCGGCCGAGGTTGATAACACTTCTACTACTTTACCTTATGCTATTCTACTCCCTCCTGTTACTGCAAGATGGTGGGTTCCAGAAGATGCTAGTCTTCGATAGGACTAGGCCTTCTCTCTATTCTGGCATTTCTGCAGCCCAGTCCACATATACAGCCTTCCTTTTGATAATGATGCATTTGTAGTGTAGATCCTTGCTTGCGAGTACTTTGGATGAGTACTCACGGTTGCTTTGCTTCCCTTTCCCCCTTTCTTCTTCTTTCCGGTTGATGCAACCAGATGTCGGAGCCCAGGAGCCAGATGCCACCGCCGATGCCTACTACTATGTGAAGACCGCCGATGACCAGGAGTAGTTAGGAGGCTCCCAGGCAGGAGGCCTTGCCTTTTCGGTCGAAGTTGCTTTTGTGCTAGCCTTCTTAAGGCAAATTTGTCTAACTCATGTCTGTACTCAGATATTGTTGCTTCCGCTGACTCTTGTGTTTTCGAGCTTATGTATTCGAGCCCTCGAGGCCCCTGGCTTGTAATATAAAGCTTGTATTATTTTAATTTGTGTGTAGAGTTGTGTTGTGATATCTTCCCGTGAGTCCTTGATCTTGATCGTACACATTTGCGTGTATGATTAGTGTACGATTGAATCGAGGGCGTCACAACTTGGCCCCTTTCAAGTTGGCCACCGTGGGATCCCTTCTCGCCTATGTTTTGAGGGAAGAGGGCCGAGTCCACTATAATATAGGTTAGCCACCACCATAGAAGGCATCCGACCCTACTCGACTCATTCCCTCACCCATAGACCTTCCGAGGTTGTTCATCCCTTGTACTAGTTCATCCTCGGCCCCTCGTGAGGCCAATCCACCACAAAGCAGGAGTAGGGTCTTACACCGCAAGGTGGCCCGAACCTGGGTAAACTGTTGTGTTAAACTTCTTCCTAGTTTGTGCGAATCGAGCTAGGCCATGGGGGCGACAGGCTGGTAGGCTGGATAGGTTGGATTCTTCGCATACCCCCAAAGTTCAAGCCTCTCTTGGGTCTTTGGAGCCCTGAATCCGACACGCCCCACCCGCGATCGCCGTCCTCACTGGTGCCCTCGTTCCGGTCGCCCCCGGCAGTGCCCCCACGCCCACTACTCGCGTCGCGACGCCTCGCCGCGGCTGGCCACGCCAGGGGCCAGTGCCTGCGCCCCCTTCCCCGGGGCTCTGCTCGCCGCGGCACCTGGCGGATGCCCCCACCCGCGCCCATTCGAGCGGTGCCCACGCCTGCGCCGTTGCCCGCTATGGCCTCTGGCCCATTGAGAGCAGGAGCACATGCCCCTAAGAACGTTTAATAAAAAGAAGAAGAAAATAATAATAAATATAAAAATTAATTAATTAACTTAACTAATTATGTTTAGTTAACTAATTAAACTTTATTAACATGTTAATTAACCTTAATCATTTGTTAATTAGTGAACAAACAATGAAAAACGGACCCCACCTGTCAGTTTGACTGGTCAACGGTGAGAGTTGATCGCTCACATCATGCTGACATCATGATGATGTAGTAAAGGTTTTTTATAATTAAATTAAATCAGTTATTTCGAAAAAATGAATTAAAACTTTGAAAACCAATATAAAAATAGCCATATATCAGATGAAAATACTTTGTACATGAAAGTTTCTCAGAAAAACGAGACGACCGAATACACAGTCCGTTCGTGTGCCACACGTCCCTAGCATAGCGACCATGCAACCATCCCTCTCCGGTTCATCTCTGCGAAAATGCCGAACACCAGGAATACATTCCCGGATGTTTCCCCCGTTCGCCAGTAACACCTAGTACCATGTTAGGTTACACCTAGCACTGCTTATTGCATTTTCATGCATCTATTTGCATTGTATTTATTCTTTTCTTCCCCCTTCTTTCTGGTAGACTTCGAGACTGACGTTGCTGCTCCGGATGTCAACTACACTCCAGACGAACCCGTCCTTATCTGCAGAGCTTCCAGGCAAGCTAAGCCCCCTTGATCATCCCGATACCGACTATACCTTCTCTCTACTTCTTGCATTAGAGTAGTATAGCTATTAATACTTATCGATTTTATCCTATTCTTTTGCATAGCATGTCCTTGTTACTATAGTTGTTACCTTTACGTGCAATCCTAAATGCTTAGTATAGGATGCTAATACTTCATTATTGGCCATACATTCTTGTCCGTCTGCCATGCTATACTATCGGGCCGTGATCACTCGGGAGGTGATCACGGGTATATACATACATACATGCTATACTTGATACAACATGGTGACTAAAGTCAGGTTGGCTTGTAGGGTACCCGCGAGTGATTCACGACTGGGGGCTGAAAGGACATGTTTTCCCGACGGCCCTCTGAGTGGATCTTTGTGGCGGAGCGACAGGGCAGGTTGAGACCACCCAGGAGAGAGGTGGGCCTGGTCCCTGGTTGACGTCCGCGTGTACTTCAATATAACACGCTTAACGAGTCTGGATATTTGATCTGAGTTGGTCGTTGGCCTTATACGTACTAACTTCCACATGGGTCAAGATATGGGCAACCGGTGTCGTAGTATCAGCTGAAGCTTTCGAGACGTCAGTGACTGAGTGGCACGCGCCGGGTTGGACTGGATTGCCTACACTTATATAAGGGGGCTAGGTCTGCTCACTGGCCGCGTTCGTAACATGCATAAGTGCAAAGGGCGATGGGCCCGAGACCCCTACACGCTTAGGATTTAGTCCGGCATGCTGACGTCTCTATTGGGCCTAGGTAGGGCTGCGACGTGTTGATCTTCCAAGGCCGGACATGACGCAGGAAAGTGTGCCCAACCAAAGAGGGATTGAGCATGTCGGGTAATGTGGTGCATCCCTGTTAGGAAGATTAATCTATTCCAATAGCCGTGTCCATGGTAATAGGACGTCTTGGAGTTGTATTCCGACCTCATGATAACTAGAACCGGATACTTAATAAAACACACCCAGATAAGTTCTAGAGATAACCTAGTGATCGCTCTTCCATAGGGCGACAAGGAGAGGATCACCGCGTAGGATTATGCTATACGTTGTTACTTGGTGAACTTACCACCTACTCTCTTCTACATGCTTCAAGATGGAGGCTGCTAGAAGCGTAGTCTTCAATAGGACTAGCTATCCCCCTCTTATTCTGGCATTGTGGAGTTTAGTCCACAGATACTACCCATTTGATTGATACCGATGCATATTTAGTGTAAATCCTTGCTTGCGAGTACTTTGGATGAGTACTCACGGTTGCTTTGCTCCCTCTTTTCCCCCTTATCCATTCTTGTCGAATGTCGCAACTAGATGCTGGAGCCCCGAAGCCAGACACCACCTTCAACGACTCCTACTACACTAAGGGTGCCTACTACTACGTGCAGGGCCCCGACGACCAGGTGTAGTTCAGGAGGATCCCAGGCAGGAGGCCTGTGCCTCTTCGATATGTATCCTTCTTTATGCTAGGCATCTTATGGAAACTTGATTAACTTATGTCTGTACTTAGAGATTGTTGCTTCCGCTGACTCATTTATGTTCGATCTCTTGTATTTGAGCCCTCGACGCCCCTGACTTGTAATATGAAGCTTGTATTATTTTATTTGTGTCTAGATTGTGTTGTGATATCTTCCCGTGAGTCCTTGATCTTGATCGTACACCCTTGCGTGTATGATAGTGTATGATTGAATCGAGGGTGTCGCAAGTTGGTATCAGAGCCGACTACCTGTAGGAATCCCCCCTTCCAATCCTTGGCCGAAGTTGAGTCTAGTCATTACAAAACTTTTACTAACATGGCTGTGTGGCTTACTGGCCCAGATCGCCATTGGGTGGTAATAGGATCTTTTATTCCTCGATCTTTACTCTGGGACTCTTATCTCTCTTAAATTTAGGTTAAATTTTTCCTACTCTAACTCTAGGTTCTCTTCATTAATTCCTTCCGGAGAGCCCTCACTCGAGATGATTAATTTGTGCATCGAAGGATTCCGAAGACACTCTTGATGTTCTCTCGAGACTTTGTGCCCATTGCTTTTGCAATTCTCTACCACCAAAATGTCCCTATGTATAAGTACATACACATGTAGTTCTTACTTTTATTCACAGTTGATCTTGATATTACAAGATATACCCCAAAATTCTCTCTATTGTCGAGAATACTTCGTGCCTACTGCCTTGTAGTTCTTTGCCACCTGAATACCCCTATGGATAATTTCTCGCACTTATCGAGTATTCGCTCATCCCCAGTTGATTCATGTATTTCACGAAAGTCTTCGAAATACCATTCGTTCTTCCGAAAATCCTCAGCAGCCTATTGCTCTTAAAATTCTTGCTCGCTTGCATTAGGTTTAATCCCATAAATATAGTAATCCTATTGGCATTCGTTGGCACTATCATTTTGAGTCCATTGATTCAATATGTTGCGAATGCTCGCAATCCTCAAGCGAATCCTAGAATTCATCCTTCTGGCTCAGACGTCATTTTAAACATAAGCTGGATCTCGACCAATCAAATTGCCATCGATTGTACCCCTAAGCCTACTCAACTTATCCATCCTTAATCATATCATTTGCTTCTGATCCCTTGAATTGGGAATCATAATTCCTTTGCATTTGAGCTTTGAAATAGTCAGTTGTTTCTGCAATCCAATGCCTTTGCATTGTTTCTTCCTCTGGCTGTGTGCTAATGCTCACACCAGCTCCATTATGGATTGTCAGATCCTTTGTTGAATTATCATCCGATAGTTTCCTTCTTATACAAAAACCTCGAGAAGTTCTTTCCCTGATACATAATGCCATTGGTAAATCATATTCTTCGATTTACCCAACCGTGCTCTGTTTCGAGCTAGTTATATTTACTGTTGAAGCTTGTGGTATATATTTGTGCGACGCCCTGATGGGTTGAACCTATGCCTTCCTTAATCTGTGTGAACCTGAAAGTTTTCATAGGTCATACCCCTCTGGTAATTTACCAGGTCGGTTTTCACACTCAAATCTTTTAGTAGAGAAGTGAATGAATAGTCCTCCATTGGGTAAGTGGGAGTCGACCTTGAACTTTGTGTTCATGCCCATGGACACTATGTAGATCTTATCATGGAAGCTTCTCTTAAATTAACTATTCTCTTGGTATAAGTTAATCTTATATCTGGGATTCGGACTTTTGCAATCGTGGTTCCAGCCATATTCATAGTCTTTGATTCCTTTTCTCGGACAAGTTAAAGTACTTGTCTTCTACAGATATTACACCTGCCCAACCTTTATTCCATCCTACTTTTGAGTATTACCCTCTGGTGTCTTGATAATATCATAGAACTATGTTTCCTATTATGAGTCTGCTCCAAGTATTACATCCTCACGGATTCAAATTTTTCTGGTTTCTGAGTTGTTAGACACTCAAGGACACCGGTAACTGAGTCGAGTCCGCAATGCGATTAAACAAACTCTTAGTAATCTTCTTGACTTATGAGTTTGTACTCGATCACGTCATTCCTAGCCTGCTCGGCTATATCATTATCGTGTCGATTTTAACTGTGCTACCAGGTCCTTATTCCCGGAGCACAACTTTCGATGATGAGCTAAGCTTACGTCAATTTCCTCATCTTATTGTTCCACCTCGAACAACAAGCTTGATTTTGAGTTGGTGTCGTATCCGTGGATCCAATAATCTTTTGCTGCTTCAGTCCATTTGTTTGATGCAGTCGTTGTTCGATTGCTTCTTCTTGCAGCCTCTCGACAAAAATTGCCATGATCATCATCAACATCTTGACTCCTCCCAAGATATCAATCGAATTGATGATGATAAGTATCATCCTCGTTCCATGGTAATTTGAGTTACCATCGATAACATCCTTACCTTCCTTTCATAACAAACTTGTTCATGTTATGGATGCACCTTGCTGTCCAGCTTGTATTATGTTCTACCTTGATGTATTACTTTCTTTTATGCCAAGGATGTTGTGAGAATTGCTCACCACTTAAGAATTCTTGGTATAGTGATACTTCTTGTCATCACCATTCTTTTCTTGGTCCGCGTGTTCGAACTGGAGTACTAATAAGTGAACTCTGTTGTGAGAATTTAATATTTCTAGCAACCCTATTGCTTCTGAGTTAATGGAAAACAATTCCAATTTAGTGTGTTGGTTGCTAAATCGCCATTCCGACAATGGTCGTGCAACCCACCCATATTTTGGGTGCACCTATCAACCAATGTTTAATTGTGTAAGTTTTCCGGAAGCATACATCATTATATCATTTGATCCGACTAATGTTTTGTCCTTGTTCACATAATTGTGGAAATCCATCTTGTCGGAAATCTCGATGAATTGAGGCTAAGTTCCTCAGCCACCTCCTCATCCTCTCCTTGGTTTAATGATGAACTCTTGTTTCGATACGCGCTTCCATAGTTCATTGTCGGTGTCAAAACCGGTCGATCTCGGGTAGGGGTCCCGAACTGTGCGTCTGAGGATCAAAGGTAACAGGAGACAAGGGGGACACGTTGTTTACCCAGCTTCGGGCCCTCTTAATGGAGGTAATACCCTACTTCTTGCTTGATTGACTTTGATGAGTATAATGGTTACAAGAGTCGATCAACCTCGAGATCGTAATGGCTAAACCCTAGATGTCTAGACTATACGATTTTGGTAGCCTCTATGGACTAAACCCTTCGGTTTATATAGACACTTGAGGGGCCTAGGGTTGTATAGAGTCGGTTTACAGGGAAAGGAAACTACACATCCGGACGTCAAGCTTGCCATCCACGCAAAGGAGAGTCACATCCGGACACGGGAGAAGGCCTTCCATCTTGTATCTTCATGGCCCAACAGTCCGGCCCATGCTACATAGCCTGGACACGCGAGGACCCCATAATCCAGGACTCCCTCAGTAGCCTCGAACTTGCCTTCAATGACGATGTAGTATTCGGTTGATGTATTCAGCTTTGCAAGATGGGTTCTTCATTATAATCTGGTCCAATAACAATCCGGCGATAACCTTGATGTTTTTACAATTCTTCCCCTGTCGACGCTTCGATTTTCATGCGATGGGCGAATATGAACTGTCAATGCTTTTTTTTACAAATAAGCCACTCATTACGCTTGGATGGCACCTATAAAAGGTGATGTAGATCTCCAAATGTCATCTCACACCGCGCAAAAGGAAAACCACCTAGTTTTGCCACGAGCAAACGCTTCCATCATGGCCAGTGCCCCAGGATCCTCTTCGCGCCCTCATGGCCCTCAAGAGGGTGATTAGCTGAGTTTCTTCGTGCCTCATCTTCAGCTGAGCTGACTCCAGACACAGGGTTATCTCCCCCTCGCGGATCTAGTCTTCGTTCGAGCGGGCTTTTATTCAATCGGCAATGATGCGGCGGCTGAGAACTTCCCCAACCCCAATAAGGAGGAGAGGGTGTGCTTCGTCCCATTTCTGTTGCAGGGCCTGGAATTTCCAATCCATCCCTTCCTCCGGGGGTTATTGGAATTTTACGACATCCAACTACACAACCTTGCCCCAGGTTCGATTCTGCACATCTCAGGCTTTTGTCGCCCTCTGCGAGCTTTTCTTAGGCATCGAGGCGCATTTTGAATTATGGAGGAAATTCTTTTTCCTCGTCCCCCGCCACCGAGGAGGTTCCATATTTGAAGTAGGTGGTGCCGAAGTATGGCGTATAGCCGGGTCCAGATACCTTGTAGGAACAACTAAAGAGGTATACCCGCAGTGGTCCTCGGAATGGTTTTATATGAACGACGTCCCGCTGTTGGACACAGTCCGACAGGGTATCCCCAAATTCTCAAGTGCTCCTTCAAGGAAGCGCCTCAACTGGCGTCCCCATAGTCCCAAGGAAGAGGACAGTGTGGAGATAAAGAGGTTGGTTAGCAAGGTCAGGTTGCTAGCCCACACCGAGCTCTCTATTGTTGAAGTCATGGCTATTGCAATAAGGAGGTGTGTTCAGCCTCTTCAATCGAGAGTAACTCCCTTATGGTGCTACAACGGAGAAGATGACGCGTCCCGCTACAGATGGAAGGGTCCGGATACCCCAGCCTAACTGGCCTTAATTTTAGCTGATCTGTATAAGGGCGAAAAAGAAGATTTTCTCCGGTTAAACTGCCGGGAGACTTATTCTATGTACACTCCTATTGAATGGGTAAGATCTCGATCAGTTGTGCTTATTTTATTGCGTTTGCAAACTCTAATCGAATTTACTATTTGTCGTCAACAACAGTCATGGAGGAGGATGACCGAAGACGTCCACTGTCCTGCTCCCCAGCCAGAGGATCATAATCGTGATAAAGATCCCGACTTTTGTGAGGATCCGGGCATATATATAGAATTCTATGATGGGGTATTCTATGAAGCGAGCCTTAACGGTTCAGAAGTGGCCATCACCGCCGACTACCCTCGACTTTACCCATTCCTCATCGTGCGTATCCGGAGGCTTCCTAAAGGACATCCTCATCTGCATCCTTACCCATTGTACTGATACAAAAAGGGACCGGGAGTACTGCGGAGACCTCACAGTCTTCCAAGAGGTATGTGTTCTTTAATGCATGCCTAGGCATGAGTCTGGGTTGTTAAGAGTCTCCCTTTTTATCCTTGACATCAGGAGGAGTACGCGGCTGACGGTGGGAAAATGCTCGATTAGCCAAATGTCCACTAATCCGGTGCCGGACTCGTCAACTAGGACGCGAGCTGATGCCACGCCCATTCCGCCTCCTCAAGAGGATTTGGATGACGTATCAGTCACGAATTCCGAAGTGGAGAGCGTGAAGAATCACCGTCGATTAAAGGAGGCTATGCGTGCTCCGGCCTTGTCGGAACAAGAATTTGCCGCACTGAGTTCGACAGATGCATATACCCGAACTGCTCGATACGGCCTTGCTAGAGTCATTCAGCTATTCTCGAAGAATATACAGGTAAAACTTGATGCAATTTTCATGGTCATATGTCAGTAGCCCCTGAGACTTGAAACAGTGAAGCAAACCGATTTAAGGATCAATAATTTTAGTAGGTTCTGCAAGAAAAGAACACTATGTTAGCCCAGGAGTTGAACACAAACCAGACGTAGCTGAGTGCGGTCACCACGGAACTAGCGGAATTGAAAGAGACCACGACGGGTGTGTCTAGGGAGAAAAAACTTGAGGAGTAAAAGGACAAACCGTCCGAAGAGATAGAGAGCTTGAAGGCTCATCTATCAGCCGCTCCGAAGGAAAATGAAAAGCTGAAGGGCGGCATGTTCGGTATGTCTTCCCCTCTTATTCAGAACCACCATAGGTACTCATGTTTAGTCCATAATGCAGAATATCATGAATTTGTTGTTATCATGAATTTGTTGCGGCAGGTCTGTTAACTGGTCGGCCAGAAGAGGAAGTATCCGAGTTTCAAGGCGACGTGCTAAAGGAGTTGTCTGTTGTGCATGCTCGGGCCCAAAATGCCATGAGGAGTATGGTGAAGGCGTTATGGCCATCTAATACCCCTCCAGAAAGTATGTAGGGCCTGGCAAACCTGTTCAAAGATGCCCGTCGCCGGTTCGAGCTATGGAAGACGTCTGCCTGCCGTGAAGGCGCACCAGAAGCCTAGGCCATGGTGAAGACACGCTTCACGAAACTCGACCCGAATCATATGGCCCGAGTAGGACCACCGGACCAGATGGGAAGGAAACCCCTTTAAATTTGTCCTATGATCAAGTAATGATCGTTGTGAAATATTCGCAGGAGGATTATAGATTAGAAAGCCTTATAGACGGAATAGAGAAGGAATAGGTGTTTGACTTAATGTATCAATGTACATTTATGATCAACCTATGGTTAGATATGAACATGTGAAATGATTGTGTCATCACAGGCTTTCGGGTTTAACCTCCGGACCCAAAATGGTGGAGTGTTTCCCGATACTTGAGGAAAAAAGGAAGTATCTTTCCGGAAACTAGGCAACCCAGTCATTGTGCTCGAACCGACAAAAAATTCGAGTTCGGAATGAATGTTATATTACGTATGTAAGAAACATCTTCCAAGGAAAATAATTCTATTAGAGGTTCCTTTCCTTGGGTCGACATATTATGATTACGCATGTCGGGGCGTGTGGTCCGTAATAGGGAAAAATCTGCCTCGCAGTACTTGAAATAGTTGCAATACGAAAATAATCTGTCGTTTTAGTGATGACCAATTATTCCCTTAAGAATGCTAGCTTTCGGCTTAACCTGTGTGAGGTACATGTCCAGATAACCCGGTTGTAACAATCATATAGGTGCTCCCTTTATGCCCTAGTCGAACAATCGGGAACGTAGGGCAAAAGCACAGAAGGTAGGCAACCCAGATTGGCAAAAAATTAAGTCATAGAGGTGCATATGATGGCAAAAAGGGATGTATATCCGCAAACGACACATATAATGTGAGCGGTAGGCTAAGTATAATAATAAGCTTCTACCTATAGAAGCCCCCAGTCATGGTGCGGTATGTACATTTAAGGTTGTGTACCCCTCAAGTGTTCGACTTATCCGAACATGCCATGGGAAAACGTGCAAAGACGAAAAAAGAAAAAAAATGAAAAAGAGACAAAAGAAAAAAAGAAAAAAGGAACGAATAAGGAGCATGGCCAGACTTATGCGTAGAATCTTCGGAGCGAGGCAACATTCCAATGGTTAGTCTCTAAGAGATTATCCGATGCATTGCGAAGGCGGTACGCTCCTCCAGTGAGAACTTCATCTATTATGAAAGGACCTTCCCATTTTGGTTTGAGTTTGTCCTTTTTATTCTCTGGGAGGCGTAAAACGAGCTCACCGACGTTATATGTCTTTGCCCGCACTTCTATTCTTTGGTATCTACGAGCTTGTTGTTGATAGAATGCGGAATGGGCTTTTGCGACATCACGCTCCTCCTCCAGGCCATCTAAGTCATCCTGTCGATCGAGCTCGGCCTCTCTCTCTTCTCACATGCGCACCCTAGGTGATGAATAATATCGCAGGGCAAGACAGTGATACGTCTCCAACGTATCTATAATTTTTCATTGTTCCATGCTCTTATATATTCTGTTTTGGATGTTTAATGGGCTTTATTATACACTTTTATATTATTTTTGGCACTAACCTATTAACCGGAGGCCCAGCCCAAATTGTTGTTTTCTTGCCTATTTCAGTGTTTCGAAGAAAAGCAATATCAAACGGAGTCCAAACGGAATGAAACCTTCGGGAGAGTTTTTTTTGGAACGGAAGCAATCCAGGAGACTTGGAGTACACATCAGCAAAGCTTCGAAGTGGCCACGAGGCAGGGAGGCGCGCATGCCCCCCTTGGGCGTGCCCCCACCCTCATGGGCCCCTCGTGGCTCCCCTGACCGACTTCTTTCGCCTATATATATCCATATACCCTAAAAACCTTAGGGAGAAGAATAGATCGGGAGTTCCGCTGCCGCAAGCCTTTGTAGCCACCAAAAACCAATCGAGGCCCTATTCCGGCACCCTGCCGGAGGGGGATCCCTCACCAGTGGCCATCTTCATCATCTCGGCGATCTCCATGACGAGGAGGGAGTAGTTCACCCTTGGGGCTGAGGGTATGTACCAGTAGCTATGTGTTTTGATCTCTCTCTCTCTCTCTCTCTCTCGTGTTCATGAGGTGGTACGATCTTGATGTATCGCGAGCTTTGCTATTATAGTTGGATCTTATGATGTTTCTCCCCCTCTACTCTCTTGTAGTGGATTGAGTTTTCCCTTTGAAGTTATCTTATCGGATTGAGTCTTTAAGGATTTGAGAACACTTGTCCTATGTCTTGCATGTGCTTATCTGTGGTGACAATGGGATATCACGTGATTCACTTGATGTATGTTTTGGTGATCAACTTGCGGGTTCCGTGACCTCGTGAACTTATACATAGGGGTTGGCACACGTTTTCGTCTTGACTCTCCGGTAGAATCTTTGGGGCACTCTTTGAAGTACTTTGTGTTGGTTTGAGTAGATGAATCTGAGATTGTGTGATGCATATCGTATAATCATACCCACGGATACTTGAGGTGACATTGGAGTATCTAGGTGACATTAGGGTTTTGGTTGATTTGTGTCTTAAGGTGTTATTCTAGTACGAACTCTATGATAGACCGAACGGAAAGAATAGCTTCGTGTTATTTTACTATGGACTCTTTAATAGATCGATCAGAAAGGATAACTTTGAGGTGGTATCGTACCCTACAATAATCTCTTCATTTGTTCTGCGCTATTAGTGACTTTGGAGTGACTCTTTGTTGCATTTTGAGGGATAGTTATATGATCCAATTATGTTATTATTGTTGAGAGAACTTGCACTAGTGAAAGTATGAACCATAGGCATTGTTTCCTAGCATTGCAATACCGTTTACACTCACTATTACCACTTGCTACCTTGCTGTTTTTATATTTTCAGATTACAAATACCTATATCTACCATCCATATTGCACTTGTATCACCATCTCTTCGCCGAACTAGTGCACCTATACAATTTAACATTGTATTGGTTGTGTTGGGGGCACAAGAGACTCTTTGCTATTTGGTTGCAGGGTTTCTTGAGAGAGACCACCTTGATCATACGCTTCCCACGGATTGATAAATCTTAGGTCATCCACTTGAGGGAAATTTGCTACTGTCCTACAAAACTCTGCACTTGGAGGCCCAACAACGTCTACAAGAAGAAGGTTGCATAGTAGACGTCAGACAACCTCTGTGCCGTACACCATGAAGAACGGTGTGTATCCGGTCGTCCGGCTGGGCGTGGTCCGCAGCCCCCAGAGTACAGAATTGAGTTCCTCAACCCAGTGTTTATCTGACTCCTTTAGGGATCACACTTGTCTGGGTTTGATGCCGCTCATTATCAGGCCATTAGCCTGTTCGACCTGACCATTTGTTTGAGGGTGATATACGGAGGTGTAATTGAGCTTGATGCCCAGGTTAGCGAACCAATTTTTTACCTCATCCGCTGTGAAGTTAGAGCCATTGTCGGTAATAATGCTGAGCGGGACACCATAATGGTGTACGACACCAGATATAAAATCTATTACCGGTCTAGCTTCAGTTTTTTTACTGGTTTGGCCTCTATCCACTTAGTGAATTTATCCACCATGACCAGTAAATATTTCTTCTTATGGCTTCCCCTTTAAGGGGTCCGACCATGTCTAGCCCCCAGACCGCAAAAGGCCGGGTAATTGGGATTTTTCTTAGGGCAATGGGCGGCATATGGCTTTGATTGGCAAAGTGCTGGCATCCGACACAACGCTGTACAAGGGCCTATGCATCTACTCGGGCCGTGGGCCAGAAGAAACATGTACGGAAGGCAATGCTTACGAGGGCCCGAGCTGCGGCGTGATGGCCGCCGAGGCCAGCCTGTATTTCGGCCAAGAGCTGCGAACCCTCCTCTTTGGAGATACATCTATGAAGAACTTTAGTACTGCTTTTGTTGTAGAGTTCTCCTTCGTGAACTTTGTAGGCTTTAGAGCGTCGAACTATGCAACGGGCCTCAATCTGGTCGTCAGGGAGCTCTTGCCTATTAAGGTAGGCTAAGAAGGGTTCGGTACATGGAGCACGAACCGCCATGATTACATGGGCGGAAGGCATTGGTTCAGTGCCCGAGCCCTCGATGATATCCGAATCATGTTCGACATCCGCGGCGTGATCGGTGCCGGAATGGTATTTCTGCCCTCGTCCTGCCATACCACGGATGGCTTGAAAATCCTTTCCAAAAAGGTGTTAGGCAGGACGGGGTCGCGTTTAGCGCCCATTCGAGCAAGGATGTCCGCTGCTTGATTACTGTCTCGAGCCACATGATGAAACTCGAGCCCCTCAAACCGAGCTGATATTTTGAGTACAACATTGTGGTAGGCCGCCATCTTTGGATCTTTGGCATCGAATTCTCCATTTATTTGAGATATCGCGTGGTTCAAATCCCCACGCACCTCAAGGCGATGTATGCCCATATAAACGACCATCTGGAGTCCATGCAGTAGTGCTTCATATTCGGCCACTTTATTGGAGTTTGTATACATGATTTGTAATACATAATAGACTGTGTCCCCTATAGGGGATGTTAGGATTACACCGGCCCCCAATCCGGCTAACATTTTGGAGCCGTCGAAGTACATCACCCAGTTGGAGTATGTTTTGTACTCTTTAGGGAGTTCGGCTTTTGTCCATTCAGCGACAAAGTCGGTCAACACCTGAGATTTAATAGCTCGGCGTGGCTTGTATGTTATTTCAAATGGTAAGATCTCGATAGCCCATTCGGCAATGTGGCCGATGGCGTCTCGATTGTTTATGATGTCTTTGAGTGGCACTTCGAAAGCCACTATGATCGAGCACTCTTGAAAGTAGTGCTGCAACTTTCGAGATGCCGTGAAGACTGCATACGCTATCTTTTGATAGTGCGGGTATCGGGATCTATTATATACATATTATAGAAGTCAAACAAGCCATCACGTTTGTTCACGTAAGCTAAAATAATATACATCGTTGATCTATAGTATATACGGCTGAGATTTAAAAATATTACGTTACATAGGAAAGTATGTATGTTGACCCGACACATACAAAGGTGTATGAATAAAAAAAACCTTGGAAATAAAGGAGGAGTTTCGATCTACATGTATATAGCACGTATAGCTAAGGCGTGTATACATAACATCCTAGAGGCGCGTACGTTGGCCGGACTCGACAGAGTCTGTCCGTGATGAAATCCATGTGTAACTCGGCTGCCACATGCTATTAACAGTAAGTTGGAACGGATATAAGGAAGTCTTTTAATCCAGCATAACCACACGGAAGAGTGGTATGATATGGACGGCCATGTCCAGCAACGATCAGATAAATCAATCTGATTTGTACGTGTTCAACATACTGTCCAGATTGGACAGCAGTATTGCACGTAATGACATTTTTTTGTGATCATAAATAAGATATGATGGCTCCTAGAGGTGCGTACGTCAGACACACATTTTTGAGATACATGGATAAGTTAGTAAGAAGATGATACGCGTACCATAAGTATTCAGCAATCACACGTATACATACGGCAAAGTACCAAACCGGACACATGTTTCGGCCAGAATGAACAAGGAAAACCACACGGGGACATTTCCTCTCATGATGTGACGTCGTCTCATCAGCAAACCAACACTCATCCGAACTACATGCCCCTCTCTTTTTTCCTTTGCTCTCTTAAGTGCAGTTCCGTGAGTAGCACCAAAGGCAAGACTAATATCAAATTCGGAATAAGTTCAAACAAAAATCAATTTTTCAATCAAAAATATTTCTCGCTGCTCTATGAGTTATCTGGGAGAGTTTCATACCATGGCTATCCACATGTAAAGAAATTTAGGTTGTGTAGATACAGTGCCAACCAAAAAAAATGTTACTAAAATTGCCTCAAATTACCAGATACTAAACTGAAATCACTATCCGTTTGAAATGCTTAATGGCTAAGTCAGATATTTATCATTTGTACAAAGAATATGACTCTTTATATTTATGATTTTTAATAAGGCATAAATCCAGACTATTTTCATAGTTGCTCCTCCATGCGAAATAACTAAGCAGCAGATGTCAGAATATTATTTATATATGTCCATGAATATATAATTTAAGCAGAACATATTTCAGAGAATGAATAAATGTGAATTTTTTTACAAAATAAAATTATTAAACAAAGAAATTTTCAATCATAGGAAGCCCGCATTAAGTACACGAAGATCTAAAATTAAAAGTTATATTTTAGAACAAACTCCTTTCGAACTCTTAATAGCTAAGTCAGGGCTAAAATACGACTTTTTAATATCTTATTATTTTTACAAAAATACGACTCTTTATATTTATGATTTTTAATATAATTAAATTGAGACTATTTTCATAGGTGCACCGGCATGTGAAATAATTAAGCAGCAAATGTCAGAAAATTATTTGAAATGAGAAATACATGAAAATTATCTATACGAATTTTCGTATATTTCTATAGAAAATCCATCAATTACTAAAATCTTGAATACTTTTATGTAGAAAGCTTCATTTTTGTTCCTTAACAAGGAATACTTAGCCATAAGCTAAAACAACAACGTCCTCAGGGGTATCATCATGCATTTGTTGTTTCATTCCCACAAATCATAAAACCCATACTTGATCTGTGTCAACATAGAATCATTTTGATAGGACAACAAAGAGTGCACATCAGTACAATAGAATGAGCATAAGCATTCAGCAATATTTGTCATAGCTGGAGTTCAAAAGACTTTAGTGAGGCCGAGAGGAGCTACCCCGAGAAAAATGAAACAGTATATTCATGTACAAATAACAAATATTAACATGAGTAAGAAGAATATGTTATGTATACGAGCCATTATCATATCACAAATGAAAAATATGTTCTTGCAATAGCAATGAAAATAGAAACAACAAATAATGTAGAGTACATAATCGATCATTTACATTTTGCCAAATATTATAGGTTTATGCAAATGACACTGGCATGACTAGAGAAACTGGAACTATGGTGAATTGAGTGATGGGGAGCACTAAGAAATGCTTTCTTACCAAGATTTTACCAATATATGTAAAAATGTATATAACTTCTAGCCGCACAAATGTGCGGGTCACACTCCTAGAGAAACTGGAACTATGATGAATTGAGTGATGGGGAGCACTAAGAAATGCTTTTTTACCAAGATTTTACCAATATATGTAAAAATGTATATAACTTCTAGCCGTGCAAATGCGCGAGTCACACTGCTAGTTTACATGGTGTAAGGACCGCCGATACATAGTATACTACTTTTTGGAGTGAGAATTTGAGTCCCTCTTCCTCTCGTTCGACGACGAGCACATCGCTCACTACCTGGTGAGTTGCTGATATGTACAGGAGCATGGGTTCGCCGACATTTGGTGCGGCTAGGATTGGGTTGTTTGCTAACAAATTTTTTATTTCTTCCAACCCGATTGTTGCCGCATCTATCCACTCAAAGTGGTCGGTACGTCGGAGTAGGCGGTAAAGTGGCAGTGCCTTTTCTCCCAATCTGGAGATAAAGTGGCTCAAGGCTGCCATGCACCTAGCTAGTTTTTGGACCTGCTTTAGGTCTGTTGGCGTTGCCAATTGTGACAAGGCTCGAATTTTTGCTGGATTTGCTATGATTTCTCTATTGGAAACAATGAACCCGAGCAGCTTTCTCGCCGGGACGCCGAAAACGCATTTTTCCGGATAGAGCCGTATGTCGTATGTTCGGAGGTTGTCGAATGTAAGGCACAAATCATCCACCAATGATTCAACATGTTTAGTTTTGATGACTACATCATCTACATATGCCTCCACCGCCTTGCCAATTTGTTTTTCCAGGCATGTTTGAATCATGCGTTGGTAAGTGGCGCTGGCGTTTTTGAGTCTGAAAGGCATAATGTTGAAGCAGAAAGGCCCATAAGAAGTAATAAATGCCGTTGCAGTCTGATCAGATTCCTTCATCTTAATTTGATGGTATCCGGAGTATGCGTCGAGGAAGCACAATGAATCGTGTCCTGGAGTTGCATCAATGATTTGGTCAATGCAGGGTAGCGGGAAGGGGTCCTTAGGGCAGGCCTTGTTGAGGTCTTTGAAATGGACACAAAGGCGCCAGGATTTGTCCTTCTTTGGCACCATGACCAGGTTTGCTAGCCATCTGGGTGTTTGATCTCTCTGATGAACCCAGCTTCAAGTAGTTTGGCTAGCTCCTCCCCCATAGCTTGTCGCTTGGGTTCGGAAAATCGACTCAACGTTTCCTTGACTGGTTTAAACCCTTTTGTTAAATTGAGGATGTGTTTAGGCGGTCTACGTGAGATTCCTGGCATATCCGAAGGATGCCAGGTAAACATGTCCCAATTTTCGCGCAGAAACACTCTTAAAGCGGCGTCGATCGTTGGATCCAGCTATGCTCCAATGGTTGTTGTTTTATTAGGATCCTTTGGGTGTACTTGAAATTTGACTATTTTGTCTGCTGGTTTAAAGGAAGTGGATTTGAACCTCTTACCGAGGATTACATCATCCTTGTCCACTGTAGAGCGTAGAGTGGTTAGTTCCTCGGCCACAAGGGCCTCGGATAGCGCCTCGAGGGCCAGGGATGCAGTTTTGTTTTCGGTGCGAAGTGCTATATCCAGATCACTAGTGACAGTGATAACTCCGTTGGGCCCTGACATTTTGAACTTCATGTACCTGTAATTGGGTATGGCTTGAAAGCGTATGAATGCATCTCTCCCTAACAGGGCGTGATATCCGTTGTTGAAAGGTGCCACATGGAAGAGCAACTCTTTGGACATATAGTTCTCCGGTGTGCCAAATACGACATCGAGTTTGATCCTCCTCGAACTTCATGCTTCTTGACTTGGGATGATGCCTCGGAAAGTGGTGCCGCTTTGCTCAATGCGACTTTTGTCCATCTGCATTTTCTGGAGCATATCTTCATAGATGAGGTTCAATCCACTGCCGCCGTACATGAGCACTTCGGTGAGCCGAAAGCCATCCACTATTTGGTTTAAGACCAAGGCGACTAGTGGTCGGACTGATCTGGCCCTTGGCTCATCATCGGAGGTAAAGGTTATCGCCATGTCATTCCAAGGATTTATTGCGGCTACCTAGTTGACTTCGGCAAGGTCGCTTAATGACCTTTTGTGTAGGTTGTTGGAAGAAAAGGTCTCGAAGATCGTAAAAACATTGAGATCGGCATCCTCCGAAGAGTGCCGCTCTAGAGTAATGTTGGTGAGGATGGCCTCGCTGCTCTTAGCCACCTGCCGGAGTACCCAACATGCCCGAAGGCTATGTGTTGGTTCGGTATCCGGTGTCGTGTGTATTTGAAAGGGTTTGTCGAGCAGGTCATCAAGGACAGTTCTATGTCCCCTAAAGAGCTTGAATTTTTTGTCCATGAGATGATGATCAGGTGCCCCATAAGGGTGCATCCTTTTTGTCCATCCGGTGGGCTCCTCGAAGGCAGGAGGTTCCCACTGAGGTGTCTGGGCCTTCTAGGTGCTTTCCATTGCGCAATACTTCTATAAGATGTGTGCCAAATATGCAAAGTGCAGTATGCGTTGGTGGTTGAGGGTGTTTAGGATTCCCTTGTCAGTATAGTTGTGACAAAATACTGAAACCGCATCGGCGCCGCAGCAATCTTTAATCTTGTTTTTAACAAGGGGGAATCGAGCCCAGAAGTGATGGACTATTTCCTCAGGTTGCTGCCGCACCTACATTAGGTCGCATAGGTGTGGAGGGCCTGAATTGCTTGGAGAATATTGATTGTGGTGGGTGGGTGTCGCTGTCAAAACCGGCGGATCTCGGGTAGGGGGTCCCGAACGGTGCGTCTAGGATCGATGGTAATAGGAGACGGGGGACACGATGTTTACCCAGGTTCGGGCCCTCTCTATGGAGGTAATACCCTACTTCATGCTTGATTGATCTTGATGAATATGAGGATTACAAGAGTTGATCTACCACGAGATCGTAATGGCTAAACCCTAGAAGTCTAGCCTGTATGACTATGGTAATGAGTATGTCCTATCCGGACTACGCCCTCCGGTTTATATAGACACCAGAGGGATCTAGGGTTACATAGAGTCGGTTACATAAGAAGGAATCTTCATAGTTGGTCGCCAAGCTTGCCCTCCACGCCAAGGAGAGTCCAATCCGGAGACTGGTACAGTCTTCGGCCTTCATGTCTTCACAGCCCATCGGTCCGACCCATGGATAACAGGCCGGACGCCTGACGACCCCTTAATCCAGGACTCCCTCAGTAGCCCCTGAACCTGGCTTCAATGACAAGGAGTCTGGCGCACAGATTGTCTTCGGCATTGCAAGGCGGATTCCCCTTTCCGAACTCCAAGATAGTCTTCAGATGTAATCATTGTATCAAGAAATGTAAACACAACTGCAGAGGATATAATATTTCACGAGTTCAATCCGCTGATAATTTTTGGTAATATGACATCATGCCTGCTCGGCCATTATTTTCGATCCGTTAGCTGGCCCATCGTCCCACGTCTCGAGACGTGGTTTTATTGGCATGTCTTATCCAAGCGAAGATCGTGTCTCCCCTTCTTTAGGGGATTCTTTGTCACGACCCTAGATTTGCTTGTAACTAGTTGCATGAAAGCATTCATGTCATCATGTTTAAATGTAAGAAATTTGAAATGGGCATTGTTGAAACCCTAGCACCAAATGAATTCAACTAGGTTCAATAAAAAATATTTTCAATGAACCCAAATGCCCTTTAGAAAAGTCCATGATTTTTGTTAAAGGTGAAAACCTCTTCCAAAAATGATGCACATATTTCTAGGCCATTCTGGATTTTTGAATTAAATCTTATTGTATTTGACTTTGGGCATTTAAATACTATAAGTAATTTAAATGTTCAAATAATGTTGGAACTATTTTTGGGCCACTGAAATAATTGAGCAAGTGTCCAGGAATATTTTCAGGATTCATAGAAGTGATTTGGTGTTGCAACTAAATCAAAACCAAATTTGCAAATTAGAAAACAAAACAAAGTATAAATTAAAAGAGAGAGAGAGAGAGAGAGAGAGAGAGAGAACTCACCACGGCCCAGCTTACTTGGTGGCCCACTTACCTGGCCCAGCCCACCAGAGCCGCCAGCGTCTCCCACCTCGCGCCAGAAGGACGCGAGGCATGTGGCCACTGCGCGCCGACACGCGCCCGGCCACTCCTACCTCAATGCCTGCCTGGCTCCTCCTCGACGCGTCTGGACGACGCCACGCGACCCCCAAAGCCGTCTGGCTCTCCCTCTCTCTCCCCCGAAAGCTCTCCCCCTCCTCTGTTCTCCTCACCGAACTCGCCCGCCGCCGCCGACGAGCACCACCGCGGCCATCGCCTCTCCCTCGTCCCCTTGAGCGGTCCAGAAGCTCCGCCTCGTCGCCCTAGTCCTCTCCGCTGGGCCACGCGGCGCCGAATGCCTCGAAGAACTGTCCTAGACCACTTCATCCTCCTCGGGTCGCCGGAGATCCGCCTCGCCGCCCCGCTCGCTCTGACACCTCCCCGGCCCCGCCATCTGCATCGAAAGACTCGTCGTGAGCCACTGAACCTCTCCCCTCCGCATGCTCCTTCGCGCACGCCCCGTAGCCGCTGCCCCGCGAGCACCCGAAGCCGCCATCCGCCATGGCCAGCGAGCTCCATGCCCCCGAGCTCCTCCGCTCCTACTAGTTGCGCTGGCGTTCTCCTACTGCCCATTAGGTGCTGCCTAGCACCTCCGTTCGCTCGCCTCGAGCTGCAGCACCGCACCCGCGCATAGCCGTGCTCCGGCCGCCGCTGTCGTCTTCGCTGTCGCTGCCGTGGTCCACCCCGGCACCAACAACGGCCACCAACCGACGCGCCTCGTTGCTCCGCTGCCGTAGAGCCCAACCCCGCCCCCGCTCGTCGCCGGAATCGGCGGGACGAACGACGCCGCTGCGGCTATGTGTCACCGGCGGTTAGCCGCCGATGTGGCCACTTAATTACGACCTAAACACCCCGGTAATCACCCCCTAGTGCCACTGCCATGCGGGCACCGGTGCCAAAATTAATTAGTTTAATTTCTGTTTAGATTAGTGCTAATCCTGCGGACCCCATGTGTCACCTTTGACTTTGACCAAGTCAGCGTTGACCGGTCCCACCTGTCATCCACCCAACCCAGCTCCGAGTCACTGATCAATGGGTCCCGCAGGTCTGGTTTGACCTGGACCGGCCCCTGTTGACTTGATGATGTCACACAAACGTCATGCTGACGCAGTAAACTATTTCTGGAATTTAAATAAATCTAAATGATTTATTTATTTTCAAAAATTTGCCCAAACTTCTAAAAATCATAGAAAATAATCTATAACTCAGATTGAAAAGATTTATATATGAAAAATGATCAGAAAAATCCAATCTATCCATCTGTACCATTTTCATGCATGTTAGAACAACTTATGGCTGCTGTTTAGGCCAAATCATATAAATGGCATTTAAACACTCACATATGGAGTTTGAATTTGAACCTAGGGTTCAAATCAACTCCATTTAACATGTTGCTAGTTGCATTAGCTCAAAACACAGCATATTGACATGTCATGATCATGCATCATATTGTGCATTGCATTAATTGTGTTTTCCTTTTCTGCTACCGGTATTTGTCCCCTCTCGATGACACCGGTGAAGATCTATAATATCTTCAGAAGTGCCATGCAAGCAAAACCCCCTGGTTTATTCCAATACAATCCCACTCTCTCGCTGCTACTCTCTTTTACTGCATTAGGACAACAACGTTTCAACTTTTACATGCTGCGGTAGCTGAACCCCTTTCCTCTGCATGACCTATCATTGCCACAGTAAATAGATGAAACCCACTAGGATGAGTAGGAGTTGTTTGAGACCTGATGTGCCTACTCGTTCATGCTTGTTGTCATGCCTGCTACTGCTTAGAGTTGAGTCAGGTATGGTTCATCGGGGATGAATTGGAATGTGGTGAACATGTCCTACTATTGAGAGCTAAGTGTGTGAACACGATTTGGTAAAGGTAGCGGTGAGAGGCCATGTAGGAGTACATGGTGGGTTGTCTCATTGAAACCATCCTCAGGAACTGAGTTCTGTGTTTGTGATCCATGAACAGTTACTACCACACATTGGGTTTCGGTAACTCGACCCCTCTGGGCTTATTAATCAACTTGATCTCTGTCCAAGAGTTGCAACTAGTTTATGGTGTTTGTAGGTAGTGTTATTAATCAACTTGATCTCTGTCCAGGAAGGGCATAAAAATAACTAAGTCTCTGAAATCAGCAACATGAAGTACCCTAGTTTGCATGCTTGTGCTAGTCACCACAAAGATCACAAAAATACATGGTATAATTCTCTGGTAAGGTCACATGGCATATTAGAAAACACATGTAGGACTCAACCTCATAGGAGGTACACTTCAATCATGGCAAAAATGACAAAAGTGCATGTTCTGATAAGAACCAGAAACTAACATCACATAGCCCTCTTCTAACAGCATTTCGGGCATCAAGATGACTTCAAATCAAAATGGTGCAATAGAACGAAATGATGTACTCTTCGGGGCGAACAATTTGACATATTAGACGCACGAAACGGAGCAAAGGATGCAAAGTTACGATGCAATGAACATGTGACAAAATGCGAAAAACATAAGGACTTAGAAATATTCGGGGGAAGGAGGAGAAGAGTCAACCAGCGGATCTCGATCCAGATCTCACGCGGCTCGAGGGTGGGGGCGCCGGGATCTCGCCGGAGAAGGGCGCCGGCGAGGAGGAGGACTGCGGCGAGGGGTCCGGGCGGCGCCGGTGGCCGGGATCCGGCGGGTCCGGCGAGGCGCTGCGGAGGAGGAAGACGGCGCGGCGACGGGACCGCGGAGGCGACGGACGCGGCGATCGACGGCGGCGGGGTGAGCCGAGGCGGCGGCGCGGGCGGTCGCCGGCGGGCACCCACGTGGAGGCGGCAGGCGGCAGCGAGGGGCGCCGGCGGGCGCTCGTGCGGGCACGCGGGCGGCGGATCCGGGCCCCGCGGGCCTGGCGCGGGCCCCGCGGGCCGGCGGAGGAGGGCGGCGGCGGAGGACAGGTGGCGCGCCCTGATTGGGTGCGTGCGGCGGCGCGGGCTTGTCCGGCGGCGGACGGACACGTCCGGCGCGGAGAGGGACGAAATTTTTAGGGTTAGGGTGTTTTGGACCCGTGAATGGAGGAGGGGGAGGTGTTTTTATAGGTAGAAGGAGCTAGGAAGCTCCAAATGGAGAGCGGTTTTCGGCCACGCGATCGTGATCGAACGGCGGTGGACATGGGAGTGTCTTAGATGGGTTATTGGGCTGTTTTGAAGGGGTGTTGGGCTGCAACACACACGAGGCCTTCACGGATACCCGGTTAACCGTTGGAGTATCAAACGACCTCCGATTGACCCGAAACTTGACACGCGGTCTGCCGGTGCTACACCAAGGCTGCTTGTCAAACCTCGGTCCATTCCGAGAATGTTTAATACCCGCTCATGAAGAAATGTAAAAGGGGACGCCGGGGGACATAGGAGCGCCGGATTGGAAAACGGACAACGGGGAAAATGCTCGGATTCATGAGACGAACACGTAAGCGAATGCGATGCACATGATGACATGATATGAAATGCATGACATGAAAAAAATACAAAACGAAGGGAAACCCAACCACGGAGGAAATATTATATCACATAGCCGAAAATGGCAAGAGTTGGATTACAAATATGGCAAGTTACATCTGGGGCGTTACAGGGAACCTGGATGAATTTTTGTTGAGCCCATCAGCAACACTCCTACTTTCTCCATGATTCGTGTTGAACATCCAGCTGGTATTGGAAACTTTGTAAGAATTGCCTTCATGTTCCGCTCATGAGGTATATGTTTGGTGAAAGAAGTGACTTTATCCAAGTTCACGTGCATTAGGTGTAAGTTGCAGCCATGAATTTGAGAAAGGTTTGTTTTGTTTCCTCTGGAATCATCCCAAATCAGTCATGCATACGTGCCAAGTGCTCTGTGGTTTGATAGGTTGGCCGCCTCCACTCCATATGTGTTCCTGGCACACCAAGCCATTGATTGATTTGTTCAAGTAAAATAAGTTCCTTCTTAAGACCCGGGGCTTATACAAGGACTTCAATATCCTCGATGATGGTTCCCCACCTGAACTCGGTAGTGTTTAATTATAAGACTACTACGTGTCCATGCTTGTCTCGGACATCGTGTTCACATGTCTGTAGCAGAATCAGCTCTGTCTTGGAGTCTGCTATCGTAGTTCATCTCTTGAGAATCTCGCAATGTCATTGTCGATTGTGTTGCAAACATTCCTTCCAGACATGCTGAGTCTGGAATATCCTGACACCAACCAGATCTGAATCTCAGGCAGATATGATGGTTGGGAGGTTCCCAAGAATTATAATATTGGTCTTTTGAAACGTTAGGGGGATGTCATGGCCAACACACTTATCCGGGAGATCTCTTATTGTAGTGTATTGAGTCAGCAATTTGGCTATTCTTCCATGAGGAGTTGGTATGACTTTGAACATAAGTTGTTCCTTATGGGTTCCTTGAGCTCCCGAAGTTAAACCTTTACTTGATGTTCCAAATATCGAATGGTATTGGGTTAAGCTAGTACATCAAGGAGAACATTAGAAGCGGAGTGCTAAATGTCTCTCGGTCGAATGTCCAGATTTCGTTTCCTTGGCATCGCTAAGTTGAAATCTGAGAAAGTGATGTCTTCCTTTGCATCTGCATCGTCCATCACTATTCATCATGGTAGTATGATGTGGTTCTAGGATCCTCGGCACGGATGTTGGTAAGACCCTAATGAATATGGAGATGCTCAAGTTCTTGGGTGCATGCTCAGACACTAGGTTATATCCTCGGTATCAATTGGAATGTGCCTTCCGTTTGCCCAGTTGTCTTATAACTCTAGTTTCCTTTCCAAACTGAGTAAGCCATTCTTTGACTTCGTTCAAACGATCAATTGTGAATTTCCTCAGGCTGGTATGAAGAGTTTCAATGATCTTTGTATCAAAAGTAATTCTTTTTGCCACTTGAGGGATAATTCTACGAGTCATCCCTCTCTAGGGTGTCTTGTTAT
This sequence comes from Aegilops umbellulata, assembly GCA_032464435.1. Classification (NCBI taxonomy): domain Eukaryota; kingdom Viridiplantae; phylum Streptophyta; class Magnoliopsida; order Poales; family Poaceae; genus Aegilops; species Aegilops umbellulata. The sequence continues at coordinate 413,061,765 of CP136057.1, forward strand.
GGTATCATGGCGAGTCAAATCCTCGCTACGTTGACAGCCGTTCACCACCCTCTTAGGTGTGCAATTGTTGTCTACCTAGTGAACCCTCGTCATCTGTTCCACTCCATCCCTCTAGGTGTCTGCTTCGTGTCTCAGCTCGAGAGTTGTTGCCATGTCTCATTCCGTGAGTTGATCCTGAGTTGTTTGATCTTTGAGAAGATCGTTTCCTCTAAAGCTTCCTTCCATCGTCATCGTGTTCGATGAAGATCTCAAAATCAAAGACGTCAAGATCAATGAGATGCAATGAAGCAAAAACTTCGAGAAGGGCAATTGGATCAAGAAGATTGTGTTAGTTTTGTGACCCCCCCTTTCTTCTTACCTCACGTCTTGAATCTCGGGACGAGATTCTTCTTTAGTGGGGGTGAGTTGTCACGACCCTAGATTTGCTTGTAACTAGTTGCGTGAAAGCATTCATGTCATCATGTTTAAATTTAAGAAATTTGAAATGGGGATTGTTGAAACCCTAGCACCAAATGAATTCAACTAGGTTCAATAAAAATATTTTTAATGAACCCGAATGCCCTTTAGAAAAGTCCATGATTTTTGTTAAAGGTGAAAACCTCTGCCAAAAATGATGCACATATTTCTAGGCCATTCTGGATTTTTGAATTAAATCTTATTGTATTTGACTTTGGGCATTTAAATACTATAAATAATTTAAATGTTCAAATAATGTTGGAACTATTTTTGGGCCACTGAAATAATTCAGCAAGTGTCCAGGAATATTTTCCAGATTCATAGAAGTAATTTGGTGTTGCTACTAAATCAAAATCAAATTTGCAAATTAGAAAATAGAACAAAGTAGAAATTAAAAGAGAGAGAGAGAGAACTTACCGCGGCCCAGCTTATCTGGTGGCCCACTTACCTGGCCCAGCCCACCAGAGCCACCACCGTCTCCCACCTCGCGCCAGAAGGACGCGAGGCGTGTGGCCACCGCGCGCCGGCACGCGCCCGGTCACCTCCTCGACGCGTCTGGACGATGCCACGCGACCCCCAGAGCCATCTGGCTCTCCCTCTCTCTCCCCCGAACGCTCTCCCCCTCCTCTGTTCTCCTCACCGAACGCGCCCGCCGCCGCCGACGGGCACCACCGCGGCCATCGCCTCTCCCTCGTCCCCTTGAGCAGTCCAGAAGCTCCGCCTCGTCGCCCTAGTCCTCTCCGCCGGGCCACGCGGCGCTGGACGCCTCGAAGCATTGTCCCCGACCCCTTCATCCTCCTCGGGTCGCCGGAGATCCGCCTCGCCGCCCTGCTCGCTCCGACACCTCCCCGGCCCCGCCGTCTGCACCGGAAGACTCGCCGTGAGCCACTGAACCTCTCCGCTCCGCCTGTTCCTTCGCGCACGCCCCGTAGCCGCTGCCCCGCGAGCACCCGAAGCCGCCATCCGCCATGGCCAGCGAGCTCCGTGCCCCCGAGCTCCTCCGCTCCTACTAGTTGCGCCGGCGTTCTCCTACTGCCCATTAGGTGCTGCCTAGCACCTCCGATCGCTGGCCTCGAGCTCCAGAACCGCGCCGGCGCATAACCGTGCTCCGACCGCCGCTGTCGTCTTTGCTGTCGCCACCGTTGTCTGCGCCGGCACCGCCCACGGCCACCAACCGACGCGCCTCGTCGCTCCGTAGCCATAGAGCCCAATCCCGACCCCTCTCGTCGCCGGAATCGCCGGGACGAACGACGCCGCCGCGGCTATGTGCCACCGGCGGTGCCGACGTGGCCACTTAATTAGGGCCTAAACACCCCGGTAATCACCCCCTCGTGCCACTGCCATGCGGGCCCCGGTGCCAAAATTAATTAGTTTAATTTCTGTTTAGATTAGTGCTAATCCCGCGGACCCCACGTGTCACCTTTGACTTTGACCAAGTCAGCGTTGACCGGTCCCACCTGTCATCCACCCAACCCAGCTCCGAGTCACTGACCAATGGGTCCCGCAGGTCTGGTTTGACCTGGACCGGCCCCTGTTCACTTGATGATGTCACACAGACGTCATCCTGACGCAGTAAACTATTTATGGAATTTAAATAAATCTAAATGATTTATTTATTTTCAGAAATTTGCCAAAACTTCTAAAAATCATAGAAAATAATCTATAACTCAGATTGAAAAGATTTATATATGAAAAATGACCAGAAAAATCTAGTCTATCCATATGTATTATTTTCGTGCATGTTAGAAGAACTTATGGCTGTTGTTTAGGCAAAATCATATAAATGGCATTTAAACACTCACATATGGAGTTTGAATTTGAACCTAGGTATCAAACCAACTCCATTTAATATGTTGCTAGTTGCATTAGCTCAAAACACCACAGATTGACATGTCATGATCATGCATCATATTGTGCACTGCATTGATTGTGTTTTCTTTCTCTGTTACCGGTATTTGTCCCCTCTCGATAGACGTGCTTCCGGCGATGAGTTCGATGACACCGATGAATAGCTATAATATCTTTAGAAGTGCCCGGCAAGCAAAACCCCCTTGTTCATTCCGATACAATCCCACTCTCTCACTCCTGCTCTCTTTTACTGCATTAGGACAACAATGTTTCAACTGTTACATGCTGCGGTAGCTGAACCCCTTTCCTGTGCATGTCCTGTCATTGCCACCATAAATAGATGAAACCCACTAGCATGAGTAGGAGTTGTTTGAGCCCTGATGTGCCTACTAATTCATGCTTGTTGTCCTGCCTGCTACTGCTTAGAGTTGATTCACGTCTGGTTCATCGGGGATGAATTGGAATGTGGTGAACTTGTCCTACTGTTGAGAGCTAAGTGTGTGAACACGATTTGGTAAAGGTAGCGGTGAGAGGCCATGTAGGAGTACATGGTGGGTTGTCTCATTGAAACCGTCCTCCGAAACGAGTTCTGTGTTTGTGATCCATGAACAGTTACTACCACACATTGGGTTTTGGTAACTCGACCCCTCTCGACTTATTAATCAACTTGATCTCTGTCCAGGAGTTGCAACTAGTTTCTGGTGTTTGTAGGTAGTGTTAGTAGTCTACCAAGTGGCACCCGGTACAAGTGGGCTTGGGACAGACTAGGCACCGTGGCCGGGTAGACCAAGCGCCGCCCGTTTGGTGGGCATGGAACCCTGTACACATCGTTTGGGGCCGTGAGCGACACCCCGGCCGGATCTCCTTGCGGATGGAACCCGAATAGGCGATAAACCTGGACTATAGACTTGTGTGGTTATTCAGGTCGTGCCCGACTCCCTCGCCAGGCTTCCGCTTGAAGGTTGCCGAGATACACGACGTGTACATGGTGGTAAGTGACGAGAGCGTGTGTGAAGAAGTAAACCCCTGCAGGGTTAACATCATCTATTCGAATAGCCGTGTCTACCGAAAAGGACTTCTGGGTTGCCTGTACATTACATAGACAAGTGAAAGTGGAGACTCTAAAATAAGCAAGATAAGCATGAGTGCTATGCATGGCGTTCTCGTAGGGGAACGGGAGCGGATCCATAGTGGTGTATTGATATGGTGAATATGTGGACTCATGTGCGCCACCTCAAAAGAGTTGCTTGCAGTCGTAGTTCAGGTTAGCCACTGAGTCAAAGCTGGCTTGCTGCAGTTAAACTCCACTACCCCCTTTGTTGATGCCGATGCATATGTAGTTAGTTCTGATGTAAGTCTTGTTGGGTACATTTGTACTCACGTTTGCCTATTTTATGTTTTGCAGAGAGACGTCAGTCTCGCTAGTAGTTCCGTGTGAACTTCGACTTTTAGCTTGATACCTCAGCTACGATCTTGTGCCCTCGGCAGGATCGGGTAGATAGTCAGGATTCTCAGCCTTTTCATTTGTAGATGTTTGTACTCAGACATGTTAAGCTTCCGCATGTGTTTGACTTGTATGCTTTGAATGTTGGGTCATGAGACCCATGTTTGTAATATCTCGCTCCTCGGAGCCTAATGAATAAATACTTGAGTCGTAGAGTTATGTTGTGATGCCATGTTGTATTTACACATATCGAGCATATTTTGTGTATGATTGAAATGCTTGGTATGTGTGGGATCCGACAATGTCGGTGTACAAAAAGAGGGGTACACTTTTTGTACCCCTATGACTGTGCACGGGAAGTCTGAGCCACGGGCACCGCCACATCGAGCCCAGCAAGGGAGGTAGAACCAAGGTATAGCCAAAGCCAAAGAGGAGCAGAACGACGCCAAGACCAAGACCACAAAGAGCAAAGGGGACGAAGCGGGCCCCCCGGCAAGATCCTTGCCGGGAGGCGGTTTTTGCAAACCCGGCAAGAACCTTGTCGTGGGAGCTCGCCCCACACCTACGGAGCGGGTCACCCTTGAGTCCACTGCCCCCGGCAAGATCAGATGGACACTTTAAAAGATGATGGTCCTTGGCGGGATCCCAACCAAGGAAAACCACAAGGCCCTCGGCAAGAGCCTTGCCGGGGATGACAGCAGGCGCCACGGCAAGACCCTTGTCGGGACCCCGACAAGACCCATGCCCGGGCCGCGGCAAGGCCCTTGCCAAGGACACCCGCGGGGCCACCATCGGACCCGCGCCAGTCACGCCTCCACCACCGTTCGCATGCAGCTGCCGACCCAACCAGCTGGGCAGGCACCTGCGTGGCGACTTGTAGATCCTCGTGGAGACCCACCGCTGCGCCACCTCAGCTGCCTGCCCATCTACATGGCATCGCAGGCACCGCTGGCCAGGGCGCGTGTCGACGCGGGAGAGAGCGGCGACGGACGAGACAGGGCTCTCCACCGCCCCCGATAAAGCGAGGACACCTAAGCAAGGCGCATTAAATGCACCTTGTCATGTAATGCGAGGGATAACCTCGCATCACTGTACCCTTTCCACCTCTTGTGTGCCACTGTGGCAGCCCCTTTCCCTATAAAAGGAGGTCCCAAGCGACCAGGAAGAGGGATTTCGGCTTTTTGGAGCTCCTCACGCCCCATAGCTAGCTCAAGAACACAAACATATAATCCACCAAAGCAGGAGTTGGGTTTTACGCATCTTCGCGGCCCGAACCTGGGTAAAGGAATCGTGTACTGCCTGCTCGATCTGCTCTTCTCACGGCCCCCGCGCCTCGCAACCGCAGAAAGCGATTGTCGTGATCCCATAGGTGTCGTTTCCCACCGACATCTTTGGTGCGCTAGGCAGGGGTTGCGCAGTTGTGAGAATCGGCTTTAGCAGTCAGTTCGATGCTCCTTCGTCTTCGCGATCTTTGAAGAAGAAAAGGGGCCAGGAGATCGCAGAAAAGTTGCCTATAATCCCCTTTTACTTTGAGGTTATTCCCCCCGGAGATGTTCGCTTTGTATGAAAAAAAACCTGCACGCCAGGGGGCTCAACCACGATTGGCAACGCCCTTGCCCTGTTTTGAGTCCGCTCAACAGCTCGAGCGGCTGCGTCGAGAGTGGCAGCGTAGCCTCCCGTAATCGGCAACGTCCTCGATTCTGACTCGAGTCAAGCTCGACAGTTCGAGCGACTGCGTTCGGAACGGGAAGGTGGCTCACCCGGTTGCACGCGTACCCGGCAGGCCATGGGGATCCGTCCCCAAGACGTCACTTGGGGCTTTCGCGCCGGCAAGCCTTCCCGATCGGCGTAGGGCACACATACAAAGAGGAATTGAATGGGGAAATAACATGCATGAAATTAAAGAGTACTTCAGAGTTATATTAAATCACATCATTGCTGCGGTTCTAACTAAAGATAAAATTTATCTTGGTCAAGGGCCCGCAGCGGCGAAGAAGAACGGGACGCCTTGTCCCGGCGCTGGCCTTCCACCCTCTTGATTTCGCCGATGCAGTCGGTGATGGGCTTGTTGCGCTCCTTTAGCACCGCGGGATCAGCATCCTCCGGCAAGCTCTTCATCGCAGCCGCGAAGTCAAGATCGGGATTCCAGTATGCCACCTTGGTGAGGACCTTGGTCAGGACCCTCCGGCAAAGACGCTGGGCCTCCTCGGCCAGCATGGCCGTCCTGTTGGAGTGGAGATATGCCAGGGCTCCGAGGACGCCCTCGAAGAACTGGGTCATCTTGGCATTGACGGTCCCGCTACGCTCAGGATCGTACCTCACATTTGGCAACCCCATGGTGGCCAATTGCAAGGTAACCCTGGCGGCGACGACCTCCAGATGGCTGATCCACCTGTTCTCGCCCGCCACATACTCTTGGTGGGAGGCGGCCTCGGCTTCCCGCTGCTGCTTCTCCTCCTCCAGGCTTTTACTCAAGGCCTCCTCCCGAGCTCTGCTCTCCGGCAACAGCTTCTCGAGGTCCTCCAGCTTTAGCTTGAGGTCTCTGATGGAGTCTCACGCCTCGGAGAGCTCACCAGTCCTACTGATGACCGTTCCCTGCGCCTCCACCGAGGCGCGGTTGAGCGTGTCCGTCTTGCCGGACAGCTAGAGGGCCTGCTCCTTCAGCTCGTCCCGCTCTGCCTCCAGCTCCTTCACCTTGCCGGCGTGGGCCAGGGCTTGGGTATCGAGCGCCTCTCTGTGCCTCTGCTCCAGCTCCTGGGTCCATCGTGCGACAAGGGCCTCGAGCTCCTCGTCCTTTCCATGGAGCGTAGCGGCAAGCTTCACCTCGCGCGCGGAGAGGTCCTCCTCCTGGGAGTTCAAGGTGGCTTGATGCTGGTTCCAGATGGCTTCGGCCGCGGCGGCCAGGTTCGCCGCCTTCTCTTGGGTCTTCTTTATGTCGGCCATCTTCAGGGCAAGCTCCACCTCGCGCTGGGCCAATTTCTCCTGGAAGGCCCTCTGCTCCTCGCGAGACTGGTGGAACCAAGCCTGCGTTTTAGCGACGCGCGCCTTGAAGTCCGCCTCCGTGTTGTCCACCGCTGCCGCCCTGGACTCAACTTTGTCCAGGCGGCCGCGGTAGAGCGCTTGGAGCTTCCGGAAGTTGGCCCCCATGGCGCGGAAGAGCTGCTCCTCTGGAGAACCATCGCCGCCGGCGCCCGGCACATCGACGATCTCGAACCCTATGGCGGCAAGCACTTCGTCATCAAAAACTTCCCCTTCGGCGGGCGCTCGACTTGGCACCCCTAGGAGGTGGACGAAGAGATCATCACCCACCTTCAGGTACCTGCCGGGGCCCGAGGCTGAGGAGGTGGGAGGCTGGTCATCCACCACCTCTTCCTCGGCAGGGGCCTTGCCGGTCCCCCCGGCAGGACCACCGTCGGCGCCCTCGGCGGAGGCCTCATCGGCAGCCTTGGCGGCCCCCGCGCCAGCACCCTTGGCGGCGTCCTTGGCGGCCTCACCAGCAGCAGCTTCGTCGGCGCTCTTGTCGGCCTCAGCCGCGGCCTCTTCAGCAATATCCCTAACAACGGAGTCCACGTCCTCCGTGTCCATTGGGGGAGGGCCTGGGTGGCGATAGGAGCAATGAAGCCAAGAGAAGCACAAGAAAAAAGAACAAAGGGCGAAGGGCAGGCGACTCACCAGTGCCGGGCCATGAAGCAGAGGTCCCCTCTCCGCCGGTCTTTGGCGTCGAGGCAGAGCCACCAGTGCCCAAGTTCCCCTCTTCCTCCATGGGTGTGGGCCCTGTGCCTAGTGCCCTTGCACTACTAGGGAAAAGGCTAGCAGCAGCGCGGGTTTTAGGCCTATCAGCAGCGCGGGCGCCCGCGCTACCAATAAGGCGCTACAGCTAACTCTTTGTAGTAGCGCTGCATGTACCCGCGCTACTACTATTGACTATAGCAGCAGCGCTTTTCAGGAACGCGCTGCTATTATTTAGCTGTAGCGCACTACAAGAAATATGTCAACTTATGACCTTCTGTCAGTGACCCTGGAAGAATTGGTCATAGATCTATGACCATTTCAGACCAATTGGTCAAAAGCTGTTCGGGGGGCTCCAAACCCTAAACCATTGCGACCATTTCGGTGAGAAAGGTCGTAATTTCCTTACGCGAAATGGTCATAAAGCAAACAGCGCTACTCCGCTGCCTTATTTCTAGTTGTTAACGACCAATATAGATGGTCATAGCCTTGTAAATTGTGGTGGGTTGCTATAACTAGGCGCCACCTCATCAGTTTTGCCTATGTGTCATGTCCATGTGGCAGTTTTTGCCCTAGGTTGTGAAGCAACCTATATTTCTGTCATGGCCAAAATTCCCAAACAAATCTCATAAATTCTTTGGGTCATATCTTCGTCAAATATGTAAATACCTTCCTTGCCTAGTTCAAAAATAATTCAAAAATATTCATTTTCCTATTCTGTTCAAAACAACAGTTTGCGAAGGAAGTACCACTTTGGCATGTCCAAATAGCATCCATTTTCTATAGTGCTTTCCTATGCCCAAATAACCATCCTCCACCAAATGCCAGCTCAATCAATTCATTATTTTGAGTCGAGATTCAACATTCGTATTTATGTCCAGTGTGGTGGTTTGCAAAGCAAGTACCACCTAGGCTCCTCCTTTTGAGCTGAAAATTTGTGAAGACAGTCTTCTTAGTAACTGATCATCCTCATCCAAAACTCACGCCCATTAGCCATGTGCATTTCCCGTACCGCAAATCAAACACTTGGCTGGTTATTCATGTTTGAGCATCGATCGGTCTCCTCGTGAGAATCTTATGTTGTGATTTTCTTCCTAGCACCTACCTGGGGAGTGCCCAACCCACTAGACATACCTAGGCCGCCCAGAACACATGGCAACACCACGGTCACGCGGTGACCACGCGGCGGGCATGCGAGTTTACGCGCTCTAGAGTTGGGGCCCTCGGCCACCGCCCAAACCTCGACGTATCGCCACCAAACCATGTATTTATGATTAAATAGGTACTTATGTAAATAGAAATGATTTTTGGAAAAAATAAATAGCAAACTATGAGGCAACTGTAGTTCAAATTTGACCCGCTTCCAACTGAATCGGTGGAAATTTGTCTTTTTCACGAGAGGTGAATAAAAACTTTTTGCACCCAACCATTTTGTCAATTGTGCATTAAATATGTCCAAGTATTTTATAAAATTGATTTGGTCCAATTTTGCAACAATTATTTGGTAGTTCCTTCACAAAAAAACCTTCTTTGGGGCACTCGAAAAATGAAAAATGGTTTTTTCGTCCAAAGGAAATGAAAACTTCCTTAGGCAACATTGTTTGCCATTCCAATATGCACCCTTGTGCACAATATGAGATCATTTGAACAAACTATGCCACGAATGTGGCCATAAGATTGATCATTTAGCTTGAAAGCCATGAATCTTCAGAGATGATAGCTCATTTCTGAGAACACTTTTTTAAAATAATTGCCGTATTGCAAGTTTGTTATTTTTCCTGGGAACTTGGTCACATATAATGACACAATGTGAAGGATTTCCAATTTTTTGATTTTTTGAATATTTTATGCCTGTTTCAAAATGCGGTCAAAACGGCGGGCTTGACCGTTCCTAGCTAGTGGTTGAATCTTGGAATTTTTTTGGTGTTTCTCTGATTAAATAGATACTTATTTACCTAGAAATTATTTTTGTACAAAATAAATAGCAAACTACAAGGCAGCTACAGTTAAAATTTGACCCGCTTCCAGCTGAATCGGTGAAAATTTGTCTTTTTCTCGAGAGGTGGATCAAAAAATTTTACACCCAACCATTTTGTCAATTGTTCATTAAATATGGCCTAGTGTTTTATAAAAATGATTTGGTTCAATTTTGCAACAATTATTTGGTAGTTCCTTCACAAAAAAACCTCCTTTCGGGCACTCGAAAAATGAAAAATGGTTTTTTCGTCCAACGAAAATGAAAACTTCCTTAGGCAACATTGTTTGCCATTCCAATATGCACCCTTGTGCACAATATGAGATCAATTGAACAAACTATGCCACGAATGTGGCCATAAGATTGATCATTTGGCTTGAAAGCCATGAATCTTCAGAGATGATAGCTCATTTCTCAGAACACTTTTTTTAAAATAATTGTCGTATTGCAAGATTGTTATTTTTCCTGGGAACTTGGTCACATATAATGACACACTGCGAAGGTTTTCCAATTTTTTGAATTTTTTGAATTTTTTATGCCCGTTTCAAAATGCGGTCAAAATGGCGGGAATAACCCTTCCTAGCTAGTGGTTGAATCTTGGAATTTTTTTGGTGTTTCTCTGATTAAATAGATACTTATTTACCAAGAAATGATTTTTGGAAAAAATAAATATCAAACTACGAGGTAGCTACAGTTCAAATATGACCCGCTTCCAACTGAATCGGCGGAAATTTGTCTTTTTCACGAGAGGTGGATCAAATTTTTTTACACCCAACCATTTAGTCAATTGTGCATTGAATATGTCCTAGTATTTTATAAAATTGATTTGGTACAATTTTGCAACAAATATATGGTAGGTCCTTAAAAAAAACCTCTTTTCGGGCACTCGGAAAATGGAAAATGAATTTTCCGTGCAAAGAAAATGAAAACTCCCTTAGACAACAATGTTTAAAATTTCAAGATGCACCATTGTACATAATATGAGATCAGTTGAACAAATATTTGATAGAACTTTCACAAAGAAACTCATTTTGAGCACAAAAAAATGGAATGAAATTTTTTATCTTGAATCTATCATGACCAATTTATATGGTCATAAAGTCATCAAATGGTTTGCTACGTTCTGATTGGACCATAGGCATATCACGCGGATCACGCATCAACCACCGTTGGATGCTTCCGGATCCAACAGCTCAAATCCACCCGAGCCGAAACCCTAGGTGTGTCCACCCGCCTACCCCTCCGCCTCCATTCTTTCTCTCATTCCTCCCTCCCCCGCCTGCATTCTTTCGCTCCAGATCCACCACCCACCCCAATCCCTCTCCTCGATCCAGATCGACGACGACGGCCCCCTGTCGCCGCCCTCTCCTTCCCCATCCCGCCGTGGTGAGGAGATCCACTTCCGCCGCCGCCGTCGGCCCCGCCCCCTTCTCCCCGATTCAGACCACATCCTCCCACCATAGCTCGCCGCCGGGCCTCCCCCTTCCCTCCTTGCAGATCCAGAGCTGTGAGATCCGTCTCTCTCCGACCACGAGGTCGACTGGGAGGGGCGCAATCCAGGAGCAGCGGGCTACACGCTGGCGGAGAGCGGCCAGCAGCTGCTGTAGGGAGGGGGCTGCTCTTCCCGCTCCCTCCCAAGCATCGCGCTCCTAGACCGGATCTGACCTTGGGGTTTGGTTTTGCGGCCGCAGATGTCGTCCGAGGCGGTGAAGGTGGTGGTGCCGGAGTCGGTGCTAATCAAGAGGAAGCGGGAGGAGCTTTGGGCCGCCGAGAAGAAGACCAAGGCCGTCGAGGAGAAGAAGAATTCCAGCGAGAACATCAAGGTCATCTACGCCCGCGCCAAGCAGTACGCCGAGGAGTATGATGCCCAGGTCAGATCGCTGCTCCCGCTCCACCCCTTGCCCCATCAGCGGTCGTTCGCTCGTGTGTTCGTGGTTAGATTTAAGCGTTGGAAGATGTGTTATGTTGGATCTGTAACTGGTTCGTTTGTTTGTGGTGACTTCTGTTCGTACACGATGTGATTTCTGCTAATACTGGGTCGACATACACTTGCATAGATGTAGATGTTCGCTCACGGTGATGCCGCAGTGACCTAGAAATGCCCGTAGGTTCGTGGTTGTAGCAATTCTTTGTATGTTGATATCTGTGCATGGCACATGCCATTGTTTGTGTATATATAATGACCTAGGCCAGATTTGCATGGTTCTGCAGCAAATTGAAATCAAACCTGAACCATTTAAGGTGACTTAGGTGTTCTATGTTATTTTGTCGTATATAACTGTTAGGTGTATACGCCTTCTCCTACACCAAACGCTGCTGCTTCCCTCTCTTTGCACTCAAGCCGCCGCTGGTCGTCTGCAATTGAGCCTCGATCCGCTGCCGCTCCTAACCTGAAGCTCTTCTTCAACTGCGCCCCCTGCTGCTCTCTCAACGCTGCTGCTCCTTCTCCATCTCTCAACTGCATGCTGCGCCTCTGCTGAAGCCTTCTCTGAACCCCCTGCTGCTGCTTCTCTTCCTTACCTCCGCTGCTGCTCACTCTCTCTCTCTCTCAACCTTCTCTGAACCTGTTGCTGAACCCCAACTCGTTGCTGCAGTTTTAGCTCTTTCTCTCTCTTTAATTCACAGGAGTCAGTATTGTATAATATAGTGATTTGTTCAATTTCCAGACTTGTATTTGTAGTGTTACATTGGTGGTCTGTGAGCTGAACCTTGATACATTGTGTAAAACTTTGTAACATTCAGATTTGATAAGAATGCTTGCAACCTGCTATATGTTCCGTTGATACTTGTCATCTGTTAATTACTATTCTACTAGTGTATGTGTGTGATTTCCTTTGTGTTCGGTTTCAGATTTGTGCTTGTTTAGTAGTACTCATTTTATTCATTAGAGTGTATTAGACCAGTGCCTTGTAATACCTATTTTTGTATAACCTGTTAAGTAATGTTCTTCGCCTATTGTTATGCAGATTCCATTTGACTCTGGTTGTTACCGCTACAGTTTGTTGTTGGATGATGTAAGTTCTGATCCGTTTTACCCATGTGCATATTTGGTTTCTCCTTTATTCTTATGCTTAGATTGCCCCATAAAATGTGTTATTTGTTGTCCGCAACTCACACGTAAATGCTCTCTCAGGTGTTGGAGCAGCAGCGAGCAACAGACCTTTTCTTGCAGAAGGTGAAGAGGTCGTCGTTCAGCACGTCGGACAAGGTATTGTCGTCTTACAAATTCTTTCAAGAGTTTCAGACCTACAAGACACACAAACAGAATGAATTGATGTGTGTATATGCCATGGAATTTTGAGCAGGTTCTTCAGCTGTAGGACTAGGTGGAGGCACTCTTCCTGAAGCACTTCGCGCTCCTCGACCTCGACCTCGAGCTGGTGCAGGGGCGAGCTGGCGCAGATGACGGCGGCCGCGCTCCTCGACCTCGAGCTCCGCCCCCGTCCGCCCACGCTCCTCAACCTCGAGCTCTGCCCCCGCCCGCCCTGGGCCGCCGGTACTTCCCCTGCCCCCCTCTCGCAGTGCTGCTTGATGCGATCTGTGCCATACCGCTGTATGAACCGGCTGTTGCTTATCCCATCGCTGTTGCGTTGTCGTCGAGTTAGCGTCTCATGCCACTGCTGCAGCTATTTGTTGCCTCATGATTTTGCAAGAGCAGCCCACTTTCCTGTAGTGAGTGAAACAAAGCCATGTACCTTACGAAAGCTAGGCGGTTATGTTTGTGTCTAGCTTTCTCAGTATATATACTTGCTAGTATTTTTGTGTCTAGCTTTCTCAGTCCAATTGCCGGCATGCAAAATATGGATGCACATGTACCTACATACCAGAGTTGTAACTACTGTATTTTGATCTGTTGCCGGCTTCATATGTTAGCTTCACATTTTGATCTGTTGAATAGTCCTAGATTATGTCAATTTGTTACCAACTAGTTAGAGTTAAAGCAACTCATTTGGCTTTTGCTCACTGTTTTTACTGTCTTGTGCTGCTCATACTGTATGTACAACATGTTGCTGAACTGAAAAATGCTATTTGCTTCACATTTTTGTTTGTTGAACTGTCCCAGATTATTTCAATTAATGTAAACCTATGAGTTAAATAAATTGTATGGGAGGCATTGACATAAGTGCTCTAGACCTGCTCTGCTCCTGTTCAGAGGCACCTTGTATTCTTTTTTGTAAAATCTCCTATCGTAAGCGAAAAAGCTTCAGGCATTGAGCCATTGTATTGTGTTCTTAAAATACGTTTTTTGTTTTGTCCCTTGCATAGCTAATTTGCCTTTTGCTGTGAGATGGCAACTGATATATCCACCTTTTGCTACGATATGACAACTGATTTATCCACCTTTTGCTGTGAGATGGCAACTAATTTGCTTTTTTACTAGCTGTTTTATTTGCTTGCTTGGTTGCCCTGAACTTCAGTTTTTTATTTGCTTGCTTCTTAGACTCTCTCCCTCCCTGTAGGTGCCACCGGATGCAAGGGTGGAGCTTGCGCCTCCTTGCTGAAGCCTCTTTCTCTACACCAGTTTATGTTGCTTCCGTTGCTGCGAATGTGGTTAAGATGGCGTTCTACACTAGCTTCTTATGTTGCATGTGAATGGGGTGAGTAGATAGAATTGAAATGAGCAGATCACTATATGACTAAGAAAATTAGAAAGTACATGTAGGAAAATATCATAGCTCTTACTCACTTTGCAAAAATAACATGTACTTCTAGCAATTGTGCCAAAACATTAGCATTGCCTATTTGAGAGCTTGCTGCCAGTTACTTGGTACTGCTTTGACTGATACTTGTTGTTTGCCGCTAATTATACCTCTTGCTAGTTCTACTCTGATTCATGTACGCATGTTGGCTAGAAATTGCCCTGATTATACATATTTTTTATTACATTATACATTAATGTATTATGTTATTATTTGTGTGCATGATGCTTTGAGCCTATTTTTTCCCTTTCCTCCTTGATTGATCAATTCATGTAATGTTATGTTCTTGTAGGAAGGCAAGTTGTCGCATCTGGAGCACATCAGAGGGAACAATGAAGTTTGTACTACTTGTACGAGTTGAACAATGTTATGTTCTTGTAGGACAGTACCAGATGTGCTAATACGAGTTGAACAAAGGCAAATTGTGTAGATGATGTATTCCTGTGTAATTAAATGGTGTATTCCCTGTGTAAATGGTGCTTTAAATGACATGATGATATTGAAATTGTGTACGTGCTACTTGATATGGGTTGAGTATGACAGAAAATAGTACTGGGCCTAAATTGTCCATGGCCCAAACAAAGTTGGACTGGAACTATTTATTTAATGGAAAAAACACGCTAGAGAAGGGCGAAAATAATAAGAAATTGAATATAAAAAGGCCACGACCTAGAATATAAAAGGCTGAATTGTGAATATAAAAAGGCCGCGATGTTGGGCTTGGCCCATGAAGCTAACAAAAAATGACAGAAAAATACACTAAATTGGATGAATTAATGGGCTTGGCCCATATAAACACCCAATTGGACCGGGCCGATTCTAATTTTTGACCTTTTCAATTCGTCGCAATTTTGCCACGTCAGATTGCCACGTCGGATCCGACGTGGCTTGGGCAGACAGCCAGTGACCAAAACAAAAGGTCATGGGTTCCACGACCTTTTGTTTTGGTCGTAAACGTCTACGACCTTATCCCGAAGAAGGCCGCTATAGTCAGTTTACGACCGCCAGCTTTTGACCTTCTGTTTTTGGTCACAAAAAGGTCGTAAATGAAAAACTATGACCTTTTAGTGACCAATAGTGGAGGTCACAAGTTGACATATTTCTTGTAGTGGTGATTTCCCGGTCCAACGCTACTGTTATATCTTTCACCATTTCCCATTTCCGGCTTCGATAAACTGCAATTTCCAGATACTAGGTACTACTAGATATCAATTTCATAAAGCATTATAGGTACTAGGTAGTACTCCCTCGGTTAGGAATTACTGGTCGTGGTTTTAGTTCAAATTTGAACTCAAACCACGACGAGTAATTTGGAACCGAGGGAGTACTGGATAACAATTTCATATATACTCAACATGCATCCTCAAGCAGTACAAGGTGACATCAACGACAATCATCATATTTAGTTCTATATGATATCGACGATGATCATCATATGTAGTTCTACATGATATAGACGACGATCATCATATGTAGTTCTAGATGATATAGCCACACACACATATGTAGTTCTATATGATATCGACGACGATCACCATCCTCAAGCCGGGGCGGTGGGTGTTCCTGATAGTAATTAGGATGGCATGTCCAGCACGAAGATTCTTGCCAACGAGGAATCTCTTCCACCCAACCGAGTTCAAGTGTGTGCGACCATCTGTGCCAATGCGGTAAGTACATGTGGTGACGGAGCCCCTTGCGGTAAGGCGTAGTCCAACTGAGCCTTCTTCATCAGGCTCGATTCCACAACTCACAGATAGGTTCTTTGGCAATCTCTGAATAAGGAAAACATATCAATTAATAAATAGCCTCACACATACTCTTGCAAATATATTTCAATTAAGTCTAGATTTCTACACTATCAAAAGACACAGTTCTACACTAAGCATATAATCGGATTCACTAAGCATATAATTGGATAATTTGCATTTGTAAGTATAACAATAAGCATATCATCGGATTCAATAAGCATATAATTGGACTCTACACTAAGCATATCATCAGATTCACTAAGCATATAATTGGATTCACTAAGCAGTACGTATAACATACCATTTCATGCCGATCGACCATGGTACTTGTCAGGCGGGTCACGAATGGCACCCCGACAAAGTCATCACGTGGCGGAATTATGTCCCATAGGTTGCACACCTCCTCCTCGCTCAGCCTCATTCTTTGAGCTATGATGGCTTCATGAAGTGGGTTCTCATCATCTTCATTGAGTGGGTCCTCATTATCTTCATCATCTTCATCATCTTCGTCATCTTCATCATCTTCCACCAGGTTGATATAAATGATAACCAGCTTGGGTCTTTCTGCTCTGAAGGAGAATCTGATCAACTCACCACCAGTAAGACGCATGCGAGCAAGGAAACGTGCCCATCCATCTCCTCCAATCTGCGACATATTGCGTCCTTTCTTGACCTCCATAGTGTATGGCCCCCCAGGAGCCTCAAATGTCACAGTCTCCTGTCAGTTTGTTGAATTTCAACCTCACATTGCATGGGATGATCTGTGTAAGAAAAGCAAAATGACACAATGCAGTAATGCGAACACTAAAAATAAAATAGTTGTTACATTTCATCTAATTTCTTACCGCCGCATGACAAAAACTCGGATGGAAGTAGATGCCGAACAGCTTGCCAGTTGCAAGGCTGCTGGCGCACCTTGACTTGCACAGTCGACATAGTGGTGCTGGTGGTGGCGCCATTTTCCTAAAGCAATATGAGCAAAGGATTAACGATTCACTTCACAGGAAACAAGTGGCAAATTTAACTAAATTGGCACCTACATTTTGCCAAAAAATAACTTATTACAAAAAAACTAAATCGAGCATACTAAATTAACTAGCATACTAAATCCACTAGCATACTAAATCAACTAAATCAAAATGTTCTAAATCAACTAGCCTAATAAATCAACTAAATCAACTAGCCTACTAAATAAACTAAATCAAAATGTTCTAAATCAACTAGCCTACTAAATCAACTAAATCAACTAGCCTACTAAATAAACTAAATCAAAATGTTCTAAATCAACTAAATCAACTTGCCTACTAAATCAACTGAATCATATCAACTAAATCGACTAAATCAACTAGCATACTAAATCAACTAGCATACTAAATCCACTAGCATACTAAATCAACTAAATTAAAATGTTCTAAATCAACTAAATCAAATAGCCTACTAAATCAGCTGAACTAAATCAATTAAATCAAAATGTTACATATGAAAGCCTACTAAATCAAAATGTATCAGGGAGGAGGGACAAGGAGGGGCGACTCGAGGAGGGAGAAGATAGTAGGACAGAGGAGGAAGGCGGAGCGAGGAGGGGCCGGCCGGCGGCGAGTGGAGGGAGGACGGATCGAGGAGGAAGGCGGAGCGAGGAGGGGCGGCCAGCGGCGAGTGGAGGGAGGACGGAGGAGGAGGCCGGCACCGAGTCCAGCGAGGAGGATGAGGCGACAGCGGCGCAGATCGGGGGAGGGGCGACGGGGGAGGACTGGCGGCGCGGGGGGTGAGGAGGAGACCGTGAGTGTGTGTGTGTGTGAGTGTGATCTGTGGATGAGGCTAGTGAGCGGGGGGAGATGGAATGAAATAGCAGTAGTGCGCTATAGGTAAACATGATGCTGCTACGTTACGTAGCAGTAGTGCTGTTTGTTTTAACGCGCTGCTGCTATAACTGGCCTCGCGGCGGCGTCGTGGGAATTTTAGCAGTAGCGCTTCTTGGAGCGCACGCGCTACTGATAAACTTGTTTCAGCAGCGAGTTTCTATGGCCCGCGCTACTGCTACTTAGCAGCAGCGCCTGATTTTAAAGCGCGCTGCTGGTAAGATTCTGTGTATAGGCTTTTCCCTAGTAGTGTTGCCGGGGACACCCCCCGCGGCGGCGTAGTCGATGGGGGTGGCGTGTTAGGGGTAGCCCTCTGCGGCTCCTCCTGCTGCCGCTCCCCTCCTACAAACCCGGCAAGGTCAGCATTGTGGCATCGGACGCCTACCCCAAGTTGAGTAAGAAGAGGGTAATGAACTTACGCTGGGGGCTACGCCGGGGGCTGCTGTCTGGGCTGCTCAACACCACCAATGGTGTCGTTGAAGCCCCGGCCGGGGGCTGGCTGCTCGCCAAGGTCCTCGCCCTCTTCACCCTGTGGGCCAACGTCTCTGCATCCCTACAAAAGCAAAATGGATCAGGACAAGCGGCCCCATTAAGGGAAATGGAAACGACAATAAGGAACGGAGCACTTACTCATCATCTGTCTCCTCCTCATCCGCCGACTTCCTTTTCCTCTCCGGGCTGAGGGGCCCGAGATCAAAGGGGAGCACCGCATCGTCATCCGAGTCGACGCCTGCCGGAGGGGGCGGGGAAGGCGACGGGGTCTGTGTGCGCCCAGAAGAGGAAGAGGCTTCCACCTTCTTCTTCCCAGCGGCCGTCGTCAGCTTCTTCGTTGCCGAGGCCCTCGTGTGGCGCCCGAACCCTTCCAGGGTCAATTGAGGCCGCGGGCCCCTGCCAGGCCGGACTGGCTCGCCGGAGCAAGCCCGCCGCAGGACTCTCCCTCTTCCCCTGGTTGGCGTCAAGCCCGCCGCCACGTCCTCCTCCAACCACGACGATTCGTCGGCCGCGTCCTCGACGAGCGGAGCCCCGGTGCCGACGCCGCTGGCCCCCGTGGTGGCCGCCGCCCACAGGGAGAATTGCTCCTCCTCCGCAGCCGCCGCTCCCTCGTCCTCCACGCCCCCGGCGCTGCCGGCCTCCAGGGCGAGCTGTGCCTCCTTCGCCCTGGTGGCGATGTAGTCCACCTCCGCCTGGGTGGTGTCCATGACGAGCCGCCACTCGGCGTCGGCGTTGGCATACACCTTAGCCAAGGTGTCGAAGAACTGCCGCACGTCTGCGGCCGCTGGCTCCCTCCAGCTCGGGACAGGGCCGTGCGCGTTGCACTCCGGCATCATGGCGATGATCTCGGACCGGCGCGAATTGTTACACAGCGGGACGACTGCCGCGGGCAACCTGAAGAGCGGCCTCTTGATGGCCCTGCTAGTCTTTATGGCAACCCTCGCGGCCTTGCCAGTCAGCTCGACCTTGCCGTCACTATCCATGTCCAGCTGGAAGAGCCGTTGGCAGAAGTAGGCATGCCCCATCCCCGTGAAGTTGTGATCGAGGCCAGGGCGGAGCTGCATGATATCAGCCGGGTTCGTGAAGAGCCAAGCTGGCCTCCCCTTATTGTGCAACGGAGCAATCCGACGGTGGATGAAATCCGCCCCAATCATTTCCAGGGTGAGCCTCGCCCGGGTCAGCCGGAGGATTCTGGTGGTGGCGACGGTGAGCCTCCCATCGGCGGCGTCGACCTCACCCCAATCGTTGCAACGGACAGGCGGCGTCAGGCGGACCTTGCAAAATTCCAGTGGGTCTTCGTCTTTGATCCAGCACCACCGGTCATGGCATTCGTCCCACCTCTCTTTCATGGCGCTATCCGGGTACGCCCCCTTGGACGTTGGGATCCAGGTGACACAACCAGCAACGGCACCTCCAGTTTGGATTCGAGGGTAAAAATAATGACGGAAGAGCGCCGTGTTGGGCCGCACTCCCACAAAGCCCTCACAAAGATGCGCAAAGCAAGACATGCACGCGCGTCGCTGAAGAGTAAAATCCAGAAGGCGGAAGCCAAAGGTGTGCATGATATCGCAGAAGAACTCGGAGAAAGGGGGGCATAACCCACAAGAAAAGTAGTCGACGAAGAAGGGGTACCAATTTGGAGCAAGGTCGGCGCAAGCGGCAGGAATGACGCGGGTCGCCGGGTGCCCTGAGTTCTCTCCCCCCGTCTTCACTCCCCACAAGGGTTTGAAAGAAGCTCGGAGCTCGTCGACGTCGACCGACGAGGGGTAGAAGAAGGCGGACTTCGTCTTGTCCCCCAACAACGGGCTCTCCGGCGGCTCCACGGTCACAAGGCCCTTAGCCACCCCCTTGCCCTTGGCAGATTTGGGCGCCATGGCGGCCAAGGAGCTTAGAGGGTTAAGGAAGGAGAGGAGGGCGGGGACGAGACGGAGACGACAGGCGACGGCGAAAAGCTTGCAAGAGAAGGAAGAAAAGGAGCAACGACTCTGAGATTGGAAAAGGCATGAAGGAAGAGGGAAAGTGAGCAGCGCACCCACGGTTATTCCTTCTTATGGGGGAGAACGCGGGCCGCCTCCTTTCACATTAACTGTGATGTGACGCATGCCCGCGGGGAGTAACCCCACGCATGCCGCCCACGTCACGCACGCCTCCCCACGACGCGCCACGCGCGGGAAGCGTGGGAGGCGCAGCGCGCGAAGAAACTTACCGCGGTAAAAACTGCCCTGCCTGCCCGCGCACCGTTCTTGGGCCTGGCCCAACAACGCGTAGCGCTTATGTGTGGCCCAGGCCCGGGGGCTCCTGTCGGTGTACAAAAAGAGGGGTACACTTTTTGTACCCCTATGACTGTGCACGGGCAGTCTGAGCCACGGGAGCCGCTGCACCGAGCCCGGCAAGGGAGGTAGAACCAAGGTAAGGCCGAAGCCAAAGAGGAGCAGACGACCCAAGACCAAGACCACAAAGAGCAAAGGGGACGAAGCGGGCCCCCCGGCAAGAACCTTGCCAGGAGGCGGTTTTTGCAAACCCGGCAAGACCCTTTCCGTGGCAGCTTGCCCCACACCTACGGAGCGGGTCACCCTTGAGTCCACTGCCCCCATGGGGCAAGGATTCGGGAGGCATCCCCGTGGTGGTATGCAGATCTTTGTGAAGACATTCAAGATCACATGCACACTTTACAAGATGATGGTCCTTGGCGGGATCCCAGCCAAGGAAAACCACAAGGCCCCCGGCAAGAGCCTTGTCGGGGATGACAGCAGGCGCCACGGCAAGACCCTTGTCGGGAACCCGACAAGACCCTTGCCGGGGCCACAGCAAGGCCCTTGCCAAGGACACTCGCGGGGCCACCATCGGACCCGCTCCAGTCACGCCTCCACCATCGTTCGCATGCAGCTGCCGACCCAACCAGCTGGGCAGGCACCTGCGTGGCGGCATGCAGATCCTCGTGGAGACCCACCGCTGCGCCACCTCAGCTGCCTGCCCGCCTACATGGCATCACAGGCACCGCTGGCCAGGGCGCGTGTCGACGCGGGAGAGAGCGGCGACGGACGAGACAGGTCTCTCCCCCGCCCCCGATAAAGCAAGGACACCTAAGCAAGGCGCATTACATGCACCTTGTCATGTAATGCGAGGGATATCCTCGCATCACTGTACCCTTTCCACCTCCTGTGTGCCACTGTGGCATGGCCTTTCCCTATAAAAGGAGGCCCCAGGCGACCAGGAAGAGGGATTTCGGCTTTTTGGAGCTCCTCACGCCCCATAGCTAGCTCAAGAACACAAACATATAATCCACCAAAGCAGGTGTACGGTTTTACGCATCTTCACGGCCCGAACCTGGGTAAAGGAATCGTGTACTGCCTGCTCGATCCGCTCTTCTCACGGCCCCCGCACCACGCAACCGAAGAAAGGGATTCTCGTGATCCCATAGGTGTCATTTCCCACCGACAGACAACCTAGTTGTCTATCCTTGGTAGCCTCTCTTATGGCGAAATGTAGTCTTGTGCTTCCATGAGCCATAGTAGTCCGCTACAGCCCGGTTCACCGGAGTCCTGCTAGCCCAACACTACTGCTCAAGACACTTGACTAGTCGGCATGTGTTTCACTTCGTTCATGTGCCTGTCCCTTCGGGGAAATGTCATGCGGTGACATCCGGAGTCCTGCTTAGCCTGCTACAGCCCGGGGTCACCGGAGTCCTGTTAGCCCAGTGCTATAGCCCGAATTCACACACTGCTTCATGTATGCCTGTCCCCATAAGTTAGTGCCGCTTTGGGTTCATGACTAGCCATGTCGGCCCGGGTTCTCTATCATATGGATGCTAGCGACACTATCATATACGTGAGCCAAAAGGCGCAAACGGTCCCGGACCATGGTAAGGCGACACCCGTGGGAATACTATACGTGAGGCCGCAAAGTGATATGAGGTGTTACCGGCTAGATCGATGTGACTTGGAATCGGGGTCCTAACATTCTTGCCAACCCGAACCTGGGTAACCCAACCGTCGCTTGGGTAAAACTCCTTGGGAATAGGCAAGTTTCGAGGCGCAGGAGCAGATGTTTGATATTCGCAGCCTTTATATAGGGGTACAAACCCGTCTTTTTCTTTCATGCTTGCTTCTTCCTCGACCACTGCTACCCCGAGTTCCAACACCCAGGTTTTGGTTGGCACAAGCCCCAATCATGTCCGGATCCAGCCGTGAAGGTCGGTGTGTAGCTTCTTCTGTTACGGAGGGAGATATTGCCAAGCTTCGGGCGGCGAGGTACCTAACCGCAGAAATCCATCATCGGCTTCCTGCTGAGGGGCAGGTTATTCCCACCCCAGATCCAGTGAGAGGGTCGTGTTCTTGTCCCACTTCCTGCGCGGGTTAGGGTTTGCACTTAATCCCTTCGTCCGAGGGCTCTTGTTCTATTACGGGCTATATTTTCACGATCTGGCCCTAGACTCTGTTCTTCTTATCTCGGCTTTTGTCATCACGTGCGAAGCCTTCCTCCGAACTCCCCCGCACTTCGGCTTGTGGCTCAAGACCTTTGATGTGAAGCCGCAAGTGATAGACGGGGAGCAAGCTGAGTGCAGTGGCGCTACAGTGAGCAAGCTTGCTAGCGTTGTTTGGCTGAAAGGATCCTTCGCCAAATCTTCCGATTTATGGCAGCAGGGGTGGTTCTATATCACCGAGCCCCGTGGCTCCAAGTGGGCAGCTACGCCTGCATTTCGATCCAGCCCCCCAATTCAGCTTGCATCGTGGATTAATAAGGGGTTGGACTGGGGATCAACGAACGAGGTGCGAACTCTGCAAAGTCGCATCCGAAGCCTCATTGAGACGGACATCAATATCGTCAATGTCGTTCAAGTAATGCTAGTTCGTCGGTCCCTGCCATGCCAGCGACGGCCTCTCCGCCTGTGGGAGTTCAATCCTGAAGGGCCGCGGACTCTTCAGCACTTCTTCGGCACTATACACGAAGGAATGTGGAGATTATTCTTAGGGAAACGAAGGCAATGGCTGGACACCACCGAAGGTGTCGGCCTAGACTGTAACCATCTGAATACCCCGGTAAGTACATGTTTGCCAAATACCTCATAATCAGATACCCTAGTGGCAAGATACTGACAGAATCATCCTTTTTCAGGGCTGGATAAAGAAGGTGGAACGGATCAGGTGTCCGGCTCCCCTTCCCGAAGACTCAGCTACTCCTGTGCTAACATGGATGCTGGCCTCAGCACCATTCCAGGCGCCGGTAAGGGATGGTAAAGAGGAGACTAAGAAGACCCAAGATGACCTTGGTTCCGGAGATAAGTCGGACACTGAGTCCGGAGACATTGAACTTTCCTTGCCTGAGGACAGACGCAGAAAAAGACCCAGTATCCCTTCTCGAAGCAGGAAGAAAAGGGCCACCTCCGAAGATTGGGAGGGGAGTCTTCCAAGAAGGGCAAGATGCCACCATCGGGCGGCTTGGGTTTGGAAAACGACGCCGTTGAACAGCTCCAACAAGGTGATAAGCCCTTGGCCAAACCGTAAGTGAATTCGGAGTACTTTGATAGCGTCCCACTCCGTTGCTGTTACCGAAGATATACGTAACGCATTCATGCATTTTTACAGGTCAGCACATAGTTTTTCTGGGCGTTCCTCTTCTTCGGGAAGTCTCCTCCCAGAGATGATGGAGAGCGAAACGCCTCCTCCAACTTCTTCGCCCAATAAGGCAGAAGAATCTGAAGTGTCATCGCGGAGGGTCCCTCTTAATCAACAAGTTACGCAGGGGACATAAGAGCAGTACCCAAAGGTGGATCTCCGACCATTCGGGATTATGGTGCTGATGATAACAAAGGCCCCGGACTGTCTGGCTCGCAGCCGACAATGGTTCTGGAGACGGGTGAACAGATTCCTTCAAAGGATGGTTGTGCTCCTAGAACGGCTTCTGGAGACCTGCAGACTCTGGATATATTGCAGGACATGTTGCATAAAGCATCTGTCTCGGGGGAATAGCGTACCTTGATGGGTACAATAATTGAGAAGATTTTATCTGCGAAAAGCGGATTAAATGAAGCCTTCATGAGCCTACTAAAGGGCTTTGAGGTTTGTGACATAATGTTTTCAGCTATGTTTCATTTGCAAAGATGCGCCTGTGTATAGGTAGTAGCCCCTGAGACTCGGGTTGTGTTCCCCAAGGAAGCAAACGGAGGATCGAAAAGGATCGTCTGAGGACTAACCTGATTAACATGAACACATACTGCTTCCCCCTTGGCCACCTCCGAGACTATGGAAATTGCCGAGCTGCAGCGGAAGATTGATGTGGGAGAGGATGATCTTGCATTCATCAATATGCGTCTTGACGAGTCGCAAGGTATGTATTCGGTGCAATCCCCATACATTTTTTTGTGATATAAGCATGACGCTAAAATCTGCATGCTGGAGTATGCGTGGCTGCAGATGGTGCTGCCGCCGTTGAAGTTCTTCGAGCAGAGCTGGCCCGGGCCAAGGAGCAGGCCCGGCGTAGCAATGCTGCTGCCGAAAAGGCATCGGCTGAGCTGAAAGCCGAACAAGCTGCATGGCGCCTAGACGAGGAGAAGATATCCATGGTGGCGCTCGAACTAGAAAATGCCACTGCCGCTATGAATTTCTGGAGAAGGAGAATAAAGCCTTAACGGCTGAACTGGGCGTTACAAGAGGCGAGGGAAGCGCGACCGGAATCCAGAGCAGCTCGTGAGGAGGTTCGGCAGGCTATGGAGATTGCGGCTGGAAAGCCATTTCTGCTGCAAGCTAAGTTCGGTGACCCGAACTATGCTCAGCTTAACCTAGTGTGGAGTTCTCCGGATGAGTTCTTGGGCTTGCCGAAGAGTTCTTCTGATGCGGCGCAGTATTACCAAGCGCGAGATGGGTATGCAACGGAGAAGCTTTTTTGGTCACGGTTTGGGGCATCAAAGCGCCCTCTGTTGCTCAATGAAGAGATGTCCCAATGGGCCGACCTTCATAGGATATCTGGCGCTGCCATGAAGGATGTCATAATCCGATTGTGGCCACCCGAGCCTGTGCCGAATAGCTATTTTGGTTTGGTGCAGAGGCTTGTTGACGCGGTGCCGCGTATCGATGCTGTGAAGTGGTCAACGTGCATTGAGGGTGCACGGATAGCTTTCGCCCGAGTCAAGACATTCTGGGGGAAGATGAAGGCCATCGATGTTGCGAAGAAGAGTCCACCCAAAGGCAAGGACTATCCGGAACCGGAGCATTATTTTGAAGACGTCCTAGAGGCCGCCAACTTGATAGGGGATCAGTGCTCGAAAGTCATAATGTTCGAGTGAGATGTATGAGAATTGTAAAATACAATTTTATAGTTAATCTATTTTTATGTTTTGCTCGAAATCTTGAATTCCTCCCGTGCGGCCGTTTTAATATAATCTGAAAGATTTCCAATCGTCGGCTTCAACCCCCTCGTAGGAAGTACGGGGGTGTTCGGAAAAGCATTTAATCACTCTTTATCCAATGTCTTGGTACATGAAGGAGGTGATGATGTGGCGAACCAGGCAATCGGACTATAGGGCATTAACACTTTCACTTAGCCATAGGAGTTTTATGGTGGGACTACGACATAACCCCTG
This sequence comes from Aegilops umbellulata, assembly GCA_032464435.1. NCBI lineage: Eukaryota > Viridiplantae > Streptophyta > Magnoliopsida > Poales > Poaceae > Aegilops > Aegilops umbellulata. The sequence continues at coordinate 413,087,595 of CP136057.1, forward strand.
GTATGTATACGGCGTATGGTGCCTTACATATTTGATCTGAAAAAGGTCCTTCGTGTGACACGGAGAATCTCTAAAGATTCCAAGAGGTTGCCAAGTGGTTGACCAGCTCTCGCCGCATCATGACAGTCAGTTTTCGGCTTTCTCTATTGAGGTACTTGACCAGATGAACATGAAGCACAATCGCAGTAGTTCTCCCTTTACTACCCTAGCCGATAGAGCGGAACGTAGAGTAGCAAGCACAAGAGCCGGACAACCCAACTATTGACCCAAGACAATGATTCAGAGCTGATGCATATGAGGCCAAACTTGCGACGCCGAAGTACGTTGTAGAGCTGTTCGGGGTTTTGCTGGCAACTCATTTATTCCCATACCGAGCCCCTGGTAGGTTATGCCAAGGTACAACCATGAGAGCCGTATTTAGTGGTGAAACAACATGGATGATTAATTCGGATACTGGGAGCTAAGGATTTGCCAATGATTATTTATTATGTCACATCCCTAGTTCTGGTATGCTCAAGGCTAGCTAGTCATGTGTGCATCATGTTTAAATTTCATTTAAATTGAAATGGGGATTTGTGAAACCCTCAGAATCATTTCTGGAAATGACCCAAATAAAAATTGCTCCAAAAAGGTCCAAGAAATGTTCATGTCTCTCTCTGAAAATATTGGGCAGAGATAAAAATCAACCAATATTTTTAGGAGCTCATAAATATTTATTTTGGGCATTTGGAATTAATGCAATAGTTATTTTTTTTGGATATATATTGTTATATATATGAAATATTGTCCAAAAATTATGCCAGTAATTGAGGAGCTCTGGAGTAATACCATTAGCCCCTACAAAAATTGGCATAATAAAATAAAATGGTTTAGTAATTTTTATTAAACCAAAACAAATGTCAGAAAATAGGAAAGAAAAAGAAAGGGATAAACTTACCTGTGCTCACCTGAGGCCTGGCCTGGCCCAGTGGCCAACAGGCCGGCCCAACCGCCAACCGTCGTCCTCCTGGCGACGACAGAAGGCAGGGGCACGCGCCGGCGCGCGCGGCCACGCGTCCGGCCGGGGCCACACGTCCCCGCCACCTCCTGCTTCTTCCCCCCTCGTCGCCCTGGACGCCCCGAACGTCGCCACGACGCCCCGCGCCGCTTTCGCTCTCGCCCCGGACCTCTCTCCCTCTCCCTCGCTCTCTCCCGCGAACCCCGAGCGTTGCCGTCGCCGCCGTTCGCCAACACCGCGGCCACCGGCCACCCCTCGCCCTGCCGCTGCGTCTAGGAGCTCCGCCACATTGCTAGCTACCTCCTCGCCGAGCCACGCAAGGCGGAGTGCCCCGTGTAGCCGCCATCGCCGCCGCCTTCATCTCCGGTCGCCAGAGATCGTCTTCGCCGCCCCGCCAACTCCAGCCCCTCCCCGAGCTCGCCGACCGCCTCGTCCGAACCGCCGTGAGCTCTCCTCCATTTCCCCCTCCTCCCCGTGCTAGTTTGCCCCGCCTAGCTAGCTCAGCTGTCGCGCCCGAGACCTCATCGCCGCCGGCCATGGCGCCACTGTAGCCAGAGCCCAAGCCAGCCGCTCCCGCGCGCGTCACCGTGCTCCTGGTGACGCCAGGAGGCCGTAGATGCCTTCCGCAGCCCCAGCCGTGCCCCGTAGCCCGCTCCCGCTCTGAGCCGAACTCCGGCCGCCGCCGCGAGCTCTGCTCCGGCGAGCTCCGGCGCCCCCACGGTCTCCCGCGTGTCCCATTGGATGCGCGCGAGCCTGGGCTCCTCGGGGATGGTCTCCGCGGCCCTTTTGGTCGCCGGAGACGCGATCCCGAGCCCCTCCGCCGCGTTCCGCCTCGCCGGCGGCTTAACGCCGATGGGGTTGACTGTTTTGACCGTGCCGGCCTGTCAGGTGGGTCCGGCTCGTCAGGTGATTAGCTTAAGCTAATCACCACCCAATCTAAGCCCCTGACACTGACCAGTGGGCCCCGTGCCCCCTAATCCTTTTAATTAAGCAAATAACCCCCTGTTTAACCCCGTGTCACAGACGTGTGGACCCCGCACGTCAGGTTTGACCTGGTCAGCGCCATTGACCGCTGACGCAGTGCTGACGTCATGCTGGCGCAATTATTTATTTTCTGGAATTATTTTAAAACAGGAAATTCCTGAAAATATTCAAAACTTCAAAAATTCATATCAATTCAACCGTAGCTCAGATTGAAATAATTTATATATGAAAATTATCAGAAAAATTCAATCTATCCATCTGTACCAGTTTCATGCAAGACAAACCAACCTAAACTTGCTGTATAGGTGAAAACATATATATGGCCTTTATAAAGATTTAACTTGGAGTTGCATTTGAATTCTTGGTTCAAATGGATTTCAACCAAATGAACTTTAGCTGCATTAGCTCAATCAGCATCGCATATTCATACCATGATCATGCATCATATTGTTGCATATGCTTGTATTCTGATTGTCGACACCGTTCCTTCTCGATAGGTCCTGCTCCGGAGACCGTTCCAGAGTACCTGTCTGTGAAGCAGTGCCCCCCTTGTTGATCTACCAGGCAAGCAAACCCCCCTTGTTCATTCCGATATGATCCCACTCTCGCTCCTGCTCTCTTTTATTGCATTAGGACAACAAGGAATCAACTGCTACTTTATGCTGCGGTAGTTGAACCCATTCCTCTGCATGACCTGTCATTGCCACAGTAAATAGTTGAAACCCACTAGCACGTGTAGGAGTTGATTGAGCCATGTTGTGCTTCTACCATGCCATGCCTGCTATTGCTTAGAGTTGTGTCAGGTCTGATTCATTGGGAATGGAATTGGAGTGATATGATATGTTCTGATGCTGAGAGTTAAGCGTGTGAACACGATTTGGTAAAGGTAGCGGTGAGAGGCCATGTAGGAGTACATGGTGGGTTGTCTCATTGGGACCGTCCTTAAGAACCGAGTTCTGTGTAAGTTGTCCAATGACTAGCTACTACCACACATTGGGCTCCGGGCGCTCCAAGCTCTCTCGACTTATTAACCCACTTGATCTCTGTCCAGGAGTTGCAAATAGTTTCTGGTGTTTGTAGGTAGTGTTAGTAGTCTACCAAGTGGGACCCGGCCAGGTGGGCTTGGGACAGACTAGGCACACGTGGCCCGGTGTACCGAGTGGCACCCGGATGGTGGGCTCGGGAACCCTGTACACATCGTTTGGGGCCATGAGCGACACCCCGGCCGGATCTCCTCGCGGATGGAACCCGAATAGGCGATAAACCTGGACTAGAGTCTTGTGTGGTTAGTCAGGTCGTGGCCGACACCCTCGCCAGGCTTCCGCTTGAAGGTTGCCGAGATACATGACGTGTACATGGTGATAAGTGGTGAGAGCGTGTGTGAAGAAGTACACCCCTGCAGGGTTATCATGATCTATTCGAATAGCCGTGTCCTCGGTTATGGACTTCTTGGATGCTTACGTGGTACATAGACAACTTGAAGTGGATACTCTAAAATGCTCAAGAAAAGTGTGAGTGCTATGGATGGCCTTCTCGTAGTGAGACGGGAATGAATCCATAGTAGTGTATTGATGTGGTGATTAGTGGACTCGTGTGCGCCACCTCAAAAGAGTTACCAGCAGTCGTAGTACAGGATAGCCACAGAGTCAAAACTGGCTTGCTGCAACTAAACCCCACATTACCTTCTTGATACAAATGCATGTATGATAGGATCTGATGTAAGTCTTGCTGAGTACCTTCGTACTCATGTTGCTTTATTTATGTTTTGCAGCGGAGACTTCGGTCTTACTAGTTTACGTGGACTTCGACAAGTAGCTTGTACCTCAGCTACGATCTTGATCGGAGGTTGTAGATAGTCAGGCGTTTCAGCCTTTTTCTTTTGTAGTTGTCTGTACTCAGACATGTAATGCTTCCGCTTGTTGCTTGTATGCTCTGAATGATGGGTCATGTGACCCTTGCTTGTATCTAATGCTATGTGGCTCTTTTGGGCCTTTATCTATATGAGTTTGCGTTATGTTGTGATGCCATGTTGTACAGCACATACTTGCATGTTATGTGTACGTGTAACGTGTATTGCTATGTGTGGGATCCGACTATCTAGTTGTTTATCCTTGGCAGCCTTTCATATGGGGAAATGTAAGTCTAGTGCTTCTGAGCGATAGTAGTCCGCTACAGCCCGGTTCACCGGAGTCCTGCTAGCCCAGCACTACTGCTCGGAACACTTGACTGGCCGGCATGTGTTTCACGTCGTTCCTGTGTCTGTCCCTTCGGGGAAATGTCACGCGATGTTATCCGGAGTCCTGCCTAGCCTGCTACAGCCCGGGTTACCGGAGTCCTGTTAGCCCAGTGCTACAGCCCGGATTTATACGTTGTTGACCGACATGCTCGATGTGATTCATGTATGCCTGTCCTCATGGGTTAGTGCCGCTTTGGGTTCACGACTGGCCATGTCGGCCCGGGTTCTCTGTCATATGGATGCTAGCGACACTATCATATCCATGAGCCAAAAGGCGCAAACGGTCCCGGGCCAGGTAAGGTGGCACCCGTGGGAGTACCGTGCGTGAGGCCGCAAAGTGATATGATGTGTTACATGCTGGATCGATGTGACTTAAGATCGGGGTCCCGACAGCTTTGGTATCAGAGCCTGACTGCTTGTAGGATTTCCAAGCCAGCCTGGTCGAAGTTGAGTCTAGAAATGCTTTAGTTATGTAGGGGAATTGATTGTGGAAGGGAACGTAAGGCTCTTTTTACTCCTTATACCTCATGCCCTTCTGATCTGAGTCATCCTATCTTTCCTACGGGGTTAAGGAACTAGGCTTTCTCTTCTGTCTATCAGGATCATGTGTTACTACTCCGTAGTCTCTTAGGATTGGTTGATCAGAGTCTTATCCCAGTTTGAGTACTTCCGGTGTAGCCTGTTTAGTAATATTTCAGAACCTTGAGTGATGATGTTGAGTATGGTGCTACCCCATCTTTTGCAGAATGTCTCATTCTGAGCATTTTACTGCCGTTATGCTGCCGGAATTGTCCTAGGAGTTTGAGAGATACTAAATTCCCTTGTGTTACATATTACATCCTATAGTTGTTGTTGACCTCGTCCTTGGTTCCACTTCTCAGGATGTCGTCAGTTAACCGAAGTTTTGTTGCTCATAGCCGGAACCACGGAGATGGTAGGGATGAGGATCCTCCCGATCAGTCTTCGTTGGCAAAGTTCATGTTAGAGGTTGAGATGAACAAGCGTGAGACCAACCGCTTGTTAGCACGTATCGAGGAGAACACCACACCTCAGTTCAAAGGGTCTGCAACCATTCATGATTTCATTCGCTTGCACCCACCTACCTTTCATCATTCCATCGAGCCACTCGATGCAGTTGACTGGCTCCGTAGTATCACACATAAGCTGCGTTCTGCGAACGTAGCTGAAGGTGACAAGGTCATCTATGCTGCATATCACCTGGAAGGTCCTGCTAGTCTTTGGTGGCAGAACTACGAGGCTATGCTTCCAGCTGGTCAGATTCCTACCTGGAGAGATTTCACTGAGGCATTTCGCGAGCATCACATTCCTGAAGCCCTCATCGATCGCAAGAGAGAAGAGTTCTGTAGTTTCACCCAGGGTAAGATGGTTGTTGATGCTTACAGTAGAGAGTTTGAGAACCTCGCCTGCTATGCTACAGAAGAAGTGTCCACAGACGCCAAGAAGCAAGCTAGGTTCCGGAAGGGTCTCAACCCCAAGTTGCGTCGTGATCTCCACTTGCACCAATGCAATACATTCCAGGCTCTTGTGAACAAGGCCATTAACGCGGAGACAGCACAGCTCACTTACGAGGAGTCTCGTAAGCACACCCATGATTTGGTTTCTTCCTCCGGTTCTAGTTCGCAGAAGCGCCGGATTTGGATCCCGAACTCCGCTCTTCCACCCGGTTATACACAGAGGCCATCTTATGTGGCGCCTCACCCAGTTCAGTTACATGCTCCACCCAGACCTATTGGCAGACCGCTTGTCAATGCGGGTCCACGTCATCCTTCAGGGACTTGCTTCACATGCAGAGAGCCAGGACATTATGCACGTGACTGCTCCCAAGCCAGTTATGCTCCACCCCCGCCCGAGAAGTCTGTTGGCCGTGATAGGCCACCATGCAAGATGATTAATGTCAAGTCAGCTCCCATTGAACGTGGACGTGTGCATCACGTCTCAGCTGAAGACGCTCATGATGATCCAGATGTCGTTCTTGGTACACTCCTTGTCAACTGTCATCCAACTTCGGTTCTTTTCGATACCGGAGCATCTCACTCCTTCATCTCTAAAGGCTATGCTCGTTTGCACGACATGTCATTTTGTGATATGCCAACTCCACTAGAAATCCAAACTCCAGGGTCTAGATGGCAAACTACCAGAATAAGCCATGGTAAAGAAATCCTTGTTGACAGACTTGTATTCCTTGCATCACTTGTAGCCCTCAAGTCTTCAGATATTAACATCATCTTGGGTATGGACTGGATGACAGCTCATCATGCCAAGATTGACTGTTACACCAGGTCTGTTCAACTTACACATCCATATGGCAAGATAGTCACTGTCTCCACCAGAATTGCAAAGTGTCAGCTTTTTTCTCTTAATGCCAGCCCTCTTCCAGACCTTGAGGAAATCCCGGTAGTCCGTGACTTTCCGGATGTCTTTCCAGAAGAACTGCCAGGTATTCCACCTGACAGGGATGTAGAGTTCGTCATAGATCTTATCCCAAGAACTGCTCCAGTCTCTAGGAGACCCTATAAGATGGCACCCTTAGAACTAGCCGAGCTTAAGAAACAACTTGATGAGTCCTTGCAAAAGGGTTTCATCCGTCCTAGTTCCTCTCCCTGGGCTTGCCCCGTCCTCTTTGTCAAGAAGAAGGATGGTACGGACCGGATGGTTGTAGATTATCATCCCGTTAATTTGGTCACGATAAAGAACAAGTATCCGCTCCCCAGGATCAACGATCTGTATGATCAGCTCGTTGGATCCTCAGTCTTTTCCAAGATGGATTTAAGGTTAGGCTACCACCAAATCAAGATCAGAAACGGGGACATTCCTAAGACGGCTTTTGTCACTCGTTATGGCCAGTACGAGTACACCGTCATGTCCTCTGGTCTAACCAATGCTCCAGCTACCTTTTCCCGCTTGATGAACTCGATCTTCATGGAGTATTTAGATAAGTTCGTCGTGGTTTACCTCGATGATATTCTTATTTACTCGAAGAACGAGGAAGAGCATGCCGAACATCTTAGACTTGTGTTAGAAAAACTCAGAGAGCACCGCCTTTATGCCACGTTCTCCAAGTGCGAATTTTGGTTGCCAGAAGTGACCTACCTAGGCCACGTGATCTCTGGTAAGGGCATTGCTGTCAATCCCAAAAGAGTTCAGGCCGTTCTTGATTGGAATCCACCCGAAACCGTTAAGCAAGTTAGGAGTTTCCTTGGTCTAGCCAGTTATTGTCGCCGCTTCATTGAAAATTTCTCCAAAGTGGCCAAACCCCTCACGGAACTTCTCAAGAACGATAAAAAGTTTGAGTGGTCCCCACAGTGTGAGTACAGTTTTCAGGAACTGAAAAGATGCCTAACTTCTGCTCCCATACTTGTGCCACCGGATTTCACTAAAGACTTTGTTATCTACTGCGACGCCTCACGACAGGGACTAGGTTGCATTCTTATGCAGGATCGTCATGTGATTGCCTATGCATCTCGACAGTTGCATCCACATGAGGATAATTATCCTACACATGATCTGGAGCTTGCAGCCGTAGTCTATGCACTTAAGACCTGGCGACATTACCTTCTTGGTAAACGTTGCGAGATTTACACCGATCACCAGAGTCTGAAGTATATCTTCACCCAACCAGATTTGAACCTTAGGCAAAGACGTTGGTTGGAGTTGATCTCAGATTACGACTTAGGGATTACCTACACCCCAGGCAAGGGCAATGTCATGGCTGATGCGCTAAGTCGTAAGTCCTATTGCAACAATCTTCTGTTGCAGCAGGGCCAACCACTTCTCCATGAGGAATTCTGTAAGCTTAACCTTCACATTGCTCCTCACGGATTCCTTTCTACCTTGGTGGCGAAACCTACTCTTGTGGATCAAATCATCTCTGCTCAGAAGCAGGATACAGGAATTTCCCGGATCAAGAGAAACATTAACAAGGGAGTTGGTGGTAGTTTCTCTATAGATGATCGGGGTGTTGTTTTCTTTGAGAATCGCTTGGTGGTTCCCAAGAATCAACATCTGCGACAGCTGATCCTTAAGGAGGCTCATGAATCTCCTCTCACGATTCATCCCGGTAGTACTAAGATGTATCAGGACCTACGCCAGAGGTTCTGGTGGACTAGGATGAAAAGAGAAATCGCTGAATTCATTGCTAACTGTGATGTTTGTCGTCGCGTTAAGGCAGAACATCAGAGACCTGCTGGCACCCTTCAGCCTTTAGCTATTCCTGAGTGGAAATGGGATAAGGTTGGTATGGACTTCATCACCGGCTTTCCCAGGACCAAGAAAGGAAATAATGCTATCTTTGTAGTCATTGATCGTCTTTCCAAAGTGGCTCACTTCCTACCTGTTCGAGAGAACATCACCGCTAGTCAGCTCGCTGACTTATATATTTCTCGAATATTTTCACTTCATGGTGTTCCACTAGAGATCAATTCAGACCGTGGTAGTCTTTTCACTTCTCATTTCTGGGAGAGTTTCCAAACTGCCATGGGCACCCATCTCTCCTTCAGTACCGCTTTCCACCCTCAATCAAGTGGTCAGGTGGAAAGGGTCAACCAAATCCTCAAAGAAATGCTTAGAGCTTGCGCTATATCATTCGGTATGGATTGGGAGAAGTGCCTTCCTTTCGCCGAGTTCGCTTATAACAATAGCTACCAATCGAGTCTCAAGAAAGCTCCTTTTGAGATTATGTATGGACGAAGATGTCGAACACCTTTGAACTGGTCGGAAACCGATGAAAGACAATTCTTTGGACCGGATATGATCCAGGAGGCAGAAGAGCAAGTTCGCATCATTCGTGAGAATTTGAAAACAGCCCAATCTCGTCAAAAGAGCCAGTATGACCGTCGTCATAAGGAAGTGGCTTATGAAGTTGGCGACAAGGCTTACCTTCGGGTTACCCCTTTGAAGGGTACCCATCGTTTCGGAATCAAGGGCAAGTTGGCTCCTCGTTACATTGGTCCTTTTCGCATTCTCGCTAAACGAGGAGAGGTTGCCTACCAGTTGGAACTACCCCCACATCTTTCTCGAGTTCATGATGTCTTCCACGTCTCTCAACTTAGGCGTTGCTTCTCGGATCCCATCCGTGGAGTGGACCACGAAACGCTTGATCTCCAAGATAACCTCACATATCGAGAGTACCCTGTTCGCATTCTTGATCAAGAAGAGCGTGTTACCCGATGTCAGAACATCAAGTTTCTCAAAGTTCAGTGGTCTCATCATTCCGAGAGAGAAGCTACCTGGGAGCGTGAAGATCGTCTTCGACTAGAGTACCCCACCTTCTTTCCATCGACCCCTGAATCTCGGGACGAGATTTTTTCGAGTGGGGGCGAGTTGTCACATCCCTAGTTCTGGTATGCTCAAGGCTAGCTAGTCATGTGTGCATCAAGTTTAAATTTCATTTAAATTGAAATGGGGATTTGTGAAACCCTCAGAATCATTTCTGGAAATGACCCAAATAAAAATTGCTCCAAAAAGGTCCAAGAAATGTTCATGTCTCTCTCTGAAAATATTGGGCAGAGATAAAAATCAACCAATATTTTTAGGAGCTCATAAATATTTATTTTGGGCATTTGGAATTAATGCAATAGTTATTTGTTTTGGATACATATTGTTATACATATGAAATATTGTCCAAAAATTATGCCAGTAATTGAGGAGCTCTGGAGTAATACCATTAGCCCCTACAAAAATTGGCATAATAAAATAAAATGGTTTAGTAATTTTTATTAAACCAAAACAAATGTCAGAAAATAGGAAAGAAAAAGAAAGGGATAAACTTACCTGTGCTCACCTGAGGCCTGGCCTGGCCCAGTGGCCAACATGCCGGCCCAACCGCCAACCGTCGTCCTCCTGGCGACGACAGAAGGCAGGGGCACGCGCCGGCACGCGCGGCCACGCGTCCGGCCGGGGCCACACGTCCCCGCCACCTCCTGCTTCTCCCCCCCCCCCCCTCGTCGCCCTGGACGCCCCGGACGTCGCCACGACGCCCCGCGCCGCTTTTGCTCTCGCCCCGGACCTCTCTCCCTCTCCCTCGCTCTCTCCCGCGAACCCCGAGCGTTGCCGTCGCCGCCGTTCGCCAACACCGCGGCCACCAGCCACCCCTCGCCCTGCCGCTGCGTCCGGGAGTGCCCCGTGGAGCCGCCATCGCCGCCGCCTTCATCTCCGGTCGCCGCCGCCTTCATCTCCGACTCCAGCCCCTCCCCGAGCTCGCCGACCGCCTCGTCCGAACCGCCGTGAGCTCTCCTCCATTTCCCCCTCCTCCCCGTGCTAGTTTGCCCCGCCTAGCTAGCTCAGCTGCCGCGCCCGAGACCTCATCGCCGCCGGCCATGGCGCCACCGTAGCCAGAGCCCAAGCCAGCCGCTCCCGCGCGCGTCACCGTGCTCCTGGTGACGCCAGGAGGCCGTAGATGCCTTCCGCAGCCCCAGCCGTGCCCCGTAGCCCGCTCCCGCTCGGAGCCGAACTCCGGCCGCCGCCGCGAGCTCTGCTCCGGCGAGCTCCGGCGCCCCCACGGTCTCCCGCGTGTCCCATTGGATGCGCGCGAGCCTGGGCTCCTCGGGGATGGTCTCCGCGGCCCTTTTGGTCGCCGGAGACGCGATCCCGAGCCCCTCCGCCGCGTTCCGCCTCGCCGGCGGCTTAACGCCGGTGGGGTTGACCGTTTTGACCGCGCCGGCCTGTCAGGTGGGTCCGGCTCGTCAGGTGATTAGCTTAAGCTAATCACCACCCAATCTAAGCCCCTGACACTGACCAGTGGGCCCCGTGCCCCCTAATCCTTTTAATTAAGCAAATAACCCCCTGTTTAACCCCGTGTCACAGACGTGTGGACCCCGCACGTCAGGTTTGACCTGGTCAGCGCCGTTGACCGCTGACGCAGTGCTGACGTCATGCTGACGCAATTATTTATTTTCTGGAATTATTTTAAAACAGGAAATTCCAGAAAATATTCAAAACTTCAAAAATTCATATCAATTCAACCGTAGCTCAGATTGAAATAATTTATATATGAAAAATTATCAGAAAAATTCAATCTATCCATCTGTACAAGTTTCATGCATGACAAAACAACCTAAACTTGCTGTATAGGTGAAAACATATATATGGCCTTTATAAAGATTTAACTTGGAGTTGCATTTGAATTCTTGGTTCAAATGGATTTCAACCAAATGAACTTTAGCTGCATTAGCTCAATCAGCATCGCATATTCATACCATGATCATGCATCATATTGTTGCATATGCTTGTATTCTGATTGTCGACACCGTTCCTTCTCGATAGGTCCTGCTCCGGAGACCGTTCCAGAGTACCTGTCTGTGAAGCAGTGCCCCCCCTTGTTGATCTACCAGGCAAGCAAACCCCCCTTGTTCATTCCGATATGATCCCACTCTCGCTCCTGCTCTCTTTTATTGCATTAGGACAACAAGGAATCAACTGCTACTTTATGCTGCGGTAGTTGAACCCATTCCTCTGCATGACCTGTCATTGCCACAGTAAATAGTTCAAACCCACTAGCATGTGTAGGAGTTGATTGAGCCATGTTGTGCTTCTACCATGCCATGCCTGCTATTGCTTAGAGTTGTGTCAGGTCTGATTCATTGGGAATGGAATTGGAGTGATATGATATGTTCTGATGCTGAGAGTTAAGCGTGTGAACACGATTTGGTAAAGGTAGCGGTGGGAGGCCATGTAGGAGTACATGGTGGGTTGTCTCATTGGGACCGTCCTTAAGAACCGAGTTCTGTGTAAGTTGTCCAATGACTAGCTACTACCACACATTGGGCTCCGGGCGCTCCAAGCTCTCTCGACTTATTAACCCACTTGATCTCTGTCCAGGAGTTGCAAATAGTTTCTGGTGTTTGTAGGTAGTGTTAGTAGTCTACCAAGTGGCACCCGGCCAGGTGGGCTTGGGACAGACTAGGCACACGTGGCCCGGTGTACCGAGTGGCACCCGGATGGTGGGCTCGGGAACCCTGTACACATTGTTTGGGGCCGTGAGCGACACCCCGACCGGATCTCCTCGTGGATGGAACCCGAATAGGCGATAAACCTGGACTAGAGTCTTGTGTGGTTAGTCAGGTCGTGGCCGACACCCTCGCCAGGCTTCCGCTTGAAGGTTGCCGAGATACATGACGTGTACTTCGTGATAAGTGGTGAGAGCGTGTGTGAAGAAGTACACCCCTGCAGGGTTATCATGATCTATTCGAATAGTCGTGTCCTCAGTTATGGACTTCTTGGATGCTTACGTGGTACATAGACAACTTGAAGTGGATACTCTAAAATGCTCAAGAAAAGTGTGAGTGCTATGGATGGCCTTCTCGTAGTGAGACGGGAATGAATCTATAGTAGTGTATTGATGTGGTGATTAGTGGATTCGTGTGGGCCACCTCAAAAGAGTTACCAACAGTCGTAGTACAGGATAGCCACAGAGTCAAAGCTGGCTTGCTGCAACTAAACCCCACATTACCTTCTTGATACAAATGCATGTATGATAGGATCTGATGTAAGTCTTGCTGAGTACCTTTGTACTCATGTTGCTTTATTTATGTTTTGCAGCGGAGACTTCGGTATTACTAGTTTACGTGGACTTCGACAAGTAGCTTGTACCTCAGCTACGATCTTGATCGGAGGTTGTAGATAGTCAGGCGTTTCAGCCTTTTTCTTTTGTAGTTGTTTGTACTCAGACATGTAATGCTTCCGCTTGTTGCTTGTATGCTCTGAATGATGGGTCATGTGACCCTTGCTTGTATCTAATGCTATGTGGCTCTTTTGGGCCTTTATCTATATGAGTTTGCGTTATGTTGTGATGCCATGTTGTACAGCACATACTTGCATGTTATGCGTACGTGTAACGTGTATTGCTATGTGTGGGATCCGACTATCTAGTTGTTTATCCTTGGCAGCTTTTCATATGGGGAAATGTAAGTCTAGTGCTTCTGAGCGATAGTAGTCCGCTACAGCCCGGTTCACCGGAGTCCTGCTAGCCCAGCACTACTGCTCGGAACACTTGACTGGCCGGCATGTGTTTCACATCGTTCCTGTGTCTGTCCCTTCGGGGAAATGTCACGCGATGTTATCCGGAGTCCTGCCTAGCCTGCTACAGCCCGGGTTACCGGAGTCCTGTTAGCCCAGTGCTACAGCCCAGATTTATACGTTGTTGACCGACATGCTCGATGTGATTCATGTATGCCTGTCCTCATGGGTTAGTGCCGCTTTGGGTTCACGACTGGCCATGTCGGCCCGGGTTCTCTGTCATATGGATGCTAGCGACACTATCATATCCGTGAGCCAAAAGGTGCAAACGGTCCCGGGCCAGGTAAGGTGGCACCCGTGGGAGTACCGTGCGTGAGGCCGCAAAGTGATATGATGTGTTACATGCTGGATCGATGTGACTTAGGATCGGGGTCCCGACATATTATATATATGAAAGCCATCCTCCTGGCTATTTGACATGCTCGGGGTCGGAGGCAGAGGAATAGGCATAGTACATGTTCTAAATAAAGAGTGCGGTCTACAAAAAGTTATTTTGGACCTCTTGTCACACGTCTGCACCGCCAGTCCTCGGCGGGGGGAATCCTTGACGGAGATAGCCCCTTAGGTGAGTGTACGGATCCGAACTCCGATAGAGCCAGTTTTAGATGTTTGTCATGTTCGTCACCTATTTCTAAGAGATAGCGAAGGAAGAAATAAAAAGAAAATGGATAAAAAATGTTACGGGGATGTTTGCAGGCTTGTCCGTAGTGTGCTTCCGCCAATGCCCATGGTATTTGGAGTGCGTAATGGTGTATGCGCGACACAAATTTTGCAGGTGTACGAGGTGGGCGGCGGTGCAAATTGCTTCTGAACCCCGGTATTTCGTTGGTGAACCTCTACGTCATCCCTGTCGCCTGGCAGCCTCCTCCCCTTCTGTTCGGTGTTGAACTTGCCGACCTGTTTAAATACCCAGCAGTTTCTGTTAGTATGATTAGCTGGTTCATTGGGGTGGCCGTGAATCTGGCAGGGTCGGTCCAATATCCTGTCTAGGTTGGATGGTTCGTCTTGTTTTGCCTTGAATGGCTTCTTCCATTGGCTGGGCTTGGGATTGCTGAATCCAGCGTTGACTGCTGTGTCGCGTGATCTTTCATTATCGTTGCGACTGTTGTATTTGCTTCGTCGTGGCTTGCAGTTCACGTCTCGGATTTCGGAAGTGCCCGGGTCGCTGACGCTGGTGCTCCTATGAGCGAGCCAGCTTTCTTCTCCTGCGCAAAAGCGGGTCATCAGAGTAGTAAGGGCTGTCATGGATTTAGGTTCTTATTGGCCGAGGTGGCGTGCAAGCCATTCGTCCCAGACACTGTGTCTGAAAGCTGCCAGGGCTTCCACGTCTGGACAGTCGACAATTTGGTTCTTTTTGACTAAAAACCGAGTCCAGAGCTTCCTGGCTGACTCTCCGGGCTGCTGGACAATGTGACTTAGGTCATCGGCATCTGGTGGCCGGACATATGTTCCTCGAAAGTTATCGAGGAAGGCCTCTTCAAAGTCCAATCAGCTGCCTATAGAATTTTCAGGCAAGGTGTTTAACCAGTGCTGAGCTAGCCCTTTTAGCTTTAGTGGGAGGTATTTAATGGCGTGGAGGTCGTCCCCACGGGCCATATGGTAGTGGAGGATAAAATCTTCTATCCATACCGCGGGATCGGTTGTTCCGTCGTATGATTCAATATTGACGGGTTTGAATTCTTAGGGGAATTCATGATCCATTACTTCATCGGTGAAGCAAAGCGGGTGGGCGGCACCTCTATGTTGGGCCACACTATGACGTAACTCCGAAGGAGTCCATTTGCGGTTTTCGGCTCGGGCGTGGCTTGGTTTGTCACGCCTGAATAGGTAGCGATCATCGCGTGTCGAGGCATGCCTTTACGATCGTAGATCGGTATTGAGTGTCCTGCTCTACTGTCCAAGTCCTGCTGCAGGTCATCTGGACGATCATGAGCTACATTATCCTTGCCTTTACGGCGAGGTGGGGCGGTCTGGTGTTTGGCTTGAGTTGCCTCTTTATCCGGACATAATTGTCGGCGACCAGCCGCATTGTGTGATGATGGTACGGGAACCAACGCCTCATCGTCGAATTGAGGTACCAATCTATGCTTCGGGTAGCTCTTGGCTAAGACGCTAAGGCCGTATTCTTCTTCGACCAGGACTTTGGTCCATCTATTGTTGAGTAGGTCTTGGTCAGCTTGAAGCTGCTGCTGCTTCTTTTTTGGCTCCTTGCAGTAGCTATTAGCCTGCGCTTGAAGCGCTCTTGCTCGAGGGGCCCTTCGGGTACGATGAAGCCTTCGTCGCCGAGGCTTACCTCATCTTTGGAGAGCGGAAGGTATTTGTCGTCCTCCCAATTGTCGCTGGGCAAGGCCTGTTCATCGGGGCTGGCTTGCTCGTTTCCCTGTTCCTCCTGTTCGGATCTTGCTCCAATAGGGTCTTCATTGTTTTTGGCGTCGTCCGGAGTACTATTTTCTCCGGTGCCAACGTTGTTGTGATGTGACTTGGAGCGGTGTTTAGGGCGCCGGTACTTAGAATTTGTCTCAGAAGGTTTATTCTCAACTAAATCTCCTTTGTCATCGTCGTGAGCTTTTTTAAGTGTATCGACCGTGTACATGTCGTACGAATGCGTGGTCGTCCTACGTCTGGTGACTGGCAGGTCTTGGCCTTGCTCCCTGTCGGCATCGTCGTCTATGCCGTCAATGTCTTCAGAGCCGTAATCAGGCGTGTCGGTTAAGTCCTCGACAGTGGCTATGAATGTTGGGGAACGTAGTAATTTCAAAAATTTCCTACGCACACGCAAGATCATGGTGATGCATAGCAACGAGAGGGGAGAGTGTTGTCTACGTACCCTCGTAGACCGAAGCGGAAGCGTTGACACAACGTAGAGGAAGTAGTCGTACGTTCTCCTCGCGATCCAACCGATCACAGCACCGTTACTCCGGCATCTCCGAGTTCTTGGCACACGTTCAGCTCGATGACGATCCCCGGGCTCCGATCCAGCAAAGCGTCGAGGAAGAGTTCCGTCAGCACGACGGCGTGGTGACGATCTTGATGTGTTACCAGCGCAGGGCTTCGCCTAAGCACTGCAACGATATAATCGAGGTGGAATTTGGTGGAAGGGGGCACCGCACACGGCTAAGGAACGATCCGTAGATCAACTTGTGTGTCTATGGGGTGCCCCCTGCCCCTGTATATAAAGGATGGAGGAGGAGGAGGCCGGCCAAGGCAAAAGGTGCGGCCAGGGTGTGGAGTCCTACTAGGACTCCAAGTCCTAGTAGGAGTCCACCAAAAGGGGAGGAAGGGAGAAGGAATAGGAGGAGTAGAAAAGGTGGCCGGCCCCCTTTTCCCTAGTCCAATTCGGACTAGAGGGGAGGGGGGGCGCAGCAGCCCTTTTTTTTCCTCTTCCCACCAAAGCCCATCAAGGCCCATTACTTCTCCCGTAATCCCGTAACTCCCCGATACTCCCGAAAATACCCGAATCACTCAGAACCTTTCCGATGTCCGAATATAGTCGTCCAATATATCGATCTTTACGTCTCGACCATTTCGAGACTCCTCGTCATGTCCCCGATCTCATCCGGGACTCCGAACTCCTTCGGTACATCAAAACTCATAAACTCATAATAACTGTCATCGTAACCTTAAGCGTGCGGACCCTACGGGTTCGAGAACAATGTAGACATGACCGAGACACGTCTCCAATCAATAACCAATAGCGGGACCTGGATGCCCATATTGGCTCCTACATATTCTACGAAGATCTTTATCGGTCAGACCGCATAACAACATACGTTGTTCCCTTTGTCATCGGTATGTTACTTGCCCGAGATTCGATCGTCGGTATCCAATACCTAGTTCAATCTCGTTACCGGCAAGTCTCTTTACTCGTTCCGTAATACATCATCTCACAACTAACACATTAGTTGCAATGCTTGCAAGGCTTATGTGATGTGCACTACCGAGAGGGCCCAGAGATACCTCTCCGACAATCGGAGTGACAAATCCTAATCTCGAAATACGCCAACCCAACATGTACCTTCGGAGACACCTGTAGAGCACCTTTATAATCACCCAGTTACGTTGTGACGTTTGGTAGCACACAAAGTGTTCCTACGGTAAACGGGAGTTGCATAATCTCATAGTTAAAGGAACATGTATAAGTCATGGATAAAAGCAATAGCAACATACTAAACGATCGGGTGCTATGCTAATGGAATGGGTCATGTCAATCAGATCATTCAACTAATGATGTGATCTCGTTAATCAAATAACAACTCTTTGTTCATGGCTAGGAAACATAACCATCTTTGATTAATGAGCTAGTCCAGTAGAGGCATACTAGTGACACTCTGTTTGTCTATGTATTCACACATGTATTATGTTTCCAGTTAATACAATTCTAGCATGAATAATAAACATTTATCATGATATAAGGAAATAAATAATAACTTTATTATTGCCTCTAGGGCATATTTCCTTCAGTCTCCCACTTGCACTAGAGTCAATAATCTAGATCACATCACCATGTGATTAACATCAATAGTTCACATCATCATGTGATTAACATCCATAGTTCACATCGATATGTGACCAACACCCAAAGGGTTTACTAGATTCAGTAATCTAGTTCACATCGCTATGTGATTAACACCCAAAGAGTACTACGGTGTGATCATGTTTTGCTTGTGAGAGAAATTTAGTCAACGGGTCTGCCACATTCAGATCCGTTATGTATTTTGCAATTTTCTATGTCTACAATGCTCTGCACGGAGCTACTTTAGCTAATTGCTCCCACTTTCAATA
The DNA here is from genome assembly GCA_032464435.1 of Aegilops umbellulata. NCBI lineage: Eukaryota > Viridiplantae > Streptophyta > Magnoliopsida > Poales > Poaceae > Aegilops > Aegilops umbellulata. Next base: position 413,105,627 of record CP136057.1, read on the forward strand.
TGTATCTAGATTGAGACTTAGAGTCATCTAGATTAGTGTCAAAACTTGCATCGACGTAACCCTTTACGGCGAACCTTTCTGTCACGTCCATAATCGAGAAACACATCCTTATTCCACTAAGGATAATTTTGACCGCTTGCCCAGTGATCTACTCCTAGATCACTATTGTACTCCCTTGCCAAACTCAGTGGTAGGGTATGCAATAGATCTGGTACACAGCATGGCATACTTTATAGAATCTATGGCTGAGGCATAGGAAATGACTTTCATTCTCTTTCTATCATCTGCCGTGGTCGGGCTTTGAGTCTTACTCAATTTCACACCTTGTAATACAGGCAAGAACTCTTTCTTTGACTGTTCCATTTTGAACTACTTCAAAATCTTGTCAAGGTATGTACTCATTGAAAAAACTTATCAAGCGTCTCGATCTATCTCTATAGATCTTGATGCTCAATATGTAAGCAGCATCACCGAGGTCCTTCTTCGAAAAACTCCTTTCAAATACTCCTTTATGCTTCACAGAATAATTCTACATTATTTCCGATCAATAATATGTCATTTACATATACTTATCAGAAATGCTGTAGTGCTCCCACTCACTTTCTTGTAAATACAGGCTTCACCGCAAGTCTGTATAAAACTATATGCTTTGATCAACTTATCAAAGCGTATATTCCAACTCCGAGATGCTTGCACCAGTCCATAGATGGATCGCTGGAGCTTGCATATTTTGTTAACACCTTCAGGATCGACAAAACCTTCTAGTTGCATCGTATACAACTCTTCTTTAATAAATCCATTAAGGAATGTAGTTTTGTTTATCCATTTGCCGGATTTCATAAAATGCGGCAATTGCTAACATGATTCGGACAGACTTAAGCATAGATACGAGTGAGAAACTCTCATCGTAGTCAACACCTTGAACTTGTCGAAAAATCTTTTGCGACAATTCTAGCTTTGTAGATAGTAACACTACTATCAGTGTCCGTCTTCCTCTTCAAGATCCATTTATTTTCTTTGGCTTGCCGATCATCGGGCAAATCCATCAAAGTCCATACTTTGTTCTCATACATGGATCATATCTCAGATTTCATGGCCTCTAACCATTTCGCGGAATCTGGGCTCATCATCGCTTCCTCATAGTTCGCAAGTTCATCATGGTCTAGTAACATGACTTCCAGAACAGGATTACCGTACCACTCTGGTGCGGATCTCACTCTAGTTTACTTACGAGATTCGGTAGTAACTTGATCTTGAAGTTACATGATCATCATCATTAGCTTCCTTACTAATTGGTGTAGTAGTCACAAGAACAGATTTCTGTGATGAACTACTTTCCAATAAGGGAGAAGGTACAATTACCTTATCAAGTTTTCTACTTTCCTCCCACTCACTTCTTTCGAAAGAAACTCTTTCTCTAGAAAGTTTCCGAACTTAGCAACAAAAGTCTTGCCTTCGGATCTGTGATAGAAGGTGTATCCAACAATTTCCTTTGGATATCCTATGAAGACACATTTCTCCGATTTGGGTTCGAGCTTATCAGGTTGAAGCTTTTTCACATAAGCATCGCAGCCCCAAACTTTAAGAAACGACAGCTTAGGTTTATTGCTAAACCATAGTTCATACGGTGTCGTCTCAACGGATTTAGATGGTGCCTCTTTTAACGTGAATGCAGCTGTCTCTAATGCATGATCCCAAAACGATATTGGTAAATCGGTAAGAAACATCATAGATTGTACTATATCCAATAAAGTACGGTTATGACGTTCGGACACACCATTATGCTGTGGTGTTCCAGGTGGCATGAATTTGTGAAATTATTCCACATTGTCTTAACTGAAGACCAAACTCGTAACTCAAATATTTGTCTCTGCGATCAGATCGTAGAAACCTTATTTTCTTGTCACGATGATTTTCACTTCACTCTAAAATTCTTTGAACTTTTCAAACGTTTCAGACTTATGTTTCATCAAGTAGATATACCCATATCTGCTCAAATCATCTGTGAAGGTTAGAAAATAATGATACTTGACGCGAGCCTTAATATTCATCGGACCATATACATCAGTATGTATGATTTCCAACAAATCTGTTGCTTGCTCCATTGTTCCGGAGAACGGCGTTTTAGTCATCTTACCCAAGAGGCATGGTTCGCAAGCATCAAGTGGTTCATAATCAAGTGATTCCAAAATCCCATCAGCATGGAGTTTCTTCATGCGCTTTACACCAATATGACCTAAACTGCAGTGCCACAAATAAGTTGCACTATCATTATTAACTTTGCATCTTTTGTCTTCAATATCATGAATATGTGTATCACTATGATCGAGATCCAACAAACCATTTCGTTGGTGTGTATAACCATAGAAGGTTTTATTCATGTAAACAGAACAACAATTTATTCTCTTACTTAAATGAATAGCCGTATTGCAATAAACATGATCAAATCATATTCATGCTCAACGCAAACACCAAATAACACTTATTTAGTTTCAACACTAATCCCGAAAGTATAGGGAGTGTGTGATCAATCTTGGAACCACTTCCAACACACATCGTCACCTTGCCCTTTAACTAGTCTTTGTTCATTCTGCAACTCCCGTTTCGAGTTACTAAATTTTAGCAACTGAACTAGTACCAAATACTAAGGGGTTGCTATGAACACTAGTAAAGTACACATCAATAACATGTATATCAAATATACTTATGTTCACTTTGCCATCCTTCTTATCCGCCAATCACTTGGGGTAGTTCCGCTTCCAGTGACCAGTCCCTTTGCAGTAGAAGCACTTAGTCTCAGGCTTAGGACCAGACTTGGGCTTTTTCACTTGAGCAGCAACTTGCTTGCCGTTCTTCTTGAAGTTCCCCTTCTTTCCTTTTGCCCTTTTCTTGAAACTAGTGATCTTGTCAACCATCAATACTTGATGTTTTTCTTTGATTTCTACCTTCGCTGATTTTAGCATCGCGAAGAGCTTGGGAATATTTTCCGTTATCCCTTGCATATTATAGTTCATCACGAAGTTCTCCTAACTTGGTGATGGTGACTAGAGAATTCTGTCAATCACTATCTTATCTGGAAGATTAACTCCCACTTGATTCAAGCGATTGTAGTACCCAGACAATCTGAGCACATGCTCACTAGTTGAGCGATTCTCCTCCATCTTTTAGCTATAGAACTTGTTGGAGACTTCATATCTCTCAACTCGGGTATTTGCTTGAAATATTAACTTCAACTCCTAGAACATCTCATATGCTCCATGACGTTCAAAACATCTTTGAAGTCCCGATTCTAAGCAGTTAAGCATGGTGCACTAAACTATTAAGTAGTCATCATATTGAGCTAGCAAAACGTTCATAACGTCTGCATCTGCTCCTGCAAAAGGTCCGTCACCTAGCGGTGCATCAAGGACATAATTCTTCTGTGCAGCAATGAGGATAAACCTCAGATCACGGATCCAATCCGCATCATTGCTACTAACATTTTTCAACATAATTTTCTCTAGGAACATATCAAAATAAACATAGGGAAGTAACAACGCGAGCTATTGATCTACAACATAGATATGCTAATACTACCAGGACTAAGTTCATGATAAATTAAAGTTCAATTAATCATATTACTTAAGAAGTCCCACTTAGATAGACATCCCTCTAATCCTCTAAGTGATCACGTGATCCAAATCAACTAAACCATGTCCGATCATCACGTGAGATGGAGTAGTTTCAATGGTGAACATCATTATGTTGATCATATCTACTATATGATTCACGCTCGACCTTTCGGTCTCTGTGTTCCGAGGCCATATCTGTATATGCTAGGCTCGTCAAGTTAAACCTGAGTATTCCGCGTGTGCAACTGTTTTGCACCCGTTGTATTTGAACGTAGAGCCTATCACACCCGATCATCACGTGGTGTCTCAGCACGAAGAACTTTCGCAACGGTGCATACTCAGGGAGAACACTTCTTGATAATTTAGTGAGAGATCATCTTATAATGCTACCGTCAATCAAAGCAAGATAAGATGCATAAAAGGATAAACATCACATGCAATCAATATAAGTGATATGATATGGCCATCATCATCTTGTGCTTGTGATCTCCATCTTCGAAGCACCGTCATGATCATCATCGTCACCGGCGCGACACCTTGATCTCCATCGTAGCATCGTTGTCGTCTCGCCAATCTTATGCTTCCACGACTATCACTACCGCTTAGTAATAAAGTAAAGCATTACATCGCGATTGCATTGCATACAATAAAGCGACAACCATATGGCTCCTGCCAGTTGCCGATAACTCGGTTACAAAACATGATCATCTCATACAATAAAATTTAGCATCACGTCTTGACCATATCACATCACAACATGCCCTGCAAAAACAAGTTAGACGTCCTCTACTTTGTTGTTGCAAGTTTTACGTGGCTGCTACGGGCTTTAAGCAAGAACTCATCTTACCTACGCATCAAAACCACAACGATAGTTTGTCAAATAGACTCCGTTTTAACCTTCTCAAGGACCGGGCGTAGCCACACTCGGTTCAACTAAAGTTGGAGAGACAGTCTTCCACAAGCCATCTATGTGCAAAGCACGTCGAGGGAACCGGTCTCGCGTAAGCGTAAGCGTAAGGTTGGTCCGGATCGTCTCGTCCAACAATACCGCTGAACCAAAGTATGACATGCTGGTAGGCAGTATGACTTGTATCGTCCACAACTCACTTGTGTTCTACTCGTGCAAATAACATCAAACCATAAAACCTAGGCTCAGATGCCACTGTTGGGGAACGTAGTAATTTCAAAAATTTCCTACGCACACGCAAGATCATGGTGATGCATAGCAACGAGAGGGGAGAGTGTTGTCTACGTACCCTCGTAGACCGAAGCGGAAGCGTTGACACAACGTAGAGGAAGTAGTCGTACGTTCTCCTCGCGATCCAACCGATCACAGCACCGTTACTCCGGCATCTCCGAGTTCTTGGCACACGTTCAGCTCGATGACGATCCCCGGGCTCCGATCCAGCAAAGCGTCGAGGAAGAGTTCCGTCAGCACGACGGCGTGGTGACGATCTTGATGTGTTACCGGCGCAGGGCTTCGCCTAAGCACTGCAACGATATAATCGAGGTGGAATTTGGTGGAAGGGGGCACCGCACACGGCTAAGGAACGATCCGTAGATCAACTTGTGTGTCTATGGGGTGCCCCCTGCCCCTGTATATAAAGGATGGAGGAGGAGGAGGCCGGCCAAGGCAAAAGGTGCGGCCAGGGTGTGGAGTCCTACTAGGACTCCAAGTCCTAGTAGGAGTCCACCAAAAGGGGAGGAAGGGAGAAGGAATAGGAGGAGTAGAAAAGGTGGCCGGCCCCCTTTTCCCTAGTCCAATTCGGACTAGAGGGGAGGGGGGGCGCAGCAGCCCTTTTTTTTCCTCTTCCCACTAAAGCCCATCAAGGCCCATTACTTCTCCCGTAATCCCGTAACTCCCCGATACTCCCGAAAATACCCGAATCACTCAGAACCTTTCCGATGTCCGAATATAGTCGTCCAATATATCGATCTTTACGTCTCGACCATTTCGAGACTCCTCGTCATGTCCCCGATCTCATCCGGGACTCCGAACTCCTTCGGTACATCAAAACTCATAAACTCATAATAACTGTCATCGTAACCTTAAGCGTGCGGACCCTACGGGTTCGAGAACAATGTAGACATGACCGAGACACGTCTCCAGTCAATAACCAATAGCGGGACCTGGATGCCCATATTGGCTCCTACATATTCTACGAAGATCTTTATCGGTCAGACCGCATAACAACATACGTTGTTCCCTTTGTCATCGGTATGTTACTTGCCCGAGATTCGATCGTCGGTATCCAATACCTAGTTCAATCTCGTTACCGGCAAGTCTCTTTACTCGTTCCGTAATACATCATCTCACAACTAACACATTAGTTGCAATGCTTGCAAGGCTTATGTGATGTGCACTACCGAGAGGGCCCAGAGATACCTCTCCGACAATCGGAGTGACAAATCCTAATCTCGAAATACGCCAACCCAACATGTACCTTCGGAGACACCTGTAGAGCACCTTTATAATCACCCAGTTACGTTGTGACGTTTGGTAGCACACAAAGTGTTCCTACGGTAAACGGGAGTTGCATAATCTCATAGTTAAAGGAACATGTATAAGTCATGGATAAAAGCAATAGCAACATACTAAACGATCGGGTGCTATGCTAATGGAATGGGTCATGTCAATCAGATCATTCAACTAATGATGTGATCTCGTTAATCAAATAACAACTCTTTGTTCATGGCTAGGAAACATAACCATCTTTGATTATTGAGCTAGTCCAGTAGAGGCATACTAGTGACACTCTGTTTGTCTATGTATTCACACATGTATTATGTTTCCAGTTAATACAATTCTAGCATGAATAATAAACATTTATCATGATATAAGGAAATAAATAATAACTTTATTATTGCCTCTAGGGCATATTTCCTTCAATGAAGTGGGTGGCGGGTGGGAAGCAAAATTCTCCATTATGAGCCTCTATCTCGAACCGAACATAGTTCGGCTGTGAGTCCTTCTCCAAGGACAAATTCCTTAAAGAGTTTAGCACATCACCCAAAGGCGGGTGCTGGAAGATGTCTGCGGCGTTCAATTCGAAAATCGATAACCGATCCAGCTTGGTGTCCGCAGGCGTACATGGTCAGGAATTTATAGCCGGAGACGAGTCTGGGTTTCCGTTGACGCGAATATTACAGGGCGTCAAGTTTGTGTGCGGCTCCAACGCCTCAGACTCTGTGGCTTTGGGTGGTGCAATCTGCTCCGGATCTAAGGCCGTGGCAGTTACGAGAACCATCTCCTGAGTCTGGTCCGATGACAGATTTAAGTCATGTTCATCGGAGCAAGGGGGAGCGATTGTCGTGGTCTCAAATCCATTGAAGATCAAGTCTCCAGGGATATCCATGACGTAGTTCAAGCTTCCAAATCTGACCTGATGGCCAGGGGCGTAGCTATCGATCTGCTCCAGATGGGCAAGCAAGTTGGCCCGCAGTACGAAGCCGCCGAATACGAAAATCTGTTCCGAGAGGAAGGTTTCTCCTTGGACAGCGTCACTGTGGACGATTGAAGGGGCCACCGAACCTTTCGTCGATGGCACAACGGATCTCTCAATGAAAGCAGCAATGTCGGTGTCAAAACCGGCGGATCTCGGGTAGGGGGTCCCGAACTGTGCGTCTAGGATCGATAGTAACATGAGACGGGGGACATGATGTTTACCCAGGTTCGAGCCCTCTCTATGGAGGTAATACCTTACTTCCTTCTTGATTGATCTTGATGAATATGAGGGTTACAAGAGTTGATCTACCACGAGATCATAATGGCTAAACCCTAGAAGTCTATCCTGTATGACTATGGTAATGAGTATGTCCTATCCGGACTACGCCCTCCGGTTTATATAGACACTAGAGGGATCTAGTGTTACATAGAGCCGGTTACATAAGAAGGAATCTTCATAGTTGGTCACCAAGCTTGCCCTCCACGCCAAGGAGAGTCCAATCCGGACACGGGTACAGTATTCGGCCTTCATGTCTTCACAGCCCATCAGTCCGGCCCATGGATAATAGGTCGGACGCCCGAGGACCCCTTAGTCCAGGACTCCTTCAGTGGGCGGGTTGAAGTCCGAGCCCTGACCCGCTATTGTATCCGGAGTTTGAAGGATTTGCGAGGTCACCGACCCAAGATCTGGAGTGTCCTGGCGGATTTTGGGCTCAATGCCCGGTTCTATGTTCGAAGGACATGAGGTCTCTTCCCGAAGATGGGTATCCGGCTTGCAGGGCTCGAAAATCCAAACATAGCTTGTTCTTTACTTGGGGGGAGAAGTGTTCTCGGCTTGTTCCTCCATGACCACTACCAGATGGGTGATTGGCGGGGACTTGATTTCCTCTGACCCGGTTTAAGCCCAATCTGATCGTATTCTATTGCAACTCCCAGGGCGGCGATGCGATCTAGTAGCTCGTTCAGGGACGAGACATCTGTTGGATCCATCTTTTCGGGGTGTTCAAGGCCGATGTGAAGACGATGTTTGCCGATTTCGAGGGTTTCCTTTGGCTTAACAGCCGTGTGGGCACCCATGGTGAAACCGCCGATCTGGAGGACCTATCCCGGAGCTAGGGCACTTCCAGAGGTAATGTTGTTGTTAATGACAAGGTGAGCCATTGATCCCGCCGTCGACGACACAGTGGAACTCTCAATGAAAGCACTAATGTCCGTGTCAAAACCGACCGATCTCGGGCAGGAGGTCCCGAACTGTGCATTTGGGGATCGAAGGTAATAGAAGACAAGGGGGACACGATGTTTACCCAGGTTCAGGCCTCTTAATGGAGGTAATACCCTACTTCCTGCTTGATTGACTTTGATGAGTATAGGGGTTAGAAGAGACAATCTACCTCGAGATCATAATGGCTAAATCCTAGATGTCTAGCCTATATGATTTTGATAGCCTTTGCGGACTAAACCCTCACTTTTATATAGACACCGGAGGGGCCTAGGGTTGTACAGAGTCGGTTTACAGGGAAAGTAAACTACACATATGGGCGTCAAGCTTGCCATCCACGCTGATACGTCCATTTTGCATCATGCTTTTAGATTGATATTTATTGCATTATGGGCTGTTATTACACATTATGTCACAATACTTATGCCTATTCTATCTTATTTTACAAGGTTTACATAAGGAGGGAGAATGCCGGCAGCTGGAATTCTGGGCTGGAAAAGGAGCAAATATTAGAGACCTATTCTGCACAACTCCAAAAGTCCTGAAACTTCATGAAAGTTATTTTTGGAAATAATAAAAAAAATTGAGCGGAAGAAATACGTCAGTGTAAGTGCATCTAGTGCCCCTTAGTGATTTTAGTGTATTGAAGACTTATAGGTTAAGGATCTAATGCGTTTATGAGTGTACACAGGTCTATAAGTCTATGAGGAGTTTGATAATTATAGAGAAAGTCGACCCCTAAAAATGAAGTTCTTCGACTGAAGACTTCGGTATTCTGAAGAATTTCTGAAGACTTTGAAAGTGAAGAAATTGGTGTGACCTTGAAGACTTGGTATTCGAGGAACATGAAGCGTGAAGACTTTTGTTTTCGTAGTTTAATTTTCTCTTTCTTGAGTCATAGGAAACACCGTACTGTCAAAGGGGGTCGAGGAAATACTAAGGAGAAAATTTCCAAGTGATGCTCAACTCAAATCCTACACCTACCAATCCCTTGGAGTGAAGCCATTGGAAATCTCATACAGTTCAGTCAATTTCTTCAGTGACAGAGACGCAGTTCTTCTGGTCACTGAGGACTTTGCTCTGACTGAGGAGTTAGGAATTCGCCAGTGCGGATTGCCTACACAGTGAGGAACATGATAGCCCTGAGGAATTTTTACCTCAAATTTCCGACTGTTGTTGTGCTGCGCGCCAGCTGTCCCAAAATATCTTATCCACCTAACGGTCATATCATTGAAGGGAATTTATGTCTTATCATGTCGGGTTGCTCCCTAGGCTATAAATAGCCGCCCCCTACAACCACTAGCTGGTTGGCTGCTCCGAGAGAAACTTGACACTTGTCATTTGAGAGCAACCCATCCTCCGAGGACTTTGAGCGAAAATCATCACGTGAGGAAAATCCAAACCCAAACCCAAACACCTACAAACCCAAAGTGATTGAGCATCACTGAACAGATTGATCCTGCGTGGATCCGACGCTTGTTACCTTTGAAGATTGTGCTTCTTCCAGACGGTTAGGCGTCATGGTCTACAGATCCAAGAGGAACTGTGGGCGCCGAGTGACCGAGTTTGTGAAGGTTCGGAAGTCACCTGAAGACTTACCACGAGTGATTGGACGAGGACTGTGTGTCCTTAGTTCAAGGAGAATACGGTGAGGACTGGGTGTCCCGAGCTGCGTGCTCAGGACTGGGTGTCCGGGACTGTGTGTCCTCGAGTTTAAATACTCAGCCTCTCCAACCAGATGTACAACTGAGACAGCAGTTGGAACTAGTCTACCAAATCATTGTCTTCACCAAGCTTACTGGTTCCATTTCCTCAACTCTTTCATTTCCTCAGTACTGTGCTGTTTATTTATCATATCTGTGTTTGAAGACTTTGACTGAAGACTTTTTCAATTTCCTCAGTTCTATTTCTTCAGTCTGTTTGTCTTCATCTTGTGTTATCCTGTGATTACGCTATCTGTACTCTGTGTTTGTCTTCATTTCATCATGATGACCATGCATGTATTCTGCTATGTTTACCTCTGAGTACTTATTCCGCTGCTAGTAGTTCTTCGCTAAGGAATTTCCTCACTAGAAAATTCCTCAGTGAAGAATTTCATAAAAAACACCTATTCACCCCCCCTCTGGTCAATATAACGCACTTTCAATTGGTATCAGAGCAAGGTACTCTCTTGTTTTGTGTGATTTTTGTTTAACCGCCTGGAGTTTTAGTTATGTCGACCGCAGGTATGAAGAAAGTGGCATGCCCCATCTTTGACAGTCACGAGTATCCCAAGTTGAAGGCCATGATGAAGAAGCGCCTCATGACGATGAACAGCAAACTGTGGACCGTCACTGAGATTGGTCTTACCGATCTATGCAAGATGGCGGACGCTGATGATATTGTTGGGGAACGTAGTAATTTCAAAAAAATTCCTACGCACACGCAAGATCATGGTGATGCATAGCAACGAGAGGGGAGAGTGTTGTCTACGTACCCTCGTAGACCGAAGCGGAAGCGTTGACACAACGTAGAGGAAGTAGTCGTACGTTCTCCTCGCGATCCAACCGATCACAGCACCGTTACTCCGGCACCTCCGAGTTCTTGGCACACGTTCAGCTCGATGACGATCCCCGGGCTCCGATCCAGCAAAGCGTCGGGGAAGAGTTCCGTCAGCACGACGGCGTGGTGACGATCTTGATGTTTTACCGGCGCAGGGCTTCGCCTAAGCACTGCAACGATATGACCGAGGTGGAATTTGGTGGAAGGGGGCACCGCACACGGCTAAGGAAAGATCTCAATGATCAATTGTGTGTCTATGGGGTGCCCCCTGCCCCCGTATATAAAGGATGGAGGAGGAGGAGGCCGGCCAAGGCAAAAGGTGCGGCCAGGATATGGAGTCCTACTAGGACTCCAAGTCCTAGTAGGAGTCCACCAAAAGGGGAGGAAGGGAGAAGGAATAGGAGGAGAAGGAGAGGTGGCCGGCCCCCTTTTCCCTAGTCCAATTCGGACCAGAGGGGAGGGGGGCGCAGCAGCCTTTTTCCTTTTCCCACTAAAGCCCATCAAGGCCCATTACTTCTCCCGTAATCCCGTAACTCCCCGGTACCTCTGAAAATACCCGAACCACTCAGAACCCTTCCGATGTCCGAATATAGTCGTCCAATATATCGATCTTTACGTCTCGACCATTTCGAGACTCCTCGTCATGTCCCCGATCTCATCCGGGACTCCGAACTCCTTCGGTACATCAAAACTCATAAACTCATAATATAACTGTCATCGAAACCTTAAGCGTGCGGACCCTACGGTTCGAGAACAATGTAGACATGACCGAGACACGTCTCCGGTCAATAACCAATAGTGGGACCTGGATGCCCATATTGGCTCCTACATATTCTACGAAGATCTTTATCGGTCAGACCGCATAACAACATACGTTTGTTCCCTTTGTCATCGGTATGTTACTTGCCCGAGATTCGATCGTCGGTATCCAATACCTAGTTCAATCTCGTTACCGGCAAGTCTCTTTACTCGTTCCATAATACATCATCTCACAACTAACACATTAGTTGCAATGCTTGCAAGGCTTATGTGATGTGCATTACCGAGAGGGCCCAGAGATACCTCTCCGACAATCGGAGTGACAAATCCTAATCTCGAAATAAGCCAACCCAACATGTACCTTTGGAGACACCTGTAGAGCACCTTTATAATCACCCAGTTACGTTGTGACGTTTGGTAGCACACAAAGTGTTCCTACGGTAAACGGGAGTTGCATAATCTCATAGTTAAAGGAACATGTATAAGTCATGGATAAAAGCAATAGCAACATACTAAACGATCGGGTGCTATGCTAATGGAATGGGTCATGTCAATCAGATCATTCAACTAATGATGTGATCTCGTTAATCAAATAACAACTCTTTGTTCATGGTTAGGAAACATAACCATCTTTGATTAATGAGCTAGTCAAGTAGAGGCATACTAGTGACACTCTGTTTGTCTATGTATTCACACATGTATTATGTTTCCAGTTAATACAATTCTAGCATGAATAATAAACATTTATCATGATATAAGGAAATAAATAATAACTTTATTATTGCCTCTAGGGCATATTTCCTTCAGTCTCCCACTTGCACTAGAGTCAATAATCTAGATCACATCACCATGTGATTAACATCAATAGTTCACATCATCATGTGATTAACACCCATAGTTCACATCGATATGTGACCAACACCCAAAGGGTTTACTAGATTCAGTAATCTAGTTCACATCGCTATGTGATTAACACCCAAAGAGTACTACGGAGTGATCATGTTTTGCTTGTGAGAGAAATTTAGTCAACGGGTCTGCCACATTCAGATCCGTTATGTATTTTGCAATTTTCTATGTCTACAATGCTCTGCACGGAGCTACTTTAGCTAATTGCTCCCACTTTCAATATGTATCTAGATTGAGACTTAGAGTCATCTAGATTAGTGTCAAAACTTGCATCGACGTAACCTTTTACGACGAACCTTTTTGTCACATCCATAATCGAGAAACATATCCTCATTTTACTAAGGATAATTTTGACCGATGTCCAGTGATCTACTTCCAAGATCACTATTGTACTCCCTTGCTTAACACAGTGCAGGGTATACAATAGATCTGGTACATAGCATGGCATACTTTATAGAATCTATGGCTGAGGCATAGGAAATGACTTTCATTCTCTTTCTATCATCTGCCGTGGTCGGGTTTTGAGTCTTACTCAATTTCACACCTTGTAATACAGGCAAGAACTCTTTCTTTGACTGTTCCATTTTGAACTACTTCAAAATCTTTTCAAGGTATGTACTTATGGAAAAACTTATCAAGCGTCTTGATCTATCTCTATAGATCTTGATGCTCAATATGTAAGCAGCTTCACCGAGGTCCTTCTTCGAAAAACTCCTTTCAAATACTCTTTTATGCTTCACAGAATAATTCTACATTATTTCCGATCAATAATATGTCATTTACATATACTTATCAGAAATGCTGTAGTGCTCCCACTCACTTTCTTGTAGATACAGGCTTCACCACAAGTCTGTATAAAACTATATGCTTTGATCAACTCATCAAAGCGTATATTCCAACTCCGAGATGCTTGCACCAGTCCATCGATGGATCGCTGGAGCTTGCTCACTTTATTAGCACCTTTATGGTCGACAAAACCTTCTGGTTGTATCATATACAACTCTCCATTAAGGAATGCAGTTTTGTTTATCCATTTGCCAGATTTCATAAAATGCGGCAATTGCTAACATGATTCGGACAGACTTAAGCATAGATACGGGTGAGAAACTCTCATCGTAGTCAATACTTTGAACTTTGTCAAAAAAACCTTTTTTCGACGATTCTAGCTTTGTAGATAGTAACACTACTATCAGTGTCCGTCTTCCTCTTGAAGATCCATTTATTCTTAATTGCTTGCCGATCATCGGGCAAGTCAACCAAAGTCCAAACTTTGTTCTCATACACGGATCATATCTCAGATTTCATGGCCTCAAACCATTTCGCGGAATCTGGGCTCATCATCGCTTCCTCATAGTTCGCAAGTTCGTCATGGTCTAGTAACATGACTTCCAGAACAAGATTACCGTACCACTCTGGTGCGGATCTCACTCTGGTTTACCTACGAGATTCGGTAGTTACTTGATCTGAAGTTACATGATCATCATCATTAGCTTCCTCACTAATTGGTGTAGTAGTCACAAGAACAGATTTCTGTGATGAACTACTTTCCAATAAGGGAGAAGGTACAATTACCTTATCAAGTTTTCTACTTTCCTCCCACTCACTTCTTTCGAGAGAAACTCCTTCTCTAGAAAGGATCCATTATAAGCAACGAATGTCTTGCCTTAGGATCTGTGATAGAAGGTGTACCCAACAGTCTCCGTTGGGTATCCTATGAAGACATATTTCTCCGATTTGGGTTCGAGCTTATCAGGATGAAATTTTTTTCACATAAGCATCGCAACTCCAAACTTTAAGAAACGACAGCTTAGGTTTATTGCTAAACCATAGTTCATACGGTGTCGTCTCAACGGATTTAGATGGTGCCCTATTTAATGTGAATGCAGCTGTCTCTAATGCATAATCCCAAAAACGATAGTGGTAGATCGGTAAGATACATCATAGATTGTACTATATCCAATAAAGTACGGTTATGACGTTCGGACGCACCATTATGCTGTGGTGTTCCAGGTGGCGTGAGTAGTGAAACTATTTCACATTGTTTTAACTGAAGACCAAACTCGTAACTCAAATATTCGTCTCCGCGATCAGATCGTAGAAACCTTATTTTCTTGTCACGATGATTTTTCACTTCACTCTGAAATTCTTTGAACTTTTCAAATCTTTCAGACTTATGTTTCATCAAGTAGATATACCCATATCTACTCAAATCATCTGTGAAGGTCAGAAAATAATGATACTTGTCGCGAGCCTTAATATTCATTGGACCACATACATCAGTATGTATGATTTCCAACAAATCTGTTGCTTGCTTCATTGTTTCGAAGAACGGTGTTTTTAGTCATCTTGCCCAAGAGGCATGGTTCGCAAGCATCAAGTGATTCATAATCAAGTGATTCCAAAATCCCATCAGCATGGAGTTTCTTCATGCGCTTTACACCAATATGACCTAAACGGCAGTGCCACAAATAGGTTGCACTATCATTATTAACTTCGCATCTTTTGGTTTCAATATTATGAATATGTGTATTACTACGATCGAGATCCAATGAACTATTTTCATTGGTGTGTATGACCATAGAAGGTTTTATTCATGTAAACAGAACAACAATTGTTCTCTAACTTAAATGAATAACTGTATTGCAATTAACATGATCAAATCATATTCATGCTCAACGCAAACACCAAATAACACTTATTTAGTTTCAACACTAATCCCGAAAGTATAGGGAGTGTGTGATGATGATCATATCAATCTTGGAACCACTTCCAACACACATCGTCACCTTGCCCTTTAACTAGTCTTTGTTCATTCTGCAACTCCCGTTTCGAGTTACTAATCTTAGCAACTTGAACCAGTATCATATACTGAGGGGTTGCTATGAACACTAGTAAAGTACACATCAATAACATGTATATCAAATATACTTATGTTCACTTTGCCATCCTTCTTATCCGCCAATCACTTGGGGTAGTTCCGCTTCCAGTGACCAGTCCCTTTGCAGTAGAAGCACTTAGTCTCAGGCTTAGGACCAGACTTGGGCTTTTTCACTTGAGCAGCAACTTGCTTGCCGTTCTTCTTGAAGTTCCCCTTCTTTCCTTTTGCCCTTTTGAAACTAGTGATCTTGTCAACCATCAACACTTGATGTTTTTCTTTGATTTCTACCTTCGCCGATTTTAGCATCGCGAAGAGCTTGGGAATATTTTCCGTTATCCCTTGCATATTATAGTTCATCACGAAGTTCTACTAACTTGGTGATGGTGACTAGAGAATTCTGTCAATCACTATCTTATCTGGAAGATTAACTCCCACTTGATTCAAGCGATTGTAGTACCCAGACAATTTGAGCACATGCTCACTAGTTGAGCGATTCTCCTCCATCTTTTAGCTATAGAACTTGTTGGAGACTTCATATCTCTCAACTCGGGTATTTGCTTGAAATATTAACTTCAACTCCTGGAACATCTCATATGCTCCATGACGTTCAAAACGTCTTTGAAGTCCCGATTCTAAGCAGTTAAGCATGGTGCACTAAACTATTAAGTAGTCATCATATTGAGCTTAGCAAAACGTTCATAACGTCTGCATCTGCTCCTGCAAACGGTCCGTCACCTAGCGGTGCATCAAGGACAAAATTCTTCTGTGCAGCAATGAGGATAAACCTCAGATTACGGATCCAATCCGCATCATTGCTACTAACATTTTTCAACACAATTTTCTCTAGGAACATATCAAAATAAACACAGGGAAGCAACAATGCGAGCTACTGATCTACAACATAGATATGCTAATACTACCAGGACTAAGTTCATGATAAATTAAAGTTCAATTAATCATATTACTTAAGAACTCCCACTTAGACAGACATCCCTCTAATCTTCTAAGTGATCACGTGATCCAAATCAACTAAACCATGTCCGATCATCACGTGAGATGGAGTAGTTTCAATGGTGAACATCACTATGTTGATCATATCTACTATATGATTCACGCTCGACCTTTCGGTCTCTGTGTTCCGAGGCCATATCTGTATATGCTAGGCTCGTCAAGTTAAACCTGAGTATTCCGCGTGTGCAACTGTTTTGCACCCATTGTATTTGAACGTAGAGCCTATCACACCCGATCATCACGTGGTGTCTCAGCACGAAGAACTTTCGCAACGGTGCATACTCAGGGAGAACACTTCTTGATAATTTAGTGAGAGATCATCTTATAATGCTACCGTCAATCAAAGCAAGATAAGATGCATAAAAAGATAAACATCACATGCAATCAATATAAGTGATATGATATGGCCATCATCATCTCGTGCTTGTGATCTCCATCTTCGAAGCACCGTCATGATCACCATCGTCACCGGCGCGACACCTTGATCTCCATCGTAGCATCGTTGTCGTCTCGCCAATCTTATGCTTCCACGACTATCACTACCGCTTAGTAATAAAGTAAAGCATTACATCGCGATTGCATTGCATACAATAAAGCGACAACCATATGGCTCCTGCCAGTTGGCGATAACTCGGTTACAAAACATGATCATCTCATACAATAAAATTTAGCATCATGTCTTGACCATATCACATCACAACATGCCCTGCAAAAACAAGTTAGACGTCCTCTACTTTGTTGTTGCAAGTTTTACGTGGCTGCTACGGGCTTAAGCAAGAACTCATCTTACCTACGCATCAAAACCACAACGATAGTTTGTCAAATAGACTCCGTTTTAACCTTCTCAAGGACAGGGCGTAGCCACACTTGGTTCAACTAAAGTTGGAGAGACAGTCTTCCGCAAGCCATCTATGTGCAAAGCACGTCGAGGGAACCGGTCTCGCGTAAGCGTACGCGTAAGGTTGGTCCGGATCGTCTCGTCCAACAATACCGCTGAACCAAAGTATGACATGCTGGTAGGCAGTATGACTTGTATCGTCCACAACCCACTTGTGTTCTACTCGTGCAAATAACATCAAACCATAAAAAACCTAGGCTCGGATGCCACTGTTGGGGAACGTAGTAATTTCAAAAAATTTCCTACGCACACGCAAGATCATGGTGATGCATAGCAACGAGAGGGGAGAGTGTTGTCTACGTACCCTCGTAGACCGAAGCGGAAGCGTTGACACAACGTAGAGGAAGTAGTCGTACGTTCTCCTCGCGATCCAACCGATCACAGCACCGTTACTCCGGCACCTCCGAGTTCTTGGCACACGTTCAGCTCGATGACGATCCCCGGGCTCCGATCCAGCAAAGCGTCGGGGAAGAGTTCCGTCAGCACGACGGCGTGGTGACGATCTTGATGTTTTACCGGCGCAGGGCTTCGCCTAAGCACTGCAACGATATGACCGAGGTGGAATTTGGTGGAAGGGGGCACCGCACACGGCTAAGGAAAGATATCAATGATCAATTGTGTGTCTATGGGGTGCCCCCTGCCCCCGTATATAAAGGATGGAGGAGGAGGAGGCCGGCCAAGGCAAAAGGTGCGGCCAGGATATGGAGTCCTACTAGGACTCCAAGTCCTAGTAGGAGTCCACCAAAAGGGGAGGAAGGGAGAAGGAATAGGAGGAGAAGGAGAGGTGGCCGGCCCCCTTTTCCCTAGTCCAATTCGGACCAGAGGGGAGGGGGGCGCAGCAGCCTTTTTCCTTTTCCCACTAAAGCCCATCAAGGCCCATTACTTCTCCCGTAATCCCGTAACTCCCCGGTACCTCTGAAAATACCCGAACCACTCAGAACCCTTCCGATGTCCGAATATAGTCGTCCAATATATCGATCTTTACGTCTCGACCATTTCGAGACTCCTCGTCATGTCCCCGATCTCATCCGGGACTCCGAACTCCTTCGGTACATCAAAACTCATAAACTCATAATATAACTGTCATCGAAACCTTAAGCGTGCGGACCCTACGGTTCGAGAACAATGTAGACATGACCGAGACACGTCTCCTGTCAATAACCAATAGCGGGACCTGGATGCCCATATTGGCTCCTACATATTCTACGAAGATCTTTATCGGTCAGACCGCATAACAACATACGTTTGTTCCCTTTGTCATCGGTATGTTACTTGCCCGAGATTCGATCGTCGGTATCCAATACCTAGTTCAATCTCGTTACCGGCAAGTCTCTTTACTCGTTCCGTAATACATCATCTCACAACTAACACATTAGTTGCAATGCTTGCAAGGCTTATGTGATGTGCATTACCGAGAGGGCCCAGAGATACCTCTCCGACAATCGGAGTGACAAATCCTAATCTCGAAATAAGCCAACCCAACATGTACCTTTGGAGACACCTGTAGAGCACCTTTATAATCACCCAGTTACGTTGTGACGTTTGGTAGCACACAAAGTGTTCCTACGGTAAACGGGAGTTGCATAATCTCATAGTTAAAGGAACATGTATAAGTCATGGATAAAAGCAATAGCAACATACTAAACGATCGGGTGCTATGCTAATGGAATGGATCATGTCAATCAGATCATTCAACTAATGATGTGATCTCGTTAATCAAATAACAACTCTTTGTTCATGGTTAGGAAACATAACCATCTTTGATTAATGAGCTAGTCAAGTAGAGGCATACTAGTGACACTCTGTTTGTCTATGTATTCACACATGTATTATGTTTCCAGTTAATACAATT
This sequence comes from Aegilops umbellulata, assembly GCA_032464435.1. Taxonomy (NCBI): domain Eukaryota; kingdom Viridiplantae; phylum Streptophyta; class Magnoliopsida; order Poales; family Poaceae; genus Aegilops; species Aegilops umbellulata. The sequence continues at coordinate 413,124,747 of CP136057.1, forward strand.
CTAGCATGAATAATAAACATTTATCATGATATAAGGAAATAAATAATAACTTTATTATTGCCTCTAGGGCATATTTCCTTCAGATATTGGCAAGTACACTCGACTTGACATCATGGCAAAGGATATCATCTATTCCTGCTTGTCCAGAGATGAATTCAGGCGCATCATGCATCTTTGCAATGCGAAGCTTATCTGGGACCGAATCTCTAACGTCTAGGAAGGTCATCAAACTTGTCATGATCCCTGGTTTGAAGATTTCAAGGAATCTCTCAAAACGATGACTTTCGAACCAGAATCATCATCTTCTGCACCATGCCTCATGGCAAATGTTGCCAAGGTAACCGAATGTTACTCATCCAAGTCTAGTGATGATGAATCTGATGATGGTTTTGGACCTAGTTATACCAAGCTTGTTTGCCTTGCCACTAAACAAAAAAAGGCCTTGGAAAAGGCTCACGACATGCTTAGTAAGAGCGATGATATGTTGGGTGAAGAAATGGATCAGTCAAAAGCTTTAGCTGAAAGTCTTCAGAGATTTCATTCTAAGTATGACTCACTTCAAGATCAACATAACTCTCTCTTGTCTGATCATGAGAAGCTTTCTTATGAATTTCTTCAAAAGAAGCAAGATCTTGAGAAGCTAAGCGTGAGTTATGAAGATCGATCTTCAGAAGGAGCGCGATTCATTACTTGCTCAACAAATCAGCGCCGCTCAGGAAGAATTTATTCCTCCATGTTTGAAATGCATTGAACGAGAATCTGCCAATTCCTCACCTAAATGTTCAAATGCTTCTAATGTTAAAAATTCTTCACCTGCCTATCCTATCACTAATTCCTCATCTGAGGACATTGCTAGTATCACTAATGATGCAGGGCTGAAGGAATTGTACATGACATGCATGTACAAAAGCCTCAAAGGGCATCAGACCCTTTGTGATGTGCTTAAAAAGCAGATCCTCAACAGGAACCCTAGGAAAGAGGGTATTGCATTTGAGAGGAAACTCAATGCTGATGGTACATATTGGAAGCCTGAGCAGTACCCCAAAACATCATGGGTTGCTGCAAAGGGTCCTCCAGTTGATCCATCTAATTTATCTGGTTATACATGTGAATCTTCTCATTCTTCTGATGAGTCATTTGACTCCAACTATAAACTGTTCAAAAATCAGAATGGTGAAGTATTTGCTAGATATGTTGGCACTAACTGCAGGAATGGTTCCCCTATGAAGAAAATCTGGGTTCCCAAAAAGTGCCTTGAAAGTCTTCAGGTGAATGTCCTCATGACACCACCTGTGAAGAATAGGAACCCTAGATCAAATTCTTCATATGGATCCAAGTCCTCATACGGACCAAATTCCTCACATGGATCAAATTCCTCACACGGATCAAAGTCCTCATATGAACATCATCGTGCTAACAACTCTGTTTCGCAGGGAAGAGCCAAGGGCTATGGATATGAGCATTATTCTTCAAATTATTATGTTCATAAGTCCTCGAAGACTTTCTCTGCTTATTCATCTTACCCTAATCCCTCTTATGAGAAACGTAATGGTTTGGCCGCTATGCCACCATTCTCATATGGAGCTCACAGAGTGATGAACTCTTTCCCACCCCTTCAGATGTGGGTGGTGAAGAAAAAGACTAATCTCTTATGCAGGGTCAGGTCTCCAGATGTACTGTAACGTCTGAAGAATTTGCTGGGGACCTAACAAATTTCCTGAAAGGACGCAGGCTAACCATGATGAAATGAACTTTCATTTCACACGTCCTCCCTCTGCTTTATCTGTCTTACTGCTTGATGAAATTGATCTGATGAATTGTGATATCATATTTTTCACTACTGAAGTATATGAGTTCGTAAGATGCACTAATTCATCTGCAGGATGATCAACCCAAAGCCACTGAGTGGGTACTTGATAGTGGATGTACAAATCACATGACTGGTGACAAGAATCTATTAATGGATGCTCCTTTATCGTCATCACATCTAAAGCATATCATCTTCACTGATAAAAGCAAAAGTCAGGTATTGGGTCTAGGTAAGGTTGCCATCACAAAGGATCGACACATGGACAAAGTCATGCTTGTTGAGTCCTTAGGATACAACCTTATGTCTGTCTCACTGCTTTGTGATCTTGATATGGTTGTTGTCTTTGGCAAGTATCGTTGTGTTGTGATTATGGAAGTTGACAATTCCAAAGTCTTCGAAGGCTTTAGGAGAGGAGACTTGTATATTGTTGATTTCTCTGCAGATTCACAACCAGCCGTGTGCCTACTTGCAAAAGCTTCAGAAGGATGGCTATGGCATCGACGACTTGGTCATGCAGGCATGAGGAATTTGCAGACGCTTGTGAAGAAGAAGCATGTTATTGGCATTGAGAATGTCAAATTCCTCAAGGATCACTTATGCGGTGCCTGTGAAGCTGGAAAGATGACCAAGGCCAAGCATCCAGCAAAGACCATCATGACCACTACTCGTCCATTCGAATTGCTTCACATGGATCTCTTCGGTCCTAATCATTATTCTTCTATTTCAAATGAAGCATCTCAATATGGCTTTGTTATTGTTGATGATTACTCTCGTGACACATGGGTACACCTTGTTACTTACAAACATGAAGTGCAGGAAGTCTTCAAACGATTTTCCTAGAGGGCTTCAACCAAATTTGGTGTGAAGATCAAGCACATCAGAAGTGACAATGGCTCCGAGTTCAAGAATTCGGGTCTTAGTGAATATCTTGATGAACTTGGTATTACTCATGAGTTATCCGCTCCTTATACTCCTCAACAGAATGGCGTCGTGGAGCGCAAGAACAGGACTCTTGCTGAGATGGCTCGCACTATGCTCGATGAGTACAAAACCCCTAGTCGCTTCTGCGTTGATGCAATTGATACTGCGTGCCACATCATCAACCGAGTATTTCTTCACAAATTCTTCAAGAAGACTGCCTATGAACTCCTCGCTGACAAGAAACCAAATGTGTGTTATTTCAATGTCTTCGGTGCTAAATGCTGGATTAGAGATCCTCATCACAACTCTAAATTTGCACCGAAAGCACAAGAAGGTTTTATGCTTGGTTACGGAAAGGACTCGCACACCTACAGAGTCTTCAACAATGTTCTTCACAAGATTGTCGAAACTATAGATGTGCGGTTTGATGAAACTAATGGCTCGCAAAGAGAGAACCTACCTTCTGTGTTAGATGAACCAGCACCTGAGGATTCTATCAAGCACAAGGCCACTGAAGATGTCATTCCTATTGAAGAATCTGCTGAAGAATTCATTCCAGAACATGAAGAACGTCGAGCTGATGCATCTGAAGAAAATGCTGAGGAAATTGATGCTGAAGAAAATGTTGATCAAATTCCTCAATGACAACCAGCTCATCCTCGTGTTGCAAAAGAAGTGCAAGTGGAGAAGATCATCGATGATATTAGAGTAGCAGGTCCTCTCACACGCTCAAAAGCTTCACATCTATCTAACTTTTGTGGGCACTTTGCTTTTGTCTCTATCACAGAGCCCACTAAGGTAGATGAAGCATTTCTGGAGCCTGAGTGGATTCAGGCGATGCAAGAAGAGTTACATCAGTTCAAGCTCAACAATGTCTGGGAACTGGTCAATCGTCCCGATCCTCGCAAGCATAACATCATTGGCACAAAGTGGATCTACCACAACAAGCAAGATGAAAATGGTGTTGTGGTGAGGAATAAGGCACGACTAGTAGCTCAAGGCTACACACAGGTTGAAGGAGTTGATTTCGATGAAACTTTTGCACCTGTTGCTAGACTTGAGGCTATTTCCATATTGCTTGCTTATGCTAACCATCATGATATCATCTTATATCAAATGGATGTGAAAAGTGCATTCCTCAATGGTAAGCTTGAGGAAGAAGTATATGTTACTCAACCCCCAGGTTTTGAAGATCCAAAACATCCTGACAAAGTCTTCAGACTTAACAAGGCCCTCTATGGCCTCAAGCAGGCCCCACGGGCGTGGTATGATACATTGAAGGAATTCTTCTTGAAGAAAGGATTCACACCCGGCTCACTCGATCCCACTCTCTTTACTAAATCTTATGATGGTGAACTGTTTGTGTGCCAAATATATGTTGATGATATCATCTTTGGCTGTACTGACCAACGTTATAGTGATGAATTTGCCTATATGATGAGTGAAGAATATCAAATGTCTATGATGGGAGAGTTGAAATTCTTCTTAGGTCTTCAAATTCGTCAACAACGCAATGGCATATTCATATCTCAGGAGAAATACCTCAAGGATGTCTTCCAGAAATTCGGCATGCAAGATTGGAAAGGTGTCAAAATTCCTATGCCCACAAATGGTCAACTATGCACTGATGAAAATGGTATTGACTTCGATCATAAGGTATACCGCTCCATGATTGGCTCTTTATTATACTTATGTGCATCTAGGCCAGATATAATGCTTAGTGTTTGCATGTGTGCCCGATTTCAAGCTGCACTGAAGGAATCACACCATAAGGCTGTGAAGCATATTCTTCAATATCTAGCTCACACACCAACACTAGGATTATGGTATCCCAAGGGCTCGGATTTTGATATCATTGGATATTCTGACTCTGACTATGCTGGTGACCGTGTGGATCGCAAGTCAACATCTGGTACTCGTCATTTCCTCGGACGATCCTTGGTCTGTTGGTCCTCGAAGAAACAGAACTGCATATCACTGTCTACTGTTGAAGCTGAGTACATTGCTGCTGGTTCTTGCTGTGCTCAACTGCTATGGATGAAGCAAACACTCAAGGACTATGGCGTCAACGTGAAGAATGTGCCTCTCCTCTGTGACAATGAGAGTGCCATAAATATTGCTCACAACCCAGTTTAGCACTCGAAGACAAAGCACATTCAAATTCGTCATCATTTTCTTCGTGATCATGTGTTGAAGGGTGACATTTCTATTGAGCATGTGAAGATTGAAGAACAGCTAGCCGATATCTTCACTAAGCCCTTGGATGAGAAGAGATTTAGCAAGTTGCGGTGTGAGCTAAATATCTTAGACTCTTTGATTGTATTTTGAAAAGGCACTCATCCTAACACTTATGCAAAATTGATGACTTAGATGTGCAACACATGAAGAAACGTTTTTCTTCAATCTATGAAGAATAACACTCTAAGTGTGAAGAAATTAATGAAGAATTTGATTCTCAGAACCCTACGACAATTGTACGCGGAGACTGAAATCATCATTCTTATACGGTGGGTCACGCCACCACAAAAGCTGAAAATCTTCAATTTGAGTTTTTCCTCAGTTTTGAAATTCCTCAGTTGTTCAAATTCTTCAATTTGCAAAATCTTCACTTGTGCCGTCGTTTTTCTTCATTGGATATATATATATATATATATATATATATATATATATATATATATATATATATATATATATATATATATATATATATGAGTTTATGTCCTCTACAGCATTCACTTATAACTATTTCTTCAAGTTGGTTTTTCTGCTAGGTGAATGTGATCGGACCCTTCCCCTCTATGCTATACTCAATCCAATCTATTCACAAATTCTTCATGTGCGTTCTATTTGAAACTTGTTCAAAATCTTCACTGTGTCCTTGTCAGCTGAAGAAATTGCGAACAGACGTTAAAACTAATCTTATCCAAATTTTCGGTTTTGCCGCTCTAACCGTTCCGCATCCCACGATGCATTATTCTACTCACCCACGATCTTACACGATCTCCACCACACAGTACATGGGTGACACATGTCGTGAGAAGGAGAAAGGTCAGGGGCGCGTTCGTCCCAAATCTTCGGGCGAACAGTTTTTCACTGCCTCTATAAATACCCCTCGCCCCTTCCTCACTTCTTTTACTCCGCTCGATCTTTCTCTCCCGCTCGAGCTTCTCAAACCCTAGCGCCGCCGCTACTCCATCGTCGCCGGTGAGGAAGAGCTTCACTGCCTCTACCTCGTCGCCGTCGTACTCGCGCCGACCGCGGAAATCTTCACCTCCGCCACCGCCGTAGACGTCTTCCTCCGCCGAGTTAGGGCGTGGAAGATCCATATCGACGAACTTCACTGTTTCACCTCTCCGTTTGTCGTGTTCTTCATTCAGGGTAATTAAAAGTTACTTTTACTACCCTTTTTGATTCAAAAGTTTTCTACAAAATCTTCAAAGGTGTTTTATTCTTCAAATCTTCACACACAAAACACCTCACATGTCATCTATTCTTGACTCATTTCTCTAAGCATCATTCTCTTCAAGATTCCTCAATTGTGTGGATCTTCGATCTATACAACTCTGGAACCTAAGATATAGCGCGCTTAGTGAAATTCTTCAAGACGCATCTGGTCAAATTCCTCAAACTTGTTCTTTTTTAAAAAAGCCTCTGAGAACGCATATGACCTCTCCAAATTCCTCGCAACTATACTCTGTTCCCAGGTACACATGTCCGCTGCTGAATCACTAGGTTCTCATCAACTTAACTCATTTGCAGCGTTCCTTGAAGAAAAGTTGCACACTTCTTCAGAGAATTCGATTGTTCAAATTGCTTATCTGAAGAAAATGGCAGATGGTAAAAGGCCACAGAAAGGAGGAAAGAAGCCTGAGGTCATGACTGCTTTTGAAATCCCTGAGGACATCTATAGAGATTACTGCACACCTCCTGAGGAAGATAAAAATCAGCGCAAGGTGCGCGTTCAGAGGATAGAACGGAGATGGGCACGCGAATGGAGGGAATACAGATACGTAACCCCAAAGTATATGAAGAAATTCGCTCTCAACACTCCATGCCCAAGAGCCCCATTGGCACCTGGCCAAGTGGCTGATCCCACTAGCATCAAACGCGGTGAGGACTTTCCTGAAGAATGGGCAAAGCGCCAAGCCAAATTGGCAAGACAAGCCAGAGAAGTAGTGAAGAAGTTCAATGAAGATTCTGCTGCTGCTACTGCCACTGAGGCCTCTGTCAAGCCGCGGAAATCTATGCCAAAGAAGCCCGCTAGAAAGCCAAGTGCTTCACCAACAGTGCCCTCACGACCAAGTTCCTCAGCTGCGCCCTCACGGCCAGGAACTTCAAAATCTTCAAAGAAAATTCCTCCAGCTGCTCCAGCTCCTCCACAATCCTCAGCTATTCCGACAAAGTCCTCAACACCTGTGCATCTTGCCATGTTTCAAAGGACTGTAGGCATCTCTATTGCCTCTGGTGTCTCAGCAAGTTCCTCAGCTGCACCAAGTTCCTCGGCTGGACCCTCTCTGCTGAAGAAAGAAGCAACTGCTGGACGGGGTCCTCGCCCAAGTCCTAAGAAGAAGCATGTAGTCTTCAACGTACCGTCTGACGAAGATGAGGCTGATGAAGAAGAACTTGCAGAAATCATCAGAGACAGACAAGAAAGGGCCGCTAGAGCCAAAGGCACACCTGTGCCACTGCTGCTGGATCCAAGGGCGATCCTCGATTATATTGATCTCTGTCATAAGGATCCAAACACACCTATGCCTGACTTCAAGTTGACACCTGGCTAAAGTCACATGCTGACTCACTTCATCCAAGAGGAGAAATGGAAGTATGATAGGGCCAGGCAGATCAAGAAATCACAGTACAGAAAAGAGAAACTACTGAGGAAAAATGTTGTCAAGATGAAACCTGAAGAACTCATCAAGATGCAGGCTGACATCAAAACCCTCAGCGATGAATTTGATGCATACTATGCTGACTGGAAAGGAGCCAAAGTCAGGTTTGTGAAACTGACTGAGAAATTCACAAATGTTGCAGCCCCATCGCAACAAGAAGTTCCTCAAGCTGAACCTTCAGCACAACCCACTGAAGAACATGCCAGCACCGCTGATGACTTTCAGGCTGCTGAAGAAAATGCTAGTTCCAGGGCTGATGACTCAATTCCAGCTACTGAAGAAATAGCGAGGGCATCCATTAGTGGTGCGCCTGAAGAAACTGAAGAAGTCAGGGCAACTGCATCAGTTGCGCCTGAGGAAATTCAACCAGATTCCTCAGCTCCATCTGCGCCTACACCGACTCCTATCCTTCCATCTGCATCAGATGTGAAGAAGACCAAGGCTGCAGAGCGAGCTGCAGTGAAGAAAAGGAAAGCATCAAGTGCTTCAGAATCTTCATCTCCAAAGAAGATGAAGCCTATGACCAGCTCATATGACAATCCTATCGATGTTGTTCCGATTTCCACCATGCGATCAAAGGACCTTGTTCCTTTTGATGAAGACTATGAGATCCCAAGCGGATCAAATGAAGAAACTCAATCTGCTGCTTCCTCAGAGCAGATTGATGAAGAAATTGAAATGGATGCTATCCCTTCAACCCCAGTGGCCTCATCACCAATGCCTCAGTTTACTGCTGAAGAGGCTGGTGTTGAAGAATTGGAAGATGAAGACGTGGACATTGCAAGCAGAACTCCTTTGATGAATAATGAATTTTGGGAAAGTCAGCATCCCAAATCTCCTCTGTTCACGCCTCTACAGCAAATCCCTCAGTCCCCTGCACCAACTGTTCCGATTGGCTCTGAAGAAACTCATCCCAATGCATCTGTGCATGAAGAAATTCCAACCGCTAGTGCTGAAGAAACTGTTGCTGCTAAAAATGTGACTGCACCTGAGGAGGAACCTGAAATTCCTCAGCCTGAAGAACCTGAGCTCGCGATTTCTGAGGTAGTGATGCAACTCACTGACACTCCTCTTCCAAAGCCAAAGGATCCGTTCTCAAGAAAGCAAAAGTTCAAGGCTGATGATTTCTTCGGCGAGCATGTATTCTTCACTGACTATAATCCATATGACTCTGCTCGCATAAGGAAGAGGCGTTTCTGGACCGCCAGCCAGGCAAATTTCTATTCCTCTATGCTATTCAACAAAGACAAAATCTTCGATCATGCACATATTCCTCACGTGGATATGGAGTTTCTGCCGTGCTTCGAGCCAGTCCTTAGTGTTCTTCATGATGCTGGGCTGCTCAATTTCTGCACTGACATATGCGATTGGAATGAAGAACTCATTCTTCAGTTCTACGCAACGCTGCACATCACCGGCAACTCTGAAGATGTGAATTCATGGGTTCTGGACTGGATGACCGAGAACACTCATTATAAGGCACCGGCTTCTGAATTGCTTCGTGTCCTTCCTCTAAGTCCTCCCCTTGAAGATGCACGTTGTGTTTACAACAAACCTGATCTTTCAAATCACTATATGCAAGTGCTGATGAAGCCTTTGAAGCCAGGGCAGGCTCCTCGTACCAATTTCCTCGTCAAGGAATTACTGTATGTGCCTCGGACTATCTATCGCATTTAAACAAAGACTATGAGTCCTATCAAAGGCCATGACTCAACTGATGAAGAAGTCGTTGGTATCATGAAGAATATGCTTTTCAACATCATTCATGGCGTTCTCATCAACTTCCATGATTTCTTCTTGAGGACTCTGGCCAATGTTGCTATGTCACCGTTTGAGCTGAAGCCTTATGCACCATGGATTATGAGATTCATCAGGACAAGGTCTTCACTCAACTACAAAGCTGACACTCTAAACCACTGCAACTACTTGCCTCCTATTGAAGTCCTCGAAAGGACATTTTCCTCAGCTGAAGAAAAGGGCAAGGCAGCTGCTGTGATAGATGAAGGCATTCGTCCATTGGATGGTCAATTTCGCAAGGCCGCATCCTACTCCACCAATGATGACTCTGCCACACATGACTCTGCCGCCAACAATGTCAAACCAAATCCTCAAGCCACAGCACCCAGGGTGATGACTGACCGTGAGTTACTCCTCAGTCTTCATTAGAAGGTTGATCGCAATGACAAATGGGTCAAGCGTCAGTTTGGTTCAATTCTTCACAACATGACTTCTACACACAATGTAGTGAAGAAAAACCACTACTACCTTCATGAAACCCTCAACCACACCTGGGTTGTTCTGTCTCAAGTTTACAGCACTGAAGATTTGAAGAAAATGGGTCTCAAATAAGCATTTGACTGGTCTGCGCCTCCTCCGAAGAAATACAAGAAGGTCAAGGTTCCTTCTTTGGTGGGCAGCTCATATTCTTCATCGCGTGAGACTGATGAAAATGAAGACTTGGACGACACTACGGCAGGCCCCACTTCAACAACCGACCCCAACAACGTTGGCGCTCCTTCATCATCATGATTATCTTCAGGAGCGTTAGTCCTCAGTTTCGATCCTTTTGTTCATTTGATGACAAAGGGGGAGAAATTTGAGTTAGTCTTCCAGCGGGTCTATTATACATCATTTTTTGCTAAGTTACAACTCTCGTTCTTCTGAAACTTTATTGAATCGAGTTGTAATCTTAAACCCGATGGTGCTCTGATACTTTTGATGCACTGTGCTCTGATACTTTTGATGCACTACTCTGCATGCTTATTCCTTGTTAATATTATTGCACGCATGCTGAACTACATCAGGCACCATATTTCATCATGCATTTCAAATTCTTCATATTATATATCAAATGCGTGTATGAATTACAAGATATAGGGGTGATCTCCATGATTCCACTCTTCAAGTGTGCATTGCCTCAAAAGCAAATTCCTCACTATGCACATCTTCAGGGGGAGTTCTTCTATATCTTGTAATCAAATTCCTCAATATCAGTATTTACACTTCATATATTTATCCCCGTTGAAAACTTAACCTATATTGTCATCAATCACCAAAAAGGGGGAGATTGTAAGTGCATCTAGTGCCCCTTAGTGATTTTGGTGTATTCAAGACTTATAGGCTAAGGATCTAATGCGTTTATGAGTGTAGACAGGTCTATAAGTCTATGCGGAGTTTGATAATTACAGAGAAAGTCAACCCCTAAAAATGAAGTTCTTCGACTGAAGACTTTGGTATTCTGAAGAATTTCTGAAGACTTTGAAAGTGAAGAAATTGGTGTGACCTTGAAGACTTGGTATTCATTCGAGGAACATGAAGCGTGAAGACTTTTGTTTTCGTAGTTTCATTTTCTCTTTCTTGAGTCATAGGAAACACCGTACTGTTAAAGGGGGTCGAGGAAATACTAAGGAGAAAATTTCCAAGTGATGCTCAACTCAAATCCTACACCTACCAATCCCTTGGAGTGAAGCCATTGGAAATCTCATACAGTTCAGTCAATTTCTTCAGTGACAGAGACGCAGTCCTTCTGGTCACTGAGGACTTTGTTCTGACTGAGGAGTTAGGAATTCGCCAGTGCGGATTGCCTACACAGTGAGGAACATGATAGCCCTGAGGAATTTGTACCTCAAATTTCCGACTGTTGCTGTGCTGCGTGCCAGTTGTCCCAAAATATCTTATCCACCTAATGGTCATATCATTTAAGGGAATTTATGTCTTATCATGTTGGGCTGCTCCCTAGGCTATAAATAGACGCCCCCTACAACCAGTAGCTGGTTGGCTGCTCTGAGAGAAACTTGACACTTCTCATTTGAGAGCAACCCATCCTCTGAGGACTTTGAGCGAAAATCATCAAGTGAGGAAAATCCAAACCCAAACCCAAACACCTACAAACCCAAAGTGATTGAGCATCACTGAAGAGATTGATCATGCGTGGATCCGACGCTTGTTACCTTTGAAGATTGTGCTTCTTCCAGACGGTTAGGCATCATGGTCTAGAGCATCCAAGAGGAATTGCGGATCGCCGAGTGACCGAGTTTGTGAAGGTTCGGAAGTCACCTGAAGACTTACCACGAGTGATTCGACAAGGACTGTGTGTCCTTAGTTCAAGGAGAATACGGTGAGGACTGGGTGTCCCGAGCTGCATGCTCAGGATTGGGTGTCCGGTACTGTGTGTCCTCGAGTTTAAATACTCAGCCGCTCCAACCAGATGTACAACTGAGACAGCAGTTGGAACTGGTCTACCAAATCATTGTCTTCACCAAGCTTACTAGTTCCATTTCCTCAACTGTTTCATTTCCTCAGTAGTGTGCTGTTTGTTTATCATATTTGTGTTTGAAGACTTTGACTGAAGACTTTCTCAATTTCCTCAGTTCTATTTCTTCAGTCTGTTTGTCTTCATCTTGTGTTATCCTGTGATTACGCTTTCTGTACTCTATGTTTGTCTTCATTTCATCATGATGACCATGCATGTATTCTGCTATGTTTACCTCTGAGTACTTATTCTGCTGCTAGTAGTTCTTCGCTAAGGAATTTCCTCACTAGCAAATTCCTCAGTGAAGAATTTCATAAAAATCGCCTATTCACCCCCCTCTAGTCGATATAACGCACTTTCAGTCAGGGGAACCTCCACCTGTCCACGAGGGTGGTGGGCGCGCCCTACCCCCTGGGCGCGCCCCCCTGCCTCGTGGGCCCCCTGTTGGCTCTCTGGTGCACATCTTCTGTTATATGAAGTCTTTCGTACGAAGGAAAACCATAAGAAAACCTTTCGGGACGAGACTCCACCGCCACGAGGCGGAACCTTGGCGGAACCAATCTAGGGCTCCGACAGAGCTATTCTGCCGAGGACACTTCCCTCCGGGAGGGGGAAATCATCGCCATCGTCATCACCAACGCTCCTCTCATCGGGAGAAGGCAATCTCCATCAACATCTTCACCAACACCATCTCCTCTCAAAACCCTAGTTCATCTCTTGTATCCAATTCTTGTCTCCAAGTCCGGGATTGGTACCTGTAGGTTGCTAGTAGTGTTGATTACTCCTTGTAGTTGATGCTAGTTGGTTTATTTGGTGGAAGATCATATATTCATATACTTTATGCATATTAATACTCCTCTGATTATGAGCATGAATATGCTTTGTGAGTAGTTATGTTTGTTCCTGAGGACATGGGAGAAGTCTTGTTATTAGTAGTCATGTGAATTTGGTATTCGTTCGATATTTTGGTGAGATGTATGGTGTCTATCCTCTAGTGGTGTTATGTGAACGTCGACTACATGACACTCCACCATTATTTTGGCCTAGAGGAAGGCATTGGGAAGTAATAAGTAGATGCTGGGTTGCTAGAGTGGCAGAAGCTTAAACCCTAGTTTATGCGTTGCTTCATAAGGGGCTGATTTGGATCCACTGTTTCATGCTATGGTTAGGTTTACCTTAATACTTTTGTTGTAGTTGTGGATGCTTGCAATAGAGGTTAATCATAAGTGGGATGCTTGTTCAAGTAAGAACAACACTCAAGCACCGGTCCACCCACATATCAAATTATCAAAGTACCGAACGCGAATCATATGAACGTGATGAAAACTAGCTTGACGATAATTCCTATGTGTCCTCGGGAGCGCTTTTCTCTATATAAGAGTTTGTCCAAGCTTTTCCTTTGCTACAAAAAGGATTGGGCCACCTTGCTGCACTTTATTTACTTTTGTTACTTGTTACTCGTTACAAATTATCCTATCACAAAACGATCTGTTACCTATTATTTCAGTGCTTGCAGAGAATACCTTGCTGAAAACCGCTTATCATTTCCTTCTGCTCCTCGTTGGGTTCGACACTCTCACTTATCGAAAGGACTAAGATAGATCCCCTATACTTGTGGGTCATCAAGACTCTTTTCTGGCGCCGTTGCCCGTGAGTGAAGCGCCTTTGGTAGGTGGAATTTGGTAAGGAAAAATTTATATAGTGTGCTGAAATTTACTGTCACTTGTTACTATGGAAAGTAATCCTCTGAGGGGCTTGTTTGGGGTATCTTCACCCCGACCAGTAGAGCAAAGAGTTGCTCCTCAACCTACTGAACCTACTGAAGATGAAAATGTCTACTTTGAGATTCCTTCGGGTATGTTAGAAAAACTGCTAGCTAATCCTTTTGCAGGAGATGGAACAAAGCATCCTGATGAGCACCAAATATATGTGGATGAAGTTTGTGGATTATTTAAGCTTGCAGGTATATCCGGTGATGTTATTAAGAAGAAGGTCTTCCCTTTATCTTTGAATGGAGATGCATTGACATGGTATAGGAGATGTTATGATACAGGGTCATGGAACTACAAACGATTGAAATTGAATTTCATCAAAAGTTTTATCCTATGCATCTTGTTCATCGTGATCGCAATTATATATATATATATATATATATATATATATATATATATATATATATATATATATATATATATATATATATATATATATATAATTTTTGGCCTGCGAAGGAGAAAGCATCGCTCAAGCTTGGGGGAGGCTTAAATCAATGTTATATTCATGCCCCAATCATGAGCTCTCAAGAGAAATGATTATTCAAAATTTTTATGCTCGGCTTTCTGATAACAATCGCACCATGCTCGATACTTCTTGTGCTGGCTCTTTTACTATGAAGACTATTGAATTCAAATGGGATTAATTGGAAAGAATTAAACGCAACTCTGAAGATTGGGATCTCGACGAAGGTAAGGAGTCAGGTATGACACCTAACTATGATTGTGTTAAATCTTTTACGGATACCGATGTTTTCTGCAAATTTAGCACTAAATATGGACTTGACTCTGAGATAGTAGCCTCTTTCTGTGAATCTTTTGCTGCTCTTATTGATCTCCCTAAGGAGAAGTGGTTTAAATATCATCCTCCCATAGAAGTAAAAGTAGCCGCACCTATTAAAGTTGAAGAAAAGACTATCACTTATAATGATCCTATTGTTCCTACTTTTTATGTTGAGAAACCACCTTTCCCTGTTAGGATAAAGGATCATGCTAAAGCTTCAACTGTGGTTCGTAAAAGCAATATTAGAACTTATACACCTCCTGAGCAAATTAAAGTTGAACCTAATATTGCTGTTGTTAAAGATCTCTTGTCTGATAATATTGATGGGCATGTTATTCATTTCCGTGATGAAACTGCTAGAATTGCCAAACCTTGTGCTAAAGATAAACATAGACCTGTGGTAGGCATGCCTGTTATTTCTGTTAAAATAGGAGATCATTGTTATCATGGCCTGTGTGATATGGGTGCTAGTGCTAGTGCAATACCTATTGACTTATACAAAGAAATTAAGCATGATATTGCACCTACTGAGTTAGAAGATGTTGATGTCACAATTAAACTTGCTAATAGAGATACTATTTCACCAATGGGAATTGTTAGAGATGTTGAAGTCTTGTGTGGGAAAACTAAATATCCTGCTGATTTTCTTGTTCTTGGTTCCCCACAAGATAGCTTTTGTCCCATTACATTTGGAAGAGCCTTCTTGAACACTGTTAATGCTAGGATAGACTATGAAAAGGATGTTGTTACTATTGGTTGGGGTGATATTTCTCATGAGTTTAATTTCTCTAAATTTCGTAGACAACACTGTGAAGAGGAATTTCCTAGTAAAGATGAAATTATTGGTCTTGCTTCTATTGCCGTACCTCCTACTGATCCTTTAGAACAATATTTGCTAGACCATGAAAATGATATGTTTATGAATGAAAGAAGGGAAATAGATGAAGTATTCATTAAACAGGAACCCATCCTGAAACACAATTTGCCTGTTGAAATCCTAGGGGATCCTCCTCCACGTAAGGGTGATCCCGTGTTTGAGCTTAAACCATGGCGTGATACTCTTAAATATGCTTATCTTGTTGAGAAAAAGATATATCCTGTTATTATTAGTGCTAACCTTTCAGAGCATGAAGAAGAGAGATTATTGAAAACTCTGAGGAAGCACCGCGCTGCCATTGGATATACTCTTGATGATCTTAACGGCATTAGTCCCACTCTATGTCAACATAAAATAAATTTAGAGAAAGATGCTAAACCAGTTCGCGATCACCAACGATGGCTGAATCCTAAGATGAAAGAAGTAGTAAGAAAGGAAATACTAAAGCTTATTGAGGCATGTATTATTTATCCCGTTGCAGATAGTCAGTGGGTAAGTCCTGTCCATTGCGTCCCTAAGAAGGGAGGTATTAATGTCGTTCCTAATGATAAAGATGAATTGATTCCACAAAGAATTATTACAGGTTATAGGATGGTAATTGATTTCCGCAAATTATATATGGCTACTAAAAAAATCATTACCCCTTACCTTTTATCGATCAAATGCTAGAAAGATTATCCAAACTTGCATATTTTTGCTTTCTAGATGGTTATTTTGGTTTGTATCAAATACCTGTGTCAGCTGATGATCAATCAAAGACCACTTTTACTTGCCCTTTTGGTACTTCTGCTTATAGACGTATGCCTTTTGGTTTATGTAATGCACATGCTACCTTTCATATATGCATGATGGCTATATTCTCTGACTTTTGTGAAAAGATTTGTGAGGTTTTCATGGACGATTTCTTCGTTTATGGACCCTCTTTTGATGATTGCTTGAGAAACCTTGATCGAGTTTTGCAGAGATGTGAAGAAACTAATCTTGTCTTGAATTGGGAAAAGTGCCACTTTATTGTTAATGAAGGTATTGTCTTGGGGCATAAAGTTTCTGAAAGAGGTATTGAAGTTGATAAAGCCAAGGTTGATGCTATTGAAAAGATGCCATGTCCCAAGGACATCAAAGGTATAAGAAGTTTCCTTGGTCATGCCGGTTTTTATAGGAGGTTCATTAAGGACTTCTCAAAAATTTCTCACCCCCTGACAAATTTGTTACAAAAGGATATACCATTTGTTTTTTATGATGATTGTGTAGAAGCATTTGAAATACTTAAGAAAGCATTGATCTCCGCACCTATTGTTCAGCCACCTGATTGGAATTGACCTTTTGAAAGTATGTGTGATGCTAGTGATTATGTTGTAGGTGCTATTCTAGGGCAATATTCTAGTAAAACTCTAGACAATGCTCATAGAAATTATGCTACTACTAAAAAAGAAATTTTAGCAGTTGTATTTGCTTGTGATAAGTTTCGACCTTATATTGTTGATTCTAAAGTAACTATTCACATGGATCATGCTGCTATTAAATATCTTATGGAAAAGAAAGATGCTAAACCTAGATTTATTAGATGGGTTCTCTTGCTACAAGAATTTGACTTGCATATTATTGATAGAAAGGGAGTTGAGAACCTCGTTGCAGACAACTTGTCTAGGTTAGAAAATGTGCTTGATGACCCACTACCTATTGATGATAGCTTTCCTGATGAACAATTAAATGTCATAAATGCTTCTCGTACTGCCCCAAGGTATGCTGATTATGCTAATTATATTCTTGCTAAATTTATACCACCTAATTTCACATACGAGCAAAAGAAAAAGTTTTTCTTTGATTGGAGACATTACTATTGGGATGACCCGCATCTTTATAAACAAGGAGTAGATGGTGTTATTAGACGTTGTGTACCTGAGCATGAACAGGAACAGATCCTACGCAAGTGTCACTCCGAGGCTTATGGAGGACACCACGCTGGAGATAGAACTGCACATAAGGTACTGCAATCCGGTTTTTATTTGCCTACTCTCTTCAAGGATGCCCGTAAGTTTGTCTTATCTTGTGATGAATGTCAAAGAATTGGTAATATTAGTAGACGTCAAGAAATGCCTATGAACTATTCACTTGTTATTGAACCATTTGATGTTTGGGGCTTCGATTATATGGGACCTTTTCCTGCCTCTAATGGTTACACACATATTTTAGTCGCTGTTGATTACGTTACTAAGTGGGTAGAAGCTATTCCAACTAGTAGTGTTGATCATAACGCTTCTATTGAAATGCTTAAAGAAGTTATTTTTCCGAGGTTTGGAGTCCCTAGATATTTAATGACTGATGGTGGTTCACATTTTATTCATGGTGCTTTCTGAAAAATTCTTGCTAAGTATGATGTTAATCATAGAATTGCATCTCCTTATCACCCTCAGTCTAGTGGTCAAGTAGAACTGAGTAATAGAGAGCTCAAATAATTTTGCAAAAGACTGTTAATAGATCTAGAAAGAATTGGTCCAAGAAACTTCATGATGCATTATGGGCCTATAGAACTGCATATAAAAATCCTATGGATATGTCTCCGTATAAAACGGTTTATGGAAAAGCATGTCACTTACCTCTCGAACTACAACATAAGGCTTATTGGGCTGTTAAAGAGCTCAATTATGATTTCAAACTTGCCGGTGAGAAGAGGTTATCTGACATTAGCTCACTTGATGAATGGAGAACCCAAGCTTATGAGAATGCCAAGTTGTTTAAAGAAAAGGTTAAAAGATGGCATGACAAAAGAATACAAAAGCGTGAGTTCAATGTAGGTGATTATGTATTGCTATAGAACTCTCGTTTAAGATTTTTTGTAGGAAAACTTCTGTCTAAATGGGAATGTCCTTACGTTATCGAGGAGGTCTATCGTTCCAGTGCCATAAAAATCAAAAACTTTGAAGGCACAAACCCAAAGGTGGTGAACAGTCAAAGAATTAAACATTATATCTCAGGTAATCCTATAAATGTTGAAACTAATGTTATCGAAACCGTAATCCCAGAGGAATACATAAGGGACACTTTTCGGAACGTTTCAGACTCCGAAAAGGCATGGGTATGTGGTACGGTAAGTAAACCGACTCCAAAACAGTTCTAATGGCAATTTTTCTCTGTTTTGGAATATTTAGAAAAATATAAAAATAAGAAGCAGTCCGGGAAGGACACGAGGCCTACACGAGGGTGGAGGGCGTGCCCTACCCCCCTGGGCGCACCCCCTGCCTCGTGGGCACCTCGTGTGCTCTCCGGACTCTATTTTCTTGCACGATACGTATTTTGGTCGGTACAAATTCATTATATAATCTCTTGAAGGTTTTGACTCCTATATCATGCAATTATCTTCTGTTCTTGTTTTGAGCTGTTTTCTGTCAGGGTTGTCAAGGCGAGACATCATGTCGTCCCCCTCCTCCAACAATGGTGACAACGATGCTTGGCTAATGAAGATAGAGCTGAAGAGGGAAGAACCCATGGAGATCAACAAGGATGAAGGGATCAAGAAGGCCACGGAAGACCAAGCTCCTGAAGACAACCTTCAACTTGATCACAATCTTCATACCCCAACTGAGATCGAAGCTTTCAAGATGATTGATTTAGCTCGTATACAAAACAAGTATCTCATACGTGAAAATATTTTGTTGAAGGAGCAAATCGTTGCACTCAAGGGCATTATCCGCAAGTTGGAGGACCTCTTACGCTCGATGTGCGACTATCCATCATCACCTCCACCTTCTTCACCAGCAAAGGAGACATAATCATACGGGTATGGGCACTCCCCTTGGCAACTGCCAAGCTTGGGGGAGGTGCCCCGGTATCGTATCACAACCACATCTCCTTTCTTTACCGTTTTTCTTAGTTCGATCCTATTAAGTAGTATCTTGATCTAGTAGAATAAAGTTTTGGTATGATCTAGTTTTGAGTTTTGCTTTATGATCCCTCGATAATTGAGTCCGCGAGCTATATATAATAAATATTAATCTTGAGTCAAGGGCTTGATTATCTTGCCATGATCTTGAGTGAATAAAAGAAAAGAGAAAGAGAATAAAAGGAAACAAAGAGATCATATTGATCTTATGGAGAGTAATGACTTCACATAGAAAGAGTATGATGATTAAAAATTGTTGGGAGTTGACAAACATAGCTTTGGTCATCGTTGCAATTAATAGGAAGTAATAAAGAAAGAGAGGTCTCACATATAAATATACTACCTTGGACATCTTTTATGATTTGGAGCACTCATTAAAATATGACATGCTAAAGATCTGATGTTGGACAAGGAAGACAACGTAATGGGTTATGTTTTCTTATATCTGAGATAAAGTATATTGTCATGGATCATCCAACATGTTCAGCTTGCCTTTCCCCCTCATGCTAGCCAAATTCTTTGCGCCAAGTAGAGATACTTCTTGTGCTTCCAAATACCATTAAACAAGTTTTGCCATGAGAGTCCACCATATCTACCTATGGATTGAGTAAGATCCTTCAAGTAAGTTGTCATAGATGCAAGCAATAAAAATTGCTCTCTAAATATTTATGATTGATTGGTGTGGAGGAAATAAGCTTTATACGATCTTGTGATGTGGAAGAAATAAAAGCGATGGACTGCATAATAAAGGTCCATATCACAAGTGGCAATATAAAGTGACGTTCTTTCGCATTAATATTTTGTGCATCCAAACCTGAAAGCTCATGGCAACCTCTGCTTCCCTCTGTGAAGGGCCTATCTTTTATTATTATCTTCTACCTTATGTAAGAGTCATGGTGATCTTCACCTTTCCTTTTTACATTTTATCCTTTGGCAAGCACAGGGTGTTGGAAAGATCCTAATATATATATATACATATATATATATATATATATATATATATATAATTGGATGTAAGTCACCATGAACTATTATTGTTGACATTACCTGTTGGTGGGAAACGACACCTATGGGATCACAAGAATCCCTACTGCGGTTGCGGGGCGCGGGGTTGAGAGAAGAGCGGGTCTAACAGAGAAGCACATGGTTCGGTTATCCAAGTTCGGGCCGCGAGGATGCGTAAAACCCTACTCCTGCTTTGGCGGATGTATTCTGTGTTCTTGAGCTAGCTACGGGGTGTAACGAGCTCCAAAAAGCCGAATCCTTCTCGTGGTCGCCTCGGGCCTCCTTTTATAGGTGAAAGGGGCTGCCACAGTGGCACACAGGAGGTGGAAAGGTCTACAGTGGCACGAGGTTATCCCTCGTATTATAGGACAAGGTGCATTTAATGCATCGCTTAGGTGTCTTCTTACTTTATCGGGGACGGGGGCGAGGCCCGGCCGTATCGTCCATCGCCGCTCCTCCAGGCTTCGACACACGCCCTGGCCAGCGGTGCATGCGGTGCCATGTAGGCAGGCAGGCAGCTGAGGTGGCGCGGTGGTGGAGCCTCCACGAAGGGCTGCATGTAGCCACGCAGGTGCCTGCCCAAGTGGTTGGGTCGGCAGCTGCATGCGAACGACGGCGGAGACTTGCCTGGTGTGGGCCTGATGGTGGCCCTTCTGGCGCGCTTGGTGATGGCCTTGCCGGGTGACCCGGCAAGGGTCTTGCCTTGGTGCGCAGGCGTCCCCGGCAAGGATCTTTTGTCTTCACAAAGATCTGCATGCCACCACAGAAGTGCCTTCCCGAGCCGTGGCCCCACGCCAATGGTGGCGCTGGGGGCCGTGGGCTCAAGGGTGGCTCACTCCGTTGGTGTGGGGCGAGCTCCCCAGGAAGGGTCTTGCCGGGGCTACCGAGGCTGCCCGGCAAGGTTCTTGCCGGGGGGAACCTGCTTCGTCGCTCTGCTCTTTGTGGCCTTGGCCTAGGCGTTGCCTTGCTTCATCTTTGTGTCTTCGGTCCTACCTTAGCTCACCTCCTCCGCTCTGCTTGGTGTGGTCGTGGGCGTGGCTCCGACTGCCCGTGCACAGGTAAAGGGGTACAAAAATGTGCCCCTAGTTTTGTACACCGATAGGAGCCCCCGGGCCTGGGCCACACATAAGCGTGACACGTTGTTGGGTTAGGCCCAAAACGGTTTTTACCGCGGTAAGATTTTTAACGCGCTGCGCTTCCCACGACCCACGCGCGCGACACGGCGTGGATGGGTGTGCGTGACGCGGGCGACATGCGTGGGGTGGTTTTCACAAGCATGCGTCACATCACAGTAAAGAGGCCGCTCGCGCCTTCCCCGTAATAGGGAGGGAGGCGTGGAGGCGCGGCTCATTTACTGAATGGGGCCGAGGCACGGTCTTCAAGGCGTCCACTCCCCACGATCATAGGGTGGGGAGAGGTCGCATCTCTTGTCCCCTCGGTTCTGCACGTCTGCCACGCGTCTTTCATGTGCGCGGGGTGGCAAACGGTGGAGGCGGGAAACCGGGCCGTCGCTGGTTCGGGCAGCGGGTCGGTCCTGGTTCCCTGCGCCTCTCGTGTCTTGATTGGTCGAGCGAGGCGGCCGAGCCTCAACCTTGTTCCTTTATAAAGAGCGGGAAGGGGGATGGCATTCCGCATTCTTCCATCTTCTCCCTCCTTCTGCTTCTGCTCCTTCCTTCCATTCATGGAGAAAGGGAATCCCGGTCCTACGATGGTGGCGGCGAGGGTCGCCGCTTGACAACGTGTCCCTCCTCCTCCTGCACCCGCGGTGGCAGAGCCAGCCGTGAGGGGAAGGGGGAGGGGGCGAGGCCGTGGACAAGGCCGGGGCAGAGGCTGTAGCGTTCGGGGAAGAGGAGGACGGGGTGGCGCGCTGGCCTCGCCCCCGCCAGCATCTCCTCCTCCGATGGAGGGCCACGCTGGGGACAACCCCTGTGAATTCTTCGTCAGGCTGCGCCGGCCGCCGCGCCATCGCCTTCGCCTCCCGACTCCATTTGCGTGGGAGATGTTGTTGGATCTGCCGCAATCGTTGCGGCTGCATATGAGGGGCTGCGGGATCAGCGGCACATGGGCCGACATCGAGTTCCCCGCCCCTCACGTCATGTATCTCCACCGAGGGTGAAAGGCCTTCGCTCGTCTCCACAACTTGACGGAGGGGCTCACTCTCCATTTCAAACTAATGGAGGGCGACCTCCTCTCCGTCAAGATCTTTGGGCACTTCGGGACTCATGTAATGTGCTGCGTGGAGAGCTCTTTTGATGACGAAGATCCTTCCTCGAGCGAGAGTGGCGAGGAGGACAACAGGGCGGATAGCGGGGACAAGTCCGACTAGGCGTCGGACGCCCCGCGCCTGGGCGGGTGCGGCAGCAGCAACATCTGCACCTGGACTCTCCTCCGGCAGGGGTTTGCCGGGGGCAGCGCCCTAAACGCCGTTCTAAGTCACGTCGCTCAAAAGACAGCAACACTTGCACCGGAGAAAATAGTACTTCGGACGACACCGAAAACAATGAAGACCCTGTTGGAGCAATATCCGAACAGGAGGAACAAGAAAACGGGCAAGTTAACCTTGATAAACAGGCCATGCCCAACGACTCGGATGACGATAGTTATCGTCCACTCTCCGAGGATGAGAAGAGCCTCGGCAACGAGGATTTCATCGTGCCTGAGGCACCCCTCGAGCAGGAGCGCTTCAAGCGCCAGCTAATATCTACTTCAAGAAGCCTGAAGAAGAAGCAGCAGCAGCTTCAAGCTGATAAAGACCTACTCATTGACAGATGGACTGATGTCCTGGCAGCCGAAGAATACTGCCTCAAGCACCCAGCCAAGAGTTACCCGAAGCGCAGACTGCTACCTCAGTTCGATGAGGCGGCGACGGAGCTCATACCTCCCTCGCGCAATGCGGAACGACCACCATGTGGTCAGGACAGTGCGGCGGACCGACCACACCGCGGTCGGGATAAAACGACAACTCAGGCCGAATAGCAGCCCACCCCACCACCTCGTAAAAACAGAGACAAAACAACTCAGGACTATACATACGTCCTTCGGCGGGACCTGGACAGTAGAGCAGGACACACAAGATCAATCTATGGATAGAGAGGACACTTTTTGACTCGCGATGACGGCTACCTATTCGTACGTGACAAACCTAGTCACGCCCAAGCTGATAACCGCAGGCGGACATCATCGGAGGTGCGCCGCGACGCGGCCCGATATAGAGGCGCCGCACACCATCTTTGCTTCACAGATGAAGTAATGGATCATGAATTCCCTGAGGGGTTCAAGCCTGTCCATATTGAATCATACGACGGAACAACCGATCTCGTAGTATGGATCGAGGATTTTATTCTCCACATCCATATGGCCCATGGAGACGACCTCCATGCCATCAAATGCCTCCCACTAAAGCTCAAAGGTCCATCTCGACACTAGTTAAACAGCCTAGCTAAATATTCCATCGGCAACTGGGAGGACTTGGAAGAATCTTTTCTTGACAACTTCCAAGGAACTTATGTCCGGCCACTAGACGTCGATTACCTAAGTCACATAGCCCAACAGCCTGGAGAATTAGCCAGAAAGTTCTAGACTAGGTTCCTAACCAAGAAGAACCAAATAATTGACTATCCGGATGCCGAAGCCCTAGCGGCCTTTAAACATAGCATCCATGACGAATGGCTCGCCCGCCACCTCGGCCGAGAAAAGCCGAAATCCACGGCAGCCCTCACGGCACTCATGACCCGCTTTTGCGGGGTGAGGATAGTGGGCTGGCTCATAGCAAAAACACAGCCAACGAGGCAGGCCGCTCCGAGGCAAAAAACAGCACCGGCAAGTTGTAGCGCAATAGACGCAAACGCTGAAGCAATGGCGATAACACCGATGACACTACATTTAATACCAGATTCAGTGGCTCCAAGTCCGGCTAGCGGAAGAAGCCCTATAAAAGGAACAGTAAAGGACCATCCAGCTTGGACCGCATACTCGACCGTCCGTGTCAGATACATGGCACCCAGACAAACAAGCCAATCATACCAACAGAGATTGTTGGGTTTTTCAACAGGCTGGCAAGTTAAATGCCGAGAACAAGGAAAAGGGATCAAAAAGTGAGGACGATGACGAAGAGCCCCAGCAGCCGAACACTCGGGGGCAGAAGAAATTCCCACTCAAGTCAAAACGGTGAACATGATATATGCTACACACATCCCCAAAAGGGAGCGCAAACGCGCAGTCAGGGACGTCTATGCGGTAGAGCCAGTCGCCCCAAAATTCAATCTGTGTTCGTCATTCCCGATCACCATTGATCGTCGAGATCATCCACCTAGTATCCGTCATGGCGGTTTGGCTGCACTGGTCCTCGACCCAATCATCGATGAATTTCACCTAACACGAGTCCTAATGGACGGTGGTAGCAGCCTCAACCTGCTCTATCAGGATACTGTGAGCAAAATGGGCATTAATCCCTCACGAATCAAGCCCACAAAGACTACCTTTAAAGGAGTCATACCAGGCATAGAGGCCGGTTGTTCGGGCTCCATCACGTTGGAGGTGGTCTTCAGTTCCTCGGACAACTTCCGAAACGAAGAGCTAATCTTCGATATCGTCCCATTCCGCAGAGGCTACCACGCACTGCTCGGACGAACCGCGTTTGCTAGATTCAACGCGGTGCCACACTATGCTTATCTCAAGCTCAAGATACCCGGTCCACGCGGTGTCATAACAGTCAATGGAAACACGGAACGCTCCCTCTGTATAGAGGAGTACACAGCCGCCCTAGCAGCAGAGGTACAAAGTGGCCTTCTCAAGTAGAACTATAATTTGACTGCCGAGCCCCTAGACACCACTAAG
Source organism: Aegilops umbellulata (assembly GCA_032464435.1). Classification (NCBI taxonomy): domain Eukaryota; kingdom Viridiplantae; phylum Streptophyta; class Magnoliopsida; order Poales; family Poaceae; genus Aegilops; species Aegilops umbellulata. The sequence goes on from CP136057.1 coordinate 413,149,773, forward strand.
AGGGTCCGGACCACACCACAACAGGACAACTCAGCTCGTCATGAGCTCGATTAGCAATTCGGCCTCCGTCCCAGTCTCGATGAGGTAGTGGCATGCGTACCACGCGTACATAATTATGCACTCAAAATCCCATGGGCAGCGACGGAGGCACAGCTAGCTTGTGGTCCACAGTTCGGCTACACTGATCCCCGACTCACTTGTACCTTTACTATTTCCTTTTTGCCTTTTTCAGTTCTCTTTTATACAAGTACACCAGGTTGGCACAGAGCACAGGCATACAGGGGAAGCCCTTGAGGACAATCCAACGATTACTCTACCTGTTTTCAGGACCCAAACGCAGCTCGCCTTTGGTTATGGCATGTTAAATAGCCGGTGGCTTATCGCACTATTTGTATCAATGCGCTTTAACACATTAACCCAATTATAACGAAAACAGTTCACGACCCAAGTTCAACGGCCCTAGATACTACCTCCGCTCTCTTTCTGTTTTCCTTTTACCATTAATTACTTATCTTCTAGCACCTGTGCACTGTGGCACGTTTCATATTTGCGAGGGGCTCCCCATTGCCCATAATACGACAACAAAGTCCGAACACTTCTTATAGATAAGTCCGGCACCCCGAATTTAGCATTATATGCATTGGCTTCGAATCATGTCTTTGGTCAATAGTTGGGTTGCCCGGCTCCTGTGCTTGCTACCCTATGTTCCGCTCCATTGGCTAGGGTAGTAAAGGGAGAACTACTGCGATTGTGCCCTGGTCTAAACAGGATGAGAACCTTATTAGGGAAAGCCGAAAACTGACTGTCATGATGCGGCGAGAGCCGGTCAGCTATTCAGAGGTTACAAATCACTGGGGATTTTTTTCCGCATTACGCGAAGGATCGGTACTTCCCGATCGAACGCTGACAACACTATGGTTCGTATACCAGGGGCTGTGCCCATGTTTTATTATAAAACTCCTATGGCTTAGTGAGGGCGTTTAAGCCACATAGTCTGATTGCCTGGTTCGTTGCGCTAAACAACTCCTTCTAGGACCATATAATTGGATCAAGATTGTTTAGATTCCATCCCGAACACCTCCGTACTACCTACGTGAGGGCAGAAGCCAACGACTGGCCAACCCTCAGATTCCATACAACACGGTCGTACAGGAGGAAACAATTAAAACATAATAAATGCTATATTACAAACCGGCTTTGTTTTCATCATACAAGGCAAAGACAACATGAATGTATTCATTCGAAAATAATGTCCTGCCCGCACTGCGCTGCTGCAAGTCGAGACCCCTCTAGGACATCTGCAAAATATCGCTCGGGTGTGCGGTGCTGCTTGCCCTCCGGCGGCCCCCTGGCCACCTCGACGGCGTCCATCTTCGCCCACCACATCTTGCAATGGGCGAAGGCCATGCGTGCACCTTCGACGCAGACTGGTCGCTTGACGATGTCTAGCCGCGGACAAGCCTCCACCACCCGCTTCACGAGGCCAAAATAACTGCTGGGTATAGCTTCGGCTGGCCACAGTCGTACTGTTAAATCCTTCATGGCTAGTTCGACCACCATTTGAAGCTCGACTAGTTGTTTCAGCTGATCGGAAAAGGGCACCGAATTTTTTTGCGCAGCATACTGTGACCAGAACATCTTCTCCGTGGAATTCCCTTCTTTGGCTCGGAAGAACTCCGCAGCATCGGACACGCTGCGTGGTAGATCCGCAAAAGCCCCTGGGCAACTCCGAATCCGGGTTAGTAAAAGGTACTTCATGTCCGCATACTTGCTCTTCATGTAGAAAGCCTTACGCGCAGCTGTCGGCGTTCTGGGAACGGGGGTCCCCAGACTTGCCTGCCTGCGGCCCACGGCGTGGCTATTCTAGCAGGCCTGTACGGCCCACCTTCATCAACAAGGCATTCAAGACCCTTGCGAGGGGCCAAGCCTCGCGAGGAGGACGACGCAAGACCTCCTCAGGGGCAGCCTCTCCAGGAGGGCTCACGAGGAGCGGAGTTATCAAGGCAGGGCAAACCTCGCGAGGCCCTCGTGACATGAGCCATGACGATCCACACCAGGCAGGCTCCAGCGCGCGCAGCATCCTTGCTTCCTCTTTGGTGCTAAGGAAGCAGGCGCAGGCGCGGAGTACCGAGGCTTCAGGCAAAGGTTTCCATATCATTGCAATGAGACCGAAGACCAGCAGGACGGCAGGACGGAGGTCACCATGGAGCCCAAGACGGCGTCACCACGAGAGCCTTTTGCATCCGTAGACCACTTTTGTCAAGATAGCTTGTACTAGTTGTCCCCGTTCAAAATGCCCGCCGTTGTTGGCTCCCTTTCCGTTCAATATTTAGGGAGAGGACCAGGGCCTATATAAGTAGAACTTGCCACCAAAGTAGGGGCATCTCATCTTGAGCTGAGCTAGCCTCGGGCCAATCCTTAGCCACACACTGAACACAAGAACACCTCAACCTCAGGAGGACATTCTTCCCCTTGTACTGTTCATCATCAGCCCAAGAGGCAATCTGCCACAACACCCTAGAGTACGGTATTACACCACAACGGTGGCCCAAACCAGTATAAATCTCATGTCTTTCTGTGTTGCTAGTTCATCGAGTTCGTCCGTGAGATCTTAGCGAGCTAGGGCGTAGATCGAAAGGAGGGAAAGGACTTCGTGCGCACCCCAGAGTTCGAACCTTAAGGGTTTAACAGGAAGCCCACATCCAACATTTGGCGTGCAAGGTAGGGGTGTGTTGTAGCTTCCCTTCCATCGACCGGCGCTCCGTCGGTCCGCCGCTCCGCCGTCTCCATGGCGGACGCTCGCCGTGCTCATGCTGAGCTCCGGGCTGCCCTCACCGCCCACGTTGCTCAGACGGCTCCTGTCGGCCACGTCGCTCTTCGTCTCCCGCCGCTAACGCAGCCACCGTCTCGGCGGGGAACGAGCAGCAAGCGTCCTCACTACACCCATCGGTGCGGCAGGACGGCCGCACCGCCACTCCATTGCTGACCCCGGTGGGTTCATCGTCCCATTCATGTCGTGCTCCCATGGAAGCGCAGGCCGCGATCCTCATGGCGAACGAGCTCCTGCGCTACTGCCCGGTCGACGACCTCTACAAGGACTGGCTCGACCGTGTCGCCGAGCTCGTCCGCGCCGCACGGGGCTCCCCGGCGCCGTCCCTTTCTCTACCTCGCCCTCCGCCAGCCACGGGTGACATGCCTCATGGAGCGCCTCCACCACCTTTGCCCCAAGATGGTGCCTTGGCACCATGAGCTGAAGCTTAAAGCGCTCGTGCTCCAGAGGTTCCTTAGGCATGATGAAGTCTTTGTTGCCGACGCTTGTCTCCTCCTCGGAGGGTGGACGGTAACTATCGGCCTCCCAGTCATCTTCTATGGCCTGTTCATCAGGGTTATCTTGCCTGTTGTCATGTTCCTCATGTTCGGATGCTACTCCGACTAGGTCTTCATTGTTTTCAGCGTCGCCCGGAGTACTATTTTCTCCGGTGCCAGTGTTGCCATCTTTTGAGCGACGGGCCTTAGAACGGTGTTTGCGCTGCCGACGCTTGGACTGCGTCTCAGAGGGTTTATTCGCATTTGGCTCTTCTTTGTCGTCGGCGGATCCTTTAGGTGTATCAACCATGTACATGTCGTATGAAGAGGTGGCCGTCCAACGTCCAGTGAATGGCGGGTCTTGGCTTTGCTCTTTATCGGCATCATCGTCCATACCGTTGATGTCTTCGGAGCCATAATCAAGCACATCGGTTAAGTCATCGACAGTGGCTATGAAGTGGGTGGTGGGTGGGAAGCAAAGTTCCTCGTCATCCACCTCTAGCTCGAACCGAACATAGTTCGGCTGTGAGTATTCCTCCAAGGACAAGATCTTTAGAGAGTTTAGTACGTCACCAAAAGGTGAGTGCAGGAAGATGTCAGCGGCGCTGAATTCGAAAATCGATAACCGATCCAGCTTGGTGTCCGCGGGCGTACCAGGTCCGAAACGTGTAGCCGGAGACGAGTCTGGAGTTCCATTGACGCAAACATTGCAGGATGTAGAGTCCGTGTGCGGCTCCAACACCGCGGACTTTGTGGCATCGGAGGGCACGATCTTCTTCGGTTCTAAGGCCGTTGTGACAGCTCCTGGATGTGATCCAATGACAGCTTTAAGTCATGTTCATCGGAGCGAGGGGGGCGATTGCCACGGTCTCGAATAAATTGCAGATCAAGTCTCCACGGACGTCTGCGATATAGTTCAAGCTTCCAAATCTGACCTGATTGCCAGGCGCGTAGCTATCGACCTGCTCCAGATGGCCAAGTGAGTTGGCACGTAGTACGAAGTCACCGAACATGAAAATCTGTCCGGGGAGGAAGGTTTCTCTTTGGACGGTGTCATTATTGATGATTGAAGGGGCCATCGAGCCTTTTGTCAACGGCACAGTGGAACTGTCAATGAAAGCACCAATGTCGCTGTCAAAACCGACGGATCTCGGGTAGGGTGTCCCGAACTATGCGTCTAGGATCGATGGTAACAGGAGACGGGGACACGATGTTTACCCAGGTTTGAGCCCTCCATATGGAGGTAATACCCTACTTCCTGCTTGATTGATCTGGATGAATATGAGTATTACAAGAGTTGATCTACCACGAGATCCTAATGGCTAAACCCTAGAAGTCTAGCCTGTATGACTATGGTAATGTCTATATATCTATCCGGACTACGCTCTCCAGTTTATATAGACACGAATAGATCTAGAGTTACATGGAGTTGGTTACATTAGAGGGAATATTCATAGTTGGTCGCCTAGCTTGCCGTCCACGCCAAGGAAAGTCCAATCCGGACACAGGTGCAGTCTTCGGCCTTCGCATCTTCACAGCCCATCAGTCCGGCCCAATGAATAATAGGTCGGACGCCCGGGGACCCCTTATTCCAGGACTCCCTCAACCGTCCCTACACATATTATGACACTCCGGTCAATACTCACCATTTATTCTTTCTGAATATACAGCAAGTCGTTACTCACCTTGCTTCTCCTGGAGCTAAATCTTCACCTCGCCAGCTCGTTCTCGGTCCGCTCCAGCCTCTGCTTCAGCTCAGAGACTTCCGCAGGATGCGAGGTCGCGGCCAACAGCGACGCCTGCTTATTCAGACATATTAAGTTAGTCTCCTCAAACAAAGGATTGATCCTCCATCCGGTCTTTCTTTCCGAACACCGGACAATGTCTCAGGGACTACTGTCTGCATGGGGTTTTTCTATTTCTATGTTGCTTACCTCAAAACCTGTCAACAGGTTGTTGCAGGCTTCGTTTAGTCCACTCTTGGCGGACTGAACCTTCTCGATCACCGTCCCCATAAGGACACGGTGCTCGTCCATAATGGGGGCGCCTTGTAGCGCCTCCATCAGGTTATCCGGTGCCCCTAGTTTGACAGGGACAACCGGTGAAATTGGCGCACCCCCTCCTTCGAAGGAGGCTGCTCGCCGGATTCTGGAGCCATATTGGTCTCCGGAATCATATTCAGCTGAGGGCCGAACTGAATATGGCCCTCCTCGCCAGGCTCCATGGGGATTCGCTCCCCCATGTGTCCGGCAGCAGAGGTCTCGCCTTGTGGCGCCTCCTGGGCAGCGTCCCGGGCCCCTCCCTGGCTCGGAGCGGTCCTCTGAGACAACACTTTGGTGTCATCCTTGCAATCGGGGGAGTGAGCGGTTGGCGGTGAGACGCTGGCCATTTCCGCCGGATCTAACAAACCTCCAGATGAGGATCACTGGTTGCTGTCACGGGCTGGACTGCAATAGCACAATTAACCACTTCAAAACGATAAATAGGAAAGTCTAGGATATACGGGTATATGTGAGTCATGGTACTTACGATGCTGCCCAGGCCTTAGTGCGGGGGCGTCATTCCGGACTGCTGTCGACGTCGCACGCGGTGTTGATCGCTGGGGTGCCCTTCCCCTTCTTGGGCGTTCCCGCCTCCAAATGCGCGGAAGCCGCCCTCTTCTTCTTTCCCACCTCAGGGGGAGGGTTGTTCTCCTCCTCCTCCTCCTCTTCCTCGTCGTCGTCCTCCTCAGGAACGGAGGAAGGGGTCTCTTCGTCTCCGGACGTCACCTCTGAAGTACCCTTGCGGCGGGGGTCTCTTTTGGCCTCCTTGACCTTCTTCTTGGCCTTCTTCTCTGGCGCTTTATAGGGCGCCGACACCAGCATCTTCGCTAAACGTGGGATGACTGGTTCTTCAGGAAGCGGAGCCGGACACTTGATCAGCTTTGCCCTCTCCATCCAATCTTGAAGAAGCAATTGTAAAAGCTCAGACATCATCCTCGAAACAAACAAGTAGGGGATATGTTAAAAATAACATACCACGCTGGTGAGGTTTTTAATGTCATGCCCACGATCTGAATCTGTGGCCGGCGGTTTCTCGTTTCCCTTAAAGAGCAACTTCCAGGCACCTTCGTGAGTTGTTTCGAAGAGCCTCACTAGGGTTTGGTGATTCTTCGGATTTAACTCCCACAGAGGGCGGCTTCGGCGCTGGCACGGGAGAAGGCGGCGATCTTGCATCACCTAAATTACATCGACAAGCTTGACATTCTTGGCTATCATCCTTTGAACGCGCGTCTGCAGCGCTATCAGCTCATCGGGCGAACATCAGTTCAGACTCTTCTCAACCTAGGAGGTGAGTCGCATGGGAGCACCGGAGTGGAATTCGGCAGCTGCGGCCCAGGTGGTGCCATGGGGTTCTGTGATGTAGAACCACCACTTCTTCCACTCCTTTACTGTATCCACAAAAGTGCCTTTCATCCAGGAGACGTTGGACAGCGTACTCACCATGGCTCCTCCGCACTCCGCGTGCTGGCCATCCACCACCTTCGGCTTCACGTTGAAGACTTTGAGCCACAACACGAAGTGGGGTTGGATGCGGAGGAAGGCCTCACACATGACGATAAACGCCGAGATGTTGAGGAAGGTGTTTGGGGACAGATCATGGAAACCTATCCTGTAATAATACATCAGCCCGTGGACGAAAGGGTGGAGTGGAAACCCTAGCCCGTGCAAGAAACGAGGGATGAATACCACCCTCTCGTTCGGCTTTGGCATGGGGACGACTTGTCCCTCGGCCGGCAGACGGTGGGCGATTTCCTTCGCCAAGTATCCGGCCGCCCAAAGCTCAGTAATGTCCTCCTCCTTGACGGAGGAGACCATCCACTTGCCCCGACCTCCGAATGTGGACATGGTTGAGTGCTAGCTCGAGTGGAAAGGAGATGAGAACTTGGGCGCTGGAGCTCGAGATTGGAAGGGCGGAGAAAGAGAGAAGGCATGGAAGAGGAAGGGTGAGGGAGTCCTGGATTAGGGGGTGTTCAGATAGCCAGACTATACCTTCAGTCGGACTCCAGGACTATGAAGATACAAGATTGAAGACTTCGTCCCGTGTCCGGAAGGGACTTTCCTTGGCGTGGAAGGCAAGCTTGGCGATGCGGATATTCAAGATCTCCTACCATTGTAACCAACTTTGTGTAACCCTCACCCTATCCGGTGTCTATATAAAACGGAGGGTTCTAGTCCGTAGGACAACTTCATCATACAACAATCATACCATAGGCTAGCTTCTAGGGTTTAGCCTCCTTGATCTCGTGGTAGATCTACTCTTGTACTACCCATATCATCAATATCAATCAAGCAGGAGTAGGGTTTTACCTCCATCGAGAGGGCCCGAACCTGGGTAAACTTCGTGTCCCTTGTCTCCTGTTACCATCCGGCCTAGACGCACAGTTCGGGACCCCTACCTGAGATCCGCCGGTTTTGACACCGACATTGGTGCTTTCATTGAGAGTTCCTCTGTGTCGTCGCTTTTAGGCCCGATGGCTACTTTGATCATCAACGACGATGCAGTCCAGGGTGAGACTTTTCTCCCCGAACAGATCTTCGTCTTCGGCGGCTTCGCACTGCGGGCCAATTCGTTTGGCCGCCTGGAGCAGATCGAAAGCTACGCCCCTGGCCATCAGGTCAGGTTTGGAAGTTTGAACTACACGGCTGACATCCGTGGGGATTTGATCCTCGACGGTTTCTAGCCACAGCCAAGCACGCCGCACTGTCTCAATGGGCATGATCTAGCTCTGCCGCCGAACAGTGCCCTGGAGCCCGCACACGCGTCGGTTCCGACCCTTAATTCAGAACCTGTGGCGCTGATCGAGGGTGAGCGGTTGGACGTCACCCCGGGGGCTGCGATCTCAAAAGCGATCGAGCCGAACGCTAGCGCCGCACTCTGCATGACCCGTGACTCTGAGGATCCGGATTCCCCTCCGGACTCCGATGAAGGAAATATGCCCTAGAGGCAATAATAAAGTTATTATTTATTTCCTTATATCATGATAAATGTTTATTATTCATGCTAGAATTGTATTAACCGGAAACATAATACATGTGTGAATACATAGACAAACAGAGTGTCACTAGTATGCCTCTACTTGACTAGCTCATTGATCAAAGATGGTTATGTTTCCTAACCATGAACAAAGAGTTGTTATTTGATTAATGGGATCACATCATTAGTTGAATGATCTGATTGACATGACCCATTCCATTAGCTTAGCACCCGATCGTTTAGTATGTTGCTATTGCTTTCTTCATGACTTATACATGTTCCTTTGACTATGAGATTATGCAACTCCCGTTTGCCGGAGGAACACTTTGGGTGCTACCAAACGTCACAACGTAACTGGGTGATTATAAAGGAGTACTACAGGTGTCACCAAAGGTAGATGTTGGGTTGGCGTATTTCGAGATTAGGATTTGTCACTCCGATTGTCGGAGAGGTATCTCTGGGCCCTCTCGGTAATGCACATCACATAAGCCTTGCAAGCACTGCAACTAATGTGTTAGTTGTGAGATGATGTATTACGGAACGAGTAAAGAGACTTGCCGGTAACGAGATTGAACTAGGTATTGGATACCGACGATCGAATCTCGGGCAAGTAACATACCGATGACAAAGGGAACAACGTATGTTGTTATGCGGTCTGACCGATAAAGATCTTCGTAGAATATGTAGGAGCCAATATGGGCATCCAGGTCCCGCTATTGGTTATTGACCGGAGAGGTGTCTTGGTCATGTCTACATAGTTCTCGAACCCGTAGGGTCCGCACGCTTAACGTTTCGATGACAGTTACTATGAGTTTTATGATGTTGATGTACCGAAGGTTGTTCGGAGTCCCGGATGAGATCACGGACGTGACGAGGAGTCTCGAAATGGTCGAGACGTAAAGATCGATATATTGGACGACTATATTCGGACATCGGAAGGGTTCTGAGTGATTCGGGTATTTTCGGGAGTACCGGGGAGTTACGGGATTACGGGAGAAGTAATGGGCCTTGATGGGCTTTAGTGGGAAGAGGAAAAGGCTGCTGCGCCCCCCCTCCCCTTTGGTCCGAATTGGACTAGGGAAAAGGGGGCCGGCCACCTTTCCTACTCCTCCTATTCCTTCTCCCTTCCTCCCCTCTTGGTGGACTCCTACTAGGACTTGGAGTCCTAGTAGGACTCCACACCCTGGCGCGCCAAACCCTTGGCCGGCCTCCTCCTCCTCCATCCTTTATATACAGGGGCAGGGGGCACCCCAAAGACACACAAGTTGATCTACGGATCGTTCCTTAGCCGTGTGCGGTGCTCCCTTCCATCAAATTCCACCTCGATCATATCGTTGCAGTGCTTAGGTGAAGCCCTGCGCCGGTAACACATCAAGATCGTCACCACGCCGTCGTGCTGACGGAACTCTTCCTCGACGCTTTGCTGGATCGGAGTTCGAGGGACGTCATCGAGCTGAACGTGTGCAGAACTCGGAGGTGCCGTACGTTCGGTACTTGGATCGGTTGGATCGTGAAGAAGTACGACTACTTCCTCTACATTGCGTCAACGCTTCCGTTGCTGGTCTACGAGGGTACGTAGACAATACTCTCATCTCGTTGCTATGCATCACCATGATCTTGCGTGTGCGTAGGAAATTTTTGAATTTACTGCGTTCCCCAACATCCGAACCTCCCGCGCCCCTACCAATCGAATCCGATTGGCCGCCGGTCATGGAGTTCACCGCCGCGGACATCTTTCAGCACTCGCCCTTTGGCGACATCCTGAACTCACTAAAGTCTCTCTCTTTATCGGGAGAGCCCTGGCCGGACTATGGCCAGCAAGGATGGGATACGAACGATGAAGAAATTCAAACCCCACTCACCACCCACTATGCTTCACAGATGAAGTAATGGATCATAAAATCCCTGAGGGCTTTAAACCCGTAAACATCGAATCATAAGATGGCACAACAGATCCCGCGGTCTGGATCGAGGATTACCTCCTTCATATCCACATGGCCCGTGGTGATGATCTACACGCCATCAAATACCTCCCACTGAAACTCAAGGGACCGGCCCGGCATTGGCTCAACAACTTGCCAGCAGACTCAATCGGTTCTTGGGAGGACCTGGAAGCCGCATTCCTCGACAACTTCCAGGGCACTTATGTGCGACCACCGGATGCCGATGACCTAAGCCACATAATCCAGCAGCCAGAGGAATCGGCCAGGCAATTCTGGACACGGTTCCTAACAAAGAAAAACCAGATAGTCGACTGTCCGGACGCTAAGGCCCTAGCAGCCTTCAAGCATAATATCCGCGATGAGTGGCTTGCCCGGCACCTGGGACAGGAAAAGCCGAAATCTATGGCAGCCCTCACGACACTCATGACTCGCTTTTGCGCAGGAGAAGACAGCTGGCTAGCTCGTAGTAACAACTTAGCAAAGAACCCTGGTAATTCGGATACCAAGTACAAAAGTGGCAGGACACGCCGGAACAAGCAAAAGCGTCGTGTTAACAACGACAACAACGAGGATACGGCAGTAAATGCCGGATTCAGAGGCTATAAATCCGGTCAGCAGAAAAAGCCATTCAAAAAGAATACTTAGGGCCCGTCCAGTCTGTACCGAATACTCGACCGCTTGTGCCGGATACATGGCTCCCCCGAAAGGCCAACAAATCACAACAACAGGGATTGTTGGGTGTCCAAGCAGGCAGGCAAGTTAAGAGCCGAAAACAAAGACAAGGGGCTGCACAGCGATGACGAGGAGGAGCCCAGGCCGCCGAACAGCAGTGGACAGAAGGGTTTTCCCACACAAGTGCGGACGGTGAACATGATATACGCAACCCACATTCCTAAGAGGGAGCGGAAGCGTGCGCTACGAGACGTATACGCGCTGGAGCCAGACGCTCCAAAGTTCAACCCATGGTCCTCCTGCCCGATCACCTTTGATCGAAGGGACCATCCCACTAGCACCCGTCATGGCGGGTTTGCCGTATTGGTTCTTGACCCAATTATCGACGGATTTCATCTCACAAGAGTCCTCATGGACGGCGGCAGCAGCCTGAACGTGCTTTACCAGGATACAGTGCGGAAAATGGGCATCGATCCCTCGAGGATCAAGCCCACAAAAACGACCATTAAAGGCATTATACCAGGTGTAGAGGCCAGCTGCACAGGCTTAGTCACACTTGAAGTGGTCTTCGGATCTCCGGACAATTTCTGAAGCGAAGAGTTAATCTTCGATATAGTCCCGTTTCGAAGTGGCTATCACGCCCTGCTCGGGCGAACCGCATTTGCAAAGTTCAATGCGGTGCCGCACTACGCATATCTCAAGCTCAAGATGCTAGGCCCTCGAGGAGTAATTACGGTCAATGGAAACACCGAGCACTCCCTCCGAACGGAGGAACACACGGCGGCCCTGGCAGCAGAAGTATAAAGCATCCTTCTTAGGCAATTCTCCAGTCCGGCCGTTAAAAAGCCAGACACCGCCAAGCGTGCCCGGAATAACCTACAACAAGGCCGCCTGGCACGTTCTGTGCAGGCATAGCAGTGCGACCCCAACCCCAGCCTTCGCGACATAGCGAAACCAGTACTTCGCGTACGCTTACGGGAGACCGGTTCCCTCGACGTGCTTTGCACAGAGATGGCTTGCGGAAGACTGTCTCTCCAACTTTAGTTGAACCGAGTGTGGCTACGCCCGGTCCTTGAGAAGGTTAAAACGGAGTCTATTTGACAAACTATCGTTGTGGTTTTGATGCGTAGGTAAGATGAGTTCTTGCTTAAAGCCCGTAGCAGCCACGTAAAACTTGCAACAACAAAGTAGAGGACGTCTAACTTGTTTTTGCAGGGCATGTTGTGATGTGATATGGTCAAGACATGATGCTAAATTTTATTGTATGAGATGATCATGTTTTGTAACCGAGTTATCGGCAACTGGCAGGAGCCATATGGTTGTCGCTTTATTGTATGCAATGCAATCGCGATGTAATGCTTTACTTTATTACTAAGCGGTAGTGATAGTCGTGGAAGCATAAGATTGGCGAGACAACAACGATGCTACGATGGAGATCAAGGTGTCGCGCCGGTGACGATGGTGATCATGACGGTGCTTCGAAGATGGAGATCACAAGTACAAGATGATGATGACCATATCATATCACTTATATTGATTGCATGTGATGTTTATCTTTTTATGCATCTTATCTTGCTTTGATTGACGGTAGCATTATAAGATGATCTCTCACTAAATTATCAAGAAGTGTTCTCCCTGAGTATGCACCGTTGCAAAAGTTCTTCGTGCTGAGACACCACGTGATGATCGGGTGTGATAGGTTCTACGTTCAAATACAACGGGTGCAAAACAGTTGCACACGCGGAATACTCAGGTTATACTTGACGAGCTATGCATATAAGATATGACCTCGGAACACGGAGACCAAAAGGTCGAGCGTGAATCATATAGTAGATATGATCAACATAATGATGTTCACCATTGAAACTACTCCATCTCACGTGATGATCGGACATGGTTTAGTTGATTTGGATCACGTGATCACTTAGAGGATTAGAGAGATGTCTATCTAAGTGGGAGTTCTTAAGTAATATGATTAATTGAACTTTAATTTATCATGAACTTAGTCCTGGTAGTATTAGCATATCTATGTTGTAGATCAATAGCTCGCATTGTTGCTTCCCTGTGTTTATTTTGATATGTTCCTAGAGAAAATTGTGTTGAAAAATGTTAGTAGCAATGATGCGGATTGGATCCGTAATCTGAGGTTTATCCTCATTGCTGCACAGAAGAATTTTGTCCTTGATGCACCGCTAGGTGACGGACCTTTTGCAGGAGCAGATGCAGACGTTATGAACGTTTTGCTAGCTCAATATGATGACTACTTAATAGTTTAGTGCACCATGCTTAAACGGCTTAGAATCGGGACTTCAAAGATGTTTTGAACGTCATGGACCATACGAGATGTTCCAGGAGTTGAAGTTAATATTTCAAGCAAATACCCGAGTTGAGAGATATGAAGTCTCCAACAAGTTCTATAGCTAAAAGATGGAGGAGAATCGCTCAACTAGTGAGCATGTGCTCAGATAGTCTGAGTACTACAATCGCTTGAATCAAGTGGGAGTTAATCTTCCAGATAAAATAGTGATTGACAGAATTCTCTAGTCACCATCACCAAGTTAGTAGAACTTTGTGATGAACTATAATATGCAAGGGATGACGAAAGTAATTCCCAAGCTCTTCGTGATGCTGAAATCGACGAAGGTAGAAATCAAGAAAAACATCAAGTGTTGATGGTTAACAAGACCACTAGTTTCAAGAAAAGGGCAAAGGGACAGAAGGGAACTTCAAGAAGAAGGGCAAGCAAGTTGCTGCTCAAGTGAAGAAGCCCAAGTCTGGTCTTAAGCCTGAGACTAAGTGCTTCTACTGCAAAGGGACTAGTCACTGGAAGCGGAATTACCCCAAGTGATTGGCGGATAAGAAGGATGGCAAAGTGAACATAAGTATATTTGATATACATGTTATTGATGTGTACTTTACTAGTGTTCATAGCAACCCCTCAGTATTTGGTACTAGTTCAGTTGCTAAAATTTAGTAACTCGAAACGGGAGTTGCAGAATGAACAAAGACTAGTTAAAGGGCAAGGTGACGATGTGTGTTGGAAGTGGTTCCATGATTGATATGATCATCATCACACACTCCCTATACTTTAGGGATTAGTGTTGAAACTAAATAAGTGTTATTTGGTGTTTGCGTTGAGCATGAATATGATTTGATCATGTTAATTGCAATACAGTTATTCATTTAAGTTAGAGAACAATTGTTGTTCTGTTTACATGAATAAAACCTTCTATGGTCATACACACCAATGAAAATAGTTCATTGGATCTCGATCGTAGTGATACACATATTCATAATATTGAAACCAAAAAGATGCGAAGTTAATAATGATAGTGCAACTTATTTGTGGCACTGCCGTTTAGGTCATATCGGTGTAAAACGCATGAAGAAACTCCATACTGATGGACTTTTGGAGTCACTTGATTATGAATCACTTGGCACTTGCGAACCGTGCCTTATGGGCAAGATGACTAAAACACCGTTCTCCGGTACTGTGGAGAGAGCAACAGATTTATTGGAAATCATACATACTGATGTATGTGGTCCAATGAATGTTGAGGCTCGTGGCGGATATCGTTATTTTCTCACCTTCACTGATGATTTAAGCAGATATGGGTATATCTACTTAATGAAACACAAGTCTGAAACATTTGAAAAGTTCAAAGAATTTCAGAGTGAAGTGGAAAATCATCGTAACAAGAAAATAAAGTTTCTACGATCTGATCGCGGAGACAAATATTTGAGTTACGAGTTTGGTCTTCAATTAAAACAATGTGGAATAGTTTCACAAATTCATGCCACCTGGAACACCACAGCATAATGGTGTGTCCGAACGTCATAACCGTACTTTATTGGATATAGTACAATCTATGATGTTTCTTACCGATTTACCAATATCATTTTGGGATCATGCATTAGAGACAGCTGCATTCACGTTAAAAGGGGCACCATCTAAAGTCCGTTGAGACGACACAAAATAAACTGTGGTTTGGCAAGAAACCAAAGTTGTCGTTTCTTAAAGTTTGGGGTTACGATGCTTATGTGAAAAAGTTTCATCCTGATAAGCTCAAACCCAAATCGGAGAAATGTGTCTTCGTAGGTACCCAAAGGAGACTGTTGGGTACACCTTCTATCACAGATCCGAAGGCAAGATATTCGTTGCTGAGAATGGATCCTTTCTAGAGAAGGAGATTCTCTCGAAAGAAGTGAGTGGGAGGAAAGTAGAACTTGATGAGATAACTGTATCTACTCCCTTATTGAGAAGTAGTACGTCACAGAAATCAGTTTCTGTGACACCTACACCAAATAGGGAGGAAGCTAATGATAATGATCATGAAACTTCAGATCAAGTTTCTACTGAACCTCGTAGATCAACCAGAGTAAGATCCGCACCAGAGTGGTACAGTAATCCTATTTTGGAAGTCATGTTACTAGACCATGATGAACCTACGAACTATGAAGAAGCGATGGTGAGCCCAGATTCCGCAAAGTGGCTTGAGGCCATGAAATCTGAGATGGGATCCATGTATGAGAACAAAGTGTGGACTTTGATGGATTTGCCCGATGATCGGCAAGCCAAAGAAAATAAATGGATCTTGAAGAGGAAGACGGACACTGATAGTAGTGTTACTATCTACAAAGCTAGAATTGTCGCAAAAGGTTTTCGACAAGTTCAAGGTGTTGACTATGATGAGAGTTTCTCACTCATATCTATGCTTAAGTCTGTCCGAATCATGTTAGCAATTGCCGCATTTTATGAAATCCGGCAAATGGATAAACAAAACTACATTCCTTAATGGATTTATTAAAGAAGAGTTGTATACGATGCAACTAGAAGGTTTTGTCGATCCTGAAGGTGTTAACAAAATATGCAAGCTCCAGCGATCCATCTATGGACTGGTGCAAGCATCTCAGAGTTGGAATATACGCTTTGATAAGTTGATCAAAGCATATAGTTTTATACAGACTTGCGGTGAAGCCTGTATTTACAAGAAAGTGAGTGGGAGCACTACAGCATTTCTGATAAGTATATGTAAAATATTATTGATCGGAAATAATGTAGAATTATTCTGTAAAGCATAAAGGAGTATTTGAAAGGAGTTTTTTCGAAGAAGGACCTCGGTGAAGCTGCTTACATATTGAGCATCAAGATCTATAGAGATAGATCAAGACGCTTGATAAGTTTTTCAATAAGTACATACCTTGAAATTTTTTTGAAGTAGTTCAAAATGGAACAGTCAAAGAAAGAGTTGTTGCCTGTATTACAAGGTGTGAACTTGAGTAAGACTCAAAGCCCGACCACGGCAGAAGATAGAAAGAGAACGAAAGTCATTCCCTATGCTTTGGCCATAGGTTCTATAAAGTATGCCATGCTGTGTACCAGACCTATTGTATACCCTACCCTGAGATTGGCACGGGAGTACGATAGTGATCTAGGAGTAGATCACTGGACATCGGTCAAAATTATCCTTAGTAGAATAAGGATATGTTTCTCGATTATGGAGGTGACAAAAGGTTCGTCGTAAAAGATTACGTCGATGCAAGTTTTGACACTAATCTAGATGACTCTAAGTCTCAATCTAGATACATATTGAAAGTGGGAGGAATTAGCTAAAGTAGCTCCGTGCAGAGTATTGTTGACATAGAAATTTGCAAAATACTTACGGATCTGAATGTGACAGACCCGTGGACTAAAATTATCTCACAAGCAAAACATGATCACACCTTAGTACTCTTTGGGTGTTAATCACATAGCGATGTGAACTAGATTACTGACTCTAGTAAACCTTTTGGGTGTTGGTCACATATCGATGTGAACTATGGGTGTTAATCACATGATGATGTGAACTATTGATGTTAATCACATGGTGATGTGATCTAGATTATTGACTCTAGTGCAAGTGGGAGACTGAAGGAAATATGCCCTAGAGGCAATAATAAAGTTATTATTTATTTCCTTATATCATGATAAATGTTTATTATTCATGCTAGAATTGTATTAACTGGAAACATAATACATGTGTGAATACATAGACAAACAGAGTGTCACTAGTATGCCTCTACTTGACTAGCTCATTAATCAAAGATGGTTATGTTTCCTAACCATGAACAAAGAGTTGTTATTTGATTAACGAGATCACATCATTAGTTGAATGATCTGATTGACATGACCCATTCCATTAGCATAGCACCCGATCGTTTAGTATGTTGCTATTGCTTTTATCCATGACTTATACATGTTCCTTTAACTATGAGATTATGCAACTCCCGTTTACCATAGGAACACTTTGTGTGCTACCAAACGTCACAACGTAACTGGGTGATTATAAAGGTGCTCTACAGGTGTCTCCGAAGGTACATGTTGGGTTGGCGTATTTCGAGATTAGGATTTGTCACTCCGATTGTCGGAGAGGTATCTCTGGGCCCTCTCGGTAATGCACATCACATAAGCCTTGCAAGCATTGCAACCAATGAGTTAGTTGCGAGATGATGTATTACGGAACGAGTAAAGAGACTTGCCAGTAACGAGATTGAACTAGGTATTGGATACCGATGATCGAATCTCGGGCAAGTAACATACCGATGACAAAGGGAACAACGTATGTTGTTATGCGGTCTGACCGATAAAGATCTTCGCAGAATATGTAGGAGCCAATATGGGCATCCAGGTCCCTCTATTGGTTATTGACTGGAGATGTGTCTCGGTCATGTCTACATAGTTCTCGAACCCGTAGGGTCCGCACGCTTAACGTTTCGATGACAGTTACTATGAGTTTTATGATGTTGATGTACCGAAGGTTGTTCGGAGTCCCGGATGAGATCACGGACGTGACGAGGAGTCTCGAAATGGTCGAGACATAAAGATTGATATATTGGAAGCCTATGTTTGGACTCCGGAATCACTCCGGGTGAAATTGGGAATTTTACCGGAGTACCGGGGGGTTACCGGAACCCCCCGGGGGGTAAATGGGCCTTGATGGGCCTTAGTGGAAAGGAGAGAAAGGGGCCCAAGTGCTGGCCGCACCTTCCCCCCTTCCCTAGTCCTATTAGGATTAGGAGAAGGGGGCGCCCCCCTCTCTCTCCCTTCCCCCTTGGTCAAACCCTAGTTGGACTAGGATTGGGGGGGAGGAATCCTACTCCTAGTAGGAGTAGGACCCCCTGGCGCGCCCCTTGTTGGCCGGCCAGCCCCTCCCCTTCCCTCCTTTATATACAGGGGCAGGGAGCACCCCATGAGACAGAAGTTGATCCTTGAGATCTTTCCTTAGCCGTGTGCGGTGCCCCCTTCCACCAAATTACACCTCGATTATACCGTTGCGAAGCTTAGGCGAAGCCCTGCGTCGGTGGAACATCATCATCGTCACCACGCCGTCGTGCTGACGAAACTCTCCCTTAACACTCGGCTGGATCGGAGTTCGAGGGACGTCATCGAGCTGAACGTGTGCAGAACTCGGAGGTGCCGTACGTTCGGTACTTGGATCGGTTGGATCGTGAAGAAGTACGACTACTTCCTCTACGTTGCGTCAACGCTTCCGTTGCTGGTCCACGAGGGTACGTAGACAATACTCTCATCTCGTTGCTATGCATCACCATGATCTTGCGTGTACGTAGGAAAATTTTTGAAATTACTACGTTCCCCAACAGTGGCATCCGAGCCTAGGTTTTATGGTTGATGTTATTTGCACGAGTAGAACACAAGTGAGTTGTGGACGATACAAGTCATACTGCCTACCAGCATGTCATACTTTGGCTCAGCGGTATTGTTGGATGAGACGATCCGGACCAACCTTACGCGTACGCTTACGCGAGACCGGTTCCCTCGACGTGCTTTGCACAGAGATGGCTTGCGGAAGACTGTCTCTCCAACTTTAGTTGAACCGAGTGTGGCTACGCCCGGTCCTTGAGAAGGTTAAAACGGAGTCTATTTGACAAACTATCGTTGTGGTTTTGATGCGTAGGTAAGATGAGTTCTTGCTTAAAGCCCGTAGCAGCCACGTAAAACTTGCAACAACAAAGTAGAGGACGTCTAACTTGTTTTTGCAGGGCATGTTGTGATGTGATATGGTCAAGACATGATGCTAAATTTTATTGTATGAGATGATCATGTTTTGTAACCGAGTTATCGGCAACTGGCAGGAGCCATATGGTTGTCGCTTTATTGTATGCAATGCAATCGCGATGTAATGCTTTACTTTATTACTAAGCGGTAGTGATAGTCGTGGAAGCATAAGATTGGCGAGACAACAACGATGCTACGATGGAGATCAAGGTGTCGCGCCGGTGACGATGGTGATCATGACGGTGCTTCGAAGATGGAGATCACAAGTACAAGATGATGATGACCATATCATATCACTTATATTGATTGCATGTGATGTTTATCTTTTTATGCATCTTATCTTGCTTTGATTGACGGTAGCATTATAAGATGATCTCTCACTAAATTATCAAGAAGTGTTCTCCCTGAGTATGCACCGTTGCAAAAGTTCTTCGTGCTGAGACACCACGTGATGATCGGGTGTGATAGGTTCTACGTTCAAATACAACGGGTGCAAAACAGTTGCACACGCGGAATACTCAGGTTATACTTGACGAGCTATGCATATAAGATATGACCTCGGAACACGGAGACCAAAAGGTCGAGCGTGAATCATATAGTAGATATGATCAACATAATGATGTTCACCATTGAAACTACTCCATCTCACGTGATGATCGGACATGGTTTAGTTGATTTGGATCACGTGATCACTTAGAGGATTAGAGAGATGTCTATCTAAGTGGGAGTTCTTAAGTAATATGATTAATTGAACTTTAATTTATCATGAACTTAGTCCTGGTAGTATTAGCATATCTATGTTGTAGATCAATAGCTCGCATTGTTGCTTCCCTGTGTTTATTTTGATATGTTCCTAGAGAAAATTGTGTTGAAAAATGTTAGTAGCAATGATGCGGATTGGATCCGTAATCTGAGGTTTATCCTCATTGCTGCACAGAAGAATTTTGTCCTTGATGCACCGCTAGGTGACGGACCTTTTGCAGGAGCAGATGCAGACGTTATGAACGTTTTGCTAGCTCAATATGATGACTACTTAATAGTTTAGTGCACCATGCTTAAACGGCTTAGAATCGAGACTTCAAAGATGTTTTGAACGTCATGGACCATACGAGATGTTCCAGGAGTTGAAGTTAATATTTCAAGCAAATACCCGAGTTGAGAGATATGAAGTCTCCAACAAGTTCTATAGCTAAAAGATGGAGGAGAATCGCTCAACTAGTGAGCATGTGCTCAGATAGTCTGAGTACTACAATCGCTTGAATCAAGTGGGAGTTAATCTTCCAGATAAAATAGTGATTGACAGAATTCTCTAGTCACCATCACCAAGTTAGTAGAACTTTGTGATGAACTATAATATGCAAGGGATGACGAAAGTAATTCCCAAGCTCTTCGTGATGCTGAAATCGACGAAGGTAGAAATCAAGAAAAACATCAAGTGCTGATGGTTAACAAGACCACTAGTTTCAAGAAAAGGGCAAAGGGACAGAAGGGAACTTCAAGAAGAACGGCAAGCAAGTTGCTGCTCAAGTGAAGAAGCCCAAGTCTGGTCTTAAGCCTGAGACTAAGTGCTTCTACTGCAAAGGGACTAGTCACTGGAAGCGGAATTACCCCAAGTGATTGGCGGATAAGAAGGATGGCAAAGTGAACATAAGTATATTTGATATACATGTTATTGATGTGTACTTTACTAGTGTTCATAGCAACCCCTCAGTATTTGGTACTAGTTCAGTTGCTAAAATTTAGTAACTCGAAACGGGAGTTGCAGAATGAACAAAGACTAGTTAAAGGGCAAGGTGACGATGTGTGTTGGAAGTGGTTCCATGATTGATATGATCATCATCACACACTCCCTATACTTTAGGGATTAGTGTTGAAACTAAATAAGTGTTATTTGGTGTTTGCGTTGAGCATGAATATGATTTGATCATGTTAATTGCAATACAGTTATTCATTTAAGTTAGAGAACAATTGTTGTTCTGTTTACATGAATAAAACCTTCTATGGTCATACACACCAATGAAAATAGTTCATTGGATCTCGATCGTAGTGATACACATATTCATAATATTGAAACCAAAAAGATGCGAAGTTAATAATGATAGTGCAACTTATTTGTGGCACTGCCGTTTAGGTCATATCGGTGTAAAACGCATGAAGAAACTCCATACTGATGGACTTTTGGAGTCACTTGATTATGAATCACTTGGCACTTGCGAACCGTGCCTTATGGGCAAGATGACTAAAACACCGTTCTCCGGTACTGTGGAGAGAGCAACAGATTTATTGGAAATCATACATACTGATGTATGTGGTCCAATGAATGTTGAGGCTCGTGGCGGATATCGTTATTTTCTCACCTTCACTGATGATTTAAGCAGATATGGGTATATCTACTTAATGAAACACAAGTCTGAAACATTTGAAAAGTTCAAAGAATTTCAGAGTGAAGTGGAAAATCATCGTAACAAGAAAATAAAGTTTCTACGATCTGATCGCGGAGACAAATATTTGAGTTACGAGTTTGGTCTTCAATTAAAACAATGTGGAATAGTTTCACAAATTCATGCCACCTGGAACACCACAGCATAATGGTGTGTCCGAACGTCATAACCGTACTTTATTGGATATAGTACAATCTATGATGTTTCTTACCGATTTACCAATATCATTTTGGGATCATGCATTAGAGACAGCTGCATTCACGTTAAAAGGGGCACCATCTAAAGTCCGTTGAGACGACACAAAATAAACTGTGGTTTGGCAAGAAACCAAAGTTGTCGTTTCTTAAAGTTTGGGGTTACGATGCTTATGTGAAAAAGTTTCATCCTGATAAGCTCAAACCCAAATCGGAGAAATGTGTCTTCGTAGGTACCCAAAGGAGACTGTTGGGTACACCTTCTATCACAGATCCGAAGGCAAGATATTCGTTGCTGAGAATGGATCCTTTCTAGAGAAGGAGATTCTCTCGAAAGAAGTGAGTGGGAGGAAAGTAGAACTTGATGAGATAACTGTATCTACTCCCTTATTGAGAAGTAGTACGTCACAGAAATCAGTTTCTGTGACACCTACACCAAATAGGGAGGAAGCTAATGATAATGATCATGAAACTTCAGATCAAGTTTCTACTGAACCTCGTAGATCAACCAGAGTAAGATCCGCACCAGAGTGGTACAGTAATCCTATTTTGGAAGTCATGTTACTAGACCATGATGAACCTACGAACTATGAAGAAGCGATGGTGAGCCCAGATTCCGCAAAGTGGCTTGAGGCCATGAAATCTGAGATGGGATCCATGTATGAGAACAAAGTGTGGACTTTGATGGATTTGCCCGATGATCGGCAAGCCAAAGAAAATAAATGGATCTTGAAGAGGAAGACGGACACTGATAGTAGTGTTACTATCTACAAAGCTAGAATTGTCGCAAAAGGTTTTCGACAAGTTCAAGGTGTTGACTACGATGAGAGTTTCTCACTCATATCTATGCTTAAGTCTGTCCGAATCATGTTAGCAATTGCCGCATTTTATGAAATCCGGCAAATGGATAAACAAAACTACATTCCTTAATGGATTTATTAAAGAAGAGTTGTATACGATGCAACTAGAAGGTTTTGTCGATCCTGAAGGTGTTAACAAAATATGCAAGCTCCAGCGATCCATCTATGGACTGGTGCAAGCATCTCAGAGTTGGAATATACGCTTTGATAAGTTGATCAAAGCATATAGTTTTATACAGACTTGCGGTGAAGCCTGTATTTACAAGAAAGTGAGTGGGAGCACTACAGCATTTCTGATAAGTATATGTAAAATATTATTGATCGGAAATAATGTAGAATTATTCTGTAAAGCATAAAGGAGTATTTGAAAGGAGTTTTTTCGAAGAAGGACCTCGGTGAAGCTGCTTACATATTGAGCATCAAGATCTATAGAGATAGATCAAGACGCTTGATAAGTTTTTCAATAAGTACATACCTTGAAATTTTTTTGAAGTAGTTCAAAATGGAACAGTCAAAGAAAGAGTTGTTGCCTGTATTACAAGGTGTGAACTTGAGTAAGACTCAAAGCCCGACCACGGCAGAAGATAGAAAGAGAACGAAAGTCATTCCCTATGCTTTGGCCATAGGTTCTATAAAGTATGCCATGCTGTGTACCAGACCTATTGTATACCCTACCCTGAGATTGGCACGGGAGTACGATAGTGATCTAGGAGTAGATCACTGGACATCGGTCAAAATTATCCTTAGTAGAATAAGGATATGTTTCTCGATTATGGAAGTGACAAAAGGTTCGTCGTAAAAGATTACGTCGATGCAAGTTTTGACACTAATCTAGATGACTCTAAGTCTCAATCTAGATACATATTGAAAGTGGGAGGAATTAGCTAAAGTAGCTCCGTGCAGAGTATTGTTGACATAGAAATTTGCAAAATACTTACGGATCTGAATGTGACAGACCCGTGGACTAAAATTATCTCACAAGCAAAACATGATCACACCTTAGTACTCTTTGGGTGTTAATCACATAGCGATGTGAACTAGATTACTGACTCTAGTAAACCTTTTGGGTGTTGGTCACATATCGATGTGAACTATGGGTGTTAATCACATGATGATGTGAACTATTGATGTTAATCACATGGTGATGTGATCTAGATTATTGACTCTAGTGCAAGTGGGAGACTGAAGGAAATATGCCCTAGAGGCAATAATAAAGTTATTATTTATTTCCTTATATCATGATAAATGTTTATTATTCATGCTAGAATTGTATTAACTGGAAACATAATACATGTGTGAATACATAGACAAACAGAGTGTCACTAGTATGCCTCTACTTGACTAGCTCATTAATCAAAGATGGTTATGTTTCCTAACCATGAACAAAGAGTTGTTATTTGATTAACGAGATCACATCATTAGTTGAATGATCTGATTGACATGACCCATTCCATTAGCATAGCACCCGATCGTTTAGTATGTTGCTATTGCTTTTATCCATGACTTATACATGTTCCTTTAACTATGAGATTATGCAACTCCCGTTTACCATAGGAACACTTTGTGTGCTACCAAACGTCACAACGTAACTGGGTGATTATAAAGGTGCTCTACAGGTGTCTCCGAAGGTACATGTTGGGTTGGCGTATTTCGAGATTAGGATTTGTCACTCCGATTGTCGGAGAGGTATCTCTGGGCCCTCTCGGTAATGCACATCACATAAGCCTTGCAAGCATTGCAACCAATGAGTTAGTTGCGAGATGATGTATTACGGAACGAGTAAAGAGACTTGCCAGTAACGAGATTGAACTAGGTATTGGATACCGATGATCGAATCTCGGGCAAGTAACATACCGATGACAAAGGGAACAACGTATGTTGTTATGCGGTCTGACCGATAAAGATCTTCGCAGAATATGTAGGAGCCAATATGGGCATCCAGGTCCCTCTATTGGTTATTGACCGGAGATGTGTCTCGGTCATGTCTACATAGTTCTCGAACCCGTAGGGTCCGCACGCTTAACGTTTCGATGACAGTTACTATGAGTTTTATGATGTTGATGTACCGAAGGTTGTTCGGAGTCCCGGATGAGATCACGGACGTGACGAGGAGTCTCGAAATGGTCGAGACATAAAGATTGATATATTGGAAGCCTATGTTTGGACTCCGGAATCACTCCGGGTGAAATTGGGAATTTTACCGGAGTACCGGGGGGTTACCGGAACCCCCCGGGGGGTCAATGGGCCTTGATGGGCCTTAGTGGAAAGGAGAGAAAGGGGCCCAAGTGCTGGCCGCACCTTCCCCCCTTCCCTAGTCCTATTAGGATTAGGAGAAGGGGGCGCCCCCCTCTCTCTCCCTTCCCCCTTGGTCAAACCCTAGTTGGACTAGGATTGGGGGGGGAGGAATCCTACTCCTAGTAGGAGTAGGACCCCCTGGCGCGCCCCTTGTTGGCCGGCCAGCCCCTCCCCTTCCCTCCTTTATATACAGGGGCAGGGAGCACCCCATGACACAGAAGTTGATCCTTGAGATCTTTCCTTAGCCGTGTGCGGTGCCCCCTTCCACCAAATTACACCTCGATTATACCGTTGCGAAGCTTAGGCGAAGCCCTGCGTCGGTGGAACATCATCATCGTCACCACGCCGTCGTGCTGACGAAACTCTCCCTTAACACTCGGCTGGATCGGAGTTCGAGGGACGTCATCGAGCTGAACGTGTGCAGAACTCGGAGGTGCCGTACGTTCGGTACTTGGATCGGTTGGATCGTGAAGAAGTACGACTACTTCCTCTACGTTGCGTCAACGCTTCCGTTGCTGGTCCACGAGGGTACGTAGACAATACTCTCATCTCGTTGCTATGCATCACCATGATCTTGCGTGTACGTAGGAAATTTTTTGAAATTACTACGTTCCCCAACAGTGGCATCCGAGCCTAGGTTTTATGGTTGATGTTATTTGCACGAGTAGAACACAAGTGAGTTGTGGACGATACAAGTCATACTGCCTACCAGCATGTCATACTTTGGCTCAGCGGTATTGTTGGATGAGACGATCCGGACCAACCTTACGCGTACGCTTACGCGAGACCGGTTCCCTCGACGTGCTTTGCACAGAGATGGCTTGCGGAAGACTGTCTCTCCAACTTTAGTTGAACCGAGTGTGGCTACGCCCGGTCCTTGAGAAGGTTAAAACGGAGTCTATTTGACAAACTATCGTTGTGGTTTTGATGCGTAGGTAAGATGAGTTCTTGCTTAAAGCCCGTAGCAGCCACGTAAAACTTGCAACAACAAAGTAGAGGACGTCTAACTTGTTTTTGCAGGGCATGTTGTGATGTGATATGGTCAAGACATGATGCTAAATTTTATTGTATGAGATGATCATGTTTTGTAACCGAGTTATCGGCAACTGGCAGGAGCCATATGGTTGTCGCTTTATTGTATGCAATGCAATCGCGATGTAATGCTTTACTTTATTACTAAGCGGTAGTGATAGTCGTGGAAGCATAAGATTGGCGAGACAACAACGATGCTACGATGGAGATCAAGGTGTCGCGCCGGTGACGATGGTGATCATGACGGTGCTTCGAAGATGGAGATCACAAGTACAAGATGATGATGACCATATCATATCACTTATATTGATTGCATGTGATGTTTATCTTTTTATGCATCTTATCTTGCTTTGATTGACGGTAGCATTATAAGATGATCTCTCACTAAATTATCAAGAAGTGTTCTCCCTGAGTATGCACCGTTGCAAAAGTTCTTCGTGCTGAGACACCACGTGATGATCGGGTGTGATAGGTTCTACGTTCAAATACAACGGGTGCAAAACAGTTGCACACGCGGAATACTCAGGTTATACTTGACGAGCTATGCATATAAGATATGACCTCGGAACACGGAGACCAAAAGGTCGAGCGTGAATCATATAGTAGATATGATCAACATAATGATGTTCACCATTGAAACTACTCCATCTCACGTGATGATCGGACATGGTTTAGTTGATTTGGATCACGTGATCACTTAGAGGATTAGAGAGATGTCTATCTAAGTGGGAGTTCTTAAGTAATATGATTAATTGAACTTTAATTTATCATGAACTTAGTCCTGGTAGTATTAGCATATCTATGTTGTAGATCAATAGCTCGCATTGTTGCTTCCCTGTGTTTATTTTGATATGTTCCTAGAGAAAATTGTGTTGAAAAATGTTAGTAGCAATGATGCGGATTGGATCCGTAATCTGAGGTTTATCCTCATTGCTGCACAGAAGAATTTTGTCCTTGATGCACCGCTAGGTGACGGACCTTTTGCAGGAGCAGATGCAGACGTTATGAACGTTTTGCTAGCTCAATATGATGACTACTTAATAGTTTAGTGCACCATGCTTAAACGGCTTAGAATCGGGACTTCAAAGATGTTTTGAACGTCATGGACCATACGAGATGTTCCAGGAGTTGAAGTTAATATTTCAAGCAAATACCCGAGTTGAGAGATATGAAGTCTCCAACAAGTTCTATAGCTAAAAGATGGAGGAGAATCGCTCAACTAGTGAGCATGTGCTCAGATAGTCTGAGTACTACAATCGCTTGAATCAAGTGGGAGTTAATCTTCCAGATAAAATAGTGATTGACAGAATTCTCTAGTCACCATCACCAAGTTAGTAGAACTTTGTGATGAACTATAATATGCAAGGGATGACGAAAGTAATTCCCAAGCTCTTCGTGATGCTGAAATCGACGAAGGTAGAAATCAAGAAAAACATCAAGTGTTGATGGTTAACAAGACCACTAGTTTCAAGAAAAGGGCAAAGGGACAGAAGGGAACTTCAAGAAGAACGGCAAGCAAGTTGCTGCTCAAGTGAAGAAGCCCAAGTCTGGTCTTAAGCCTGAGACTAAGTGCTTCTACTGCAAAGGGACTAGTCACTGGAAGCGGAATTACCCCAAGTGATTGGCGGATAAGAAGGATGGCAAAGTGAACATAAGTATATTTGATATACATGTTATTGATGTGTACTTTACTAGTGTTCATAGCAACCCCTCAGTATTTGGTACTAGTTCAGTTGCTAAAATTTAGTAACTCGAAACGGGAGTTGCAGAATGAACAAAGACTAGTTAAAGGGCAAGGTGACGATGTGTGTTGGAAGTGGTTCCATGATTGATATGATCATCATCACACACTCCCTATACTTTAGGGATTAGTGTTGAAACTAAATAAGTGTTATTTGGTGTTTGCGTTGAGCATGAATATGATTTGATCATGTTAATTGCAATACAGTTATTCATTTAAGTTAGAGAACAATTGTTGTTCTGTTTACATGAATAAAACCTTCTATGGTCATACACACCAATGAAAATAGTTCATTGGATCTCGATCGTAGTGATACACATATTCATAATATTGAAACCAAAAAGATGCGAAGTTAATAATGATAGTGCAACTTATTTGTGGCACTGCCGTTTAGGTCATATCGGTGTAAAACGCATGAAGAAACTCCATACTGATGGACTTTTGGAGTCACTTGATTATGAATCACTTGGCACTTGCGAACCGTGCCTTATGGGCAAGATGACTAAAACACCGTTCTCCGGTACTGTGGAGAGAGCAACAGATTTATTGGAAATCATACATACTGATGTATGTGGTCCAATGAATGTTGAGGCTCGTGGCGGATATCGTTATTTTCTCACCTTCACTGATGATTTAAGCAGATATGGGTATATCTACTTAATGAAACACAAGTCTGAAACATTTGAAAAGTTCAAAGAATTTCAGAGTGAAGTGGAAAATCATCGTAACAAGAAAATAAAGTTTCTACGATCTGATCGCGGAGACAAATATTTGAGTTACGAGTTTGGTCTTCAATTAAAACAATGTGGAATAGTTTCACAAATTCATGCCACCTGGAACACCACAGCATAATGGTGTGTCCGAACGTCATAACCGTACTTTATTGGATATAGTACAATCTATGATGTTTCTTACCGATTTACCAATATCATTTTGGGATCATGCATTAGAGACAGCTGCATTCACGTTAAAAGGGGCACCATCTAAAGTCCGTTGAGACGACACAAAATAAACTGTGGTTTGGCAAGAAACCAAAGTTGTCGTTTCTTAAAGTTTGGGGTTACGATGCTTATGTGAAAAAGTTTCATCCTGATAAGCTCAAACCCAAATCGGAGAAATGTGTCTTCGTAGGTACCCAAAGGAGACTGTTGGGTACACCTTCTATCACAGATCCGAAGGCAAGATATTCGTTGCTGAGAATGGATCCTTTCTAGAGAAGGAGATTCTCTCGAAAGAAGTGAGTGGGAGGAAAGTAGAACTTGATGAGATAACTGTATCTACTCCCTTATTGAGAAGTAGTACGTCACAGAAATCAGTTTCTGTGACACCTACACCAAATAGGGAGGAAGCTAATGATAATGATCATGAAACTTCAGATCAAGTTTCTACTGAACCTCGTAGATCAACCAGAGTAAGATCCGCACCAGAGTGGTACAGTAATCCTATTTTGGAAGTCATGTTACTAGACCATGATGAACCTACGAACTATGAAGAAGCGATGGTGAGCCCAGATTCCGCAAAGTGGCTTGAGGCCATGAAATCTGAGATGGGATCCATGTATGAGAACAAAGTGTGGACTTTGATGGATTTGCCCGATGATCGGCAAGCCAAAGAAAATAAATGGATCTTGAAGAGGAAGACGGACACTGATAGTAGTGTTACTATCTACAAAGCTAGAATTGTCGCAAAAGGTTTTCGACAAGTTCAAGGTGTTGACTACGATGAGAGTTTCTCACTCATATCTATGCTTAAGTCTGTCCGAATCATGTTAGCAATTGCCGCATTTTATGAAATCCGGCAAATGGATAAACAAAACTACATTCCTTAATGGATTTATTAAAGAAGAGTTGTATACGATGCAACTAGAAGGTTTTGTCGATCCTGAAGGTGTTAACAAAATATGCAAGCTCCAGCGATCCATCTATGGACTGGTGCAAGCATCTCAGAGTTGGAATATACGCTTTGATAAGTTGATCAAAGCATATAGTTTTATACAGACTTGCGGTGAAGCCTGTATTTACAAGAAAGTGAGTGGGAGCACTACAGCATTTCTGATAAGTATATGTAAAATATTATTGATCGGAAATAATGTAGAATTATTCTGTAAAGCATAAAGGAGTATTTGAAAGGAGTTTTTTCGAAGAAGGACCTCGGTGAAGCTGCTTACATATTGAGCATCAAGATCTATAGAGATAGATCAAGACGCTTGATAAGTTTTTCAATAAGTACATACCTTGAAATTTTTTTGAAGTAGTTCAAAATGGAACAGTCAAAGAAAGAGTTGTTGCCTGTATTACAAGGTGTGAACTTGAGTAAGACTCAAAGCCCGACCACGGAAGAAGATAGAAAGAGAACGAAAGTCATTCCCTATGCTTTGGCCATAGGTTCTATAAAGTATGCCATGCTGTGTACCAGACCTATTGTATACCCTACCCTGAGATTGGCACGGGAGTACGATAGTGATCTAGGAGTAGATCACTGGACATCGGTCAAAATTATCCTTAGTAGAATAAGGATATGTTTCTCGATTATGGAGGTGACAAAAGGTTCGTCGTAAAAGATTACGTCGATGCAAGTTTTGACACTAATCTAGATGACTCTAAGTCTCAATCTAGATACATATTGAAAGTGGGAGGAATTAGCTAAAGTAGCTCCGTGCAGAGTATTGTTGACATAGAAATTTGCAAAATACTTACGGATCTGAATGTGACAGACCCGTGGACTAAAATTATCTCACAAGCAAAACATGATCACACCTTAGTACTCTTTGGGTGTTAATCACATAGCGATGTGAACTAGATTACTGACTCTAGTAAACCTTTTGGGTGTTGGTCACATATCGATGTGAACTATGGGTGTTAATCACATGATGATGTGAACTATTGATGTTAATCACATGGTGATGTGATCTAGATTATTGACTCTAGTGCAAGTGGGAGACTGAAGGAAATATGCCCTAGAGGCAATAATAAAGTTATTATTTATTTCCTTATATCATGATAAATGTTTATTATTCATGCTAGAATTGTATTAACTGGAAACATAATACATGTGTGAATACATAGACAAACAGAGTGTCACTAGTATGCCTCTACTTGACTAGCTCATTAATCAAAGATGGTTATGTTTCCTAACCATGAACAAAGAGTTGTTATTTGATTAACGAGATCACATCATTAGTTGAATGATCTGATTGACATGACCCATTCCATTAGCATAGCACCCGATCGTTTAGTATGTTGCTATTGCTTTTATCCATGACTTATACATGTTCCTTTAACTATGAGATTATGCAACTCCCGTTTACCATAGGAACACTTTGTGTGCTACCAAACGTCACAACGTAACTGGGTGATTATAAAGGTGCTCTACAGGTGTCTCCGAAGGTACATGTTGGGTTGGCGTATTTCGAGATTAGGATTTGTCACTCCGATTGTCGGAGAGGTATCTCTAGGCCCTCTCGGTAATGCACATCACATAAGCCTTGCAAGCATTGCAACCAATGAGTTAGTTGCGAGATGATGTATTACGGAACGAGTAAAGAGACTTGCCAGTAACGAGATTGAACTAGGTATTGGATACCGATGATCGAATCTCGGGCAAGTAACATACCGATGACAAAGGGAACAACGTATGTTGTTATGCGGTCTGACCGATAAAGATCTTCGCAGAATATGTAGGAGCCAATATGGGCATCCAGGTCCCTCTATTGGTTATTGACCGGAGATGTGTCTCGGTCATGTCTACATAGTTCTCGAACCCGCAGGGTCCGCACGCTTAACGTTTCGATGACAGTTACTATGAGTTTTATGATGTTGATGTACCGAAGGTTGTTCGGAGTCCCGGATGAGATCACGGACGTGACGAGGAGTCTCGAAATGGTCGAGACATAAAGATTGATATATTGGAAGCCTATGTTTGGACTCCGGAATCACTCCGGGTGAAATTGGGAATTTTACCGGAGTACCGGGGGGTTACCGGAACCCCCCGGGGGGTCAATGGGCCTTGATGGGCCTTAGTGGAAAGGAGAGAAAGGGGCCCAAGTGCTGGCCGCACCTTCCCCCCTTCCCTAGTCCTATTAGGATTAGGAGAAGGGGGCGCCCCCCTCTCTCTCCCTTCCCCCTTGGTCAAACCCTAGTTGGACTAGGATTGGGGGGGAGGAATCCTACTCCTAGTAGGAGTAGGACCCCCTGGCGCGCCCCTTGTTGGCCGGCCAGCCCCTCCCCTTCCCTCCTTTATATACAGGGGCAGGGAGCACCCCATGACACAGAAGTTGATCCTTGAGATCTTTCCTTAGCCGTGTGCGGTGCCCCCTTCCACCAAATTACACCTCGATTATACCGTTGCGAAGCTTAGGCGAAGCCCTGCGTCGGTGGAACATCATCATCGTCACCACGCCGTCGTGCTGACGAAACTCTCCCTTAACACTCGGCTGGATCGGAGTTCGAGGGACGTCATCGAGCTGAACGTGTGCAGAACTCGGAGGTGCCGTACGTTCGGTACTTGGATCGGTTGGATCGTGAAGAAGTACGACTACTTCCTCTACGTTGCGTCAACGCTTCCGTTGCTGGTCCACGAGGGTACGTAGACAATACTCTCATCTCGTAGCTATGCATCACCATGATCTTGCGTGTACGTAGGAAAATTTTTGAAATTACTACGTTCCCCAACAGTGGCATCCGAGCCTAGGTTTTATGGTTGATGTTATTTGCACGAGTAGAACACAAGTGAGTTGTGGACGATACAAGTCATACTGCCTACCAGCATGTCATACTTTGGCTCAGCGGTATTGTTGGATGAGACGATCCGGACCAACCTTACGCGTACGCTTACGCGAGACCGGTTCCCTCGACGTGCTTTGCACAGAGATGGCTTGCGGAAGACTGTCTCTCCAACTTTAGTTGAACCGAGTGTGGCTACGCCCGGTCCTTGAGAAGGTTAAAACGGAGTCTATTTGACAAACTATCGTTGTGGTTTTGATGCGTAGGTAAGATGAGTTCTTGCTTAAAGCCCGTAGCAGCCACGTAAAACTTGCAACAACAAAGTAGAGGACGTCTAACTTGTTTTTGCAGGGCATGTTGTGATGTGATATGGTCAAGACATGATGCTAAATTTTATTGTATGAGATGATCATGTTTTGTAACCGAGTTATCGGCAACTGGCAGGAGCCATATGGTTGTCGCTTTATTGTATGCAATGCAATCGCGATGTAATGCTTTACTTTATTACTAAGCGGTAGTGATAGTCGTGGAAGCATAAGATTGGCGAGACGACAACGATGCTACGATGGAGATCAAGGTGTCGCGCCGGTGACGATGGTGATCATGACGGTGCTTCGAAGATGGAGATCACAAGCACGAGATGATGATGGCCATATCATATCACTTATATTGATTGCATGTGATGTTTATCTTTTTATGCATCTTATCTTGCTTTGATTGACGGTAGCATTATAAGATGATCTCTCACTAAATTATCAAGAAGTGTTCTCCCTGAGTATGCACCGTTGCGAAAGTTCTTCGTGCTGAGACACCACGTGATGATCGGGTGTGATAGGCTCTACGTTCAAATACAACGGGTGCAAAACAGTTGCACACGCGGAATACTCAGGTTATACTTGACGAGCTATGCATATAAGATATGACCTCGGAACACGGAGACCGAAAGGTCGAGCGTGAATCATATAGTAGATATGATCAACATAGTGATGTTCACCATTGAAACTACTCCATCTCACGTGATGATCGGACATGGTTTGGTTGATTTGGATCACGTGATCACTTAGAGGATTAGAGGGATGTCTATCTAAGTGGGAGTTCTTAAGTAATATGATTAATTGAACTTTAATTTATCATGAACTTAGTCCTGGTAGTATTAGCATATCTATGTTGTAGATCAATAGCTCGCGTTGTTACTTCCCTGTGTTTATTTTGATATGTTCCTAGAGAAAATTGTGTTGAAAAATGTTAGTAGCAATGATGCGGATTGGATCCGTGATCTGAGGTTTATCCTCATTGCTGCACAGAAGAATTATGTCCTTGATGCACCGCTAGGTGACGGACCTATTGCAGGAGCAGATGCAGACATTATGAACGTTTTGCTAGCTCAATATGATGACTACTTAATAGTTTAGTGCACCATGCTTAACTGCTTAGAATCGGGACTTCAAAGACGTTTTGAACGTCATGGAGCATATGAGATGTTCTAGGAGTTGAAGTTAATATTTCAAGCAAATACCCGAGTTGAGAGATATGAAGTCTCCAACAAGTTCTATAGCTAAAAGATGGAGGAGAATCGCTCAACTAGTGAGCATGTGCTCAGATTGTCTGGGTACTTCAATCGCTTGAATCAAGTGGGAGTTAATCTTCCAGATAAGATAGTGATTGACAGAATTCTCTAGTCACCATCACCAAGTTAGTAGAACTTCGTGATGAACTATAATATGCAAGGGATAACGGAAAATATTCCCAAGCTCTTCGCGATGCTAAAATCGGCGAAGGTAGAAATCAAAGAAAAACATCAAGTGTTGATGGTTGACAAGATCACTAGTTTCAAGAAAAGGGCAAAAGGAAAGAAGGGGAACTTCAAGAAGAACGGCAAGCAAGTTGCTGCTCAAGTGAAAAAGCCCAAGTCTGGTCCTAAGCCTGAGACTAAGTGCTTCAACTGCAAAGGAACTGGTCACTGGAAGCGGAACTACCCCAAGTGATTGGCGGATAAGAAGGATGGCAAAGTGAACATAAGTATATTTGATATACATGTTATTGATGTGTACTTTACTAGTATTCATAGCAACCCCTCAGTATTTGGTACTAGTTCAAGTTGCTAAGGTTAGTAACTCGAAACGGGAGTTGCAGAATGAACAAAGACTAGTTAAAGGGCAAGGTGACGATGTGTGTTGGAAGTGGTTCCAAGATTGATATGATCATCATCACACACTCCCTATACTTTCGGGATTAGTGTTGAAACTAAATAAAGTGTTATTTGGTGTTTGCGTTGAGCATGAATATGATTTGATCATGTTTATTGCAATACGGCTATTCATTTAAGTAAGAGAATAAATTGTTGTTCTGTTTACATGAATAAAACCTTCTATGGTTATACACACCAACGAAATGGTTTGTTGGATCTCGATCATAGTGATACACATATTCATAATATTGAAGCCAAAAGATGCAAAGTTAATAATGATAGTGCAACTTATTTGTGGCACTGCCGTTTAAGTCATATTGGTGTAAAGCGCATGAAGAAACTCCATGCTGATGGGATTTTGGAATCACTTGATTATGAATCACTTGATGCTTGCGAACCATGCCTCTTGGGCAAGATGACTAAAACGCCGTTCTCCGGAACAATGGAGCAAGCAACAGATTTGTTGGAAATCATACATACTGATGTATGTGGTCCGATGAATATTAAGGCTCGCGACAAGTATCATTATTTTCAGAACTTCACAGATGATTTAAGCAGATATGGGTATATCTACTTAATGAAACATAAGTCTGAAACGTTTGAAAAATTCAAAGAATTTCAGAGTGAAGTGGATAATCATCGTAACAAGAAAATAAAAAGTTTCTACGATATGATCGCAGAGGAAAAATATTTGAGTTACGAGTTTTGGCCTTCAGTTAAAAACCGTGTGGAATAGTTTCACAAATTCATGCCACCTGGAACACCACAGCATAATGGTGTGTCCGAACGTCATAACCGTACTTTATTGGATATAGTACAATCTATGATGTTTCTTACCGATTTACCAATATCGTTTTGGGATCATGCATTAGAGACAGCTGCATTCACGTTAAAAGGGGCACCATCTAAATCCGTTGAGACGACACCGTATGAACTATGGTTTAGCAATAAACCTAAGCTGTCGTTTCTTAAAGTTTGGGGCTGCGATGCTTATGTGAAAAAGCTTCAACCTGATAAGCTCGAACCCAAATCGGAGAAATGTGTCTTCATAGGATATCCAAAGGAAGCTGTTGGATACACCTTCTATCACAGATCCGAAGGCAAGACTTTTGTTGCTAAGTTCGGAAACTTTCTAGAGAAAGAGTTTCTTTCGAAAGAAGTGAGTGGAAGGAAAGTAGAAAACTTGATAAGGTAATTGTACCTTCTCCCTTATTGGAAAGTAGTTCATCACAGAAATCTGTTCTTGTGACTACTACACCAATTAGTAAGGAAGCTAATGATGATGATCATGTAACTTCAAGATCAAGTTACTACCGAATCTCGTAAGTAAACCAGAGTGAGATCCGCACCAGAGTGGTACGGTAATCCTGTTCTGGAAGTCATGTTACTAGACCATGATGAACTTGCAAACTATGAGGAAGCGATGATGAGCCCAGATTCCGCAAAATGGTTAAAGGCCATGAAATCTGAGATATGATCCATGTATGAGAACAAAGTATGGACTTTGATGGATTTGCCCGGTGATCGGCAAGCCATAGAATATAAATGGATCTTCAAGAGGAAGACGGACACTGATAGTAGTGTTACTATCTACAAAGCTAGAATTGTCGCAAAAGGTTTTCGACAAGTTCAAGGTGTTGACTACGATGAGAGTTTCTCACTCGTATCTATGCTTAAGTCTGTCCGAATCATGTTAGCAATTGCCGCATTTTATGAAATCCGGCAAATGGATAAACAAAACTACATTCCTTAATGGATTTATTAAAGAAGAGTTGTATACGATGCAACTAGAAGGTTTTGTCGATCCTGAAGGTGTTAACAAAATATGCAAGCTCCAGCGATCCATCTATGGACTGATGCAAGCATCTCGGAGTTGGAATATACGCTTTGATAAGTTGATCAAAGCATATAGTTTTATACAGACTTGCGGTGAAGCCTGTATTTACAAGAAAGTGAGTGGGAGCACTACAACATTTCTGATAAGTATATGTAAATGACATATTATTGATCGGAAATAATGTAGAATTATTCTGTAAAGCATAAAGGAGTATTTGAAAGGAGTTTTTCGAAGAAGGACCTCGGTGAAGCTGCTTACATATTGAGCATCAAGATCTATAAGAGATAGATCAAGACGCTTGATAAGTTTTTCAATAAATACATACCTTGAAAAGATTTTTGAAGTAGTTCAAAATGGAACAGTCAAAGAAAGAGTTCTTGCCTGTATTACAAGGTGTGAAATTGAGTAAGACTCAAAACCCGACCACGGCAGAAGATAGAAAGAGAATGGAAGTCATTCCCGATGCCTCAGCCATAGGTTCTATAAAGTATGCCATGCTGTGTACCAGAGCTATTGCATACCCTACCACTGAGTTTGGCAAGGGAGTACAATAGTGATCTAGGAGTAGATCACTGGACAAGCGATCAAAATTATCCTTAGTGGAATAAGGATATGTTTCTCGATTATGGATGTGACAAAAAGGTTCGTCGTAAAAGGTTACGTCGATGCAAGTTTTGACACTAATCTAGATGACTCTAAGTCTCAATCTAGATACATATTGAAAGTGGGAGCAATTAGCTAAAGTAGCTCCGTGCAGAGCATTGTAGACATAGAAAATTGCAAAATACATAACGGATCTAAATGTGAAAGACCCGTTGACTAAGATTCTCTCACAAGCAAAACATGATCACACCTTAGTACTCTTCGGGTGTTAATCACATGGTGATGTGAACTATTGCTATTAAATCACATGGCGATGTGAACTAGATTATTGACTCTAGTGCAAGTGGGAGACTGAAGGAAATATGCCCTAGAGGCAATAATAAAGTTATTATTTATTTCCTTATATCATGATAAATGTTTATTATTCATGCTAGAATTGTATTAACCGGAAACATAATACATGTGTGAATACATAGACAAACAGAGTGTCACTAGTATGCCTCTACTTGACTAGCTCATTGATCAAAGATGGTTATGTTTCCTAACCATGAACAAAGAGTTGTTATTTGATTAATGGGATCACATCATTAGTTGAATGATCTGATTGACATGACCCATTCCATTAGCTTAGCACCCGATCGTTTAGTATGTTGCTATTGCTTTCTTCATGACTTATACATGTTCCTTTGACTATGAGATTATGCAACTCCCGTTTGCCGGAGGAACACTTTGGGTGCTACCAAACGTCACAACGTAACTGGGTGATTATAAAGGAGTACTACAGGTGTCACCAAAGGTAGATGTTGGGTTGGCGTATTTCGAGATTAGGATTTGTCACTCCGATTGTCGGAGAGGTATCTCTGGGCCCTCTCGGTAATGCACATCACATAAGCCTTGCAAGCACTGCAACTAATGTGTTAGTTGTGAGATGATGTATTACGGAACGAGTAAAGAGACTTGCCGGTAACGAGATTGAACTAGGTATTGGATACCGACGATCGAATCTCGGGCAAGTAACATACCGATGACAAAGGGAACAACGTATGTTGTTATGCGGTCTGACCGATAAAGATCTTCGTAGAATATGTAGGAGCCAATATGGGCATCCAGGTCCCGCTATTGGTTATTGACCGGAGAGGTGTCTTGGTCATGTCTACATAGTTCTCGAACCCGTAGGGTCCGCACGCTTAACGTTTCGATGACAGTTACTATGAGTTTTATGATGTTGATGTACCGAAGGTTGTTCGGAGTCCCGGATGAGATCACGGACGTGACGAGGAGTCTCGAAATGGTCGAGACGTAAAGATCGATATATTGGACGACTATATTCGGACATCGGAAGGGTTCTGAGTGATTCGGGTATTTTCGGGAGTACCGGGGAGTTACGGGATTACGGGAGAAGTAATGGGCCTTGATGGGCTTTAGTGGGAAGAGGAAAAGGCTGCTGCGCCCCCCCTCCCCTTTGGTCCGAATTGGACTAGGGAAAAGGGGGCCGGCCACCTTTCCTACTCCTCCTATTCCTTCTCCCTTCCTCCCCTCTTGGTGGACTCCTACTAGGACTTGGAGTCCTAGTAGGACTCCACACCCTGGCGCGCCAAACCCTTGGCCGGCCTCCTCCTCCTCCATCCTTTATATACAGGGGCAGGGGGCACCCCAAAGACACACAAGTTGATCTACGGATCGTTCCTTAGCCGTGTGCGGTGCCCCCTTCCACCAAATTCCACCTCGATCATATCGTTGCAGTGCTTAGGTGAAGCCCTGCGCCGGTAACACATCAAGATCGTCACCACGCCGTCGTGCTGACGGAACTCTTCCTCGACGCTTTGCTGGATCGGAGTTCGAGGGACGTCATCGAGCTGAACGTGTGCAGAACTCGGAGGTGCCGTACGTTCGGTACTTGGATCGGTTGGATCGTGAAGAAGTACGACTACTTCCTCTACATTGCGTCAACGCTTCCGTTGCTGGTCTACGAGGGTACGTAGACAATACTCTCATCTCGTTGCTATGCATCACCATGATCTTGCGTGTGCGTAGGAAATTTTTGAATTTACTGCGTTCCCCAACATCCGAACCTCCCGCGCCCCTACCAATCGAATCCGATTGGCCGCCGGTCATGGAGTTCACCGCCGCGGACATCTTTCAGCACTCGCCCTTTGGCGACATCCTGAACTCACTAAAGTCTCTCTCTTTATCGGGAGAGCCCTGGCCGGACTATGGCCAGCAAGGATGGGATACGAACGATGAAGAAATTCAAACCCCACTCACCACCCACTATGCTTCACAGATGAAGTAATGGATCATAAAATCCCTGAGGGCTTTAAACCCGTAAACATCGAATCATAAGATGGCACAACAGATCCCGCGGTCTGGATCGAGGATTACCTCCTTCATATCCACATGGCCCGTGGTGATGATCTACACGCCATCAAATACCTCCCACTGAAACTCAAGGGACCGGCCCGGCATTGGCTCAACAACTTGCCAGCAGACTCAATCGGTTCTTGGGAGGACCTGGAAGCCGCATTCCTCGACAACTTCCAGGGCACTTATGTGCGACCACCGGATGCCGATGACCTAAGCCACATAATCCAGCAGCCAGAGGAATCGGCCAGGCAATTCTGGACACGGTTCCTAACAAAGAAAAACCAGATAGTCGACTGTCCGGACGCTAAGGCCCTAGCAGCCTTCAAGCATAATATCCGCGATGAGTAGCTTGCCCAGCACCTGGGACAGGAAAAGCCGAAATCTATGGCAGCCCTCACGACACTCATGACTCGCTTTTGCGCAGGAGAAGACAGCTGGCTAGCTCGCAGTAACAACTTAGCAAAGAACCCTGGTAATTCGGATACCAAGTACAAAAGTGGCAGGACACGCCGGAACAAGCAAAAGCGTCGTGTTAACAACGACAACAACGAGGATACGGCAGTAAATGCCGGATTCAGAGGCTATAAATCCGGTCAGCAGAAAAAGCCATTCAAAAAGAATACTTAGGGCCCGTCCAGTCTGTACCGAATACTCGACCGCTTGTGCCGGATACATGGCTCCCCCGAAAGGCCAACAAATCACAACAACAGGGATTGTTGGGTGTCCAAGCAGGCAGGCAAGTTAAGAGCCGAAAACAAAGACAAGGGGCTGCACAGCGATGACGAGGAGGAGCCCAGGCCGCCGAACAGCAGTGGACAGAAGGGTTTTCCCACACAAGTGCGGACGGTGAACATGATATACGCAACCCACATTCCTAAGAGGGAGCGGAAGCGTGCGCTACGAGACGTATACACGCTGGAGCCAGACGCTCCAAAGTTCAACCCATGGTCCTCCTGCCCGATCACCTTTGATCGAAGGGACCATCCCACTAGCACCCGTCATGGCGGGTTTGCCGTATTGGTTCTTGACCCAATTATCGACGGATTTCATCTCACAAGAGTCCTCATGGACGGCGGCAGCAGCCTGAACGTGCTTTACCAGGATACAGTGCGGAAAATGGGCATCGATCCCTCGAGGATCAAGCCCACAAAAACGACCATTAAAGGCATTATACCAGGTGTAGAGGCCAGCTGCACAGGCTTAGTCACACTTGAAGTGGTCTTCGGATCTCCGGACAATTTCTGAAGCGAAGAGTTAATCTTCGATATAGTCCCGTTTCGAAGTGGCTATCACGCCCTGCTCGGGCGAACCGCATTTGCAAAGTTCAATGCGGTGCCGCACTACGCATATCTCAAGCTCAAGATGCTAGGCCCTCGAGGAGTAATTACGGTCAATGGAAACACCGAGCACTCCCTCCGAACGGAGGAACACACGGCGGCCCTGGCAGCAGAAGTATAAAGCATCCTTCTTAGGCAATTCTCTAGTCCGGCCGTTAAAAAGCCAGACACCGCCAAGCGTGCCCGGAATAACCTACAACAAGGCCGCCTGGCACGTTCTGTGCAGGCATAGCAGTGCGACCCCAACCCCAGCCTTCGCGACATAGCGAAACCAGTACTTCGCGTACATAACTACGCTCTTGAAATACCATGGGCGCAAGGGAAGGGGCACAATAATGGCAAACCAAAAATACGGCCTAAAACGTACTAGGGGCTATCGATTTTTTTTTCTTTTCTCTTACTTTCAGAACTCCATATTTGGGACGACCTGTTCGGCAATTCAACCGCCGCACAAACGATGCAAGATCCAGGGAAGCAGACAAGCCATGCCGCACTATGGAACCCCAAGGTGATCTCTCTTACGAGCAGTATACCTGTTTTTGAATACAATTCCGCGGCCTGCCCCTGGCAAGGACATGTTAAATCGTCCAATATATTTTGCTTATCGCACTATCTGTGTCATTCTGCTTTGATAGCAGCCTCTTTATAAACAATGCATAGCTTTTTGTCTGTTTTTTGCATTATCCCCTTTTTATATATATGTTCATTAATGACATGTGGCACCCGTACACTGTGGTACGGCAAATACGCCAGGGGCTTCAGTACCCCTTAATATGGTGTAAGAAGTCCGACCACTTCATAAGTGCGGCACCCTGAACTTATAGCACTATATGCATCGGCTCTGAATCATGATTTGGGTCAATAGTTGGGTTTGCTCGGCTCCTATGTTTTGGTGCCTTACGTTCCGCTATATCGGCTAAGGTAGCACTAGGAGAACCACTGTGATTGTGCCCCGGTTGAGCTGGGTTAAGCACCTCAGTGGAGAAATCTAAAACTGACTGTCATGATGAGGCGATAGACCGGTCGCTGTTCGAGAGGTTTTTCGAGTCCCTAAAGACTTATGCCGCTTCGAGCGAGGAGCCAGCTTTGTCCGGCCAAGGCGTGGATAGCGCCCCGAACTCGGTCTTCCGAACTAGGGGCTTCGCCGAAATTTAAAATTATAAAGTTCTATGGCTAAGTGAGAGTGTTCAAGCATTATAGTCCGATTGCCTGGTTCGTTGTGCTGAGCGCCTCCCTCGAAGGACCCAAATATGGGAAAAAGATCGCTCAGGTTTATCCCGAACACCCCAGCACTAGTGGCATGGGGGCGGAAGCCGACGACTCGCCATCTCTCAATTTTTTGATAAACGGCCGCACAGAAAATAATATTTTAAATTCAACAAGCATTGCTTAGCGCATATGAACAAGTTTTCAGCGCACAGGATAAACACGAGTGAGTTCATTCAAAAATTACATCCTTGGTACATTCATCCGCCACAAGGCGGGCACCCGCAAGAACATCCTTATAGTAGTTCTCGGGCTTGCGATGCTCCTTCCCCGGCGGCGGCCCATCCCTCACAAGCTTCTCACCGTCTAGCTTACCCCAGTGCACCTTTGCACGGGCAAGGGCCCTACGGGCACCTTCGATGCTGACGGAGCGCTTGATGACATCGAGCCTTGGACAGGCCTGCACCAGCCGCCGCACCAGCCCGAAGTAGCTCCCAGGCAGGGCCACAACCAAACTATGAAGCCTTTCATGGCCTGTTCGGCCACCTTGTGGAGCTCGACCAGCTGTTTCAGCTGGTCTCTCAAGGGCACAGGGTGTCCGGCTTCAGCATACTGAGACCAGAACACCTTCTCCGTCGAGCTGCCCTCTTCAGCTCGGTAGAATGCGGCGGCGTCGGATATGATGCGGGGAAGATCTGCGAATGCCCTTGGAGAGCTCCGGATTCGGGTAAGTAACAAGTAGTTTACTTTTATATTTCTGCTTTGCATAAAGAATGCCTCACCCGCTGCTATCTTTTTCATATCCTCCAACTCTTGGAGGGCCTTTTGGGCTTCGGCCTTGGTGGACTTGGTAGTCTCAGAGGCCGCCGCGAGCTCGGACGCTTGCGTTTTTGACTCAAGCTCCAAACTCTCATGTTTTTTCATAAGAGCCTAAAGCTCTTGCCGCACCTCGCTGACCTGGGCCTCAAGTTTCTCTCGCTCGGTGCGCTCCACGGCCGCTTTCTTTTCGGCCTCGGACAACGCCTGCTTAAGGGTCGCCACCTTAGTCGTGGCCCCTACAATAAGCAGTACAATCCTGTTACTTTTTGCAATCACGTCTTTTTATAGGCATTTTTTCTGTAAGGTATTTCTTACCTTCTTTCTCGTCGAGCTGCCGCTTGGCAAGGCCGAGCTCTTGCTCGGTCTGCTCGAGGCCCTATTTTAGGGCACCCACCTCTGCAGTCAGTGCGGCAGTGCCTAGCAGCGAAGCCTGCATACGTATATTTGACTCTTTTTTGTTAGACTCCTGCGAAATTTAATAGATCCTCTATTCGGCTTTTCTTTCCGAACGCCAAAGAGAGCATCAGGGGCTACTGTCTATGCGGTTATATTCTTACATATTTTTTTTACTTACCTCGAAGCCTATTAGAAGGCTAGCGCAAGCTTCGTTCAGTCCGCTCTTGGCAGACTGAACCTTCCGGATCACCGTACTCACAATAGTACGGTGCTCCTCGTCGATGGAGGCGCCATCAAGCACCTCCAGCAGACTGTCCAGCACCTCCGGTTGGTCGGAGGCCGCCGGCTCAGAAGGCTTGCTCCTTGTGATAGGAGTTCGCCTGCCGCGGTCCGGAACCGTTGAAGATTCCGGCGCGGTGTCCGGCTCAAAGCCGGACTTGGGGCCCTAGGGGGTTTTGTCCCCTTTACTCCTGGAGTCTGGGAGGTCGCCTTGCGGCTCCTCGGGAATCACCTCCTCTTGCCCTGGAGCTCGTTGCGACGCCACTCCGGCATTGTCCGCAGTGCGGGGGGAGACAGCGGGTGTGGCGACCGGTTTTCCAGACATTAAATTCCAGAAAATGGTCGTCCAGCTCATCAGCCCCAGGATTACTGTTAGCTGATGAGGCACCAACTTGTTACAGAAATTCCAAGCAAAGGTACAAAATATGTAGTACAAGACCATTGTGGCCTATGAGTACAACAAATGGTTTCTAGTGGAAGAGGGCGGAAGCGGTTTGTGGATCTCCACGACTATGGGACTCCATTTCCCACGGGAACAGCTGACCAGGCTAACTCCTATCTTCACGAGGCTGCTATCACCGTTGCTCAGGTTCCGAGGCGGTCGTCGCAACGCTCCTCCCCAAGCAATAAATCTGGCCAAGACAATAGCCAGGGACAAGCCAGTGAGTACTTTGAATGTACTCGCAAACATTAAGAACACAGGTATAATACAACCGTTGATGCTCATGCTTTGCAATATCCTTATACTCACTTAGTTAGTCATAAATAAATATCTTGATGCATGTAAACAGGTTATTCATATGCAACCGGAAATTTATGCAATGGCCACATAGAGGTAATAAATACTGGGTGCCAAGCGAGTGTCTGAAAGACTCCTCGAGCGGAAAATGCGGAATAATAGATACTGGTGCCAAACGAGTGTCTGAACGACTCCTCGAGCGGAAAATGCGGAATAATAGATGCTGGTGCCAAACGAGTGTCTGAAAGACTCCTCGAGCGGAAAATGCAGAATAATAGATGCTGGTGCCAAACGAGTGTCTGAAGGACTCCTCGAGCGGAGAATGCGGAATAATAATACTGGTGCCAAACGAGTGTCTGAAAGACTCCTTGAGCGGAAAATGCGGAATAATAATACCATAGTCGGGCGTCTGAGCGACACCACAGAAAGGGCTTTAAAAGAAATGCCACAGCCGGGCGTCTGAGCGACACCATAGAAAGGGCTTTAAAAGAAATGCCACAGCCGGGCGTCTGAGCGACACCACAGAAAGGGCTTTAAAAGAAATGCCACAGCCGGGCGTCTGAGCGACACCACAGAAAGGGCTTTAAAAGAAATGCCACAGCCGGGCGTCTGAGCGACACCACAGAAAGGGCTTTAAAATAAAATAATCATAGAGAAATATACCGAAGGTAGAACCATTCCAGAGATATTCGATGATAACAATAATATCACGGGTCAGTCAACAATAGTAATAATCATAATCATCACAAGTCACAAG
The DNA here is from genome assembly GCA_032464435.1 of Aegilops umbellulata. NCBI lineage: Eukaryota > Viridiplantae > Streptophyta > Magnoliopsida > Poales > Poaceae > Aegilops > Aegilops umbellulata. The sequence goes on from CP136057.1 coordinate 413,194,575, forward strand.
TAGTAATTCCCGTTCTGGTTTAACCGTTTCACCCCCGAAGACCGACACTAAGACCGACGCTTGACCCATCCCAGACTGTAGTCCTTAACCAAGGACACGGCTATTCAAATAGGTTTAATCTCTGTAGAGGGTGTAATCTTTACCCACGAGTAATGGATTCCTTTTGTCCATCGGGACTAATTCCGCCTACGGTCTTTTAGTTGAAAACACACCTGACTTGCACACACCAGCTTAACTCATCGGTGTCTGGAATCACCCACAACACTTGTCAAGCAAAACTCTAAGTGGGGAGGCTACAACCTCGCGTAGCATGGGATCAAATTTATATCGCGCGCTCTAAGGGGTGGCCTCCCCTCTCGGTCCCAACCGGAAACACCCATGCCCCCTAACCAGGTGGCATGCCTACCGGCTACAACCGATATCTTCCACCATGGCCTCTCTGTACGGTGTGTGCTGGAAAGGGGTTGACAACTTACTGAACCGTACCCTACCTGCGACAGGGACAAGTGGTAGTACCAGGCAAGTATGGGGGTTACTGGAACAAGACTCGACCTGCGGTCGACTCAGGAGGTTCATAAGTTCCTGCATGACATGTATGTCAAATGTAATACAATCGAAGAAATCTCCACTCAATGTACCTTACCATGCCATACCGGACATAACCGTCCCGACGAGGACCGGTAACAAGCTCACGCGTACCCAAGGCCGAGGCTTTCCCGGATTCCTTTCCGGTATGCATGCAAGGCACATGAGGATGATTACCATCACAATCATTATCATTTCCAATAGCAAGGAAATCGTTGATATGCTTCCATGCAAATGATCATGTCACATGAAATATCAATTCCACCGAAATGAGGTGGTGTTATAAATGTCTCAACCAACACATCAAAAATATTATGCCAGGGTTCAAGATGCTTGCCTTTAAGTTGTGGAGGGGTGAGGTGCTCTCCAAAACTTTTGAAAGTTTCTTCCCTCTCTCCAAAATCCTATTTTAAAAATATTTGAATTAACACACATTTCAAAACAGTACAAAAAGTGGTTTTGGAAAAATTTCAAATAAATCTTAAAATAAACTAGATCAAATTTGAGGAAGGTAGGAAAAAGAATCAACTCATTTGGAGTTGTATTTCAAATAAAACAGAAAAGGAAAAACGTTTCAGAGGGGAAATACGCTTTCGGAGCGGGGAGACGTACTGGGGGGATTACGCCTTCACTTAAACACATGGACGGCGCGGTGTGTCACTGATAGTGGGTCCAGGGGCCCACTAGTCAGGTTTGACTAGTCTTCTCTCTCTCTTTCCTCTGTCCCGAGCGGAGGCGGAGCTCCGGCGATCGTCGCCGGCGACTGGCGGCTCCTCGCGGGGCTCCGAGGGTGGTGATGGATCCGCTACTCCGTGCGGTCCTCCCGGTGGTCGCCTGGCAGGTGGGGGCAGAGGGAGCTGCCGGCGGCGAGCTTATCGGCGGAGGTGGCCTCGGGAGCAAAGTGCTTTTGGGGCTGCGGTGGCTCCCGATCAAAATTGAGCAGGGGGAAAGGTTCACGGGAGGATGAGGAGGCTTCTGGTGGAGAGAGTGGAGAGGGGGAGGTCCTGGTGGCGCCGGAACGGCAGGGGCAGTGGCGGTGGCCGGAGCTGCTGGAGACGGGGAAGAAAACCTCCCTGGGTCGAATGCGGGTTAGGGAAACGCCATAGGGGTGGCCTGAGGTTGCCTGCGTGCGGGAACGGGCTCGGGGTCTCCTTAAATAGGCGTGGCAAGGCGGTTCCGCGGCGGCCGTGGATAAGCTCTCCGGCGACCGCCATTCTGTAGCTAGGGGCGTCGTGGCGGCGACGAGCGCTAGGCGACACCCTTGTGGATGAGCTTGCGCTGTTCCAGGGGCCAGGTGGCGAGCCGGGGTGGCTTGGGCGGCGCTGCATGGAGCAGAAGCTGTCGGCCGACGCCGGCGTGCCGCCAAAATTGCTCTGGTGGTGGCGCTGTAGGGCGCCAGGGGTGGCTGGCGTGTAGTGGTGAGGCGGCGAGCGTGTGGCAGCTAGCTGCAGGTAGTCACGAGCTGGAACGGGTGCGGGTGAGACGCGGAGGCTCGGGTGCATGCGGCTGCAATTGGCGCGCTCTGGGCGCGTCCAGAGCATGCTCACCAGCTGCTCGGCGAAATGCCAGGGCATGCTAGGTGGCTCGGTTGGAGCTGGGGTTTAGCAGGTCTAGGTTTTGGCTTGCAAGGAGATCAGTGGACAAGCTGGTTTGGTCAGGGGATCTGGTTCACAGAGCAAACCAAAGATTCATGCCAAAACAGATCATGCCCATAAGGTGTTTTACACAATGCCAAGGGCACTTAGGCAAGTCTTGGAGTGGTCAAAAGCTCCAGATCAGTGTCTCCTTAGATGCGAGAGAGAGTGGTGAGGTTAGTTTGGCAAAAGGAGAAACTTGTTAGTGCAAGTTTTGCAGAATTACAATTCTGGACAGGAAATAAATGGCATCATTTCATGAACCAAAATTGCCCCAAAGGGTGCATGCTCCTGGACTTAGGGGTTTGGTAGGGAGGACTATGAGCATGAGAAAACACAAGGTCACTGGAGCAAGAAATAATAGGGGTGCAGTAGAAAACACCAGTCTGGTCCAGAATGAAGATGATGCTGATTCACTCAAAAATTGCAAATAACATCACTGGGTTTTTGCATAAAATTGAATCATATGATATTACTAACATCCCATAATTTTGGTGGAGGCTAGAAGAAAACTTTTAAATGGGTTGTAGTGCAAAATTGTCCACTGGAGGAGAGAAGAAAAAAGGGTGTAGAGCTCAAAATATTTCATGAAATAAAGATGTTTTTGCATAAAAGTTATTAAATAACATCACATGACATCTCCAACTTTTGGTGGGAATTTTAAGTGAATTTATCAAATGGTTGTAGTTCAAATATGGCCATTTAACCTTGAAAAACCATTTTCAAGAAAGTGAAGATCAAGCAAATTAATTGTGTAATTAGTTGCACTGATAAAAGTAAAGTTTTTCTTGAGAGGTTAAACAAGTCCAATAACATATTTGAAAAGTTCACACTTAGGGGAAAAACTCCTTAATGACAAGGTTAAAGATCAAAAGGGAGCTCAGAAAATAAAGGTTTTAAGTCTTGGCAAAAATTTTAATTAATAAAACAAGGCCAAAAATTTCGGGGTGTCACAGAACTACCCCCCTTAAGAAAAATCTCGTCCTCGAGATTTGTTAAAAGTTGTATAAGAAAAAAAATTGCATGCAATGAAAATGTGGCTACAGTAAGAGGGCAATAAGTGATGAAAACCATAGTGTGAAATACTGGTGTTGCATGGAAAAATCTACGGTCTGAGACAAAAACGTGAGATTCTATGTTGGGTATAAATTTAGAATAAAGTCTAAATTTAAATATATGCTGGTCGTACCCGGGAGCACTGTGCTCTCTCTGGCCGACAGGTGGACCCGGGGCCCACAGTCAGCCTCTTCTTCTCCCTCTAGCTCTTCTCCTTCCTCTCTCCTGCGCGCTTTCTCCACCGGCGACGCCTAGCGCGTAGGGCATCTAGGCCGTACCGCGGTAGTGCGCGGCGTGCTAGTTGCCGGAGCAGCGTGCACTCACCTCGTGGGCCAGCGCGCTGTCGGCACTGCTCGCGGATTCGTCTCCGAACACCGGCGATCGGGCGACGAGCGGCGTTGGTGGACTTCGCCTACCGTGCACCGAGCTCGAGCTATAAAACGACCGAGGTGTTTCTCTCTTCTCCTCACCTCTGGCCGTGCTTCTCCCCCTACTTCCTCCTCCATTACTGCTTACAGAAGCTCGGGCGAGGCTCTAATGGCGGAGGCGATGCCGGACTGGTATGCTATCTTGATATGCGGAGGGTTGGCGACACTGCTTGGGCTCTCCGTGCTCCTGTGTGCGATGATCCTCGATGATCGTCGCGATGCTGCTGCTCGGGTGTTGGCTCTCCACGGCGGTGGCGATCACGAGGAGTAGGTGGGATGCCGGGTGCTAACAGTGGTTAGGAGAGGGGTTAGCTAGCTGCAACACTGTTGCAAAGTTTTGTAAATGGTGTACGTGTGTGTGTCCGAGTGTTTGTGGTTGTGGGTCAGCTGTTGTCGTTGCTTGCGTGAAATCCACGTCATGAGAAAGTGCCGAAGTATCAACTCATAAAAAGATGTCTCACTCTAGGATTATTCGCGGAAGAAAACAGTAATGCAACAGAATCACTCATATTAATCGAAATTAACAAAATATCACACTTAAAGCACACACTAAGCTCCACGCACAAGTTACAACACGCAAATAAAGGTTGCAATAAATAACGTAGCAGCGACGTCTATAATGCAAGCGGTAACTGGATGGGGTCCCAAGAAAATGTTTCTGGTACAGAGACACATTCTTCCTCTATCGGAGAAAGCGGATTGACTAGTCGATGCACGTGTCTCTCCTGGTCGGGCCTCACTGATCTGCCGATGGCGATCTGAGGATTTAAGTCTATCGATGTTAGCAGTTGCCGCATTTTATGATTATGAAATTTGGCAAATGGATGTCAAAACTGCATTCCTGAATGGATTTCTGGAAGAAGAGTTGTATATGATGCAACCAGAAGGTTTTGTCGATCCAAAGGGAGCTAACAAAGTGTGCAAGCTCCAGCGATCCATTTATGGACTGGTGCAAGCCTCTCGGAGTTGGAATAAACGCTTTGATAGTGTGATCAAAGCATTTGGTTTTATACAGACTTTCGGAGAAGCCTGTATTTACAAGAAAGTGAGTGGGAGCTCTGTAGCATTTCTGATATTATATGTGGATGACATATTGCTGATCGGAAATAATATAGAATTTCTAGATAGCATAAAGGGATACTTGAATAAGAGTTTTTCAATGAAAGACCTCGGTGAAGCTGCTTACATATTGGGCATTAAGATCTATAGAGATAGATCAAGACGCTTAATAGGACTTTCACAAAGCACATACCTTGACAAAGTTTTGAAAAAGTTCAGAATGGATCAGGCAAAGAAAGGGTTCTTGCCTGTGGCACAAGGTGTGAAGTTGAGTAAGACTCAATGCCCGACCACCGCAGAAGATAGAGAGAAAATGAAAAATGTTCCCTATGCTTCAGCCATAGGCTCTATCATGTATGCAATGCTGTGTACCAGACCTGATGTGTGCCTTGCTATAAGTTTAGCAGGCAGGTACCAAAGTAATCCAGGAGTGGATCACTGGACAGCGGTCAAGAACATCCTTAAGTACTTGAGAAGGACTAAGGATATGTTTCTCATTTATGGAGGTGACAAAGAGCTCGTCGTAAACGGTTACGTCGATGCAAGCTTTGACACTGATCCGGACGATTCCAAATCGCAAACCGGATACGTATTTACATTAAACGGTGGAGCTGTCAGTTGGTGCAGTTCTAAACAAAGCGTCGTGGCGGGATCTACATGTGAAGCTGAGTACATAGCCGCTTCGGAAGCAGCTAACGAAGGAGTCTGGATGAAGGAGTTCATATCCGATCTAGGTGTTGTGCCTAGCATATCGGGTCCAATGAAAATCTTTTGTGACAATACTGGTGCAATTGCCTTGGCAAAGGAATCCAGATTTCACAAAAGAACCAAACACATGAAGAGACGCTTCAACTCCATCCGGGATTTGGTCCAGGTGGGAGACATAGAGATATGCAAGATACATACGGATCTGAATGTTGCAGACCCGTTGACTAAACCTCTTCCACGAGCAAAACATGATCAGCACCAAAACTCCATGGGTGTTAGAATCATTACTTTGTAATCTAGATTATTGACTCTAGTGCAAGTGGGAGACTGAAGGAAATATGCCCTAGAGGCAATAATAAAGTTGTTATTTATTTCCTTATATCATGATAAATGTTTATTATTCATGCTAGAATTGTATTAACTGGAAACATAATACATGTGTGAATACATAGACAAACAGAGTGTCACTAGTATGCCTCTACTTGACTAGCTCATTAATCAAAGATGGTTATGTTTTCTAGCCATGAACAAAGAGTTGTTATTTGATTAACGAGGTCACATCATTAGTTGAATGATCTGATTGACATGACCCATTCCATTAGCATAGCACCCGATCGTTTAGTATGTTGCTATTGCTTTTATCCATGACTTATACATGTTCCTTTAACTATGAGAATATGCAACTCCCATTTACCGTAGGGACACTTTGTGTGCTACCAAACGTCACAACGTAACTGGGTGATTATAAAGGTGCTCTACAAGTGTCTCCGAAGGTACATGTTGAGTTGGCATATTTCGAGATTAGGATTTGTCACTCCGATTGTCAGAGAGGTATCTCAGGGCCTTCTCGGTAATGCACATCACATAAAGCCTTGCAAGCATTGCAACCAATGAGTTAGTTGCGAGATGATGTATTACGGAACGAGAAAAGAGACTTGCCGGTAACGAGATTGAACTAGGTATTGGATACCGACGATCGAATCTCGGGCAAGTAACATACCGATGACAAAGGGAACAACGTATGTTGTTATGCGGTCTGACCGATAAAGATCTTCGTAGAATATGTAGGAGCCAATATGGGCATCCAGGTCCCGCTATTGGTTATTGACCAGAGACGTGTCTTGGTCATGTCTACATTGTTCTCGAACCGTAGGGTCCGCACGCTTAACGTTACGATGACAGTTATTATGAGTTTATGCATTTTGATGTACCGAAGGAGTTCGGAGTCCCGGATGTGATCACGGACGTGACGAGGAGTCTCGAAATGGTCGAGACATAAAGAATTATATATTGGAAGCTTATGTTTGGACATCGGATGCATTCCAGGTGAAATCAGGATTTTACCGGAATACCGGGAGGGTTACCGGAACCCCCCGGGAGCATAATGGGCCAACATGGGCCTTGGAGGAGAAGTGAGAGGGCAGCCCTAGGGGCTGCGCGCCTCCCCCCCTTCCCCTAGTCCTATTAGGACTAGGAGAGGTGGGCGCCCCCTCTCTCTCTCTCTCTCCCCCTTGGAGCAATCCTAGTCCAACTAGGATTGGGGGGGGGGGAATCCTACTCCCAGAGGGAGTAGGACTCTCCTGGCGCACCAAACCTGGACGGCCAGCCCCTCCCCCTTGGATCCTTTATATACGGGGGCAGGGGGCACCCCAAAGACACACAAGTTGATCTACGGATCGTTCCTTAGCCGTGTGCGGTGCCCCCTTCCACCAAATTCCACCTCGATTATATCGTTGCAGTGCTTAGGCGAAGCCCTGCGCCGGTAACACATCAAGATCATCACCACGCCGTCGTGCTGACGGAACTCTTCCTCGACGCTTTGCTGGATCGGAGCCCGGGGATCGTCATCGAGCTGAACGTGTGCCAAGAACTCGGAGGTGCCGGAGTAACGGTGCTGTGATCGGTTGGATCGCGAGGAGAACGTACGACTACTTCCTCTACGTACAACTACTTCCTCTACGTTGTGTCAATGCTTCCGCTTCGGTCTACGAGGGTACGTAGACAAACACTCTCCCCTCTCGTTGCTATGCATCACCATGATCTTGCGTGTGCGTAGGAATTTTTTTGAAATTACTACGTTCCCCAACAGTGGCATCCGAGCCTAGTTTTTATGGTTTGATGTTATATGCACGAGTAGAACACAAGTGAGTTGTGGGCGATACAAGTCATACTGCCTACCAGCATGTCATACTTTGGTTCAGCGGTATTGTTGGACGAGACGATCCGGACCAACCTTACGCGTACGCTTACGCGAGACCGGTTCCCTCGACGTGATTTGCACATAGATGGCTTGCGGAAGACTGTCTCTCCAACTTTAGTTGAACCGAGTGTGGCTACGCCCGGTCCTTGAGAAGGTTAAAACGGAGTCTATTTGACAAACTATCGTTGTGGTTTTGATGCGTAGGTAAGATGAGTTCTTGCTTAAAGCCCGTAGCAGCCACGTAAAACTTGCAACAACAAAGTAGAGGACGTCTAACTTGTTTTTGCAGGGCATGTTGTGATGTGATATGGTCAAGACGTGATGCTAAATTTTATTGTATGAGATGATCATGTTTTGTAACCGAGTTATCGGCAACTGGCAGGAGCCATATGGTTGTCGCTTTATTGTATGCAATGCAATCGCGATGTAATGCTTTACTTTATTGCTAAACGGTAGTGATAGTCGTAGAAGCATAAGATTAGCGAGACGACAACGATGCTGCGATGAAGATCAAGGTGTCGCGCCGGTGACGATGGTGATCATGACGGTGCTTCGAAGATGGAGATCACAAGCACAAGATGATGATGGCCATATCATATCACTTATATTGATTGCATGTGATGTTTATCCTTTTTATGCATCTTATCTTGCTTTGATTGACGGTAGCATTATAAGATGATCTCTCACTAAATTATCAAGAAGTGTTCTCCCTGAGTATGCACCGTTGCGAAAGTTCTTCGTGCTGAGACACCACGTGATGATCGGGTGTGATAGGCTCTACGTTCAAATACAACGGGTGCAAAACAGTTGCACACGCGGAATACTCAGGTTTAACTTGACGAGCCTAGCATATACAGATATGGCCTCGGAACACAGAGACCGAAAGGTCGAGCGTGAATCATATAGTAGATATGATCAACATAAATGATGTTCACCATTGAAACTACTCCATCTCACGTGATGATCGGACATGGTTTAGTTGATTTGGATCACGTGATCACTTAGAGGATTAGAGAGATGTCTATCTAAGTGGGAGTTCTTAAGTAATATGATTAATTGAACTTTAATTTATCATGAACTTAGTACCTGATAGTATCTTGCTTGTCTATGTTGTGTAGATAGATGGCTCGTGCTGTTGTTCCGTTGAATTTTAATGCGTTCCTTGAGAAAGCAAAGTTGAAAGATGATGGTAGCAATTACACGGACTGGGTCCGTAACTTGAGGATTATCCTCATTGCTGCACAGAAGAATTACGTCCTGGAAGCACCGCTGGGTGCCAGGCCTGGTGCAAGAGCTACGCCAGATGTTTTGAACGTCTGGCAAAGCAAAGCTGATGACTACTCTATAGTTCAGTGTGCCATGCTTTACGGCTTAGAACCGGGACTTCAACGACGTTTTGAACACCATGGAGCATATGAGATGTTCCAGGAGTTGAAGTTAATATTTCAAGCAAATGCCCGGATTGAGAGATATGAAGTCTCCAATAAGTTCTATAGCTGTAAAATGGAGGAGAATGGTTCTGTCAGTGAGCATATACTCAGAATGTCTGGGTATAACAATCACTTGATTCAACTGGGAGTTAATCTTCCGGATGATTGCGTCATTGACAGAATTCTCCAATCACTGCCACCAAGCTACAAGAGCTTCGTGATGAACTATAATATGCAAGGGATGACCAAAACTATGCCCGAGCTCTTCGCGATGCTAAAAGCCGCGGAGGTAGAAATCAAAAAGGAGCATCAAGTGTTGATGGTTAACAAAACCACTAGTTTCAAGAAAAAGGGCAAAGGGAAGAAAAAGGGGAACTTCAAAAAGAACAGCAAGCAAGTTGCTACTCAAGAGAAGAAACCCAAGTCTGGACCTAAGCCTGAAACTGAGTGCTTCTATTGCAAGCAGACTGGTCACTGGAAGCGGAACTGCCCCAAGTATTTGGCGGATAAGAAGGATGGCAAGGTTAACAAAGGTATATATGATATACATGTTATTGATGTGTACCTTACTAATTCTCGCAGTAGCGCCTGGGTATTTGATACTGGTTCTGTTGCTAATATTTGCAACTCAAAACAGGGGCTACGGATTAAGCGAAGATTGGCTAAAGACGAGGTGACGATGCGCGTGGGAAATGGTTCCAAAGTCGATGTGATCGCGGTCGGCACGCTACCTCTACATCTACCTTCGGGATTAATATTAGATCTAAATAATTGTTATTTAGTACCAGCGTTGAGCATGAACATTATATCTGGATCTTGTTTGATGCGAGACGGTTATTCATTTAAATCAGAGAATAATGGTTGTTCTATTTATATGAGTAATATCTTTTATGGTCACGCGCCATTAAAGAGTGGTTTGTTCTTACTTAATCTCGATAGTAGTAATACACATATTCATAATGTTGAAGCCAAAAGATGCAGAGTTGATAATGATAGTGCAACTTATTTGTGGCACTGCCGTTTAGGTCATATCGGTGTAAAGCGCATGAAGAAACTCCATACTGATGGACTTTTGGAGTCACTTGATTATGAATCACTTGGCACTTGCGAACCGTGCCTTATGGGCAAGATGACTAAAACGCCGTTCTCCGGTACTGTGGAGAGAGCAACAGATTTATTGGAAATCATACATACTGATGTATGTGGTCCAATGAATGTTGAGGCTCGTGGCGGATATCGTTATTTTCTCACCTTCACTGATGATTTAAGCAGATATGGGTATATCTACTTAATGAAACACAAGTCTGAAACATTTGAAAAGTTTAAAGAATTTCAGAGTGAAGTGGAAAATCATCGTAACAAGAAAATAAAGTTTCTACGATCTGATCGTGGAGGAGAATATTTGAGTTACGAGTTTGGTCTACATTTGAAACAATGCGGAATAGTTTCGCAACTCACGCCACCCGGAACACCTCAACGTAATGGTGTGTCCGAACGTCGTAATCGTACTTTACTGGATATGGTGCGATCTATGATGTCTCTTACCGATTTACCGCTATCTTTTTGGGGTTATGCTCTAGAGACGGCCGCATTCACGTTAAATAGGGCACCATCAAAATCCGTTGAGACGACGCCTTATGAACTGTGGTTTGGCAAGAAACCAAAGTTGTCGTTTCTTAAAGTTTGGGGCTGCGATGCTTATGTGAAAAAGCTTCAACCTGATAAGCTCGAACCCAAATCGGAAAAATGTGTCTTCATAGGATACCCAAAGGAGACTATTGGGTATACCTTCTATCACAGATCCGAAGGCAAAATTTTTGTTGCTAAAGTCGGAAACTTTCTAGAGAAGGAGTTTCTCTCGAAAGAAGTGAGTGGGAGGAAAGTAGAACTTGATGAGATAACAGTATCTACTCCCTTATTGAGAAGTAGTACATCACAGAAATCTGTTTCTGTGACACCTACATCAAATAGGGAAGAAGCTAATGATAATGATCATGAAACTTCAGATCAAGTTTCTACTGAACTTCGTAGATCAACCAGAGTAAGATCCGCACCAGAGTGGTACGGTAATCCTATTTTGGAAGTCATGTTACTAGACCATGATGAACCTACGAACTATGAAGAAGCGATGGTGAGCCCAGATTCCGCAAAGTGGCTTGAGGCCATGAAATCTGAGATGGGATCCATGTATGATAATAAAGTATGGACTTTGGTTGACTTGCCCAATGATCGGCAAGCAATTGAGAATAAATGGATCTTTAAGAAGAAGACTGACGCTGATGGTAATGTTACTGTCTACAAAGCTCGACTTGTCGCAAAAGGTTTTCGACAAGTTCAAGGGATTGACTACGATGAGACTTTCTCACCCGTAGCGATGCTTAAGTCTGTCCGAATCATGTTAGCAGTTGCCGCATTTTATGATTATGAAATTTGGCAAATGGATGTCAAAACTGCATTCCTGAATGGATTTCTGGAAGAAGAGTTGTATATGATGCAACCAGAAGGTTTTGTCGATCCAAAGGGAGCTAACAAAGTGTGCAAGCTCCAGCGATCCATTTATGGACTGGTGCAAGCCTCTCGGAGTTGGAATAAACGCTTTGATAGTGTGATCAAAGCATTTGGTTTTATACAGACTTTCGGAGAAGCCTGTATTTACAAGAAAGTGAGTGGGAGCTCTGTAGCATTTCTGATATTATATGTGGATGACATATTGCTGATCGGAAATAATATAGAATTTCTGGATAGCATAAAGGGATACTCGAATAAGAGTTTTTCAATGAAAGACCTCGGTGAAGCTGCTTACATATTGGGCATTAAGATCTATAGAGATAGATCAAGACGCTTAATAGGACTTTCACAAAGCACATACCTTGACAAAGTTTTGAAAAAGTTCAGAATGGATCAGGCAAAGAAAGGGTTCTTGCCTGTGGCACAAGGTGTGAAGTTGAGTAAGACTCAATGCCCGACCACCGCAGAAGATAGAGAGAAAATGAAAAATGTTCCCTATGCTTCAGCCATAGGCTCTATCATGTATGCAATGCTGTGTACCAGACCTGATGTGTGCCTTGCTATAAGTTTAGCAGGCAGGTACCAAAGTAATCCAGGAGTGGATCACTGGACAGCGGTCAAGAACATCCTTAAGTACTTGAGAAGGACTAAGGATATGTTTCTCATTTATGGAGGTGACAAAGAGCTCGTCGTAAACGGTTACGTCGATGCAAGCTTTGACACTGATCCGGACGATTCCAAATCGCAAACCGGATACGTATTTACATTAAACGGTGGAGCTGTCAGTTGGTGCAGTTCTAAACAAAGCGTCGTGGCGGGATCTACATGTGAAGCTGAGTACATAGCCGCTTCGGAAGCAGCTAACGAAGGAGTCTGGATGAAGGAGTTCATATCCGATCTAGGTGTTGTGCCTAGCATATCGGGTCCAATGAAAATCTTTTGTGACAATACTGGTGCAATTGCCTTGGCAAAGGAATCCAGATTTCACAAAAGAACCAAACACATCAAGAGACGCTTCAACTCCATCCGGGATTTGGTCCAGGTGGGAGACATAGAGATATGCAAGATACATACGGATCTGAATGTTGCAGACCCGTTGACTAAACCTCTTCCACAAGCAAAACATGATCAGCACCAAAACTCCATGGGTGTTAGAATCATTACTTTGTAATCTAGATTATTGACTCTAGTGCAAGTGGGAGACTGAAGGAAATATGCCCTAGAGGCAATAATAAAGTTGTTATTTATTTCCTTATATCATGATAAATGTTTATTATTCATGCTAGAATTGTATTAACTGGAAACATAATACATGTGTGAATACATAGACAAACAGAGTGTCACTAGTATGCCTCTACTTGACTAGCTCATTAATCAAAGATGGTTATGTTTTCTAGCCATGAACAAAGAGTTGTTATTTGATTAACGAGGTCACATCATTAGTTGAATGATCTGATTGACATGACCCATTCCATTAGCATAGCACCCGATCGTTTAGTATGTTGCTATTGCTTTTATCCATGACTTATACATGTTCCTTTAACTATGAGAATATGCAACTCCCATTTACCGTAGGGACACTTTGTGTGCTACCAAACGTCACAACGTAACTGGGTGATTATAAAGGTGCTCTACAAGTGTCTCCGAAGGTACATGTTGAGTTGGCATATTTCGAGATTAGGATTTGTCACTCCGATTGTCAGAGAGGTATCTCAGGGCCTTCTCGGTAATGCACATCACATAAAGCCTTGCAAGCATTGCAACCAATGAGTTAGTTGCGAGATGATGTATTACGGAACGAGAAAAGAGACTTGCCGGTAACGAGATTGAACTAGGTATTGGATACCGACGATCGAATCTCGGGCAAGTAACATACCGATGACAAAGGGAACAACGTATGTTGTTATGCGGTCTGACCGATAAAGATCTTCGTAGAATATGTAGGAGCCAATATGGGCATCCAGGTCCCGCTATTGGTTATTGACCAGAGACGTGTCTTGGTCATGTCTACATTGTTCTCGAACCGTAGGGTCCGCACGCTTAACGTTACGATGACAGTTATTATGAGTTTATGCATTTTGATGTACCGAAGGAGTTCGGAGTCCCGGATGTGATCACGGACGTGACGAGGAGTCTCGAAATGGTCGAGACATAAAGAATTATATATTGGAAGCTTATGTTTGGACATCGGATGCATTCCAGGTGAAATCAGGATTTTACCGGAATACCGGGAGGGTTACCGGAACCCCCCGGGAGCATAATGGGCCAACATGGGCCTTGGAGGAGAAGTGAGAGGGCAGCCCTAGGGGCTGCGCGCCTCCCCCCTTCCCCTAGTCCTATTAGGACTAGGAGAGGTGGGCGCCCCCTCTCTCTCTCTCTCCCCCTTGGAGCAATCCTAGTCCAACTAGGATTGGGGGGGGGGGAATCCTACTCCCAGAGGGAGTAGGACTCTCCTGGCGCACCAAACCTGGCCGGCCAGCCCCTCCCCCTTGGATCCTTTATATACGGGGGCAGGGGGCACCCCAAAGACACACAAGTTGATCTACGGATCGTTCCTTAGCCGTGTGCGGTGCCCCCTTCCACCAAATTCCACCTCGATTATATCGTTGCAGTGCTTAGGCGAAGCCCTGCGCCAGTAACACATCAAGATCGTCACCACGCCGTCGTGCTGACGGAACTCTTCCTCGACGCTTTGCTGGATCGGAGCCCGGGGATCGTCATCGAGCTGAACGTGTGCCAAGAACTCGGAGGTGCCGGAGTAACGGTGCTGTGATCGGTTGGATCGCGAGGAGAACGTACGACTACTTCCTCTACGTACAACTACTTCCTCTACGTTGTGTCAACGCTTCCGCTTCGGTCTACGAGGGTACGTAGACAAACACTCTCCCCTCTCGTTGCTATGCATCACCATGATCTTGCGTGTGCGTAGGAAATTTTTTGAAATTACTACGTTCCCCAACACAAACTCTCTTGAGCGATGACATACTGGACAAGGTTGGCCAGGACGGGGTCTCTTTCGATTCGCACACCGGGAAACGATGTTACTCCTCCGGGCGCTGCACGGTTCGGGAAGTAATAATACCCACGTTCGCTGGCATAGGGTACCGCGAATCGAAGGCGGGCAAGCGCTTCGCAAGCCGCAGCTTCCACGGCCATCTGTGGGGTTCCCCACGAAGGAAACCTCTGTTGGGTCTTGGGCTGAGTTTACGGGAGGAATGTGTACTGCTGCCCAGTATATCGAGGTGGAAGAGGTGATTCTCGATTTGAACAGCTCGTACTGGGGTGGCTGGGTAGCGCCCATGGTACTGCAGGTAAAATCCCACAATATCTTATCAAAACTACCCGGGGTTGCATCTGGGGTTCTTAGGTAAATGTTGGGGTTTGGCATGGCGAGGAAATGGTTGTCGGGGCGGTGTACAAGGTGAGAGGTGCTGGGCAAGGTCACGCGGTGGCCCTTTTATAGCACCGGAGCTGGGTCATTTTTACCGTGGTGAAGGGTAGTGAAATTTCCAGCTCTGATCCGGAATTCGAAGTCAATGCCATAGATACACTTATTCCACCGAGGTGACATGCTACTGTGGGGGCTGTCGGGAAGGTTTTGGTAGCTGTGCCAGGGGTAGCAATCTCACACTGCGTACTGGGTGTTTAGCCAAGGTTATCATTAAAGCAGAGGCATGACAACAAGCAGCGTTTAAATACACGGCCACACGATTACAAAGCGAGGGTACACTGGGACTCGATATAGCTCGGGTTACTTAGTCTACCTCGTTTACATCCATGCGGGCGTGCCTTGTGGATGTCAAGGCTTCTCCACGGGTCTCGCCGTCGGAATTGACTGGAGTGGGTTGAGGGGCTGCAGGCTCGGGGTAGCGATGGTGGCCATCTCGGGGATTGCTGGCCACAACTTCGTTGGAGTGTGTTCCCAAAATGCGACGTAGCACTTCTGGGGTTATCGCAACACCTTGGCCGATGGCTGGGGTAGACCTCAGGGGCTCGATCGGTTGTCCAAACAGCACGACTGGGTTGTCGGCATTGGGCTCGTCCTCTTCTCTTGCCGGGGTTCGACGAACCAGCTCTCCACGAGCTGCGACAAGATCAATTGTGACCTGATCGCACAGTTCTTCTAGTGCACTTACATAGCGCACCAGGTGCAACAATGCAGGATCTGTCTCGTGATCTCCATTGGCAACTTGGGGTGGTCTACCATACCCTTCACGCCTGGGGTAGTAGTGGAACGAGCGACAGTCAACTTTTGGCGACAAGTGCCGGAGATGAACTATAGCTTCTCGAGCAGCTAGTTGGATGGCTTGTGGCTCAAAGGAAGTTGTCCTTCCGGTGAACCTGTAGGGGCGTTCGGGTGCGAGACCCCTACCGTAGATGTGTACAGTGCCCCAGAATTGACGGCTTTCACCGCTTACGGGCCCTTGGTACACAACATATTCTGGGGGTTCTTCTAATGCATAGGCACGACGGGTGAGGTTTGCGAGTATGGTCACAAAACCTCCAAGGTTGGCCGCTGTGGTCTCATGGTGCACAATAGGACCAGGCATTGTGGCTTGGGTTAGGATAGCGGCCGGGCTGTGCTGGGTTGAGACTAGCGTGCTCTTTTTATAGGAAAAACGAGGTCGGAGTCTTCCTTCGCACGCTTGCGAGAAAGGACTATTTAGGGGGCCGGTCACTGGCGCGTGATCGACGGCTAGGATGGTAGGTTGGGCACCGACTGCCAAAAGGTGTCGGGTCACTATGGGGCTATCTTGCAGGAGAAGCTTGGCTGTGGGTTTGGTCATGGCTCGGTGGTTTGGCATGCCTAAGTTTATTGACCTGGCTGGGATAGGATTAGCCAATGGTCAGCCTGGCTCTGATGCCAAGTCTGTGGCGACCGGTTTTCCAGACATTAAATTCCAGAAAATGGCCGTCGAGCTCATCAGCCCCAGGATTACTGTTAGCTGATGAGGCACCAACTTGTTACGGAAATTCCAAGCAAAGGTACAAAATATGTAGTACAAGACCATTGTGGCCTATGAGTACAACAAATGGTTTCTAGTGGAAGAGGGCGGAAGCGGTTTGTGGATCTCCACGACTATGGGACTCCATTTCCCACGGGAACAGCTGACCAGGCTAACTCCTATCTTCACGAGGCTGCTATCACCGTTGCTCAGGTTCCGAGGCGGTCGTCGCAACGCTCCTCCCCAAGCAATAAATCCGGCCAAGACAATAGCCAAGGACAAGCCAATTAGTACTTTGAATGTACTCGCAAACATTAAGAACACAGGTATAATACAACCGTTGATGCTCATGCTTTGCAATATCCTTATACTCACTTAGTTAGTCATAAATAAATATCTTGATGCATGTAAACAGGTTATTCATATGCAACCGGAAATTTATGCAATGGCCACATAGAGGTAATAAATACTGGGTGCCAAGCGAGTGTCTGAAAGACTCCTCGAGCGGAAAATGCGGAATAATAGATACTGGTGCCAAACGAGTGTCTGAACGACTCCTCGAGCGGAAAATGCGGAATAATAGATGTTGGTGCCAAACGAGTGTCTGAAAGACTCCTCGAGCGGAAAATGCAGAATAATAGATGCTGGTACCAAACGAGTGTCTGAAGGACTCCTCGAGCGGAGAATGCGGAATAATAATACTGGTGCCAAACGAGTGTCTGAAGGACTCCTCGACCAGAAAATGCGGAATAATAATACCACAGTCGGGCGTCTGAGCGACACCACAGAAAGGGCTTTAAAAGAAATGCCACAGCCGGGCGTCTGAGCGACACCACAGAAAGGGCTTTAAAAGAAATGCCACAGCCGGGCGTCTGAGCGACACCACAGAAAGGGCTTTAAAAGAAATGCCACAGCCGGGCGTCTGAGCGACACCACAGAAAGGGCTTTAAAAGAAATGCCACAACCGGGCGTCTGAGCGACACCACAGAAAGGGCTTTAAAATAAATGCCACAGCCGGGCGTCTGAGCGACACCACAGAAAGGGCTTTAAAAGAAATGCCACAGCCGGGCGTCTGAGCGACACCACAGAAAGGGCTTTAAAATAAAACTATCATAGTGAAATATACTGGAGGTAGAACCATTCCAGAGATATTCGATGATAACAATAATATCACGGGTCAGTCAACAATAGTAATAATCATAATCATCACAAGTCACAAGTAGTAATTCCCGTTCTGGTTTAACCGTTTCACCTCCGAAGACCGACACTAAGACCGACGCTTGACCCATCCCAGACTGTAGTCCTTAACCAAGGACACGGCTATTCGAATAGGTTTAATCTCTGCAGAGGGTGTACTCTTTACCCACGAGTAACGGATTCCTTTTGTCCATCGGGACTAATTCCGCCTACGGTCTTTTAGTTGAAAACACACCTGACTTGCACACACCAGCTTAACTCATCGGTGTCTGGAATCACCCACGACACTTGTCAAGCAAAACTCTAAGTGGGGAGGCTACAACCTCGCGTAGCATGGGATCAAATTTATATCGCGCGCTCTAAGGGGTGGCCTCCCCTCTTGGTCCCAACCGGAAACACCCATGCCCCCTGACCAGGTGGCATGCCTACCGGCTATAACCGATATCTTCCACCATGGCCTCTCTGTACGGTGTGTGCTGGAAAGGGGTTGACAACTTACTGAACCGTACCCTACTTGCGGCAGGGACGAGTGGTAGTACGAGGCAAGTATGGGGGTTACTGGAACAAGACTCGACCTGCGGTCAACTCAGGAGGTTCATAAGTTCCTGCATGACATGTATGTCAAATGTAATACAATTGAAGAAATCTCCACTCAATGTACCTTACCATGCCATACCGGACATAACCGTCCCGACGAGGACCGGCAACAAGCTCACGCCTACCCAAGGCCGAGGCTTTCCCGGATTCCTTTCCGGTATGCATTCAAGGCACATGAGGATGATTACCATCACAATCATTATCATTTCCAATAGCAAGGAAATCGTTGATATGCTTCCATGCAAATGATCATGTCACATGAAATATCAATTCCACCGAAATGAGGTGGTGTTATAAATGTATCAACCAACACATCAAAACTATTATGCCAGGGTTCAAGATGCTTGCCTTTAAGTTGTGGAGGGGTGAGGTGCTCTCCAAAACTTTTGAAAGTTTCTTCCCTCTCTCCAAAATCCTATTTAAAAAATATTTGAATTAACACACATTTCAAAACAGTACAAAAAGTGGTTTTGGAAAATTTTCAAATAAATATTAAAATAAACTAGATCAAATTTGAGGAAGGTAGGAAAAAGAACCAACTCATTTGGATTTGGATTTTAAAAGTTATAGGCAGTCAAAGTTGTGGTCAAAACTGATTTAAATAAAACAGAAAAGGAAAAACGTTTCAGAGGGGAAATACGCTTTTGGAGCGGGGAGACGTACTGGGGGATTACGCCTTCACTTAAACACATGGACGGCGTGGTGTGTCACTGACAGTGGGTCCAGGGGGCCCACTAGTCAGGTTTGACTAGTCTTCTCTCTCTCTCTTTCCTCTGTCCCGAGCGGAGGCGGAGCTCCAGCGATCGTCGCCGGCGACTGGCGGCTCCTCGCGGGGCTCTGAGGGTGGGGATGGATCCGCTACTCCGGGGCGGTCCTCCCGGTGGTCGCCTGACAGGTGGGGGCGGAGGGAGCTGCCGGCGGCGAGCTTCTCGGCGGAGGTGGCCTCGGGAGCAAAGTGCTTTTGGCGTTGCGGTGGCTCCCGATCAAAATTGAGCAGGGGGAAAGGTTCACGGGAGGATGAGGATGCTTCTGGTGGAGAGAGTGGAGAGCGGGAGGTCCTGGTGGCGCCGGAACGGCTGGGGCAGTGGCGGTGGCCGGAGCTGCCGGAGACGGGGAAGAAAAACTCCCTAGGTCGAATGCGGGTTAGGGAAACGCCATAGGGGTGGCCTGAGGTTGCCT
This sequence comes from Aegilops umbellulata, assembly GCA_032464435.1. NCBI lineage: Eukaryota > Viridiplantae > Streptophyta > Magnoliopsida > Poales > Poaceae > Aegilops > Aegilops umbellulata. The sequence goes on from CP136057.1 coordinate 413,214,102, forward strand.
GCGTGCGGGAACGGGCTCAGGGTCTCCTTAAATAGGCGTGGCAAGGCGGTTCCGCGGCGGCCGTGGATAAGCTCTCCGGCGACCGCCATTCTGTAGCTAGGGGCGTCGTGGCGGCGACGAGCGCTAGGCGACACCCTTGTGGATGAGCTTGCGCTGTTCCAGGGGCCAGGTGGCAAGCCAGGGTGGCTTGGGCGGCGCTGCACGGAGCAGAAGCTGTCGGCCGACGCCGGCGTGCCGCCAAAATTGCTCTGGTGGTGGCGCTGTAGGGCGCCATGGGTGGCTGGCGTGTAGTGGTGAGGCGGTGAGCATGTGGCAGCTAGCTGCAGGTAGTCACGAGATGGAACGGGTGCGGGTGAGACGCGGCGGCTCGGGTGCACGCGGCTGCAATTGGCGCGCTCTGGGCGCGTCCAGAGCACGCTCACCAGCTGCTCGGCGAAATGCCAGGGCATGCTAGGTGGCTCGGTTGGAGCTAGGGTTTAGCAGGTCTAGGTTTTGGCTTGCAAGGAGATCAGTGGACAAGCTGGTTTGGTCAGGGGATCTGGTTCACAGAGCAAACCAAAGATTCATGCCAAAACAGATCATGCCCATAAGGTGTTTGACACAATGCCAAGGGCACTTAGGCAAGTCTTGGAGTGGTCAAAAGCTCCAGATCAGTGTCTCCTTAGATGCAAGAGAGAGTGGTGAGGTTAGTTTGGCAAAAGGAGAAACTTGTTAGTGCAAGTTTTGCAGAATTACAATTCTGGACAGGAAATAAATGGCATCATTTCATGAACCAAAATTGCCCCAAAGGGTGCATGCTCCTGGACTTAGGGGTTTGGTAGGGAGGACTATGAGCATGAGAAAACACAAGGTCACTGGAGCAAGAAATAATAGGGGTGCAGTAGAAAACACCAGTCTGGTCCAGAATGAAGATGATGCTGATTCACTCAAAAATTGCAAATAACATCACTGGGTTTTTGCATAAAGTTGAATCATATGATATTACTAACATCCCATAATTTTGGTGGAGGCTAGAAGAAAATTTTTAAATGGGTTGTAGTGCAAAATTGTCCACAGGAGCAGAGAAGAAAAAATGGTATAGAGCTCAAAATATTTCATGAAATAAAGATGTTTTTGCATAAAAGTTATTAAATAACATCACATGACATCTCCAACTTTTGGTGGGAATTTTAAGTGAATTTATCAAATGGTTGTAGTTCAAATATGGCCATTTAACCTTGAAAAACCATTTTCAAGAAAGTGAAGATCAAGCAAATTAATTGTGTAATTAGTTGCACTGATAAAAGTAAAGTTTTTCTTGAGAGGTTAAACAAGTCCAATAACATATTTGAAAAGTTCACACTTAGGGGAAAACTCCTTAATGACAAGGTTAAAGATCAAAAGGGAGCTCCGAAAATAAAGGTTTTAAGTCTTGGCAAAAATTTTAATTAATAAAACAAGGCCAAAAATTTCGGGGTGTCACAGCGGGCGGAACTGAGTTCACGTCCGACGAATCCAGGGAGCTGCTCGACGACTCGTCGAGTTCGGCCCGGGGCGGGCTGCACAATTATGTTCGGCATTAGGGAAAGCTGAGCGACAAAGGAATATCATGAGTTACTCTGGTATCCAAATACTTACAATTTCGCCGGACGTTTGGCCCTGTCCGGCCACTCCTCATCGTCCTCGTCGGCGTTGGGGGAGTAGTCCGGTGGAGGGGTCTTCCTCTTCTTGGACCCTTCAGCCTCCCCCGTTGGGGCGGCCTTCCTTTTCTTTCCTCCCCCTACTGGAGGGGGAGAGGTTTTTCTTCCTCCTCCTCGTTTTCACGAGAGGAGAGCGTCTCCGACTCGTCAGATGACGAGTCCGACACCACCACGTTACGGGCACTCTTTCGAGTCCCTGTGGCCTTCTTCTTCTTGGCCTTCTTCTCCGGCACCACATAAGGCGTCCGAGCTAGCAGCTTCACTAGGAGAGCAGGGGCTGGGTCTTCGGGCAAGGGAGACGGACAGTTAATCAGTCCGGATATCACCTGCCAAGCCTGTCAAAGGTCGGGGAGTTTAGATCCCGCATGGAGTCAAACTATGAAAAAACTTAAACATCCTGTGAAAGGTGAAAATAGCTTGCCTCGTTAGCGTGACGCTGCGAGTTGTATCCGCGGTCCTCGGAGGCGGATGTGGGAGCCTCCGTGCCTTTGGTTAGCACCTTCCAAATGTCTTCATACGTCGTGTCTAAGAGCCTGTTGAGGGTTTGGTGTTGCGCCGGGTTGAACTCCCACAGAGTAAAGTCCCGTTGTTGACACGGGAGGATCCGGCGGACGAGCGTAACCTGGACCACATTGACAAACTTGATCGGCTTGTTCACCAGGGACTGGATGCATGTTTGCAGTCCGGTCACCTCTTTTTCGTCACCCCACGATAGGCCCGTCTCTTTCCGAGACATAAGCCGCGTGGGGGGTCCGGATCAGAACTCAGGGGCTGCGATCCATTTTGGATCGCGTGGCTCGATGATCTAAAACCACCCGGATTGCCACCCCTTTAGGGTCTCCACGAAGGAGCCCTCGAGCCATAGGACGTTGGCTATCTTGCCTGCCATGGTGCCTCCGCACTCCGCCTGGCTGCCGCGCACCACCTTGGCCTTGACGTTGAAGGTCTTGAGCCAGAGGCCGAAATGGGGGCAGACGCGGAGGAAAGCCTCACACACGACGATAAACACCGAGATGTTGAGGACGAAGTTCGGGCCCAGATCGTGGAAATCCAGGCCGTAGTAGAACATGAGCCCCCGGACGAATGGGTGGAGTGGAAAACCCAGTCCGCGGAGGAAGTGGGGAAGTAAAACTACCCTCTCATGGGGCCTTGGGGTGGGGAAAAGCTGCCCCTCCTCGGGAAGCCGGTTCGCAATGTCCTTGGACAAGTATCCGGCCTTCCTTAGCTTCTTGACATGGCCCTCCGTGACGGAGGAGACCATCCACTTGCCTCCCGCTCCGGACGTTGCTGGAGAAGGTTGAGGTGGGAAGTGCGGGCTTGGGCGCTGGAGCTCAGGAGCGCAGAAGATGGATAGGCAAAGGAGGAAGAAGGCGTAGGTAAAAAGGTGGATCCTTATCCCCTTATATGTCCGGATGCGGCTATGCGTCCCCACCAGCCTAGTAAAACTCGCTTGCCTCCCAAGCGCCATGATAAATGGCACGGTTGGGTTACCCACGTCCGTATTGATGAGAATCCCGTGAAAAGGGGCACACGATCTCTTCTTTGACAAGACGTGCCAAGGAAACCGCCTCGCAAAACACGCTGAGGTGGAAGAGTAAAAACGATTCGAGTAAAGGACTTGGCCGTAGTGTGATGTCACGCTGCGGAATACGTCAGCAGATTAGATTTGTGTTAATATTATTCTCTCTATGGCAATATGTGGAAACTTATTTTGCAGAGCCGGGCACTACTCTTGGTGTTTGAAAATCTTTTATGAAGAACTTGGAGGAGGAACCCGCCTTGCAATGTCGAAGACAATTTGCGTGCCGGACTCGTCGTCATTGAAGCCTGGTTCAGGGGCTACTGAGGGAGTCCTGGATTAGGGGGTGTTCGGATAGCCGGACTATACCTTCAGCCGTACTCCGGGACTATGAAGATACAAGATTGAAGACTTCGTCCCGTGTCCGGAAGGGACTTTCCATGTCGTGGAAGGCAAGCTTGGCGATGCGGATATTCAAGATCTCCTACCATTGTAACCGACTTTGTGTAACCCTAACCCTATCCGGTGTCTATATAAACTGGAGGGTTGTAGTCCGTAGGACAACCATCATCATACACAATCATACCATAGGCTAGCTTCTAGGGTTTAGCCTCCTTGATCTCGTGGTAGATCTACACTTGTACTACCCATATCATCAATATTAATCAAGCAGGAGTAGGGTTTTACCTCCATCGAGAGGGCCCGAACCTGGGTAAACTTCGTGTCCCTTGTCTCCTCTTACCATCCGGCCTAGACGCACAGTTCGGGACCCCCTACCCGAGATCCGCCGGTTTTGACACCGACAAAGGGGGAATCCTTACCCCCTTATAAAGGCAGTGAATATTGAACGCCTCCCCACTCGCCTTAGAACTCGCTTATTCCCAAGGGCTGTGTAAACGGCACGCTTGGGTTACCCATACCCGTATTGATGAGAATCCCGTAATAAGGGGGCACGATCTCTGCTTTGACAAGACGTGCCCATGGCAACCGCGTCTCGAAACGTGGAGTGGCAGACACCAAATGGTTTGGAATTATGACCGGTCAGACGTGATGTCATGCTACAAAAAGTTGTCAGCGGATTGGACTCGTGTAAATTTATATTCTCTCTGCGGTTGTGTATGGTGTGTGTGACTGGTCCGGATACTATCATCGCGTCCGAAGATTATCTTGGAGTTTGGAAAGAAGGGAACCCACCTTGTAATGCCAAAGACAATCTGTGTGCCGGACTCCTCGTCATTGAAGCCAGGTTCAGGGGCTACTGAGGGAGTCCTGGACTAAGGGGTCCTCGGGCGTCCGGCCTGTTATCCATGGGCCGGACTGATAGGTTGTGAAGACACGAAGGCCGAAGGCTGTACCCGTGTCCGGATAGGACTCTCCTTGGCGTGGAAGGAAATCTTGGCGATCAACTATGAATATTCCTTTCTATGTAACCGACTCCATGTAACCCTAGACCCCCCTCTATGTATATATAAGCCGAAGGTTTTAGTCCGGAAAACATATACTCATTACCGTAGTCATACATGCTAGACTTCTAGGGTTTAGCCATTATGATCTCGTGGTAGATCAACTCTCGTAATACTCATATTCATCAAGATCAATCAAGCAGGAAGTAGAGTATTACCTCCATAGAGAGGGCCTGAACCTGGGTAAGCATCGTGTCCCCTGTCTCCTATTACCATCGACCTTAGACGCATAGTTCGGGACCCCCTACCTGAGATCCGCCGGTTTTGACACCGACAACTATCTTCCCCAAACACCCTCACGTAGAGGGTCGCATCACCGTCGTACTTGAAATGGAGGGTGCACCGCCTTCCCAGGCCGCACGCGTGAGCAAACGTCTGCCAAGCGCGAGCCAGAGCTATGTTGCCCGTGACGGAGACCTCGACTACAGCCCAAGAAGCCCTGCTGCGGCAGTCGTCCGCCTGTAGCCAGATCCTACCTAGACCGGAGGCTGGCAGCTCATCAGCGAAGAAGCACGGGAGTTGAAGCCAGTTGCCGGCCGGGTTCTCCGACCAGACGACGAACTCCGACAGCACCTCTGCCGAGTGGAAACGTGACCGAGGAGGCCGTGCAATCATGGCATGTCTCCCTTCATTGACAGGGCTGCCACAACTGGAACGACCCCTGCCACGCGCAACGGGGCTCGCGGTGTGCTTGCGGGGACGGCCACGTCAACGCTTGGGTGCCGAGGAGCTGAGCCCCTCGCGAGGGTCCTTTCCCTTCTCCGGGGTAGAGAACCTCCTCGACGGCGCCATTGATGTCGCTGCTAGTAATGAAGCAAGGTGGAAGAAGCAAGCGGATGGGAAGAGATGGGCGACGGGGGCTCTACCCCCCTCCTCATTTATAGCAAGAGAAGGCCAACCGGCGCCCCCCACTATCACAGGTAATGATGATTTTTCCTTGCATGTCGCAGGGACTCGTCAAGTCGGGCAGTTGCTGAGGTAGCATGGGGAAGTGGAGACGCCCACGTCCAATCAACCGCCATGCGTTGACCAAGGCCGTAGTCTATCGGGGCCCGCGGCGCTCCGCACTTGACCTTTGGATTCGCCTCGAAGCCAAGCCCGAGCGCGCCTTGGGCCCGGGGGCTACCGTCGGTGTTCTGCGAATGGGGGTCCCTAGACTTGCCTGCCTGCGGCCCACGGCGTGGCTCTGCGAGCGGGCCCGTGCGACCCATCTTCACTAACAGGCATTCAAGACCCTCACGAGGGGCCAAGCCTCGCGAGGCGTACGACACAAGACCTCCTCGGGAGCGGCCTCACCAAGTTGGCTCGTGAGGGGAGGAGAGATCTAGGCGAGGCAAACCTCGCGAGGTTCTCGTGATGTGAGCCATGATGATCAAGATCAGGCGGGCGCAGGCGCGGAGTACCGAGGCGTCAAACAAAGGTTTCCATATCGGTGCAACAAGACCAAGACCAGCAGGACGGCAAGACGGAGGTCACCGTGGAGCCCAAGGCGGCATCACCACCAGAGCCTTTGGTAGGCAAAGACTGCTTTTGTTAGGCTAAGCTGTACTAGTTGTCCCCTTCCAAATTGGCCGTTGTTGGCTCCCTTCCCACTCAATATTTGGGGAGAGGACCAGGGCCTCTATAAATAGGACTAGCCACCACAGTAGGAGGCAACTGGAACGGAGCCTTAGGCATCGAATAGGACCTAGAGCCAACCCTTAGCCACACACCGAGCACAAGAACACCTCAACCTCAGGGGGCTGTTCTTCCCCTCGTAACTGTTCATCCTCAGCCCGAGAGGCAATCCACCATTGCAACACTGGAGTAGGGTATTACACAACAACAGCGGCCCGAACCAGTATAAATCTTGTGTTCTTTGTGTTGCGAGTTCATCGAGTTAGTCCGTGAGATCTTAGCAAAGCTAGGACGTGGATCGGTAGGGGGAGATCTTCGTGCGCACCCTAGTGTTCGAACCTTGAAGTTTTTGCCGGAACCCGTGATCCAACAGAAGGTACGTACATAGTATCATACACTAGTATCATATGCATGGCTTATGTGATATGGGTGCTAGTGCGAGTGCAATACCTCATTCCTTCTACGAAGAAATTATGCATGATATTGCACCTATTGAGGTAGAATATATTGATGTTGCAATTAAGCTTGCCAATAGAGATACTATTTCACCTATTGGGATTGTTAGAGATGTTGAAGTCTTGTGTGGGAAAGTTAAATATCCTACTGATTTTATTGTTCTTGGTTCCCCACAAGATGACTTTTGTCCCATTTTATTTGGTAGACCCTTCTTGAATACTGTTAATGCTAAGATAGACTGCAAAAAGGATATTGTTACTGTTGGTTTAGGGGATATGTCTCATGATTTAAATTTTGCTAAATTTCATAGACAACCCCATGATAAAGAATTGCCTAGTAAAGATGAAATTATTTGTCTTGCTTCTATTGAGGTGCCTCCTAATGATCCTTTAGAACAATATTTGCTAGACCATGAAAATGATATGTTTATGAATGAAAGAAGCTAAATCGATGAAGTATCCTTTAAAGAGGGACCTATTTAGAAACACAACTTGCCTGTTGAAATTTTAGGGGATCCTCCTCCACTCAAGGGTGATCCCGTGTTTGAGCTTAAACCAGTACTTGATACTCTTAAATATTCTTATCTTGATGAAAAGAATATATATCCTCTTATTATTAGTGATAATCTTTCAGAGTAGGAAGAAGAGAAATTATTGAAAAATCTGAAGAAGCACAGTGCTGCTATTGGATATACTCTTGATGATCTTAAGGGCATTAGTCCTACTCTATGCCAGCACAAAATAAATTGGAGAAAGACTCTAAACCGGTTGTTGATCACCAATGACGATTAAATCCTAAGATGGAAGAAGTGGTAAGAAATGAAATACTAAAGCTTCTGGAGGCAGGTATAATTTATTCCATTGCTGATAGTTAGTGGGCAAGTCCTGTCCATTGTGTCCCTAAGAAGATAGGTATTACTATTATCCTAATGATAAAGATGAATTGATCCCACAAACAATTGTTACAGGTTATAGAATGGTAATTGATTTCCGCAAATTAAATAAAGCTACTAGAAAGGATCATTACCCTTTACCTTTTATTGATCAAATGCTAGAAAGATTATTCAAACATACACATTTCTGCTTTATAGACGGTTATTCTGGTTTCTCTCAAATACCTGTGTTAAAAGAGGATCAGTAAAAGACCACTTTTACTTGCCCTTCGGTACCTTTGCTTATAGACGTATATGCCTTTTGGTTTATGTAATGCACCTGGTACCTTTCAAAGATGTATGACTGCTATATTCTCTGTCTTTTGTGAAAAGATAGTTGAGTTTTCATGGATGATTTCTTCATGTATGGAACTTCTTTTGATGATTACTTAAGCAACCTTGATCGAGTTTTGCAGAGATGTGAAGAAACTAATATTGTCTTGAACTGGGAGAAGTGCCACTTTATGGTTGAGGCAGTCCTGGATTAGGGGGTGTTCGGATAGCCGAACTATACCTTCAGCCGGACTCCAGGACTATGAAGATGCAAAGTTGAAGACTTCGTCCCGTGTCCGGAAGGATCTTTTCTTGGCGTGGAAGGCAAGCTACGTGTGCGGATATTCGAGATCTCCTACCATTGTAACCGACTCTGTGTAACCCTAACCCTATCCGGTGTCTGTATAAACCGGAGGGTTGTAGTCCGTAGGACAACCATCATCATACACAATCATACAATAGGCTAGCTTCTAGGGTTTAGCCTCCTTGATCTCATGGTAGATCCACTCTTGTACTACCCATATCATCATTATTAATCTAGCAGGAGTAGGGTTTTACCTCCATCGAGAGGGCCCGAACCTGGGTAAAATAAAGTGTCCCTTGTCTCCTGTTACCATCCGACCTTGACGCACAGTTCGGGACCCCCTACCCGAGATCCACCGGTTTTGACACCGACATCGGTGCTTTCATTGAGAGTTCCTTTGTGTCGTCGCTTTTAGGCCCGATGGCTCCTTTGATCATCAACGACGACGAGATCCAGGGTGAGACTTTCCTCCTCGGACAGATCTTCGTCTTCGGCGGCTTCGCTCTGCGGGCCAATTCGCTTGGTCATCTGGAGCAGATCGAAAGCTACTCCCTTGGCCATCAAGTCAGGTTTGAAAGCTTAAACTACACGGCTGATATCTGCGGAGACTTGATCTTCGACGGGTTCGAGCCACAGCCAGGCGCACCGCGCTACTTCGAGGGGCATGATATAGCTCTACCTCCGAATAGCACCCTGGAGGCCGCACACGCACCGGTCCCGATCTTTGACTCGGAGCCCACTGCGTTCTCCGAGGATGAACAGTTGGACGTCACCTCAGGGGCTGCGATCTCAAAGGCGATCGAGCCAAACGCCAGCCCCGTACTCCGCACGGCCCGGGACTCCCGAGGAGCCGGACTCTTCTCCGAACTCCGAGCCTTCCGCGCCCCCGCCGATCGAATCTGATTGGGCGCCTGTAATGGAGTTCACCGCCGCGGACATCTTTCAATACTCACCTTTCGGTGATATCCTGAATTCTCTCAAGTCTCTCTCTTTACCAGGAGAGCCCAGGCCGGATTATGGTCTGCGAGGTTGGGATTCAGGCGACGAAGAAATTCAAAGCCCACCCACCACCCACTTAATAGCCACTGTCGATGATTTAACCGACATGCTCGACTTCGGATCCGAAGACTTCGACGGTATGGACGACGAAGGAGGAGACGAACAAGAACCAGCACCTGTAGGGCGCTGGACCGCCACCACATCTAATAATGTATTCATGGTGGATACCCCTAAGGGAAACGACAACGAGGAAAAAGGGACGAAAAAAGGGACAAACCCTCCGAAAAGCAATTAAAGCGGCGACGAAAACGCCGAGCCAAGCCCCGCCTCGATCAAGACCCAGCCATAGAGCAGGGTGAGCCGGTAGACGACGAGCGCGCCTCAGAGAAACCATCCGAACAGGACAATTCGGATAGAGAGCACAAACAGCTCTCCCCCGGCCATAACAGAACTCCGGACGATCTCACACCGGATAAAACCACGGAGCAGAAGAATCTCCACGAAAGGCTCGTTGCTACAGCACGCAGCCTGAAAAAGCAGAAGCGGAAGCTAAAGACGGCGGAAGATGCACTCAGAATAAGATGGAGCAAGGTAATCAAGACCGCAGACAAATACGGCGGCAACCGCCGCACTAAAAGCTATCTGAAGAGAAAACTACTGCCCGAATTCGATCAAGAGGCCCTAGAGCCCTCGCATTCGAAAAATAAAAAAGCCATACGGTCGGATAGACGACCACACGGCCACCATAAAACAGCAAGTGGCGCCGCATTCAAAGCGGCATGCGAACAAATTAAAGACTCGCATCATGGCCCAGCCAGGTCCATTTACGGGCCAAGAAAGCAAGCTCTCGCAAGCAATGCAAAAAAGCCATCATCAGAATCTGGCACAACCAAATACAGGGGCGCCGCACACCCCCTATGTTTCACCGATGAGGTCCTGGAATATGAATTTCCAGAGGGATTCAAACCCATCAACATAGAGGCGTACGATGGAACAACAGACCTCGGAATCTAGATCGAGGATTATATCCTCCACATACATATGGCTAGAGGAGATGATCTCCATGCCATTAAATATTTACCCCTTAAGCTTAAAGGGCCAGCCCGGCACTGGCTTAAAACCCTTCCTAAAAACACAATTGGAAGTTGGGAAGAGCTCGAGGACGCTTTCCGAGCAAATTTTCAAGGGACCTACGTCCGCCCTCCAGACGGAGACAATCTCAGTCACATAACCCAACAGCCCGGAGAATCAGCGCGACAGTTCTGGAACAGATTCCTTACTAAAAAAATCAGATAGTGGATTGTCCGGACGCCGAGGCCTTAGCAGCTTTCAGGCATAATGTCCAAGACGAATGGCTCGCCAGACACCTCGGCCAGGAAAAGCCAAGAACAATGGCCGCACTCACAAGCCTCATGACCCGCTTTTGCGCAGGAGAGGTTAGCTGGTTGGCACGACGCAGCCCCAGCGACCCAAGTACATTCGAAATCAGGGATGGAAATGGAAAACCGCGACGAAATAAGGACCGTCGCCGAATCAACGGAAAAAGTCCGAAGAGCGCGGCAGTCAATGACGGATTCAAAAGCTCGCGGCAAAATCAAACAAAACCACCCCCTCAGGATAACAGGGATGACCCGTCCAGCTTAAATAGAATCCTGGGCAGAATATGTCAGATACACAGTACTCCTGGGAAGCCTGCCAATCACACCCACAGAGACTGTTGGGTTTTTAAACAATCCGGACAGCTTAACGCCGAACACAAGGGGCTCGACACACCAAGTGAAGAGGAGGACGAACCCCAAAGGCAGAGTACCAGGAAACAAAAGAACTTCCCACAAGAAGTCAAAACAGTGAACTTACTTCATGTAACAAAACGTATGACACCCGCAAAGGTACGTACAATCAAACTTTCACCTCAGGAGTCCCGCCGCTGGTCACTAAAGCCAATCATTTTTGATCAGCTAGATTATTCTAGAAATATAAAAAACGCAGGCCGGACTGCCCTGATACTGGATCCAATAATCGATGGATTCCAGTTTACCAATGTCCTTATGGACGGAGGCAGTGGACTAAACCTGATATATCAGGATACAATCCGCCGCATGGGCATAAACACAGCAAGAATCCGCCACAGCAAAACCTCCTTTCAAGGGGTAGCACCAGGCCCGGACACCCACTGTATGGGTTTTCTTCGGCTTGTGGTCCAATTTGGCTCTCCCAATAACTTCCGTCGCGAAAAGCTGACCTTCCATGTAGTCCCGTTTTCAAGTCTCTATCAAGCACTAATGGGATGCGGAGCTTTCGCTCGCTTTAACGCCATACCGCATTACGCATCTCTCACACTTAAGATGCCCGGTCCACGAGGCATCATCTCTTTAAAGGGAGCGCACTAAAATACGCCTCCCCCAAACGGAGGACTGCGCGGCTGCTTAAACAGCCGCACAATAAAGTGGCCTCGCCAGCCAAAAGACTTTTTTTATAAGTCATCAAAGGCCACGGACCCGGACTCAACAAAGTTCGGCACACGTCCATCATCAATGCAGGCTCATAAACGCCATGTGCCCCCGTACCAGGGGCTATACGTAGAGACAATAAAGCTCAACTTAATATATTTTTTACTTTATATTTTGTTTATTATCTTTTTATTCCGCACAACCCATTTTCAATTCAGTTCCTCTCTTTTACAGATGAACGTCGTGCGGCGCCCGTCCAGGACATGGCACAGCGGAGACACAGGCGCAGACGTGCAGTAGGGACCCGTCTTAAGGTTTCTTTTTAGATTAAGACACTTCATAAACCTTTTTTACTGTCTCTTGCTGCTATACATCCCCTGGTTTGTTCTGCCATAACCAAGGAGGAGGCTGGCGTTTTGGCATGTGGCCACGCCAGAATTATTGCTCGTACCTGGAAACTAGGGCCTCTTTTTTTTAGGGTGTTGTCTCACCCGCACTGATAAAGACCGAACACCTTAGGGAGTGTCCGGCGTCGTGAGTTTTGGCACTACATGCATCAGCTCCGAATCATGATTTTGGTCATATGTTGGGTTGCCCGGCTCCTCAGTTCGGCCACCTTACGTTCCGCTCTATCGGCTAAGGTAGCACCAGGAGAACTACTGCGATTGTGCCCCGGTTCGGCCGGGTGAGCACCTCAGTAGAGAAAGCCGAAAACCGACTGTCATGATGTAGCGCGCGACTAGTCGCCACTCGATGACTCATAGGGATTTATCGAATTCCTCCGCTTTGACGAAGGGCCATTTCCCGGTCAGGCACGTATGCGCTTCGAACTCGGGCAAAGCGCAGTCGCCACTAAAGGGCTACCTAAAGAGTTCCACTGTCAAGCTCGTATGGCTAAGTGAAAGTGTTAAAGCATTATAGTCCGGTTGCCTAGCCCGTTGCGCTATCACCTCCTTTGCAGGACAGAGACGTTGGGTTAAGTGTGAAAATGCGTCTTCTGCGTGCACCCCCGCACTATGTGCGTGGGGGCTGAAGCCAACAACTGCAATCTTTCAGAATTTATATATTAAAACGGCCGCACAGGAGGTGTTCTTCATACTTGAAGGCACAAGTCTAAAAAATGCCACTACAATTTATCAAAAATACTGTTTTATGATTACATATGCTATCATAATATAGCATCCTTCAAGCACTACGTCTCTATTACGCGAGCACCTTCGAGGACTTCCTCAAAATAGTGCTCGACAGGTGTTCGGCTTTTATCCGAATCTCGGGACGTAACGATGGTGGGCTCCATATCTTCCCAGTATGTCTTGACACGGGCAAGAGCCAGCCGAGCGCCGTCTACGCACGCTGACCTCTTCATGGCATCGACATGTGGCACCACATCTAGCAATTCCTGCACCAAGCTGAAATAACTCTTCGGCTTCGTTCTCCCCGGACACAAACGATCCATGACGTACTTCATGGCGAGTCCGGACAACCTATTCAGCTCGGCCCATTGGGCCAGGCGATCGTCCACTGCCAGCAGATGCTCTGGATTGACGAATTGCGACCAAAAGAGCTTCTCCACTTCATGATCCTTTTTATCTCGAAAGTGTTGGGTCGCATCAGTGGCACTAGCCGCCAAATCCAGATAGGTGTCCTCCATACTCCACATCCGGTTTAACGGGGCAAACTTCGGATCACAAAATTTTCTCCGCAGCGAGAAGGGCTTTCCATCTGCAATCTGTCCGGCTTGACGCAGCTCTTCCTTCGCCGCTCTCATTATAGAGCGGGCGTCCTTGGCGTCAGCAACATCCTTCTCCAAGTTCGTTTGCTTCGCCCGATCTTCTTCTTCAAGAATCTTGCAACAGTCAGTAGCGCTCTTTAACTTTACGGCCATATCAGCCATCTCATGCTTGCTTCGGCAATGGGCAGCCTGTTCGGCTTTCAGCTCTTCAAGGGCTTTTACGGCAGCCGCATCGCTTTTTCTGGCTTGTTCCTTCGCTCGGGCGAGTTCGGCCCTAAGACCTTCCATGGCGGCCGCACCATCTGCGTCAAGCACACACTAGGTAAGATATTGACATACAGCTCGTCTTACTAACAATCGCCTAATGATTTCCATACCTTGAGCACCATCAAGCCGCTTGTTAACAAGCACGATGTCGGCTTCTGCCTCATCCAGTTGTCGCTTTAGTTCGGCATATTCACATGTCCGGCTTGACTCCGGACAATCAGCCACCTACATATAAAGGTGCCACTTAAAGGACCTGGGATTAAGATCCTCTGCGCGCCGTACATCTTTACAACGCACAGAGTCTCAGGGGCTACTATCTACACAGGGCGCACTTTATTTATGCGCAATTAATACAAATATACGTTATTTAAAACGTACCTCAAGGCCTGCCACTAAACTCTTGACGGCCTCGTGCAGCCCGCTTTCTGCGGATGAAATCTTTTCAATCACCGTGCTCATTAACGCACGGTGCTCCTCTGAGACAGAGGCTCGCCCCAGCAGAGTCTTTAGCTCCTCCAACCGAACACTATACGGTGCCGGACTCGTCCCATGGACTTCCTCAAAGGCCGGACACGGGGAACCTTGGGGGGCAGCACCATCCGCCCTTAGCGGATCCGGAGAAATCCCCCGCGATGACACTTCAGCGTCGCCCGCCTTGCTAGGCCATACAGAAGGAGGAGGCGTTCCGCTCTCCATCATCTCCGGAAGAAGAACCGCCGAGGACGAGTTCTGCTAAGAAGGGCTGAGGTCCGAACTACAAAATAAGGTTTCGGTTAAAACTCCTCGGATATAAATCAAGGATTTCTCTTAAAAGAAAAACTCTTCCTCTACTTACGGCTCGCTGGAGAGCTGGTCCCCTTTAGGGTTTAGTTCGGCCGAGGGGCTCCCTGGCGTTCGGTCCTCTGACAAGGATTCTTTCCCCCGCTTCGAGACTACGGTCTCCAGGTCATTAGAGGCGGCCCTTTTCTTTCCCTTAGGAGAGGAATTATCGATTCCCCCCTTCAGAAGGGCCTCTTTCGAAGAGGCCACGGTTTCCTTGTCCTCCCCCTTATTTTCCTCCAAAGGCACTTCCTCCAGCATGCTAACTAGCACGGGATCCAGCCTGGTTTCGGGAAGAGGAGCCGGACACCTGATCAGCTTCGCCTTCGCTATCCACTCCTGCATAAAAGGAGAAGCACTGTTAAGAGCAAGTTAATTGTGCGGATAGAAGGTCCGGTCACAAGGTCACCTACTTGAGTATCCGGGCGATTGCGGCTTAAACCAGCATCCTCGGTCAAATCCGGACTCACTTCTTGTGATCCGAAGAACAGTTTATACATCTCCACAGGCGTCACGACAATAAAATTCTGGAGAGCTCGTGGCCCCTCGGATTGAATTCCCACAAGCGAAGAGGGGGACGTTGGGCGGGCAGTGTCCGACGAATCAGCATGACTTGTGTCACCTTGACCAGGCCCAAGTCTCCCTTCAAGAGATCCTTGATGCGGCCCTGCAGCAGAGGAACGTCTTTGGGCAAGCCCCGATCTAACCCCGTGTTAATCCACGATGCTAACCGTGGTGGGGGACCCGAGCAAAAGACCGGAGGCGCCACCCACGTGGTGCCCCGAGGAGCGGTGATGTAGAACCACTCCTGTTGCCACAAGCCGAGCTCCTCTTGAAAAGTGCCCTCGGGCCATGGAGCGTCGGCATTTCTTTTTATAACAGCGCCTCCGCACTCTGCGTGGCGCCCCACGATTATCTTCGGTTCTACTTTGAAGGTCTTGAGCCACAATCCGAAGTGAGGGGTAACACGGAGGAACGCTTCGCACACAACTATGAATGAGGAGATATGGAGGATGGACTCCGGAGCTAAGTCATGGAATTCCAACCCGTAGTAAAACATCAGCCCCCGAAGGAAGTGGGATATGAACACCACACTCTCGCCGAGCTGAGGGCTAGGGATCACCTGTCCTTGAACAGGCAACCTGTCTGGAATCTCCATGGTCAGGAATCTAGCTTCCCTCGATCTTGATACGTCCTCCTCCGTAACAGAAGAGGGCATCCACCGGCCTTGGAGGTCGGAGCCGGACATTGTCGAAGATCCGGTGCGCTCGGAATCTGGAAGCCTAGGGTGCTGGAACTCGAGGCGACGGGCAAACTTGTTTTGAGACTAGAAGCGGGGAACAGGGCCTTGGTCTCTTTATAAGAGGCAGAATATCAAGCGCCCTCCCCGTAACCGTCTTGGACTAGCCTTTAATTAAGCCAAGATGTGCTAACAGGCACGATTGGGTTACCCATGTCCGTATTAATGAGAATCCCGTTAAAGGGGGGCACACGATCTTTGCTTCGACAAGACGTGCCAAGGAAACTGCCTCCCTATACGAGCTGAGGTGGAACAATGAAAACAATTTATATAGAAGGCTTGGCCGCAGTGTTATGACGCACTGCGGGATACGTCAGCAGATTTGATTTGTGTTAATATTATTCTCTGTATGGCAATATGTGGAAACTTATTTTGCAGAGCCGGACACTATTTTGTGGTGTTTACAATCTTCTTGAAGAACTTGGAGGAGGAACCCGTCTTGCAATGCCGAAGACAATCTGCGCGCCGGACTCATCGTCATTGAAGCCTGGTTCAGGGGCTACTGAGGGAGTCCTGGATTAGGGGTGTTCGGATAGCCGAACTATACCTTCAGCCGGACTCCAGGACTATGAAGATGCAAAGTTGAAGACTTCGTCCCGTGTCCGGAAGGATCTTTTCTTGGCGTGGAAGGCAAGCTACGTGTGCGGATATTCGAGATCTCCTACCATTGTAACCGACTCTGTGTAACCCTAACCCTATCCGGTGTCTATATAAGCCGGAGGGTTGTAGTACGTTGGACAACCATCATCATACACTATCATACCATAGGCTAGCTTCTACGGTTTAGCCTCCTTGATCTCATGGTATATCCACTCTTGTACTACCAATATCATCAGTATTAATCTAGCAGGAGTAGGGTTTTACCTCCATCGAGAGGGCCCGAACCTGGGTAAAATAAAGTGTCCCTTGTCTCTTGTTACCATCCGACCTTGACGCACAGTTCGGGACCCCCTACCCGAGATCCACCGGTTTTGACACCGACAATGGTTAATGAAGGTATTGTGTTGGGGCATAAAATTTCTAAAAGAGGTATTGAAGTTTATAAAGCTAAAGTTGATGCTACTGAAAACATGATGTGTCCTAAGGACATTAAAGGTATAAGAAGTTTCCTTGGTCATGCATGTTATTATAGGAGGTTCATTAAAGACTTCTCTGAAATTTCTAGGGCTCTGACTAATCTCTTACAAAAAGATGTTCCTTTTGTCTTTGATGATGATTGTGTAGAAGCATTTGAAATACTTAAGAAAGCCTTGATTTCTGCACCTATTGTTCAGCCACCTGATTGGAATTTACCCTTTGAAATTACGTATGATGCTAGAGACTATGTTGTAGGTGATGTTCTAGGACAAAGAGTTGATAAGAAATTAAATGTTATCCAATATGCTAGTAAAAATCTAGACAGTACCCAGAGAAATTATGCTACTACTGAAAAATAATTTTTAGCAGTTTTCACTACTACAGGATGTTTCTAATGCGACACTACGATCACAGACCTTTCGAGAAACTGTGTGCGATGCAATAATCGCAAACGGTGATGTACAAAAACCGTCAGAAATGTATAAAACGTTTGTGTTGACGGATGCATCCAACACGGTTTAGGTTTTAGTGGTGTGTGTGATGAAGGGCATATAGTTTAGTTCAATTAATTGTTTGCGATGAGGAGGAACAAAAGAAACGGGCAGCCAGATGAAGGCGTGTGTGATACACAGCATACGGTTCACTCGGATGAACTGTTTGTGATTAGGAAACACAAAAGAAATGGGAAGCCACATGAAGGTGTCTGCAATATACAACATACGATTCGCTCGGATGAACTGTTTGTGATTAGGCAACACAAAAGAAACGGTCAGCTAGATCAAGGTGTGTGCGATATACGCATGCGGTTCACTCGGCCCTTGTCGTAAGTGTGTGACCTGTGTGGCAACCGCTCGCTCCCCAGGCACCTCTTCGTGTACCGTGGCAACCGTCCACCGCCTCTTCGCCTTTCCTTCTCGATTTGGAAATGCTGTCACACGCTCTTCCTCCCTCCATTTGCCTTCACCCTTCCTTCTGCCATTGTTCGATCATCTTCTCCATGGAGGGAACAGGACGGAAACGACCCCGTTATTATTTCCCTGATCTGAAAGATGTCGTGGTCGAGGAACTCATTGATCGGTGCAACGCCGTCACCTTGGCTAGCATGGCGGGTTCCTTATAGACCATTCTCGACTCAACTAATAACATCATTACAAGGAACCCAAGGGTCCAGGAGCGGTTTGATCTCCCCTATCTTCTTCGACGTGACCCTGCTGACTGGCGCGGGGATGAGGGA
Source organism: Aegilops umbellulata (assembly GCA_032464435.1). Lineage (NCBI taxonomy): Eukaryota > Viridiplantae > Streptophyta > Magnoliopsida > Poales > Poaceae > Aegilops > Aegilops umbellulata. Next base: position 413,232,222 of record CP136057.1, read on the forward strand.
AGCCTCGCCTTGTGCAAGTTGATGCCGCTTGATAATGATACGTATGATGTTAAGATGCCATCGCTTGAGGGCAAGGCTTGGGCAGGCGCAAATGGAGATTGGGTTGTTTATATTGGGTACAACTGCGAGTGGGAACTTGTGAATGCGTACACACATCACCGGGTTTCACTTCCAAAAATCTTAGACGACCGCCCAGAGGTTGAGTACACCGGTATTCTACGTGAGTTCAAATACGATCAGGGTGACTGTCATCTACGAAAGATAGCAATTTGTTGAGTTCCCAACCACTCTAGGGATTACACGAACTATGAAGTTGTTGCTATCTTCGACAAGCTTGTTCCCTTCCTTACTTCCACGTCTCGATGGATATTGCTCAAAAATAAATTTCTGTACATGGATGAGTACTATGATGCAATTCAATACGAGGGTCTTGTGTTTGCTGCCACCAATGGTGGCACTGTTTTTGCATGGAATCATCATGCTTTCAGTATGTTTTTCTTCCACCGTAATTGTAATTCTTTCATCCACACGCATGTGGGTTAGCTGGTTTCCCTTTACTAATTAATTAACCTTCTTGTGTTTCCAAGGTCCTATGAACATTCCACCACCTATACTTTTAAACTTTTATAACCAAGGGGGAGATGACGATGCTGATGATCACGAGCATGAGGAGGAGCAAGACCCATATACTGAGTGGTGCCTGGCAACTTATTCCGAGGGATCAGCTCTTCTTGTCTGTAGGGAAGGCACTCCTGATGTTACTAAGGAAGCAGGTGTTGTCTCGCATGGTCGCACTCTCTGGACCTATTCCAACATCCGTTGCAGGGTACTCGGGATGGATACTAGTGTACTAGCGCCAAAACCTTCTCCCTGGTTAAGTATTGAAAGTCTTGGAGGAAACTCGCTCTTCCTTGGACAAAACTATCCAATGATGGTGGAAGGAGATCCAGCTGTTGTTGACACAATGTTACTACCATTTATCGGAAGCAATTGTATCTATACCTCGGACATTGCTATGCTTCCCTATCGTCCCAATATGGGTCCTGACATAGGCCGCTTCGGCCTGGATGATCAGTCATGCGTTGGTCTCGAGATTGACAGTAGCTGGCCCTTCCGAGAGAATCACTTCTAGTTCAAAGCAAGCGTTTCCAACACCTACGAGTGGTTGATCTGAAGTTCATTTCATCACTTTGTTATTTGTTGTGTGAGAAAAGCTTTACTAGAATGTTTTGTTGGAAATGATCTATAATCCAATGTGTATCCTCGTTGTCGTTGTGGGCTGATGAATTGTTGTATGTAATCAATGGTACATTTGCATATGCATTCATCAACTCACGACTGCTAGTGGTGTCCATATGAACAGTGCTTGTGATTTTAGTTGCAAAAATGAGATAGTGCTAGTGATTTTTAGCTGCATATTTTGACGAATCGTAGTGTTACAAGGTTATCAAATGGAAATGTTACTAGATAAACAAATGTCAATCTTTCCAGTTTGACAAATGGCAAAATACCCAAAATGACACATATGGAAATCTTACCCAATTGTTTGTACGTGGTTGCACACGGGTCATGCAAAACAACCATTTGCAATGAAGGGATGCAGAAATCCTGCTCGGCACATTTTCCCTTGGCTTCGTGGGGAAGCTGTCGGTTTGCATCCGGGTGTTCTAACTAAAACGCCTGCGATGAGTGTTTTATATTTAAAAACCATCGATTTTTTTCAAAAGAAAATCATTTGATAAGTCTGTATTTTTAGAGAGAAAAATGCAAGTTCGTTCAAACCATATCTTTCATTCAGCCACACTGTGAATTTATATTCATATGATCGATAATTCGATATAGAGTATTAAATCACAAAAAAATTATTTCCGGCGGGGACGCATGGTCGCACTCTCCGGACCTATTCCAACATCCGTTGCACGGTATTCGGGATGGTTACTAGTGTACTAGCGCCAAAACCTTCTCCCTGGTTCAGTATTGAAAGTCTTGGAGGAAACTCGCTCTTCCTTGGACAAAACTATCTAATGATGGTGGAAGGAGATCCAGCTGTTGTTGACACAATGTTACTACCATTTATGAGAAGCAATTGTATCTATACCTCGGACATTGCTATGCTTCCCTACCGTCCAAATATGGGTCCTGACATAAGCCGTTTCAGCCTGGATGATCAGTCATGCGTTGGTCTCGAGATTGACAGTAGTCGGCCCTTCTGAGAGAATCACTTCTAGTTCAAAGCAAGCGTTTCCAACGCCGACGGGTGGTTGATCTGAAGTTCATTTCATCACTTTGTTATTTGTTTTGTGATAAAAACTTTACTAGAATGTTTTGTTGGAAATGATCTATAATCCAACGTGTATCCTCGTTGTCGTTGTGGGCTGATGACTTGTTGTATGTAATCAATGGTACATTTGCATATGCATTCATAAACTCACGTCTGCTAGTGGTGTCCATATGAACAGTGCTTGTGATTTTAGTTGCAAAAATTAGATAGTGCTAGTGATTTTTAGCTGCATATTTTGACGAATCGCAGTGTTACAAGGTTAGCAAATGGAAATGTTACTAGATAAACAAATGTCAATCTTTCCAATTTGACAAATGGCAAAATACCCAAAATGACAGATATGGAAATCTTACCCAATTGTTTGTACGTGGTTGCACATGGGTCATGCAAAACAACCGTTTGCATTGAAGGGATGCAGAAATTCTGCTCGGCACATTTTTCCTTGGCTTCCTGGGTAAGCTGTCGGTTTGCATCCGGGTGTTCTAACTGAAATGTTTGCGATGAGTGTTTCATATTTAAAAACTATTGATTTTTTTTCAAAAGAAAATCATTTGATAAGTCTGTATTTTTAGAGAGAAAAATGCAAGTTCGGTCAAACCATATCTTTCATTCAGCCACACTGTGAATTTATATTCATATGATCGATAATTCGATATAGAGTATTAAACCACAAAAAAAACTATTTCCGGCGGCGGCGCATGGTCGCACTTTCCGGACCTAGTCCAACATCCGTTGTAGGGTATTCGGGATGGATACTAGTGTACTACCGCCAAAACCTTCTCCCTGGTTCAGTATTGAAAGTCTTGGAGGAAACTCGCTCTTCCTTGGTGTAGGATCTTGAGAAGATGTGTCTAGAGGGGGGTGATTAGACACTTAGTGCTAAAGTTGCAGTTTTTAAACTTTTTCGGTTTAAGTGGAGTTTAGGCACAATTTCAACATTCATAATACATATCAAGCAAGCATGCAAAGAGTATATGAGCAGTGGAAAGTAAAGCATGCATCGTGCAAGAATGTAAAGGGAAGGGTTTGGAGAATTCAAACGCAATTGGAGACACGGATGTTTTTGGCGTGGTTCGGATAGGTGGTGCTATCCTACATCTACGTTGATGGAGACTTCAACCCACGAAGGGTAACGGTTGCGCATGTCCACGGAGGGCTCCACCCGCGAAGGGTCCACGAAGAAGCAACCTTGTCTATCCCACCATGGCCATCGCCCACGAAGGACTTGCCTCACTAGCGGTAGATCTTCATGAAGTAGGCGATCTCCTTGCCCTTACAAACTCCTTGGTTCAACTCCACAATCTTGTCGGAGGCTCCCAAGTGACACCTAGCCAATCTAGGAGACACCACTCTCCAAGAAGTAACAAATGGTGTGTTGATGATGAACTCCTTGCTCTTGTGCTTCAAATGATAATCTCCCCAACACTCAACTCTCTCTCATAGGATTTGGATCTGGTGAAAAGAAGATTTGAGTGGAAAGCAACTTGGGGAAGGCTAGAGATCAAGATTCATATGGTAGGAATGGAATATCTTGGCCTCAACACATGAGTAAGTAGTTCTCTCTCAGAAATAGGATGCTGGAAGTGTAGGCTTAGTCTGATGGCTCTCTCTATGAATGAAGAGGAGGTGGAGGGGTATATATAGCCTCCACACAAAGTCTAACCCACAATTTACCAATCTCGGTGGGATCAAATCAACAAACTCGGTCGGACCGATTTAGTAAACCTAGTGACCGTTAGGGTTTTCGGTGGGACCAATATGGTTAGGGTTAGGGCATAACGTAATCTCGGTGAGACCGATTACACAAACTCGGTGAGACCGATTTTGGTAATTAGCTAACCAGAGAGTTGGTCAGGCAAACTCGGTGGGACCGATTACTAAACTCGGTTGGATCGATTTTGGTAATAAGTTAACTAGAGAGTTTGCATTGTAATCTCGGTAGTACCGATTGCGTAAACTCGGTGAGACTGATTTTGGTAATGGACATACACAGAGAGAATACAATCCCATCTCGGTGAGACCGAGATCACTATCGGTAGAACCGATTTGCTTAGGGTTTGGCAGTGGCTATGACATGTGAAACTCGGTGGCGCCGGATAGAAAGAATCGGTGGGGCCGAGTTTGACTTTGGGTTTAGGTCATATGTGGAAGTGGGAAAGTAGCTGAGGGTTTTGGAGCATATCACCAAGCACATGAAGCAAGAGGCTCATTAAGCAACACCTCATCCCTCCTTGATAGTATTGGCTTTTCCTATAGACTCAATGTGATCTTGGATCACTAAAATGTAAAATGAAGAGTCTTGAGCTTGAAGCTTTAGCCAATCCCCCTACATGTATGCAATCATGTGAATATGAAATATATAAGCATGTTAGAGCATAACCATGACATAGTAGGCAATGTGTTACATGTATCTTGGCCATATGCATCAGAGCAAAAGATTATTAAGGAAAATACCTTCATGCTCATGAGTCCTTCTTGCAAACAGTATGTACATAAGCAAGAATTCCTCATACTCATGATTCTAACGCATATACTTACCTTGTAGTCTTGAGTTGGCTTAGGATGGAATGAACCTGCACAAACAAGGTTAGATAACACAGGTATATCCACTAGCCAGAGCAAACAAAAGAAACCACAAGAATACCAAGACTGGGATGACATGTAGAGAGTGAGTACAAGGTACCACATTGGATTAGACATGTCCCCAAGAGTAAAGATATGCAATGAATTTGAATGATTTATTTCCCTTAGATGGCTTGCTCCCCCTAAATCTGGCATGGGATACTGGGAGAAGATAGGGAACAGAAAATCAGAGGTGAAAGATACAAATGGATAGAGCTTAATGCAAATAAGCACATATGAACATGTCTTTCCCCCAAAAAGACATGTGGCATCTCTCCTCTTGAACATCAAGCATCTGGGATCCTTGAGTATTCTCTCCCCCTGGAGATCTCTTTCTCCAGGCTCTGTATCGATGAGGCTCTGTATCGTGGCCCTCCAGTTTTCGAGCTTGTCCGTCGTTGGAGGGTAGTCTAGGAGCAGTTGAGCTCGCGCCAGAGCTTCTGCTGGAGTGGCGGGCAGTGATGGCGAACGGCGCGTGGAGCGGGATGTGCTCGAACTTCTAACTACGTTAGAAGGGGCAACACCCGGACCAGGCAGCCGCGCCACGCTCGCGCCAGCACGTTGGTGTGAGTGTTGGCCTTGAGCGCCCTGGGATCCGCCGGTTCGATCTGGGTCCAGCGAGCGTATGGTACCATGGGCGCCAAGACGCTGCTGGTCCCGTGCCTCCTGGGAGGGGCGCGGTGCATGTTCGGGCGCCGTGGCGCCATGAGCTGGCTCGACGACGCCCGTCCCTCCGCCGGTGCCGTCCCCACCACCCGTTTGCTCCAAGGGCGGCGGGTTCGACGCGGATGGACCGGCCACCTCCGGAGCTTTCTTCTTCGGTGGCATGTCGACGAAGATGATGGTGATCTAGCCTGCGCAGACGCAGGATCAGGTTCGCACAACCTCGACGCCCCCTACCTGGTGCGCCAAAGATGTCGGGGGGAATCGGCTTCCTCGAACACCTATGGGGACCGAGCCCCTTTCTTGGTTCGGCGGGGGGCGGAGGTCGTGCGAAGAGCGGATCGAGGCGACGCACACAAGGGATTTTACCCAGCTTCGGGCCGCAGAGATGCGTAAAACCCTACTGCTGCTTTGTGGATTGTATTGTGTTCTTGCTCGGGAGCGCGTGGTGCTACAGTACACACGAGCCGCTGGCGAGACCGAGCGAAGCGATGGGTGTCCTCCTCCTCTACGTGCGCATGGGGCCTCCTTTTATATGCTCAAGGGGTTACCCACAGGTGGCAGCGTAGGTCGGGGCAAAAATGGGAGAATGTTGTAGTGGGTACAGCTGCCTGCACAGTGGCTGTACAGTGCTATCATACCTAACTCTGACGGCGGGGGACAAGGGCATTAAATGCCCGTCCGCGTCGCCCAGATGGTGCAGGAACAGGACCGTCAGGAGCGCCACCGTTTGCCACGATGGCTACTCTGTCAGCTTTGCTTCGCCACCGCATGCCCCTGGCTACACAGCCTCCCGCCACGTGCGCCTGGAATGCCCCTAGAGCGACACGTTGGTGGCTGAGCTGGAGCGCAGGCACGGGGTGGTAACTTGCCGCGGCAAGCGCCTTGCCGCGGTGGATGTCTTGTCGCGCCAGGGAGCTTGTCGCTCACCGGGCCTTGCCAGAGCGCGGGATGCACCGTGGCAAGGTCCTTGTCGTGCCGTGGTTGGCCTTCCCGGCAAGCTCCTCTTGCCGGGGTCTTGTGCTTCGAGCGGCGGTCCCGGCGAGCTCCTCTCGCCGGGGCCTCGCTCTCTTCGGGTGGCCTTCCCGGAAAGCTCCTCTTGCCGGGGCCTTGGCTCAAATACTTTGTTCTTGAATGACCCAAAAGGGGACCATGGAGGGTCTTGGCGATCACCTGGCAAGCCTTGCCGCGGGGTGCTACGACTGCCCGTGCACAAGTTCGGGGTACTAAGGTACCCCTATTTTAGTACACCGACACCATCCACTTGCCCTGACCTCCGGATCTGGACATGGTTGAGTGCTAGCTCGAGTGGAAATGAGATGAGAACTTGGGCGCTGGAGCTCGAGATTGGAAGGGCGGAGAAAGAGAGAAGGCGTGGGAGAGGAAGGGTGAGGGAGTCCTGGATTAGGGGGTGTTCGGATAGCCGGACTATACCTTCAGCCGGACTCCAGGACTATGAAGATACAAGATTGAAGACTTCGTCCCGTGTCCGGAAGGGACTTTTCTTGGCGTGGAAGGCAAGCTTGGCGATGCGGATATTCAAGATCTCCTACCATTGTAACCGACTTTGTGTAACCCTCACCCTATCCGGTGTCTATATAAACCGGAGGGTTCTAGTCCGTAGGACAACTTCATCATACAACAATCATACCATAGGCTAGCTTCTAGGGTTTAGCCTCCATATCTCGTGGTAGATCTACTCTCGTACTACCCATATCATCAATATTAATCAAGCAGGAGTAGGGTTTTACCTCCATCGAGAGGGCCCGAACCTGGGTAAACTTCGTGTCCCTTGTCTCCTGTTACCATCCGGCCTAGACGCACAGTTCGGGACCCCTACCCGAGATCCGCCGGTTTTGACACCGACAATGGTGCTTTCATTGAGAGTTCCTCTGTGTCATCGCTTTTAGGCCCGATGGCTACTTTGATCATCAACGACGATGCAGTCCAGGTTGAGACTTTTCTCCCCGGACAGATCTTCGTCTTCGGTGGCTTCGCACTGCGGGCCAATTCGTTTGGCCGCCTAGAGCAGTTCGAAAGCTACGCCCCTGGCCATCAGGTCAGGTTTGGAAGTTAGAACTACATGGCTGACATCCGCGGGGATTTGATCCTCGACGGATTCGAGCCACAGCCAAGCACGCCGCACTGTCTCGATGAGCATGATCTAGCTCTGCCGCCGAACAGTGCCCTGGAGCCCGCACGCGCGTCGGTTCCGACCCTTAATTCAGAACCTGTGGCGCTGATCGAGGGTGAGCGGTTGGACGTCACCCCGGGGGCTGCGATCTCAAAAGCGATCGAGCCAAACGCCAGCGCCGCACTCTGCATGACCCGTGACTCCGAGGATCCGAATTCCCCTCCGGAATCCGAACCTCCCGCACCCCTGCCAATCGAATCCGATTGGGCGCCGGTCATGGAGTTCACCGCCGCGGACATCTTTCAGCACTCGCCCTTTGGCGACATCCTGAACTCACTAAAGTCTCTCTCTTTATTGGGAGAGCCCTGGCCGGACTATGGCCAGCAAGGATGGGATACGGACGATGAAGAAATTCAAACCCCACCCACCACCCACTATGCTTCACAGATGAAGTAATGGATCATAAAATCCCTGAGGGCTTTAAACCCGTAAACATCGAATCAAACGATGGCACAACAGATCCCGCGGTCTGGATCGAGGATTATCTCCTTCATATCCACATGGCCCGTGGTGATGATCTACACGCCATCAAATACCTCCCACTCAAACTCAAGGGACCGGCCCGGCATTGGCTCAACAGCTTGCCAGCAGACTCAATCGGTTCTTGGGAGGACCTGGAAGCCGCATTCCTCGACAACTTCCAGGGCACTTATGTGCGACCACCGGATGCCGATGACCTAAGCCACATAATCCAGCAGCCAGAGGAATCAGCCAGGCAATTCTGGACATGGTTCCTAACAAAGAAAAACCAGATAGTCGACTGTCCGGATGCTGAGGCCCTAGCAGCCTTCAAGCATAATATCCGTGACGAGTGGCTTGCCCGGCACCTAGGACAGGAAAAGCCGAAATCTATGGCAGCCCTCACGACACTCATGACCCGCTTTTGCGCAGGAGAAGACAGCTGGCTAGCTCGCAGTAACAACTTAGCAAAGAACCCTGGTAATTCGGATACCAAGGACAAAAGTGGCAGGACTCGCCGGAACAAGAAAAAGCGTCGTGTTAACAGCGACAGCAACAAGGATACGGCAGTAAATGCCTGATTCATAGGCTATAAATCCGGTCAGCAGAAAAAGCCATTCAAAAAGAATACTCAGGGCCCGTCCAGTTTGGACTGAATACTCGACCGCTTGTGCCAGATACATGGCACCCCCGAAAGGCCAGCAAATCACACCAACAGGGATTGTTGGGTGTTCAAGCAGGCAGGCAAGTTAAGAGCCGAAAACAAAGACAAGGGGCTGCACAACAATGATGAGGAGGAGCCCAGGCCGCCGAAAAGTAGTGGACAGAAGGGTTTTCCCCCACAAGTGCGGAAGGTGAACATGATATACGCAACCCACATTCCCAAGAGGGAGCGGAAGCGTGCGCTACAAGAAGTATACGCGCTGGAGCCAGTCGCTCCAAAGTTCAACCCATGGTCCTCCTGCCCGATCACCTTTGATCGAAGGGACCATCCCACTAGCATCCGTCATGGCGGGTTTGCTGCATTGGTTCTTGACCCAATTATCGATAGATTTCATATCACAAGAGTCCTCATGGACGGCGGCAGCAGCCTGAACCTGCTTTACCAGGATACAGTGCGGAAAATGGGCATCGATCCCTCGAGGATCAAGCCCACAAAAACGACCTTTAAAGTCGTTATACCAGGTGTAGAGGCCAGCTGCACTGGCTTAGTCACACTTGAAGTGGTCTTCGGATCTCCGGACAATTTCCGAAGCGAAGAGTTAATCTTCGATATAGTCCCGTTTCAAAGTGGCTATCACACCCTGCTCGGGCGAACCGCATTTGCAAAGTTCAATGCGGTGCCGCACTATGCATATCTCAAGCTCAAGATGCCAGGCCCTCGAGGAGTAATTACGGTCAATGGAAACACCGAGCGCTCCCTCCGAACGGAGGAACACACGGCGGCCCTCGCAGCAGAAGTACAAAGCAGCCTTCTTAGGCAATTCTCTAGTCCGGCCATTAAAAAGCCAGACACCGCCAAGCGCGCCCGGAATAACCTACAACAAGGCCGCCTGGCACGTTCTGTGCAGGCATAGCAGTGCGACCCCAACCCCAGCCTTCGCGACATAGCGAAACCAGTGCTTCGCGTACATAACTACGCTCTTGAAATACCATGGGCGCAAGGGAAGGGGCACAATAATGGCAAACCCAAATACGGCCTAAAACGTACTAGGGGCTGCCGATTTTTTTTCTTTTCTCTTACTTTCAGAACTCCATATTTCGGACGACCTGTTCGGCAATTCAACCGCCGCACAAACGATGCAAGACCCAGGGAAGCAAACAAGCCATGCCGCACTATGGAACCCCAAGGTGGTCTCTGTTACGAGCAGTATACCTGTTTTTGAATACAATTTCGCGGCCTGCCCCTGGCAAGGACATGTTAAATAGTCCAATATCTTTTGCTTATCACACTATTTGTGTCATTCTGCTTTGATAGCAGCCTCTTTATAAACAATGCATAGCTTTTAGTCTGTTTTTTGCATTATCCCCTTTATATATATATGTTCATTAATGACATGTGGCACCCGTACACTGTGGTACGGCAAATACGCCAGGGGCTTCAGTACCCCTTAATATGGTGTAAGAAGTCCGAACACTTCATAAGTGTGGCACCCCGAACTTATAGCACTATATGCATCGGCTCCGAATCATGATTTGCATCAATAGTTGGGTTCGCCCGGCTCCTATGTTTTGGTGCCTTACGTTCCGCTATATCGGCTAAGGTAGCACTAGGAGAACCACTGCGATTGTGCCCCGGTTGAGCTGGGTTAAGCACCTCAGTGGAGAAAGCTAAAACTGACTGTCATGATGAGGCGAGAGACCGGTCGCTGTTCGAGAGGTTTTTCGAGTCCCTAAAGACTTATGCCGCTTCGAGCGAGGAGTCGGCTTTGTCCGGCCAAGGCGTGGATAGCGCCCCGAACTCGGTCTTCCGAACTAGGGGCTTCGCCGAAATTTAAAATTATACAGTTCTATGGCTAAGTGAGAGTGTTCAAGCATTATAGTCCGATTGCCAGGTTCGTTGTGCTGAGCGCCTCCCTCGAAGGACCCAAATATGGGAAAAAGAGCGCTTAGGTTTATCCCGAACACCCCGGCACTAGTGGCATGGAGGCCGAAGCCGACGACTCGCCATCTCTCAATTTTTTGATAAACAGCCGCACAGAAAATAATATTTTAAATTCAACAAGCATTGCTTAGCGCATATGAACAAGTTATCAGCGCACAGGATAAACACGAGCGAGTTCATTCAAAAATTACATCCTTGGTACATTCATCCGCCACAAGGCGGGCACCCACAAGAACATCCTTATAGTAGTTCTCGGGCTTGCGATGCTCCTTCCCCGGCGGCGGCCCGTCCCTCACAAGCTTCTCACCGTCTAGCTTACCCCAGCGCACCTTTGCACGGGCAAGGGCCCTACGGGCACCTTCGATGCAGGCGAAGCGCTTGATGACAACGAGCCTTGGACAGGCCTCCACCAGCCGCCGCACCATCCCGAAGTAGCTCCCAGGCAGGGCCTCTCTGGGCCACAGCCAAACTATGAAGCCCTTCATGGCCTGTTCAGCCGCCTTGTGGACCTCGACCAGCTGTTTCAGCTGGTCGCTCAAGGGCACAAGGTGTCCGGCCTCAGCATACTGAGACCAGAACACCGTCTCTGTCGAGCTTCCCTCTTCAGCTCGGTAGAATGCGGCGGCGTCGGATACGCTGCGGGGAAGATCTGCGAATGCCCCTGGAGAGCTCCGGATTCGGGTAAGTAACAAGTAGTTTACTTTTATATTTCTGCTTTGCATAAAGAATGCCTTACCCGCTGCTATCTTTTTCATCTCCTCCAACTCTTGCAGGGCCTTTGGGGCTTCGTCCTTGGCGGACTTGGCAGTCTCAGAGGCCGCCGCGAGCTCGGACGCTTGCGTTTTTGACTCAAGCTCCAAACTCTCATGTTTTTTCATAAGAGCCTGAAGCTCTTGCCGCACCTCGCCAACCTGGGCCTCAAGTTTCTCTCGCTCGGTGCGCTCCGCGGCCGCTTTCTTTTCGGCCTCTGACAACGCCTGCTTAAGGGTCGCCACCTCAGTCGTGGCCCCTACAATAAGCAGTACAATCCTGTTATTTTTTGCAATCACGTCTTTTTATAGGCATTTTTTCTGTAAGATATTTCTTACCTTCTTTCTCCTCGAGATGCCGCTTGGCAAGGCCGAGCTCTTGCTTGGTCTGCTCGAGGCCCTGTTTCAGGGCACCCACCTCCGCAGGTAGTGCGGCAGTGGCTAGCAGCGAAGCCTACATACGCATATTTGACTCTTTTTTGTTAGACTCCTGCGAAATTTAATAGATCCTCTATTCGGCTTTTCATTCCGAACGCCAAAGAGAGCATCAGGGGCTACCGTCTATGCGGTTATATTCTAACATATTTTTTTACTTACCTCGAAGCCATTTAGAAGGCTAGCGCAAGCTTCGTTCAGTCCGCTCTTGGCAGACTGAACCTTCCGGATCACCGTACTCATAATAGTACGATGCTCCTCATCGATGGAGGCGCCGTCAAGCACCTCCAGCAGACTGTCCGGCACCTCCGATTGGACGGAGGCCGCCGGCTCAGAAGGCTTGCTCCTCGTGGCAGGAGTTCGCCTGCCGCGGTCCGGAACCGTTGAAGATTCCCGCGCGGTGTCCGGCTCAAAGCCGGACTTGGGGCCCTGGGGGTTTTTGTCCCCCTTACTCCCGGAGTCTGGGAGGTCGCCTTGCGGCTCCTCCAGGACCACCTCCTCCTGCCCCGGAGCTCGTTGCGACGCCACTTCCGCTTCGTCCGCAGTGTGGGGGGAGACAGCGGGCGGAACTGAGTTCACATCCGACGAATCCAGGGAGCCGCTCGACGACTCGTCGAGTTCGGCCTGGGGCGGGATGCACAATTATGTTCGGCATTAGGGAAAGCTGAGCGACAAAGGAATATCATGAGTTACTCTAGTATCCAAATACTTACAATTTCACCGGACGCTTGGCCCTGTCCGGCCACTCCTCGTCGTCCTCGCTGGCGTTGGGGGAGTAGTGCGGTGGAGGGGTCTTCCTCTTCTTGGACCCTTCAGCCTCCCCTGTTGGGGCGACCTTCCTTTTCTTTCCTCCCCCTGCTGGAGGGGGAGAGGTTTCTTCTTCCTCCTCCTCATTTTCGCGGGAGGAGAGCGTCTCGGACTCGTCAGATGAAGAGTCCGACACCACCACGTTACGGGCACTCTTTCGAGTCCCTGTGGCCTTCTTCTTCTTGGGCTTCTTCTCCGGCACCACATAAGGCGTCGGAGCCAGCAGCTTCACTAGGAGAGCAGGGGCTGGGTCTTCGGGCAAGGGAGCCGGATAGTTAATCGGTCCGGATATCACCTTCCAAGCCTGTCAAAGGTAGGGGGGTTTAGATCCCGCATGGAGTCAAACTATGAAAAAACTTAAACATCCTGTGAAAGGTGAAAATAGCTTACCTCGCTAGCGTGACGCGGCGAGCTGTATCTGCGGTCCTCGGAGGCCGATGCGGGAGCCTTGGCGCCTTTGGTTAGCACCTTCCAGACGTCTTCATACGTCGTGTCTAAGAGCCTGTTGAGGGTTTGGTGCTGCGCCGGGTTGAACTCCCACAGAGTAAAGTCCCGTTGTTGACATGGGAGGATCCGGCGGACGAGCATAACCTGGACCACATTGACAAACTTGATCGGCTTGTTCACCAGGGACTGGATGCATGTTTGCAGTCCGGTCACCTCTTTTTCGTCACCCACGATAGGCCCGTCTCTTTCCGGGACATAAGCTACGTGGGGGGTCCGGATCGGAACTCAGGGGCTGCGATCCATTTTGGATCGCGTGGCTCGGTGATTCAAAACCACTCGGATTGCCACCCCTTTAGGGTCTCCACGAAGGAGCCCTCGAGCCATAGGACGTTGGCTATCTTGCCCGCCATGGCGCCTCCGCACTCCGCCTGGCTGCCGCGCACCACCTTGGGCTTGACGTTGAAGTTCTTGAGCCAGAGGCCGAAATGGGGGCGGACGCGGAGGAAAGCCTCGCACACGACGTTAAACGGCGACATGTTGAGGACGAAGTTCGGGGCCAGATCGTGGAAATCCAGGCCATAGTAGAACATGAGCCCCCGGACGAATGGGTGGAGTGGAAAACCTAGTCTGCGGAGGAAGTGGGGAAGGAAAACTACCCTCTCATGGGGCCTTGGGGTGGGGAGAAGCTGCCCCTCCTCGGGAAGCCGGTGCGTAATGTCCTTGGACAAGTATCCGGCCTTCCTTAGCTTCTTGACATGGCCCTCCGTGACGGAGGAGATAATCCACTTGCCTCCCGCTCCGGACATTGCTGGAGAAGGTTGAGTTGGGAAGTGCGGGCTTGGGCGCTGGAGCTTGGGTGCGTAGAAGATGGATAGGCATAGGAGGAAGAAGGTGTAGGTAAAAAGGTGGATCCTTATCCCCTTATATGGGCGGATGCGGCTATGCGTCCCCACCAGCCTAGTAAAACTCGCTTGCCTCCCAAGCGCCGTGATAAATGGCATGGTTGGGTTACCCACGTCCGTATTGATGAGAATCCCGTAAAAAGGGGCACACGATCTCTTCTTTGACAACACGTGCCAAGGAAACCGCCTCGCAAAACACGCTGAGGTGGAAGAGTAAAAACGATTCAAGTAAAGGACTTGGTCGTAGTGTGATGTCACGCTGCGGAATACGTCAGCAGATTAGATTTGTGTTAATATTATTCTCTCTATGGCAATATGTGGAAACTTATTTTGCAGAGCCGGGCACTACTCTTGGTGTTTGCAAATCTTTTATGAAGAACTTGGAGGAGGAACCCGCCTTGCAATGCCGAAGACAATTTGCGCACCGGACTCGTCGTCATTGAAGCCTGGTTCAGGGGCTACTGAGGGAGTCCTGGATTAGGGGGTGTTCGGATAGCCGGACTATACCTTCAGCCGGACTCCACGACTATGAAGATACAAGATTGAATACTTTGTACGGTGTCCGGAAGGGACTTTCCATGGCGTGGAAGGCAAGCTTGGCGATGCGGATATTCAAGATCTCCTACCATTGTAACCGACTTTGTGTAACCCTCACCCTATCCGGTGTCTATATAAACCGAAGGGTTCTAGTCCGTAGGACAACTTCATCATACAACAATCATACCATAGGCCAGCTTCTAGGGTTTAGCCTCCTTGATATCGTGGTAGATCTACTCTTGTACTACCCATATCATCAATATTAATCAAGCAGGAGTAGGGTTTTACCTCCATCGAGAGGGCCCGAACCTGGGTAAACTTCGTGTCCCTTGTCTCCTGTTACCATCCGGCCTAGACGCACAGTTCGGGACCCCCTACCCGAGATCCGCCGGTTTTGACACCGACAAAGGGGGAATCCTTACCCCCTTATAAAGGCAGTGAATATTGAATGCCTCCCCACTCGCCTTAGAACTCGCCTATTCCCAAGGGCTGTGTAAACAGCACGCTTGGGTTACCCATACCCGTATTGATGAGAATCCCGTAATAAGGGGCACGATCTCTGCTTTGACAAGACGTGCCCATGGCAATCGCGTCTCGAAACATGGAGTGGCAGACACCAAATGGTTCGGAATTATGACCGGTCAGACGTGATGTCAGGCTACAAAAAGTTGTCAGCGGATTGGACTCGTGTAAATTTATATTCTCTCTGCGGTTGTGTATGGTGTGTGTGACTGTTCCGGATACTATCATCGCGTCCGAAGATTATCTTGGAGTTCGGAAAGAAGGGAACCCACCTTGCAATGCCGAAGACAATCTGTGTGCCGGACTCCTCGTCATTGAAGCCAGGTTCAGGGGCTACTGAGGGAGTCCTGGACTAAGGGGTCCTCGGGCGTCCGGCCTGTTATCCATGGGCCAGACTGATAGGTTGTGAAGACACGAAGGCCGAAGGCTGTACCCGTGTCCGGATAGGACTCTCCTTGGCGTGGAAGGAAATCTTGGCGATCAACTATGAAGATTCCTTTATATGTAACCAACTCCATGTAACCCTAGATCCCCCTCGATGTATATATAAACCGGAGGGTTTAATCCGAAAAGCATACACTCATTACCGTAGTCATACATGCTAGACTTCTAGGGTTTAGCCATTATGATCTCATGGTAGATCAACTCTTGTAATACTCATATTCATCAAGATCAATCAAGCAGGAAGTAGAGTATTACCTCCATAGAGAGGGCCTGAACCTGGGTAAGCATCGTGTCCCCTGTCTCATGTTACCATCGACCTTAGACGCATAGTTCGGGACCCCCTACCTGAGATCCGCCGGTTTTGACACCGATAACCATCTTCCCCAAACACCCTCACGTAGAGGGTCGCATCACCGTCGTACTTGAAATGGAGGGTGCACCGCCTTCCCAGGCCGCACGCGTGGGCAAACGTCTACCAACCGCGGGCTAGAGCTATGTTGCCCGTGACGAAGACCTCGACTGCAGCCCAAGAAGCCCTGCTGCGGCAGCCGTCCGCCTGTAGCCAGATCCCACCTAGACCGGAGGCTGGCAGCTCATCAGCGAAGAAGCACGAGAGTTGAAGCCAGTTGCCAGCCGGGTTCTCCGACCAGACGACGAACTCCGGCAGCACCTCTGCCGAGTGGAAACATGACCGGGGAGGCCGTGCAATCATGGCACGTCTCCCTTCATCGACAGGGCTGCCACAACTGGAACGACCCCTGCCACGTGCAATGGGGGTCGCGGTGTACTTGCGGGGACGGCCACGTCCACGCTTGGGCGCTGAGGAGCCGAGCCCTTCGCGAGGGGCCTTTCCCTTCTCCGGGGTAGAGAACCTCCTCGACGGCGCCATTGATGTCGCTGCTAGTAATGGAGGAAGGTGGAAGAAGCAACCGGATGGGAAGAGATGGGCGACGGGGGCTCTACCCCCCTCCTCATTTATAGCAAGAGAAGGCCAACCGGCGCCCCACTATCACAGGTAATGATGATTTTTCCTTGCATGTCGCAGGGTCTCGTCAAGTCGGGCAGTTGCCGAGGTAGCGTGGGGAAGTGGAGACGCCCACGTCCAATCAACCGCCATGCATCGACCAAGGCCGCAGTCTATCGGGGCCCGCGGCGCTCCGCACTTGACCTTTGGATTCGCCTCTAAGACAAGCCCGAGCGCGCCTTGGGCCCAGGGGCTACCGTCGGTGTTCTGCGAATGGGGGTCCCCAGACTTTCCTGCCAGCGGCCCACGGCGTGGCTCTGCGAGCGGGCCCGTACGGCCCATCTTCACTAACAGGCATTCAAGACCCTCACGAGGGGCCAAGCCTCGCGAGGCGTACGACACAAGACCTCCTCAGGAGCGGCCTCACCAAGTTGGCTCGTGAGGGGAGGAGAGATCTAGGCCAGGCAAACCTCGTGAGGTTCTCGTGATGTGAGCCATGATAATCAAGATCAGGCGGGCGCAGGCGCGGAGTACCGAGGCGTCAAACAAAGGTTTCCATATCGGTGCAACGAGACCAAGACCAGCAGGACGGCAAGACAGAGGTCACCGTGATGCCCAAGGCGGCATCACCACCACAGCCTTTGGTAGGCAAAGACTGCTTTTGTTAGGCTAAGCTGTACTAGTTGTCCCCTTTCAAATTGGCCGTTGTTGGCTCCCTTCCCACTCAATATTTGGGGAGAGGACCAGGGCCTCTATAAATAGGACTAGCCACCACAGTAGGAGGCAACTGGAATGGAGCCTCAGGCATCGAATAGGACCTAGAGCCAACCCTTAGCCACACACCAAGCACAAGAACACCTCAACCTCAAGGGGTTGTTCTTCCCCTTCTAACTGTTCATCCTCAGCCCGAGAGGCAATCCACCACTGCCACACTGGAGTAGGGTATTACACAACAACAGTGGCCCGAACCAGTATAAATCTTGTGTTCTTTGTGTTGCGAGTTCGTCGAGTTAGTCCGTGAGATCTTAGCAATGCTAGGACGTGGATCGGTAGGGGGAGATCTTCGTGCGCACCCTAGTGTTTGAACCTTGAGGGTTTAGCCGGAACCCGTGATCCGACAGAAGGTACGTACGTAGTATCATACACTAGTATCATATGCATGGCTTATGTGATATGGGTGCTAGTGCGAGTGCAATACCTCATTCCTTCTACGAAGAAATTATGCATGATATTGCACCTATTGAGGTAGAATATATTGATGTTGCAATTAAGCTTGCCAATAGAGATACTATTTCACCTATTGGGATTGTTAGAGATGTTGAAGTCTTGTGTGGGAAAGTTAAATATCCTACTGATTTTATTGTTCTTGGTTCCCCACAAGATGACTTTTGTCCCATTTTATTTGGTAGACCCTTCTTGAATACTGTTAATGCTAAGATAGACTGCAAAAAGGATATTGTTACTGTTGGTTTAGGGGATATGTCTCATGATTTAAATTTTGCTAAATTTCATAGACAACCCCATGATAAAGAATTTCCTAGTAAAGATGAAATTATTGGTCTTGCTTCTATTGAGGTGCCTCCTAATGATCCTTTAGAACAATATTTGCTAGACCATGAAAATGATATGTTTATGAATGAAAGAAGGTAAATCGATGAAGTATCCTTTAAAGAGGGACCTATTTTGAAACACAACTTGCCTGTTGAAATTTTAGGGGATCCTCCTCCACTCAAGGGTGATCCCGTGTTTGAGCTTAAACCAGTACTTGATACTCTTAAATATTCTTATCTTGATGAAAAGAATATATATCCTATTATTATTAGTGATAACCTTTCAGAGTAGGAAGAAGAGAAATTATTGAAAACTCTGAAGAAGCACCGTGCTACTATTGGATATACTCTTGATGATCTTAAGGGCATTAGTCCTACTCTATGCCAGCACAAAATAAATTGGAGAAAGACGCTAAACCGGTTGTTGATCACCAACGACGATTAAATCCTAAGATGGAAGAAGTGGTAAGAAATGAAATACTAAAGCTTCTAGAGGCAGGTATAATTTATCCCATTGCTGATAGTTAGTGGGCAAGTCCTGTCCATTGTGTCCCTAAGAAGAGAGGTATTACTGTTATCCTAATGATAAAGATGAATTGATCCCACAAACAATTGTTACAGGTTATAGAATGGTAATTGATTTCCGCAAATTAAATAAAGCTACTAGAAAGGATCATTACCCTTTACCTTTTGTTGATCAAATGCTAGAAAGATTATTCAAACATACACATTTCTGCTTTATAGACGGTTATTCTGGTTTCTCTCAAATACCTGTGTCAAAAGAGGATCAGTAAAAGACCACTTTTACTTGCCCTTCAGTACCTTTGCTTATATACATATGCCTTTTGGTTTATGTAATGCTCCTACTACCTTTCAAAGATGTATGACTGCTATATTCTCTGACTTTTGTGAAAAGATAGTTGAGGTTTTCATGGATGATTTCTTCATGTATGGAACTTCTTTTGATGATTACTTAAGCAACCTTGATCGAGTTTTGCAGAGATGTGAAGAAACTAATATTGTCTTGAACTGGGAGAAGTGCCACTTTATGGTTAATGAAGGTATTGTCTTGGGGCATAAAATTTCTAAAAGAGGTATTGAAATTTATAAAGCTAAAGTTGAAGCTACTGAAAAGATGTCGTGTCCTAAGGACATTAAAGGTATAAGAAGTTTCCTTGGTCATGCCTGGTTTTATAGGAGGTTCATTAAAGACTTCTCTGAAATTTCTAGGGATCTGACTAATCTCTTACAAAAAGATGTTCCTTTTGTCTATGATGATGATTGTGTAGAAGCATTTGAAATACTTAAGAAAGCCTTGATTTCTGCACCTATTGTTCAGCCACCTGATTGGAATTTACCCTTTGAAATTACGTATGATGCTAGAGATTATGTTGTAGGTGATGTTCTAGGACAAAGAGTTGATAAGAAATTAAATGTTATCCAATATGCTAGTAAAAATCTAGACAGTGCCCAGAGAAATTATGCTACTACTGAAAAATAATTTTTAGCAGTTGTCACTACTACAGGATGTTTCTAATGCGACACTACGATCAGAGACCTTTCGAGAAACTGTGTGCGATGCAATAATCGCAAACGGTGCTGTACGAAAACCGTCAGAAATGTATAAAACGTTTGTGTTGACGGATGCATCAAACACGGTTTAGGTTTTAGTGGTGTGTGTGATGAAGGGCATATAGTTTAGTTCAATTAATTGTTTGCGATGAGGAGGAACAAAAGAAATGGGCAGCCAGATGAAGGCGTGTGTGATACACAGCATACGGTTCACTCGGATGAACTGTTTGTGATTAGGCAACACAAAAGAAACGGGAAGCCACATGAAGGTGTGTGCAATATACAACATACGGTTCGCTCGGATGAACTGTTTGTGATTAGGCAACACAAAAGATACGGTCAGCCAGATCAAGGTGTGTGCAATATACGCATGCGGTTCACTTGGCCCTTGTCGTAAGTGTGTGAACTCTGTGGCAACCGCTCGCTCCCCAGGCGCCTCTTCGTGTATCGTGGCAACCGTCCACCGCCTCTTCGTCTTTCCCACTCGATTTGGAAATGCTGTCACACGCTCTTCCTCCCTCCATTTGCCTTCACCCTTCATTCTGCCATTGTTCGATCATCTTCTCCATGGAGGGAACAGGACGGAAACGACCCCGTTATTATTTCCCTGATCTGAAAGATGTCGTGGTCGAGGAACTCATTGATCGGTGCAACGCCGTCACCTTGGCTAGCATGGCGGGTTCCTTATAGACCATTCTCGACTCAACTAATAACATCATTACAAGGAACCCAAGGGTCCAGGAGCGGTTTGATCTCCCCTATCTTCCTCGACGTGACCCTGCTGACTGGCGCGGGGATGAGGGAAGCGTCGCCTTGTGCAAGTTGATGCCGCTTGATAATGATACGTATGATGTTAAGATGCCATCGCTTGAGGGCAAGGCTTGGGCAGGCGCAAATGGAGATTGGGTTGTTTATATTGGGTACAACTGCGAGTGGGAACTTGTGAATGCGTACACTCATCACCGGGTTCCACTTCCAAAAATCTTAGACGACCACCCAGAGGTTGAGTACACCGGTATTCTATGTGAGTTCAAATACGATCAGGGTGACTATCATCTACGGAAGATAGCAATTTGTTGAGTTCCCAACCACTCTTGGGATTACACGAACCATGAAGTTGTTGCTATCTTCGACAAGCTTGTTCCCTTCCTTACTTCCACGTCTCGATGGATATTGCTCAAAAATAAATTTTTGTACATGTATGAGTACTATGATGCAATTCAATACGAGGGTCTTGTGTTTGCTGCCACCAATGGTGGCACTGTTTTTGCATGGAATCATCATGCTTTCAGTGTGTTTGTCTTCCACCGTAATTGTAATTCTTTCATCCACACGCATGTGGGTTAGCTGGTTTCCCTTTACTAATTAATTAACCTTCTTGTGTTTCCAAGGTCCTATGAACATTCCACCACCTATACTTTTAAATTTTTATAACCAAGGGGGAGATGACGATGCTGATGATCACGAGCATGAGGAGGAGCAAGACCCATATACTCAGTGGTGCTTGGCAACTTATTCCGATGGATCACCTCTTCTTGTCTGTATGGAAGGCACTCCTGATGTTACTAAGGAAGGAGGTGTTGTCTCGCATGGTCGCACTCTCCGGACCTATTCCAACATCCGTTGCAGGGTATTCGGGATGGATACTAGTGTACTAGCGCCAAAACCTTCTCCCTGGTTAAGTATTGAAAGTCTTGGAGGAAACTCGCTCTTCCTTGGACAAAACTATCCAATGATGGTGGAAGGAGATCCAGCTGTTATTGACACAATGTTACTACCATTTATGAGAAGCAATTGTATCTATACCTCGGACATTGCTATGCTTCCCTACAATCCCAATATGGGTCCTGACATAGGCTGCTTCTGCCTGGATGATCAGTCATGCGTTGGTCTCGAGATTGACAGTAGCTGGCCCTTCCGGGAGAATCATTTCTTGTTCAAAGAAAGCGTTTCCAACGCCGACGAGTGGTTGATCTTAATTTCATTTCATCACTTTGTTATTTGTTGTGTGAGAAAAGCTTTACTAGAATGTTTTGTTGGAAATGATCTATAATCCAATGTGTATCCTCGTTATCGTTGTGGGCTGATGACTTGTTGTATGTAATCAATGATACATTTGCATATGCATGCATCAACTCACGTCTGCTAGTGGTGTCCATATGAACAGTGCTTGTGATTTTAGTTGCAAAAATTAGATAGTGCTAGTGGTTTTTAGCTGCATATTTTGACGAATCGCAGTGTTACAAGGTTAACAAATGGAAATGATACTAGATAAACAAATGTCAATCTTTCAAGTTTGACAAATGGCAAAATACCCAAAATGACAGACATGGAAATCTTACCCAATTGTTTGTACGTGGTTGCACATGCGTCATGCAAAAAAACCGTTTGCAATGAAGGGATGCAGAAATCCTGCTCGACACATTTTCCCTTGGCTTACTGGGGAAGTTGTCGGTTTGCATCCGGGTGTTCTAACTAAAACGTTTGCGATGAGTGTTTTATATTTAAAAACCATTAATTTTTTTTCAAAAGAAAGTCATTTGATAAGTCTGTATTTTTAGAGAGAAAAATGCAAGTTCGTTCAAACCATATCTTTCATTCAGCCACACTGTGAATTTATATTCATATGATCGATAATTCGATATAGAGTATTAAACCACAAAAAAAACTATTTCCGACGGCGGCGCATGGTCGCACTCTCCGGACCTATTCCAACATCCGTTGCAGGGTATTCTGGATGGACACTAGTGTACTAGCGCCAAAACCTTCTCCCTGGTTCAGTATTGAAAGTCTTGGAGGAAACTCGCTCTTCCTTGGACAAAACTATCCAATGATGGTGGAAGGAGATCTAGCAGTTGTTGACACAATGTTACTACCATCTATGAGAAGCAATTGTATCTATACCTCGGACATTGCTATGCTTCCCTACCGTCCCAATATGGGTCCTGACATAGGCCGCTTCGGCCTGGATGATCAGTCATGCGTTGGTCTCGAGATTGACAGTAGTTGGCCCTTCCGAGAGAATCACTTCTAGTTCAAAGCAAGCGTTTCCAACGCCAACGAGTGGTTGATCTAAAGTTCATTTCATCACTTTTTTATTTGTTATGTGAGAAAAGCTTTACTAGAATGTTTTGTTGGAAATGATCTATAATCCAACGTGTATCCTCGTTGTCGTTGTGGGATGATGACTTGTTGTATGTAATCAATGGTACATTTGCATATGCATTCATCAACTCACGTCTGCTAGTGGTGTCCATATGAACAGTGCTTGTGATTTTAGTTGCAAAAATTAGATAGTGCTAGTGATTTTTAGCTACATATTTTGACGAATCGCAGTGTTACAAGGTTAACAAATGGAAATGATACTAGATAAACAAATGTCAATCTTTCCAGTTTGACAAATGGAAAAATACCCAAAATGACAGATATGGAAATCTTACCCAATTGTTTGTACGTGGTTGCACACGGGTCATGCAAAAAAACCGTTTGCAATGAAGGGATGCAGAAATCCTGCTCGGCACATTTTCCCTTGGTCTACTGGGGAAGTTGTCGGTTTGCATCCGGGTGTTCTAACTAAAACGCTTGCGATGAGTGTTTTATGTTTAAAAACCATTGATTTTTTTTCAAAAGAAAATCATTTGATAAGTCTGTATTTTTAGAGAGAAAAATGCAAGTTCGTTCAAACCATATCTTTCATTCAGCCACACTGTGAATTTATATTCATATGATCGATAATTCGATATAGAGTATTAAACCACAAAAAAAACTATTTCCGGCGGCGGCGCATGGTCGCACTCTCCGGACCTATTCCAACATCCGTTGCAGGGTATTCGGGATGGATACTAGTGTACTAGCGCCAAAACCTTCTCCCTGGTTCAGTATTGAAAGTCTTGGAGGAAACTCGCTCTTCCTTGGACAAAACTATCCAATGATGGTGGAAGGAGATCCAGCAGTCGTTGACACAATGTAACTACCATCTATGAGAAGCAATTGTATCTATACCGGACATTGCTATGCTTCCCTACCATCCCAATATGGGTCCTGACATAGGCCGCTTCGGCCTGGATGATCAGTCATGCGTTGGTCTCGAGATTGACAGTAGCTGGCCCTTCCGAGAGAATCACTTCTAGTTCAAAGCAAACGTTTCCAACGCCAACGAGTGGTTGATCTAAAGTTCATTTCATCACTTTGTTATTTGTTGTGTGAGAAAAGCTTTACTAGAATGTTTTGTTGGAAATGATCTATAATCCAACGTTTATCCTCGTTGTCGTTGTGGGCTGATGACTTGTTGTATGTAATCAATGGTATATTTGCATATGCATTCATCAACTCACGTCTGCTAGTGGTGTCCATATGAACAGTGCTTGTGATTTTAGTTGCAAAAATTAGATAGTGCTAGTGATTTTTAGCTACATATTTTGACGAATCGCAGTGTTACAAGGTTAACAAATGGAAATGATACTAGATAAACAAATGTCAATCTTTCCAGTTTGACAAATGGAAAAATACCCAAAATGATAGATATGGAAATCTTACCCAATTGTTTGTATGTGGTTCCACACGGGTCATGCAAAACAACCGTTTGCAATGAGATATGCAGAAATCCTGCTCGGCACATTTTCCCTTGGCTTCCTGGGGAAGCTGTCGGTTTGCATCCGGGTGTTCTAACTAAAACGTTTGCGATGAGTGTTTTATATTTAAAAACCATTGATTTTTTAAAAAAGAAAATCATTTGATAAGTCTGTATTTTTAGAGAGAAAAATGCAAGTTCGTTCAAACCATATCTTTCATTCATCCACACTGCGAATTTATATTCATATGATCGATAATTCAATATAGAGTATTAAACCACGAAAAAAACTATTACCGGCGGGGGCGCATGGTCGCACTCTCCGGACTTATTCCAACATCCATTGCAGGGTATTCGGGATGGATACTAGTGTACTAGCGCCAAAACCTTCTCCCTGGTTCAGTATTGAAAGTCTTGGAGGAAACTCGCTCTTCCTTGGACAAAACTATCCAATGATGGTGGAAGGAGATCCAGCTGTTGTTGACACAATGTTACTACCATTTATGAGAAGCAATTGTATCTATACCTCGAACATTGCTATGCTTCCCTTCCGTCCCAATATGGGTCCTGACATAGGCCGCTTCAGCCTGGATGATCAGTCATGCGTTGGTCTCGAGATTGACAGTAGCTGGCCCTTCCGAGAGAATCACTTCTAGTTCAAAGCAAGCGCTTCCAATGCCGACGAGTGGTTGATCTGAAGTTCATTTAATCACTTTGTTATTTGTTGTGTGAGAAAAACTTTACTAGAATGTTTTGTTGGAAATGATCTATAATCCAACGTGTATCCTCGTTGTCGTTTTGGGCTGATGACTTGTTGTATGTAATCAATGGTACATTTGCATATGCATTCTTCAACTCACGTCTGCTAGTGGTGTCCATATGAACAGTGCTTGTGATTTTAGTTGCAAAAATTAGATAGTGCTAGTGATTTTTAGCTGCATATTTTGACGAATCGCAGTGTTAGAAGGTTAACAAATGGAAAGTTACTAGATAAACAAATGTCAATCTTTCCAGTTTGACAAATGGCAAAATACCCAAAATGACAGATATGGAAATCTTACCCAATTGTTTGTACATGGTTGCACACGGGTCATGCAAAAAAACCATTTGCATTGAAGGGATGCAGATATCCTGCTCGGCACATTTTCCCTTGGCTTCCTGGGGAAGCTGTCGGTTTGCATCTGGGTGTTCTAACTAAAACATTTGCGATGAGTGTTTTATATTTAAAAACCATTGATTTTTTTTTCAAAAGAAAACCATTTGATAAGTCTATATTTTTAGAGAGAAAAATGCAAGTTCGTTCAAACCATATCTTTCATTCAGCCTCACTGCGAATTTATATTCATATGATCGATAATTCGATATAGAGTATTAAACCACGAAAAAACTATTTCCGGCGCGGCGCATGGTCGCACTCTCCGGACCTATTCCAACATCCGTTGCAGGGTATTCGGGATGGATAGTAGTGTGCTAGCACCAAAACCTTCTCCCTGGTTCAGTATTGAAAGTCTTGGAGGAAACTCGCTCTTCCTTGGACAAAACTATCCAATGTTGGTGGAAGGAGATCCAGTTGTTGTTGACACAATGTTACTACCATTTATGAGAAGCAATTGTATCTATACCTCGGACATTGCTATGCTTCCCTACCGTCCCAATATGGGTCCTGACAAAGGCCGCTTCAGCCTGGATGATTAGTCATGCGTTCGTCTCGAGATTGACAGTAGCTGGCCCTTCCGAGAGAATCACTTCTAGTTCGTAGCAAGCGTTTCCAACGCCGACGAGTGGTTGATCTGAAGTTCATTTCATCAATTTGTTATTTGTTGTGTGAGAAAAACTTTACTAGAATGTTTTGTTGGAAATGATCTATAATCCAACGTGTATCCTCGTTGTCGTTGTGGCTGATGACTTGTTGTATGTAATCAATGGTGCATTTGCATATGCATTCATCAACTCACGTCTGCTAGTGGTGTCCATATGAACAGTGTTTGTGCTTTTAGTTGCAAAAATTAGATAGTGCTAGTGATTTTTAGCTGCATATTTTGACGAATCGTAGTGTTACAAGGTTATCAAATGGAAATGTTACTAGATAAACAAATGTCAATCTTTCCAGTTTGACAAATGGCAAAATACCCAAAATGACACATATGGAAATCTTACCCAATTGTTTGTACGTGGTTGCACACGGGTCATGCAAAACAATCGTTTGCATTGAAGGGATGCAGAAATCCTGCGCGGCACATTTTCCCTTGGCTTCTTGGGGAAGCTGTCGGTTTGCATCCGGGTGTTCTAACTAAAACGTTTGCGATGAGTGTTTTATATTTTAAAACCATTGATTTTTTTAAAAGAAAACCATTGATTCGTTCAAACCAGATCTTTCATTCAAACACACTGCGAATTTATATTCATATGATCGATAATTCGATATAGAGTATTAAACCAAAAAAAAACTATTTCCGGCGGCGGCGCAGATGGCGTGCCGCGCCGTCGTTGTCGTTGTCGTCCTCGAGGATGCCGTTGTTTGAGTCTTCAAGGCAGCACAAAATGTTCTTCACTTGTAAATCAAACATCATGTCTTCGCATGATAGACGGGCGGGGCGCGGGAGTACATCAACTGGAGCCGCTGAGAGGTAGCAGTCGACGGCAGCGTCCCATGCCGCTGAGGGGGGCTCGCACACGGGCACGAGCGCTGGTGCTGGCATGTACACAAGCTCCCGCGGGTCCACAGAGACCTCGCTGACGCCCGCGGCTTCCAGCTCTGCGATAGTGCTCCATGACCAGCCCGTCAATGCTACGGGGATGGTCGTTGGCGCGGGCGTGGGGATGGGAGCTAGGACGATAGCGGGGGCAGCAACCACCGCGGCCAGCTCATTCTAGGCCATGTCCATGAGGACCCATTCCTCCTAATTTTCTATCTCCTCCGGCTTGGAGTGGACTTCATCAAATTTGAAGACTAGTGGCAGATGATCGTTCTGCGCCATGGAGTTGGTGGAGGTCTGCGAGAGGGAGGGGAATGGGAGGCGAATAGTAAGGCCGCCAGTATTAAACATCAGCTCGGGCGCCATTAATGGAGAGGAAGGCGGGCGGCCATGGAAGTCAAAGGGCTCGCTTCCCAGTGAGCCTGCTTAGCGTACAACTCGCATGCTTCCTAGTGAGCTGTGCATTGGAGGACAGCTTGCACGCCTCTCGATCAGCCTACACAATGGACTGCGCTTGCACGCCTCCCGTTTAGTCAAGGTCAAGCAGTTGTCCACACTGCACCTCCTACTGCCATTAAAACCTAGACACGTGGCATCACATGAAAGAACCCACACGGTTTGAATTTTACAAACGTTCGAAATATTAAAGTGGCAGCTATTTTTTCAAAATGCCTTTGTTGGCTGTCGTTATTCGAGTGCGCCTTCTCTCAAAATGAACACGAAAAATGCCATAGAATGTGGGGTGCCATTCCATGATAGCATGCCAAGTTTCATGAATGTCAGAAGAGTTTTGGATTTACTAGAATTTAAAAACCAGGCATCTCAATGTTTTGCCGGCAATCAACGGTGCCCTCGTGTTTGAAATTTATTCCCATTTCTTGCATGGGATCTAAGCATGCACCCAAGGACATAGATTTGATTTTTCAACCAATTCATATGCACTGGAGCATGTGCATGTAGTTCAAATTTGAATAGTGCACATAAATGCATTAACAAATCAGTTAATGCATAAAAATATCCAAACGAACCCCCAAAAATCCCAAAAATTGCCACAACACTCCTGTTGTTCTATCTTGACACGAGAAATGTTTTGAAAGCAATGAGAGGCAATGGATATCGTTTCGTATGCAAAGGTGGGACGTTCCCTACCGAAACCATCATGCCTTGTGTGAGAAGCTCTGGTTTGTCAGAAGCATATACCCGAACCTGCCCCAAATGGGGCAATCTTTTTACCACGACATGTTGATGCCGCTCCATGATAGCATGCCAAGTTTCATGAATTTCAGATGAGTATTGGATTTACTAGAATTTAAAAATTAGGCCTCTCAACATTTTGCCGGCAATCAACAGTGCCTTGGTGTTTGAATTTCATTCTCATCTCTTGCATGGGATCTACAAATTCACCGAAGGACATAGATTTGATTTTTCAACCAACTTTAGTGCATTGAAGCATGTGCTTGTAGTTCAAATTTGAATTATGCACATAAAATGCCTAGAAAATCCAGTTAATGAATAAAAATGTCCAAACGAACCCGAAAATCCCAAAAATTGACACAACACTCCTGTTGTTCTATGTTGACACGAGAAAAAATTTGAAAGCAATAAGAGGAAATGGACATCGTTTCGTTTCCAAAGGTGGGACGTTCCCTATCGAAACCATCATGCTTGTTGTGAGAAGCTCCAGTCTGTGAGAAGCATATACCCGAACCTGCCCCAAATGGGACAATTTTTTTACCACCGCATGTTAATGCCACTCCATGATAGCATGCCAAGTTTCATGAATTTCATACGACTTTTTGATTTACTAGAATTTAAAAACCAGGCATATCAACGTTTTGCCGGCAATCTACAATGCCCTGGTGTTTGAATTTCGTTCCAATCTTTTGCATGGGACCTAGAAATTCACCCTAGGACACACATGTGATTTTTCAACCAACTTTAGTTCATTGGAACATGTGCTTGTAGTTCAAATTTGAATTATGCACATAAAATGCCTACAAAACCTAGTTAATGTATAAAAAAGGCCAAACGAACCCTGAAAAATTCCAAGATTAAACACAACACTCCTGTTGTTCTATGCTGACACTAGAATTTTTTTGAAAGCAATAAGAGGCAACGGATATCGTCCTGTCCCCAAAGGTGCTACGTTCCCTATCGAAACCATCATGCTTGTTGTGAGAAGCTCTGGTTTGTGAGAAGCTTATACCCAAACCTGCCTGAATGGGACAAAATTTTCACCACGGCATGTTGATGCTGCTCCATGATAGCATGCCAAGTTTCATGAATTTCAGACGAGTTTTGGATTTACTAGAATTTAAAAACTAGGTATCTCAATGTTTTGCTGGCAATCAACAGTGCCATGGTGTTTGAAATTCATTCTCATCTCTTGCATGGGACCTATAAATTCACCCAAGGACACAAATGTGATTTTTCAACCAACTTTGGTGCATTAGAGCATGTGCTTGTAGTTCAAATTTGAATTATGCACATAAAATGCCTAGAAAACCCATTTAATGTATAAAAAGGCCAAACGAACCCCGAAAAATTCATTCCCAATTCTTGCATGGGACCTGAGAATGCACCGAAGGACTCACATTTGATTTTTCAACCAATTTGTATGCACCGGAGCATGTGCATGTAGTTTATTTTTGAATTGTGCACGTGAAATGGCTAGAAAACTAGTTTATTGTATAAAATGTCCAAACAAACCCTGAGTAATTCCAATTGTTTTATGACACACATATAGTTGCATGTTCACTGCAGATAAAAGGTCTAGCAATTCAAATAGCGTCCACTGCCGCTATGACCCCATTTTGTAATTCAAACAAGTAGATCCCACACATTTTATTATCACCAACCGTGTGAGATGTACAAAATATCTTGGAGCACCATTGGTGTATTGTACGCCTATGGCTGCAACGCCCCGAGACCGACGCTTCAGACTCCTTCCATGTTTTTCGTTGTCGCCGTGTGATTTATTTTATTTATTGCATTCATCATTGCATCATCCGCTTCGCATCCGCATGTTTTGTTAAAACTCTTAGTTCGTTCGTAGTTGCCGCGTCTCTCCGTTGTCAGTTCTGGGACCAACCGAGGTTTTCGAGTCCCTCTTGTCTGGCCGCTTAATCTCTTTGCTCAATGATCGAACCCCTCGCTTGCTCGCCCGAAACTTCCCCCAACCCGAACCGCATGGTCACGACCAATGGATTCGGATCATCCCCAAACATCTATAAAACATCTCCTTTTTTCTCTTTTGGACTCCCTACCTATTTATTTTGAACCGTCTGATTACAATCGGAGGAACCTAGATAACCCCTACCCTAATCCCCTACCTATATAAATAGTCTAACCCTAGACCTAGCCGTCCCATCCTTTCCATCCGTCCCATCCGCCGCCACCTCCTCGTTTTCCTCTCCTACCAGATCCAACCAGCGGCCTCCGACCATCTCCCTTGATTTCTGCCGCCACCCAACCAGTGCATCCCTCCCGACCCACCAACCTCAGCACCTGCACCTCCTCCCTCCTCGAGCCCGAGGCCATGCCTCCTCTGCTCGATCTCCACCGCAAGCCGCAGCCGCGCCTCCAGCTCCCTCCTCGATCCAGATCGAGAGGGGTTCTATCCCCAGCCTCCCCGAGCCTCCCGTCATCCAGGAGCACGAGCTCGCTCGCTCGCCCCACTGCCCAGCTGCCAGAGCCCCTCTTCTCCTTCCCGAGGCCGGCGCCGGCGCCCCAAGCTCTCCGCTCAGCCGTGCCTCCTCCCCTCCACAGGCCCCATCTCATGGCGCCCTTCACCTTGCGCGTACTGCAGGACGCCGGCCATGGACGCCACCGTGCCGGCCCTCAAGCGCGTCGCCCGTGCTCCTCCCTTGCCTCAGACGCGTCTCCGACCTCTGCTTCCCCTGCTCCAGACCGAGGCGCCCTAGTTCCGCGCCTGCTGGCCGCCGAAACGAGCAGGAGCTCTTCCATGGCGCCTCCTTCCTCTTTCCCCTGCTGCTGAACTCCATCGCCCCTGCTCATCTTCACCTCGTGCACGGATCGACCGCTGCTTCAGTAGATGATTTCTCTGATCCCGGCGCTCCATCTTCGACCGAAGAAAGGGATGCCCAGCGCCGCTCGCCGCCGTCTGCCAAGCTCCTCGCCGCCGCGCCAAGTTCCCTGCCTCGCCATCACCTGTCGTGGCCTCTGCTTCCTCTACACGAGCAGGTCGCTCGTTCCGCGCCCTGCGCGTTGACCAGCCGCTGCTGCATCCCGATCGAGTGCCTGGGACGGCCTTGCCTTGTGCCTCATCGCGGCCCAGCAAGGCGTTGAGGCCCAGCCTCTCCACCAGCCTGTCTCCTCTTCGAACGGGCCGAGGCCCAATGTGAGCAGCTCCCCTGCTCTGTTCCAGATCCAGCCCATTACGTGTTTTTTTCGTCCAGCGATTTTCCTATTTACTCCAGGATTTCCAGTTTTGCAGAAAAACCCTCATACTTCATGCATATAATAACTCATTAACCGAGCATCGTATTAAAATGTTTGATATCTGAAAAATGCTTAGAATCTTGTCTAGTTTTATAATATCCAAATTTCATCCATGTTAAAAACATTTAAACTTGTTGTTTGTTTAAATTTGTATAAATGCCATGTTAAAATGATTTATTTCATAACTAATAAACCGTAACTCAGATTTTAATAAACTTTATATGTAAATGGGGCGGAAAAATGCATAGATTAACATGGTGCACTTTATTTTGCTGTTTAACAACATTAAAATTGTGTTTAGGGCAGAACAGTACCATATTCATAATATGCATATGACGATTTTTCTGGATTTGTTGTTTGTTATATCCGGCCTCATTTAAACTTGCCTAGATAGCTAGTTTTACTTATGCCTCACTCCTTGCCATGTTTAACAACATTTAATATTGTTGGGTAGCCTAAACAAGAGAGAACTAAATAAATGTTGTGAAGTTTTGTCAATATGCAACTCATTGCATATTGAGCGCCACTTGACTTGTAGTCTTGCTTGTTGCACTTTGCCATACCATGCTATCTAAACCAGACATGCATCATACTTGGTTGTGCATCATGCCATGTTTGTGCTTGTTGGTTTACTATGTTGTTTGTTTCTTTCCGGGTTGATTCTCTCGTTAGCTTCAGTTTCGTTCCGGAGTTGTGAGGATTCGTTCAACTACATCCGTTTGTCTTCTTCATGGACTCGTTCTTCTTCCTAGCGAGATCTCAGGCAAGATGACCATACCCTCGAAATTACTTCTATCTTTGCTTGCTAGTTGTTCGCTCTTTTGCTATTCCACGATACCAACCACTTGCTATATCATGCCTCCCATATTGCCATGTCAAGCCTCTAACCATCCTTTCCTAGCAAACCGTTGTTTGGCTATGTTACCGCTTTTGCTCAGCCCTCTTATAGCGTTGCTAGTTGCAGGTGAAGTTGAAGATTGCTCCATGTTGGAACATGTTTATGTTGGGATATCACAATATCTCTTATTTAATTAATGCATCTATATACTTGATAAAGGGTGGAAGGCTCGGTCTTATGCCTGGTGTTTTGTTCCACTCTTGCCGCCCTAGTTTCCGTCATACCAATGTTATGTTCCTTGATTTTGCGTTCCTTACACGGTTGGGTGATTTATGGGACCCCCTTGACAGTTCGCTTTGAATAAAACTCCTCCAGCAAGGCCCAACCTTGGTTTTACCTTTTGCCACCTAAGCCTTTTTCCCTTGGGTTCTGCAGACTCAAGGGTCATCTTTATTTTAAACCCCCGGGCCAGTGTTCCTCTGAGTGCTGGTCCAAACCGAGCGATGTCCGGCGCCCCCTAGGCAACCAGGTTCTATGCCAACCCGACGTCTGGCTCATCCGGTGTGCCCTGAGAACGAGATACGTGCGACTCCTATCGGGATTTGTCGGCACATCGGGCGGCTTTGCTGGTCTTGTTTTACCATTGTCGAAATGTCTTGTAGCCGGGATTCCGAGACTGGTCGGGTCTTCCCGGGAGAAGGAATATCCTTCGTTGACCGTGAGAGCTTATAATGGGCTAAGTTGGGCCACCCCTGCCGGGTATTATCTTTTGAAAGCCGTGCCCGCGGTTATGGGCAGATGGGAATTTGTTAATGTCCGGTTGTAGAGAACTTGATACTTGACTTAATTAAAATACATCAACCGCGTGTATAGCCGTGATGGTCTCTTCTCAGCGGAGTCCGGGAAGTGAACACGGTTCTTGTGTTATGTTTGAACGTAAGTAGCTTCAGGATCACTTCTTGATCACTTCTAGTTCACGACCGTGCTTTGCTTCTTTTTCGCTCTTATTTGCGTATGTTAGCCACCATATATGTTTAGTGCTTGTTGCAGCTCCACCTCACTACCTTCTCCTACCCATAAGCTTAAATAGTCTTGATCTCGTGGGTGTGAGATTGCTGAGTCCCCGTGACTCACAGATACTTCCAAACAGTTGCAGGTGCCGATGATGCCAGTGCAGGTGATGCTTCGACGAGGACCTTGTTCGTTACTATGTTTCATTTCCTATTGATCAGTAGTGGAGCCCAGTTGGGACGATCAGGGATCTAGCAGTTGGGTTATCTTCTTTTCTTTTGGATTTGACCGTAGCCGGTCTATGTTTGTACTCTGATGATGTGTGTTTAATTCATGTATTGTGTGAAGTGGCGATTGTAAGCCAGCCCTCTTTATCCCATTCTTTTTCATTACGTGGGATTGTGTGAAGATGACCCTTCTTGCAACAAAACCTACAATGCGGTTATGCCTCTAAGTCGTGCCTCGACACGTGGGAGATATAGGCGCATCGTGAGTGTTACAAGTTGGTAATCAGAGCCATCCCCGACTTAGGAGCCCCCTGCTTGATCGAATCGCTGGCGTTGTTGAGTCTAAAAAAATGTTTTGAGTCTTAGGATTATATATCGTAGAGTAGGATTCTTTTTACTCCTCAGTCCCTTCGTCGCTCTGGTGAGGCCTCCTGACGTAGAAGTTTTGACTCTACTCTTCTCAAATTTCACTAAACAAAAATTTAGGATCACGCGAGTATCTTGGAATCGTTCCGATGGTTTTGTGACGAGAACATTGTTCTTGGTGCCTCCTGTCGTTTAGGGGTTATGGCAGTGTCCCGGGGAGTTGAGCTCCGAGGTGTTGTCGTCACAATTTTATCGTTGCAGTTCTAGAATACCTGAGTTTCGCTGACATCGAAAATCTCTTTTATGCAGTTGTTGGTGAGATCACCTCGACACCACCTAGTACTGGGGTGGAAGTTCGGGAGTATTACCATAACTCTTATAACGGATGCTTTTCGAAGGTTGAGGTAAACGATTTCCAAAGGTTTCTTGGTTATGTGTTGAAGGATGGATACAACTGGATCTAGGTATTGTTAGTTTGGGTGATATATTTTGTGTCCCCTGTATCCCCAACACCTGATTGCATAACCAGAAAGTTTCGGGAGTTCATAAGTGGGAATTCAAGTATCTCGTAGGATATATTTCCAACACACACATGATACGATATGGGATCTATCATATGTTTGTTTACGGCTTATTCTGCAAGCCAATCCTTGTTTTGTTTTGAGTTGTGGTATTCGAGTTGCTTCGAAGTCAAGTGTTGATTCCATACCTTTCGTAAATGGTGTTCTCATATTTCTATGTGAATACTAATCCTTCTTGATCATCGAGTTTTCATCTCAATTTCTTCTCACCGGTGTGCTCCTCTTCAAGTGGATCCAATCATTTTCAACATCTGCAAAATCAATTCTAAGTTTTTTTCTCAACGGTGTTCGTTTCATCCGACCCAAGTTGCCTTTGTTTTCCCACCCTCCCACCCTTTTTTCTTCAAGGACTCAGATTTCTTATTCAAGTATCCTTCTATTGATGTGGAGTTGCTTCAATATTCTTATCCAGTTATTTCCCATGAATACTGTCAGGAGTTTCAAGTTCATCATTCTTCATTCTTTTCTTCTCCGGTGGATTCAATTCAAGCTTTGTCGATCACATCCTTTCCTCGTTTCAAATGTGTTCTCATGCTGGTGCACCTCTTAATCATCCACCTCTTGCTATTCATGTTTATCTGGAGCGCTGAAGGTATCCCAGAGGATTCATGTTTTTATTCTTAATACTTTTTAGCTATTTCGAGGTCTTACCTTATTCAAGCCATTTAATTGAACCGGCGCAATCTCTCTTTTCAAGCAATCGTTCAACGATGTATCTTTTAGTGGGCCCTAACCCATAGTTCTTTTCCCAGGATCTTACCTGACGCTCCTAATTTTCCCGGAGCTATTCCCAAATTCATTTCAAAGTTTGATGTAAGAATGGGTTATCATCAGTCATATGTCTCTCACCAAGATCTTTCAAATTATTTTCATCGTTTGTTCAACCTTTCTATTCTTCATTCCGGAGTGCCTCAACAATTCATGGTGTTTCTCTCGTCATTCTCGGATTTTGAAGACCGAAAAAGATTTCCTCTTAAACCCTTACCCGTTCTTCCAAAGATTCATGGTTCTAGCGTCATGCCATCCTCTCATAATTGTTTTCAATTGTGAGAATTCTTTTCACCCATCCGGAGCTATTCAGGAGTCTTACAGTTTGATTCTCTGGAGCCCATCATCTTAGAATTATTCATTCAAGCTTTCATCTCTCGTTCTCCAAATATTACCAGTGCATCATTCAAGTATTCTCTAATTAGTTCATGATCTCTTCGTTTCACTTGTATCTAAATTCTCTCAAGTATCTCCGTTAATTTTCTAATTCTTCCCGGTGTTTCTTTATCTTTTCTTCGTTCATTTCAATTCTTATGGTGGTTCTTTCAAGAGTTCTCTTCCTTCGTTATCATATAGATTCATTCGTTATTTCCAAATCCTACCGGTGGTTCATTGAAGACTTTTCTCAAGTTTGCGCCATATCTATCTTAATCCTTTCTACGAGAATAAGTAGTATGCCAAATCCGTTGCTTGTCATCAATTTAAATTGGTGAAGGATACGCATAACGTAATTCTTATTATTGTTTCATCCAAGTGATCTAGTTTCTTCTTTCCAGAGTTATTCATCTTGTCACATTTCTCGATTCGAGATGCTTCATCTTTTCTTTTCTGGAGTACCAAGTTTTTGTGGATGTCTCTTCATGAAGATCCATCTAAATCATTACAAGGCTTCACCTTGTGTTTCCAACTTCTCTTTCATTTATCATCCTTTTATTACCAGAGTTCGTCATGGAGTTTCTACATGGTGGTTCATTAAGAATTCTTTTCATTCTTCAATTGTTCTTCAAGATTTTTTTCACGGAGTTAAGATCCGCCAAGCTATACTCTCAAATAAACAAGGTGCTCAACACATGTTTTGTTCTGAAGAGTTCAAGTATTCTTCATGTTCCATTCCGAAGTGCAATTCTTTCTACAATATCTTTTGAGGTGGTGTTATGTCATTCTTGACAATTTGAGTTCGTGTTTCATGATTCACATGTTGTCAAAAATGAGATATTTTAAATCCACCAGTCTCTTTGTTGGATTTTATCTTGTGTCATGTTTCACCTAAAGCCTTCCCTAAGGAATGTTGCTATTATGGTGCTTATTAATGATCCAAGTTTTCTCCTATCCTCTTGGTGAAGAAGTTTTCATCACCTTGTTGTTCTCAATCCAATCTTTTGTTTCCGTAGTGGCATGCATTCACCTCTAAGTTTTGAGATGTTTCCATAAGCCCACTACAAACTTATTCTTTTCATTGCTAGTTTTCCAACAACTCCGTTCTATCCTTCTTTTTAAGGATGCTATATCAAATTCATTTGAGGTAGAAGATGTTGTCTTCTACGTTCTTTTCATTCCACTCTTTCATTTGTTCCGGAGGCATTGTGACGTTGCTCTCTTCGCTCATCATCTCAAATTGTGAGGATCGTGTTCTTTTCGTGCTTATCCTTTTAACCGGAGTGTTGTGTCATCTATTCAAGTTCTCTCATCTTATCAAGTTTATCCTCTCTTTTCAACCGGAGTGCTGTTTGGAATCATTCTTACCGCTTGTGCCATTCTTTCAATAGTTCTGAAGGCAGTGTGTTGTTGATTTCATTAAGTATCCCCTCATCTTGTCAAGATCATGTTCAGTTCCTTCCAATTACAGTCGGAGTGTTGTCCAAATTATATCATTCTTAATCCTACTCTATCTTGTTTTAACCGGAGTGGCCTCAAAATCTATCTTGTCCCCTAAGCTCTTGGTTCTCATCATGTTCTTTGTTCTTCTCTGCTAGCGCAGTGGTTGCAATCTCATTCACCTCCATTGTATTCCTTCTTTCGATTTGTTCAACCTCTCAAGGCTCGTGGTTTCACTCGTTTGTCAAAAAGCAACTTTGTTTAACTCTTCCTCTCCGGCGCCATCCTTAAATCTCGGGACGAGATCCTCTTGTAGTGGTGGAGTGTTGTAACGCCCCGAGACCGATGCTTCAGACTCCTTCCATGTTTTTCGTTGTCGCCGTGTGATTTATTTTATTTATTGCATTCATCATTGCATCATCCGCATCGCATCCGCATGTTTTGTTAAAACTCTTAGTTCATTCGTAGTTGCCGCGTCTCTCCGTTGTCAGTTCTGGGACCAACCGAGGTTTTCCAGTCCCTCTTGTCTGGCCGCTTAATCTCTTTGCTCAATGCTCAAACCCCTCGCTTGCTCGCCCGAAACTTCCCCGAACCCGAACCGCACGGTCACGACCAATGGATTCGGATCATCCCCAAACATCTATAAAACATCTACTTTTTTCTCTTTTGGACTCCCTACCTATTTATTTCGAACCGTCCGATTACAATCGGAGGGACCTAGATAACCCCTACCCTAATCCCCTACCTATATAAATACTCTAACCCTAGACCTAGCCGTCCCATCCGCCGCCACCTCCTCGTTTTCCTCTCCTACCAGATCCAACCAGCGGCCTCCGACCATCTCCCTTGATTTCTGCCGCCACCCAACCAGTGCATCCCTCCCGATCCACCAACCTCAGCACCTACACCTCCTCCCTCCTCGAGCCTGAGGCCATGCCTCCTTTGCTCGATCTCCACCGCAAGCCGCAGCCGCGCCTCCAGCTCCCTCCTCGATCCAGATCGAGAGGGGTTCTATCCCCAGCCTCCCCGAGCCTCCCGTCATCCAGGAGCACGAGCTCGCTCGCTCGCCCCACTGCCCAGCTGCCAGAGCCCCTCTTCTCCTTCCCGAGGCCGGCGCCGGTGCCCCAAGCTCTCCGCTCAGCCGTGCCTCCTCCCCTCCACAGGCCCCATCTCATGGCGCCCTTCACCTTGCGCGTACTGCAGGACGCCGGCCATGGAGGCCACCGTGCCGGCCCTCAAGCGCGTCGCCCGTGCTCCTCCCTTGCCTCAGACGCGTCTCCGACCTCTGCTTCCCCTGCTCCAGACCGAGGCGCCCTAGTTCCGCGCCTGCTGGCCGCCGAAACGAGCAGGAGCTCTTCCATGGCGCCTCCTTCCGCTTTCCCCTGCTGCTGAACTCCATCGCCCCTGCTCATCTTCACCTCGTGCACCGATCGACCGCTGCTTCAGTAGATGATTTCTCCGATCCCGGCGCTCCATCTTCGACCGAAGCAAGGGATGCCCAGCGCCGCTCGCCCCCATCCGCCAAGCTCCTCGCCGCCGCGCCAAGTCCCCTGCCTCGCCATCACCTGTCGTGGCCTCTGCTTCCTCTACACGAGCAGGTCGCTCGTCCCGCACCCTGCGCGTTGACCAGCCGCTACTGCGTCCCGATCGAGTGCCTGGGCCGGCCTCGCCTTGTCTCGGCCCAGCAAGGCGTTGAGGCCCAGCCTCTCCACCAGCCTGTCTCCTCTCCGAACGGGCCGAGGCCCAATGTGAGCAGCTCCCCAGCTCTGTTGCAGATCCAGCCCGTTACGTGTTTCTTTTCGTTCAGCGATTTTCCTATTTACTCCAGGATTTCCAGTTTTGCAGAAAAACCCTCATACTTCATGCACCTAATAACTCATTAATCGAGCATCGTATTAAAATGTTTCATATATGAGAAATGCTTAGAATCTTGTCTAGTTTTATAATATCCAACTTTCATCCATGTTAAAAATGTTTAAACTTGCTATTTGTTTAAATTTGTATAAATGCCATGTTAAAATGATTTATTTCATAACTAATAAACCGTAACTCAGATTTTAATAAACTTTATATGTAAATGGGGTGGAAAATGCATAGATTAACACGGTGCACTTTATTTTGCTGTTTAACAACATTAAAATTGTGTTTAGCGCAGAACAGTACCAAATTCATAATATGCATATGAGGATTTTTCCGGATTTGTTGTTTGTTATATCCGGCCTCATTTAAACTTGCCTAGATAGCTAGTTTTACTTATACCTCACTCCTTGCCATGTTTAACAACATTTAATATTGTTGGATAGCCTAAAAAAGAGAGAACTAAATAAATGTTGTGAAGTTTCGTCAATATGCAACTCGTTGCATATTGAGCTCCACTTAACTTGTAGTATTGCTTGTTGCACTTTGCCATACCATGCTATTTAAACCGGACATGCATCATACTTGGTTGTGCATCACGCCATGTTTGTTCTTGTTGGTTTACTATGTTGTTTATTTCTTTCCGGGTTGATTCTCTCGTTAGCTTCGGTTTCGTTCCGGAGTTGTGAGGATTCGTTCGACTACATCCGTTTGTCTTCTTCATGGACTCGTTCTTCTTCCTAGCGGGATCTTAGGCAAGATGACTATACCCTCGAAATCACTTCTATCTTTGCTTGCTAGTTGTTCGCTCTTTTGCTATGCCACGATACCTACCACTTGCTATATCATGCCTCCCATATTGTCATGTCAGGCCTCTAACCATCCTTTCCTAGCAAACCGTTGTTTGGCTATGTTACCGCTTTTACTCAGCTCCTCTTATAGCGTTGCTAGTTGCAGGTGAAGTTGAAGATTGCTCCATGTTGGAACATGTTTATGTTGGGATATCACAATATCTCTTATTTAATTAACGCATCTATATACTTGGTAAAGGGTGGAAGGCTCGGCCTTATGCCTAGTGTTTTGTTCCACTCTTGCCGCCCTAGTTTCCGTCATACCGGTGTTATGTTCCTTGATTTTGCGTTCCTTACACGGTTGGGTGATTTGTGGGACCCCCTTGACAGTTCGCTTTGAATAAAACTCCTCCAGCAAGGCCCAACCTTGGTTTTACCATTTGCCACCTAAGCCTTTTTCCCTTGGGTTCTGCAGACTCAAGGGTCATCTTTATTTTAAACCCCCGGGCCAGTGTTCCTCTGAGTGCTGGTCCAAACCGAGCGATGTCCGGCGCCCCTTGGGCAACCAGGGTCTATGCCAACCCGACATCTGGCTCATCCGGTGTGCCCTGAGAACGAGATACGTGCGACTCCTATCAGGATTTGTCGGCACATCGGGCGTCTTTCCTGGTCTTGTTTTACCATTGTCGAGATGTCTTGTAGCCAGGATTCCGAGACTGATCGGGTCTTCCCAGGAGAAGGAATATTGTTCGTTGACCGTGAGAGCTTATAATGGGCTAAGTTGGGACACCCCTGCAGGGTATTATCTTTCGAAAGCCGTGCCCGCGGTTATGGGCAGATGGGAATTTGTCAATGTCCGGTTGTAGAGAACTTGACACTTGACTTAATTAAAATACATCAACCGCGTGTGTAGCCGTGATGGTCTCTTCTCGGCGGAGTCCGGGAAGTGAACACGGTTCTTGTGTTATGTTTGAATGTAAGTAGTTTCAGGATCACTTCTTGATCACTTCTAGTTCACGACCGTGCTTTGCTTCTCTTCTCGCTCTTATTTGCGTATGTTAGCCACCATATATGTTAGTGCTTGTTGCAGCTCCACCTCACTACCTTCTCCTACCCATAAGCTTAAATAGTCTTGATCTCGCGGGTGTGAGATTGCTGAGTCCTCGTGACTCACAGGTACTTCCAAACAGTTGCAGGTGCCGATGATGCCAGTGCAGGTGATGCTTCGACGAGGACCTTGTTCGTTACTATGTTTCATTTCCTATTGATCAGTAGTGGAGCCCAGTTGGGACGATCGGGGATCTAGCAGTTGGGTTATCTTCTTTTCTTTTGGATTTGACCATAGCCGGTCTATGTGTGTACTCTGATGATGTGTGTTTAATTCATGTATTGTGTGAAGTGGCGATTGAAGCCAACCCTCTTTATCCCATTCTTGTCCATTACATGGGATTTTGTGAAGACGACCCTTCTTGCGACAAAACCTACAATGCGGTTATGCCTCTAAGTCGTGCCTCGATACGTGGGACAATAGCCGCATCGTGGGCGTTACAATGGCTTACGCGAGAAGGTGTGTCGGCTATAGTCCACAGCCGTGTGAATCACACTAGCTCACTCCCCAAAAACTCCCGCCTGTGCATCCCTCACAATCTCGAAAATATCTATCGCCTGGAAGATTTTAATGTTTGATAGCACATGATTAGTATGTGCGGACCGTGTGGGTTGTCTGTTACTCCCGCCCTGCTTCAGTCCCTTGATTCAAATTTTCAATAGCCCCGGCATTTTGCTCCCGCCTCTTCCCTCGCAATCTCAAAAATATCTGCTCGCCCTTGATCCAAATTTTTAGTATCTCCTCCTTGTTACTCCCGCCTAGTAAAATTTTCAGTTGCCGCAGTATTTCCTCAAACACAACCTTGCCCCCCCGTCCACACACCCCCCAAAACCTCCGCTCACACTGACACACAGAACCCTTGAAACCATTGGTAGGTCGCCACCATCGCCGGCTCCTCCATCCTTAACCTCTACCCGTGTGCCGGCGAGCTCGAGGAGCCAATGGTCAAAAAGAGGTTTATCGCCGCCTTTTCGCCCAATGCCGGTGAGGTGGTCGCCGAGGTGTCCCCGTTGTTTTTTGTGGGCCCATCCACTATCGCCGGTCCCCCGATTCGCCCGCCGCCGCGCCCCTATGCCGGTTCGAGGACTTCCCCATCCTCCCTCGGACCCGGCAGCCGATGAAGTCCTACCTCGGGGTCCGGCAGTGGCGGTGGGAGACGTGGGTCACCGAGATTGCAGATCATGAGACCCACACCCACCGGTGGCTCGGTAGCTTCCACACGGCCAAGCTCGCGGCCATGGAGTACGACCGCTGGCATCTCCGCTACCACGGTACGGCGGCTAGGCTCAATTTCCCCTTCGACACACATCCGGTCCACCTCGTTCCACCGGAGCCAGGGGTGGTGAGCTTGGCTATGGCGCGGGAGGAGCACGAGGCATGGGAGCGCATCGAGACCGAGGCTGCCGACGAGGCGTACATGCAAGAGCTCCGTTGGCAGCACCCGGAGCTCGCGGAGGGCGGCGAGGTTATCGTGCTCTCCTCCGATGACGAGGTCGAAGGTGGCGAGGAA
This sequence comes from Aegilops umbellulata, assembly GCA_032464435.1. Taxonomy (NCBI): domain Eukaryota; kingdom Viridiplantae; phylum Streptophyta; class Magnoliopsida; order Poales; family Poaceae; genus Aegilops; species Aegilops umbellulata. Next base: position 413,274,574 of record CP136057.1, read on the forward strand.
GTCGGCGCGGAGGGCGGCGAGGTTATCGCGCTCACCTCTGATGACAAGTTCGAAGGCGGCGGCGACGGCGGCGCGGAGGGCGTCGAGGTGGGCCCCGAGGACGAGGAGATCGACGTCGACGAGTGGAGGAGTGCGTTCCCCAATGACCCCGACGACGATACTGGCCCGGACCCGGCTCACGGCACACCGTGCATGACGGGGAAGGATTGGCTCGACCTCTACTTCGACCGAAAGTAGTTTAGCTTAGTTTAAATTTATGTTTTATGTTCGGTTATGCCGAACTATCTATGTTTATGTTTGAATGCATGCTACTTTCGGTTGAACCTGCTTTGAACTTGATCAAATTGAACTTTACAACCTTAAGTTTAGGGGATTGACTAGAAAAGGCCAAAAATTGTTGGAGTATATATATATCCACTGAGGGTTTTAGTCCTATAACTTTTGAAGAATCGCCTAGAGATGTCCTTATGACTTGTTTATTCTACTTCTCCACATTGTGATGCTCTATATTGCAACTATTTGCCGTGCAGTTCAATGTCATCAATAACAGTTTCAACAAATACCACTATGAATTGCGATATTTGCTTGCTGTTAAGGATATTGCAGTTAACATGCCTTTTCGTTTTTCAATTGTTGTTTAGCAACATGCATTTTACCGAATGGCTAAATATGCAATCCCAGGCTACATAGCAACAAGGAAGAGTGTTACCTTAATGTTCTGATGATGTCTATATATACATGTAATAAAATCTTATATATGGGATGGATGGAGTGTTGTACTACATCATTTTTCAATTGTTGTTTAGCTTCTAATATTAACTTGGTGCTTTTAGTTACATATATCATTGCCAAAGATCCACACTTTGACCCTTTCCGCGTATGGGGCAATGAGATATTCATGTACCATCCCAAGTGAGGAAACTGATAAAGATTGTTATTAAAATGGGTCAAAAGATGTCAATCGAACTATTTGTTTACACTTTATGCAAGACAACAGTGAACTGCAGGATGGTAAGTAAGAACCATGTAGCCTTCTTTTTACTGCCCGTAATGAGTTGTGTTAGATGACAATATCTGAATCTTTTTTCTTTTGCAGTGGATCCCGAAGCAGTTTACTCAAGATTGCCTCTCAAACTACATGATTGGCGGCTAGCCACCACAATGGGTTGGACTAGAGTCCCGCATGCCTTCTGCATCCAGGATAGCACAATAGGGCCATTCCGCCTCACCTTGTTCAACAACTGGAATGTATGTCGCCTCTTTCTTTACCATATGTAATAGTACAAGTATAGAACCCTGGTACATCATTCTATATCCGGTGCTATTGTAATTCTTAAACATATGTACCTGTGAATTGAATAATGCATTGGTTGTTTGAACTTGATGGATATGAATAAAGCTAGATCCTACTTTCAAGTTTAAATTAGGTACAATTTTAAATAACAGCAATTAAATTAGGGCAAAATTACGCTGTGCAGGTCATTACGGCACATACGGTTGGTAAAACACAAACGTTTGCGATATACACCATAATCCGAGATGGTTCACAGAGAGGAAACGTGTGCAAGCATGCACACAGTTGCCATTTGCAAAGCGTGTGCGATGTCAGACACTATCACACACGGTGCGGGAAAACTAAATGTGTGTGATTCTCTACCCATCTTACAAGGTTTATAATCATGAACTGTTTGTGATGTCCTAGGCATCGTAAACTCCCATGCCTAGAATCTGCCTGGAAAACTCCCGTGCCTGGAATCTGCCTAGTTTTAGGCAGAACCACCAAACTCCGACTGTGATGGTAATGCGAGCACAAACGAGTAGCAAGGATGAAGCGTTTGGGATATTTGAGATATCGAAAATGTTTATATAGGGACAACTGTATGCATCAAGGCTCCTTATCCCCAACGGTTTCTGGGTCGTGTGGGAAGGACCCCCCTGTCGCCCACACTCACTTGGCGACGGTTCCAAATGCTGTCGGGGAAAGGGGTAAAAAACCGTTTGTTTAGGACCGACCAAAGTCCACACTTTGTTCTTCATGCATGGATCCTATCTCAGATTTCATGGCCTCAAGCCATTCTGCGGAATCTAGGATCATCATCGCTTCCTCATAGTTCGTAGGTTCGTCATGGTAAAGTAACATGACCTCCAGAATAGCATTACCGTACCACTCTGGTGCAGATCATCCTTTGGTTGACCTACGAGGTTCAGCAGTAACTTGATCTGAAGTTTCATGATCATCATCATTAGCTTCCTCACTAATTGGTGTAGAAATCACTGGAACTAATTTCTGTGATGTACTACTTTCCAACTCGGGAGAAGGTACAATTACCTCATCAAGTTCTACTTTCCTCCCACTCACTTCTTTTGAGAGAAACTCCTTCTTTGGAAAGGATCCATTCTTGGCAACAAAGATTTTTGCCTTCGGATCTGTGATAGAAGGTGTACCCAATAGTTTCTTTTGGGTATTATATGAAGACGCACTTCTCCGATTTGGGTTTGAGCTTATCAGGCTGAAGCTTTTTCACATAAGCATCGCAACCCCAAACTTTAAGAAAGACAACTTAGATTTCTTGCCAAATGCTACCTCTTGACCACTGCGTTGGTTTTCCCTTGAAGAGGCAGGGTGATGCAGCAAAGTAGCGTAAGTATTTCCTCAGTTTTTGAGAACCAAGGTACCAATCCAGTAGGAGGCCACGCACGAGTCCCTCGCACCTACCCTAACAAATAAGATCCTCGTAAACAACGCAATAAAGGGGTTGTCAATCCCTTCACGGTCACTTACGAAAGTGAGATCTGATAGATATGATAAGATAATATTTTTGGTATTTTTATGATAAAGACTAAAAAGTAAATAAAGCAAAATAAACGGCGCCAGAAATAGCTTGTTCATGTGAGATTAATGTGATGGAAAATAGACCCGGGGCCATAGGTTTCACTAGTGGCTTCTCTAGAGAGCATAAGTGTTACGGTGGGTGAACAAATTATTGTTGAGCAATTGATAGAATTGAGCATAGTTATGAGAATATCTAGGTATGATCATGTATATAGGCATCATGTCCGTGACAAGTAGATCGACTCCTGCCTGGATCTACTACTATTACTCCACACATCGACCGCTATCCAGCATGCATCTAGAGTATTAAGTTCATAAGAACATAGTAACGCTTTAAGCAAGATGACATGATGTAGAGGGATAAACTCGTGCAATATGATATAAAAACCATCTTGTTATCCTCGATGGCAACAATACAATACGTGCCTTGCTGCCCCTGCTGTCAGTGGGAAAGGACACCTCAAGATTGAACCCGAAGCTAAGCACTTATCCCATTGCAAGAAAGATAAATCTAGTAGGCCAAACCAAACTGATAATTCGAAGAGAGTTGGAAAGATAACCAATCATACATAAAAGAATTCAGAGAAGATTCGAATATTGTTCATAGATAAACTTGATCATAAACCCACAATTCATCGGTCCCAACAAACACACCGCAAAAGAAGATTAAATCGAATAGATCTCCATGAGAATCGTGGAGAACTTTGTATTGAGATCCAAAGAGAGAGAAGAAGCCATCTAGCTAATAACTATGGACCCGAAGGTCTGAGGTAAACTACTCACACATCATCGGAGAGGCTATGGTGTTGATGTAAAAGCCCTCCGTGATCGATGCCCCCTCCGGCGGAACTCCGGAAAAGGCCCCAAGATGGGATCTCACGGGTACAGAAGTTTGGGGCGGTGGAATTAGGTTTTTGGGTCCGTATCTGGTAGTTTGGGGTACGTAGGTATATATAGGAGGAAGAAGTACGTCGGTGGAGCAACGTGGGCCCCACAAGGGTTGAGGGCGCGCCCGGGGAGTAGGCGTGCCCCCTACCTCGTGCCCTCATGGTTGCTTTCTTGACGTAGGGTCCAAGTCCTCTGGATCACGTTTGTTCCAAAAATCCCATTCCCGAAGGTTTCATTCCGTTTGGACTCCGTTTGATATTCTTTTTCTACGAAACATTGAAATAGGCAAAAAATAGCAATTCTGGGCTGGGCCTCGGGTTAATAGGTTAGTCCCAAAAATAATATGAAAGTAACATCCAAAACAGAATATAATATAGCATGGAACAATAAAAAATTATAGATACGTTGGAGACGTATCACCAAACCACAGTTCATACGGTGTCATCTCAACGGATTTGGATGGTGCCCTATTTAACGTGAATGCAGGTGTCTCTAATGCATAACCCCAAAACGATAGTGGTAAGTTGGTAAGAGACATCATAGATCGCACCATATCTAATAAAGTGTGGTCACGATGATCGGACACACCATTATACTATGGTGTTCCAGGTGGCGTGAGTTGCGAAAATATTCCACATTGTTTTAAATGAAGGCCTAACTCGTAACTCAAATATTTGCCTCTGCGATTTGATCGTAGAAACTTTATTTTCTTGTTACGATGATTTTCCACTTCACTCTGAAATTCTTTGAACTTTTCAAATGTTTCAGAGTTATGTTGGATCAAGTAGATATACCCATATCTTCTCAAATCATCTGTGAAGGTCAGAAAATAACAATACCTGCCGCGAGCGTCAACACTCATCGGACTGCATACATCAGTATGTATTATTTCCAGCAAGTCTGTTGCTTGCTCCATTGTTCCGGAGAACGGAGTCTGAGTCATCTTTCCCATGAGGCATGGTTCGCAAGCATCAAGTGATTCATAATCAAGTGATTTCAAAAGCCCAGCAGCATGGAGTTTCTTCATGCCCTTTAAACCAATATGACCTAAATGGTAGTGCCACAAATAAGTTGCAATATCATTATTAACCTTGCATCTTTTGGCTTCAATATTATGAATATGTGTATCACTATGATTGATATTCAATAAACCATTCACCTTGGGTGTATGACCACAGAAGGTTTTATTCATGTAAACAGAATAACAATTATTGTTTGACTTAAATGAATAACTATATTGCAATAAACATGATCCAATCATATTATGCTCAACGCAAACACCAAATAACATTTATTTTAGGTTCAACACTAATCCCGAAGGTAAAGGGAGTGTGCGATGGTGATCTTATCAACTTTGGAATCACTTCCAACACATGTCATCACCTCGCCCTCAACTAGTCTCCGTTCATTTTGTAACTCCTTTTTCAAGTTACTAATCATAGCAACTGAACCAGTATCAAATACCCAGGGGCTACTATGAACACTAGTAAAGTACACATCAATAACATGTATATCATATATACTTTTGTTCACTTTGCCATCCTTCTTATCCGCCAAGTATTTGGGGCAGTTCCACTTCCAATGACCATTTCCTTTGCAGCAGAAGCACTCAGTTTCAGGCTTGGGTCTAGCTTTGGGCTTCTTCATGTGAGTGGAAACTTGCTTGCCATTCTTCTTGAAGTTCCCTTTCTTTCCCTTTTACTTGAAACTAGTGGTCTTGTCAACTATCAACACTTGATTCTTTTCTTTATTTCTACCTTCGCCAATTTCAGCATCGCGAAGAGCTCGGAGAATCGTTTTCATCATCCCTTGCATATTATAGTTCATCACGGAGTTCCAGTAACTTGGTGATAGTGACTAGAGAACTCTGTCGATCACTATCTTATCTGGAAGATAAACTCCCATTTGATTCAAGTGATTGTAGTACTAAGACATTCTAAGCACATGCTCACTGGTTGAGCTATTCTCCTCCATCTTGTATGCAAAATACTTGTCAGAGGCCTCATACCTCTCGACTCGGGCATGAGTCTGACATACCAAGTTTAGCTCTTGGAACATCTCATATGCTCCATGTAGTTCAAAATGTTTTTGAAGTCCCGGTTCTAAGCCATAAAGCATGGTGCACTAAACTATAAAGTAGTCATCATACTGTGCTTGCCAAACGTTCATAACGTCTGTATCTGCTCCTGCAATAGGTCTGTCACCTAGCGGTGCATCAAGGACATAATACTTCTGTGCAGAAATGAGGATAATCCTCAGATCATGGAGCTAGTCTGCATCATTGCTACTAACATCTTTCAATTTATTTTTCTCTAGGAATATATCAAAAAATAAACGGGGAACTACATCGCGAGCTATTGATCTACAACATAATTTGCAAATACTATTAGGAACTAAGTTCATGATAAATTAAAGTTCAATTAATCATATTACTTAAGAACTCCCACTTACATAGACATCCCTCTAGTCATCTAATTGATCATGTGATCCATACCAACTAAACCATGTCCGATCATCACGTGAGATGGAGTAGCTTTCAATCGTGAACATCACTATGTTGATCATATCTACTATATGATTCATGCTCGACCATTCGGTCTTAGTGTTCCGAGGCCATATCTGCATATGCTAGGCTCGTCAAGTTTAACCCGAGTATTCTGTGTGTGCAAAACTAGCTTGCACCCGTTGTATGTGAACGTAGAGCTTATCCCACCCGATCATCACGTGCTGTCTCGGCACGACGAACGGTAGCAACGGTGCATACTCAGGTAGAACACTTGTACCTTGAAATTTAGTGAGAGATCATCTTATAATGCTACCACCGTATGATATGTAAATTTTGCATCATGCTTTTATATCTATATTTATTGCATTATTGGCTGTTATTACACATTATGTCACAATACTGATGCCTTTTCTCTCTTATTTTACAAGGTTTACATGAAGAGGGAGAATGCCGACAGCTGGAATTCTGGGCTGGAAAAGGAGCAAATATTAGAGACCTATTATGCACAACTCCAAAAGTCCTGAAACTCCACGAAAGTCAGTTTTGGAATATATTAAAAATATTGGGCGAAGAAAGCACCAGAGGGGGCCACCCACTGTCCACGAGGGTGGAGGGAGTGCCCCCTGCGTCGTGGGCCACCTGGAAGCCCCCCGATGCCCATCTTCTGATACAAGGTGTATTTTGCCCTGGAAAAAATTAGAAGGAAGCTTTCGGGACGAAGCGCCGCCGTCTCGAGACGGAACCTGGGCGGAGCTGTTCTACCGGGGGAACATCCCTCCAGCAGAGGGAAATCGTCACCATCGTCATCACCATCGATCCGCTCATTGGGAGGGGGTCAATATCCATCAACATCTTCACCAGCACCATCTCCTATCAAACCCTAGTTCATCTCTTGTATCCGATCTTTGTGTCAAAACCTCAGATTGGTACCTGTTGGTTGCTAGTAGTATTGATTACCCCTTGTAGTTGATGCTAGTTGGTTTATTCGGTGGAAGATTATATGTTCAGATCCTTTATGCACATTAATACCCCTCTGATTATGAACATGAATATGATTTTTGAGTAGTTACGTTTGTTCCCGAGGACATGGGAGAAGTCTTGTTATAAGTAGTCATGTGAATTTGGTATTCGTTTGATATTTTGATGAGATGTATGTCGTCTTTCCTCTAGTGGTGTTATGTGAATGTTGACTACATGACACTTCAGCATTGTTTGGGCCTAGGCGAAGGCATTGGGAAGCAATAAGTAGATGATGGGTTGCTACTGTGACAGAAGCTTAAACCCTAATTTATGTGTTTCTTCGTAAGGGGCTGATTTGGATCCATATGTTTCATGCTATGGTTAGGTTTACCTTAATTATTCTTTCATAGTTGCGGATGCTTGCGAGGGGGATTAATCATAAGTGGGATGCTTGTCCAAGGAAGGGCAGAACCCAAGCACCATGTCCACCCACATATCAAATTTCAAAGTAACGAACATGAATCATATGAGCATGATGAAAACTAGCTTGATGATAATTCCCATGTGTCCTCGGGAGCGCTTTCCTTTATATAAGAGTTTTTCCAGGATTATCCTTTGCTACAAAAAGGATTGGGCCACCTTGCTGCACCTTGTTTACTTTTGTTACTTGTTACCCATTACGAATTACCTTATCATAAAACTATCTGTTACCGATAATTTCAGTGCTTGCAGAGAATAACTTACTGAAAACTGCTTGTCATTTCCTTCTGCTCCTCGTTGGGTTTGACACTCTTAATTATAGCGAAAAATTTTATATAGTGTGCTGAAATTAACGGGCTTCTAGCAAGAACCGTTCTTACCTACGCATCAAAACCAGAACGATTTTTTGTCAAGTGTGCTGTTTTAACCTTCAACAAGGACCGGGCGTAGTCAAACTTGATTCAACTAAAGTTTGAGAAATAGACACCCGCTAGCCACCTATGTGCGAAGCACGTCGGTAGAACCAGTCTCATGAACGCGGTCATGTAATGTCGGTCTGGGCCGCTTCATCCATTAATACCGCCAAATCAAAGTAAGACGTTGCTAGTAAGTAGTATGACTATTATCGCCCACAACTCATTTGTGTTCTACTCGTGCATATAACATCTACGCGTAGACCTGTATCCGATGCCACTGTTCGAGAAAACGCAGTATTTCAAAAAAATTCCTATGATCACGCAAGATCTATCTAGGAGAAGCATAGCAACGAGAGGGGGAGAGCATTTTCATACCCTTGAAGATCGCAAAGCGGAAGCGTTTATCAATGCGGTTTATGTAGTCGTACACCTTCACGATCCGTCCTGATCAAGTACCAAACATACGGCACCTCCGCATTCAGCACACGTTCAGCTCGATGACGTCCTCGCCTTCTTGATCCAGCAAGACGGGCAAAGTAGTAGATGAGTTCCGGCAGCACGACGGCGTGGTGACGGTGTTGGTGAAGAACAATCTCCGCAGGGCTTCTCCTAAGCACTACGAAAACTATGATGAAGCATAAACTAGGGGGACGGGGTTTCCCGACACACGGCTTGGTGTTTCTTGATGTGTCTTGGGTGCTAGCCCTTCCTCTCTATTTATTTGTTGAGCCTTGGAGTCGAAACATGGAGTAAAAGCGTCCACAAAGTTGGTTTCACCTAAAAGGCAAGAGTCCTTCTCAGACACCAGGGCTAAACGCCAGGGTTTCCAGCATCTGGACCCAGATGCCAGGGACCCTGGTGTCTGGCCCCTGGACTCCACAAAACATCCTTTTGCATTTTCCAAAAACATTGTGGGCTTTCCCCTTTGGCCCAAATAAAGTGTTCTCGTACCCAAACATTTCAGGAAACATCCGGAACCCCTTCCAGTGAATTCCAAAACCCTTCTGGAGACCAAACACTATTATCCCATATATCAATCTTTATCTCTGAACCATTCCGGAGTTCCTCGTCATGCCCATGATCTCATCCGGGGCTCCGAACAACATTCAGTCACCAACATACATAACTCATATAATACTATATCGTCAATGAATGTTAAGCGTGCAGAACCTACGGGTTCGAGAACTATGTAGACATGACCAAGACATCTCTCTGGTCAATAACCAATAGCGGAACCTGGATGCCCACATTGGCCCCTACATATTCTACGAAGATCTTTATCGGTCGATCCGCATAACAACATACGTTGTTCCCTTTGTCATCGGTATTTTACTTGCTCGAGATTCGATCGTCGGTATCCTCATACCTAGTTAAATCTCGTTACCGGCAAGTCTCTTTACTCGTTCTGTAATGCATCATCCCGCAACTAACTCATTATTCACATTTCTTGCAAGGCTTTATAGTGATGATCATTATCGAGAGGGCCCAGAGATACCTCTCCGATACACGGAGTGAAAAATCCTAATCCTTGATCTATGCCAACTGAACAAACACCATCAGAGACTCCTGTAGAGCATCTTTATAATCACCTAGTTACATTGTGACGTTCGATAGCACACTAAGTGTTCCTCTGGTATTCGGGAGTTGCATAATCTCATAGTCATAGGAACATGTATAAGTCATGAAGAAAGCAATAGCAATAAACTAAACGATCATAGTACTAAGCTAACTGATGGGTCTTGTCCATCACATCATTCTCCTAATGATGTGATCCCATTCATCAAATGACAACATAGGTCTATGGTCAGGAAACTTAACCATCTTTGATTAACGAGCTAGTCAAGTAGAGGCATACTAGGGACACTTTGTTTTGTCTATGTATCCACACATGTATCAAGTTTTCGGTTAATATAATTCTAGCATGAACAAGAAAAATCTATCATGATATAAGGAAATATAAATAACAACTTTATTATTGCCTCTAGGGCATATTTCCTTCACACACACACACACACACACACACACACACACACACACACACACACACACACACACACATATATATATATATATATATATATATTTGCATGATACTAGTATATGAAACTCTCCACTACGAGTAGCCTAAGTATAGCCTAACTATAACACCCACATGTAGTTGTAGTAGGTTTTTTGAATTTATATGCACTAAAATGCAAGTTAAGTGCAAAGAATGACTTAAACATAGCAGACGAGACCTCTTTTTTTGCATATTGAAAGTTTGAGATTGCTAGCCAAGCCTGCCGCCTGGTAAAATATACTAGAAAATCAGACCATAGGGTACAATCATGATTTCTACCATGGAAATTTTTTTGATGCGAAACGATATAGTCATGTTTTCATTTAAACAAAAATATGATGTTAGTTAACGTAAATGTTTTCAAATAGCACATGGTTCACTCACAAAAGACGTGTGTCCACTAAACCGTGGCCCATGCCCCCCTGCCCCCTGCCATGCGTCCGATCTGAGTCGTGCATTCTGATTGGCCAGAACCCAAACCCCACGGATCGTATGTCTCCACCATTGGATGCTCCTTGATCGAATGGCGATCCTCATCTCTTTCGACATCACATGCAATTTCGGTTCATGTAAATGTTTTCAAATAGCACACGCTTCACTCACGAAAGCCGTGTGCCTACCAAACCATGGTCGATGCCCCCTCTTGCTGCACGCGCGGTCTGAGTAATGCGTTCTGATTGGCCAGAACGAAAACCCCACAGACCGTACGTCTGCATTGTTGGATGCTCCCAGATCGAACGGCAATCCTCATCCCTTTCAACAGGAAATGCAGTCCAGCTAGGATTTGATTTTGAAAGTGCTAGTTATCGACTAGAGGGGGCTGAATACGCGATTTTTATGAAAGTCTTCAAAACATGGGAGTTTCGAAGACAAACGATAGAAATGAACCTATTGACATGCAGCGGAAGGTAGACTACACTAGACAGGCCATAGTCGAACAAGTAATGAAGCTAAAGCACGAAGACTATTAGCAACTAGGTAGTATGGATCAAGATGGAAGATAGGAAGCCAAACACAATAGTCGTCACACAATGAAGTCAAACAGAGCAGGCAAGCATGCAAATGACTTCACGAAGACAAACTGTATATAGTGAGGGAAGAGATAGAACCAGTTGCTTAGTGAGGACAAGGATTTGTTGGACCAGTTCCAGTTGCTGTGACAACTATACGTCTGGTTAGGGAGGCTGAGATTCAACTTAGAACCACGTCTTCACCTTATTCCCCTTGAGCTAAGGACGCCTAGTCCTCGCCGAATCACTCTGGTATGTCTTCAAGGCAGACTTCCAAACCTTCACAGACTTCGTTCACCAGCAATCCACAATGACTCTTGGATGCTCAGAACGCGACGCCAAACCGGCTGGAGGATTCACAGTCCTCAAGTGTAACAAGTCTTCGGGTCACGCGGACAGAGAGACTTCAGTGATGCCTAACACTCTTTGGCTCTGGGTGTTTTGGGCTTTGTCCTTGCAAGGATTTCTCTCTCTCAAAGGCTTCATGGTGGGTTGCTCTCAAACGACAAAAGCCGTGCACTAACTCTGAGCAGCCACCAATTTATGGTGTAGGGTGTTTGGGAACGTAGTAATTTCAAAAAAATTCCTACGCACACGCAAGATCATGGTGATGCATAGCAACGAGAGGGGAGAGTGTTGTCTATGTACCCTCGTAGACCGAAGCGGAAGCGTTGACGCAACGTAGAGGAAGTAGTCGTACGTTCTCCTCGCGATCCAACCGATCACAACACCGTTACTCCGGCACCTCCGACTTCTTGGCACACGTTCAGCTCGATGACGATCCCCGGGCTCCGATCCAGCAAAGCGTCGGGGAAGAGTTCCGTCAGCACGACGGCGTGGTGACGATCTTGATGTGTTACCGGCGCAGGGCTTCGCCTAAGCACTGCAACAATATGACCGAGGTGCAATTTGGTGGAAGGGGGCACCGCACACGGCTAAGGAACGATCCGTAGATCAACTTGTGCGTTCAAGGGTGCTCCCCTGCCCCCGTATATAAAGGAGCCAAGGGGGAGGGGCTGGCCGTCCAAGTCTGGCGCGCCAGGAGAGTCCTACTCCCTCCGGGAGTAGGATTCCCCCCCCCCCAATCCTAGTTGGAATAGGATTCCTCATGGGGGGGAAAGAGAGAGAGGGGGTCGGCCACCTTCTCCTAGTCCTAATAGGACTAGGGAAGGGGGGAGGCGCGCGGCCAGCCCTAGGGCAGCCCCTTTCTCCTTTCCACTAAGGCCCAATATGGCCCATATGTTTCCCGGGGGGTTCCGGTAACCTCCTGGTACTTCGGTGAAATCCCGATTTCACCCGGAACACTTCCGATATCCAAATGTAGGCTTCCAATATATAAATCTTTACGTCTCGACCATTTCGAGACTCCTCGTCATGTCCGTGATCACATCCGGGACTCCGAACAACCTTCGGTACATCAAAATGCATAAACTCATAATAACTGTCATCGTAACGTTAAGCGTGCGGACCCTACGGTTCGAGAACAATGTAGACATGACCGAGACACGTCTCCGGTCAATAACCAATAGCGGGACCTGGATGCCCATATTGGCTCCTACATATTCTACGAAGATCTTTATCGGTCAGACCGCATAACAACATACGTTGTTCCCTTTGTCATCGGTATGTTACTTGTCCGAGATTCGATCGTCAGTATCCAATACTTAGTTCAATCTCGTTACCGACAAGTCTCTTTACTCGTTCTGTTATACATCATCCCGCAACTAACTCATTAGTTGCAATGCTTGCAAGGCTTAAGTGATGTGCATTACCGAGAGGGCCCAGAGATACCTCTCCGACAATCGGAGTGACAAATCCTAATCTCGAAGTACGCCAACCCAACATCTACCATTGGAGACACCTGTGATACTCCTTTATAATCACCCAGTTACGTTGTGACGTTTGGTAGTACCCAAAGTGTTCCTCTGGCAAACGGGAGTTGCATAATCTCATAGTCATAGGAACATGTATAAGTCATGGATAAAGCAATAGCAACATACTAAACGATCGGGTTCTAAGCTAATATAATGGGTCATGTCAATCAGATCATTCAACCAATGATGTGACCTCGTTAATCAAATAACAACTCTTTGTTCATGCTTAGGAAACATAACCATCTTTGATTAACGAGCTAGTCTAGTAGAGGCATACTAGTGACACTCTGTTTGTCTATGTATTCACACATGCATTATGTTTCTGGTTAATACAATTCTAGCATGAATAATAGACCTTTATCATGATATAAGGAAATAAATAATAACTTTATTATTGCCTCTAGGGCATATTTCCTTCAGTCTCCCACTTGCACTAGAGTCAATAATCTAGATTACACTGTAATGATCCTAACACCCATGGAGTTTTGGTGCTGATCATGTTTTGCTCGTGGAAGAGGCTTAGTCAACGGGCTGCAACATTCAGATCCGTATGTATCTTGCAAATCTCTATGTCTCCCACCTGGACTAGATCCCGGATGGAGTTGAAGCGTCTCTTGATGTGTTTGGTCCTTTTGTGAAATCTGGATTCCTTTGCCAAGGCAATTGCACCAGTATTGTCACAAAAGATTTTCATTGGACCCGATGCACTAGGTATGACACCTAGATCGGATATGAACTCCTTCATCCAGACTCCTTCGTTTCCTGCTTCCGAAGCAGCTATGTACTCCGCTTCACATGTAGATCCCGCTAGGACGCTTTGTTTAGAACTGCACCAACTGACAGCTCCACCGTTTAATGTAAACACGTATCCGGTTTGCGATTTAGAATCGTCCGGATTAGTGTCAAAGCTTGCATCAACGTAACCTCTTACGGTGAGCTCTTTGTCACCTCCATATATGAGAAACATATCCTTAGTCCTTTTCAGGTATTTCAGGATGTTCTTTACCGCTGTTCAGTGATCCACTCCTGGATTACTTTGGTACCTCCCTGCTAAACTTATAGCAAGGCACACATCAGGTCTGGGACACAGCATTGCATACATGATAGAGCCTATGGCTGAAGCATAGGGAACATCTTTCATTTTCTCTCTATTTTCTGCAGTGGTCGGGCTTTGAGTTTTACTCAATCTCACACCTTGTAACACAGGCAAGAACCCTTTCTTTGCTTGATCCATTTTGAACTTCTTCAAAATCTTGTCAAGGTATGTGCTTTGTGAAAGTCCAATTAAGCGTCTTGATCTATCTCTATAGATCTTTATGCCTAATATGTAAGCAGCTTCTCCGAGGTCTTTCATTGAAAAACTTTTATTCAAGTATACCTTTATGCTATCCAGAAATTCTATATCATTTCCAATCAGTAATATGTCATCCACATATAATATTAGAAATGCTACAGAGCTCCCACTCACTTTCTTGTAAATACAGGTTTCACCGAAAGTCTGTATAAAACCAAATGCTTTGATCACACTATCAAAGCATTTATTCCAACTCCAAGAGGCTTGAACCAGTCCATAAATGGATCGCTGGAGCTTGCACACTTTGTTAGCTCCCTTTGGATCGACAAAACCTTCCGGTTGCATCATATAGAACTCTTCTTCCAGAAATCCATTCAGGAATGCAGTTTTGACATCCATCTGCCAAATTTCATAATCATAAAATGCGGCAATTGCTAACATGATTTGGACAGACTTAAGCAACGCTACGGGTGAGAAAGTCTCATCGTAGTCAATCCCTTGAAGTTGTCGAAAACCTTTTGCGACAAGTCGAGCTTTGTAGACAGTAACATTACCATCAGCGTCAGTCTTCTTCTTAAAGATCCATTTGTTCTCAATTGCTTGCCGATCATCAGGCAAGTCAACCAAAGTCCATACTTTGTTCTCATACATGGATCCCATCTCAGATTTCATGGCTTCAAGCCACTTTGCGGAATCTGGGCTCACCATTGCTTCTTCATAGTTCGTAGGTTCATCATGGTCTAGTAACATGACTTCCAGAATAGGATTACCGTACCACTCTGGTGCGGATCTCACTCTGGTTGATCTACGAGGTTCAGTAGTATCTTGATCTAAAGTTTCATGATCATCATCATTAGCTTCCTCATTTATTGGTGTAGGTGTCGCAGAAACAGTTTTCTGTGATGTACTACTTCTCAATAAAGGAGTAGGTACAGTTACCTCGTCAAGTTCTACTTTCCTCCCACTCACTTCTTTCGAAAGAAACTCTTTCTCTAGAAAGTTTCCGAACTTAGCAACAAAAGTCTTGCCTTCGGATCTGTGATAGAAGGTGTATCCAACAGTTTCCTTTGGATATCCTATGAAGACACATTTCTCCGATTTGGGTTCGAGCTTATCAGGTTGAAGCTTTTTCACATAAGCATCGCAGCCCCAAACTTTAAGAAACGACAACTTTGGTTTCTTGCCAAACCATAGTTCATAAGGCGTCGTCTCAACGGATTTAGATGGTGCCCTATTTAACGTGAATGCGGCCGTCTCTAGAGCGTATCCCCAAAATGATAGCGGTAAATCAGTAAGAGACATCATAGATCGCACCATATCTAGTAAAGTACGATTACGACGTTCGGACACACCATTACGCTGTGGTGTTCCGGGTGGCGTGAGTTGCGAAACTATTCCACAATTTTTCAAATGTACACCAAACTCGTAACTCAAATATTCTCCTCCACGATCAGATCGTAGAAACTTTATTTTCTTGTTACGATGATTTTCAACTTCACTCTGAAATTCTTTGAACTTTTCAAATGTTTCAGACTTGTGTCTCATTAAGTAGATATACCCATATCTGCTCAAATCATCTGTGAAGGTGAGAAAATAACGATATCCGCCACGAGCCTCAACATTCATTGGACCACATACATCCGTATGTATGATTTCCAACAAATCTGTTGCTCTCTCCATAGTTCCGGAGAACGGTGTTTTAGTCATCTTGCCCATGAGGCACGGTTCGCAAGTGCCAAGTGATTCATAATCAAGTGACTCCAAAAGTCCATCAGTATGGAGTTTCTTCATGCGCTTTATACCGATATGACCTAAACGGCAGTGCCACAAATAAGTTGCACTATCATTATCAACTCTGCATCTTTTGGCTTCAACATTATGAATATGTGTATCACTACTATCGAGATTCATTAAAAATAGACCACTCTTCAAGGGTGCATGACCATAAAAGATATTACTCATATAAATAGAACAACCATTATTCTCTGATTTAAATGAATAACCGTCTCGCATCAAACAAGATCCAGATATAATGTTCATGCTCAACGCTGGCACCAAATAACAAATATTTAGGTCTCATACTAATCCCGAAGGTAGATGTAGAGGTAGCGTGCCGACTGCGATCACATCGACTTTGGAACCATTTCCCACGCGCATCGTCACCTCGTCCTTTGCTAGTGTCTGCTTATTCTGTAGTCCCTGTTTTGAGTTGCAAATATGAGCAACAGAACGAGTATCAAATACCCAGGTGCTACTGCGAACATTAGTAAGGTACACATCAATAACATGTATATCACATATACCTTTATTCACCTTGCCATCCTTCTTATCCGCCAAATACTTGGGGCAGTTCTGCTTCCAGTGACCAGTCTGCTTGCAGTAGAAGCACTCAGTTTCAGGCTTAGGTCCAGACTTGGGTTTCTTCTCTTGAGCAGCAACTCGCTTGCCGTTCCTCTTGAAGTTCCCCTTTTTCTTCCCTTTGCCCTTTTTCTTGAAACTAGTGGTTTTGTTAACCATCAACACTTGATGCTCCTTCTTGATTTCTACCTCCACAACTTTTAGCATTGCGAAGAGCTCGGGAATAGTCTTGGTCATCCCTTGCATATTATAGTTCATCACGAAGCTCTTGTAGCTTGGTGGCAGTGATTGGAGAATTCTGTCAATGACGCAATCATCTGGAAGAGTAACTCCCAATTGAATCAAGTGATTATTATACCCAGACATTTTGAGTATATGCTCACTGACAGAACTGTTCTCCTCCATTTTGCAGCTATAGAACTTATTGGAGACTTCATATCTCTCAATCCGGGCATTTGCTTGAAATATTAACTTCAACTCCTGGAACATCTCATATGCTCCATGACGTTCAAAACGTCGTTGAAGTCCCGGTTCTAAGCCGTAAAGCATGGCACACTGAACTATCGAGTAGTCATCAGCTTTGCTCTGCCAGACGTTCATAACTTCTGGTGTTGCTCTAGCAGTAGGCCTGGAACCTAGCGGTGCTTCCAGGACGTAATTCTTCTGTGCAGCAATGAGGATAATCCTCAAGTTACGGACCCAGTCCGTGTAATGGCTACCATCATCTTTCAACTTTGCTTTCTCAAGAAACGCATTAAAATTTAACGGAACAACAGCACGAGCCATCTATCTACAATCAACATAGACAAGCAAGATACTATCAGATACTAAGTTCATGATAAGTTTAAGTTCAGTTAATCAAATTAATTAAGAACTCCCACTTAGATAGACATCCCTCTAATCCTCTAAGTGATCACGTGATCCAAATCAACTAAACCATAACCGATCATCACGTGATATGGAGTAGTTTTCAATGGTGAACATCGTTATGTTGATCATATCTACTATATGATTCACGCTCGACCTTTCGGTCTCTGTGTTCCGAGGTCATATCTTATATGCATAGCTCGTCAAGTATAACCTGAGTATTCCGCGTGTGCAACTGTTTTGCACCCGTTGTATTTGAATGTAGAGCCTATCACACCCGATCATCACGTGGTGTCTCAGCACGAAGAACTTTTGCAACGGTGCATACTCAGGGAGAACACTTCTTGATAATTTAGTGAGAGATCATCTTATAATGCTACCGTCAATCAAAGCAAGATAATCTGCATAAAAAGATAAACATCACATGCAATCAATATAAGTGATATGATATGGTCATCATCATCTTGTGCTTGTGATCTCCATCTCCGAAGCATTGTCATGATCACCATCGTCACTGGCGCGACACCTTGATCTCCATCGTAGCATCGTTGTCGTCTCGCCAATCTTATGCTTCCACGACTATCACTACCGCTTAGTAATAAAGTAAAGAATTACATCGCGATTGCATTGCATACAATAAAGCGACAACCATATGGCTCCTGCCAGTTGCCGATAACTCGGTTACAAAACATGATCATCTCATACAATAAAATTTAGCATCATGTCTTGACCATATCACATCACAACATGCCCTGCAAAAACAAGTTAGACACCTCTACTTTGTTGTTGCAAGTTTTACGTGGCTGCTACGGGCTTAAGCAAGAACTCATCTTACCTACGCATCAAAACCACAACGATAGTTTGTCAAATAGACTCCGTTTTAACCTTCTCAAGGACCGGGCATAGTCACACTCGGTTCAACTAAAGTTGGAGAGACAGTCTTCCGCAAGCCA
Organism: Aegilops umbellulata; assembly: GCA_032464435.1. NCBI lineage: Eukaryota > Viridiplantae > Streptophyta > Magnoliopsida > Poales > Poaceae > Aegilops > Aegilops umbellulata. Next base: position 413,293,072 of record CP136057.1, read on the forward strand.
TCTATGTGCAAAGCACGTCGAGGGAACCGGTCTCGCGTAAGCGTACGCGTAAGGTTGGTCCGGATCGTCTCGTCCAACAATACCGCTGAACCAAAGTATGACATGCTGGTAGGCAGTATGACTTGTATCGTCCACAACTCACTTGTGTTCTACTCGTGCAAATAACATCAAACCATAAAAACCTAGGCTCGGATGCCACTGTTGGGGAACGTAGTAATTTCAAAAAATTTCCTACGCACACGCAAGATCATGGTGATGCATAGTAACGAGAGGGGAGAGTGTTGTCTATGTACCCTCGTAGACCGAAGTGGAAGCGTTGACGCAACGTAGAGGAAGTAGTCGTACGTTCTCCTCGCGATCCAACCAATCACAGCAATGTTACTCCGGCACCTCCGAGTTCTTGGCACACGTTCAGCTCGATGATGATCCCCGGGCTCCGATCCAGCAAAGCGTCGGGGAAGAGTTCCGTCAGCACGACGGCGTGGTGACGATCTTGATGTGTTACCGGCGCAGGGCTTCGCCTAAGCACTGCAACGATATGACCGAGGTGGAATTTGGTGGAAGGGGGCACCGCACACGGCTAAGGAACGATCCGTAGATCAACTTGTGTGTTCAAGGGTGCTCCCCTGCCCCCGTATATAAAGGAGCCAAGGGGGAGGGGCTGGCCGGCCAAGCCTGGCGCGGCAGGAGAGTGCTACTCCCTCCGGGAGTAGGATCCCCCCCCCCCAATCCTAGTTGGAATAGGATTCCTCATGGGGGGGAAAGAGAGAGAGGGGGCCGGCCACCTTCTCCTAGTCCTAATAGGACTAGGGAAGGGGGGAGGCACGCGGACAGCCCTAGGGCAGCCCCTTTCTCCTTTCCACTAAGGCCCAATATGGCCCATATGTTTCCCGGGGGGTTCCGGTAACCTCCTGGTACTTCGGTGAAATCCCGATTTCACCCGGAACACTTCCGATATCCAAATGTAGGCTTCCAATATATCAATCTTTACGTCTTGACCATTTCGAGACTCCTCGTCATGTCCGTGATCACATCCGGGACTCCGAACAACCTTCGGTACATCAAAATGCATAAACTCATAATAACTGTCATCGTAACGTTAAGCGTGCGGACCCTACGGTTCGAGAACAATGTAGACATGACCGAGACACGTTTCCGGTCAATAACCAATAGCGGGACCTGGATGCCCATATTGGCTCCTACATATTCTACGAAGATCTTTATCGGTCAGACCGCATAACAACATACATTGTTCCCTTTGTCATCGGTATGTTACTTGTCCGAGATTCGATCGTCAGTATCCAATACTTAGTTCAATCTCGTTACCGACAAGTCTCTTTACTCGTTCTGTAATACATCATCCCGCAACTAACTCATTAGTTGCAATGCTTGCAAGGCTTAAGTGATGTGCATTACCGAGAGGGCCCAGAGATACCTCTCCGACAATCGTAGTGACAAATCCTAATCTCGAAGTACGCCAACCCAACATCTACCATTGGAGACACCTGTGATACTCCTTTATAATCACCCAGTTACGTTGTGACGTTTGGTAGTACCCAAAGTGTTCCTCTGGCAAACGGGAGTTGCATAATCTCATAGTCATAGGAACATGTATAAGTCATGGATAAAGCAATAGCAACATACTAAACGATCGGGTGCTAAGCTAATATAATGGGTCATGTCAATCAGATCATTCAACCAATGATGTGACCTCGTTAATCAAATAACAACTCTTTGTTCATGGTTAGGAAACATAACCATCTTTGATTAACGAGCTAGTCTAGTAGAGGCATACTAGTGACACTCTGTTCACACATGCATTATGTTTCTGGTTAATACAATTCTAGCATGAATAATAGACCTTTATCATGATATAAGGAAATAAATAATAACTTTATTATTGCCTCTAGGGCATATTTCCTTCATAGGGGGTGGGCTATTTATAGCCACTAGGCAACCCGACCTGATTTGTCCGAAATGACCCTGGGTCACTAAGGAACTGACATGTGTTCCAACAGTCAGATTTCAAACACACACGACAGCTTAACTTGGGCTAAGTAAAGCTGACTCATCCAGCTCTGGATAAGGTTTGCTCTCATTGTCTTCGCTCGAAGACTTAGGATTTGGTTGAGCATCACTTCAATCACTCTGACTTTGTTCACTTGGACCCCACTAAATAGTACGGTGGTTCCTATGACTCAACAAAGAAGAAAAGGAAACTACGAAACAACTATGTCTTCGCACTCCATAGTCTTCACGTGAATGTCTTCTCGAGTCATAATCTTCGTTGTGAATGACTTCACAAACCACCATTGTCTTCAATGTCTTCATACATTTTTAGGGGTCATCTCCGGTAGGTAAACCGAATCAATGAGGGACTACTACCTGTGTTATCCTGCAATTCTCACAAAAACATTAGTCCCTCAACCAGGTTTGTCATCAATACTACAAAACCAACTAGGGGTGGCACTAGATGCACTTACAATCTCCCCCTTTTTGGTGATTGATGACAAACTGGTTGAAGTTTTCAACAGGGATAAAAGTATGTGAAATTGTAAAGGATTAAGATATTGTATTCATAAGTAGTAAAAGGCTCCCCCTGAAGATGTGCATATAAGTATTTTGCTTTTGAATGTAAATGCACATGGCAGGTTGCACTTGTGGAGATCCTCTTCAACTAATGAAGACAACTCATCATGCATGAAAGGATATAATGAAGGTGATGACATGCATAATGGAAAATGGATGTCTGCAAAATAACTACATGCGGAATTTATCGTCACACATGCGGAATTTATCATCGCAACACATAGTTGGCAGAAAAGGTAGCAGACGACCATCAAGTTTAAGTCTTACAACTCAAAGAACCAACAGAATCAAAAGCGAGAGTTGTAAACACTTGGCAAAATATTAAAGCAACCACCCATATGGACCCGCTTGAAGACTATCAACTCATATGCTTCTCCCCCTTTTGTCAGTAAGGACCAAAAAGGTTTGAAGACATAGAGCTTCTACTTGTTCCCATGAGGAGTAGGTGAAGCAGCAGGGTCTTCGTTGAGGTTCGGTGGTGCAGAGGTACTCGGTGTAGTATCGATGTGCGGCGACGTTGTGGTTGGCGAAGTAGCATCATCTTCACCATCGATGACTCTTGCTTTGATAGTTGCCGCAGAGGAGGAGTACTCAGAATCTTCGAGTGAGGGAGTCTGATGCAAGACAGCATTCCTGGGAGGAGTGGAATCAAATTTAAATCTCTCTATGAAGCCATCTTGTTGAAGATCATCTTCAGAGCTTATTATTGTCAGACCCTTCCACGTCCGCCGACAGGTTTCATGAGTGACAAATGCATTCTTGGTGGCAAGGTTGTCAATGCGATTAACATCCACCAAGAGGCTTTGCATCTGACGCTTCAGCCAGTCATGATGCTTATCCTGTTTTTGATGGAGGGCAACGAGAAGCTCTCGGTCATTGAGAACACGAGAACGCTTCCGAGGCCTTTGAGCAATTGTGCTTTCAGTGGCTTCAGTATGGGCACGATGAGGTGCACGTGTATTGCCAACCAAAGGATAAACACGAGTAGCAGCCAGAACTCCTTCAATGGGTTGAGTGAAGCTTTGGTGATCGGCGTTGTGAAGATAAATTGGCTCCTAAGCAGGCTCTGGGTATATGGCTTCGATAGACATATCAACTTTGGTAAGAAAATAATGTGGTTGCACGTAGAGGGCTGTTAATTGATAGCAGAGTGAAGCTTGATGAGGCACATTACCCATGGAGCATAAAACTTCAGACCAAATAAATCAGAGCCAGATGCAGCCAATTGCCTGATGAAGAATTCTTGAGCATTGAAGCTGATGCCATTGAAGATATAGAAAACAAATGTCTTGATTTCTCCTTCAAGCTTCGCTACAGGAGAATGTCCTTTGACAGGCCATAGAGTTCGCCTGATAATATGATAAATAGTGCGGGGCAGATACTCGAGGTCTTCAACAAAGAATTCCCTTGGATATTTAGCGTCGCGTGGCAGTGGCTTCATCATGCTCAGCATTTGGCTCGTGTTTGGCTCACGCTTCGGGAAGATGCTCTCCAAAGCATTGCGGTGAAGCTGACAACCAGGTTCATAGAGTTCACCTGGAGTGGGCAAGGCAGTGATCTCGATAACATCAATAGCTTTGGCTTCGTGGTGTACATTGCCTATCATCCACTCAAGGATCCATGTCTTCGGATCCCGGTTGTAGCCGCGAATGTGGAGGGTGGCATAGAATTGTAGTAGAAGCTCTTTGTTCCAGTGTCTTAATCAGTCACAAATTGGAGAAGGCCAGCATCTCTGAAGTAGTCGAGCGCTTCTTCCAAGCAGGGCAGGCCAGCAATAGCTTCGCAGTCTAGACGCATATGGGGAAAGATGCGCCCTTGATCGTAAAGAACACAAGAATAGTAGCTGCACTGCTGATAACTCCAGAACCGATCAGAGGAAATTCTTGGCTTCGAGTATGGGTTCTTGTCGCTGTCAAAGAAGGTGTTGTGTGCAATGCAGCCATTCACATTAAATGATCCTGGTGAAGTTGCTATACCTGGAAACCTTGGCAGCCTGGGCTTTGGCTTCTGGACCTAAGGCCTATGCTCCACATGATAGTCAAATTGAGGTCTGGGAGCAGGAGGAGGAACCAGAATAGGCCAACGAACCATGACAGGATGGCCACGATCAAATGCCAGCTCAATTGTATGAGGCCTTGGAGGGGGCACAGGGGCGTCAGCATTGACATGGGCTTGAAGCTGCACAATGGTTTCAGGTGCAACATTGCCTTCAGGCACTGTATTTACTTCAGGAGCCACATTAGCTTCAACCATGACAACATCATTGGCTTCAGTATTGGTGTTGGTGGCCGCCGCAGTATTATCAACCTCCAAATGAGTAGCTAGAGGGTCGGACACGTTCTCCTCGAGAACAACTTCTTGGTTGGTAGGGGTTGTGGCAAAATGCTCTTCTTCTTGACGGGGTTCTTCTTGATCATCTGCTGATGCAGCTGGAATGTCTTCAGCAGCTTTGGCTTCAGACTCAGAGACATTTACAGTCGGAGTGGCGTCAGGAAACACTTGTCGTGCCACAGAGTTGTGGTGCTCATCTCCTTCTGGAACGCTCGACAGAGCGACTTGTGGCCTTGGTCCTTTGCGAAGCCTACGAAAGGCGGGTGACATTTTTGGAGAGGAAGATGGCTGGACCACATAGTCGTCATCATCAAGCACCGGAGCGGTGACTTGAGTTGGGGGAGTACTTGGTGATTCTTCTTCACGAGGGGAGTCTTGAGGATGATCAGCCCATGAATCATCCTGATCAATTGGCGTCAGAGGACGACCAATGCTGATGAGTTCATTGCTTGTGAGAACAGGCGATGATACCGTTTGGTGCTCAATCTGAGGAAGGATTTCATCGTCAATTACATTGTCTTGGGGACCAATGCCTTGAGCTGCGGTGGTGTCAACAGCTGGATGTCTTCAGCTTCAGGAGCCTCTGTGGTAGCAGGCTCGTGAACTATTAACTGACGCTCTCGATGTTCAGACGCAGGACAAGCAACTGAGATTGGTTCAACAACAAGGGGCTCTGTGGGAGCAGCCCGATCTTTCTTCTATGTATTTCTTTTCTTGGTCTGTGGAGCATCGTCAGTGGTGGTGTTGTTCTTGCGCTTCCGGGCTTTGGTTTCTTCTGCCCTTGTTTTCTTAAGTTCCGAAGCAACTGTGGGGACCTTAGGCTTCATGCCTGTCATACTGGCAGGGAACACAATGCAAGGTGCTTCCCGCCCTGATGCTTAAGCTTGTGCCAAAGCTGGCTTCTTCTTCTTGGCAGCCATCTTGGGGTCGATGCCAGGACGTCCATGTGCCTTGCGCTTTTCAGCTTCGCTGTGAGCTTGAACACATTTTGCAGCAGAGAGCTTCATACGTTCTCTTGATCCTTTTTCTGCTTCACGTTTCTGTTGAGACTGCTCTTTGAGGTCATGTAGCATCTGCTTGAAGTTTTGAACATCAGCCACGCTGAGCTTGGCCATGTGCTTCTTGAACTGAGCCTTCTCAAAGTCAATTTTGTTCTTGAGTTCAACAATCTTCTGAGCCAGAGCCAACTCATTTGCAATGGCTGTGGAAGGAGACACTGATGCCTAATGGAAGCTGAAGATCATCGATGCTGAGGTTCAGATTTTCAAACCACTCATCAATGAAGTTATTCAATATGTCCATGTCAAATAGGGGCAAATCGTTGAAGATTTCCGCCTCTTGCTTGCTCTCTATCTGAAGTTGAAGAGCATCGCACCAAGATCTTCGTCACTTGACAGATCAATGGCTTTGTTCTCATTCCTCAGAACGACAGTTGGGGTCAGTGCTTCACCAGAAATCTGGATGGGCTTCTTCTTCTTCTCAGTATTTGAGATGCGAGAAAGATCTTCTAACTACACGCTGGCTTCCGGAGGTGTAGTGGCCAGAGGCTTCGCACGTGAAGCTCTTGGTGCAGTGGAGGGCTTTGAAGCCTTCCGTTTCTTCTGCTTCTATGGCTTTGGTGGAGCAGGTGCTTCATCAGAATCAGCATCGTCTGCAGAGTGCTCCACGGCTGCCCCCTGAATAGCAATGTGAGTGAGAAGACCTTCGAGGTTGTAGAGGGGCCCGATGACATTGGGTTCGGCATCACGTGTGCCATCGGTCCAAGGAGCAGGTGGACCGGGGTTGAAGTCGAGTCCAAAAGTAGAGTCCTTGGCAAACATGTAGTTGCGCTTGAACAGATTGTCGTCATGACACCATAGCAGAGAAGATGGGTCAGCATTCTCTGGTTGTGGTCCGCGAACCATGCAAGGATAGAAGCCTTGAGCAATGGCTTCAGTTCTGGACCTGGGTGGAAGATTTTTGTATAAGATATCTCCCCAAGGTCGCTTGATGGCATTCTTCTCAGCATACTCAGCAGTGACGAATCTGTACTTGTACCATTCCTCTGCCCAATATCTTCGAATCCACTGGCTTCGAGTCTTGCGTTCACCATAGGTTTCTTCTGGGTCATTCTTGTACATTTCATACAGATCAGGTGGCAAATCTTTGGAAGTATCCCCACGGCGCTGTCTGCCGCCATTTCTTGCTGACTTTTCTGTGGCCATGAGGTTCAACCTGAATGGCTTCAGAACTTGCAAGGGCTTCTGTCTGCTGTTCAGACAAGAACTGGCTTCGGGAGAATTGATATGACGCTTTAAGAATTCTGCAAATGAATGCAGACTATGAGAACCAAGGGATTCTCCCACGGACATGTACCTGTGACAGCATTAGAGATGCAAGGGAAGGGGAAGAGGTCACATGCATTCTCAGAAGATTTTGAAGATAAATTAGTTTGAAGACATGGATCCTCGTAGCGCAAAGACATTCACTTATATGTTGAAAGTTGGTTCCACATTTGTACGAATCCAAGAATAGGCACAAGTGAGGAATCTAAATAGGTGTGAAGGATAAGTGAATATACTAGGCACATTATGAGATGCAGAATAGGATAGATCCAAATTTGTAGGCACATAAACCACTTTTGGTGGAGAAGGATGAATCTATCGGATAAAAAAGGCAGTAAAAGTAAGCTTTAATTACCACACGAAGAACTGCTAGATGGAGTGGAGAGGAGGCCGAGCAGTTCGATCTTTTGTGCCCTAACTTGGCGAAGAAAGACACCTACGGCGGCAGCGGAGAAGAAGAGGTCCACGGCCGGCGTGAGGACGGCGTCAATGAGGCCACGACAGCTAAGCGCTTCGTCACCGGCGTCGTCGAGAGCTAGCGGTGGCGCTAGGGTTTGTGTGAGGTGGAGAGGTGGAAGAAAGATTTTGACCGCGATGTGATGTGTATTTATAAGGAGAGGGACAGCACAGCGCAATTATGCAGGTGCCCCTGGCGGTTCATGTCTGAGGGACACGTGGCGAACATGCAAAACATTGGAAGTTGTTCCATGTTCCGACGCACACCTAGACTGTCGGGTGGTCGTTCCGGCTTCTCCGGGTTTCGGGCAATAAGGATTGAGCATTTATAACAGATTCAATGTCTGTCTCTGTATCTTCTGCTGACAAGGACACAAAGAAGACATTCGACAGTTTCAAAAGAATGCATATGATTTGGATAGATAGAGCTTGAGGTAGAAGCATAGAAAGGTTAGGGTCCAATCACATTCACTTAGTCCAAAAGATTCAAAAAGAAGATATAGCTATAAGTGAATGTTGTAGAGGAGAGAACACAAATATATGTATATACCTGAGTAAGACCAAATCAACAAAGTGAAGATCAACATGAAGACAAATCAATGTTGAAGATAAATCAAATGCGAAGACTTAGGAAATACAACGCCAAAAGAAAACACTCCAAACAAAAGTTTGGTGGCGGCGTTACCCACCGTATAGGAAGTATTAGACCCAGACACGGCGCACAATTATCGTGGCCTCTGAAGTCAAATTCCGCATTAATGTATGCACACTTAGAGTGTATGTCTTCATTGATTTAAAATATACATTACTTCGTGTGTTGCACATCTAAGTCATCAACATGCATAAGTTTTAGGATTTGTGCCTAATCACAGGACATTTGCGGATTCCAAGATATTTAGCTCACATCGCAACTTGCAAAACCTTTTCTCATCCAAGGGCTTTGTGAAGATATCAGCCAATTGCTCTTTAGTGTTGACGTGAATGATATCAATATCTTCCTTCATGAGATGATCTCTGAGAAAGTGATGACAAATTTCAATGTGCTTTGTCTTCGAGTGATGAACTGGGTTGTTGGCAATCTTGATAGCGCTTTCATTGTCGAAGTAGAGTGGCACTTTCTTCAGATGGATGTCATAGTCCTTGAGAGTTTGCTTCATCCATAGAAGCTGACGCATCAAGATCCAGCAGCAATGTATTCAGATTCAGCAGTCGAGAGAGACACACAGTTCTGCTTCTTTGAAGACCAAAACACAAGTGATCGTCCCAGAAAGTGACATGTGCCTGATGTAGACTTGTGATCCACCTTGTCACCAGCATAATCAGCATCCGAGAATCCAACTAGATCAAACTCTGAGCCCTTTGGATACCATAATCCTAGTGTTGGGGTGTAAGCCAAATATCGAAGAATTCGCTTCACAGCTAAGTGATGCGATTCCTTTGGTGCCGCTTGGAATCGGGCACACATGCAAACACTAAGCATGATATCTAGCATAGATGCACATAAATAAAGTAAAGAACCAATCATGGAGCGGTATACCTTTTGATCGGACTATTTACCATTGGCGTCAGGACCCAGATGACTTTTGGTTGGCATTGGCGTCGTGTAACCTTTGCAGTCTTGCATTCCAAACTTCTTCAGGCAGTCTTTGAGGTATTTCTCTTGAGATATAAAGATGACATTGCTTTGTTGATGAATTTGAAGACCTAGGAAGAACTTCAGCTCACCCGTCATGGACATCTGATAATGCTCTTGCATCATGTGTCCAAACTCATCACTGTATTTTTTATTAGTGCAGCTGAAGATAATGTCATCCACATAGATTTGGCACACAAACATTTCACCATCATATGTCTTCATGAAGAGTATGGGATCCAGGGAACCAGGTTTGAAGCCTTTGATCTTCAGGAAGTCTTTGAGTGTGTCATACCAAGCTCGAGGGGCTTGTTTAAGGCCATACAGTGCCTTGTTTAGCTTGTATACCATATCAGGATGTTTTGGATCTTCAAAGCTAGGTGGTTGTTCAACATACACTTCTTCTTCAATCTTGCCATTGATAAAGGCACTCTTCACATCCATTTGATACAGAAGGATGTTGTGATGATTTGCATAGGCTAGGAGTATGCGAATGGCTTCAAGCTAGCCACGTGAGCAAATGTTTCATCGAAGTCAATCCCTTCAACTTGAGTGTATCCTTGAGCAATGAGACGAGCCTTGTTTCTGACAACTTGACCATGCTCATCTTGCTTGTTGCGATATATCCTTTTGGTGCCTATGATGTTGTGCTTGCGAGGGTCAGGACGCTTGACCAATTCCCACACATTTTTCAGCTCGAACTTTTGAAGCTCTTCTTGCATAGCTTGAATCCATTCAGGTTCCATGAAGGCTTCAGCAACTTTCTTGGGTTTAGATATTGAGACAAATGCAAAGTGCCCACAGAAATTTGCTAGCTGTGTTGCTCTTGAACGAGTGAGTGGACCAGGTGCATTGATGCTATCAATTATCTTCTCAATTTGCACTTCATTAGCAACAGGAGGATGAACTGAACGAAGATTTTGCTCTTGCTGATCATTGTCTTCATTTTGAGCATTGTCTTCAGGCTGAGCATTGTCTTCAGGTTGATTAGGTGAAGAAATGATAAGTTCCTCTTCATCCTGAGGTTTAGACGGTATGATTCCAGTTCCCATGAGCTTGATGGATTCACTAGGTCGAACTTCATCTAGCACATTTGGCAGGTGCTCTCTTTGCGAGCCGTTAGTCTCATCGAACCGCACATCCACAGTTTCAACAACTTTATAGTGAAAGAGGTTGAAGACTCTGTAGGAGTGCGAATCCTTTCCATAACCAAGCATAAAACCTTCATGTGCTTTCGGTGCAAAATTTGAAGTGTGATGTGGATACTTGATCCAGCACCTAGCACCAAATACTCTGAAGTAACTGACGTTTGGCTTCTTACCAGTTAGCAGCTCATGGGATGTCTTCTTCAGAAGCTTGTGAAGATAAACACGGTTGATGACATGGCTTGTAGTATCAATGGCTTCGGTCCAAAACTTTCTTGGAGTCTTGTATTCATCAAGCATCGTCCAAGCCATCTCAATGAGTGTTCTGTCCTTGCGCTCCATGATGCCATTCTGCTGAGGTGTGTACGGAACTAAGAACTCATGAGTGACGCCCAATGTATCTAGGTAAAGGTTGAGGCCGGTGTTCTTGAACTCTGTGCCGTTGTCACTTCTGATATGCTTGATCTTGACGCTATAGTCGTCATGGCACGATTTGCGAACCGTCTGAAGACATCCTGCACTTCATTCTTGTAAAGGATTATATGCACCCATGTATATCTTGAATAATCATCAACAATGATGAAACCATAGAGGCAAGTAGTGGTAGTGATTGTAGAGTAGTGAGTAGGTCCAAAGAGATCCATGTGAAGCAGCTCGAAGGGTTGAGATGTTGTCATGATTGTCTTTGAGGGATGCTTGGCTCTCGTCATCTTTCCAGCTTCGCAGGCACCACACAGATGATCTTTGTTGAACTTGATGCTCTCGATGCCTACGACGTGTTTCTTCTTTGCGAGAGTGTGCAAGTTCCTCATGACAGCATGCCCTAGCCTCTGATGCCAGAGCAAGCACACTGAAGCTTTTGCTAGAAGACATACGACCAACTGTGGTCCTTCTGAGAAATCAACCATGTACAAATCATCTTTCCGATACCCTTCAAAGACTAGAGACTTGTCAGATTCCATTAGAACAAGGCAACAATATTTTCCAAATATCACAATCATGTTCAAATCACAAAGCATTGAGACAGACATTAAGTTGCAACCAAGGGATTCAACAAGCATCACTTTATCCATGTGCTGATCCTTTGAGATTGCAACTCTACCAACACCCAATACCTTGCTTTTACCTGTGTCAGCAAATGTGATGTGACTCTTGTCAGATGGACGTAAGGTTGAGTCCATGAGAAGACTTCGTTCACCAGTCATGTGATTAGTGCATCCACTGTCCATAATCCATTCTGAAGCATGTGGCGACTCCGACTCATAAGTCCTGATCACCGAGTGCACGTGTACAGTGATCCCAGATATCAATGCTCACTGAACACATAGAAGTTGAATAACAAGAGTCTTACATCCATACATACTGTCTTACACAAATTATGACCATTATGGTAAAGTCTTACATAGATAAAGCCACAAGGGTTGAATACCAAATAAACTTAATCAGCGGAAATCTTCGTCGATAAGTAGAACCCATGCCATATGCCTTAACCCTACAGGCATTCTGACTGGGAAACGTCCTAGTTCGCATGTTCATCTCCAAAGAACTCTTCTTCGTACTCCTGTTCTTCCATGCCTGGCCAATTAAATAACCAGTGGCAAGCCAATGAGTACTTTGAATGTACTCGCAAGCGACCCATGATTGGAACAGGGCACAATAATGCAATGATATAGCACTAAGTAGGTAGTTTGCATAAAGCTAGTTTTGAGTGCAATGACACGATCTATCAACAAGTAAAGTATGCATCATGGGAATACAGATATCCGTATGAAGAAGTTACAGATATCAACATAAGCAGAGTTGGACACCAATCCAACTTGGTCAACGAGTCAAGTCATCTTACTTGGCCCAAATAGTTTTATCAACGCACGCACACACGTGGTTTGTACCACTTTGGAAGTAGTTTAAGCAGCACCGCCCAACTGTCCTTGACCGTGAACCTGGCTATTTGAATAGTTTTACACTCTGCAGAGGTTGCACACTTTACACACAAGATCCGGGGAACCTCTATGTCATCCACGACCCGTGGTACCTCAAGTACCCAGGGTAAGTACCCGATCACTATCATTCCCTAGACGACACTAACATAGAGTCCACTCGATTGGTAGTAACTGAAAGGATCGAGAAGAGGTGTCTAGAGGGGGGGGTGATTAGACACTAAGTGCCAAAATTTGCAGTTTTTAATATTCTTAAGTTTAAGTGGAGTTTAAGCACAAGTTTAACAAACACAATACATATCAAGCAAACATGCAATGAGTATATGAGCAGCGGAAAGTAAAGCATGCAACTTGCAAGAATGTAAAGGGAAGGATTTGGAGTATTCAAACGCAATTGGAGACACGGATGTTTTTGTCGTGGTTCCGATAGGTGGTGCTATCGTACATCCAGTTGATGGAGACTTCAACCCATGGAGGGCAACGGTTGCGCGAGTCCACGGAGGGCTCCACCCACGAAGGGTCCACGAAGAAGCAACCTTGTCTATTCCATCATGGCCGTCGCCCACGAAGGACTTGCCTCACTAGCGGCAGATCTTCACGAAGTAGGTGATCTCCTTGCCCTTACAAACTCCTTGGTTCAACTCCAAAATCTTGTTGGAGGCTCCCAAGTGACACCTAGCCAATCTAGGAGACACCACTCTCCAAGAAGTAACAAATGGTGTGTTGATGATGAACTCCTTGCTCTTGTGCTTCAAATGATAGTCTCCCCAACACTCAACTCTCTCTCACAGGATTTGGATTTGGTGGAAAGAAGATTTGAGTGTAAAGCAACTTGGGAAAGGCTAGAGATCAAGATTCATATGGTTGGAGTGGAATATCTTGACCTCAACACATGAGTAGGTAGTTCTCTCTCAGAAAATGTGTATTGGAAGTGTAGGTATGTTCTGATGGCTCTCTCCGCGAATGAAGAGTGGGTGGAGGGGTATATATAGCCTCCACCCAAAATCTAACCGTTACACACAATTTGCCAAACTTGGTGGGACCGAATGGTTAAAATCGGTCGGACCGATTCAGCAAACCTAGTAACCGTTAGGATTTTCGGTGGGACTGAGATGCAACTCGGTAGGACCGATATGGTTAGGGTTAGGGCATAACGTAATCTCAGTGTGACCGATTACACAAACTCGGTGGGACCGATTTTGGTAATAAGCTAACCAGAGAGTTGGTCAGGCAAACTCGGTGAGACCGATTACACAAACCCGGTGGGAAACGATTCTGGTAATAAGCTAACCAGAGGGTTTGTATTGTAATCTCGGTAGTACCGATTGCTCAAACTCAGTGAGACCGATTTTGGTAATGGACATACACAGAGAGATTACAATCCCATCTCGGTGTGACCGAGATCCCTATCGATGAAACCGATTTGCTAGGGTTTGTGGCCGTGGCTATGACATCTGAAACTCGGTGGCGCCGGATAGATAGAATTGGTGGGGCCGAGTTTGACTTTTGGTTTAGGTCATGTGTGGATGTGGGAAGGTAGTTGAGGGTTTTGGAGCATATCACTAAGCACTTTGAGCAAGCAAGCCATTAGGCAACACCTCATCCCCTATTGATAGTATTGGCTTTTCCTGTAGACTCAATGTGATCTTGGATCACTAAAATAGAAAATGTAGAGTCTTGATCTTGAAGCTTGAGCCAATTATTTGTCCTTAGCATCTTGAAGGGGTTCCACATCCTCTAGTCCATGCCACTCCATTGTTTAACTTATCTGAAACATACTAGGTAAAAGTGTTAGTCCAACAAGAGATATGTTGACATTAATTACCAAAACCACCCAGGGAGCACTTGTGCTTTCAATCTACCCCTTTTTGGTAATTGATGACAACATACATCAAAGCTTTAGATAAAGATATAGAGAATAGCAAGTAAAGCTTTGGAAAGACATTTAACATGCATAGGCTCCCCCTACATGTATGCAATCATGTGAATATTGAATATAGGAGCATTTGAATGCGTAAACATGATAGAGTAAGCAATGTGTTACATGTATCTTGGCTATATGCAAGAGAGCAAATGATGTGAATGTGAGAAGTGTACCTTCATGCTCATGGGTCCTTCTTGCAAACAATATGTACATCAGCAAGAGCTTCTCATTCACATGACTGTGATGCATATACTTACCTTGTGGTCTTGAGTTGTCTTATGATGGGATGAACCTGCGCAAACAAGGTTAAATAACACAGATACACCTACTGACCAGAGCAAACAAGAGAAACCACAAGAGAACCAAGACTTGGATGACATGTAGAGTGAGTACTAAGTACCACATTGGATATAGACATGTCCCCAAAGGTAAAGATATGCAATAAAATCAGAGATTTCCTTCCCTTAGATGTCTTGCTCCCCCTGAATCTGCATGGGATATTGGGAGAAGAAAGGGAACAGAAAATCAGAGCAATAAAGAAGAAACAACAGAGCTTGAGCTAAATCAAGCAACCAAACATGTCTTCCCCTCTTAAAGACATGTGACATCTCTCCTCTTGAACACCAAGCATCTGGGGTCTTTGATGATATTACTCTCTCCTATGAGAAACTCTCTCCCCCTGAGTATTCTCTCTTTCTCCCCCTATAGGAAGGATTAAGCTTTGATGTGATCTCTCTCTCCCCCTTTGACATCAATTTCCAAGAAGGGCTCTTCTGTACATGTGATACAAATGGGTTGGTCCTTGAGTCACAGAGCAAAACAGCATGTCTAATATGATGCTGGTAGAGGACAAGATCATTGAGTGGAGCTGGAGCAAACAGAAATCAGGAATAAGTGGCAAGTTGGTTTTCCTGTGGTGGAATCGGTGACTGCGAGTTGTGTGCTTCGGTTGCACCGAAAGGTTTCGGTTGAGCCGAACAAAACAAACCGGTGTGACCGAGTTCATCAGAGTGAAACCACTTGTCACCTCAGCACACTAGACAAGTAAGATCTCACAAGGATTTGCAAGGAATTAACTGAAAGATTTGCAATGAATTGGATGCTAGAAATGCAAAACAAAAATAAAAGACAAGAAAAGATCTAGATGAAGTTTTTTTTGAATAGGGGAAACAAATATGCAAATACAAAAGCACGGAGAAACACTAGAGAACTTCATCTAGAAATGGTCGGCGACAAAGTCACCTATGTTAGAGTATATTGACTTAGGAGTCAAGTCACTACAACAAGAACCCCCCTTCAGCAACGCATCGATGCGTTCTCGTATGTCCATATAAGCGTTGCTAACGTCTACACCAACGTATTTATATGCGTTGTCGTAGGTGGCGTTGCAAAGGTCTACAACAACATATATAAATGCGTTGGTAACTAGCATGAATATGTGTTTTAAGGTAGCAATGTATAGAGCTAGACAAGAACAGCACTTCGTATGCGTTGATGGCTGCCCAAAAAAAGATCCTTATAATCCCTAGAAGCATTGTCGCATAGCTCGAACAATTAATGTATTTTGTATATCAAAATACCAAATTATTATGTCAATGCTAATAGTGCACAGAAGACACAAACACAATAATTAGAAAGGCACATATATTAAATCAACTCGGTTGCTTTACAAAGAACATGATACAAAGATTACAGTATGTGAAACTAGCTAGTAGTAGTCTGATTCTCAACCTTGCAATCAACATGTCAGCCATCTAAAACATAATGTTTGAAACATTAACTTGAATGACATTCTAATAACCTAATCTAAAACTATCTAGTAGTATCCACCTTCCCAATCTTGGTATCAACTTCCGAGCCATGCATCATCGATTTATCTTGGCAATCTACAACAACAAATAAATGAGAAAAATTAGGTGCCATCAAATAAAATCAAGTTAATAGGGCAGTAAAATTCAAACAAAGAGCAGCATACGAAGCTTGAGGCCATGTGATAGTTCATCTTGCTATATGACCAATAGTTTTGTTTTAGTGGTTGTATCAACCAAGAATCAATTTACCAAGTTCAACACCCTCAATTTTTGTTTTATATTCTAGGTCGGTACTTTGGAGTGGAGCAAGAGCAACATTCTTGTTTAGATTTCCCAAGCTAAGTAGGAACTACAATTAGCATTCATATTGCAAAAAGAATGAGCAATAATAAATTGTTGCTAAACCATGTTGAATTCCAAACGGTAGAGAAATGAGCATACCTTATCTTTAGATGGATGATAGTTTGATGCTCACATCTTCGTATCAAAGAGAAAGTTTCACTTCAGATAGAATATGTTGCTTCGCTAAACACGTTAGTTCAAGTTTTACTTCTTTGAACACCCAAGTCAAAGCAAGCACCGGAACAGAATAACCATTCCATCATCCAACATACATCATTACTTGTGAAGGGCTTTGATATATCATAATTTGATCACTTTTTCATAGTCCCAGCCATAGCACTCAACTCTATAGAAAGAGAAAAGAGAGCCTTATGAACAGACCATTCATATGTTAATTGAGCTAATAAACACCTTACAAAGAATATAATGAAGATACAGTGAGGTAAATGCCCAAAAAATATGTGCAGCAACAAATAGAGCATGCTTCAATGGAAACACAGATCTGTAGTTACCAAAACAATACATATATAAATGTAGAGATTTAAAAATTTCTAGAAATACTTGAAGTTTATAGAAAATAATTTGCACAAAGCTAAATCAGGTGGCTGTATTAAATGTTAACAAGTGTGTTTTCTAGTTATTTTGATTCATATATATATGATTGACAACAATAGTAATCTGAGTGAATACAAAATCTTTTTCAAGATTATTTTTTGAATTACACTGCAGATGATGTCACTTAAATCACCTACAGCTTTACAAGTCAACATTATTCATGCAGTCATACCTCCTTCTACAGAAGTAGCCCGCTATATATGCCCTGAACTCTCCCAAAGATGAATATGTTAGAAATTTTTGTCCTGTAAAGAATGATGGATTCATTTCATAAGCACCTGCAAGCACATTTAAGTAGATCGAACAAAAATACTGACCAGCCATCTTTAAAAGTCATAACAACAATATTAATTTGTAATGATATACCTTAAGTTTAAGTTTGACTCACATGAGTTGTGACCATGTGATGCCAGGTTCAAAGACTCCAAGGATCAATGTGTTGTGGAATATGGCAAGTAGCAAACACTCCAATGCTGTGGCGCTACACCAAGTGCTCAAGTGTTAGGCTGCTAGCAGCTGCTGCTACTATGCTCTAGGATGACGGCGACAATCAAATCTGAACCAAAGTTACTATATCTAGCCGGTGAAAGTGCAGAACCTGCACATACACAGGTCATGATCTGATTCATCGATCAAAATAAGCCAACCATGATCTTATATGGGCTATTGCCTGCTGGCTTTGGGATTCTCTAATTTCGTGCTAGTCATTAACATATTGGCTAATGAGTAATTAGCTATGGCCAGCCGGCCGCTAGTGCGTACATACACAACGGTCAAGCCAACAACCACAATGGTGGATCAGGAATACTATAATACTCAAAAGGAAATTGCTAGATGATTGGTATTTTTTCTACAAGGCAAATACCTTAATCTTTACTGAAAGTCGGTCATCAGCAAAACATATAAAAACGGAAATGTCCAAACAACATACTTATTTTCCAGTCACAGACCTTATCTTCTGTTGTCGCCTTCCAAGAAAGGTACAAGATGAAATCCACCTCAAGTAGAATGTATATTACTACAAAGGATTGGGAATATACATGTTCCATCAACCAGTCACATATCAGAAAGTAGTACCGCACACCTACAAAAACACCCAGATTTGGAAGTCTCCATTTTAATAGCCATCATGAATGTATGCCTGTCTCGCAAACACCAACAACCTGGGCTGGTCGAGTGAACCGATAGGAAGCAAAGAGAGAGGGGAGACAATACCAAATTACCATGGCGTTGAGGTTGGAGAAGTTCTTGGCGAAGATGTGGTACTGGTGGAATCGGTGGACAAGCACGAACAAGCGGACGTCGGCTACGAGGATGGAGATGATGGAGCTGCAGGTGGTCTTGCCTCCAATGAAGACTCTCATGCTCCGGAAGGTTTCGCACCATCTAGTCCGGCAAGTCGCCGCCGCGGCGGTCGACATCGTCACGCTCCTTCGATGCCGCAGGCTTGGCGTTTTGTGGGGGGGGGGGCAATCCTAGATTGGTCTAGGTGGGAGGGGAGGTGCTAGAGAGATGGGGAAGTCCAAGACATCGGGATGACGGGGTGCAATTGAGGCGCCGAGTGTGGAGGACGGAGACGAACTGGAGGAATCCAGATCAGGGATACAGAACAAAGGTAGGCGGCGGCGACATGTGCGGTCTGCCTACCTATCGGGAGGAAGTGGGCTGTTTCCTTTACTTTTATTTTAGAAAAATGATATTTCCTTAATTGTCGTTGTGAGTGGTTAATAGTCGTGGCTAGTGGGGGCTGCAATCCAGCAACGCATGTCTATTTCGTTGGAAGGTATGCGTAGCTATAGAGGGGTTCGTGGTGTAGTGAGTGAGAGCACTTGATCATAGGTTATACTCATCGTTTAAGCTCAAAATGGGGTTATGTCGGTGTACTAAAGTAGGGGTACCTTAGTACCCCGAAATCGTGCACGGGCAGTCGTAGCACCCGGCGGCAAGGGTTGCCAGGTGATCGCCAAGACTCCCCATGGCCCCTCTTGGGCCGTTCAAGAACAAAGTATTTGAGCCAGGACTCCGGCAGGAGGAGCTTGCCGGGAAGGCCACCCAAAGAGAGCGAGGCCCCGGCAAGAGGAGCTTGCCGGGACTGTCGCCCGAAGCACAAGACCCCGGCAAGAGGAGCTTGCCGGGAAGGCCCACCACGGCACGCCAAGAGGCTTGCCGCGACGCGCCCCGCGCTCCGGCAAGGCCCGGTGAGCGGCAAGCTCCCGGGCACGACAAGACATCCACTGCGGCAAGGCGCTTGCCGCGGCAAGTTACCACCCCGTGCCTGCGCTCCAGCTCATCCACCAACGTGTCACGACCGGTTTTCCAATAAAAATATTTATTGAGAAACCAATCTTTAGATTCCAGTTTGAGATAAAGCCTCCTCACTGGCAGACAAACTTTGATACAATAAGCCAGTAGCATAAATATGTTACAGGGTTGAGCTGACGATGCTCAACAATTTATTACAAGCGTGCCAATAATTATACATAAAGGCGATTAATGACACAAGGGAGTGGTGGCATACTACTGACTCGCAAATATGGTAGAGGTGGAGTAACAAAGTGGGGAGTGGATATGGGATCCTCAAACTAACATCCCATCGAGCGTCGAGGTGAGGCTCGATGAATT
Source organism: Aegilops umbellulata (assembly GCA_032464435.1). Lineage (NCBI taxonomy): Eukaryota > Viridiplantae > Streptophyta > Magnoliopsida > Poales > Poaceae > Aegilops > Aegilops umbellulata. Next base: position 413,312,801 of record CP136057.1, read on the forward strand.
TATTAGGGTAGCGGAAGCGGATATAATACAGTGACCAACTCCAGGGTTGCACGAGACTGACTGGGACTCCTATAGGCGTCGGATTCGCTATTGAACTATTCATCCATGAGATCACCTTCGTCAGCATCTGGCCAAATCAACAAGCCAGTGAGTACTTTGAAAGTACTCGCAAGACAGTTCGGACGTAAGATATAACAAATGCTAACATGAAATACATGAATAAGTTAACCAGTACGATCAGACATAGAGGTAATAATACTGGGTGCCAAGCGAGGGTCTAAATGACTCCTCGAGTGGAAAATGCGGAATAATAGATACTGGTGCCAAACGAGTGTCTGAAAGACTCCTCGAGCGGAAAATGCGGGATAATAATACTGGTGCCAAACGAGTGTCTGAAAGACTCCCCGAGCGGAAAATGCGGGATAATAATACTGGTGCCAAACGAGTGTCTGAAAGACTCCTCGAGCGGAAAAATGCGGAATAATAATACTGGTGCCAAACGAGTGTCTGAAAGACTCCTCGAGCGGAAAAATGCGGAATAATAATGCCACAGTCGGGCGTCTGAGCGACACCACATAAAGGGCTTTAAAAAAGAAATGCCACAGTTGGGCGTCTGAGCGACACCACATAAAGGGCTTTAAAAAGAAATGCCACAGTCGGGCTTCTGAGCGACACCACATAAAGGGCTTTTGACTGATAAGGAAATAATATATTCATCATAAATATATTCAACTCATGGAATTAAACGGGTTAGTCCATCCAAAAGTATAAACATTTAACCGGTCTTAGTGCCCATGTGTCCCACCGGGTAATGTGTCACCAAACTGGCACATGACTGTTAGCAGGGAACTTGGATATAGATAAGATGATTTAAGGATATAGAGCTCTGCAGAGTTTGTACAAAAATTTCCCACAGTCGACGGATTTCCGTAGTCACCAGGACTAATTCCGTTACGGTATTTCAGAAGGAAACACAGCTAACCAGTACACACCCATCCAACTCTTCGATGCCAGGAATCACCCTCAACATCGTCCAAGAAAAACTATTGAGACGGGGAGATCACAATCTCGAATAGCATGGGATCAAATTTATATACGCGCGCTCTAAGGGGTGCCCCCCTCTTGGTCCCAACCGGAAACACCCATGCCCCCTGACTGGATGCCTGGCTTTAATCCAGGGCCATGGAACCATCATCCCGGCCTCTCCTTTTTGGTGTGTACCCAGAAAGCGGTTTGCATCTTACTAAACCATATCCCTTTCGGGAAACATGTGGTAGTACAGGGAAAGGAAATGGATTTGAACCCAACCGATATGGGTTGGTACTGAAGATAACTTGCATGGCCTAAGACTGGCATGCTACAACACTGCCATCTTACCCATCTTCATGCCAACACATGGCCTTGCATACTTACGTCCAACGACGTGTGAAATCATCGGGCTTACTTGCCTCAACAATGCATAATGAACGGTTCATCGGTATGCTTCACACATGCCATGAAACTATCTACATGCAAACATGCCAAGACACTCATCATATCAAAAGTTCGAACATGCTTGCCTGGTTTGGAGTAGTCGGAACCTAGCTCGGTGAAGTTCGCGGCCCCGTCACCTCCGTCGGTATCTACGGTATAGAGAAAACATACACGCTAACGTGAATACCGAGAGGTGCAGAAAAAGTATTGCAAATATTTTTCAAATAAATCTGATAAAAAACTAGACAAAATTTTGAAGAGAACAGAAAAAGAATCAATCAAAAATATGCTTCTGATAAAAAGTTATAAAGGTTTTTGCCCAGGGACCCATCTGTAATGAAACAGAAACTTCTCAGGGTTTTATTTATAAAAGCAGAAAACGTTTCAGACTCGAATACGCCGGCTCAGAGGAGAAGACGTATTTTGCCCAAATGCATTTTCAGAAAACGATTCGAATAAAGAGAAGAATCTGACGGGGCGGTCCCACCCGTCAGGTTTGAAAACGAACGGCGCCTTTGGCGCCAGAGAGCCGCGGCGATCGCCGGCGGCGATCCACGGCGAGGCAGAGAGATCGTAGGTTACCTCCGTGCTCACGGTGCTGTTCCGCGTCGGGTGGTGGTCGAGGTGGTCGCTGGCGTGCACCGTGTCGACGGTGGCCCTGGCTCCGGCGGACGCCGTTTCGGGCGTGGATGGAGGTCGCCGGAGAGGGCTGCAAGCATGGAATTGAGGCAGGGGTCAGGCCTCTGGTAGCTAGAGGAGGTAGCTGACGGAGTATGGGGGCCGGAGACGGTATCACCGCAGTGAATCGAGCTGGATCCCGAGGCGGACGGGGTGGCCGGAGTCGGGGGAGGAGACCTCCTCGAGCTCCTCCCAGTGACCTAGCAGGGCGTTGGTGGAGTGCAGGGGTGGTGCGTGCTCGAGGGAGGGCTCGGGGTCTCCTTTTATAGGCGTTCCGAGGCGGTGGCCGAGAACGGCGTTCTCCGGCGAGGATTACGGCGGTGCATTGCTCGGTCGGGGGAGTTAAGGGGTTGAGCGCCATCGTGGAGGTTCACTGAGCCTGTTTAGGAGCCAACGGCGTCGGGTTATGCTTGCTGAGGTGAAGTTCAACGGAACGGGACGGCGCGGGTCCATCGGCGGCAGAGAGCACGCTCTGTGCGTGCCGCGCCACGACGGCTATGCTGCATGCGTGCGCTGGCGTGGGGAGGGCCACGCGGAGCCACCAGCGAGCTTGGGCGGTGCTGAACGGCGTTGCGCCGCTGTTCTGCTGCCTGCCAGCCGTAACGGCGGTTCAGCCGCCGCAAGACACGCCGGCGCAGGCGGGTCAGAGCGCTACCGACGACAGCAAGCAGCCAAGCGCGCGTGCGGGGCATCGGACAAGCGAGCCAGGCGGTGAGCAACGCGCCAAAGCACTGTGGGCGCGTGACTGAACTGAACTGAAGAAATCGACACTGAAAACTGAATTTTTCTGAATGTGTTCGAACAGTGCATGCAAGGTGTTCGACAGAATGATCCAGGCATGTAGTGATTTTTCCTTGGGCTGATTTTTGGTGGAGTGACTTCTCATTGCTCCAGTAGGTTGCCTGATTTTTGGTGGAATTTTTGGAGAAGTGTAGATATGAATTTCACCAAATTTGACAAATCTAGTCCAAACTTGTAGGGAGTGTAAGTTGAAAATTTTGAAAAGAAGATGAGTGGATCAAGATGGTTCTGGGTTGTGGGTGCAAAGGACAAGCCAGTAGAGTTGGTTTGAAGTCAAATCTCAAATGCAATGGGGTACTTGCTTTGAAAATGGGTCAGGCTCAAATCAAAGGTCAGAAAAGAGTTGAGGTTTGAAATAACCAAAATAAAATCCAAAACTTGTTTGGATGAGTTGGTATAGGGAATTTGAGTTGTTGACAAGGAGGGGAGAAGATGTTGGAGTGGTTTTCATAAGGAAGAAGATCCCAAGTTTCATAGAACTTTCTTTTCAAAAGGAAAAAAAATTGAACTCCCAAAATAAATTTGAGAAGGGGACCAACAGAGAAAAGTTTTAAGAAGGTCAAACCCAAAGTTTGAAGGAGAAAACAGAAATAACAAATCCTAGTCAAAGAAAAGGATTTTTAAAGAGGATTGCTTCTACTGAATTTTTTTTGAAAAGGCCTCAATCCACAAATGAAAAACCAGCAAGGTTTTTGCTAAAACCAAATAAAATTTTTGGAGTGTCACAACACCTACCCCCTTAGGAAAAATCTCGTCCCCGAGATTTCCGTTGATCCTTAAATAAGTGCGGATGCTCTGTTCGAAGAAAGTCCTCTCTTTCCCACGTTGCTTCACTTTCGGTGTGACTACTCCACTGAACTTTGAAAAATTTGACGGTTTTCTGCCGGGTCCTCCTTTCAGTCTCCTCTAATATCTTTACTGGACGTTCCCGATAGGTGAGGTCTGGTTGCACATCGAGGTTCTCATGGGGCACCTGTTTCTCTGGGTTGCTCACGTATTTCCTTAATTGTGAAACATGGAATACGTTGTGGATATCTAATAGTTCCTTAGGTAGGTCTAGCTGGTAGGCTACAGTGCCTCTCCGTGCCAATATACCGAATGGCCCGATGAACCTTGGTGCTAGTTTCCCTTTGATCTTGAATCGTTGTAGTCCTCTCATAGGGGATACTCGTAGATACACGGATTCTCCGGGTTCGAAGCTGACCCCACGATGTTTCTGATCGTAATAACTTTTTTGTCGGCTTTGGGCGGTCTTGAGTCGATCTCTGATTAGCTGGACCTTTTCCTCGGCTTCCTTGAGCATGTCTGGGCCGAAGATACGGCTGTCTCCGGTCTCTGACCAATTTAACGGGGTACGACATCTTCGTCCATACAAGGCCTCAAATGGTGCCATTTGCAGGCTGGCCTGATGACTGTTGTTGTACGCGAACTCGGCGTATGGCAGGCTGTCTTCCCAACTGGTTCCATAGGTGAGGACACATGCTCTCAGCATGTCCTCTAAAATCTGGTTTACCCGTTCTGTTTGTCCATCTGTCTGGGGGTGGTATGCCGTACTGAAGGCTAGTTGAGTTCCTAGAGCCTGTTGTAACTGCTCCCAGAATCTCGAGACGAACTGTGTCCCTCTATCAGATATTATAGTCTTCGGGACACCGTGCAGACAAACTATGCGAGAGAGATATATCTTGGCAAGCTTCTGAGTGGTGTGGGTCGTCTTTACTGGAATGAAATGTGCCACCTTAGTCAACCTGTCGGTGATAACCCATATGGCATCATTCCCGTGTCGTGATCGAGATAGTCCGACAATGAAATCCATCCCTATTTCATCCCATTTTCACTCAGGTATTTTATTTGGTTGCAGTAGTCCGGCTGGTCTCTGATGTTCATCCTTTATACGTTGACAAGAGTCGCAGCATGCAATGAAGGTGGCTATGTCCCTCTTCATACCGTGCCACCAAAATCCTTCCTGGATATCCTTATACATCTTGGTTCCTCCAGGATGGATCAAATATGGAGCGGTGTGGGCTTCAGCTAGAATTTGCCGTTTGAGGTCTTCTATGTCTGGCACGCAGAGTCTGTTTCCGTACCATAGTGTCCCTTCTTCGTCTATGATGAATTCCGAGGCCTTGCCCATACTCACCTTTCTTTTGATGCCTTCAATGCTGGGGTGACCCGGCTGGGCTTCTTTGATTCTTTTCACAAGGTTGGGTTGTATCTCCAAGTTTGTTATGGTGCCTTCTGCTACCATCAACAAGTTGAGTCTGGCAAATTCCCGTTGGAATTCGGGTCTTAAGTTGGGCAGACTGTTGCTGTCGGCGCTGGGGTTCCGACTAAGAGCATCGGCTACTACATTTGCTTTTCCAGGATGATAGTGGATTCCGACATCATAATCCTTTACTAGCTCCAACCAGCGTCGTTGCCTTAAATTCAGCTCTGGTTGTGTGAAAATATATTTGAGACTTTTATGGTCCGTATATATTTCACATCGATTTCCAAGTAGGAAATGCCTCCATTCCTTGAGTGCATGAATAACTGCTGCCATTTCTAAGTCATGAGTGGGATAGTTTTCCTCATGCTTGCGAAGTTGCCTCGAAGCGTATGCGACAACCTTGCCTTCTTGCATTAATACGCATCCGAGTCCCTTTCTGGACGCGTCACAATATACTTCAAAATTCTTGCGTATGTCTGGCACAATCAATACTGGTGTTGTTGTTAATTTCCGTTTTAGCTCTTGGAAACTTTTCTCACAGGCTTCTGTCCATTCAAACTTCTTATCTTTCCTGAGCAACTGCGTCATTGGCTTGGCTATGGTGGAGAATCCTTCAATAAATCTGCGGTAATATCCTGCCATTCCCAAGAAACTCCATATGTCCGTTACGCTGGCTGGTGACTTCCAGCCAAGTACGGCCTTGACTTTCTCTGGGTCCACGGCGATCCCGTCTTGGGTTAGCACGTGGCCTAGAAATCCTACTTGCCTTAACCAAAATTCACACTTGCTGAACTTGGCGTACAATTGGTGTTTCCTGAGTTCTCCTAGTACAATTCTGAGATGTTCAGCGTGTTCTTCTGGTGTTTTGGAGTATACTAAAATATCATCGATGAATACCACAACGAACTTGTCCATAAACTTCATAAATACTTTGTTCATGAGGTGAACAAAATATGCAGGGGCATTTGTTAATCCAAAAGGCATTACTGTGAACTCATACAGTCCATATCTGGAGGTGAAGGCTGTCTTGGGGATATCTTCTGTTCGTACCTTTAATTGATGGTATCCTGACCTTAGGTCGATTTTTGAGAATACCTTGGCCTTAGCGAGTTGATCGAATAAATCATTTATTCTTGGCATCGGGTATTTGTTCTTGATCGTGACCATGTTGAGTGCTCGGTAGTCAATACACAATCGCAGTGTTCCATCTTTCTTTTTGGCAAACAAAACTAGTGATCCCCATGGTGAGGAACTGGCTCGAATGTATCCTTTGTCAAGCAATTCCTTTATTTGTTTCTTCAGTTCAACTAACTCGGATGGTGCCATTCTGTATGGTTTCTTGTATATGGGGGTGGTCCCTGGTGCTAGCTCAATGCTGAATTCTATCTCTCGGTCTGGTGGCATGCTTGGTAGCTCTTCGGGAAATACGTCTGGAAATTCACATACTACTGGGAACTTGTTTAATTCGGAAATGTCCACCTTGTTCAGTCTTGGTTGTCTGGGCATTTCCCTTTCTTTGGCGGATACTCTTATTGTCTTACCATGGTGGTGTGTGAGAGTCACGGTCCGATTGAAACAATCAATGAAACCTTTGTTGGTGGTTAACCAGTCCATCCCTACGATGACATCCAGTCCCTTATTTTCCAACACAATGAGATTGGCGTGAAACTTCAATCCTTTGAACTCAATAATCACATCCTGACAGTAATTCTGAGTGACTTGCTGAATCCCTGGGGACTTGATGATCATGGATTTCTCCAAAGGAAGCATCGAAAAATTATTTTGCAAAGCAAAACTTTTTGAAATAAAAGAGTGAGAAGCTCCAGAATCAAACAAAACCATTGTAGGTATTGTGTTGACAGGGAACGTACCGAGTATGATATCCGGAGCCTTTTGTGCCTCCTCTTTGGTCACGTGGTTCAGATGACCTTTCCTGTGGTTATTGTTGGGATTGAAGTTGTTTCGCTTGGGCGCTGAATTATTGTTGCCGTTGTTCGGCTTTGGTGCTGAGCTTCTTGGCTTGGGACACTGCTTGGCATAGTGTCCTTCTTCTCCACAGGCGTAACAAGTAACACCTGGGCGATATGTGAACTCCTTGTCCCTAGCATGAAAATTCTTTGTTGGGCGTGAGACGTTGGATGATGATTTGTGCGTCCCACCCTTCTGAAAATCGGTCTTACTTCGGTGATTGCGAGCATGGTTAGTCTTGTCCCTTTTTCGCTTGCGGATATCTTCCAAACTACGTCTTTCATTTTCCAGAGTAATGGCTTTATCCACCAGCGTCTTAAAATCTGGGAAAGTGTGTATGACCAGTTGGCATTTAAGCGCGGGCGCTAGGCCGTCAAGGAACTTCTCCATTTTCTTGCTTTCAGTCATACGTTCTTCGTTGGCGTAGCGGGATAACAGAGTAAATTGGCCGTTGTAATCTGACACTGTCATGTTCCTTTGCTTGAGGTCATCGAACTCTCTTTTCTTGATTTTCAAAACACTCTTAGGAATATGCGCGCCACGGAAACCTTCTTTGAAATCATCCCAGGTTATATCATTTTCGTTGGGATGCATGTGCAGAAAATTCTCCCACCAAGATGCGGCTGCTCCCGTGAGATAATGCGGTGCGTATAGTACCTTTTCTGGGTCTGAGCATTTTGCAATAATTAACTTTCTCTCCATATCGCCAAGCCAGTCTTCGGCCTCAAGTGGTTTGTCAGTATGAGAAAATGTTGAGGGACGTGTCTTCGGTAGCTCAGATAACTTGGAATGCTGCGGATACTGCCCATGGTGATTTCCCATGTTAATGACTTGGTTCATCATTTCCCGATGTTGTTGTTGACTCTGTTCATAAAGGCGGCACATTTGGGAAAGTGCCGTTTCACTGTCCTGTTGACTTGTCTGACCTCGTGCAAAATTGTTGCCTGATTGAGTATTATAGTGTTGACTTGACTGCCCTTGTGCAAAATTGTTGCCCGGTTGATTGCCATAATTTTCCTCTGGTGGAGCTGGCATGGAGCGAGTCCAAGGACGAGACATTTTTCACTCTGGGGATGTATTTGTAAAACCCATAAGAAAAAATGGAAGGGTTGCAAAGATAAAACCCATAATGCACAAGGTTGACAAATAAATTTTTAAAGCCAAGATTACTCAAGGGAAAACAAATCGATTTGCGCATAGAGAAGGACTGCGTCATTACGTATCTTACACGCGGCGATAATTATACAATACATCACTCAGGATATGCGTACATAACCCTGACATGTTATTTAGGCCAGTGCACTTCTCCAGATCCTACATGATGCGCAAACAAGCTACTTCTCACAACATCTTACATGGCGATGCAACGCATGGCGGCTAAGCGTACTCAATCGGAGATGTGGATGACGTCCTTGGCCCTGCCAAGGGTGAGGCGTAGCGAAGCCGGGGACTTGACTTCTTCCTCGCTAATAGGCTCCATACGAGTAGTGCTGCGCCGAGTAGATGGAGCGGGTGCCAGGGGCGGAATGACACGGATTGGAGTCGGCGCGAGTGGCGGTGCAGTGCGCGCTGGAGTGGGCGCAATGACCTGGTTGAATTCCTCGGTGGTAGGCAGGCGACGAGCAGGAGCATGGGATGCAGAGGACGAGACAATAGTCAGTGGCGGTGTGGTGGGCAGGAGCTCCCTCCTGTTGGCGGCACAACCGTGGACTGAGTCCATGCGGGCGGCCACAAAGTCATCCACCAAGTTGTCGAAGGCTGCCTCCAAGGCCCGGAGATACTCAATAAGCATCTCAAAAGCCTCGTCTCGTTCTCCTCTGGGGTAGGAGAATGCGTAGTGACAGGTGTAGGGCACATGGCATGGAAGATAGCGGTAGCGACGAGCCTTCATCGCGGGAAGGGCATCCCTGAGATGAGCTATCGCCTCGCGGGCTGCCATCTAGATGGCATGCTTCTCCGTAGGCATGGCTCTCCCCAAGAACCGGAAGCGGCGTAGCTCACCACGCCCTCCCTTGAACTGCACCGCGGCCTGGTGCATAGTCAGACTGTCGTTGACTCTGTGCTGACAGAGAGTGACGACTGGGCGCACAGACGGCCCCATCGCGACCTGAACGACGAAGGAGAGAAGCTTGACGAACCCATCGGGCACGTTGGCGAAGGTCTGAGAATCGCAGCTGCGGTCGGCCATCTACAAAAGTAGGCAAAAATCCTGAATGGTCAGATCATAAATATATGCTGACTGTCAGAAAAATGACTACTATTGCAAAAACATGAATAAGCTCTATCATGCTAATAACCGATTAGCGATCGCACCTAGTGGCTTCCTACAGTCAGCCTAGCTCTGGTACCAAGCTTGTCACGACCGGTTTTCCAATAAAAATATTTATTGAGAAACCAATCTTTAGATTCCAGTTTGAGATAAAGCCTCCTCACTGGCAGACAAACTTTGATACAATAAGCCAGTAGCATAAATATGTTACATGGTTGAGCTGAAGATGCTCAACAATTTATTACAAGCGTGCCAATAATTATACATAAAGGCGATTAATGACACAAGGGAGTGGTGGCATACTACTGACTCGCAAATATGGTAGAGGTGGAGTAACACAGTGGGGAGTGGATATGGGATCCTCAAACTAACATCCCATCGAGCGTCGAGGTGAGGCTCGATGAATTTATTAGGGTAGCGGAAGCGGATATAATACAGTGACCAACTCCAGGGTTGCACGAGACTGACTGGGACTCCTCTAGGCGTCGGATTCGCTATCGAACTCTTCATCCATGAGATCACCTTCGTCAGCATCTGGACAAATCAACAAGCCAGTGAGTACTTTGAAAGTACTCGCAAGACAGTTCGGACGTAAGATATAACAAATGCTAACATCAAATACATGAATAAGTTAACCAGTACGATCAGACATAGAGGTAATAATACTGGGTGCCAAGCGAGGGTCTGAATTACTCCTCGAGCGGAAAATGCGGAATAATAGATACTGGTGCCAAATGAGTGTCTGAAAGACTCCTCGAGCGGAAAATGCGGGATAATAATACTAGTGCCAAACGAGTGTCTGAAAGACTCCTCGAGCGGAAAATGCGGGATAAAAATACTGGTGCCAAACGAGTGTTTGAAAGACTCCTCGAGCGGAAAAATGCGGAATAATAATACTGGTGCCAAACGAGTGTCTGAAAGACTCCTCGAGCGTAAAAATGCGGAATAATAATGCCACAGTCGGGCGTTTGAGCGACACCACATAAAGGGCTTTAAAAAAGAAATGCCACAGTCGGGCGTCTGAGCGACACCACATAAAGGGCTTTAAAAAGAAATGCCACAGTCGGGCTTCTGAGCGACACCACATAAAGGGCTTTTGACTGATAAGGAAATAATATATTCATCATAAATATATTCAACTCATGGAATTAAACGGGTTAGTCCATCCACAAGGATAAACATTTAACCGGTCTTAGTGCCCATGTGTCCCACCGGGTAATCTGTCACCAAACTGGCGCATGACTGTTAGCAGGGAACTTGGATATAGATAAGATGATTTAAGGATATAGAGCTCTGCAGAGTTTGTACAAAAATTTCCCACAGTCGACGGATTTCCGTAGTCACCAGGACTAATTCCGTTACGGTATTTCAGAAGGAAACACAGCTAACCAGTACACACCCATCCAACTCTTCGATGCCAGGAATCACCCTCAACATCGTCCAAGAAAAACTATTGAGATGGGGAGATCACAATCTCGAATAGCATGGGATCAAATTTATATACGCGCGCTCTAAGGGGTGCCCCCCTCTCGGTCCCAACCGGAAACACCCATGCCCCCTGATCGGATGCCTGGCTTCAATCCAGGGCCATGGAACCATCATCCCGGCCTCTCCTTTTTGGTGTGTACCCAGAAAGCGGTTTGCATCTTACTAAACCATATCCCTTTCGGGAAACATGTGGTAGTACAGGGAAAGGAAATGGATTTGAACCCAACCGATATGGGTTGGTACTGAAGATAACTTGCATGGCCTAAGACTGGCATGCTACAACACTGCCATCTTACCCATCTTCATGCCAACACATGGCCTTGCATACTTACGTCCAACGACGTGTGAAATCATCGGGCTTACTTGCCTCAACAATGCATAATGAACGGTTCATCGGTATGCTTCACACATGCCATGAAACTATCTACATGCAAACATGCCAAGACACTCATCATATCAAAAGTTCGAACATGCTTGCCTGGTTCGGAGTAGTCGGAACCTAGCTCGGTGAAGTTCGCGGCCCCGTCACCTCCGTCGGTATCTACGGCATAGAGAAAACATACGCGCTAACGTGAATACCGAGAGGTGCAGAAAAAGTATTGCAAATATTTTTTCGAATAAATCTGATAAAAAACTAGACAAAATTTTGAAGAGAACAGAAAAAGAATCAATCAAAAATATGCTTCTGATAAAAAGTTATAAAGGTTTTTGCCCAGGGACCCATCTGTAATGAAACAGAAACTTCTCAGGGTTTTATTTATAAAAGCAGAAAACGTTTCAGACTCGAATACGCCGGCTCAGAGGAGAAGACGTATTTTGCCCAAATGTGTTTTCAGAAAACGATTCGAATAAAGAGAAGAATCTGACGGGGCGGTCCCACCCGTCCGGATTGAAAACGAACGGCGCCAGAGAGCCGCGGCGATCGCCGGCGGCGATCCACGGCGAGGCAGAGAGATCGGAGGTTACCTCCGTGCTCACGGTGCTGTTCCGCGTCGGGTGGTGGTCGAGGTGGTCGCTGGCGTGCACCGTGTCGACAGTGGCCCTGGCTCCGGCGGACGGTGTTTCGGGCGTGGTTGGAGGTCGCCGGAGAGGGCTGCAAGCATGGAATTGAGGCGGGGGTCAGGCCTCTGGTAGCTAGAGGAGGTAGCTGACGGAGTATGGGCGCCGGAGACGGTCTCACCGCAGTGAATCGAGCTGGAGCCCGAGGCGGACGGGGTGGCCGGAGTCGGGGGAGGAGACCTCCTCGAGGTCCTCCCAGTGACCTGGCAGGGCGTTGGTGGAGTGCAGGGGTGGTGCGTGCTCGAGGGAGGGCTCGGGGTCTCCTTTTATAGGCGTTCCGAGGCGGTGGCCGAGAACGGCGTTCTCCGGCGAGGATTACGGCGGTGTAGTGCTCGGTCGGGGGAGTTAAGGGGTTGAGCACCGTCGTGGAGGTTCACTGAGCCTGTTTAGGAGCCAACGGCGTCGAGTTATGCTTGCTGAGGTGAAGTTCGACGGAACGGGACGGCGCGGGTCCATCGGCGGCAGAGAGCATGCTCTGTGCGTGCCGCGCCACGACGGCTGTGTTGCATGCGTGCGCTGGCGTGGGGAGGGCCACGCGGAGCCACCAGCGAGCTTGGGCGGCACTGAACGGCGTTGCGCCGCCGTTCTGCTGCCTGCCAGCCGTAACGGCGGTTCAGCCGCCGCAAGACACGCCAACGCAGGCGGGTCAGAGCGCTACCGACGACAGGAAGCAGCCAAGCGCGCGTGCGGGGCATCGGACAAGCGAGCCAGGCGGTGAGCAATGCGCCAAAGCATTGTGGGCGCGTGACTGAACTGAACTGAAGAAATCAACACTGAAAACTGAATTTTTCTGAATGTGTTCGAACAGTGCATGCAAGGTGTTCGACAGAATGATCCAGGCATGTAGGGATTTTTCCTTAGGCTGATTTTTGGTGGAGTGACTTCTCATTGCTCCAGTAGGTTGCCTGATTTTTGGTGGAATTTTTGGAGAAGTGTAGTTATGAATTTCACCAAATTTGACAAATCTGGTCCAAACTTGCAGGGAGTGTAAGTTGAAAATTTTGAAAAGAAGATGAGTGGATCAAGATGGTTCTGGGTTGTGGGTGCAAAGGACTAGCCAGTAGAGTTGGTTTGAAGTCAAATCTCAAATGCAATGGGGTACTTGCTTTGAAAATGGGTCAGGCTCAAATCAAAGGTCAGAAAAGAGTTGAGGTTTGAAATAACCAAAATAAAATCCAAAACTTGTTTGGATGAGTTGGGATAGGGAATTTGAGTTGTTGACAAGGAGGGGAGAAGATGTTGGAGTGATTTTCATAAGGAAGAAGATCCCAAGTTTCATAGAACTTTCTTTTCAAAAGGAAAAATAAATTGAACTCCCAAAATAAATTTGCGAAGGGGACCAACAGAGAAAAGTTTTAAGAAGGTCAAACCCAAAGTTTGAAGGAGAAAACAGAAATAACAAATCCTAGTCAAAGAAAAGGATTTTTAAAGAGGATTGCTTCTACTGAATTTTTTTTTTGAAAAGGCCTCAATCCACAAATGAAAAACCAGCAAGGTTTTTGCTAAAACCAAATAAAATTTTTGGAGTGTCACACAACGTGTCGCTCTGGGGGCATTCCAGGCGCACGTGGCGAGAGGCTGTGTAGCCAGGGGCATGCGGTGGCGAAGCAAAGCTGACAGAGTAGCCATCGTGGCAAACGGTGGCGCTCCTGACGGTCCTTTTCCTGCACCGTCAGGGCGATGCGGACGGGCATTTAATGCCCTTGTCCCCCGCCGTCAGAGTTAGGTATGATAGCATTGTACAGCCACTGTGCAGGCAGCTGTACCCACTACAACATTCTCCCATTTTTGCCCCCGCCTACGCTGCCACCTGTGGGTAACCCCTTGAGCATATAAAAGGAGGCCCCATGCACACGTAGTAAGGGAGGAGACCCCATCGCTACGCTCGGTCTCGCCAGCGGCTTGTGTGTACTGTAGCACCACGCGCCTTCGAGCAAGAACACAATACAATCCACAAAGCAGCAGTAGGGTTCTACGCATCCTTGCGGCCCGAAGCTGGGTAAAATCCCTTGTGTGCATCACCTCGATCTGCTCTTCGTGCGACCTCCGCCCCCCGCCGAACCAGTAAGGGGCTCGATCCCCATAGGTGTTCGAGGAAGCCGATTCCCCCCGACAGGTTGCCATTTTTCGTTTAAGCCTTTTGATGTATTCACATCTTGTCGAGTTGCTTTGACTCATGACTTGGAGTGAAGCTTCTCTAAGATGGAATAACATACCTTGGGTGGCGGTGTTGATCTTGCTCATGTAGTTGAACTTGTGTGGGTTGCTCAAGGTTGATGTAGTTCATCAAGAGTTGGGAGAACCACTTGGAGTTTGAGTTCATCTACCTACATGGGTTATCTTTGCAAGGAAGAGCACTTGTGTATCCAAAATGACAATCATGAGACTCAACATAGAATTTGCCAAAGGATATGTTTGAATGGTTTCGTGCTTTCTTGTCTTCAACCACCATTGTGTAGAGACTTGGTGATGTAGAGATTGCTCAAGATGTGAGTGAGTTGCAATCTCATAGATTTAGATTCAGCCAAGTACCTACACGGGTTAGATAACATGCAAGGTACAAATATATCCAAGACATATGAATAGCATCATAAGAGAAATATCGAGGATTAGTCATAGGCTCATGCCCCGCATCTATCAAATGGAGTTCCTACTCCAAGTTTCTCATCAAGTGGTTTAGTGAATATATCCGCCAATTGCTTATCGGTGCGAACATGCTTATGGTTAATGTCCCCTTTTGCAACATGATCTCGAATGAAATGATGACGAACTTCAATATGCTTAGTTCGAGAATGTTGCACGGGATTGTGAGCAATATTAATAGCACTTTCATTGTCACATAGCAATGGAACATGTTTCACATATATCCCATAATCTTTAAGAGTTTGGGTCATCCAAAGTAATTGAGCACAATATGAACCAGCGGCAATGTATTCCGCTACGGCGGTGGATAAGGATACCGAGTTTTGTTTCTTGGAAGACCAAGACACAAGAGATCTACCAAGGAATTGACAAGTACCCGAAGTTGACTTTCTATCAACCTTGTCTCTGGCATAGTCCGAATCGGAGTAGCCAACAAGATCAAAAGAGGACCTCTTAGGATACCAAATGCCAAAATTTGGTGTATGGATTAGGTATCTTACTACCTTTTCACAGCCTTAAGATGACATTCTTTAGGAGCAGCTTTATATCGTTCACACATGCACACACTTAGCATAATATCGAGACGAGAGGCACATAGATATAACAATGAACCAATCATAGAGCGATAAACCTTTTGATCAACCGGCTCACCATCTTTGGTCAAATCAAGATGTCCACTAGTAGGCATGGGTGTAGTCATACCTTTGCATTCTTGCATACTGAACTTCTTGAATAAGTCCTTGGTGTACTTCGTTTGAGAGACAAAGGTACCTTCCTTAGTTTGCTTGATTTGCAAACCGAGAAAGAATTTGAGTTCACTCATCATAGACATCTCAAACTTCTCCGACATTAGCTTTCCAAGCATCTCACTAAAATGAGGGTTAGTTGAACCAAATATGATATCATCAACATAAATTTGGCACACAAATAGTTCTCCATTAACCCTTTTAGTAAAAAGAGTATAATCAATTTTACCAATTTCAAAGCCTTTTTCAATAAGGAACTTGGTCAAGCATTTATACCATGCTCTAGGAGCTTGTTTAAGACCATAAAGGGCTTTCTGAAGTTTGTAAACATGATTAGGTTTCTTAGGATTGACGAAGCTGGGAGGTTGCTTAACATAAAATTCCTCCTCAATTTCGCCATTCAGAAAAGCACTTTTAATGTCCATTTGGTACAAGGTGATATCATGGTGATTAGCATAAGCAAGTAAGATGCGAATGAACTCAAGTCTAGCAACGGGAGCATATGTCTCACCATAGTCCATACCTTCAACTTTTGTGTAGCCTTGGGTGACGAGACGTGCTTTGTTGCGAACCACTTGTCCATCTTCATCTTGCTTGTTGCAAAACACCCATTTTGGTACCAATGATGTTGTGGTTGTTGTCGGGCTTCTCGACCAATGTCCACACTTGATTTCTCTAAAAGTTGTGTAGCTCTTCATGCATAGCGTTTATCCAGTCCAGATCCTCCAATGCTTCTTCAACCTTCATAGGTTCAATGCTAAAGATGAATGACTAATGTTCACAAAAGTTAGCTAAACAAGTTTTAGAGCGAGTGATTCTCCCGGTTTGGATATCATTGTAGATTTGCTCGACGGGATGATCTTTGGCAATTCTTGCTTGAACTTGTGAAAGCTTTTGCTTGGGTCGGGGTGGAACATCCTCTTCATCTTGTGCTTCTTCTTGGCCTTCTTCATTGTTGACGTTGTCGTTCTCTTGTCGTGATGGAGAAGGAGGTTGTTGATGTTCATCTTGGTGTACTTCCTCGTTTTCTTCATCTTGGCGTGTCCCACTTGTGGATGCTTCCGTATCAACTCTTTGTTCACCTTGTCGTGAGGTAGAAGCTTCCACTTGGACGGACGAGGTACTCTCCTTCACTTCCGTTGGACGAATCTTGCCAATGGAAAAGTCTTGAATTGCTTCTGAAGGGTCTTTGTCTTCTACATCAATTGGCAATTGCTCTACTTGCGAGCCGTTAGATTCATCAAACTTCACATCTACCGTCTCTTCAACCTTCCGGGTGAAATTGTTGCAGACACGGTAAGTGTGAGAGTTTGAGCCATAACCAAGTAGGAAACCTTCATGAGATTTAGGAGCAAATTTAGAACGACGATGCTTATCAAGAATGTAGCACTTTGAGCCGAATACTCGAAAGTATCCAACTTGGGGTTTGTTACCGGTGAGGAGCTCGTATGCCGTCTTGCCGAGTAGCTTGTGAAGATACAAGAGATTTTTTGCATGGCAAGCTGTCTCAACCGCTTCTGCCCAAAAGTGCTTTGGCGTTTTGTACTCATCAAGCATCGTTCTTGCCATCTCGATAAGAGTCCAGTTCTTCCTTTCAACAACTCCATTTTGTTGAGGTGTGTACGTAGCCGAGAACTCGTGTGAAATCCCTTCTTCGTCAAGAAAGGTGTCCAAATTTGCGTTCTTGAACTCCGTCCCATTGTCGCTCTGAACCTTCTTGATCTTCACGTCAAACTGATTTTGGGCCTTCCTAGCGAAGTTTTTGAAGATCTTCTGGACCTGCAATTTGTCATCAAGAAAGAACACCCACGTAAATCTTGAAAAATCATCAACTATGACTAGACCTAATGAGTTACCACCGAGACTCTTGTAGGCATTTGGACCAAAGAGATCGATCTGAAGTAGCTCGAGTGGTCTTCTTGTGGTCATGATGTTCTTCGCGCGGTGACTTCCTCCAACTTGTTTCCCTGCTTGACAAGCACTACAAAGTCTATCCTTGTCAAATATGACATCTTTTATTCCAAGGATATGATCACCTTTAATAAGCTTATCAAGATTTCACATACCAACATGACCTAGTCTTCTATGCCACAACCAGCCTTTAGAAGATTTAGCAATTAAGCAAGTTTTAGGTTGAGCCTTTTTAGTGAAATCAACAATTTAAAGATCTCCTCTACGTATACCAATAAAGACCATTTTATGATTGTCTCTACGAAACACTTGGCAATCTACTTCAGTGAATAGGACATTGAAACCGAAATCAGCAAGTCTGGAAACTGAAAGTAAATTGTATCCAAGGGATTCAACGAGCATGACATTTTGTATGGAGCTATCATGTGAGATGGCCACCTTACCAAGGCCAACCACCTTACCCTTTTGAATTATCACCAAAAGTGACATATTTTCGAGGGCCGTCATTTTCAGCAAGCTCACGGAACATATCTTCATCTCCGGTCATATGATCAGTACATCCACTATCAAGGACCCATTCCTTTCCTCCAGCCATGTAGCCGCGAAGATTTGCCATAAGACCAAAATGCCTCATTGCATCATCAAGATCATAGTCACTATCATCATGTTCATCATAGTATCCATGTTCAACATCATCTTGTGATTGATCAATTCCTAGAGAGGGTAATTCATTAGATAAATGATCATCACAATGGTTACCTTTATGAATTATAATAGCTTCGGATATGATATCGCTAATGATTCCATGTCACGACCGGTTTTCCCAATAAAAATACTTATTGAGAAACCAATCTTTAGAACCCAGTTTGAGATAAAACCTCCTCACTGGCAGACAAACTTTTGATACAATAAGCCAGTAGCATAAATATATTACAGGGTTGAGCTGACGATGCTCAACTATTTATTACAAGCGTGCCAATAATTAATGACACAAGGGAGTGGTGGCGTACTACTGACTCGCAAATAAGGTAGAGGTGGAGTAACACAGTGGGAGTGGTTATGGGATTCTCAAACTAACATCCCATCGAGCGTCGAGGTGAAGCTCGAAGAATTTATTAGGGTAGCGGAAGCGGATATGAAATAGTGACCAACTCCAGGGTCGCACGAGACTGACTGGGACTCCTCTAGGCGTCGGATTCGCTATCGAACTCTTCATCCATGAGATCACCTTCGTCAGCATCTGGCCAAATCAACAAGCCAGTGAGTACTTTGAAAGTACTCGCAAGACAGTACGGACGTAAGATATAACAAACGCCAACATGAAATACATGGATAAATAACCAGTACGATCAGACATAGAAGCGGTAATGCTGGGTGCCAAATGAGTGTCTGAAAGACTCCTCGAGCGGAAAATGCGGAATAATAATACTGGTGCCAAACGAGTGTCTGAATGACTCCTCGAGCGGAAAATGCGGAATAATAATACTAGTGCCAAACGAGTGTCTGGAAGACTCCTCGAGTGGAAAATGCGGAATAATAATACTGGTGCCAAACGAGTGTCTGAAAGACTCCTCGAGCGGAAAATGCAGAATAATAATGCCACAGTCGGGCGTCTGAGCGACACCACATAAAGGGCTTTAAAAGAAATGCCACAGTCGGGCGTCTGAGAGACACCACATAAAGGGCTTTAAAAGAAATGCCACAGTCGGGCGTCTGAGCGACACCACATAAAGGGCTTTAAAAAGAAATGCCACAGTCGGGCTTCTGAGCGACACCACATAAAGGGCTTTTGACTGATAAGGAAATAATATATTCATCATAAATATATTCAACTCATGGAATTAAACGGGTTAGTCCATCCACAAGGATAAACATTTAACCGGTCTTAGTGCCCATGTGTCCCACCGGGTAATCTGTCACCAAACTGGCACATGACTGTTAGCAGGGAACTTGGATATAGATAAGATGATTTAAGGATATAGAGCTCTGCAGAGTTTGTACAAAAATTTCCCACAGTCGACGGATTTCCGTAGTCACCAGGACTAATTCCGTTACGGTATTTCAGAAGGAAACACAGCTAACCAGTACACACCCATCCAACTCTTCGATGCCAGGAATCACCCTCAACATCGTCCAAGAAAAACTATTGAGACGGGGAGATCACAATCTCGAATAGCATGGGATCAAATTTATATACGCGCGCTCTAAGGGGTGCCCCCCTCTCAGTCCCAACCGGAAACACCAATGCCCCCTGACCGGATGCCTGGCTTTAATCCAGGGCCATGGAACCAGCATCCCGGCCTCTCCTTTTTGGTTTGTACCAAGAAAGCGGTTTGCGACTTACTAAACCATACCTCTTTCGGGAAACATGTGGTAGTACAGGGAAAGGGAATGGATATGAACCAACCGATACGGGTTGGTACTGAAGATAACTTGCATGGCCTAAGACTGGCATGCTACAACACTGCCATCTTACCCATCTTCATGCCAACACATGGCCTTACATACTCACGTCCATTGACGTGTGAAATCATCGGGCTTACTTGCCCCAACAATGCATAACGAACGGTTCATCGGTATGCTCCACGCATGCCATGAAACTATCTACATGCAACCATGCCAATACACTCATCATATCAAAAGTTCGAACATGATTGCCTGGTTCAGAGTAGTCGGAGCCTAGCTCGGTGAAGTTTGCGGCTCCGTCACCTCCGTCGGTATCTACGGTACAGAGAAAACATACGCGCTAACGTGAATACCGAGAGGTGCAGAAAAAGTATTGCAAATATTTTTCAAATAAACCTGATAAAAAACTAGACAAAATTTTGAAGAGAACAGAAAAAGAATCACTCAAAAATATGCTTCTGATAAAAAGTTATAAGGGTTTTTGCCCAGGGACTCATCTGTAATGAAACAGAAACTCTCCAGGGTTCTAACTGAGAAAACAGAAAACGGTTCGATAGGAAATGCGCAAGCGCAACGGAGAAAGCGTATTTTGCCCGAAGGCGTTTTCAGAAAACGATTCGAATAGAAAAGACAGAGAAGCTGACAGGCGGGTCCCATCTGTCAGGTTTAAAAATTAAAAGAAGGCGGGTCGGGCTCGCTGGCGCCCGAGAGCCGTGGTGGTCGCCGGCGGCGATCCACGGCGAGGCAGAGAGATCGGAGGTTACCTCCGTGCTCAGGGTGCCATTCCGCGTTGGATGGTGGTCGAGGTGGTTGCCGGGAAGCACCACGTCGGCGGTGGCCCCTGCTCCGGCGGACGGCGGTTCTGGCGTGGTTGGAGGTCGCCGGAGAGAGCTGCACAGATCAAATTGAGGAGGGGGTTAAGAATCTGGTAGCTAGAGAGGGAGATGGACGGAGTTTGGGCGCCAGAGACGGCCTCACCGTAGCGAATCGAGCTGGAGGCCGAGGCGGAGCGGGGTGGCCGGAGTCGGGGGAGGAGACTTCCTCGAGGTCCTCCCAGTGACCTGGCACGGCGTTGGTGGAGTGCAGGGGTGGTGCGTGCTCGCGGGAGGGCTCGGGGTCTCCTTTTATAGGCGATCCGAGGCGGTGGCCGTGAACGGCGTTCTCCGGCGAGTGATTACGGTGGTGCAGTGCTTGGTTGGGGGAGTTTAGGAGTTGAGCACCGTCGTGGAGGTTCGCGGAGTCCATTTTGGAGCCAACGGCGTTGGTTTAAGCTTGCTGAGGTGGAGCTCGACGGAATGGGACGGCGCGGGTCCATCGGCGGCAGAGAGCACGCTCTGTGCGTGCCGCGCCACGACGGCTGTGCTGCATGCGTGCGCTGGCGTGGAGGTGGACACGCAGAGCCATCAACGGGGCTGTGCGGCGCGGAACGGCGTTGAGCCGCCGTTCTGCTCCCTGTTGGCTGCCACCGCGGTTCAGCCGCCGCGGGACACGCCGGCGCGATCGGGTCAGAGCACCACCGACGCCAGGAAGAAGCCAAGCGCGCGTGCGGGGCTCTGGACACGCAGACCAGGCGGCGAGCAACGTGCCAAGGGCACTGTGTGCGCGTGACTGAAGATGATCTGAAGAAATCGACACTGAAGACTGAATTTGCTGAATGTGTTTGAACAGTGCATGCAAGGTGCTCGACAGAATGATCCAGGCATTTAGGGATTTTTCCTTGGGCTGATTTTTGGTGGAGTGACTTCTCATTGCTCTAGTAGGCTGCCTGATTTTTGGTGGAATTTTTGGAGAAGTGTAGATATGAATTTCACCAAATTTGACAAATCTGGTCCAAACTTGCAGGGAGTGTAAGTTGAAAAATTTGAAAAGAAGATGAGTGGATCAAGATGGTTCTAGGTTGTGGGTGCAAAGGACTAGCCAGTAGAGTTGGTTTGAAGTCAAATCTCAAATGGAAAAGGGTACTTGCTTTGAAAATCCATCAGGCTCAAAATAATTAACAGAAAATATTTGAGAGATAAAATAAAATCCAAAACTTGTTTGGATGAGTTGAGATAGGGAAATTTGAGTTGTTGACAAGGAGGGGTGAAGATGTTGGAGTGGTTTTGCCTCATGGGCAAGATACAAGGTCATGGATGGTTTTCAATAGAATGAAAATCCCAAATCTTTTTCATAGAGTTTTTCTTAAAAAGAAAACTCCAATAAAATAAATCTGAGAAGGGAAACAATAGAGAGAAGGAGTTTTTAAGAAGGTCAAACCCAGGGCTTGAAGGAGAAAACAGAAAAACCCTAGTCAAGGAAAAGGAAATTTTAAGAAGGTTGTTTTACTGAAAGCCTCAAATTTCAAGGAAAATCCAGCAAGGATTTTGCAAAAACCCAAATGAAATTTTTGGAGTGTCACAACACCTACCCCCTTAGGAAAAATCTCGTCCCCGAGATTTCAGTTGATCCTTAAATAAGTGAGGATGCTCTGTTCGGAGAAAGTCCTCTCTTTCCCATGTTGCTTCACTTTCGGTGTGATTACTCCACTGAACTTTGAAAAATTTGACGGTTTTCTGTCGGGTCCTCCTTTCAGACTCCTCTAATATCTTTACTGGGTGTTCCCGATAAGTGAGGTCTGGCTGCACGTCTATGTTCTCATGGGATACTTGTTTCTCTGGGTTGCTCACGCATTTCCTCAATTGCGATACGTGGAACACGTTGTGGATATCTGACAGTTCCTCAGGTAGGTCTAGTTGGTATGCCACTGCGCCTTTCCGTGCCAATATACCGAATGGCCCGATGAATCTTGGCGCTAGCTTTCCCTTAATTTTGGATCGTTGCAACCCCCTCATAGGTGACACTCGTAGGTACACGAATTCACCTGGTTCGAAGTTGACCCCACGATGTTTCTGATCGTAATAACTCTTTTGTCGGCTTTGTGCGGTCTTGAGTCGATCTCTGATTAACTGGACCTTTTCCTCGGCTTCCTTGAGCATGTCTGGGCCGAAGATACGGCTGTCTCCGGTCTCTGACCAATTTAACGGGGTACGACATCTTCGCCCATACAAGGCTTCAAATGGTGCCATTTGCAGGCTGGCCTGATGACTGTTGTTGTACGCGAACTCGGCGTATGGCAGGCTGTCTTCCCAACTGGCTCCGTAGGTGAGGACACATGCTCTCAGCATGTCCTCTAAAATCTGGTTTACCCGTTCTGTTTGTCCATCTGTCTGAGGGTGGTATGCCGTGCTGAAGGCTAGTTGAGTTCCTAGAGCCTGTTGTAACTGCTCCCAGAATTTTGAGACGAACTGTGTTCCTCTGTCGGATATTATAGTCTTCGGGACACCGTGCAGACAAACTATGCGAGAGAGATATATTTTGGCAAGCTTCCGAGTGGTGTGGGTTGTCTTTACTGGAATGAAATGTGCCACCTTAGTCAATCTGTCGGTGATAACCCATATGGCATCATTCCCGTGTCGTGATCGAGGTAGTCCGACAATGAAATCCATCCCTATTTCATCCCATTTCCACTCAGGTATTTTATTTGGTTGCAGTAGTCCAGCTGGTCTCTGATGTTCGGCCTTTATACGTTGACAAGAGTCGCAGCATGCAATGAAGGTGGCTATGTCCCTTTTCATACCATGCCACCAAAATCCTTCTTGGATATCCTTATACATCTTGGTTCCTCCAGGGTGGATCGAATATGGAGCGGTGTGGGCTTCAGCTAGAATTTGCCGTTTGAGGTCTTCTACGTCCGGTACGCAGAGTCTGTTTCCGTACCATAGTGTCCCTTCTTCGTCTATGATGAATTCCGAGGCATTGCCCATACTCACCTTTCTTTTGATACCTTCAATGCTGGGGTGACCGGGCTGGGCTTCTTTGATTCTTGTCACAAGGTTGGGCTGTATCTCCAAGTTTGTTATGGTGCCTTCTGCTATCATCAACAAGTTGAGTCTGGCAAATTCCTGTTGGAATTCGGGTCTTAATTTGGGCAGATTGATGTGGTTGGCGCTGGGGTTCCGACTAAGAGCATCGGCTACTACATTTGCTTTTCCAGGATGATAGTGGATTCCGACATCATAATCCTTTACTAGCTCTAACCAGCGTCGTTGCCTTAAATTCAGCTCTGGCTGTGTGAAAATATATTTGAGACTTTTATGGTCCGTATATATTTCACATCGATTTCCAAGTAGGAAGTGCCTCCATTCCTTGAGTGCATGAATAACTGCTGCCATTTCTAAGTCATGAGTGGGATAGTTTTCCTCATGCTTGCGAAGTTGCCTTGAAGCGTATGCGACAACCTTGCCTTCTTGCATTCATACGCATCCGAGTCCCTTCCTGGACGCGTCACAAAATACTTCAAAATTCTTGCGTATGTCCGACACAATCAATACTGGTGCTGTTGTTAATTTCCGTTTTAGCTCTTGGAAACTTTTCTCACAGGCTTCTGTCCATTCAAATTTCTTATCTTTCTTGAGCAATTGCGTCATTGGCTTGGCTATGGTGGAGAATCCTTCAATAAATCTGCGGTAATATCCTGCCATTCCCAAGAAACTCCGTATGTCCGTTACACTGGCTGGTGACTTCCAGCCAAGTACGGCCTTGACTTTCTCTGGGTCCACGGCGATCCCGTCTTGGGTTAGCACGTGGCCTAGAAAGCCTACTTGCCTTAACCAAAATTCACACTTGCTGAACTTGGCGTACAATTGGTGTTTACTGAGTTCTCCTAGTACCATTCTGAGATGTTCAGCATGTTCTTCTGGTGTTTTGGAGTATACTAAAATATCGTCGATGAATACCACAACGAACTTGTCCATAAACTTCATAAATACTTTGTTCATGAGGTGAACAAAATATGCAGGGGCATTTGTTAATCCAAAAGGCATTACTGTGAACTCATACAGTCCATATCTGGAGGTGAAGGCTATCTTGGGGATATCTTCTGTTCGTACTTTTAATTGATGGTATCCTGACCTTAGGTCGATTTTTGAGAATACCTTGGCCTTAGCGAGTTGATCGAATAAATCATTTATTCTTGGCATCGGGTATTTGTTCTTGATTGTGACCATGTTGAGTGCTCGGTAGTCAATACACAATCGCAGTGTTCCATCTTTCTTTTTGGCAAACAAAATTGGTGATCCCCATGGTGAGGAACTGGCTCGAATGTATCCCTTGTCAAGCAATTCCTTTATTTGTTTCTTCAGTTCAACCAACTCGGATGGTGCCATTCTGTATGGTTTCTTGTATATGGGGGTGGTTCCTGGTGCTAGCTCAATGCTGAACTCTATCTCTCGGTCGGGTGGCATGCCTGGTAGCTCTTCGGGAAATACGTCTGGAAATTCACGTACTACTGGAACCTTGTTTAATTCATAAATGTCCACCTTGTTCAGTCTTGGTTGTCTGGGCATTTCCCTTTCTTTGGCGGATACTCTTATTGTCTTACCATGGTGGTGTGTGAGAATCACGGTCCGATTGAAACAATCAATGAAACCTTTGTTGGTGGTTAACCAGTCCATCCCTAGGATGACATCTAGTCCTTTATTTTCCAACACAATGAGATTGGCGTGAAACTTCTATCCTTTGAACTCAATAATCACATCCTGACAGTAATTCTGAGTAACTTGTTGAATTCCAGGGGACTTGATGATCATGGATTTCTCCAAAGGAAGCATCGAAAAATTATTTTGCGAAGCAAAACTTTTCGAAATAAAAGAGTCAGAAGCTCCAGAATCAAACAAAACCGTTGCAGGTATTGTGTTGACAGGGAACGTACCGAGTACGATATCTGGAGCATTTTGTGCCTCCTCTTTGGTCACGTGGTTCAAATGACCTTTCCTGTGGTTATTGTTGGGATTGAAGTTGTTTCGCTTGGGCGCTGAATTATTGTTGCCGTTGTTCGGCTTTGGTGCTGAGCTTCTTGGCTTGGGACACTGCTTGGCATAGTGTCCTTCTTCTCCACACGCGTAACAAGTGACACCTGGGCGATAGGTGAACTCCTTGTCCCTAGCATGAAAATTCCTGGTTGGGCGTGAGACGTTGGATGATGATTTGTGCGTCCCACCCTTCTGAAAATCGGTTTTACTTCGGTGATTGCGAGCATGGTTAGTCTGGTCCCTTTTTCGCTTGCGGATATCATCCAAACTGCGTCTTTCATTTTCCAGAGTAATGGCTTTATCCACCAGCGTCTTAAAATCTGGGAAAGTGTGTATGACCAGTTGGCATTTTAGCGCGGGTGCTAGGCCATCAAGGAACTTCTCCATTTTCTTGCTTTCAGTCATACGCTCTTCGTTGGCGTAGCGGGATAACAGAGTAAATTGGCTGTTGTAATCTGACACTGTCATGTTCCTTTGCTTGAGGTCATCGAACTCTCTTTTCTTGATTTTCATAATACTCTTAGGAATATGCGCGCCACGGAAACCTTCCTTGAAATCATCCCATGTTATATCATTTTCGTTGGGATGCATGTGCAGAAAATTTTCCCACCAGGATGCGGCTGCTCCCGTGAGATAATGCGGTGCGTACAGTACCTTTTCTGGGTCTGAGCATTTTGCAGTAATTAACTTTCTCTCCATATCGCGAAGCCAGTCTTCGGCCTCAAGTGGCTTGTCAGTATGAGAAAATGTTGGGGGACGTGTCTTCTGTAGCTCAGATAGCTTGGAATGCTGCGGATACTGCCCATGGTGATTTCCCATGTTAATGACTTGGTTCATTATTTCCCGATGTTGTTGCTGACTTTGTTCATAGAGGCGGCACATTTGGGAAAGTGCCGTTTCACTGTCCTGTTGACTTGTCTGACCTCGAGTAAAATTGTTGCCTAATTGAGTATTATAGTGTTGATTTGACTGCCCTCGTGCAAAGTTGTTGTCCGGATGGTTGCCATAATCTTCCTCTGGTGGAGTGGGCATGGAGCGAGTCCAAGGACGAGACATTTTTCACTCTGGGGATGAATTTATAAAACCATAAGAAAAATGGAAGGGTTGCAAAGATAAAACCCAAAATGCACGAGGTTGACAAATTTTTTTTTAAAAACCAAGATACTCAAGGGAAAACAAATTGATTTGCGCATAGAGAAGGACTGCATCATTACGCATCTTACACGCGGCGATAATTATGCAATACATCACTCAGGATATGCCTACATAATCCTGACATGTTATTTAGGCTAGTGCACTTCTCCAGATCCTACATGATGCGCAAACAAGCTACTTCTCACAACCTCTTACATGGCGATGCAACGCATGGCGGCTACGCGTACTCAGTCGGAGATGTTGACGACGTCCTTGGCCCTGCCAAGGGTGAGGCATAGCGAAGCCGGGGACTCGACCTCCTTGCTGATAGGCTCCATGTGAGTAGTACTGCGCCGAGTAGATGGAGCGGGTGCCAGGGGCGGAACGACACGGATCGGAGTTGGTGCGAGTGGCGGAGCAATGCGCGCTGGAGTGGGCGCAATGACCTGGTTGAACTCCTCGGTGGTAGGCAGGCGACGAGCAGGAGCATGGGATGCAGAGGACGAGACGAAAGTCAGTGGCGGTGCGGTGGGCAGGAGCTCCCTCCTGTTGGCGGCACAACCGTGGACTGAGTCCATGCGGGCGGCCACAAAGTCATCCACCAAGTTGTCGAAGGCTGCCTCCAAGTCCCGGAGATACTCAATAAGCATCTCAAAAGCCTCGTCCCGTTCTCCTCTGTGGCAGGAGAATGCGTAGTGACAGGTGTAGGGCACATGGCAAGGTAGATAGCGGTAGCGACGAGTCTTCATCGCGGGAAGGACATCCCTGAGACGAGCTATTGCCTCGCGGGCTGCCATCTGGATGGCATGCTTCTCTGAAGGCATGGCTCTCCCCAAGAATCGAAAGCGGCGTAGATCACCACACCCTCCCTTGAACTGCACCGCGGCCTGGTGCATAGTCAGACTGTCGTTGACTCTGTGCTGACAGACAGTGACGACTGGGCGCACAGACGGCCCCATCGCGACCTGAACGATGAAGGAGAGAAGCTTGACGAACCCATCGGGTACGTTGGCGAAGGTCTGAGACTCGCAGCTGCGGTCGGCCATCTACAAAAGTAGGCAAAAATCCTGAATGGTCAGATCATAAATATATGCTGACTGTCAGAAAAATGACTACTATTGTAAAGACATGAATAAGCTCTATCATGCTCATAACCGATTAGCGATCACACCTAGTGGCTTCCTACAGTCAGCCTGGCTCTGGTACCAAGCTTGTCACGACCGGTTTTCCCAATAAAAATACTTATTGAGAAACCAATCTTTAGAACCCAGTTTGAGATAAAACCTCCTCACTGGCAGACAAACTTTTGATACAATAAGCCAGTAGCATAAATATATTACAGGGTTGAGCAGACAATGCTCAACTATTTATTACAAGCGTGCCAATAATTAAGCATAAAGGCGAATAATGACACAAGGGAGTGGTGGCGTACTACTGACTCGCAAATAAGGTAGAGGTGGAGTAACACAGTGGGAGTGGTTATGGGATTCTCAAACTAACATCCCATCGAGCGTCGAGGTGAAGCTCGAAGAATTTATTAGGGTAGCGGAAGCGGATATGAAACAGTGACCAACTCCAGGGTCGCACGAGACTGACTGGGACTCCTCTAGGCGTCGGATTCGCTATCGAACTCTTCATCCATGAGATCACCTTCGTCAGCATCTGGCCAAATCAACAAGCCAGTGAGTACTTTGAAAGTACTCGCAAGACAGTACATACGTAAGATATAACAAATGCCAACATGAAATAAATGGATAAATAACCAGTATGATCAGACATAGAAGCGGTAATGCTGGGTGCCAAACGAGTGTCTGAAAGACTCCTCGAGCGGAAAATGCGGAATAATAATACTGGTGCCAAACGAGTGTCTGAAAGACTCCTCGAGCGGAAAATGCGGAATAATAATACTGGTGCCAAACGAGTGTCTGGAAGACTCCTCGAGCGGAAAATGCGGAATAATAGTACTGGTGCCAAACGAGTGTCTGAAAGACTCCTCGAGCGGAAAATGCAGAATAATAATGCCACAGTCAGGCATCTGAGCGACACCACATAAAGGGCTTTAAAAGAAATGCCACAGTCGGGCGTCTGAGCGACACCACATAAAGGGCTTTAAAAGAAATGCCACAGTCGGGCGTCTGAGCGACACCACATAAAGGGCTTTAAAAGAAATGCCCCAGTCGGGCGTCTGAGCGACACCACTTAAATGGCTTTTGACTGATAAGGAAATAATATACTCATCATAAATATAATGAACTCATGGAATTAAACGGGTTAGTCCATCCACAAGAATAAACATTTAACCGGTCTTAGAGCTCATGCGTCTCACCGGGAAAGCTGTCACCAAACTGGCACATGACTGTTAGCAGGGAACTTGTAAATAGATAAGATGATTTAAGGATAATGGAGCTCTGCAGAGTTTGTACAAAAATTTCCCACAGTCGACGGATTTCCGTAGTCACTAGGACTAGTTCCGTTACGGTATTTCAGAAGAAAACACAGCAATCTAGTACATACCCATCCAACTCTTCGATGCCAGGAATCACCCTCAACATCGTCCAAGAAAAACTATTGAGACGGGGAGATCACAATCTCGAATAGCATGGGATCAAATTTATATACGCGCGCTCTAAGGGGTGCCCCCCTCTCGGTCCCAACCGGAAACACCCATGCCCCTTGACCGGATGCCTGGCTTTAATCCAGGGCCATGGAACCAGCATCCCGGCCTCTCCTTTTTGGTGTGTACCAAGAAAGCGGTTTGCGACTTACTAAACCATACCTCTTTCGGGAAACATGTGGTAGTACAGGGAAAGGGAATGGATATGAACCAACCGATACGGGTTGGTACTGAAGATAACTTGCATGGCCTAAGACTGGCATGCTACAACACTGCCATCTTACCCATCTTCATGCCAACACATGGCCTTACATACTCACGTCCATTGACGTGTGAAATCATCGGGCTTACTTGCCCCAACAATGCATAACGAACGGTTCATCGGTATGCTCCACGCATGCCATGAAACTATCTACATGCAACCATGCCAATACACTCATCATATCAAAAGTTCGAACATGCTTGCCTGGTTCAGAGTAGTCGGAGCCTAGCTCGGTGAAGTTTGCGGCTCCATCACCTCCGTCGGTATCTACGGTACAGAGAAAACATACGCGCTAACGTGAATACTGAGAGGTGCAGAAAAAGTATTGCAAATATTTTTCAAATAAATCTGATAAAAAACTAGACAAAATTTTGAAGAGAACAGAAAAAGAATCACTCAAAAATATGCTTCTGATAAAAAGTTATAAGGGTTTTTGCCCAGGGACTCATCTGTAATGAAACAGAAACTCTCCAGGGTTCTAACTGAGAAAACAGAAAACGGTTCGATAGGAAATGCGCAAGCGCAACGGAGAAAGCGTATTTTGCCCGAAGGCGTTTTCAGAAAACGATTCGAATAGAAAAGACAGAGAAGCTGACAGGCGGGTCCCATCTGTCAGGTTTAAAAATTAAAAGAAGGCGGGTCGGGCTCGCTGGCGCCCGAGAGCCGTGGTGGTCGCCGGCGGCGATCCACGGCGAGGCAGAGAGATCGGAGGTTACCTCCGTGCTCAGGGTGCCATTCCGCGTTGGATGGTGGTCGAGGTGGTTGCCGGGAAGCACCACGTCGGCGGTGGCCCCTGCTCCGGCGGACGGCGGTTCTGGCGTGGTTGGAGGTCGCCGGAGAGAGCTGCACAGATCAAATTGAGGAGGGGGTTAAGAATCTGGTAGCTAGAGAGGGAGATGGACGGAGTTTGGGCGCCAGAGACGGCCTCACCGGAGCGAATCGAGCTGGAGGCCGAGGCGGAGCGGGGTGGCCGGAGTCGGGGGAGGAGACTTCCTCGAGGTCCTCCCAGTGACCTGGCACGGCGTTGGTGGAGTGCAGGGGTGGTGCGTGCTCGCGGGAGGGCTCGGGGTCTCCTTTTATAGGCGATCCGAGGCGGTGGCCGTGAACGGCGTTCTCCGGCGAGTGATTACGGTGGTGCAGTGCTTGGTTGGGGGAGTTTAGGAGTTGAGCACCGTCGTGGAGGTTCGCGGAGTCCATTTTGGAGCCAACGGCGTTGGTTTAAGCTTGCTGAGGTGGAGCTCGACGGAATGGGACAGCGCGGGTCCATCGGCGGCAGAGAGCACGCTCTGTGCATGCCGCGCCACGACGGCTGTGCTGCATGCGTGCGCTGGCGTGGAGGTGGACACGCGGAGCCATCAACGGGGCTGTGCGGCGCGGAACGGCGTTGAGCCGCCGTTCTGCTCCCTGTTGGCTGCCACGGCGGTTCAGCCGCCGCGGGACACGCCGGCGCGGTCGGGTCAGAGCGCCACCGACGCCAGGAAGAAGCCAAGCGCGCGTGCGGGGCTCTGGACACGCAGACCAGGCGGCGAGCAACGTGCCAAGGGCACTGTGTGCGCGTGACTGAAGATGATCTGAAGAAATCGACACTGAAGACTGAATTTGCTGAATGTGTTTGAACAGTGCATGCAAGGTGCTCGACAGAATGATCCAGGCATGTAGGGATTTTTCCTTGGGCTGATTTTTGGTGGAGTGACTTCTCATTGCTCTAGTAGGCTGCCTGATTTTTGGTGGAATTTTTGGAGAAGTGTAGATATGAATTTCACCAAATTTGACAAATCTGGTCCAAACTTGCAGGGAGTGTAAGTTGAAAAATTTGAAAAGAAGATGAGTGGATCAAGATGGTTCTGGGTTGTGGGTGCAAAGGACTAGCCAGTAGAGTTGGTTTGAAGTCAAATCTCAAATGGAAAAGGGTACTTGCTTTGAAAATCCATCAGGCTCAAAATAATTAACAGAAAATATTTGAGAGATAAAATAAAATCCAAAACTTGTTTGGATGAGTTGGGATAGGGAAATTTGAGTTGTTGACAAGGAGGGGTGAAGATGTTGGAGTGGTTTTGCCTCATGGGCAAGATACAAGGTCATGGATGGTTTTCAATAGAATGAAAATCCCAAATCTTTTTCATAGAGTTTTTCTTAAAAAGAAAACTCCAATAAAAAAATCTGAGAAGGGAAACAATAGAGAGAAGGAGTTTTTAAGAAGGTCAAACCCAGGGCTTGAAGGAGAAAACAGAAAAACCCTAGTCAAGGAAAAGGAAATTTTAAGAAGGTTGTTTTACTGAAAGCCTCAAATTTCAAGGAAAATCCAGCAAGGATTTTGCAAAAACCCAAATGAAATTTTTGGAGTGTCACATTCCAACATTTCCTTTAGCACGCATGAGATTGGTAAGCTCAAATAGACAATCACCAAAGCTAGGATCACTAGAGTTCATCTTACTCAAGGCAACAGACTTATGGAGAATTTCGTCTAAATTTTTCAAGGAATAATCTGGAAATCATTCCTCAAGAAATCTCCATATGGTGTCGGCACACTTGAGAGTAGGCAAACATCTAATCAAGTTTCTAGGCAAGCCTCTAATGATGAGATCAAC
Organism: Aegilops umbellulata; assembly: GCA_032464435.1. Taxonomy (NCBI): domain Eukaryota; kingdom Viridiplantae; phylum Streptophyta; class Magnoliopsida; order Poales; family Poaceae; genus Aegilops; species Aegilops umbellulata. The sequence continues at coordinate 413,344,896 of CP136057.1, forward strand.
AGTTCTAAGATTGCGAATCATGTCAATATCTTCTTCGGGTGTGGGATGCAAGGGATCAATATGAGGTCCACCAGGGCTAGTAATGTACTTGTTGAAATGATATTCATTGAAAATCTCAAGCATTTCATTTTTCCACTCATGAAAGTATTCTCCATCAAGAATAGGCATTCTATGTCTAAGACTCCCCAAAGTAGACACATCCATCTTCCTCCAAAGGTGTTTAAACCAAGGCAATGGAGACCAATGCTCTAATACCAATTGAAAGGATCGAGAAGAGGTGTCTAGAGGGGGGTTATTAGACACTAAGTGCCAAAAGTTGCAGTTTTTAATATTCTTAAGTTTAAGTGGAGTTTAAGCACAAGTTTAACAAACACAATACATATCAAGCAAACATGCAACGAGTAAATGAGCAGCGGAAAGTAAAGCATGCAACTTGCAAGAATGTGAAGGGAAGGGTTTGGAGTATTCGAACAAAATTGGAGACACGGATGTTTTTGTCGTGGTTCCGATAGGTGGTGCTATCGTACATCCATGTTGATGGAGACTTCAACCCATGGAGGGTAACGGTTGCGCGAGTCCATGGAGGGCTCCACCCACGAAGGGTCCACGAAGAAGCAACCTTGTCTATTCCATCATAGTCGTCGCCCACGAAGGACTTGCCTCACTAGCGGTAGATCTTCACGAAGAAGGCGATCTCCTTGCCCTTACAAACTCCATGGTTCAACTCCACAATCTTGTTGGAGGCTCCCAAGTGACACCTAGCCAATCTAGGAGACACCACTCTCCAAGAAGTAACAAATGGTGTGTTGATGATGAACTCCTAGCTCTTGTGCTTAAAATGATAGTCTCCCCAACACTCAACCCTCTCTCACAGGATTTGGATTTGGTGGAAAGAATATTTGAGTGGAAAGCAACTTGGGAAAGGCTAGAGATCAAGATTCATATGGTTGGAATGGAATATCTTAACCTCAACACATGAGTAGGTAGTTCTCTCTCAGAAAATGTAGGTATGAGTGGAAAGCAACACGAATGAAGAGTGGGTGGAGGGGTATATATGGCCTCCACACAAAATCTAACCATTACACACAATTTGCCAAACTCGGTGGGACCGAATGGTTAAACTCGGTCGGACCGATTCAGCAAACCTAGTGACCGTTAGGATTTTCGGTGGGACTGAGATGCAACTCGGTAGGACTGAGATGGTTAGGCTTAGGGCATAACGTAATCTCGGTGTGACCGATTACACAAACTCGGTGGGACCGATTTTGGTACTAAGCTAACCAGAGGGTTTGCATTGTAATCTCGGTAGTACTGATTGCTCAAACTCGGTGAGACCGATTTTGGTAATGGACATACACAGAGAGATTACAATCCCATCTCGGTGAGACCGAGATCCCTATCGGTGAAACCGATTTGCTAGGGTTTGTGGCAGTGGCTATGACATCTAAAACTAGGTGGCGCCGGATAGATAGAATTGGTGGGGCCGAGTTTGACTTTTGGTTTAGGTCATATGTGGATGTGGGAAGGTAGTTGAGGGTTTTGGAGCATATCACTAAGCACTTTGAGCAAGCAAGCCATTAAGCAACACCTCATCCCCTCTTGATAGTATTGGCTTTTCCTATAGACTCAATGTGATCTTGGATCACTAAAATAGAAAATGTAGAGTATTGATCTTGAAGCTTGAGCCAATTCTTTGTCCTTAGCATCTTGAAGGGGTTCCACATCCTCTAGTCCATGCCAATCCATTGTTGAACTTATCTGAAGCATACTAGGTAAAAGTGTTAGTCCAACAAGAGATATGTTGACATTAATTACCAAAACAACCAAGGGAGCACTTGTGCTTTTAGTAACCCCGTGCCCACTATTTCACATCTTAAAATTTTGGAGCCTCGCTCCCATATTCTTTACACACCACAAGCATGGGGTACCAACAGTGTGTCCGGTGCCCTGTAAAAACAGTCATGGCCACCCTACCTGGCACAACCCCGTCCCGAGAGATCGCAAGAATGACTCTCCCATCACTAGCAATGTAGTCCAAGCTTGTATCGGCCTAGGTAATCAATAATGCCCTTTCCCATATAAGAGTAGAGTGGTTGCGTAAGTAAGGTTGGGACAGTCGACAAATCTTAAATCCAATCCGTTTTCGAAAACAGCACACACACTTGCCTCGGTACACCACTTCGTCATCAAGTGGTTACCCATCTCATTATCTCCCTCAGGCATATGTGGCACCCGACGGGGTTTTCAAAAAAGTCTTTTGAAAATACTTTGCTTCCATCACCATGCATATTCCCGTCCCTCTTTGCATAGCAACTACTCTGGCATCCTATATATTCCCACCGGCATAACCCTCATAAGGATGTAGGGTCATGCACCATGCAAGTATCAACGAGGAAGTAATGGTGGAAAACCACCCCATGTGGTCACCTCATCATCATGTCTCCGATGCAAGCAATAAAAGTGCTATATGAGATGCATACAAAGGGTTTCATAGACATGGTCAAAGGGCTGCTTGCCTGGCTCAGCAAGGTCTTCAGGGTCTTCAAAGTCTTCTGGTCCAACTCCTTTGTCAGCAACGCAATCTAACATCGCAATGTAATAACGAGAAAAAATAAGGCAATAATAAAACAAAAAAACCAAAGTGCTCAGAAAAATATCAACTAATTTTTGTTAAATACTAGGGTGAAACCTAAGAAGGGGAAAATTCCTAGTTTTGGATTTGGAGTGGTATAATATGAGGAATGGATTTTTAGAGAGGTTTAAATATATTCAAATTTTAATTTGAATATGAATTGTACATAACAGTTGTTTGGACATGTGTGAAAGCTATACCATTAAATAGGCAGGATTTTTACAAGAATTTAGGAACTGGAATTATTGCATTTGGATTAATATTTAATCCTGAGGAATTTTTGCAAATATATGGAAAAAGAAAAAGGAGAAGCAGCACTGTGCAACTGGGCTAGAAGGACCAAAGTGTAGCAGGCCCAAAGAGGATCCAGCCCGCGCGAGGCTGCCATGTCGAAGGCGTAAATGCAAAATACGCCTTCAGCCGACGGGCGAACTGATACGCGCGCGCGTGTGTGTTTAAACCTAACGGTGGGGCCCACCCGTCGGAATGTGAGGCTGTTTGACGGGCCCCACGACCGCCGTCTTCAACCTCGGGCCAGAGAGGGAGGCGAGCTCAGTGGCGTCACTATGGTGGACGGCGAGGCGATCCGAGAGCACCGACGTGCTCAGGGCGGAGTCGCCGTTCAGGTGGTGGTGGAGGCGGTCGCCGGAGTGTAGGGGTTCGTCGGCGATAAGGAAGCCGGCGGAAGGGCTTCGGGAGGTGCTTGCCCCGGTCGATTCTGGCTGCAATAGAGAGGGGAGATAGAGGGGAAATGGTAAGAGAGGTGAGGCTATTCCAGATCAAGAGAGAGAGAGGGCAAAGGAGGCCTGTACTACGAGATTGACGGCGACCCGAAGCAGTGGAGCTCGAGCTCGATCTCGAGCTCGAGAGCTTCTAGAGAGGAGCGGGCAGTGTAGGGGGTGACTAGGGGAGTGGGAGAGCGAGTGGCGAGGAGAGGAGGGCTCGGGGAGGCCCTTAAATAGGCGGGCGGCGGTCCATCGAGGAGGTGTGCATCGGCGAGCCTGTTGAAGTCGAAGCGGGTCACGGGGTTCGTCGGGGCGTGTCTGAGGCATTTGTGGGGTTGGTCCAGAGCGAGGGAGAGTAGAGATAGGGAGCAGGGGGTCCAGAGGCTCCGCGCGTGCGAGCACGCTCACTAGGGCGCTCGGGCGGCCGACGCGCGTGCGAGCTGGGGCGAGAGGAGGGAGAAGGAGGAGGGGGACAGAGGCATGGCTTGTCGCAGACGTCGAGGCGCATTGTCGGGCGCGCTGGGGAGGCCTGAGGTGGCCGGAGGCGGTTGGAAGGGGGCGGCTTCAGTGCCTGGCCGCACTGTAGCACGCTCTAGAGCATGCAAATGGCATGCCATGGCATTTTTATAGGCGAGGTGGGCGCGACCAAATATGTCTGGTGGCTCTAGGGTGTAGTAAAGAAAGGGGGAGGGGCTTTGTATGCCCTGGGTGGCCACCAGAGTGAGGAGGGAGGTTGAGGCAGAGAGGGAAACGGGCTCTCCAGAGAGAGAAAGTGAGGTTTTACTGCTCCAATAATTGATCTGTGGATTTGCCGTTGTTACTGGAGCTGCAAGGGGACTAAGTGGGGTTGTGGTAATACTTTGAACCCATGGAGATTAGTGGAAGGGGTCAGAATGGTGTTTTTGGAAATGTGGTAGAAGGTGTTTGTTGCTGGTTTGGGCAAGAAAATGAATTCCACTTGCCATGATACTTAATAGGATGGAATGGCACATAGAAATAGGGTGCTCCACCAAAATTGAGCTCATTTGGGAAAAGTTGCCAATGCAACTTTTGTAAACCCTAGAAATCAACAAAAATGGGTTTTTCAAGGTCTAGTCATCCAAAACTATTCTCCTTTATGCACCACTTGGTGTAGTTTCATAATTTGGGTATTTGAGAAAGTCCAGAAAGTTTGGGATCAAATGGAGAAAGTTGACAATGTAGAGTTGTTCAAACTTGGTTCTGGACAGAGAGGGTTTTGGGGAACTTTTGTGAACCAAAACAGTTTGGATTGTGCTGAAACTTTGCAATATCATCATATTATGCAAATGTTACATCCTGGAATTTTCTTGGATTTATTGGAAAATATTTCTTGTAGAAATATTTCAAATCCTTGAAATGGGCAGAAATGGTTTTGGGAGGTTTTGTCCAATATTTTGATCATGACCATGTGTTGAAACTCATATATATGGAAAATATATGTACACTAAGTTTCCCTGATTTTTATCAAATATTTGTGAATCTTTTAAATAATTTTAACCTATTAAAGACCATTTCTGGCCTAAAGAAAAAACCTTTAAGTAAAACAGGAAAATAAATTTTAAAATCCTATTTTTGTGGTTTATGGGAGTCCTACATCTAATAGGATTCAAATATACTTTTTGAAAGATTTTTCACACCCCAAATCAAGTACTTGCAGTGCAAACCTCAATTCAGAGGTTTCTGGAAAACTAATTTCAGAAAATACATTTTGGCCAAATTATTTATTTAAGAAAATACTATATTTCTGTATACACATGGCATGATCATTGGGCAGAAGCTTGGGGCAAGGAGATGAAGTATAGAAGGTGGAGTTGTGTTGACTTTAAAGAGGACTTGAAAAACACAGAGAGAAAACTAACTCCAAATAAAAGCCAAATAATGCAAAAAAATTTATCAAACCACACATTATCATGATTTATTAGCTTAAGTATTGTGGCATGAAAATCAGGGTGTGACAGACCTACCCCCCCTTACAAGAATCTTGTCCCCGAGATTCCCAAACTAAGCGTGGAATGGAATTCGAAAGTTGGATTTGGGGTAGTCTTCCCGTCCTCATACTGCTTGTGCTTCCAAGTGGTGCTCCATTAAACCTTAAAGTACTCGATGGCGTGGCTTTGTGTATGACATCGTGCTTGATCTAGATTGCAATTGGGCTCTCTCGCGTAAGTCATATTGGGCTGGAGGTCGATGGCTCGGTGATCGATGTCCTTGTAGAGATCAGACAAGTTAGGAAGTTGGAAACATTTTCGGAGTGGTGTCGTGTGGAAAAATTGTGTGCACAGTGGGTGACTCAGGTGGTAACTCTAGATGGTAGCCGTCCATTCTTCTTCTTGTAGTGATCTTGGAGAGGGGCGATAAATCTTGGTGTAAGCTTCCCTTTGACATGGAAATGCTTGGTTCCTTTGAGAGGGGTGGCTTGTAGATGCACATGATCTTCGACGCGGAAGTATACTTCTTGACGACTGTGGTTGATATAGTTCTTCCTCCTTGTCATGGTGATCTTCAGATGTCCCTTGACCAGCTGAACGAGTCTTCTTCCGTCTTCGGGTAGACAAGTATGTTACCAAAAATAAAGATGACAACCAACGTGTCCAAGTACCCTAGGAAGACTTAGTTCACGAGGTACATAAAGTAGGCTGGGGTATTGGTGGTGGTCATGGTTGAGTGTGTGCCAAGGTGTTTTCGATCTAGAGTTAAGACCCAAAGTTATGATCCGACCATGTTGTGGCTTGGTAGGGCTTAAGAGTTTCAAGGATTCTACTGTGCGAGTGAACATTTATCATCTTATCCTTGGGCACAGTTTCTGAGATGCCAATAGTTCTATCTAGTCCTCCAAACAAATCACCTCATACCACCAAAAGTACTAACGGTCAGCTCCAATCATTACTCATGCTATTATTATCCTCAGGACCCCCGAGAGGAGGTTTAACAAAATTATACATGTCTACGGTCCACAAAAATCATATGTATGGCTACCCCTAAGAATCCATGGGTAGGGCATACAAGCTGTTAAGCTTGAGTTGAACATGACAATTCAAGTGCTCAGCCTATTCTCCCAAGGTCTAAGATAAAGCATCTCTATCCTAAGGAAACACGTCGTAAGCCACTCCAAAATCTTGTTTCCTTCCTATGAATCAACTCCAACAACCCGTTAACTTCCATTAGTCACTACATAATCCATTAATTCTACACATCCAATGTCTATGGTGTTCCACATGATCTCCTAAAGTCCATATAATCCCCAAATACTTGAAAGGGCTACCTTACTGTAGTCAGTCCACCAATTTCCATTATCATGGTCAAGTAAACTCCAAGGTCAAGCTTATATACATCCCTAAATCAACACCGACAATTAATACATTCTCCTAGTTTATTGTCCTCCAAGAAACATGGTATCATGATTGAGATCATCACTCTAAATCCAATTTACTCCGAACCATGTAGACTCACTGTAGCATCTATACTCCACTAGGATCACCTATTTAAACCCAAATCTCGTGTCCAACGAGAATTCCTACATGTTTCCCTCAAGTTATTATCATAATGTCAACTATCTCCTATCAATATCCCTTGGCTAAGTCTAATCCTCATGCTTCCAATAATTTCAGCTTGCGACCATAACTGTCCTACTAAATCCAATTTACTCAGGGGTAATGAAAGCTATGCTACTCTATTAACATGATCCCACCAAGTTCAACATGAAAGCCTTATAATCCACCAAAGAGTCTCAGATAGTCCCTCAAGGTTACTAATATAACTCATCAAGTCATTTGTCCTCTATTCCAATATCCTCAAACTAGTCTTCCCTATGGCATCATCAGTTCTGGTGCTATATTAGGATGATAGTGTGCTCATTCCCTACGTCCACTAGTTCCATAGTGAATCCAATGTTGAGCAAGGTTACGGAGGCTTAACTAGTTCTCTTGCAATTCTGTGGGTTAAGCACATGGTTAAGGATTCAAGATTGGTTATCTCATGAAGTCTTGAAGGGTCTAGGTATGGGGTTCCAGTCATGAGGGGTAAACATAACTCTATGGGGCTGTACTTGGTCGAGGAGGCGGCAGCAAAAGTCTTCAGTGCTAGTTCATCGAAGTAGAATCCTTGGTGTATCTTGTCTTGCTGGCCTTCAGTTGAGGAGAGAGATGATAGGGAAAAGTAGCATAGAGGAGGGGAATGCCTAAAGGGGGTTCTATAGTGCAAGTGCAAGCAAACAAGTGCCGTGAAGGCCACACACATTCATTAAGATAAGATAGGTGATATAGTCGCGTACATGCTGCCTAGGGCAAAAGTGCGACTTATATCAAAAACACAAATGAAAACAAGCAACACAGAACGTGGTTCCATTCGAACCATCACACGGACTCGACTATGCATATGGGGGTACACGACTCGTCCTACCCTAGGGGTTCTCGGACTCGGTAGTCGTGCTTGCTCGGAGAGAAGGGCGTTCAGTCTTCAGTTTCTGGGTTCCCCTTGTGGTGCCAATGGGTATGCGACAGTCGGCCGCCTGTTGGGACACATCCTTTTAATGTTACCAAGTTCACCACACCCGTGACAAGTGTCGGAAGCAAAAAGGTTGTTATTCAATCTTGGGTTATGCCATCGGTGGCCTGACGACGATCTTCTACGAGGTGGATATGGAAATTCATTCCTATGCCTCCTGCGAGGGGTTTGGTTGTGGGTTTTCCGAAGTTCCTTGATTTGTTGCTCCTGATTGGCAATGTGGGCTTGTAAGGCAGTGATTTGTTGTCCTTGCTCTTCCACCTTCTTCTTCTCGAGGCAGTGGAGGTGCAGAAGTGAAGGGAGGTCTTGGCGAGCCTTAAGGAATGCTTCAGTGAGGTGACGTAGAAGGTAGTCTCCTGCGTTGATGAAGCGGATATAGTACTTGAGGATTGGATCCTCATCTTCTGGGGAAATCATCACTTTAGTTGGGGATCCAAATCTGTTCTTGCCAGGTAGGTAGCGGGTGACGTGTTCTTCTTTCATTTCTGGAAGGAGTTCTCGAAGACGGAGGAGCGCTTCATATGCCACATGCTGAATGGCCAGGTCTCTTGTTGGCATGGGTGGTCCAGTGAAGAACCACCCCTGTGGTGAAGTCTTGGCAGGCACAAAAACCTTGGCGTAGAACTCCTTCTTGAGCACATCATTTTCCAGTTCATGCAGGGTGTATATGGGCAGCAAGGGATAGTGGCATTGTTGGAGGCAGTCTTTTAGGAGTGATGGAAATCCTGTCATAAGGAGTCTCAAGGGAGTGACGACCATCTACAAAAGTTGAATAGGAGAGGTCAATAAGGAAAAATATCCCTTAGGTTTGGGAAAGCTCTGAAAAGTATAGAGGGTTTTGCAAAACAGGTTTTGTCCTATCTAACGCCCATGCTAACTAAGGCTTCCTACCGTCAGGATGGCTCTGATACCAGCTCTGTGGGGACCCCGACTCATAAGTCGTGATCACCGAGTGCACGTGTACAGTGCACGTGTACAGTGATCCCAGAGATCAATGCTCACTGAACACACAGAAGCTGAATAACAAGAGTCTTACATCCATACATACTGTCTTACAGAAATTATGACCATATGGTCAACTCTTACATAGATAAAGCCACAAGGGCTGAATACCAAATAAACTTAAGCAACGGAAATCTTCGTCGATAAGTAGAACCCATGCCATCTGCCTTAACCCTACAGGCATTCTGACTGGGAAACGTCCTAGTTCGCATGTTCGTCTCCAAAGAACACTTCTTCGTACTCCTGTTCTTCCATGCCTGGCCAATTAAATAACCAGTGGCAAGCCAATGAGTACTTTGAATGTACTCGCAAGCAACCCATGACTGGAACAGGGCACAATAATGCAATGATATAGCACTAAGTAGGTAGTTTGCAGAAAGCTAGTTTTGAGTGCAATGACACAATCTATCAACAAGTAAAGTATGCATCATGGGAGTACAGATATCCGTATGAAAAGGTTACAAATATCAACATAACTAGAGTTGGACACCAATCCAACTTGATAAACGAGTCAAGTCATCTGACTTGGCCCAAATAGTTTTATCAACGCACACACACGCGGTTTGTAACACTCTGGATGTAGTTTAAGCAGCACCGCCCAACTGTCCTTGACCGTGGACATGACTATTCAAATAGTTTTACAATCTGCAGAGGTTGCACACTTTACCCAGATCCGGGGAACTTCCATGTCATCCACGACCCGCGGTACCTCAAGTACCCGGGGTAAGCACCCGATCACTATCTTTCCCTAGACGACGCTAACATAGAGTCCACTCGATTGGTAGTAACCCCCATGCCCAATATTTCACATCTTAAAATTTTGGAGCCTCGCTCCGATATTCATTACATACCACAAGCACGGGGTACAAACAGTGTGTCCGGTGCCCTGTAAAAACAGTCATGGCCACCCTACCTGGCATGACCCCATCCTGAGAGAGTGCAAGAACGACTCTCCCGTCACTAGTAATGCAGGCTCCAAGCTAGTATCAGCCTAGGTAATCAATAATGCCCTTTTCCATATAAGGGTAGAGTGGTTGCGCATGTAAGGTTGGGACAGTCAACTAATCTTAAATCTAATCCGGTTTCGAAAACATCACACACTTTCCTCGGTACGCCACTTCATCATCAAGTAGTTACCCCTCTCATTATCTCCCTCACGCATAAGTGGCACCCGACAGGGTTTTCGAAAAAGTCTTTTGAAAATACTTTGCCTCCATCACCATGCATATCCGCGTCCCTCTTTGCGTAGCAACTAGTCTAGCATCCTATCTATTCCCACCGACATAACCCTCATAAGGAGGTAGGGTCATGCACCATGCAAGTATCAACGAGGAAGTAACGGTGGCAAACCACCCCATGTGGTCACCTCATCATCATGTCTCTGATGCAAGCAATAAAAGTGCTATATGACATGCATACAAAGGGTTTCATAGACATGGTCAAAGGGCTGCTTGCCTGGCTCAGCAAGGTCTTCTAGGTCTTCAAAGTCTTCTGGTCCAACTCCTTCGTCAGCAACGCAATCTAACGTCACAATATAGTAACGAGAAAAAAAATAAGGCAATAATAAAACAGAAAAACCAAAGTGCCTACAAAAATGTCAACTCATTTTTGTTAAATACTAGGGTGAAACCTAAGAAGGGGAAAATTCCTAGTTTTGGATTTGGAGTGGTATAATATGAGGAATGGATTTTTAGAGAGGTTTAAATATATTCAAATTTGAATTTGAATATGAATAGTACATAAAAGTTGTTTGGACATGTGTGAAAGCTAGACCATTAAATAGGCAGGATTTTTCCAAGAATTTAGGAACTGGAATTATTGCTTTTGGATTAATATTTAATCCTGAGGAATTTTTGCAAATTTATGGAAAAAGAAAAAGGAGAAACAACACTGTGCAACTGGGCCAGAAGGATCATAGTGCAGCAGGCCCAGAGAGGATCCAGCCCGCGTGAGGCTGCCACGTCGAAGGCGTAAATGCAAAATACGCCTTCAGCTGACGGGCGAACCGATATGCGTGCGCGTGTGTGTGCTTAAACCTGACGGGTGGAGCCCACCCGTCGGAATGTGAAGCTGACCGACGGGCCCCACGACCGTCGTCTTCAACCTCGGGCCAGAGATGGAGGCGAGCTCACCGGCGTCGCTGTGGTCGACGGCGAGGTGATCTGAGGGCACCGGCGTGCTCAGGGCGGAGTCGCCATTCAGGTGGTGGTGGAGGCGGTCGCCGGAGTGTAGGGGTTCAACAGCGACGAGGAAGCCGGCGAAAGGGCTTCGGGAGGTGCTTGCCCCGGTCGATTCCGGCTGCAATAGAGAGGGGAGATAGAGGGGAAATGGTAAGAGAGGTGAGGTTGTTTCAGATCGAGAGAGAGAGGGCATAGGAGGCTTGTACCACGAGATGGACGGCGACCCGAAGCGGCGGAGCTCGAGCTCGATCTCGAGCTCGAGAGCTTCTGGAGAGGAGCGGGTGGTGTAGGGGGGTGACTAGGGGAGTGGGAGAGCGAGTGGTGAGGAGAGGAGGGCTCGGGAAGGCCCTTAAATAGCTGGGCGGCGGTCCACCGAGGAGGTGTGCGCCGGCGAGCCTGTTGTAGTCGAAGTGGGTCACGGGGGCTCGTCGGGGCGTGTCTGAGGCGTTTGTGGGGTTGGTCTAGAGCGAGGGAGAGTAGAGATAGGGAGCAGGGGGGCCAGAGGCTCCGCACGTGCGAGCGCGCTCACTGGGGCGCTCGGGCGGCCGGCGCGCGTGCGAGCTGGGGTGAGAGGAGGGAGAAGGAGGTGGGGGACAGAGGCATGGCGTGTCGCAGACGTCGAGGCACATCGTCTGGCGCGCTGGGGAGGCCCGAGGTGGCCGGAGGTGGTTGGAAGGGGGCGGCTACAGTGGCTGGCCGCACTATAGCGCGCTCTGGAGCGTGCAAATGGCATGCCATGCCATTTTTTTAGGCCAGGTGGGCGCGGCCAAATATGTCTGGTGGCTCTAGGGTGTAGTAAAGAAAGGGGGAGGGGCTTTGGATGCCCTGGGTAGCCACTGGAGTGAGGAGGGAGGTTGAGGGAAACGGGCTCTCCAGAGAGAGAAAGTGGTGTTTTACCCCTCCAATAATTGATCTGTGGATTTGCCATTGTTACTGGAGCTGCAAGGGGACTAGGTGGGGCTGTGGTAAAACTTTGAGCCCATGGAGATTAGTGGAAGGGGTCACAATGGTGTTTTTGGAAATGTGGCAGAAGGTGCTTGTTGCTGTTGTGGGCAAGAAAATGAATTCCACTTGCCATGATAATTAACAGGATGGAATGGCACATAGAAATAGGGTGCTCCATCAAAATTGAGCTCATTTGGGAAAAGTTGCCAATGCACCACTTGGGGTTTTCAAGGTCTAGCCATCCAAAACTATTCTCCTTGATGCACCACTTGGTGTAGTTTCATAATTTGGGTATTTGACAATGTCCACAAAGTTTGGGATCAAAAGGAGAAAGTTGGCAATGTAGAGTTGTTCAAACTTGGTTCTGGACAGAGAGGGTTTTGGGGAACTTATGTGAACCAAAACAGTTTGGATTGAGCTAAAACTTTGCAATATCATCATATTATGCAAATCTGACTTGCTAGAATTTTCTTGGATTTATTGGAAAATATTTATTGTAGAAATATTTCAAATCCTTGAAATGGGCAGAAATGGTTTTGGGAGGTTTTGTCAAATATTTTGATCATGACCATGTGTTGAAACTCATATATACGGAAAATATATGTCCACCGAGTTTCCCTGTTTTTTCTTATTTGTGGATCTTTTAAATAATTTTAACCTATTAAAGACCATTTCTGGCCTAAAGAAAAAGCCTTTAATTAAAATAGGAAAATAACTTTTAAAATCATATTTTTGTGGTTTATGGGAGTCCTACATCTAATAGGATTCAAATATACTCTTTGAAAGATTTTTCACACCCCAAATCAAGTACTTGCAGTGCAAACCTCAATTCAAGGGTTTTTGGAAAGCTAATTTTAGAAAATAATTTTTGGACAAATTATTTTTTTAAGAAAATACTATATTGCTCTATACACATGGCATGATCATTGGGTAGAAGCTTGGGGCAAGCAGATGAAGTATAGAAGGTGGAGTTGTGTTGACTTTAAAGAGCACTTGAAAAACACACAGAGAAAACCAACTCCAAATAAAAGCCAAATAATGCAAAAGTTTTTGTCAAACCACACTTTATCATGATTTATTAGCTTAAGTGTTGTGGCATGAAAATCAGGGTGTGACAAAGCATGAGGTGTCATACCCTACAGTACAGTTAGGGGGATAGGCTTCACCAAGAGTATTGTGAAGCATAAACATTTGACTGACAAGAGGATTATCAAAGCTCAAATAAAGGTTAGGACTAATAGGATGATTGGTAAGCGATTCAGGAACAAAATACATAATAAGACCATTTGGGCATTTAATCTTGCGCCCCACAAGATGTTTTAGGTCCCCAGCAAAACCATCTGACGCCTTTGATTTCCAGCTGGAGACCTTTGCCTGCAAAAGAAAGTTATTTTTCTTAACCACCCACATTTTCAGGGGTGGCCTAGAAGCAATGAGTCTAAGTGCAGCATCTGAGAACTTCGGCTTTGGAGCCGTAGCAACTAGCCTTGTAGGAGGTGAATAGTACTCATATGAATAAGCAGAATAGTTCTTAGTCTTATGAACATAGCGGGTTTTTTTACTGTACACAGTAGGGCAAAACCCCACTGCAATATATTTATATAATCAAAGCAAGCAGAGTACAGACAGACAAGGCTTGAGAGAAGCCCTCAAAAAAGAAAGACCAATCTAAAAGAACAAGGGAACAGGAAGAAAACTAAAAAAACAAAAATAAAAAGAAAAAAGAAAAGAAAACTAAAACTACAAGAGCTATAGTACAAGATTGTCCAACCAGGAACAGAATGAAGCTGCAAACTTCTCCTTGATTCTGAATTTGAGCAGGTGTAGTTCTATGAGGAAAGTGAACTTCCATCTTCCAATGCTGGTTGGAATGCTATCAAAAATCTTATCATTCCTGATTATCCATATGGCCCAAGATGCAATGATGATGATCTCCATGGAAAAAGGTTGATGTATGCTGCTTCTTAAATCTGGAATGGCTTCCAAGATAGTGAGATTCCTTTGTCTCTTAGGGCACAGAATATCCCAACAGGCAGAAGCAAAAGGGCAGGTCCAGAAGAGGTGTTGGAGAGTTTCTTCCTGCTGGCAATTGAGTATAGCACAATTATAGTTGTCAATATGAAAAGATTTCCTTCTTAGCAGATTCCTGGTGTTTAGCCTATCATGAAGAAGCCTCCAAAAGAAAACTTTGTGCTTTGGCTGGGCAGAACATTTCCAAATCCAATTGAACTGAGCTGGAACAATTTTAACACCTATCAAAATTTTGTAAGCTTTAGCCACTGAAAAAATGCTATTTCCCCACATATAACACCATGCATCCAAGTGCTCATTGGAAGCAGATCTCTTTAGGGTGTCACAAATTTCTTCCATGAGTTCAAATTCCAGGAAAGCTTCCTGGGTCAAAGGTAGGTGAAATAAATCTTCCAAGTATTCAGTCATAATCACAGATTTCACAGAGAGATTCTGATCTCTGACAAAGGAGTAAAGATGAGGGAATAATTGGTTCAGACAAGAAGTGTGCCATAGATCATACCAAAATAGAGCAGATTTACCATCTCCTACTGTGCATCTTGCCATGGATTTGTAACTTTCAATGAGCCTGAGGTTACATTTCCACCAGAAAGACCCTTCCCATTTGTGTCCTGGTAGGTTGCCATTGTTATAATAAGCCTCCCAGATGAGGTTGACCCAGGGGATGTTCTCTCTATTGTAGAACTTGTGGAGGTTCTTGAGTAGCAGGGCTTGGTTTTGTACAAAGATGTTCATAACTCCAAGGCCTCCCTGATTTTTAGGCCTACAAACAGTAGACCAAGCTGCCAAAACTGGTCTGTGATCTTCCAAATCTGGTCCCCTCCAAAGACAGTGTCTCAAGTATTTGTTAACCTGGTTTTTGATAGTTATAGGAACATCAAGACAGCCCATGAAGTAAATAATAAGAGAACTTAGCACTGACTTGACCAACAGTAACCTTCCAGCAAGAGTCATGAAGGAAGATAAGCCCACTATTGTTTTTGCAATTCTTCTCACTAAAGGCAGACACTGCTCCATTGTTGGCTTTTGAAGCCCTAAAGGCATGCCCAGATAAGTGAAGGGGAAAGATCCTTTCAAACAGTTCAAAGTACCAGTCAGAATTTCCATTTTTTCATCACTCACATTGATTGGTATCAGATTTGATTTGCTGTAGTTCACCTTTAGCCCAGTAGCATCTGCAAATGTGTGTAGAAGGGCTTTAAGACAATGGAGTTGTGGGGCATCAGCTTGCATGAGTATGAGGGTATCGTCTGCATATTGAACTATGGAAAAGTCTGGACATGACTGTACTTGTAAAGGAGGAATGAGAAGGCCCAAGTTCATTGCTCTGTTTATGATTGATTGAAGTAGGTCAGCAACCAACACAAAAAGGAGGGGAGAGAGAGGATCCCCTTGTCTCACTCCTCTGAGGCGATAAAACTTTTTCCCAGGAATGCCATTAAGAAGCACTTGTGATGAAGCAGAAGTAAATAGCATTTTAATCCATCCAATCCATCTTTCTCCAAAACCCTTTGCTCTGAGGATATCAATGATTGTAGAATGCTCAATGAGGTCAAAAGCTTTTTCAAAATCTAGCTTTAGCACAACAACTTCCTCCTTAGAGTTGTGGCATTGATGTAGGTACTCATATTGATTTACATGTACCATTTTGAGGATCACTTTCTGTAACCTGTTGGCAAGCAATTTGGTAATGAGCTTGAGGCAGCAATTGAGCAAAGATATAGGTCTGAAGTCATTAGGAGTACTGGGAGAAGGTCCCTTGGGGACTAGAGTTATGAAAGAGGAGTTGATGCTCTCAAGAGAAATTTGCCCAGCATAGAACTCATGTATCAGTCTAGTGACATCAGGTTTTATAATATCCCAGCAGCTCTTAAAAAACTCATTGTTAAATCCATCTGGTCCAGGAGACTTCTCAGGAGGCAATTGCTTAATAACATCATTGATTTCTTCCTCGGTGAAAGGAATTTCCAGCTGTTCAAAGTCTGATGGACTAGCTTGATGTTGCAGAAGAGAAGGCAAATTAAAGTGCATGGTGGTTTGTTCTGACCTTCCCAATCTGCTCTTGAATGCATTCCACGGCAGGGCAGCTTTACCTGCATGGTCTGTGATTTCCACTTGACCCTCATTCTTTAGCATAGCAATGTAGTTATGTCTGTGGTTTATAGAAGCCTTTGTATGGAAGAATTTGGTGTTTTCATCACCAAACTTAACACCTTTGATTTTACCTCTCTGCTTCCAATATATTTTTTGGTTCTTCAGAAGTAGGAGCAATTGTTCTTTAAGTATGACCCTGCAATTCCACTCAAAATCACCCAAGTCTCTGAATTCCTCAAACAGGTCAAACAAGAAAATAACCTCATTAATGGCAACAATTTTGGATTTTAGGCAAGATAGGTTCTTGGCCCAAAGTTTGAGAGCCCTTCTAAGATTTTTGAACTTTGCATTTAGGGTTTTTGCTGCATCAAGATTACCCACAAGAATATTCCAAGCTGCAGTAACAACCTCTTTAAAGTCAGAGTGCTTTAACCAGTAATTTTCAAATCTAAAGACCCTGGCCTTTGGGATGGAAGTCCCAATTCTGATAACACATGGAAGATGATCTGATATAGGTCTAGAAAGAGGCATAGCAACTGTATCAAGATAAGTAGTCATCCAAGAGGCAGAGGTGCAAAACCAATCCAACTTTTCCAACAAAGAACTGTGTTGCATGTTACTCCAGTTGTATTTTCTGCCATGAAGAGGGAGTTCAATTAAACCTAGATTACTAATAGCTTCATTAAAAAGAAGCATTTCATTTACATCCCCACCAGGCCTGTTCCTGTCAGAAGGATCCCTAATGAAGTTGAAATCACCAACTAGAATCCAATTTGTGTCTAGTGGCATATGAATGTTGGAAAACCAATTAATAAACTCCATTTTTTGTGCTTGCACACATGGTCCATAAATGTTGGTGAGGACCCAGGATTGATTGCACAAAAGACTAGTGAAATTAATTGAGAGAGAGTATCTATTCTGGAAGATGACCTCTCCCTCAAACAGAGAACCATTCCATGTGATTAGAAGTCCTCCAGAAGCTCCAATTAAAGGTAGGAAGGCAAATTTATTGAGCCTGTTGGGACAAAAGTTCTTAATGTAAGCAGCATCAAAATGCTCCCTCTTGGTTTCTTGAAGGCACAGAATGGCACAGTCACTTTCCTCAATTTTTTGCCCTAGAGCAAGCCATTTATCAGGTGAGTTAATTCCTCTGATGTTCCAGTTTAGTATATTCCAGTTTCTGTTGTGGCTATTCATGGAAACTGTGTAGGAGATCAACCAGGGACCAAGCACCATCACTTGGCCAGAACCCAAGAAAATCAGACCAACCAGATAGCAGAGATAGCAAACTGAGCAAGAACAGAAACCACATCATCCACAGCACATCAACATATGAAACTACCCATATGGAGATAGAGAAGCAAAGTGCACTGTCAGAAGAACATGAACTATTACAGCAAGTCCAGGGGCTCCATAGGATGCAATTACAACCAAAAGGAACACTCATACAGTTCATAACATAAAACCCCTCCCTCTCCTCAACAAAAGCATTTAAAGTGGTCATCTAAACACTCTTGGGGTTGTCCTGCCTGTCCTCCTTGGATGGGGTCACCCCAGCCAAGTCCTCTCCCATCCTTCTCTTAGGTTTCTTGGAGAGCTTCCCTTCCAATTCCTGATCAGCAACCTTGCAAAATGAGGAAGTGAGATTCTTAACCACTGATTTCTGAACAACTGGTGGAGCAGCATTACAAGGCAGACACTTATTATTAGAACAAGAACCTCTTTTAAACCCAACATTGTCTTTTTTTATCCTATCGCTCCTCCTAACCTTTGTTTCTACAAGAGGTGTCTTTCCTCCCCTTCTTTTCTTAGAATTTTCAGCCCCAAAAGGTTGAAGAAGGGCCCAGGAATCCAAGTCCTGCTGGTTGGATGAATCTCCTTCATTTTCCTTGTTTGTATCCTGCTGAAGGGATTGATCCATGAGCTGTTTGCAAGCAGGAGCCTTAGTAGCAATGCATTTATCAGGAATGTGAAAGATATAAGAATTTTCAGTGCCCTCTACTTCAGCAAGTAATTCCCACAAAGGAGATTTAAGCATATTGAGTGTCCAGATAAACTTGTCTGGTGTCATTAGAAGATGCACAATAAAATTGAACCAACTTACTGGCACTTGAACAGAAAGAGAAGGCACATCCTCCAAAGGCTTTTGAGCAAAATGCTCCTTCCAAATTACCAGGCCTTCTTCTGACAGAACAGTATCTTTATTAGCTAGAGCCTTTAACTGAATAGATTTCAAACCAAGTAACGAGGGTGCAAATTCAAAATGCTCCTCAATTTGGGCAATCCAATTACCATGTTTGCTAGCATTTTCAACCCCAGCATTAGCCTGAAGCAGTGGGTTCACAGAATGAGAGCTAGCTCCTGCTTCCCCAACTAAATCAACAGCTTTAAACTGAAAAGGATCCTTGCCATGGCCTGCTGGCTCTATATCAGCATGAGAGTCTCTGCCAAGGTCCAGTGACAGGTCTTGGGGCACAACAGGACTGTTACCAACAACAGGCTCAGAAGGTTGGATCACTTCCTCCAAGACTGGCTGAATCTGAGGAACCACCTCAGGATTTGCTAGTAATAAAATTTCCTGAGGAACATCTTGCTCCTCCTCTTGATAGTCCTGCATCAAAAGCTCTAGACCATTGCCCTGTATCTGCAGCATGGGTGGAAGTTGATTTACTTCCTCACTGACATGGGAAGAAAAACCTTCAGACAAGGAGACAGTTGTAGTTATGCTGTTGTGGCCCTCCAAAGGTGGTGGGAGTTTCTCCCCATCAGCCCAAGCAATTTCTTCATGGTGAACACCTTCCAGGAAATCCAGATCATCCTGAGCTTCCACATTATTACCATCTGGAGGCTGCAGAGCCCAGTGACCCTCTTCTGCATCCATGTCATCTTGCTGAACAGGATGAGGATTAAAATGAAAGCCAGGGAAAGCGTTGTTGTTGCCTGGAAGAGGGTGAGGATCAACATTGCCAGGTGGAATTGGGTCCTCATCGGCAGGTGCCCCACCCATCATCTGTTGCAAAAGAATTTCCACTGAAGAGGACCAAGCATCTTCATCTAGGACTTCACCTTCAGACCACCTGACACTTTTAGGGATGGATTCAAGATCTCTAACTTTAGCTTTTGCAATAACTCTACCCATATGAAGAGGATCATTCTCCCAAGAAACAAGTCGCCCAAAGTGACTGATGGCCCTGGCAATATCTTCAAAACTGCGAAAATCAAACGGAACCGCAGCCAGACTGTTCTATTAAACTGGGTTCTTTGGCAGTTGCGACCATTATCATGGTTGTGGAAAGAGATAAAAACATCTCCAAACTGGTGGGGACTCTGGAGCACTAACCTATCTCTGTCCCTTGGATTGACAAAGCGCACGTAAGCCTCCCCCAACGGACAGCGCTGCATTTATCTGATTTGCACTTGTTGTACATCCGCAAAGAACTCATCAAGAACTTCTTGCACATTGGGAAATAGTACCTCGTCCGGAAGCGGCTCAATGGTGACGATGGCCCAGTCCTCACGGCGCTTCTGACGGTGGGGAGGAACCACCCTGGCCACACCATTACGGCCTTCAACATTGAGAATATTGAAACCATGGGGAACAAAAGGTTGAGGATCAAACGGAATGTTGGCCATAGATAGCTCTACGCCGGCAGCAGGCTCAGAGGACTGCAAGGAGGAAGAATGACGATCCCGAGGTTGAACAGTGGAATGCAGGGGAGGAGACGAGGAGGCAAGAGGGAATCTTGGCTGAAAGTTCGGGAACATGCCTTCACAGAGTTGTCTAAAAGAGGAAAGACGAATCGCCGGCTGGGCTGGGCCAACGGCCCGAAACCAATCATCCACCACCCCGGGGGCCCAGGCCTCAGCCGGTGGGGAGGGAAAAGAAGCCACCCTAAAAAACGGCCAGAGCCCAGTCAGACGGGGTTCAGGGCAGGCCCAAGCCATGTGGCCCAAGTTGCCACAACCGTAACAAGTAATGGCCGAATTTGAAGACCCTGAATTCGCGCCCTCATCCCCCTGAACCTCGCGATCATTGATCGGAGGTGTAATATTGCACTCAATGCGCCAGTCATCAATAGTTGTGTCATGTAAATCCGTAGACGAGTCCAGTAACCCTGCTAACCATTGGAAAACTGAGCCGCGGTGGGTCAACTCCCTCCGGCGATCGTCGGAGCCGCCTTGGGAGGTTGAACGTGAAGGCCCTCGGGTAACTAATGACCATGAATTTTGCTCCTCTTGATAGAACAGACGCTCCTCTCGACGCCAATTAGGACCTCCTTCACCCCAGAGGCTAAAAACCAACTCAAAACCCACAGACTTTGAAGCAACCGAAAATTGGAAAGAACGGTCCCGAAGAAACTTAACCCTAAAACCTTGAGGGTAACCACCAAAGCAAGAGTGAAGCACAATGCTCACAGTGTGACAATCCAGGCGAAAGCACGTTCGACCAAAGGAGACCACAAGCTTGAACTCACGTTGGCGAAAACCAGGAGAGAAAACCACCGGATGACCAAACTTTTGGCGCATGCCAAGCTGAAAAGCCTTACCTCTAGAAAATTCAAGGTGAGGAGGCGCCATTGGACGGTCAGGGTGGTGGACGCCGGGGCCGGAGTGGCCACCGGCGGTGGAGCCGCCTAGGAGTCGCCTAGGAGTCGCCTAGGAGCTTCATATAGCTTTGCTCTGGACAGAAACTTGAAATCATGAACATAGCGGTTTGATGATACGCGCTCATATTCATAAGTTTGAGTATGATTTCCCTGCAAAACATTGGCGTTAGGGTGACTAAGGTGAGCCATGTGTCAGTATGAAGCCTTTGGACCATATGAAGCTATCTGGGGTTTGTCTTATTCCCTTGTGGTGTCATGACGACATTCACAGGAAGATTCTCAAGACACCTTTTGGGCACCCAGATCTTCTTCATAGGTGGTCCATTCCTGCAGTTAGTACCAATATACCTGGGAAACACTTGACCATTCTGATTCTTAAACAGTTTATAGTTTGCATCAAAGGATTCATCAATGATAATAGGGTTAGCACAAGTGAAGCCAGATAAGGTGGATGGATCCACTGAAGGTCCCTTTGCAGCAACCCAT
The DNA here is from genome assembly GCA_032464435.1 of Aegilops umbellulata. NCBI lineage: Eukaryota > Viridiplantae > Streptophyta > Magnoliopsida > Poales > Poaceae > Aegilops > Aegilops umbellulata. Next base: position 413,366,122 of record CP136057.1, read on the forward strand.
GTGGTTTTGGGGTATTGCTCAGGCTTCCAGTAAGAACCATCAACATTCATTTTCCTGTCGAACCCAACACCCTCTTTTCTAGGGTTTCGGTTCAGAATCTGACTTTTAAGGACATCACATAGTGTCTGAGGCACTTTGATGTTTGAAAGTAAGCATCGCGTGAGTTTGCCTTGGCACCACGTGCCATGAAGCAGTAGATGGGGGCAGAGTCGTCCTTGTCATTGTCTTCAGTGTTGAAGATGGACTTGGCAACGTAGGCTGTGGCTAGAGCCAGACTTGCAACGCCAGAGTCGGACTCCTCCTCAGACTCCACCTCTTCCTCCTCAGAAGTAGACTCCTCCTCTGAATCCATCTCCTTGCCAACAAAAGCACAAGCCTTGCCAGATGAGCTCTTCTTATCTGATGAAGACTTGTTGGAAGACTCGGAAGAAGACTTTGAGGATTTCTTCTTCTTCTTGTCATCAGAATCATATTCTCCGCTATTCTTCTTCTTCTTCTTTTCTTCTTCTTCTTGTTCTCATTCTCCCATTATGGACACTCAGAGATGTAGTGACCAGCTTTCTTGCACTTGTGGAATGTTCTCTTCTTGTGGTCATGAGTGGAAGCTTACTCATTTCTCGAGCTGGATCTTGAAGACTTTCTAAAGCCTTTCTTCCTGGTGAATTTCTAGAACTTCTTCACAATCATATAAAGCTCCTTTTCAATGTCTTCAGGATCCCCAGAACTGTAGTCAGATTCTTCTTTAGATGAGGAAGCAGCTTTTGCCTTCAAACCGCGAGTACGTCCATAGTTGGGACCATAGATGTCTCTTTTCTTAGATAGTTAAAACTCATGTGTGTTGAGCCTCTCAAGTATGTCAGACGGATCGAGTGTCTTGAAGTTAGGGCCTTCTTGAATCATCAGCGCTAGTGTATCAAATGAGCTGTCAAGGGATCTCAAGAGTGTCTTGACGATCTCATGCTTGGTGATCTCAGTAGCGCCGAGTGCATGAAGCTCACTAGTGATATCAGTGAGGCGATCAAACGTGAGCTGGACATTCTCATTGTCATTTCTCTTGAAGCGGTTGAAGAGGTTGCAAAGGACATTGATGCTTTGATATCTCTGGGTTGAGACACCTTCGTTGACCTTGGAGAGCCAGTCCCAGACTAGCTTCGAAGTTTCCAGGGCACTCACACGGCCATATTGTCCTTTGGTCAGATGATCGCAGATGATGTTCTTCGCAGTAGAATCCAGTTGAATGAACTTCTTGACATCAGCAGGAGTGACGCCTTCACCACCCTTGGGAACACCGTTCTTGATGACATACCAAAGGTCGACATCAATGGCTTCAAGATGCATGTGCATCTTATTCTTCCAGTAGGGGTAATTAGTGCCATCGAAGACAGGGCACGCAGCGGAGACTTTGACTATCCCTGCAGTCGACATAGCTAAAACTGCAGGTGGTTAAACCGAATCACACAGAACAAGGGAGTACCTTGCTCTGATACCAATTGAAAGTGCTAGTTATCGACTAGAGGGGGGTGAATAGGCGATTTTTATGAAATTCTTCAAAACATGGGAGTTTTAAAGACAAACGATAGAACTGAACCTATTGACATGCAGCGGAAGGTAGACTACACTAGACATGCCATAGTCAAACAAGTAATAAAGCTAAAGCATGAAGACTATTAGCAACTAGGTTGTATGGATCAAGATGGAAGATAGTATGAAGCCAAACACAATAGTCGTCACACAGTGAAGTCCAACAGATCAGGCAAGCATGCAAATGACTTCACGAAGACAAACTATAAATAAGTGAGGGAAGAGATAGAACCAGTTGCTTGGTGAGGACAAGGATTTGTTGGACCAGTTCCAGTTGTTGTGACAACTGTACGTCTGGTTAGGGAGGCCGAGATTCAACTCAGAAGACCGCGTCTTCACCTTATTCCCCTTGAGCTAAGAACACCTAGTCCCCGCCCAATCACTCTGGTAAGTCTTCAAGGTAGACTTCCAAACCTTCACAGACTTCATTCACCGGCAATCCACAATGACTCTTGGATGCTCAGAACGCGACGCCTAACCGGCTGAACGGTTCACAGTCCTCAAGTGTAACAAGTCTTCAGGTCACGCGGACAGAAAGACTTTAGTGATGCCTAACATTCTTTGGCTTCGAGGTGGGTTGCTCTCAAACGACAAAAGCCGTGCACTAACTCTGAGCAACCACCAATTTATGGTGTAGGGGGTGGGCTATCTATAGCCACTAGGCAAGCCGACCTGATTTGTCTAAAATGACCATGGGTCACTAAGGAACTAACACGTGTTCCAACGGTCAGATTTCAAACACAGGCGACAGCTTAACTTGGGCTACAAGTAAAGCTGACTCATCCAGCTCCGGATAAGGTTTGCTCTCATTGTCTTTGCTCGAAGACTTAGGATTTGGTTGAGAATCACTTCAGTCACTCTGACTTTGTTCACTTGGACCCCACTTAACAGTACGGTGGTTCCTATGACTCAACAAAGAAGAAAAGGAAACTACGAAACAACTATTTATTCGCACTCCATAGTCTACACGTTAATGTCTTCTCGAGTCATAATCTTCATTGTGAATGACTTCACAAACCACCATTGTATTCAATGTCTTCACACATTTTTAGGGGTCATCTCCGGTAGGTAAACCGAATCAATGAGGGTATACTACCTGTGTTATCCTGCAATTCTCAAAAAAACATTAGTCCCTCAACCAAGTTTGTCGTCAATACTCCAAAACCAACTAGGGGTGGCACTAGATGCACTTACAGATTTATATGCCAAAATGCACGGTAAATGCCAAAAACTGTCTTAAATATAGCACACGAGACCTGAAATGCGCCAGCAAATGAAACCCGTCATATAATGGCCATTTCTTAACGTGGGAAAAATTTAGAGGCGAAACGATGAACTCACGTCTTCATTTCAAAATTAGTACGTCTTCATTTCAAACGAAAATTTTCTCTTTGTGCACACGAGTCCTTAGAGGCAACCATTTGCATAGGCCTTTTCGCGCACTGGTCGGGGATATTTTCACCCTTTTCACCTAGGCCGCCAACACCCCTCCCACCGCCCTCCCGTGTTTCACTCAACTAGTCCACCCAATCTCCATCGCCAGCTCCCCCTCCCCCAGATCCATAGCAGAACCCTCTCCGGCTCTGGCGTGCTAACTCCAGCCGTGTGCCCGCTCTTCGGCGTCAAGCCTACCTCCACTACCGTTCCCAACGCGCGACTGCCCGCGCCTCGCCGTCTTCATTTGCTCGCTAGCCACCCTTGAGCATATCGATCTTGTAACCCTCGCCTCTTCTGTGGTTCGGCGGGGTTTGAATTAAGAAGCTTGTTAGTTACTGCTCTCCATGGCGGTGAGGCATATTTCCTCGCAATCCATCCTCCTATTTCGTTATGTATGTTCCAAATTGACTATAAAATAATGGAGAGTGTATATATGTTCATTATCTACCTTTCTAACTAGTACATATAAGTTGTATTTGTTCCAATAAGTTACTGCCGATTTACAGATCGCGGGCGCCCGAGTCACACAAACTTAACAAATTAGCCGTACATTTTCTAAATTATTGCATGACATGTTTAGACAACTTCATACCAACTTGTTAGTTTTATGCTTATCCCCCTTTCCTGATTTTCGCATGTGTTCTCTGTAGATGCCGAGTAGCAGCGACAACACTCATTCTTCAGGTGATGTATCTTCATCTGATTCCGACAACCCTAGCTCTTTAGCAGATTGTGAGGAATCAAGTGAGTTTTGAGGACTTATTTATCTTCTTCAACTTCAACGAGCTCGATGCCACTCTTGTTAGATGCCTGATTTTTTAAGTACTTCACAAACTTGGGTCAACTTCTCCATACAAGGCTGTAAATGATAAATAGCAAACTGCATTTTATTCCTCTCAGGGGATTGAACGTGCAGAGAAGAAAAAGGGAGAGTGTGTATTTCATAGATCCTGCATTAGCAAATGGCACAACATTATATGGTAAGGAGCTACGGGACTGGGCCATTAACACGGTCGTCCTTCATTTCTCTGGCCATATTGTGAACGGTAAGTCAAGTAAACAACCACGCATACACTGATTGTCTTTCAGATTTCGACATAATTCATAAGTTCATGGCTTTCTTAATATTTAGCGATCACTAGATATTGGTATTCATTGTTCCAAACAAGAACATAGCTTACTACATGGATTCTCTCAGAGAGTCAACAAACTCTCAGGATCTGACGCATCTTCAGCAATTCATGGATAGGTATTGAATTCTAGGATGTTGAAATTAATTTGCATTCATATCGGGTTCAATAATTGATGTTGTCAAAATTCATCTTCATTTGCAGTGTGATCGTATTGTGGAAAACTAAACCAGGGAACCTGTTCAGGAGGGAACTACCTCTGCAGCACGAGATCGTTTCTCCGGTAACACACCGAAATCCGTTATTTTCGGAAAATTTATCCAATAGTCTGCAAATACCTTTTCTTACGCTAGTCAAATGTCCAAGGTTCTATATAAACCTATTTCTATTTTTGTCCAAAGAAAAAATAATACATCTAACACCGGTTAGGTTGTTCCTAACAGGAAAATACATGACTAATTATGTACAAAAAATTTCAGTGTCCTCAGCAACAAGCAGGGACCAACCTTTGTGGATACTATGTTTGCAGACACATGATCTCCATCTGCAAATTTGCTGATCGTTGTGACGATCCTCGCAATTAGTACCAGCAAGTCTATCTTAATTAATATCTTCTACTCCACTCATCTGACACATTCTGATCTTAAAAAAACTGCAGCTCAACTTAGAACTGAGGACCCCTGAACTGCTCCCGGCTGGTGAATTGCTGACGGTTCAGAGATTTATCAGCGACTTCTTCCCGAATCACTACATCAATCCCACTGGTGATAATGAAGATTTCAGCATGCGTTCTCCTGAAACATTGAGAAAGAGTTAGCCGCTAAACATATACACATGGATCCATTGTTTTCCATCTGGTGAGGTCTTCGTATTTCATACACTATGATTAATTATGTGATGCATATATGTGTGGAAAAATCATTGGAATTCGGCTACCATATGTTCAATTGCAATTGTTGCGAAATCTGATGAATGTTCCTCCTGTGGACACTATTTGTTCAATTGAATATTGTGGCGAATTTTCTCTTTGCATGCCTGTCGGTGTACAAAAGAAGGGGCGCACCTTTGTTCCCCTTTACCTGTTCACGGACAGTCGGAGCCGCGACCACGGCTAGATCAAGCAGAACAGGGGAGGTGAACCGAGGTGAAACCGAAGCCCAATGCAGCCAGAGCAACGCCAAGGCTGAGACCACAAAAGAGCAGAGGGACGAAGCAGGTTCCCCGGGCAAGACCCTTGCCGGGGCAGCCTCCGCGGCCCCGACAAGGCCCTTGCCAGGCCGGCTCGTCCAAAATCAGTGGAGCGCACCACCCTTGAGCCCACGGTCTTCAACACCATCAACCATGTTGGGCCAGGGCTCGGGAGGCACCTCCATGGTGGCATGCAGATCTTTGTGAAGACAAGGAATATTCAAGATCAGATGAGGATTAAAAGACAACTATCCTCGGCAAGATCCTTGCCGAGGGGAGCCACAAGACCCCTGGCAAGATCCTTGCCGGGGACGACAACACGCCACGGGGAGGCCCTTGCCGGGCCACCCGTCAAGGCGCTCAGCAAGGGCGCCAACAGGGCCACTTCCAGGCCCGCACTAGCCAAGTCTCCACCGCCGTTCGCATGCAGCTGCCAGCCCAACCAGCTGGGCAGGCACCTGCGTGGCAACATGCAGCTTCCAGGCTAACTTAGCAAGCGCCTGCATGGCAGCATGCAGATTTTGTGAACACTTTACCACCGCGCCACCTCAGCTATCTGCCTGCCTACATGGCGCCGCATGCATCGCTGGCCAGGGCGCGTGTCGAAGCGAGGAGGAGCGGCAACGGATGGGACGGGCATCGTTCCCGTCCCCAATAAAGCAAGGGGACACGTAAGTGATGCATTCAATGCGTCTTGTCCTACAATATGAGAAATAAGCTCATAGCACTGTACACCTTTCCACCTCCTATGTGCCACTGTGGCAGCCCCTTTCGACTATAAAAGGAGGCCAATGGCGTACTGGAGAAGGATTCAACTCTCTGGAATGGCTCAGCCACCATAGCTAGTTGGAGGGCTCAAGAACACTCAATACATCCACCAAAGCAGGACTAGGGTTCTATGCATCCTTTCTGCCCGAACCTGGGTAAATGATCCTTATGCTGATCACTATTCCTGCTTTTCTTGCAACCCTGTGCCCCGGCAACCGTAGTAGGGATTCTTGTGATCCCATAGGTGTCGTTTCCCACCGACATCTTTGGCGCGCTAGGTAGGGGGCGCAATTGTGAGAAACTGGTCTAGTAATTAGCCTAGCGCTCTTCATTGCCATGGCTCCCAAGAAGAAGACGGCCAAAAGGGCAGCGCTACCTGCAAGCGCGAAGGGCGCCAGAGCGGCGACAAGAAAGCTAAGTCATGCCAGACTTTTAAGTATTTCCTTTTTTACATAAGGTTATCGTCCTCAGAGATCCTACCTATGTATGGAAAACCTGCACGCAAACTGACCCTACCGCGATTGGCAATGCCCTTGTTCTGTTTTGAGTCTGCTCAACAGCTCAAGCGGCCGCCTCAAGAGTGGTGGGGTAGCTGTCCGCACCTGGCAACGCTCTCGATTCTGACTCGAGTTAAGCTCGACAGTTCGGGCGGCCGCGTTAAGGGCGGCAAGGTGGTTCGCCCGATAGCAAGCACACCCGGAAGGCCAATGGGGATCCGTCCCCAAGACGCCGCCCAGGGTTTATGCGTCGGCAGGCCTACCGAGTTACGTAGGGTGGACATGCAAAGGAAAATCGAATGGGAAAATAGCGTTTATAACATCGAAGGTACTGCAGAGTTATATTACATCAATTGTCACCGCGGTTCAACTAAAGATAGAAATTATCTTAGCCATGAACCTGCAGCAACGATAAGAAACGGGGAGCCTAATCCCGGCGCTGGACCTCCACCCTCAGAATTCCGCCAACACCGCTGATGATGGGCTTGATGAGCTCCCTGAGCTGTGTGAGGTCAGTATCCTCCGACAAGCTCTCCACTGCGGCGTCGAAGTCGAGGTCGGGGTACCAGTATGCCACCTTGGTGAGAACTTTGGTCATGGCGCCCTAGAAAAGCCTCCGGGCCTCATTGGCCAGCGAGGCCGCCCGGCTGGCGTGAAGCCACTCCAAAGCACCGACGACCTTCTCAAAGAACAGGGTTAGGCTGCAGTTGGCGCTCACACTCTGCTCCAGGGCGTACCTTACGTCCGACATCCCCATGGTGGCCAGCTGCGCGGCGGCCTAGTTGGCGACGGTGGCGAGGCGATCGAGCCAGCGGTTCTCGCCCTCCACGTGCTCCTTGAAGTTGAGGGCCTCGTTCTTCCGCAGCTGCTTCTCGGTCTCCAGGTTTTTGGTTAGGGTCCCCTCCCGGGCCCTTGCCTCCGACAGCATCTTCTCGAGACCCTCCAGCTTCAGTTTGAGGTCTCTGATGGAATTGTTGGCCTCGAAGAGCTTCTCGGCCTTGCTGATGGCCGCGCCTTGCGCCTCTGTCAGGGCGCCGTTAAGCGTGTCCCTCTCCTAGGACAGCTTCAGGGCCTGCTCCTTCAGCCTGTCCCGCTCCACCTCTAGCTCCTTCACCTTGCCGGCGTGAACCAGGGCCTGGGCATCAAGCACCTCTTGGTGCCTCTACTCCAGCTCGTAGGTCCGCTGCAAGACAAGCTTCCCCACCTCTTTATCCTTGACGCGAAGCGTAGCGGCAAGCTTCAACTCGCGCGCGGCAAGGTCCTCCTCCTGGGAGTTCAGTGCGGCCTCGGCGGTAGCGGCGAAGTTCTTCGCCGTCTCTTTGGCCTTCTCGACGTCGGCCAACTTCATGGTGAGCTCCACATCATGCTTGGCCAACTCGCCCTGGGCAGCCTTCAGCTCATCGCGAGCCTGGTGGAACCAATCCTGTGTCTCGGCAACGCACTTCTGTAGGTCCGCCTCCGCCTTCACTACAAAAAAATACACTTCCGTGATGATACGTGTTTTTCACAGCAGGTCGCGTTTTCTGTCATGCATGTACATCCATGACAAATTTATGACAGAATCAAGATAGCCATACCTGTGCTTTCGTAGAAGTGTTCCATGACATTACCAAAATTATCATCACGGAAGTTTCCACTTCCATGACGATAAATCGCACGTCACAGAAGTGCTTTCATCAAGGGTGACCGACACGTGGCATCCACCGTAACGGAACGCCGTTAAGCTAACGGGTCAGATTTTGGATCCGATAACCCGTTAACAGCCACGACCAATGTTGATTTTCCACGTGTAAAATTCTCATGGGCTGACGGATCCATGCGTCAGCTCTGCGCTGGCACAGGTGTCACTCATCCAACGGTCGAGATGGGCCTATGATATGTTGACACGTGGACAGGCCCAAAAGTGGCCCACAAAGTTTAAATGGGGCGGCCCAACCGAAGGCCCATAAGATTTAGTGGACCATAATGGGCCGGCCCAGCTAAAGCCCCACAAAATTTAGCGGACCATAATGGGCCGCCCCAGCTAAAGGCCCACACGATTTTGCACACCATAATGGGCCGACCCAGCTAAAGGCCCACAAGATTTTGCTGACCACAATGGGCCGGCCTAGCTAAAGGCCCACAAGATTCTGCAGACCATAATGGGCTGGCCCAGCTAAAGGCCCAACATTCTATGTCAAATCAGCCCATCAACGGCCTGTCCTAAACTTTTCATCAACGCGGCCCATGGTCACTTCTGGCCCGTTAACAGTCCGCTAAGTAATTGGGCCGAATTACGACCCGGTGTATTTCTGTCGTGTTAAAGGTCCGGCTTCATTTGGGCCCATTTACAGGCCATCAAAACTTTCGACCCATAAATGACCGTGAAGGATTTGGGTCATATTCGGCCATGTCTGACATTAGGCCTGTTAGAGGCCCACTATAGCTTTAGGCCACTTTCGGCCCGTTGTCATTTCCGGCCTATTAACGCCGGACATAAACCATGGGCCATATGTGGCCCAACGTCATATCGGGCCCATTAACGGCCCATATAAAAATGACGATAATCTGCCCGACCGAAGTTTCGGCCTGTTAAAGGTCCGTGTATTAGGTCGGCGCATTTACGGCCCGTCTGAATTTCGGCCTGTCAAAGATCCGCATCGTAAATGGGCCACCATTTCGACCTTCTAAGTCCAGTGGGTTATTTGGCACAATTAGGGGCCAATCTCACTTTCGGTCTATTAAAGGTCCATGTTTGTTATGGGCTCGAGATATTTACACCTGTAAACAGCCTATTTTACTGAGGGCCGAAATTATGTTTAGGCCTGTTAAAGGCCCACTATGGGCACAGGCCTACCAGAAAAATATGAAAGCTTATGCTGATTTAGGCCCAGATATTTTTAGTGGGCTACATGCAATTTCAGCCCATAATCGTTTTTAGCCCAATTGGAATGGGCCCGACGAATGTTGGCATGTTGGGATCCTATGAAGCTTTCGACCGAATACATTACTAAGATAAACCTACACTATAAAAAATAGCGTCGTAATTACTGCAGCCTGAGGCAGCATCATCAATGTTGTATCACAACAAAATAAATTCCAACCATACAACAAAAGGCCTGGTGGCATAAAGTTTATAGTCCTTCCAGATAAAAGCACCATCAGATGTATAGAAGCACAGATCATTTGACCTGAGTGGTAATGTTTCAAGCTGTAGAATCTGATGGAGCAGCATGATCTCCACCTTTTTTCCGCCATTGCTCTTGAACAACGAAGCGAATGTCTGATAGTCTGGTTTCAAAACCATTCATATCTTGACGACATTTCTCAACCACTATTCTTGTTTCCGAAACAACGTCCATTAAGGATTGGACTTGTGTCTGGAGCACAGATATATCACTCTGTCTAGCAGGGAGATTTTGTTTAGTAGGCGATTTGGACGAGGTTACCTTGACAACCAACCCAGAATTACGTAGGAAGGTGCTTTTTGCACTATTAGTGGAGAGATACTGACGCACTGCAACAAGAGGTGACATTGTGCCTGTAGTAGCCTCGTCACCTTCAGGTGGTTGTGGCTGTTCAATCATTTGTTCCATAGCTTCCTGAAAGTTTGAACTTGTAGATTGGTGTACCAGATAAGTTACTAATGAGACAAAAACAAGCAAAGTAGGTTACATGTGTATACATAACTTATTTTGGTGAACTAGTGTAATATATTAGCATGTATTGTAGTGTCAACTACATAATAAAATCACTTTCGGAACATATGTCCATGTAGCATGCTTTCTGTATTGTCTATTTCCTCACATTTGTTGACATCTAAGGATAAAGAGACATGGTTTAAAGTAGGATGAACATAGTATGGCATCATTCATATCATGGGCAAACAGATATAAAACAAACATGCTATTTTATCATTGTGTGCGCACATGAACATAACAACTAGATTACAGATCAAGACCAAAAGAATATCATTCATATCTTTTAAACCATGTAAGGTGAAATGATACGTTAAGACAACTGTGAGTAAAAGTGAACAGAGTAACTGACATTGGCTGCAAACCAAGTAGTTAAATGAACACATCACCGTACCAATCAGTTCAAGGCAGGAGGAGTAAGGACTTACAACAGTGGCTTGAACTGGTGTGCTCATGCCCTTCATCTTGCTGGTGTGGCAATCCTTGAAGATTTGCACTGCATTCGGTTCAGGTTCTTTTTGGTCCACGCGGAACAAGCCAATATAGATATGATAATATGGCACAAAAAAAGAAGGAAGTAGCAGCTATTTACAACAGCCTCGCAGTGTGCAATATAGCTACGAGATCCTGTTGTCTGTTGGAATTTCACTTTAGAATGGTTGGTTTTGTTCTTCAAACATTTAGCCTAGGAGAAGATACACTTGTAAGGCACATACATAAATACAAGTTCAATATGTGGTCTGATCAAATACATATAGCCTACCTGATACTTTGGATCAGACCAGTGTTTAACGAGGGCTGTCCAGTCTTCATCTGTAATATATTCCACTGGAGATGTTTGGGCGATTTCATTGTTAGCCTTGCTTAAAAGTGAGATTTTCTAAGGTGGTACCGATACTGTCGCAGAGCAGACTGAAAAACATGAGTGCATGCTTGTTTAGTTGCATCATCTTTCGGATCCAACTTGAACCTCATCTGCTGAAAAAAGAATGTGAGTCTTATTAGGAGGAAGCTAGAAACTATGGGACAGAGCAAGACAATATTACTAATTGCGATGAATAACATTACTTACGAATAAATGGTCAACGAAGGTGTTAAACTGGGTATTGTCTTTCTAATTCCTGTACTGGATCCACGTTGGGAGGATACGTGCATGACACCTAACGGCAACGGCTGCCTCTGATACTAACTTGGCTGACTTTGTAGCATCACTTGGACTTTTTAAACCTGCCTCAAAATGGATCTCCATTCTTCCTCCTTTAGATTTTGTTAATCTGTCAAGCATTATCCCTGATGTTTGTTTCCGCTTGCGTCGTGGTGCTAGTTCAGCAACGAATATGGAAAGTGTTAGTGTACATCAAACTATGAGAGTACATATAAAGGAGCATGCAACTGCAACTTGACTCGGTCAGGTACCGTCTTGGTGTTGACGCTCATGAGGTTCATCTGATCTTGCCAAGTCTTGTTGTGTCAACAGTGCTTCGGTAGTAGTGTTAGGTGTGAAGGCAGCTTTGGAATTGGCCAGTTCCGGAGAAAACGAACGAGTAATTGGTTGAGATGCTGGTACAGTTGAAGCGGATGTTGCAGCTGGTGGAGCAGGTGATACAGTGTTTGTAGATTTAGCCGGTGGACTTGGACCTTCTACTGCACTATAAGTACCAGCAGAATCTCGATGGCAGAATCTTTTCTGTTTCACCCGACGTGTAATAGCACTCCGTACTATATTATTTTCCATGTCAAGCTGTACCCACAACACAAAAGAATAAAATCACTCTTTAGAACTCATTGATGCATGATACAGACAAGCAATACTTTGATGTAAGACAACAGTATGAGGATGGAATATGTAAGAAAAACAGGACGGCATGACATATTCACAGCTACGATGTGCAAACTAAGCAGAAGGATTTTCAAGAAAATAGAAGTAATGCAAGCTAGACACCATATGAAAGATGCAACCAATATTACTCTGCCAAGTTAAAAGTGCCTTGTCATAAGTGGCAATTAGAAAAATTAGAAGCAGTACAACATAGAAATCAATGCAAGATGCAACCATTATCAAACTGCCATGTTAAAAGCGTCCAATCATGAGTGACTGATGCAGGATACACAACATCAATACTTTGATGTAAGAACATGGTATGATAGATAAATGAAGTGTATTCTAGACACAGAAATCCATGTCATATGCACATGTATAACGTATAAACTCAGCAGGTGCAATTTAATCAAAATAGAAGAAATACAGGCTAGACAACATATGCAACATGAAACAAATTATCACACTGTCAACTTAGAGCAAGCACCTGCGATGGTGGAGTACGGGAGATGAACTCATCATGTAGACTTGGGACTTCAACTTCATTAGCAGTAGCAGTGGTAAATCTAGAGAGTCTCTGTTTGCGTCGGTGCGGAGGACCACCAACATCCCCTAACTTACTCTTTTCCTCCCTATTTTCTGATATTGCCTTATGAAGTCAAAACCACAAGAAGATGAATAAAATTAGCTCTGCATAACTGGTTGATGCATGATACAGACGAACACTACTTTGATGTAAGGCAAGCGCAGGATAGGAGGATGGAATATATACAAAAAAAGACAGCGTTTCATATTCACACGTACGATAGGAGGATGGAATATGTATGAAAAACAGTAAGCGGAAGGCATTTCAACAAAATTAGAAGAAATGAAAGCTAGGCACCATATGAACATGCAACCAATATCAATCTATCAGGTAAAAAGTGTCTCGTCGTAAGTGCCATTTCGAGAAATTAGAAGCAGTACAAGCTAGAAGACAATGCAAGATGCAACCTACATCACAGTCCCAAGTTAAATGTGTCTTATGGGTAAGTGATCATTGCAGGTATAAGTTGTAAGCTACGCAGATGCAACTCAACATAATCAGAAGCAATGCAAACTAGACATCATATGGAAAACGCAACCACGTATAACAGTTGCAAGTAAGAGCAAGCACATGTGATGGTGGAGTAGGGGAGATGTGCTCATCATGTACATGTGTGTTCTAGAAACAGGAACACGTGTCATATTCACAGGCATTATGTGTAAAGTAAGCAGATGCAATTCAAGTTAGAAGCAATACAAGCTAGAAATCATACGCAACAAGCAACCACATATAATAGTGTCAAGTTAGAGCAAGCACCTTTGATGGTGGAGTAGGGGAGATGTGCTCATCATCTACACAGCTACGTTGACTGTCCATCCATGTGTTGTCTTGCGAATCTTGTTGGGAGGATGGCCGAGTAGAATCTGTAGAGACCCCCTGTTTGAGTTGCTCCGAAGGACCACCATCATCCACTGCCGGACTAATTTCCTTCAGTTGTAATGATTTTGCATTGTGAAGTCAAACCGATAAGAAAGAGTAATAAAATTTGCTCTTCAGAACTCATTCATGCATGATACTGATGAACACTACTCGGATGAAAGGAAAACACATGATGCGAGGATGCAATATGTATGAAAAACAGGATTGTCTGACATAGAAGCACTGCAAGCTGGACACCATATGAAAGATGCAACCAATATCACTCTGCCAAGTTCAAACTGTATGGCGTTTCAACAAATTAGAAGCAGTACATGCTAGAAATCATATGCAAGACACAACCAATATCACAGTGGCGACTTAAAGGTGCCTTATCATAAGTGACTGATGCAGGATGTGCAAGAATAGTAGTCTGATGTAGAAACAGGAACACATGTCATATTCACAGGCATTATGTGTAAAGTAAGCAGATGCAATTCAACAAAGTTAGAAGCAATACAAGCTAGAAATCATACGCAACATGCAACCACATATAATAGTGCAAAGTTAGAGCAAGCACCTGTGACGGTGGAGTAGGGGAGATGTGCTCATCATCTACACAGCTACGTTGACTGTCTAGCCTTGCGTTGTCTTGCGAATCTTGTTGGGAGGATGGCGGAGTAGAATCTGTAGAGAACCTCCGTTTCAGTTGCTCGGAAGGACCACCATCATCCAATGCCTTGCCAATTTCCTTCAGCTTTATTGATTTTGCATTGTGAGGTCAAACTGACAAGAAAAAGGAATATAATTCGCTCTTCAGAACTCATTCATGCATGATACTGACGAACACTACTCTGATGAAAGGCAAAGTCATGATACGAGGATGAAATATGTATGGAAAAATGGACGGCTTGACATATTCACACCTATGATGTGGTAACTAAGCAGAAGGCACTTCAACAAATTAGAAGCACTGCAAACTAGACACCATATGAAAGGTGCAATCAATATCACTCTGCCAAGTTAAAATTGTCTCGTCATAGGTGGCGTTCATCAAACTAGAAGTAATACATGCTAGAAATCATATTCAAGACGCAAACCAATATCACACTGCCAACTTAAAGGTGTTCCATCATAAGTGACTGATGCAGGATACACAAGAAGAGTAGTTTCATGTAAGAACATGGTGTGATAGACAGATATAATATGTACCCAAAACAGGAAAGTGTGTCATGTTCACACATAACACGTGTAAGCTAAGCAGATGCAATTTACACTAATTAGGAGCAATACGAGCTAAACACCATATGCAACATGCAACCAGATATCACACTGCCAATTTAGAGCAAGCACCTTGGATGGTGGAGTAGGGGAGCGGAGACTTGGACCTTCTAATGCACTATCAATACAAGGAGAATCGGTACAGATGCTTCGTTTACATTGCTGCAGAGGACCACCATCATCGCCTTCCTTACGCTTTTCCTTCCCCTTTCTTGATTTTGCCTTGTCAAGTCAAACCCATAAGAAAAAGGAATAAAATTTGCTCTTCAGAACTCATTGATGCATGATACTGATGAACACTACTTTCATGTAAGGCAGCCGCATGATAGGAGGATGGAATATGTATGAAAAATAGGACGGCGTGACATATTGACATGTATGATGTATAAAATGTAAACTAAGCACAAGGTGCTTGAGCTTGTTAGAATCGATGCAAGCTAGAAACCATATGAAAGATGAAACCAATATCACTATGCCAAATTAAAAGGGTGCCCTAACAAATGTATTTGACCAAATTAGAAGCAATACATGGCAACAGGCTAGAAATAATATGCAATATGCAACGAATAAAGGTGACTCATCGTAAGTGATTGATGCAGGATACAGAAGAGAGGTAGTTTCTTGTAAGAACAAGGTTAACACATAGATGTAGTGTGTACCAAAAATAGGAAGGCATGTCATATTCACAGGTATAGTGTGTAAACTAAGAAGATGCAATTTACTCTAATTAGAAGCATTACAAGCTAGACACCGTATGCAACATGCAACCACAAATCACACTGCGAAGTTAGAGCAAGCACCTGTGATGGTGGTGTAGGGGAAGTGCGGTCTTCATGTACAGAGCTACGTTCAATATCTTCATTTAGGCTTGCTCTTTCTTGAGAATCATGTGGAGAGGATGAAATTGCATTCTTTATAAGAGTATTGCGTCTCATATTAACCCACACGCGTGACTGTCTCATCAGAAGCGATAGACGCATGATACACAAGAACAGTAGTTTGATGTAAGAACGTGGTGTGATAGGCAGATGTAGTATGTACCAAAAACAGGAAGGCGTGTCATATTCACATGTATAATGTGTAAGCTAAGGAGATGCAATTTAACAAATTTGGAGCATTGATGAGAGATACACAAGAAAAGTAGTTTGATGTAAGAACATGGTTAATAGAAAGACGTAGTATGTACCAAAAACAGGAAGGCAATTCACAGGTATAATGTGTTAACTAAGCAGATGCATCTTACCCTAATTAGAAGCATTACAAGGTAGAAACCATATGCAACATGCAACCACATATCAAACTGCCAAGTAAGAGCAAGCACCTGTGATGGTGGTGTGGGGGAATTGCGGTGATCAATTAGAGAGCTACGTTGACTATCTTCACTTAGCCTTGCTGTTTCTTGAGAATCATGTGGGGAGGATGACACTGCACTCTTTAAACAAGTAGGGCGACTCACAGTAACCCACTCGGGTGATTCTCTCATCATAAGTGATTGACGAGGGATACAAAAGAGCATTAGTTTGATGTACGAACATGGTTAATAGACATATGTAGTATGTATCAAAAACAGGAAGGCATGTCATTATCAAAGGTATAATGTGTAAAGTAAGCAGATGCAATTTAACCAAATTGGAAGCAATACAAGCTAGACACCATATGCAACATGCAACCACATTTGACAGCGCGAAGTTAAAGCAAGCACCTGGGATGGTTGTGTGTGGCAATTGAGATCATCAACTGCAGAGCTACGTTTACTGTCTCCAACTGCTGACACTGCACCCATTAGAGCGTTGAAACGCTTAGTGCTTATCGTCGAATTACACTGGAGCGATTTTTGTCTTTTCTTTTCTGCATTCATCAACACTGCGTTAGAGTCTGAAATACCCATGCATAAAAAACAATAGTGTGAGTATGGGTGAAGTGTGTGCACAATTAATACAGTGTAAAGGTAGCAGATAGCAGGTCAGTGAGAAATAAATGACGGGAGACATATGATAGCTCTACAACATGCATGGCACACTAAATTACTACAGGATTCTATGAAAATAACAGTCGACTGAAAGGAAATAGGTCAGTCCATTTTTTCTGCACCGTTCGATCTACAAAGAACGGGCAGATCGCCTTCATCTACCTCCAGCCTGTCAGTGTTGACTATCTTCCTCGAAAATCCAGCGACCATCGGCCCAGTATTCCTCCCCTGCCTGTGCCCTCCCATCGACCTCACCACACCGCTGTGCTTGGCACCGCCCCCTCGGCCATCCATTCAAGCCCCGCCGACCTCCAGATCGGGCGCAAGCAGCTCCTGCGCCCCACACCCCTATGATAGACACCGATGCACCGCTTCCCCGGGGAACAGGCGGACTAGGTGCTCCGTGCACCTAAGCGGGTGCTGCTTCTTTTAATTGCGGTTCGACTGACCCTGAATTGAAATCCAGGCGGGCTACTGACCTCTAGCAAAGGTGAAATAGTAAAAGGGAGGAAACATTGTGCATTTAGTATCACGAAGAAGATGTAGTAAGAAGCGCTCAACTAGTTTATTTCATGGGATGATTACGGTGTGAGCGGAGACGTACAATTTGACAAATAAGGGAAGAGGAGTACCTCTTTCTGCTAGCAGTGTTGTGTCCTCCTTCTGTTTTTCCGACGATCTTCTTGTTGTTCGCTGGAAACCAGAAGTTGTGGAGGACGGTGCAGCCTTGGACGAACCCATGGCCAAGTTGTTGAGTGTAGTGCGGTGGCCGTCTGTCGGCGGCGGGGAAGTAGATCCGAGGCGGCGAATGACGGCATAGCGGGGACAGCTCCGGTGTGGTGGACGGTTGCGACAGTGGAGCCGCAGCAGTAAAGCGCAGGACGGCGTGGTCGGAGTGGTTCTGGTACGGCGCACATCGGCGTCGGCGTCGTGGAGGCAGCTCTGCCTCGGCTTCAGCTGCTAAGTCCTTGAGGGCATGCGGTTGCGGTTGCGGTTGCGTTGGACGACGATGTCGGGGTACCGGCTCCGGCGTGATGCAGGAGGGCAGCGGTGGATTGGCCGCTATGGGGTGGAGGACGGTGGAGGCTGGGGTTTCGCGGCTGGTGGAGAGGGCAGAACGGAGGGAGGCGGGGAACTAAGGGGGAACAATGTTTCGGTTTGAGACGCGCTTGTTTGAAATTTGGGGAAAGTTACAAACTTTGCCCCCGTCTAAAATTTCGGACATATTGCGGGTTGGGGGTAGGACAGTCATGTCAGGTGTCCCAAATGTGTGCGGGATAGATTTCAGCCTAACGCATGGGTAGGCGCCCATGGCGTATGAATGCTTCTCAGAGGCGGTTGAGACTAGCATCTTGGTGAAGTTACAAACCTACCCTGGTTTAGACCTTTGGACATCGGGCTGATAGGCTACACGGGCCAGAGTCAGGACAGTAACTTCCTACCACCAAAACATTAGTCTCGCATGGTTTCGGGTGACCAGAGGCCTATTTGGCGCTTCGTTCAATATTTGGGAGCAGAAGCATTAACGTTTTCGGTTCTCTTGAATTGAACTTTCAGGATTTGTCAAACTTCACAAATCTTTACTCTTGAAAATCCTAAAGTTGCGATTATTTTGGAATGGAGGGGGGTACATTTGAATATACATTGTACACGAGTATATATTAAAAAATATGCAACTTACCTCAGTTCATGCATGGTTCCAGATATAATCTCCTTGGTTGCAAAAAACAAGTTAGATATGCATATGAATATATATAGCATGTTCAAACTCACAACAAAGATTGATGCCCCCTTTTACATAGGATTTACAAATGCCATCATCTCAGGTTCAAATAGATGAATGCACTTCCTATGAATTCAAATCTTCGAAACCCCCTTTATGTTGAATTCGACATGTATTCTATTTCGTAGCTAGCAATTTGGAATGTATCCATGCAAGTGAAAAATGTATAAAGTGCTTCACACAAACAACATGGAGTGCACTAATTAATGTTTATATATGAATTGCAAAAGCATCCATTGCCTGTATTTCAAACCGCTCTCACTCTATGGATCGATAATATGAAACAAACACATGCACATGCTAGAATTCAATAGAGTATGGGTGTCTGATAGACCGATTTTCGTCCATACGCAATTTGCAAAATTCATGATCTCATCCAAAAATAATAATGCCATTTATATTTTAATTTAATGCGTAGAACCGCCTTTTAGACGTAGATGCACTATGCCTCGCCCCGTTCTCACAAACACGTTATATATCTCTCTATCTAACGCATAAGTGCACACACTTTATATGCATCGGCATTTCTCTTTCACACATGCTCACAATCTCTCTCAGGGTGTCGGGGTGTCTCACGCACATCCTCTCTCTCTCTCTCTCTCTCTCTCTGACTACTATTGTCGGTGTCAAAACCGGCGGATCTCGGGTAGGGGGTCCCGAACTGTGCGTCTAGGCGGATGGTAACAGGAGACAAGGGACACGATGTTTTCACCCAGGTTCGGGCACTCTCAATGGAGGTAAAACCCTACTCCTGCTTGATTGATATTGATGATATTGGTATTACAAGAGTTGATCTACCATGAGATCGAAGAGGCTAAACCCTAGAAGCTAGCCTATGGTATGATTGTTGTATCTTGTTGTTACGGACTAAACCCTCCGGTTTATATAGACACCGGTGGGGGCTAGGGTTACACAGAGTCGGTTACAAGGAAGGAGATCTACATATCCGTATTGCCAAGCTTGCCTTCCATGCCAAGGAGAGTCCCATCCGGACACGGGACGAAGTCTTCAATCTTGTATCTTCATAGTACAACAGTCCGGCCAAAGGATATAGTCCGGCTGTCCGGACACCCCTAATCCAGGACACCATCAGTAGCCCGCGAACCAGGCTTCAATGACGGCGAGTCCAGCGTGCAAATTGTCTTTGGCATTGCAAGGCGGGTTCCCCTCCAAACTCTGAGTACCTGTTAAATAGTGTTTGGCTTTTCATAAATGTTGCGCTTCTCAGCTTCTGCGCCCAATAATGGCCATCTTCCACGTGTCCAGCGAATGCGAGGGGCTAGGTCGTTTTTACATTTACCACCCTAGCTATGTGAATGAACTGACTTTTAAAGAGACGAGGATTCTCAGATCCAAACTACACCATCCTCTCTCAGCGAGCATTCATCGAAGTGTGCCCGAAAAAACCCATCCCAACATGGCCGGCCAGCGCAGCTCCTCTTCTCGCCCCGGCAGCCCTAAGCCCGGAGATTGGGAGAGGTGTTCTGTCCTGCATAGCCAATTAGTGAAGCTACAGACCCAGGGATTTCTCCCCCAGCGTATGTGGTCCCGGTCCGAGCCGGGCTCGCCACCTATACGGGCGGGGAGCAAGCGGAGAGCTTTCCCAACCCCTCTAAGGGAGAGCGGGTATGCCTAGTACCTTATTTGTTAAGGGGATGCAGATTTCCAATCCATCCGTTTCTCCAAGGGCTCCTGGAGTTCTACGACCTTCAGTTGCACAACCTCACTTCTCCCTCCATACTACATATCGCTGGTTTTGTAGCCCTTTGCGAACTGTTCTTGGGCTACGAAGCTCATTTCGCACTGTGGAAGAAGTTGTTCTGCCTAGTACCCCGTACACAGAGGGGATTAATATATCAAGTGGGCAGAGCCGAAGTATGGCGCATCGCCGGGACCGGATACCTATCCGGTACCTTGAAGAAGACGTCTGAAGACTGGCCTTCAGAGTGGTTTTATATGGAGGACGTCCCCCTTCCGGATCCTATTCGGATCGGCCTTCCCGTGTTTGATGATGCTCCCGTGAAGAAGCGCCTGAGCTGGCGGCCATGGAGCCCTCAGGAGAAAGATGATAGAGATGTCCTTTACATGATGGGCCGAATAAAGGTATTGGCTAAATCAGGACTGACCATAACAGAGGTCATGTCAATATGCATTATGCGGGGGGTGCAGCCACTTCAATATTGAGGCCATCCCATGTGGGATTTCAACGGGGAAGATGATGCCACCCGCTGCGGTCGCAAGGGGCCGGAGTCACCTGCTGCCTAAGCAAAAATCTTGTCCGGTCTGTACAAGGGAGAGGAAGAAGAGTTCCTCCGCATCAAACCACAGGATCGATTCTCCATGTACAACCCTCCGAGCTGGGTAGGCCGCCGCTTTTTATGCCCACTAATTCCGTACTTCTGCAGTTTAAATATTTTACCTTGCAACTTCATTCGCAGGAGCTGCGGAAGGCTGTAAGGGAGATCAACAGCCCACCTCCACAACTAGAGGATCCTGAGCGGTCCCTCGAACCCGGCCTCAAAGAGGACCCGGACATATTCATGGAGCTGATTGACAGGGTATTCTACCAATTGATCTGCGATGACGCCATGGTGGCTATTATAGCCGACTACCTTGGGCTACTCCCAGCCTCGCAGGTACATGAGACCAGAGCCCCAACCTTTGAAAAGGATTTTCTTTTACGCCCTCCACCTACCGTATACAAACGGTGTTTTATAGGGAAGGCCCTCGGATGCCTTGCAGGCTAAAAAGGAAGGCAGTCCGGATAAGGACTGATACGTCTCCAACGTATCTATCATTTTTTATTGCTCCATGCTATATTATCTACTGTTTTGGACTATATTTGGCTTTATTTTCCACTTTTATATTATTTTTGGGACTAACCTATTAACCGGAGGCCCAACCCAGAATTGTTGTTTTCTGCCTATTTCAGTGTTTCGGAGAAACAAAATATCAAACGGAGTCCAAATGGAATAACATCTTCGGGAACGTGATTTCCTCACCGAACGTGATCCAGGGGACGTGGACCCTATGCCAAGGCATCAGAGAGGCGGTCACGAGGGTGGGGGCACCCCCCTAGGGCGCGCCCCCTACCTCGTGGGCCCCTCGAAGCTCCACCGACGTACTCCTTCCTCCTATATATACCTACGTACCCCCAAACAATCAGAATAGGAGCCAAAAACCTAATTCCACCGCCGCAACTTTCTGTATCCACAAGATCCCATCTTGGGGCCTGTTTCGGAGCTCTGCCGGAGAGGGCCGTCATCACGGAGGGCTTCAACATCATCACAGCCCCTCCGATGAAGTGTGATTAGTTTACCTTAGACCTTCGGGTCCATAGTTAATAGCTAGATGGCTTCTTCTCTCTTTTTGGATCTCAATACAATGTTCTCCCCCTCTCTTGTGGAGATCTATTTGATGTAATCTTCTTTTTGCGGTGTGTTTGTTGAGACCGATGAATTGTGGGTTTATGATCAAGTCTATCTATGAATAATATTTGAATCTTCTCTGAATTCTTTTATGTATGATTGGTTATCTTTGCAAGTCTCTTCGAATTATCAGTTTGGTTTGGCCTACTAGATTGGTTTTTCTTGCCATGGGAGAAGTGCTTAGCTTTGGGTTCGATCTTGCGGTGTCCTTTCCCAGTGACAGAAGGGGCAGCAAGGCATGTATTGCATCGTTGCCATCGAGGATAACAAGATGGGGTTTATTTCATATTGCATGAATTTATCTCTCTACATCATGTCATCTTGATTAAAGCGTTACTCTGTTTTTAACTTAATACTCTAGATGCATGATGGATAGCGGTCGATGAGTGGAGTAATAGAAGTAGATGCAGGCATGAGTCGGTCTACTTGTCTCGGACGTGATGCCTATATACATGATCATACCTAGATATTCCCTTAACTATGCTCAATTCTGTCAATTGCTCAACAGTAATTTGTTCACCCACCATAGAATACTTATGCTCTTGAGAGAAGCCACTAGTGAAACCTATGGCTCCCGAGTCTATTCTCATCATATCAATCTCCATCACTTTAATCTTGCTTTGCTTTTTTACTTTTCCTTTTACTTCTAACTTTGCATCTCTATATAAAAAATACCAAAAACATTATCTATCAGTTCTCACTCTCGTAAGTGACCGTGAAGGGATTGAAAACCCCTAATTGCATTGGTTGCGAGTAGCTATCGTTTTGTGCAGGTACGAGGGACTTGAGCGTGGCCTCCTATTGGATTGATACCTTGGTTCTCAAAAACTGAGGGAAATACTTACGCTACTCTGCTGCATCATCCTCTCCTCTTCGGGGCAAACCAACGCAAGCTCAAGAGGTAGCAAGCAGAATTTCTGGCGCCGTTGTCGGGGAGTGTACGCAAAAAGTCAACATACCAAGTACCCATCACAATCTCTATCTCTCGCATTACATTAGTTGCCATTTGCCTCTCGTTTTCCTCTCCCCCACTTCACCTTTGCCGTTTTATTCGCCCTCTCCTTCTCCTTCTCCTTCTCCTTCTCTTTTTCCGTTTGCCTTTTTCTCGCTTGCCTTTTGTTTGCTCGTGTGTTGGATTGCTTGTTTGTCGCGATGGCTCAAGATACTACCAAATTGTGTGACTTCACCAATACCAATAATAATGATTTCCTTAGCACTCTAATTGCTCCTCTTGCCAATACTGAATCTTGTGAAATCAATACTGCTTTGTTGAATCTTGTTATGAAAGATCAATTCGCCGGCCTTCCTAGTGAAGATGTTGCTACTCATCTTAATAGCTTCGTTGATTTATGTGATATGTAGAAGAAAAAAGATGTCGATAATGATGTCGTTAAATTGAAGCTATTTCCTTTTTCGCTTAGAGAGATCGTGCTAAAGCTTGGTTTTCGTCTTTGCCTAGAAATAGTATTGATTCTTGGAACAACTGCAAAGATGCTTTTATCTCTAAGTATTTTCCTCCCACGAAGATCATCTCTCTTAGAAACAACATTATGAATTTTAAGCAACTTGATCATGAACATGTTGCACAAGCTTGGGAGAGAATGAAATTAATGATACATAATTGTCCTACTCATGGTTTGAACTTGTGGATGATTATACAAAAAATTTATGCCGGGTTGAATTTTGCTTCTAGAAATCTTTTAGATTCGGCCGCGGGAGGCACTTTTATGGAAATCACTTTAGGAGAAGCTACTAAACTCCTAGATAATATTATGGCTAATTATTCTCAATGGCACACTGAAAGATCCACTAATAAAAAAGTGCATGCTACAGAAGAAATCAATGTCTTGAGTGGAAAGATGGATGAACTCATGAAATTATTTTCTACTAAGAGTGTTTCTTCTGATCGAAATGATATGCCTTTGTCTACTTTGATTGAGAATAATAATAAATATATGGATGTCAATTTTGTTGGTAGGAATAATTTTGGTAACAACGCGTATAGAGGGAATTTTAATCCTAGGCCTTATCCTAGTAATCCTTCTAATAATTATGGAAATTCCTGCAACAACTCTTAGGGAAATTTTAATAAGATGCCCTCTGAATTTGAGAATAGTGTTAAAGAGTTTATGAATTCACAAGAGAATTTTAATGCTTTGCTTGAAGAGAAATTGCTTAAAGTTGATGATTTGGCTAGGAACGTTGATAGAATTTCTCTTGAGGTTGATTCTTTAAAGCTTAGATCTATTCCTCCTAAGCATGATATCAATGAGTCTCTCAAAGCCATGAGAATTTCCATTGATGAGTGCAAAGAAAGAACCGCTAGGATGCGTGCTTCCAAAGATGCCTTTATTAAAGCGTGTTCTTCCAATTCCTATGAAAATCAAGATGAAGATCTAAAAGTTATTGATGTGTCCCCTATCAAATCTTTGTTTTGTAATATGAATCTTGATGAAACTGAATATGATCTTCCTTTATCTAGAAGGCGTTCTAAAAATTTGGAGTATTTAGACCTTTATGATGAAATTGATGAAAGTGGGATTGAAAGAAATAAAACCCTAGATGTTGCTAAACCCACTATATTGGATTTCAAGTAATTTAATTATGAAAGTTGCTCTTTAATTGATTGTATTTCCTTGTTGCAATCCGTGCTAAATTCTCCTCATGCTTATAATCAAAAGAAAGCCTTTACCGAACATATTGTTGATGCCTTGATGCAATCTTATGAAGAAAAACTTGAGGTGAAAGTTTCTATCCCTAGAAAACTCTATGAGGAGTGGGAACCAACTATTAAAATTAAAATTAAAGATCATGAGTTTTATGCTTTGTGTGATTTGGGTGCTAGTGTCTCCACTATCCCCAGAACCTTGTGTGATTTGCTAGATTTCCATGACTCTAATGATTGCTCTCTAAACTTGCATCTTGCGGATTCCACTATTAAAAAACCTATGGGAAGAATTAATGATGTTCTTATTGTTGCAAATAGAAATTATGTGCCCGTAGATTTTATTGTTCTTGATATAGATTGCAATCCTTCTTGCCCTATTATTCTTGGTAGACCTTTCCTTAGAACGGTTGGTGCGATTATTGATATGAAGGAAGGGAATATTAGATTTCAATTTCCATTAAAAAAGGGCATGGAACACTTTCCTAGAAATAAAATAAGATTGCCATATGAAACTATCATGAGATCCACTTATGGATTGCCTACCAAAGATGGAAATACCTAAATCTATCCTCGCTCTTGTGCCTAGCTGGGGGCGTTAAACGTAGCGCTTGTGGGGAGGCAACCCAATTTTATTTTGAATTTTTAGTTTTTCTTATGTTTAGGAATAAATAATCCATCTACCTTCGGTTTAGATGTGGTTTTGTGTTTTAATTAGTGTTTGTGCCAAGTTAGACCTATAGGATCTTCTTGGATGATAGTTATTAGATCTTGCTGTAATTTCCAGAATCTTTCTGTTCAAGAAAACAATTGTTAAAAATCACCAGAACTTGATAAAATACTGATTCCAATTTCTTCTGATCAATAAACAAATTTTCTAGGTCTTCCTTTTTTGGTAGATTTTTTGGAGTTCCAGAAGTTTGCGTTTGTTGCAGATTACTACACACTGTTCTGTTTTTGACAGATTTTGTTTTTCGTGTGTTGTTTGCTTATTTTGATGAATCTATGGCTAGTAAAATAGTTTATAATCCATAGAGAAGTTGGAATAAAGTAGGTTTAAAACCAATATAAATAAATAATGAGTTCATTACAGTACCTTGAAGTGGTTTTATGTTTTCTTTCTCTAACGGAGCTCACGAGATTTCTATTGAGTTTGGTGTTGTGAAGTTTTGAAGTTTTGGGTGAAACCTTTTGATGGATTATGGAACAAGGAGTGGCAAGAGCCTAAGCTTGGGGATGCCCATGGCACCCCCAAGATAATCCAAGGAAACCAAAAAGTCAAAGATTGGGGATGCCCCGGAATGCATCCCCTCTTTCGTCTACTTCCATCGGTAATTTTACATGGAGCTATATTTTTATTCACCACATGATATGTGTTTTGCTTGGAGCGTCTTGTATTATTTGTGTATTTGTTTGTTAGTGTGCCACAATCATCCTTGCTGTACACAACTTTTGAGAGAGCCATTTATGAATTAAAATTTGATAGAATACTCTATGTGCTTCACTTATATCTTTTGAGCTATGCAATTTTGCTCTATGTGCTTCACTTATATCTTTTTGAGCGTGATAATTTTGCTCTGTGTGCTTCACTTAGATCTTTTAGAGAATGGTGGTGGATTTATTTTAAAGAAACTATTGATCTCTCATGCTTCACTTAGATCATTTTGAGAGTCTTAATAGCATGGTAAATTACTTAATAATAATATGCTTGGTATTCAAGATTTGTAAAACTTTCTTTTGAGTGCGTTGAATACTAAGAAAATATTGAAGCATGATAATTGTTTTGAGATATGGAGGTGATAATATTAGAGTCATGCTAGTTGAGTAGTTGTGCATTTAAAGAATACTTGCGTTGAAGTTTGTGATTCCCGTAGCATGCACGTATGGTGAACCGTTATGTGACGAAGTCGGAGCATGATTTATTTATTGATTGTCTTCCTTATGAGCGGCGGTCAGGGACGAGCGATGGTCTTTTCCTACCAATCTACCCCCCTAGGAGCATGTGCGAAATACTTTGCTTTGATAACTTCTAGATTTTTGCAATAAGTATATGAGTTCTTTATGACTAATGTTGAGTCCATGGATTATACACACTTTTTCCCATCCTTCCACCATTGCTAGCCTCTCTAATACCGTGCACTTTTCGCCGGTATCATACACCCACCATATATCTTCCTGAAAACAGCCACCATACCTACCTATCATGGCATTTCCATAGCCATTCCGAAATATATTGCCATGCAACTTTCCATCGTTCCGTTTATTATGACACGCTCCATCATTGTCATATTGCTAGCATGATCATGTAGTTGACATCGTATTTGTGGCAAAGCCACCATTCATAATTCTTTCATACATGTCACTCTTGATTCATTGCGTATCTCGGTACACCGCCAGAGGCATTCATATAGAGTCATATCTTGTTCTAAGTATCGAGTTGTAATTGTTGAGTTGTAAGAAAAATAAAAGTGTGATGATCATCATTTTTAGACCATTGTCCCAAGTGAGGAAAGAATGATGGAGACTATGATTCCCCCACAAGTCGGGATGAGACTCCAAACGAAAAATAAAAAAATAAAAAAATGAGAGAAAAAGAGAGAAGGGACAATGTTACTATCCTTTTACCACACTTGTGCTTCAAAGTAGCACCAAGATCTTCATGATAAAGAGTCTCTCATTTTGTCACTTTCATATACTAGTGGGAATTTTTCATTATAGAACTTGGCTTGTATATTCCAATGATGGGCTTCCTCAAATTGCCCTAGGTCTTCGTGAGCAAGCGAGTTGGATGCACACCCACTTAGTTTCTTTTGTTGAGCTTTCATATACTTATAGCTCTAGTGCATCTGTTGCATGGCAATCCCTACTCACTCACATTTATATCTATTAATGGGCATCTCCATAGCCCGTTGATACGCCTAGTTGATGCGAGACTCTCTTCCCCTCTTTTTGTCTTCTCCACAACCACCATTCTATTCCACATATAGTGCTATATCCATGGCTCACGCTCATGTATTGCGTGAAAATCAAAAAAGTTTCGAAAATGTCAAAGTATGAAACAATGGCTTGGCTTGTCATCGGGGTTGTGCATGATTTAAATACTTTGTGTGGTGAAGATGGAGCATAGCCAGACTATATGATTTTGTAGGGATAACTTTCTTTGGCCATGTTATTTTGAGAAGACATAATTGCTTTATTAGTATGCTTGAAGTATTATTATTTTTATGTCAATATGAACTTTTGTCTTGAATCTTTCGAATCTGAATATTCATACCACAATTAAGAAGATTTGCATTGAAATTATGCCAAGTAGCACTCTGCATCAAAAATTCTCTTTTTATCATTTACCTATTCGAGGACGAGCAGGAATTAAGCTTGGGGATGCCTGATACGTCTCCCACGTATCTATAATATTTGATTGCTCCATGCTATATTATCTATTATTTTGGACTATATTGGGCTTTATTTTCCAATTTTATATTATTTTTGGGACTAACGTATTAACCGGAGGCCCAGCCCAGAATTGTTGTTTTTTGCCTATTTCAGTGTTTCGGAGAAACAGAATATCAAACGGAGTCCAAACGGAATAAAATCTTCGGGAACGTGATTTTCTCACCGAACGTGGTCCAGGGGACTTGGACCCTACGCCAAGGCATCAGAGAGGCGGTCACGAGGGTGGGGGAGCCTTCCCCTAGGGCACGCCCCCTGCCTCGTGGGCCCCTCGAAGCTCCACCGACGTACTCCTTCCTCCTATATATACCTATGTACCCCCAAACGATCAGAACAGGAGCCAAAAACCTAATTTCACCGCCGCAACTTTCTGTATCCACGAGATCCCATCTTGGGGCCTGTTTCGGAGCTCCGCCGGAGAGGGCCGTCATCACAGAGGGCTTCTACGTCATCATTGTTGACACCTGATTTTGGCACAATGCAGAACGCAATGGAGATGGCCTCAAATGACAAAATATTCTAAATGATAAATTCACATTGCCGAATGGAACAACTTTGATGTTTGGGCCATAATTATTCGGCATCATATCAAAGACCAAAACTACATTCAAATTGTCATGTTTAGGTGTTCGGAGTGCTTTTTGGTCAATTATGCCTCCAGGAAAACCTCGGATGAAGGAATGATCTACATGAATTGTCTTCTTCTCGTCGAATTGGTCGATTATGATATAAAAATCATCTCAATCCGAGTTCGTTTGCAAAAGTTAGAGCTATCTGAATGCAGCCCTGTCAAGAGGCGAAATATGACGCGGGAGACCAGACATGTCTTGGCAAGTGTCTGATGTAATGCGTGAGTGTTTTGGCCCAGATGATGGCCTCTAATCGGAAAACGTTCAACACGAAAGTTTTTCGTCTCGTCAAAACGGTCAACTTTGCTTTTGGACACATTTTCATCCGAGGTCGTTTACTACCTCAAAAACCTTGCCGGGGAATGCTTGCCGCCGTGAACAGTAACCTTGCCGGGAGAGCTTGCCGCCGTGAACAGTAATCTTGCCAGGGAAAGCTTGCCGCCATGAACAGTACCCTTGCTGGGGGAGAGCTTGCCGCCGTGAACAGTAACCTTGCCGGGGAAAGCTTGCCGCCGTGAACAGTAACATTGCCGGGAAAGCTTGCCGCCGTGAACAGTAGAAACTGTCGAGGCCAATCCGACCAGATGCTGAAGATGGGCTCAAATACTTATCTAGATGGCTTCAGATGAAAAAGTGTTCAACACAGGAGTTGTTCGTAACGTCGAAACGGTCAACTTTTCTTTTGGAGTCATCATCATCCGACGTAGTATACGACCTGTAAAGACGCTGAAAGAGTCGGACAGTCCAGTCAGCTACATGAACGAGTCTGACTTGAAATTAGAGATGGCCCTGTGGAGTATTCAAGATAGCCTTATTTGGAAAAGTGATCAACAAACGGATTGTTGGCCTCGTCGAAACACACAAAATTGATATTTTACCCGTCTCCATCGGAAGTCATATGCAGATTCTACGGCCCACGCAAGGAGCAAGACAGAAGATTGGACCAGATTCGGGCTGAATTCGAGTGGGACCAGAACTAGGACTCTAGGACGTGAATTGATGTAATTTTCTTGTAAGGAAAGCCTAGATAAATCCTTTGCTTGTACGGGAAGTCCAGACGCCTCTTATATATGTTGGGGGTGACGGCCGATTGAACAACACACAATCGATCAAATCAATCTACTACTTTTTCGTGTTCATCTACTTTTTATCTCTCCCTTGTATCTTTCTTCTCGTTCTTCGCTAGTTCTTCATGCTGGAGGGCTGCGAATCCACGAGCCTCTAGGGGCGAGTGAATCGACTTGGAGCAGCCCATAGCCGCTGCGAGCCCTGACGGGGTCCCTCCCGGGCAAGCGGGGCTTCAGGTCTACAAAAGCGCCCGCCGGCTGTCTTGCGTATCGCGCTGTCGGTCGGGTCTCCTTCGACGTGAGCTACGGTGCATCACCCCTGGCGTCAAGGGTACACGTGACGTGTTCGTGTGTCAACAATCATAGCCCCTCCGATGAAGTGTGAGTAGTTTACCTCAGACCTTCGGGTCCATAGTTAGTAGCTAGATGTCTTCTTGTCTCTTTTTGGATCTCAATACAATGTTCTCCCCCTCTCTTATGGAGATCTATTTGATGTAATCTTCGTTTTGCGTTGTGTTTGTTGAGACCGATGAATTGTGGGTTTATGATCAAGTCTATCTATGTATAATATTTGAATCTTCTCTGAGTTATTTTATGTATGATTGGTTATCTTTGCAAGTCTCTTCAAATTATCAGTTTTGTTTGGCCTACTAGATTGGTTTTTCTTGCCATGGGAGAAGTGCTTAGCTTTGGGTTCGATCTTGCGGTGTCCTTTCCCAGTGACTGAAGGGGCAGCAAGGCACGTATTGCATCGTTGCCATCGAGGATAACAAGATGGGGTTTATTTCATATTGCATGAATTTATCTCTCTACATTATGTCATCTTGCTTAAAGCGTTACTCTGTTTTTAACTTAATACTCTAGATGCATGCTGGATAGCGGTCGATGAGTGGAGTAATAGTAGTAGATGCAGGAGGAGTCGGTCTACTTGTCTCGGACGTGATGCCTATATACATGATCATACCTAGATATTCTCATAACTATGCTCAATTCTATCAATTGCTCAACAGTAATTTGTTTACCCGCCGTAGAATACTTATGCTCTTGAGAGAAGCCACTAGTGAAACCTATGGCCCCCGGGTCTATTCTCATCATATCAATCTCCATCACTTTAATCTTGCTTTGCTTTTTTACTTTGCCTTTTACTTTTCACTTTGCATCTCTATATCAAAAATACCAAAAACATTATCTATCAGTTCTCACTCTCGTAAGTGACCGTGAAGGGATTGACAACCCCTAATCGCGTTGGTTGCAAGTAGCTATCGTTTTGTTCAGGTACAAGGGACTTGAGCGTGGCCTCCTACTGGATTGATACCTTGGTTCTCAAAAACTGAGGGAAATACTTACGCTACTCTGCTGCATCATCTTCTCCTCTTCGGGGAAAACCAACGCAAGCTCAAGATGTAGCAGAGATGCCGGCGCAGAGGTATGATGCAACACCTTACTCCGCGGTTGTCGTTTTTTTAAAACATAGTAACACCCGTGGTTCCTAGAAGAAAGAACGCTTGCCCGACTATATCCGGAGAGGTCGCCGACCACGCCTTTACCAGTCGGGCTCCAGGCCGGACACATAAGCGGAGGCTAACACGAGGCGCTCGCCGGATGCTCCTCCGACAGAGGATGCGAATAAAATGTCCGCCACAAATTCCGAAGTGGAGAGCGCCATGAACCATAGGCGTCGCCGGGCCGTGCTCCGCGATGCTTGTTTCTCCCAAGAGGCTTTTGATGCCTTCAACTCTGGAGACGCGTACCTCCGTACGGCTCAAAATGGTCTAGCCAGAGCCATGGAGCAGTATGTAAAGGATATACGGGTAAGAAAATTTGATGATTATACATAGCAGTAGCCCCTGAGACATGAAATAGTTAGAATAACTGATTTAAGGATCATTTATTTTGAAGGTTCTTACAGAGAAGAATAGCCAATTGTCTCATGAGCTTGAAGAGTGCAAGGCCCAGCTTCAGGACGCACTTGCCGCCGAAGAGGAGTGCAAGAAGACCTCCGCTGGTAACTACTGGGTTTATGCTGCGAATCGGCAGGTACCAGAGATTTATGCGGCGTGCGTGCAAGTCTAACAATAGCTTTTGCAGATGACTCCGTAGTAAATCCAGAGGTCGTGCCAGGGAATGCGAAACGTGCTGAACGACAGCTAAATGCTGGCGAGCGCGTGCTATCGCGCGTCATTGAGGAGAAGAATAATCTCCGAGACGCTAATACCCAGCTGAGCGTGGAACTGAAAGATGTTCGGGCCCAGCTTGCGGACTCCGTGAAGGAGAATAAGCGTCTTCGGCGCGGCACTATTAGTAAGTGCTTAAACGAACTTGTGAAAAACAGTTCGGCGAAGAAGCCAGCTAACAGAGTTATGTCTGTAGGTATGCTGACGGGTCGTCCCACAGATGAGATGCCCGGGTCTGCGGGTCATCTTCTACCAGAGCTGTCACAACTGCACGAACAAGTTCGGCAGGTGATGCAAGGCATTGCCCAGGCCTTATGGCCATCCGTCTCCCTGCCCGAAGGTCTTGGAGAGCTTGCGGAGAAGCTCAGGGGAGCGCGGTGGCGCTTTTGATTATGGAAGATATCGGCCTGCCGTCAAGGTGCCAGGGAAGCCTGGGCCATGGTGAAGACGCGGTATACCAAGGCTGACCCAAACCACATGGCCGAGGTCGGACCTTTGGGGCCTGATGGGAAAGAGATCCCCGTTAGCTTAGTGTATGGGCAAGTAGAATTAGCCGCAAAATATTCCCAACGGGATTGTAGGCTGGACAGCCTGTTGGATGGTATAGAAGAGGAATTCAGTCAGTCTAAATGATTATGTAATGAAAGTGACATGTATAATGCCTTCTATACGGATTGTAGATCATTTTTCATGGCGGACCTTTTCGCTTCAACTTTGGTACCCGATAGTCCGGAGTGTATCCGAATACCCGCTTAGTTATGGAAGAACTGGGTTATGCGTGGAAACCAGGCGTATGGGTCATTAGTGCTTGAACAGACAAGTGCCCAACTAGTTATGTTATATTACATGGGTAGTAAGAAACATCTTCCAGGGAGAATAGTTCCGTTAAGGGTTCCTTTCCCTGGGTACGCATGCCCTAAAGTGCATGTCCGGACTACGAAAAGAAACACAGAAAAAGAAACATCTGTGGGCACATATGGAAAGTAAATAAAAATAATCTTTTATTCACCGACCGAATATTCCCTTAAGAATGCTAGCTTTCGTCTTCATCCAGTTTGAGGTACACATCTGGCTGACCCGGCAGTAACAATCGCAGAGGTGCTCCCCTTATGCCCTAGCCGAATTGACGGGAACGTAGGGCATAAATACAAGAGCCAGGCAACCCAGCTTGGCCAAAACTTAAGTCATATCGATGCATATAGTGGCGATGAAAAGGTACATGCGGAAGGATAACACATGTGCGGGGCATGAAGCCCGGATAAATAATTAAGCTTCTGTGTAAGAAGCCCCCACGTATAATGAGCGCGGTTAGTGCGCCAATAGTGTGCAAGCAAGGCTCAAGTTGGCTCTTGAGGGTTTTGCAAGAAAAAAGAAAGAACAAGAGAAAGAAAGGAAGAAAAGACAGATAATGTATATGCAGAAAATGGACAGAGGAAGGAGACGAACATATAGTCCGCCACTAGGCGTGAAATCTTCGGAGCCAGGCTGCGTTCCTTAGGTCCGGCTCAAGTCGATTATCCGAAGCATCCCACAGACGGTACGCTCCACCGGTCAGAACTTTGTCAATGATGAAGGGACCTTCCCATTTGGGCTCGAGCTTGGTCTTTTTCTTCTCCGGCAAGCGTAGAACTAGTTCATCAACTTTATAAGTTTTGGCCCCTACTTCTCTGCTTTGGTATCTTTGATCCTGTTGCTGATAGAATGCGGAACGGGCTTTGGCCACGTCGCGCTCCTCCTCTAGGGTGTCCAGACTGTCCCGCCGATCGAGCTCGGCTTCTCTTTCTTCGTACATGCGCACTCGAGGTGAGTCATGAATTATGTCACAGGGCAGAACCGTCTCAGCGCCGTACACCATAAAGAAGGGTGTGTATCCGGTAGTATGATTCGGCGTGGTCCGCAGCCCCCAGAGTACGGAGTCGAGCTCCTCCACCCAGTGCTTGTTAGATTCCTTTAAGGACCGTACTAATGTGGTTTTGATGCCGCTCATGATAAGACCATTTGCTCGCTCAACTTGACCGTTAGTTTATGGGTGATAGTCAGAAGCATAATCGAGCTTGATGCCCACGTTGCTGCACCAGAGTTTTACCTCATCGGCCGTGAAGTTCGTGCTGTTGTTAGTGATGATGCTGTGGGGGACACCATAACGGTGTACAACCCCGGATATGAAGTCTATCACCGGTCCGGATTCGGCCGTTTTAACAGGTTTGGCTTCTATCCATTTGGTGAATTTATCCACCATGACCGGTATGTATTTTTTTATGGGTTCCCCCTTTAAAGGGTCCAACCATGTCAAGCCCCCAGACCGCAAAGGGCCAGCTAATAGGGATTGTTTGGAGGGCGGTAGGTGGCATATGGCTTTGGTTTGAAAAAAGCTGGCAACCGACGCAGCGTTGGACCAAGTCCTGTGCATCTGCCCGGGCCGTCGGCCAATAAAAACCAATACAGAAGGCCTTGCTTACAAGGGCCCGGGCTATGGCATGATGGCCGCCAAGTCCGGCATGAATTTCTGCCAGAAGCTTCCGCCCTTCCTCTTCGGAGATGCACCTTTGAAGGACTCCGGTAGTGCTTTTCTTGTAAAGCTCTCCCTCATGGACCCTGTAGGATTTAGATAGCCACACTATGCGGCGTGCCTCATTTTGATCCTTGGGAAGTTCCTGCCTAGTTAGGTAGGCGTAGAATGGTTCTGTCCACGGGGCGATGATGGCCATTATTACGTGGCTGAAGGTTTTATTTCGGTGGAAGGTCCTCCGATTATGTCAGAGCTTTCGGTGTCACGCATTGTGGCTGGGTCCGGATTATTGTTACCGGCGTCCCCTTCCCATACCACGGATGGCTTAAACAACTTCTCCAAGAAGATGTTGGGTGGGACTGCATCGCGTTTTGCGCCGATGCGGGCGAGGATATCCGCTGCCTGATTGTTTTCCCGAGCCACATGGTGGAATTCGAGCCCTTCGAACCGAGCTGACATCTTTAGTACGGCGTTGCGATAGGCCTCCATTTTCGTATCCATGGCATCAAAGTCTCCATTTATTTGGGATATCGCGAGGTTCGAATCCCCATGCACCTCCAGGCGTTGAATGCCCATGGAAACTGCCAGCCGAAGACCATGTAACAGGGCCTCGTATTCGGCTGCGTTGTTGGAGTCTGTATACATTATCTGGAGTACGTATTGAACTGTATCTCTGGTTGGGGATGTCAGGACGACGCCAGCCCCCAGACCAGCCAACATTTTGGAGCCGTCGAAGTGCATGATCCAATTAGAGTATGCGCCGTACTCTTTAGGGAGTTCGTCTTCCGTCCATTCGGCGACAAAGTCGGCCAATACTTGCGACTTAATGGCTCGCCGGGGTCTGTATGTTATGTCGAACGGGAGGAGCTCAATGGCCCATTTGGCAATCCGGCCCGTGGCATCGCGGTTGTTTATAATATCGTTAAGTGGCACTTCCGAGGCTACTATGATTGAACACTCTTGAAAGTATTGTCGCAGCTTCCGGGATGCCATGAATACCGCGTATGCTATCTTTTGATAATGCGGGTATCGTGATTTGCATGGAGTGATGTCGGCATTCTGGGAACGGGGGTCCCCAGACTTGTCTGCCTGCGGCGTGGCTCAAAGGGGGGCCCGACACGGCCCATCTTCATCAACACAAACCCAAGACCCTCGCGAGGGGCCAAGCCTCGCGAGGGGCCAAGCCTCGCGAGGCGGGCGACACGGAGCTTCCTCAGGCAAGGCCTCATCAAGCTGGCTCGCGAGGAGGTAGAGAGATCAAGGCGGGGTACCTCATGAGGTGACCGTGACGCAAGCCATGACGACCAAGGGCGCCAGGCGGGCGCCAGCCTGCGCAATGTCCTCCTTTCCTCTTTGGTGCAAAGGGAGCAAGTGCAGGCGAGAGCATCAAGCAAAGGCACCTATTTCGGTGCAACGAGACCAAGACCAGCCCAACGGCAGGGAAGAAGTCATTGTGGAGCCCAAGCCGGCGTCACCACCAGAGCCTTTGGCACGCGAGGACCAACTTTAGTCAGGATAAGTGTACCAGATGTACCCCTTCAAAATGGCCAATTGTTGGCGCCCTTCCCGCTCAATATTTGGGAAGAGGCCCAGGGCTCTTGCCTATAAATAGGACTAGCCACCCCCAGGGTAGAGGGACGGAGAATTAGAATTAGAATAGAAGAGAAAGAGAATCAGAGAGAGAGAGAAGGGTGACTGAAATCCTCCTAGCAGTTCATCGCCCCAGCCAAGAATAGACCCTCGCGAGGCTGTTCTTCCTTGTATTGCTCAACATCAT
This sequence comes from Aegilops umbellulata, assembly GCA_032464435.1. Taxonomy (NCBI): domain Eukaryota; kingdom Viridiplantae; phylum Streptophyta; class Magnoliopsida; order Poales; family Poaceae; genus Aegilops; species Aegilops umbellulata. The sequence continues at coordinate 413,402,392 of CP136057.1, forward strand.
CAGCCCAAGAGGCAATCCACCACACCACAAACTGGAGTAGGGTATTACACCACAACGGTGGCCCGAACGAGTATAAATCCTGTGTCTCTTGTGCTGTTCTTTCCATAGCTTAGATCTTAGCGAGGCGGTGGGGTACAGGTACGTAGAAGGCGAAATCTCCGAGCGCACCCCAGTGTTCGAACCTCAAGGGTCTGCCGGAACCCAAAATCCGACATTTGGCGCGCCAGGTAGGGGTGCACCGGAGTTTTCTCTTCCGCCACCGCCACGACCTGCCTCGCGATGAGTAGCACGTCGCCCGCTCCGGCCACCGGTGCCAGCATGGGGGCCAAGGGGCTCCGAGCCCTGGCCCCAGCCCTGCAATGGGTACGGTGGCCGGACAAGTTCAAGCCAACGACGCCGCCGCACTACAGCGGCGTGATTGATCCGCTGGCCTTCTTGCTGGCGTGCGAGGAGGCCATCCTCGAAGCTAGAGGTGATGATAGGGTCATGGCCAACTGGCTTCCCATGGCCCTCACCGGCGCTCTGCGCGCATGGCTGCTCCACCTGCTGGCGGCCTCCGTGGACTCTTGGGAAGAGCTCCGCGGCCTCTTCGTCGCCCACCACGCTACACCAACACCTCCTGTCGTCGCGGCCCTCCTGGGAGGCTCGCAGGTGCCGCCTACAAGTCACCATGTCAAGCCGTTCATCCGCCGGGCTAGCGCCGCTTCCACAGGGCAGGGGGCTCTCCCGGGCCGGGTGGCGCCCAAGGCCGGCCTGACCTTCAGCTCGGAGGACCACCCCTCCAACTCGGCCTGCTCAGGTGCGCTCCCCATGCTGTGCACCCCCACCATCTGCCAGGTGGCCGTCACCAGAACTCTCATCGATGGCGGCGCGGGCCTCAGCGTGCTCTCGGTTGAGGCCTTCAACCTCCTCTGCATACCCCTGGAACGGCTACAACCCAGCCGGCCCTTCTGAGGCATTGGGGGCGGGTCATCCAGCTCCTTGGGACAGATCCGGCTCCCAGTAACCTTCGGCACCTACGACAACTTCCGCACGGAGCTGGTCAACTTCGACATCACCCCCATCGGCCTCCCCTACAACGCCATCCTCGGCTATCCAGCGCTGGCCCAGTTCATGGCCGCGACGCACCCGGCGGACAACCTTATGAAGATGCCTGGGAGCAGCGGTGTCCTCACCGTGCACGGGGACACCGGAGACGCGTTGCGAGTGCTTAAGCTCGCCTTCAAGACGGCGGCGTCGGCACAGCCCGCCGACTCGGAGACCCCCGAGCCCAAGCGGGCTGCACCCACCAAGAAGAAACAGTTGTTCACCCAAGACAAGGCAGAAACCAAGTAGATACCCGTCGATGAGGACGGGTCCACCAACGCCACTTTCACCATAGGCGCCAACCTCGAGCCTGAGTAGGAGGAGGCCCTGGTCAAGTTCCTACGCGCGAACAAGAAGGTATTCGCTTGGGAGCCTGACCAATTGGCGGGGATCCCCAGGAGCGTAATCGAGCATCACCTCAACGTGTGCCCCAACGTGCGCCCTGTGAAGCAGAAGGCAAGGCGGCAATCCGCAGAAAAGCAGGCCTTCATCGTCCAAGAGACCCACAAACTAGAGGCCACTGGGGTCATTCATGAGGTCCGATACCCGGATTGGTTGGCCAACCCTGTCGTTGTGCCAAAGAAGGGAGGGAAGGAGCGCATGTGTGTCGACTTCACCAACCTCAACAAGGCATGCCCGCAAGATCCGTTCCCGCTCCCCCGCATCGACCAGATCGTTGATTCCACCGCAGAATGCGACCTGCTTTGCTTCTTGGATGCCTTCTCCGGGTATCACCAGATCAAGATGGCGGTAGAAAACGTCGAAAAGACAGCATTCCTAACCCCGTGTGGGGTGTACTGCTACACATGCATGCCATTTGGGCTGCGTAACGCAGGGGCGACCTTTCAGCGGCTGATGCACATCAGCTTGGGCCCACAGCTCGGGAAGAATGTTGAGGCTTACGTCGACGACATTGTGGTGAAGTATCAGGAGGTCAGGACCCTGATACAAGACCTGGAGGAAACCTTCGCGAGCCTCAATGCAGTGAACCTGCGGCTCAACCCAGGGAAGTGTGTGTTCGGAGTCCCCTCGGGCAAGCTCTTGGGTTTCCTCGTGTCCCACCAAGGCATCGAGGCTAACCCGGAAAAGGTCAAAGCGGTCGAGGACATGAGCCCGCCAAAGACCCTCAGAGAAATGCAGAAGCTCACTGGGCGCGTGACCACGCTAGGGCGCTTCATCTCCAAGTTGGGGGAGCGAGTGTTGCCCTTCCTCCACCTAATGAAGAAAAAGGGGCCGTTTGAATGGATTGAAGAGGCCAACAAGGCGTTCCAAGATCTCAAGAGATACCTGACCACCAGTCGTGGTGGCTCCGCGCCCTCAAGAGCCCCTGGTGCTTTACCTCGCTGCCACTCCCTACTCCGCCAGCGCAGCCCTGGTGGCGGTTAGGGAGTCGAATCAGAACCACAGCAGCAGCCCGGGACAAGGCAAAACAGGAACAAGGAAGGCCCACAGAAACCGCCACCGCGGCTGGGGAGGATCAGCCGCCGCAGAGGAGTGCACCGGAGTCAGAAGAGGCCCCTCTCCCAGATGGCCACCCTCCGGAGGCCTCATCGCCTCAGGAGGCGCCATGGTCTCCGGAGGGCGTCACCAGCACTAACGCACCCAACCTCGTTGAGCACCCAGTGTACTTCGTCAGCACGGTGTTGCGGGACGCGAGGGCACGGTACCCCATGCCTCAGAAGCTCCTCCTCGCACTACTGGTGGCCTCGCGCAAGCTGCGGCACTATTTTCAGGGTCACCCCATCAAGGTCGTCTCGTCATACCCCTTGGAGAGAGTGCTCCGGAGCCCTAACTCAGCCAGGAGGGTCGCTGAGTGAAACATAGAACTACAAGCGTTTCAGGTCGAATTCAGCATGACCAGAGTCATCAAGGGAGCAGCATTAGCAGATTTTGTGGCAGAATGGACGGAGGCACCAGGCCTCAAGGCCGACGAGGATCGATCCCTCTCCCCGGGAAGCGAGGCGCCGGAAGGCTGGGTCATGTACTTCGATGGGGCGTTCTCCAGGCATGGCGCTGGGGCTGGGGCGGTGCTTATATCGCCCACTCAGGACAAGCTCTACTACGCTGTACAACTCTGTTTCCAGCAAGGTGAAAAGGTCTCCAACAACATAGCGGAGTATGAAGGAATAATAGCGGGCTTCAAGGCCGCAGCTGCCCTGGGGGTGAAACGCCTCACCATCAAGGGCGATTCGCAGCTCCTTGTCAATTTCTCCAACAAGGTGTAAGAGCCGAAAGTTGAGCACATGGAAGCCTACCTTGCGGGGGTCCGCAGGATGGAGAAGCAGTTCTGGGGGTTGGAGTTGCAGCATCTGCCCCGTGGCACCAATCAGGAGGCCGACAACATCACCAGACGAGCGTCCAGGTGGTTACCTCAGGAGCCTGGCATCTTCGAGGAGCGGCTCTTCAAGCCCTCATCCCTGCCGTCATTGTTAAACACGGCTCAGCCTCGGGTGGAGCTCCCCCAGACACCTGCCTTAGGAGCCCCGGTCTGTGGTCCGGCCTCGGGAGTGCGCCTGCTCCTTACGATGGAGCCTCAGGGGGGTGCTGGATCACGAAGCTCCGGAGTTACTTAACACAAGGGACCCTGCCGGAGAAGGAGGAGGAAGCGGAGCGTGTGGCATAGCTATCCACGACATACTGCATCAAGGATGGAGAGCTCTACCGAAAGCGACCAAACGATGTATCCCCGCGCTGCATCTCCAGGGAGCAAGGAAAGGAACTGCTAGAAGATATACACGACGGAGACTGTGGACATCATTCATCATCAGGGACCCTCGTCGGCAAGGCGTTCCGCAGTGGGTTTTATTGGCCCACCGCACTCGATGACGCCGTCGAACTGGTGAAGGCTTGTGAGTCCTCCCAATTCCACGCCAAGCAGATCCATCAGCCGGTAGGAGGCCTGCAGACTATACCCCTCTCGTGGCCGTTCGCAGTCTAGGGGCTGGACATCCTGGGCCCGTTTCCTCGGGCGCCAGGGGGCAACCGCTACCTCTACGTCGCCGTGGACAAGTTCACCAAGTGGGCTGAAGTAGAGGCCGTCTGCACCATCCCCGCGGGTTCCGCGGTCAAGTTCATCAGGGGCATCGTGAGCCGGTTCGGGGTGCCGAACCGCATCATTACATACAACAGTTTGCAGTTCACCAGTAACCTCTTGAAAACATACTGTGCTAACCTTGGAACGCAGATATGCTACGCTTGGGTGGCGCACCCCCGAAGCAACGGCCAGGCCGAGCGAGCCAACCACTACTAGGAAAAGGCCTACCAATGGCGCACCGGTTTTGCCTACTAATGGCGCACTACCGGTGCGCCATTAGTAGCACGCCACTAGTATTTTTTACTAATGGCGCACCATTGGTGCACCATTAGTATCTGGTATACTAATGGCGCACCACAACCATGGTGCGCCATTACTAGTTTTGAAAAAAACATATAATTTTTTTTTGAAATTTTGTTTGAATTTTTTTGAAAAAAAGCTTAGTAATGGCGCGCCAGTGGACAGTGCACCATTACTAGTTAAAACTAGTAATGGCGCACTGTCCACTGGTGCGCCATTACTAACAAAATTTTAATAAATTTTTTTACTTCTTTTTTCAAAACTTCTAATGGCGCACGGTGGGTGTGGTGCGTCATTACTAGTTAAAACTAGTAATGGCGCACCACTCCCACGGTGCGCCATTAGTAGTTTTGAAAAAATTAAAAAACAAATTTATTTACTAATGGTGCACCGTGGGATGTGGTGCGCCATTAATATTTGCACACTAATGGCGCACCAACACATGGTGCGCCATTAGTATTTAGTAATGGCGCACCACATGTACAGTGCGCCATTAGTGTCCATCCCATCTATAGCCCTTTTCCTAGTAGTGAATGCAGGGATCCTGAGGGGCCTCAAGACCAGGACGTTCAAGAAGAAGCTGAAGCCTTGCGGCAGAGGTTGGTACGATGAGCTTCAGTCTGTGTTGTGGTCCATCCGCACAACCGCGACCAAGCCGACTGGAGAGACCCCGTTCTTCCTGGTCTACGGAGCCGAAGCGGTCCTCCCTCATGAGGTCAGACGTCGCTCCGCACGGGTCCTGGCGTTCGACGAGGCGCAGCAGGACGCCATGCGGGGGATGGACCTCGTGCTGGGGAGGAATGTCGCCGAGAAGCCGCGCTGCGAGCGGCGAGGTACCAACAAGCACTGCAAACGATATCACTGCCGCAACATCCGCCCCAGAACTCTCGAGGTAGGAGACCTCGTGCTCAGGCGGGTTCTCTCCAAGGAGGGACTGCACAAGCTCTCTCCCATGTGGGAGGGCCCATTCAAGGTTGTTCATGTTTCCAGGCCTCGCTCCGCACGCTTGGAGACTCAGGAGGGGGTGCTGGTCCAGAACGCATGGAACATCCAGCACCTCTAGAGGTTCTACCCCTAAAAAGGCCCAGAGCCTGTGAAGAAGGCGAACGCCTATGAAGATCATCCTTTTTGGAAAAGGCCCAGAGCCTGTGAAGAAGGCAAACGCCTGTGAAGATCATCCTTTTTGGAAAAGGCCCAGAGCTTGTGAAGAAGGTGAACGCGTGTGAAAATTATCCTTTTTGGAAAAGGCCCAGAGCCTGTGAAGAAGGCGGATGCCTGTGAAGATTATCCTTTTTGGAAAAGGCCCAGAGCCTGTGAAGAAGGCGAATGCCTGTGAAGCTGTCGCGTTTTGGAAAAGGCCCAGGGCCTGTGAAGAAGGAAAATGCCCGTGAAGCTTGCTTGCCCTAAGAAAGGCCCGGAGCCTGTGAAGAAGGCCAACGCCTATGAAGCTCGCCGCCCGTGACACTCTCACCTAATAAGGAGTTGGGGTTGTACACGCCCCGGAGTCTCAGGAGCGCCGGCCTCAGGCCCTGGGGCTCCCTCCCATGCCCAGTGGCAGCAATTAGCTTCGCGCTTGTGAGAAGACGTCGAAGACTAGATTAGGTGCCGGACGCGGCTTTTTCATTTGCTTTCCGCAGTTGGCTTGTTCATTCTCATTCGAAGTTTTTTTGAAGCTGTTACTGTCTTTGACTTGTGGTTCTTCGCCTTTTTCACTCTCCTGCCTCGATTTCTCTTATGCAAGGCCTCGCGAGGGGTGCAGCCAAGTGCCCTCGTAAGTGTTTCAGTCCTAGTCGTTCCAAGGTCTCGCGACCTGGGTCCATTACAGGAGCATCCCTCTAGTTCGTGCCCCACGGGCACGTCGACACGAACACGGGGCCTGGGTCGGTCGCCCCCCACGGCTGGGGCCGAGAACTATCCACGCGCGGGAACGTAGACGGAAGGCACGATAATGGAAGCAAAGCGATGATTAACAGAAATAACCCAAACACGCCCCCGCGGGGCCCCACGCTACTATCTTTTTACGCAGGAAAAAGGAAAAGAAAGAGCAAATCAGTGGCATCTCGCCTCACACCGGCCTGCAGGAAGACTCGAGCTGCCTCCGGGGCTCAAGCAGACTCCCTCTCGCGCTTCACCGAGGCGCGACGGCGGGCAGACGCGCTACCACCCCCAGACAGGTACGACGGCATGGAGGCTGACCGCGGCCGCTGCTCGAAGAGCCGCCGCCTGAAGAAGAACCAGTGAAGCTTGGGGAGCCGTGAGCACCGCCAATCACGCGAGCACTATCCTCTCCGTCATCGCCGGGGCTGGGTCCCCGGCCGCGGTCGTCGTCCTCAGGGCAGCACCCTGCGCGGCGACCATCTTCCCCAAACACCCTCACGTAGAGGGTGGCATTGCCGTCCAACTTGAAGTGCAGGGTGCACCGATGGCTCAGGCCGCGCGCGCGAGCAAACGTCTGCCCACCGCGGGTCAAGGCCAGGCTCCCGGCTGCGGAGACCTCCAGTGAAGCCCATGAGGGCCGGCTACAGCAGCCGTCTGCCTGAAGCCAGAGGCCGCCCGGGGTGCCGGCCGGGAGATCGCCGGGAGATCGCATATCGGCTCCGCCGACCACACAACGAACTCCGGCAGCACCTCCGCGGCGCGAAAGCGCGGCCAAGGTGTGACACTCCAAAATTTTCATTTGGGTTTTTGCAAAATCCTTGCTCGATTTTCCTTGAAATTTGAGGCTTTCAGTAAAACCACCTTCTTAAAATTTCCTTTTCCTTGACTAGGGTTTTTCTGTTTTCTCCTTCAAGCCCTGGGTTTGACCTTCTTAAAAACTCCTTCTCTCTATTGTTTCCCTTCTCAGATTTTTTTATTGGAGTTTTCTTTTTAAGAAAAACTCTATGAAAAAGATTTGGGATTTTCATTCTATTGAAAACCATCCATGACCTTGTACCTTGCCCATGAGGCAATACCACTCCAACATCTTCACCCCTCCTTGTCAACAACTCAAATTCCCTATCCCAACTCATCCAAACAAGTTTTGGATTTTATTTTTATCTCTCAAATATTTTCTGTCAATTATTTTGAGCCTGATGGATTTTCAAAGCAAGTACCCTTTTCCATTTGAGATTTGACTTCAAACCAACTCTACTGGCTAGTCCTTTGCACCCACAACCCAGAACCATCTTGATCCACTCATCTTCTTTTCAAATTTTCCAACTTACACTCCCTGCAAGTTTGGACCAGATTTGTCAAATTTGGTGAAATTCATATCTACACTTCTCCAAAAATTCCACCAAAAATCAGGCAGCCTACTAGAGCAATGAGAAGTCACTCCACCAAAAATCAGCCCAAGGAAAAATCCCTACATGCCTGGATCATTCTGTCGAACACCTTGCATGCACTGTTCAAACACATTCACCAAATTCAGTCTTCAGTGTTGATTTCTTCAGATCATCTTCAGTCACGCGCACACAGTGCCCTTGGCACGTTGCTCGCCGCCTGGTCTGCGTGTCCAGAGCCCCGCACGCGCGCTTGGCTTCTTCCTGGCGTCGGTGGCGCTCTGACCCGACCGCGCCGGCGTGTCCCGCGGCGGCTGAACCGCCGTGGCAGCCAACAGGGAGCAGAACGGTGGCTCAACATCGTTCCGCGCCGCACAGCCCCGCCGATGGCTCCGCGTGTCCACCTCCACGCCAGCGCACGCATGCAGCACAGCCGTCGTGGCGCGGCACGCACAGAGCGTGCTCTCTGCCGCCGATGGACCCGCGCCGTCCCGTTCCGTCGAGCTCCACCTCAGCAAGCTTAAACCAATGCCGTTGGCTCCAAAATGGACTCCGCGAACCTCCACGACGGTGCTCAACTCCTAAACTCCCCCGACCAAGCACTGCACCACCGTAATCACTCGCCGGAGAACGCCGTTCTCGGCCACCGCCTCGGATCGCCTATAAAAATAGACCCCGAGCCCTTCCGCGAGCACGCACCACCCCTACACTCCACCAACGCCATGCCAGGTCACTGGGAGGACCTCGAGGAGGTCTCCTCCCCCGACTCCGGCCACCCCGCTCCGCCTCGGCCTCCAGCTCGATTCGCTCCGGTGAGGTCGTCTCTGGCGCCCAAACTCCGTCCATCTCCCTCTCTAGCTACCAGATTCTTAACCCCCTCCTCAATTTGATCAGTGCAGCTCTCTCCGGCGACCTCCAACCACGCCCGAACCGCCGTCCGCCGGAGCAGGGGCTACCGCCGACGTGGTGCTTCCCGGCAACCACCTCGACCACCATCCAACGCGGAATGGCACCCTGAGCACGGAGGTAACCTCCGATCTCTCTGCCTCGTCGTGGATCGCCGCCGGCGACCACCGCGGCTCTCGGGCGCCAGCGAGCCCGACCCGCCTCTTTTAAATTTTAAACCTGACAGATGGGACCCGCCTGTCAGCTTCTCTGTCTTTTCTATTCGAATCGTTTTCTGAAAACGCCTTCGGGCAAAATACGCTTTCTCCGTTGCGCTTGCGCATTTCCTATCGAACCGTTTTCTGTTTTCTCAGTTAGAACCCTGGAAGGTTTGTGTTTCATTACAGATGAGTCCCTGGGCAAAAACCTTTATAACTTTTTATCAGAAGCATATTTTTGAGTGATTCTTTTTCTGTTCTCTTCAAAATTTTGTCTAGTTTTTTATCAGATTTATTTGAAAAATATTTGCAATACTTTTTCTGCACCTCTCGGTATTCACGTTAGCGCGTATGTTTTCTCTGTACCGTAGATACCGACGGAGGTGACGGGGCCGCAAACTTCACCGAGCTAGGCTCCGACTACTCTGAACCAGGAAAGCATGTTCGAACTTCTGATATGATGAGTGTATTGGCATGGTTGCATGTAGATAGTTTCATGGCATGCGTGGAGCATACCGATGAACCGTTCATTATGCATTGTTGGAGCAAGTAAGCCCGATGATTTCACACGTCGAGGGACGTGAGTATGTAATGCCATGTGTTGGCATGAAGATGGGTAAGATGGCAGTGTTGTAGCATGCCAGTCTTAGGCCATGTAAGTTATCTTCAGCACCAACCCGTATCGGTTGGTTCATATCCATTCCCTTTCCCTGTACTACCACATGTTTCCCGAAAGGGATAGGGTTTAGTAAGTCGCAAACCGCTTTCTTGGTACACACCAAAAAGGAGAGGCCGGGATGCTGGTTCCATGGCCCTGGATTAAAGCCAGGCATCCGGTCAGGGGGCATGGGTGTTTCTGGTTGGGACCGAGAGGGGGGCACCCCTTAGAGCGCGCGTATATAAATTTGATCCCATGCTATTCGAGATTGTGATCTCCCCGTCTCAATAGTTTTTCTTGGACGATGTTGAGGGTGATTCCTGGCATCGAAGAGTTGGATGGGTGTGTACTAGATTGCTGTATTTTCTTCTGAAATACCGTAACGGAACTAGTCCTAGTGACTACGGAAATCCGTCGACTGTGGGAAATTTTTGTACAAACTCTGCAGAGCTCCATAACCTTAAATCATCTTATCTATTTCCAAGTTCCCTGCTAACAGTCATGTGCCAGTTTGGTGACAGATTTCCCGGTGGGACGCATGAGCTCTAAGACCGGTTAAATGTTTATTCTTGTGGATGGACTAACCCGTTAAATTCCATGAGTTGATTATATTTATGATGAGTATATTATTTCCTTATCAGTTAAAGCCCTTTATGTGGTGTCGCTCAGACGCCCGACTGTGGCATTTCTTTTAAAGCCCTTTATGTGGTGTCGCTCAGACGCCCGACTGTGGCATTTCTTTTAAAGCCCTTTATGTGGTGTCGCTCAGACGCCCGACTGTGGCATTTCTTTTAAAGCCCTTTATGTGGTGTCGATCAGACGCCCGACTGTGGCATCTCTTTTAAAGCCCTTTATGTGGTGTCGCTCAGACGCCCGACTGTGGCATTTCTTTTATAGCCCTTTAAGTGGTGTCGCTCAGACGCCCGATTGTGGCATTATTATTCCGCATTTTCCGCTCGAGGAGTCTTTCAGACACTCGTTTGGCACCAGTATTATTATTCCGCATTTTCCGCTCGAGGAGTCTTTCAGACACTCGTTTGGCACCAGTATTATTATTCCGCATTTTCCGCTCGAGGAGTCTTTCAGACACTCGTTTGGCACCCAGCATTATCACTTCTATGTCTGATCGTACTGGTTATTTATCCATGTATTTCATGTTGGCATTTGTTATATCTTACGTCCGTACTGTCTTGCGAGTACTTTCAAAGTACTCACTGGCTTGTTGATTTGGCCAGATGCTGACGAAGGTGATCTCATGGATGAAGAGTTCGATAGCGAATCCGACGCCTAGAGGAGTCCCAGTCAGTCTCGTGCAACCCTGGAGTTGGTCACTGTTTCATATCCGCTTCCGCTACCCTAATAAATTCTTCGAGCTTCACCTCGACGCTCGATGGGATGTTAGTTTGAGAATCCCATAACCACTCCCACTGTGTTACTCCACCTCTACCTTATTTGCGAGTCAGTAGTATGCCACCACTCCCTTGTGTCATTATTCGCCTTTATGTATAATTATTGGCACGCTTGTAATAAATTGTTGAGCATCGTCAGCTCAGCCCTGTCATATATTTATGCTACTGGCTTATTGTATCAAAAGTTTGTCTGCCAGTGAAGAGGGTTTTATCTGAAACTGGGTTATAAAGATTGGTTCCTCAATAAATATTTTTATTGGGAAAACCGGTCGTGACAAGCTTGGTACCAGAGCCAGGCTGACTGTAGGAAGCCACTAGGTGCGATCGCTAATCGGTTATGAGCATGATAGAGCTTATTCCTGTTTTTACAATAGTAGTCATTTTTCTGACAGTCAGCATATATTTATGATCTGAACATTCAGGATTTTTGCCTACTTTTGTAGATGGCCGACCGCAGCTGCGAGTCTCAGACCTTCGCCAACGTACCCGATGGGTTCGTCAAGCTTCTCTCCTTCGTCGTTCAGGTCGCGATGGGGCCGTCTGTGCGACCAGTCGTCACTCTCTGTCAGCACAGAGTCAACGACAGTCTGACTATGCACCAGGCCGCGGTGCAGTTCAAGGGAGGGCGTGGTGATCTACGCCGCTTCCGATTCTTGGGGAGAGCCATGCCTTCAGAGAAGCATGCCATCCAGATGGCAGCCCGCGAGGCGATAGCTCGTCTCAGGGATGTCCTTCCCGCGATGAAGACTTGTCGCTACCGCTACCTACCTTGCCATGTGCCCTACACCTGTCACTACGCATTCTCCTGCCACAGAGGAGAACGGGACGAGGCTTTTGAGATGCTTATTGAGTATCTCCGGGCCTTGGAGGCAGCCTTCGACAACTTGGTGGATGACTTTGTGGCCGCCCGCATGGACTCAGTCCACGGTTGTGCCGCCAACAGGAGGGAGCTCCTGCCCACCGCACCGCCACTGACTTTCGTCTCGTCCTCTGCATCCCATGCTCCTGCTCGTCGCCTGCCTACCACCGAGGAGTTCAACCAGGTCATTGCGCCCACTCCAGCGTGCACTGCTCCGCCACTCGCACCAACTCCAATCCGTGTTGTTCCGCCCCTGGCACCCGCTCCATCTACTCGGCGCAGTACTACTCGCATGGAGCCTATCAGCGAGGAGGTCGAGTCCCCGGCTTCGCTACGCCTCACCCTTGGCAGGGCCAAGGACGTCGTCAACATCTCCGACTGAGTACGCATAACCGCCATGCGTTGCATCGCCATGTAAGAGGTTGTGAGAAGTAGCTTGTTTGCGCATCATGTAGGATCTGGAGAAGTGCACTAGCCTAAATAACATGTCAGGATTATGTACGCATATCCTGAGTGATGTATTGTATAATTATCGCCGCGTGTAAGATACGTAATGATGCAGTCCTTCTCTATGCGCAAATCGATTTGTTTTCCCTCGAGTATCTTGGTTTTAAAAAAATTTATCTGTCAACCTTGTGCATTATGGGTTTTATCTTTGCAACCCTTCCTTTTTTCTTATGGTTTTATAAATTCATCCCCAGAGTGAAAAATGTCTCGTCCTTGGACTCGCTCCATGCCCACTCCACCAGAGGAAGATTATGGCAACCAACCGGACAACAACTTTGCACGAGGGCAGTCAAGTCAACACTATAATACTCAATCAGGCAACAATCTTACTCGAGGTCAGACCAGTCAACAGGACAGTGAAACGGCACTTTCCCAAATGTGCCGCCTTTATGAACAGAGTCAGCAACAACATCGGGAAATGATGAACCAAGTCATTAACATGGGAAATCACCATGGGCAGTATCCGCAGCATTCCAAGCTATCTGAGCTACAGAAGACACGTCCCCCAACATTTTCTCATACTGACAAGCCACTTGAGGCCGAAGACTGGCTTCGCGATATGGAGAGAAAGTTAATTATTGCAAAATGCTCAGACCCAGAAAAGGTACTGTACGCAGCGCATTATCTCACGGGAGCAGCCGCATCCTGGTGGGAAAATTTTCTGCACATGCATCCCAACGAAAATGATATAACATGGGATGATTTCAAGGAAGGTTTCCGTGGCGCGCATATTCCTAAGAGTTTTATGAAAATCAAGAAAAGAGAGTTCGATGACCTCAAGCAAAGGAACATGACAGTGTCAGATTACAACAGCCAATTTACTCTATTATCCCGCTATGCCAACGAAGAGCGTATGACTGAAAGCAAGAAAATGGAGAAGTTCCTTGACGGCCTAGCACCCACGCTTAAATGCCAACTGGTCATACACACTTTCCCAGATTTTAAGACGCTGGTGGATAAAGCCATTACTCTGGAGAATGAAAGACGCAGTTTGGATGATATCCGCAAGCGAAAGAGGGACCAGACTAACCATGCTCGCAATCACCGGAGTAAGACCAATTTTCAGAAGGGTGGGACGCACAAATCATCATCCAACGTCTCACGCCCAACAAGGAATTTTCATGCTAGGGACAAGGAGTTCACCTATCGCCCAGGTGTTACTTGTTACGCCTGTGGAGAAGAAGGACACTATGCCAAGCAGTGTCCCAAGCCAAGAAGCTCAGCACCAAAGCCGAACAACGGCAACAATAATTCAGCGCCCAAGCGAAACAACTTCAATCCCAACAATAACCACAGGAAAGGTCATTTGAACCACGTGACCAAAGAGGAGGCACAAAATGCTCCAGATATCGTACTCGGTACGTTCCCTGTCAACACAATACCTGCAACGGTTTTGTTTGATTCTGGAGCTTCTCACTCTTTTATTTCGAAAAATTTTGCTTCGCACAATAATTTTTCGATGCTTCCTTTGGAGAAATCCATGATCATCAAGTCCCCTGGAATTCAGCAAGTTACTCAGAATTACTGTCAGGATGTGATTATTGAGTTCAAAGGATTGAAGTTTCACGCCAATCTCATTGTGTTGGAAAATAAAGGACTAGATGTCATCCTAGGGATGGACTGGTTAACCACCAACAAAGGTTTCATTAATTGTTTCAATCGGACCGTGATTCTCACACACCACCATGGTAAGACAATAAGAGTATCCGCCAAAGAAAGGGAAATGCCCAGACAACCAAGACTGAACAAGGTGGACATTTCTGAATTAAACAAGGTTCCAGTAGTACATGAATTTCCAGACGTATTTCCCGAAGAGCTACCAGGCATGCCACCCGACCGAGAGATAGAGTTCAGCATTGAGCTAGCACCAGGAACCACCCCCATATACAAGAAACCATACAGAATGGCACCATCCGAGTTGGTTGAACTGAAGAAACAAATAAAGGAATTGCTTGACAAGGGATACATTCGAGCCAGTTCCTCACCATGGGGATCACCAATTTTGTTTGCCAAAAAGAAAGATGGAACACTGCGATTGTGTATTGACTACCGAGCACTCAACATGGTCACAATCAAGAACAAATACCCGAGGCCAAGAATAAATGATTTATTCGATCAACTCGCTAAGGCCAAGGTATTCTCAAAAATCGACCTAAGGTCAGGATACCATCAATTAAAAGTACGAACAGAAGATATCCCCAAGACAGCCTTCACCTCCAGATATGGACTGTATGAGTTCACAGTAATGCCTTTTGGATTAACAAATGCCCCTGCATATTTTGTTCACCTCATGAACAAAGTATTTATGAAGTTTATGGACAAGTTTGTTGTGGTATTCATCGACGATATTTTAGTATACTCCAAAACACCAGAAGAACACGCTGAACATCTCAGAATGGTACTAGGAGAACTCAGGAAACACCAATTGTACGCCAAGTTCAGCAAGTGTGAATTTTGGTTAAGGCAAGTAGGCTTTCTAGGCCACGTGCTAACCCAAGACGGGATCGCCGTGGACCCAGAGAAAGTCAAGGCCGTACTTGGCTGGAAGTCACCAGCCAGTGTAACGGACATACGGAGTTTCTTGGGAATGGCAGGATATTACCGCAGATTTATTGAAGGATTCTCCACCATAGCCAAGCCAATGACGCAATTGCTCAAGAAAGATAAGAAATTTGAATGGACAGAAGCCTGTGAGAAAAGTTTCCAAGAGCTAAAACGGAAATTAACAACAGCACCAGTATTGATTGTGCCGGACATACGCAAGAATTTTGAAATATTTTGTGATGCGTCCAGGAAGGGACTCGGATGCGTATTAATGCAAGAAGGCAAGGTTGTCGCATACGCTTCAAGGCAACTTCGCAAGCATGAGGAAAACTATCCCACTCATGACTTAGAAATGGCAGCAGTTATTCATGCACTCAGGGAATGGAGGCACTTCCTACTTGGAAATCGATGTGAAATATATACGGACCATAAAAGTCTCAAATATATTTTCACACAGCCAGAGCTGAATTTAAGGCAACGACGCTGGTTGGAGCTAGTAAAGGATTATGATGTCGGAATCCACTATCATCCTGGAAAAGCAAATGTAGTAGCCGATGCTCTTAGTCGGAACCCCAGCGCCAACCACAACAATCTGCCCAACTTAAGACCCGAATTCCAACAGGAATTTGCCAGACTCAACTTGTTGATGATAGCAGAAGGCACCATAACAAACTTGGAGATACAGCCCAACCTTGTGACAAGAATCAAAGAAGCCCAGCCCGGTCACCCCAGCATTGAAGGTATCAAAAGAAAGGTGAGTATGGGCAAGGCCTCGGAATTCATCATAGACGAAGAAGGGACACTATGGTACGGAAACAGACTCTGCGTACCGGACGTAGAAGACCTCAAACGGCAGATTCTAGCTAAAGCCCACACCGCTCCATATTCGATCCACCCTAGAGGAACCAAGATGTATAAGGATATCCAAGAAGGATTTTGGTGGCACGGTATGAAAAGGGACATAGCCACCTTCATTGCATGCTGCAACTCTTGTCAACGTATAAAGGCCGAACATCAGAGACCAGCTGGACTACTGCAACCAAATAAAATACCTGAGTGGAAATGGGATGAAATAGGGATGGATTTCATTGTCGAACTACCTCGATCACGACACGAGAATGATGCCATATGGGTTATCACCGACAGATTGACTAAGGTGGCACATTTCATTCCAGTAAAGACGACCCACACCACTCAGAAGCTTGCCAAAATATATCTCTCTCGCATAGTTTGTCTGCACGGTGTCCCGAAGACTATAATATCCGACAGAGGAACACAGTTCGTCTCAAGATTCTGGGAGCAGTTACAACAGGCTCTAGGAACTCAACTAGCCTTCAGCACGGCATACCACCCTCAGACAGATGGACAAACAGAACGGGTAAACCAGATTTTGGAGGACATGCTGAGAGCATGTGTCCTCACCTACGGAGCCAGTTGGGAAGACAGCCTGCCATACGCCGAGTTCGCGTACAACAACAGTCATCAGGCCAGCCTGCAAATGGCACCATTTGAAGCCTTGTATGGACGAAGATGTCGTACCCCGTTAAATTGGTCAGAGACCGGAGACAGCCGTATCTTCGGCCCAGACGTGCTCAAGGAAGCCGAGGAAAAGGTCCAACTAATCAGAGATCGGCTCAAGACCGCCCAAAGCCGGCAAAAGAGTTATTACGATCAGAAACATCGTGGGGTCAACTTCGAACCCGGTGAATTCGTGTACCTACGAGTGTCACCTATGAGGGGGTTGCAGCGATTCAAAATTAAGGGAAAGCTAGCGCCAAGATTCATCGGGCCATTCGGTATATTGGCACGGAAAGGCGCAGTAGCATACCAACTAGACCTACCTGAGGAACTGTCAGATATTCACAACGTGTTCCACGTATCGCAATTGAGGAAATGTGTAAGCAACCCAGAGAAACAAGTATCCCATGAGAACATAGACGTGCAGCCAGACCTCACTTATCGGGAACACCCAGTAAAGATATTAGAGGAGTCTGAAAGGAGGACCCGACAGAAAACCGTCAAATTTTTCAAAGTTCAGTGGAGTAATCACACCGAAAGTGAAGCAACATGGGAAAGAGAGGACTTTCTACGAACAGAGCATCCTCACTTATTTGAGGATCAACTGAAATCTCGGGGACGAGATTTTTCCTAAGGGGGTAGGTGTTGTGACACTCCAAAAATTTCATTTGGGTTTTTGCAAAATCCTTGCTGGATTTTCCTTGAAATTTGAGGCTTTCAGTAAAACAACCTTCTTAAAATTTCCTTTTCCTTGACTAGGGTTTTTCTGTTTTCTCCTTCAAGCCCTGGGTTTGACCTTCTTAAAAACTCCTTCTCTCTATTGTTTCCCTTCTCAGATTTTTTTTATTGGAGTTTTCTTTTTAAGAAAAACTCTATGAAAAAGATTTGGGATTTTCATTCTATTGAAAACCATCCATGAACTTGTACCTTGCCCATGAGGCAATACCACTCCAACATCTTCACCCCTCCTTGTCAACAACTCAAATTCCCTATCCCAACTCATCCAAACAAGTTTTGGATTTTATTTTTATCTCTCAAATATTTTCTGTCAATTATTTTGAGCCTGATGGATTTTCAAAGCAAGTACCCTTTTCCATTTGAGATTTGACTTCAAACCAACTCTACTGGCTAGTCCTTTGCACCCACAACCCAGAACCATCTTGATCCACTCATCTTCTTTTCAAATTTTCCAACTTACACTCCCTGCAAGTTTGGACCAGATTTGTCAAATTTGGTGAAATTCATATCTACACTTCTCCAAAAATTCCACCAAAAATCAGGCAGCCTACTAGAGCAATGAGAAGTCACTCCACCAAAAATCAGCCCAAGGAAAAATCCCTACATGCCTGGATCATTCTGTCGAACACCTTGCATGCACTGTTCAAACACATTCACCAAATTCAGTCTTCAGTGTTGATTTCTTCAGATCATCTTCAGTCACGCGCACACAGTGCCCTTGGCACGTTGCTCGCCGCCTAGTCTGCGTGTCCAGAGCCCCGCACGCGCGCTTGGCTTCTTCCTGGCGTCGGTGGCGCTCTGACCCGACCGCGCCGGCGTGTCCCGCGGCGGCTGAACCGCCGTGGCAGCCAACAGGGAGCAGAACGGTGGCTCAACATCGTTCCGCGCCGCACAGCCCCGCCGATGGCTCCGCGTGTCCACCTCCACGCCAGCGCACGCATGCAGCACAGCCGTCGTGGCGCGGCACGCACAGAGCATGCTCTCTGCCGCCGATGGACCCGCGCCGTCCCGTTCCGTCGAGCTCCACCTCAGCAAGCTTAAACCAACGCTGTTGGCTCCAAAATGGACTCCGCGAACCTCCACGACGGTGCTCAACTCCTAAACTCCCCCACCAAGCACTGCACCACCGTAATCACTCGCCGGAGAACGCCGTTCTCGGCCACCGCCTCGGATCGCCTATAAAAATAGACCCCGAGCCCTTCCGCGAGCACGCACCACCCCTACACTCCACCAACGCCATGCCAGGTCACTGGGAGGACCTCGAGGAGGTCTCCTCCCCCGACTCCGGCCACCCCGCTCCGCCTCGGCCTCCAGCTCGATTCGCTCCGGTGAGGTCGTCTCTGGCGCCCAAACTCCGTCCATCTCCCTCTCTAGCTACCAGATTCTTAACCCCCTCCTCAATTTGATCAGTGCAGCTCTCTCCGGCGACCTCCAACCACGCCCGAACCGCCGTCCGCCGGAGCAGGGGCTACCGCCGACGTGGTGCTTCCCGGCAACCACCTCGACCACCATCCAACGCGGAATGGCACCCTGAGCACGGAGGTAACCTCCGATCTCTCTGCCTCGTCGTGGATCGCCGCCGGCGACCACCGCGGCTCTCGGGCGCCAGCGAGCCCGACCCGCCTCTTTTAAATTTTAAACCTGACAGATGGGACCCGCCTGTCAGCTTCTCTGTCTTTTCTATTCGAATCGTTTTCTGAAAACGCCTTCGGGCAAAATACGCTTTCTCCGTTGCGCTTGCGCATTTCCTATCGAACCGTTTTCTGTTTTCTCAGTTAGAACCCTGGAAGGTTTGTGTTTCATTACAGATGAGTCCCTGGGCAAAAACCTTTATAACTTTTTATCAGAAGCATATTTTTGAGTGATTCTTTTTCTGTTCTCTTCAAAATTTTGTCTAGTTTTTTATCAGATTTATTTGAAAAATATTTGCAATACTTTTTCTGCACCTCTCGGTATTCACGTTAGCGCGTATGTTTTCTCTGTACCGTAGATACCGACGGAGGTGACGGGGCCGCAAACTTCACCGAGCTAGGCTCCGACTACTCTGAACCAGGCAAGCATGTTCGAACTTCTGATATGATGAGTGTATTGGCATGGTTGCATGTAGATAGTTTCATGGCATGCGTGGAGCATACCGATGAACCGTTCATTATGCATTGTTGGAGCAAGTAAGCCCGATGATTTCACACGTCGAGGGACGTGAGTATGTAAGGCCATGTGTTGGCATGAAGATGGGTAAGATGGCAGTGTTGTAGCATGCCAGTCTTAGGCCATGTAAGTTATGTTCAGCACCAACCCGTATCGGTTGGTTCATATCCATTCCCTTTCCCTGTACTACCACATGTTTCCCGAAAGGGATAGGGTTTAGTAAGTCGCAAACCACTTTCTTGGCACACACCAAAAAGGAGAGGCCGGGATGCTGGTTCCATGGCCCTGGATTAAAGCCAGGCATCCGGTCAGGGGGCATGGGTGTTTCCGGTTGGGACCGAGAGGTGGGCACCCCTTAGAGCGCGCGTATATAAATTTGATCCCATGCTATTCGAGATTGTGATCTCCCCGTCTCAATAGTTTTTCTTGGACGATATTGAGGGTGATTCCTGGCACCGAAGAGTTGGATGGGTGTGTACTAGATTGCTGTGTTTTCTTCTGAAATACCGTAACGGAACTAGTCCTAGTGACTACGGAAATCCGTCGACTGTGGGAAATTTTTGTACAAACTCTGCAGAGCTCCATATCCTTAAATCATCTTATCTATTTCCAAGTTCCCTGCTAACAGTCATGTGCCAGTTTGGTGACAGATTTCCCGGTGGGACGCATGAGCTCTAAGATCGGTTAAATGTTTATTCTTGTGGATGGACTAACCCGTTTAATTCCATGAGTTGATTATATTTATGATGAGTATATTATTTCCTTATCAGTTAAAGACCTTTATGTGGTGTCGCTCAGACGCCCGACTGTGGCATTTCTTTTAAAGCCCTTTATGTGGTGTCGCTCAGACGCCCGACTGTGGCATTTCTTTTAAAGCCCTTTATGTGGTGTCGCTCAGACGCCCGACTGTGGCATTTCTTTTAAAGCCCTTTATGTGGTGTCGCTCAGACGCCCGACTGTGGCATCTCTTTTAAAGCCCTTTTTGTGGTGTCGCTCAGACGCCCGACTGTGGCATTTCTTTTATAGCCCTTTAAGTGGTGTCGCTCAGACGCCCGATTGTGGCATTATTATTCCGCATTTTCCGCTCGAGGAGTCTTTCAGACACTCGTTTGGCACCAGTATTATTATTCCGCATTTTCCGCTCGAGGAGTCTTTCAGACACTCGTTTGGCACCAGTATTATTATTCCGCATTTTCCGCTCGAGGAGTCTTTCAGACACTCGTTTGGCACCCAGCATTATCACTTCTATGTCTGATCGTACTGGTTATTTATCCATGTATTTCATGTTGGCATTTGTTATATCTTACGTCCGTACTGTCTTGCGAGTACTTTCAAAGTACTCACTGGCTTGTTGATTTGGCCAGATGCTGACGAAGGTGATCTCATGGATGAAGAGTTCGATAGCGAATCCGACGCCTAGAGGAGTCCTAGTCAGTCTCGTGCAACCCTGGAGTTGGTCACTGTTTCATATCCGCTTCCGCTACCCTAATAAATTCTTCGAGCTTCACCTCGACGCTCGATGGGATGTTAGTTTGAGAATCCCATAACCACTCCCACTGTGTTACTCCACCTCTACTTTATTTGCGAGTCAGTAGTATGCCACCACTCCCTTGTGTCATTATTCGCCTTTATGTATAATTATTGGCACGCTTGTAATAAATTGTTGAGCATCGTCAGCTCAACCCTGTCATATATATATGCTACTGGCTTATTGTATCAAAAGTTTGTCTGCCAGTGAAGAGGGTTTTATCTCAAACTGGGTTATAAAGATTGGTTCCTCAATAAATATTTTTATTGGGAAAACCGGTCGTGACACTAGGGGGACGTGCGACCGAAGCACGCCCCCCGGCCGCAGCTGTTCGCCCATCACCGTGCTAGAAACCATCTCCACGGCCACGGGGAGCTGCTGTGGTGGCCACAGGATGTTTGCGAGGGCGCCCTCGGCCGCGCTTGGGCGGGGGAGAGGCAGGCTCAACCTGGCGAGCCTTCCCCTTCTCTGCGGCCAAGAACCTCCTCGACGGAGCTATGAAGAAGAAGGAGAAGTAGGGGGGATGAACTGGAAGGGCGCGCGCCGCTCCACACTTATAGCCGGCGAGGGCCAACCGTCGGCCTCCACGATCGCAGGTAATCATGACCCGCTTTGCATGCAGGGACTTGTCCAATCCGTGCAGTTGTCGAGGCGCCGTGGGGAAGGGGAGACGCCCACGTCCAATCAACCGCCATGTGGCGCCCAAGGCTGCAGGCTGTTAGGGCCCGCGGCGCTTCGCCCTTGCCCTTTCGCCTCACTGCACGGCCAAGTCCGGGCGCGCCTTGGGCCCGGGGGCTACTGTCGGCGTTCTGGGAACGGGGGTACCCAGACTTGCCTGCTTGCGGCCTGCGGCGTGGCTCAAAGGGGGGCCCAGCACGGCCCATCTTCATCAACACAGACCCAAGACCCTCGCGAGGGGCCAAGCCTCGCGGGGCGTACGACACGGAGCTTCTTCAGGCACGGCCTCATCAAGCTGGCTCGCGAGGAGGCGAGAGATCAAGGTGGGGTACCTCACGAGGTGCCCGTGACGCAAGCCATGATGACCAAGGGCGCTAGGCGGGCGCCAGCCCGCGCAGTGTCTCCTTTCCTATTTGGTGCAAAGGGAGCAAGCGCAGGTGAGAGCATCAAGCAAAGGCACCCATTACGGTGCAACGATACCAAGACCAGTCCAACGGCAGGGAAGAAGTCATTGTGGAGACCAAGCCGGCGTCACAACCAGAGCCTTTGGCAGGCGAGGACCAACTTTAGTCAGGATAAGTGTACCAGATGCTCCCCTTCAAAATGGCCAATTGTTGGCCCCCTTCCCACTCAATATTTGGGAAGAGGCCCAGGGCCCTTGCCTATAAATAGGACTAGCCACCCCTAGGGTAGAGGGACGGAGAATTAGAATTAGTGTAGAAGAGAAACAGAATCAGAGAGAGAGAGAAGGGTGACTGAAATCCTCCTAGCAGTTCATCGCCCCAGCCAAGAACAGACCCTCGCGAGGCTGTTCTTCCTTGTATTGCTTAACATCATCAGCCCAAGAGGAAATGCACCACACCACAAACTGGAGTAGGGTATTACACCACAACGGTGGCCTGAACCAGTATAAACCCTGTGTCTCTTGTGCTGTTCTTTCCATAGCTTAGATCTTAGCGAGGCGGTGGGGTACAGGTAGGTAGAAGGCGAAATCTCCGCGCGCACCCCAGTGTTCGAACCTCAAGGGTCTGCCGGAACCCGAAATCCGACAAGTGAGGACATTGGATACATAATATACCGGCTTTTGAAGGCGGTATTTGTGTTCGTCCGTTTCTTGTTCTACGACGAGCACTGCGCTTACAACCTGATGAGTTGCCTCGATGTACAACAGCATTGGTTCACCGATGTTTGGTGCGGCCAGGATTGGGTTGGTTGCCAGTATGGCTTTTATTTCTTCCAATCCGGCTGTGGTGGCATCCGTCCACTTGAAGTGTTCGGTGCGCCGAAGGAGGCGATAAAGAGGTAATGCCTTTTCTCCTAAGCGGGAAATAAAGCGGCTTAAAGCCGTCAGGCATCCAATTAATTTCTGGATTTGTTTGAGGTCCGTTGGGATAGCCAACTGTGACAGAGCTCGGATTTTGGCCGTATTTGCTTTGATTCCTCTACTAGAGACAATGAAGCCCAGTAGCTTTCCGGCCGGTACGCTGAAAACGCATTTTTCCGGATTGAGCTTGATGTCGTATGTTCGGAGGTTGTCGAACGTGAGCCTCAAGTCGTCTATTAGAGAGTCGACGTGTTTGGTTTTAACGACCACATCATCTACGTATGCCTCCACTATTTTGCCGATCTGTTTTTTTAGACATGTCTCAATCATGCGCTGATATGTCGCGCCGGCGTTTTTGAGCCCAAAAGGCATTGTGTTGAAACAGAAGGGGCTGTATGGTGTCATGAATGCCGTTGCGGCTTGGTCGGACTCCGCCATCTTGATTTGGTGGTAGCCGGAGTATGCGTCGAGG
Organism: Aegilops umbellulata; assembly: GCA_032464435.1. Classification (NCBI taxonomy): domain Eukaryota; kingdom Viridiplantae; phylum Streptophyta; class Magnoliopsida; order Poales; family Poaceae; genus Aegilops; species Aegilops umbellulata. Next base: position 413,425,561 of record CP136057.1, read on the forward strand.
AAACACAATGAATCGTGTCCTGCGGTAGCATCGATAATTTGGTCGATGAGGGGGAGGGGGAAGGGATCCTTTGGGCAAGCCTTGTTGAGGTCCTGGAAATCGACACATAGGTGCCAGGATTTGTCCTTCTTTGGTACCATCACCAGGTTTGCTAGCCAGTCCGGATGTTTTATTTTTCTAATGAATCCGGCCTCCAATAACTTGGCTAGTTCCTCTCCCATAGCTTGTCTCTTGGGTTCGGAGAAATGCCGAAGAGCCTGCTTGACCGGCTTGAATCCTTTTAGGATATTAAGGTTGTGTTCGACCAGCCTGCGTGGGATTCCTGGCATATCTGAGGGATGCCAGGCGAATATGTCCCAATTCTCGCGCAGGAACTATCGTAGTGCGGCGACAACGGCGGGGTTTAACTGTGCCCCGATGGAGGCTGTTTTTGTAGGGTTCATTGGGTGGACTTGGAATTTGACTATTTCATCCGCTGGTTTAAAAGAGGTGGACTTGGATATTTTGTCAAGTATCATGTCGTCCCTGTCCACGGTGGTGCGTAGCGCAGTTAATTCTTCGGCCGAAGGGCTTCAGATAATGCCTCGAGGGCCAATGCGGCTGTTTTGTTTTCGGTGCGGAGTGCTGTGTCCGGATCACTAGCGAGAGTGATGATTCCATTGGGTCTGGGCATCTTGAGCTTCATGTACCCGTAATGGGGTATATCTTGGAAGATCGTGAACGCCTCCCGCCCTAAAAGGGTGTGGTATCCGCTACTGAATGGGGACACTTGGAGAGTAATTTCTTCGGACCTATAGTTCTCCGGCGTGCCGAATACCACATCTAGTGTGATTTTTCCAGCACAGCGTGCTTCCCGACTGGGGATGATTCCTCTAAAGGTTGTGCTGCTTTGCTTAATGTGGTTCCAGTCTATTTCCATTTTTTGAAGGATTTCCTCATAGATGAGGGTTAATCCACAGCCGCCGTCCATGAGTACTTTTGGGAGCCTAAAGCCGTCCACAATTGGTGCCCGGGCTGTTCAGAATTTAGGTTCATCACTGGCATTGAAGGTAATAGCCGTGTCACTCCATGGATTTATAGTTGCCACATGGCAGATTTCAGTAAGGCTGCGGAGTGTTCGCTTGCGCCTATTATTCGATGCGAAGGTCTCAAAGACTGCTAATACCGTATTGTTATCCCCGGGATGGCGCTCTGTGGCATCTGGGAGGAGAAGATCCTCGCCACTTTTGGCCACCTGCCGGAGGATCCAACATGCTCTATGGTTGTGTGTTGGAATGGTATCCGTTGTACTATGAATTTTGCAGGGTCCGTTGTGCCATCCCTCCAATACGGTTCCGCGCCCTGTAGAGGGTTTTTGCTTCTTTGTGATTAACTCAGGTGTCTTATGATAGTGCACCCTTTTACTTCGGACTGGTGTATATTTGGAGCCGGATTATCCCAAAATTTTGTTTCGGTTTTCCAGGCGCTTTCCATCGCATAGTACTTTCGTAATATGGACGCCAAGTCAGCGAAGCGTGATATATTATGGCGACTTATGGCGTTAAGGATCCCCTTGTCCGTGCAATTATTGCGGAAAAATATGATTGCGTCTTCCTCACGACAGTCCTTAACCTTATTCATCATAAGGAGGAATCTGGCCCAATAATGATGTACTGTTTCCTGGGGCTCTTGCCTGATGTTGGAAAGATTGCTTATGTTTGGGTTGGTGGGTGGAATTGAGTCCGAACCCTTACCCGATCTGAGACCCAGGAGCCAGGGAGTTTCCAATCTTGGAAGTTCGGGTTCCGGGATGTTGCCCGATAAGTCTGGCCCGCTGCCTGACTCTAGGTTCAGGGCTTGGGTGGTGTCCTCCCGTAAACGGGTGTCTGGCTCGGAGAGCTCAGGAATCCGGACGTAGTTAGTCCTCAAGATAGAGGAAGAATCGCCGCATTGTTCCTCCACCACTGCAATGTGATGGGTGACCGGTGGAGACTTAATCTCCCTTTGATCGGGTTTAAGCCCAATCCGATCATAGTCCATAGCGACTCCCAAGGCGGCGATGCGATCCAAGAGCTCGTTTAGGGAGGAGAGCTCCATTGGCTCCATCTGCTCGGCAAGTTCTGAGTTGACGTGAAGGCTGTTTTTGATGACCCAAGAAGTCATCGTCGGTGCAGCAGCCGAACTGGCGTTCATGACGAAACCGCCTAGCCGGAGGGTTTCGCCGACAGCCAAAGCTCCCCCGGTGGTGATGTTGTCTTTAAGGACGAGACAAGACATCCTTCCTTGCGGCGACGGCACAGTGGAACTCTCAATGAAAGCACCAATGTCGGTGTCAAAACCGGCGGATCTCGGGTAGGGGGTCCCGAACTGTGCGTCTAGGCGGATGGTAACAGGAGACAAGGGACACGATGTTTTTACCCAGGTTCGGGCCCTCCCGATGGAGGTAAAACCCTACTCCTGCTTGATTGATATTGATGATATGGGTATTACAAGAGTTGATCTACCACGAGATCGAAGAGGCTAAACCCTAGAAGCTAGCCTATGGTATGATTGTTGTATCTTGTTGTTACGGACTAAACCCTCCGGTTTATATAGACACCGGTGGGGGCTAGGGTTACACAGAGTCGGTTACAAGGAAGGAGATCTACATATCCGTATTGCCAAACTTGCCTTCAACGCCAAGGAGAGTCCCATCCGGACACGGGATGAAGTCTTCAATCTTGTATCTTCATAGTCCAACAGTCCGGCCAAAGGATATAGTCCGGCTTTCCTGACACCCCCTAATCCAGGACTCCCTCAACTATGTACCACTCTTTTCACTAATCTCAGTTGGAAAACACTATTTCTCTCACATGCATATATACACATGCACGGTCTCTACTAGCCCTCTATACGCACATATATGTGCCTACGTGTCTCCCGCACGCACATTATCTTTAGGCCTCTCTCGCACACATTGCCCCCCCGACACCTCTCTCTCTTAGTAGTTGGCAGATATGATTTCATAATATCATTCGGTAGGATATCCCTGGCTGTTAGGCTGCATGGTAATACGAGGCAAAGTTTTACCCTAGTTCGGATCGGGCCCTTGCAGTTGAGGAAAGAACCTACTCCTGGTACTGTATATTAGTGATAGGGGTGTGTACAAAGTACACGTGAATACCAGGCATTGTGCATGTATGTATAATATCGATGAACTAGCCCCCAAGCTTGTATAACATACTAAGGGCCTAGGGTTACAAATCATATATAGTCGGCTTATCACAAGTGGGGATAGAGTCCTCCGCTACTCTGGTAGCTTCGTGTTGTACGCCGAGTCCTCCACATGGGTCTTCGTATAGCACGTCTCGGTCCAACCTATATGTGGCGCAGGATGGAACCGACCCATGAGTCTTCATGTTGACCCACCACAACTAGAAATGATGTACCCACCACACCACACACACAATCAGCCACTAAGAAAATAACCATATACAATAGTACAAAGGTATCTAGCTCACAATACGTCTCCATATTTTGTTGATGACACTGACAGACTTTGCAACTTTGCATTTGATGCGTGCTCCGTATTTTGTTGACGACATTTACGGTCATTGTATTTGAAGCGAAAGCACGATATGGTCACTGGACTTCAGAATAAGCTCATCACAGTCACCACATACATTTTGTCGTGCTAACCAACATGTGGTTGGATGGTTAGAGGACAGTGGTTTCTCGAGCCCACCAATGTTAAAGTCCCGGTGCTCGCATTTATCTTGTGTTAATTTCAGTATTTTCCGACGGTGTACGTTCAGTGGGAGGAGACGTTCCACTCAACTACGAGGCACCTATGGTGACTTCGTAAAATCTCAAGATCATATATGCTGGCCCACTCTCTCGAAGGTGCTCACAGGGGTAGGGTTTATGTGTGTGCGCTTATAGCGGTGAGTGCTTGCATGTATATATGAGCCCTTGCGTCTGTACCGTGTTAAACAAATACATATCATGATTATAGGGTCACTGGCTCACCCGTACAACTCCGTATTTTGTTGCTGACACAATAAATTGACCAGTCAAACGTTCCACGCGGCACAACTAGTGTTGCACCATCGGGGCACGTAACCGTGGGGCCCATTTGTCAGCCTGTATATGAAAGAAAGAAATGGTAGTTTGAGTCTGTACTGTGTTAATAAAATAGGAGTACATTTTAGGGTGATCATACGGTCATTGGCTCACCATACAGCTCCCTAATTTGTTGATAACACGATCAATTGACCAGTCAAACGGTCCACATTCAGCAGCGCACATTACCATAGGGCCCACCCGTCAGCGTGTATATGAAGGACAAAAATGGTAATAAATTAGTGGTCGGTGGGTATTCGAAGTCGCGAGACCTCTGGTTGGCAGTCACTGGCGGTTGGGGGGCGTTCATTGGGCGGTGGGGTGGGGATCCCAAGAGAAAAAGCTCGGCGAGGGGGGGGTAGAGGGATGGCTGGTGCAGCGGCGGACTAGCGGTGGGGAGTGGTTTCGGGGAGGGCGGGCCGGCCGCGGGCGGCGGGGGCCGGCGGTTTGGCTGGTGGTAGCCGGCGGCTCAGGGGGGTGGAGTTTGATGATAAACTGGAGGCCCTTGATTTCATATCCAACGGCTGGAAAATCTAATGACCAAAGATGAAAAAGTCAGTCGACTGACGTGTAGCCTCACCCCGCACGTACACATGCATGCACGCAAGACATGCACGCATGTAGGCGTGCAACACTGGCACGTACACACGCACGCATGCTGGCATGCAACACTGACACGTACACATGCACTCACGAACACACGCACGTACGCACCCATGCATGCAACACTGAAACGTACCCTTGCACGCACGGAACACTCGCACGCCTGCATGCACACAACACACGACGCAAGACACACACTCAACCTATACGTGCATGCACCCTTTGTTAAGGACATGGATTGTTACGGGCATTAATCAATCTTATCTGTGATAAGCAGAACATTGATGTTTGTAGCGATCTTTATGAATCACAATGTATCGAACAGGCTATCAACATAGTAGGCTTATCTACATGAAAAAGATGACGTCACACTCAATGAACAATCATCGGTTTATGAAATGTCCGCTTCTGACCGCCCTGGCCCACCAAAGGTTCCTCTGCTGTGCGCTGCCTGCATTGGGTCACTCACATGCAGGCCATGCACCCAAAGATCCCACACATCAGTGGAAGAACAGTGCGGTGTCCTAGGTCAGACTCGAGGGTGCCACTCGCGGCACGCCCGGCTGAACACGCCTCCGTGCCGCATTCAAACGCCTGCATGAAACCGGCCCGTGTGGAAGCCGAGAAACCCACTCTGGACACACGTCCGTTCATGACCGGGATGGCGTTAAACGCAACACCGGCCGAGCTCCTCCCGTCCGCCGTTTATTTAATCTCCTATTTAAACGAGGCCAAACGCCGGCCAAGAATCGCACACCTCCGCCGCTCCCCTATCTCCTCCACCATTTTGTCCACTCTTACAATGGCTTACGAAGGGTAGTTATTCCACATCCAAGCCGGCTGGGTACCCGCCGGATATGAGCTATGCAGCTCGCTGATTCACCTCCCTCCCCTCGCCCGACGGAGCCAGTTGCCACCCCAAGCTAGCGCGCGGTTCAGCAACTCGTCGCTCCAGGCCAGATCGATGAGGAGCGGCGCATGGGCGTCGTTGCTGCCGTCCACGCCGCCGCCTCATACCGCGTCTCCCGTTTCTATGACCGAGACTCCCATGCCGGCGGTCGTGCCATGCAAGCAACAACAGAAGCCGGGTGCGCGGAGAGCGATGAGTCAGTGGCCAGCGCCTCCGCGTCCGCCGCCATCATCGAGGAGAAGTAGAACATGGGAGGCCGCCGCCGCTTGGGTCCCATGAAGGCCACCGCAGAGGCGATACCGCCGTACACAGCAGGTTTCTTGACAGTTCCTTTTGTTGCGAGGACCTTTGTCGACCCCGCATGGGCTCCATGGAAGAGCGGAATGTTATGATGAACTCGAGCCGATGCCGGCCATGGCAAAGTAGTGGCCGGTGATGAACTCGAACCGGTGCCGGCCACCATCATCTTCGGCACTAGCCAATGATATCAGTTGGGCAGTGGGGAAACGAGCTGTCCTTTGCGCTGAAGCATATAACTCTGGGCTCCCGGCAGTCTGGTGATCGTGCTGCCGGACATGAGGAACACAAATCGATCGGCGGGCGACCATTTAGGCCAGGTATTGCTATCATAATGTGTGTGGCTACGGTTGGATGGCATAATTTGCGGGTCGCCGGTCGGTCTGCGAGCGGCTCGGGCCGCATTGTGGGACAAAAAACACAACTCGTGCGAGCTCGTCTCCAACATGCGCACTGGAGGATGCATGACAGCGTGAGCACCCGAGCCATTCCTCATTCATCGATGGCAAAGGCACCGGTGGACAAAAGGGTCGCCAATATTTTGGCTACCCCGGGCAAGGTCCAAACAGCTCCTCCCAATAGATTCAAATCCCTCGTTCGCCGTGGAATTTTGCCATGTGTTGTTTTCATGGACTAGCAAGATGCTCGTGCATTGCACGGAACATCAAGATGCATTTTTTTACAAACTCCCGCATGCATGCAAGGGATAATTAATGTCCTCCTTTGCTAGTACCACGAGGCAAACACCATTAATATCGCATTGATTAGTGTTAGTGGCCTTTTATATCTGCAAATTGTAATTTTGATAGTGGCCCCTTGTATATAAAAATGGAGGGAGAAAGATGAGAGATAAGGTGAGGAGGAGTGGGGCGTGGTGGTGACTGGTGGTCGGACTGGGCGGAGGCATGGGGATGGACGGCGCATTATGTCTAGGTTTGTATCTCTCTCACACACACCCACATAGGTGGGGGACGTGCAGAAAGAGAAGAGGTGCACACACGGCACACGTACTCCCGTCTCTTTCCCAACCACACCCGCGCAGGTACACGGTGGAGCTCATTTCTGTACGAAAAAGGCAGCCACATGGTAATTTGGCACGTGTACTAGTTGTCCACTTGGTGGAGGGAGGGTCGTCTACCACGGTGAACAAACAAATTGCGACTTGATGCGTTATGTTAAATTAAAAAAAAGAGGCAAACCATGTAGGGCCTACCTTAGAGGCAAGGCTCTATACACTGGAGTACTTTTGATGTGTCCCGTCAACTCGCAAAGCGAGGAGAAGCTTGCTTAGTACGCCATCTCCCCCGCCCACAGGCGCGGTGGCTCGCAGGATGAGGTGAAGCTTGCTTACGAGTAGTAGTAGTATTACTACTATTGTACACCTTTACGCCCGCTCCCTCGCCCACGCGCGCGGTGGCTCGTAGCACGAGGAGAAAATTTTACTACTCCCTCCGTTTACTCCTCGTCCCGACTACGTACTTTGGTTAGTACTCCCTCCATTTACTTATACAAGTCCATTATAAAAAAATACATTTTGTATCTATACAAGGCCACAAATAGTAATCAAGACAAAAGTTACTACTCCCTCCTTTCCAGTTTATGGCTCAATTTCAAAATCTCTCCAACCAAGGTAGACGGTGAGTGGTCGAATTAATTTCGTAGTTTGCACAAGTAATTAGTACGCTCATTTTTCTCAAGAAGTTATGTTTACCGAGGCATTAATTAGAATGAATGCATGAATGACCACTAAATTTCCATGAACTTGTACATGCATTGGTTAGTTTCCTCTTGACACTGCTTGCGTCGGGTGATCTAACGCACCTAGAAATCCAACATATAATGGTACTACTACTAGTATAGTAGAATTGAGACTTAGCAAACGGAAAAATGAATGTTTTTTAGATGAGCCCTATAAACCCTAGTGGGTACGTACTCCGTAAAAATAGATTTTTCCAAAACTAATTCGCTCCCTTAGTATACTCCTCCGTCGATGCTCCCTTTCAGGAATTATGTACTTCCTGTCGCCGACATGTGGGACATATAGCAACCGGGTCGACGTGTCAAGCACCAAATAAGAGTGCAGAACAGCAGGGGGGACGCACCCCACTCGTACCGGCCCAGTAGTAGTAATGACCAATGAGATGTCAAATCACAATGCCGCACCTTCCCAGACGGACGAAGCAACCATTATTTCACACTTCGGTTCACCATCATCTCAAACTACGTAGTATTGCTTCTGCCTCAAGAAGGACACGCACATCGCCTTGGTAAATCATGACACGTGGGACCGCATGACAGGCCATGCTCCCCCGCCGATCACTCGGTAAAATCACCTCATTTTTACTATACTTCCTCCGTATCGGTTTACTACATGGCATGCACGTCGTTCTAGTTTGAGAATTTAGCTGGCTATATATGTGATGAACAATACTCTAGCCTTTTAAAAAATGTATACTTTTGTACAGTAGTACTATCGATGGATTGCGCCATGGAGTAAAAATTAAAATTAAAAAAAGGTGGTACATATAGATAGTGCTCGTCGCCAAATTATGCATATAGTACTATTAAAAAGCTAGTACGTGCTTAATTGGGGTGCTAAATTCTATTAAAAAATCTAGTACGTGCTTAATTGGGGTGCTAAATTCTATTAAAAAAATACTAGTAGTATGTACATACTGAAGAGTTAAAGTAACGAGAAGAAACATAACATAGTTCTGTTGGGGACCCAGCACAACACACCCCTGAAATTAAACTAAGCACACCTGAAATTAAACTATGCAACTAATCCGGTAGACACTGCATTAGAAGTTTAGAACCACCATGAGCAATGACACTGCCACCTTACTCGGAGTCCTCGTCCACGTCCTCGACTTCATCCTTGTCCGTCTTCCTCTTGGCCGATACTTCTTTGCTTGAACCGCACACTTGGCTGCTGCTCTTCATCCAACCCTTGTAGATATTGAATCAAAGGTAGCCATCCATTGCAGTGTAGTGGATGTGGTCTATATCTAGTACATTCCGCTGCCATGTATGACAATGAAACGTGTAATGAGGTTTCTCCAGTTTACGGTGCGAAGGATGAACCATGGCTCCTGTCAGGGTCAGCATTGAAGGTTGACGAGAGGGCACCGGCCAATTCTTCTAGAGGTCGAAGGGGTTGCCTACAATGAGGCCTATCTGACCCAGGACTTCTGTGTCGTTCTTAAAGTCTCCAGTAACGAATTTCACTGTTTTGTCCTTGAGGGAGTTCTGAAAATCCTGGCACTCAACGTCGGCATGGCATATGTGGTAGACCAAGCAAATGTTATGTACACATACCTGGATCACGGAGGACTTCTTCCTCTCTTCGTCCTTTAGATCCTTCTCTCGTCCCAGGACTGTGGTGTACTCAACATCTAGCCCAGCGACCCACTCATCATCTGAGTTTTGGAACATGCGTCTGAAGCGAGAAAGGCATCCTTTCACCGTGGTGGAAGAACGGGTGTACATGACGTCGAACTCATCGCTGGTGATGGTTCTAACCTTGTACTCACCGCCGATCGTGGAGATTTGGGATGCATTGTATTTGGGAGGAGGGTTAGGATTAGTGGAACTGTCGTAATGTGAATGGACGGGACGACAAGGAGTGAACCGCCGTAGTATTGAAGGACGTGCAGGGACGAGTAGGAGCGAACTGCCAGCGTGTGAACGGCAGGGTAGTGGCTTTCCATTCTCCCATCATACTGGCTTCCGAGAGCCATTGGATCTTAGATCGAACGGTTGCATGGCGTGATTCTAGACCTATGGGTGAATATCCTATCCTGGAGGGTTATTCTGCAAATTTTCAGCAACTTAGCATGCGACCGTTTGATCTCAGATCCAAGGGCTACCAGCAGCCCATATCATGGTCCTGCCTACCACGACCGCCGCGCCGCTGGCGCGGTCGCACCCTAGGAGATTTAACACGGTGCGTGAGGCTATCTGATGTTGGCATGTCATACATAGTCATCACTTAGTCACACATACTACAACAAGGTTGGTTATAAGGTTGGCTATAAGTATATTTATTTTTTTACTTCTCTCTATCTCTTTCTTCGTACTCCCTCCGTCCCGTAATATAAGAACATTTTTTACACTAGTGTAGTGCCAAAAACGTTCTTATATTATGGGACACAGGGAGTACTAGTATTTATTGCATTTGCCAAGGAGTGACCTCTTCCAATGAAATGGTGCTGCTAAATTTGCTTCATTTAATTAGCTATAGACTGAAAATTGTATTTTCACCTAGGTACACACACTTAGCACCATTTCTTCCTTGGGTCACCAAACTAGTCTCTCTCTTCTTGATTTACTTGCCACATCAGACTTTATGCCTATGTGGCAAGCTTAAGCACCTGTAGGAGCAAGTAAAAGTAAGTACAATAGTGCGCTTTACATGGCATTTTTGCATATGTGGAGGAAAGAGAGACAAGGAAAAAGTGGAGAAGTGGGCTCTTATGCAAGAGTCAGCCTCTACTACATGGTGAAGCATTGGGAGAGGCACCTGTATGGAGGTGGTCAGGAATCGGGAGACTCACGCCGGTCGTAGCGCCGTAGTTAAAATGATAATGGCAAGTCAAATCACGGGGCCCCACCTGTCCAGCAGTAACTCGCTGTCAAATCACACAGCCCTACATTTGCAGCAGCCTACTCCCTCGTCTTCTCGCGTCTCTGTCGAACCGACTAGGCGGAACTGCCCCGCCTACCTCGCAGGAAAAGCCCCGCCCTCGACTTTTAAATACAACCACATCCACTTAAGAATCCAATGATATACTTTTTGTGACATAGTAACTCATATTTAGTTAGTCAAATGGATGACCTAGAACTATGTGCAGGCCCTATAAACTGAGATGCCTAAAAATAAAAAAAACCAAGACTGAGAGGGTAGTTCAGCATGTATCTTTTTAGATCAATATAGTCAGGGATTCACCAAGGAGCAAAGCCAAGTGGTAGGCTGCTCCTGTCGTGGTGGCGTAGCAACTCAAGCAGGGTTATTCCGCACACGAAATGGTGACACACTTAACAGGACCCCTTTGGCCGACATGTAGCTCATGAACTGTCTTGTTCCACGTGCGATGCACCAAATTACAGTTCAGAGCAACTGTTGGAATTGTAGGCACCCCGGTGGTAGCGCCGCAGTAGTAGAAAATGAGCGATGAGGGGTCAAATCACAAAACCCCACCTTTCCCGCATTAAGCTGGACGGACGAAGCAACAATCATTTCATTCTAGGGTGCAAGAGCATAAAGAAAAGAGGAAAGAATGATGCGTGCGACAGCTACCTAGGGCACCCTAGGGTAGGGGTCTCCACTACAGATCCTTTTTTTAAAGTGCCTCCACTACAAATCGGCTTCTCCCTCGTCCTCTTGAAGAAAACTGATGATGAGTGCGGCTGTAGGGTTTGTATGAGTACTACGGCGTGCGGGGCCACGTCATAGTAAACGGGTTTGAGTCGACGCCTTAAATATGTGTGGGCCGCTTGGTTTTACGGGAACGAGGCAGCATTAAGGGTTCGGGGACCAGTAGAGATATAGTACGTACAAAAAATTGTGGACGTAGGTTCGACCAAAAGGCAATGATGCATGGGCCCTGCATTTTGATATACCCGGGGCCGCGTGAAATTTGCTACTCTACTCAAAACTAGTAAGGTACACATGTATTGAATGCATGAGATTTTGAAACCAAATTATGAATAAATACAAACTATAGCATGTAAGGGCATCTCCAGCCATTGGCCCCCCAGGACGCATAAAAATCGCCACCTGGGGGCGAGCCGGTGATACACTCGACACTGGGGGTGGTTTTGCGCCTAGTCATCGCCCCCAGCTCGCCCCCGGCGCCGAAATTGGCCCACTTTGCAGCCCAATTTCGGCGAATAAACGGCCCATATGGGCGAGAATAGGCCCATATTCGGCGTGGTTTCGCCGTGTCTCGGCGTTCAATTATTTCTTATCACATATTTCAATCACAGAAAAATCAAATACTTCAACAAAATAGTACAACAACAAATAGTTTAATACAAATTATATAGTTCAACAAATAAAAACTCGTATTTCATCACACGACGTCCCCTTTGAGCCTCCATAGGTGGTCAATCAAATCTTTCTGCAGTTGATGATGCACCTGTGGGTCTCGGATCTCCTGACGCATACTGAGATAGGCAGTCCAAGTTGCCGATAGCTGGTGATCAACTTCGGCTAGAGGACCCTGCCTGTAGTTTGGTTCAGTGTCAGAAACTAGGTCTTCTTGCTCGCTCTTGATGATCATGTTATGCAAGATGACACAGCAAGTCATAATCTCCCACATTTGATCTTTGGACCAGGTCTAAGCGGGGTACCGAACAACAGCAAATCGAGATTGGAGCACACCAAATGCCCGCTCGACATCCTTCCTGCAAGCCTCCTGAAGCTTCGCAAACCAGGCGTTCTTGCCTCCTGCCACAGGGTTTGAGATCGTCTTCACAAATGTCGACCATCTTGGATAGATGCCGTCAGCTAAATAGTACCCCTTGTTGTATTGGTGCCCATTGATCTCGAAGTTCACCGGAGGAGAATGGCCCTCAACGAGCTTGGCAAAAACAGGAGAGCACTACAACACGTTGATGTCATTGTGAGTTCCTGGCATACCAAAGAAGGAGTGCCAAATCCAGAGGTCCTGTGTGGCTACCGCCTCAAGCACCATACTGCAACCGCCTTTGGCGCCTTTGTACATCCCCTGCCAACCAAATGGACAGTTCTTCCATTTCCAATGCATGCAGTCGATGCTTCCAAGCATCCCAGGAAATCCTCTTGCTGGATTCTGGGCTAGGATCCGAGTAGTGTCTTCCGCATTGGGTGTTCTCAAGTATGGTGGCCCAAACACTGCCACCACCGCCCGACAGAACTTGTAGAAACACTCTATGCTGGTGGACTCGGCCATGCGCCCATAGTCGTCGAGTGAATCACTGGGAGCTCCATATGCAAGCATCCTCATCGCTGTCGTGCACTTCTGGATGGAGGTGAATCCAAGAGCGCCAGTGCAATCCATCTATGCCGGTTGGAATTCACAATCCTGAGGAAGAGCTTTCGGCTCATCCGATAACGGCGCCGAAATGTTCTCTCGCCATGAAGTGGAGCATCGGCGAAGTAGTCGGAGTAGAGCATGCAGTAGCCTTGCAGACGATGTCGGTTCTTTGCTTTCACCCGCCCCGGAGCCGAGCCACCTCGCTGCGGCTTTTCACTGCTCGCCAGCAGCTGGGCGAGGGCCGCGAGCACCATTAGATGCTCTTCTTCCTGGATGTCGGCCGCGGCTTCCTCCTCCAGCAGCGCGGCGAGCTCTTCCTCCTCATCCGAGTCCATCGCTGACACAGGCAAAATGATGAACACCTTGCGCTCGGTGGGCGTGTACACACCGTTAAACCGTGCCTCCGTGGCCAGAAACGGCGGCTGGAAACGCCCAGCTGTTGTGGGAGGGGCTACCGCAGCGAAGCACTGCTATTTTCCGGCGGGGAATGGCTATCTAGCGGAGTAGGGCGGCGGCCGTCGCCGGGATATAGCTAGTGGTGGCCGAGGGCACGGGGGGTGCGAGGCGAGTCGGGGGAAGAAAACCTTGACTTTTCCCCTGTCGGTGTGGGCCAGGCGTGCTTTTCCCTAGCGCCGGAGCCCCCAACGGCTCCCCAGCGCGCCGGGTTCGGCCTGTGACCGCCGGGCGGAAAAAGGTCCGAACCAGCGATTTTCGGCGTCCTGGGGCGCGACTGGGCCGTTTTTTCGGCGCCGGCGCCGAAAAAGTGGCCTGGGGGGGCCTGTTGGGGGCGCGGCTGGAGATGCCCTAAAGCTTTGAGTAATATATGCATGATGTAGAGGTTCGTTTAGTTCTTATAGTTCATCTCATTCAAAATCAATTAGTTTTATAAAAATGTTAAGATTCATGGGGTTGTGCATTGTAAATCATAAAGTAAAAAAACAAATAATGCCAATTCATTTAGAAAAAAATAATCAATTATGATACAGAAGATTCTATAACAAAGGAGAAGTACTTGTGTTTTGAGGTTTGTGCATTATGCTTAAGTTCAACCATGGAGTCTTCTAAATTGTACATGTGGCAGATCTGGTGGAATGTTGATGATATCCAACGGCCAATAGTGCTCGGATTTGCCTATATCTGCACTATCGGGTTAGCTTCATCCAGCGACCATCTTTCAAATTTATTGGCACACTATATAGTTCTTGTGCCATAGTTGTATGTTTTGGAAAAAAGCTACTATTGGGTTGTACTATCTATTTAGGAATAGAAGATGTATACATGGAAGTTGTAGGGAAAGAGATGACATGGAGCATCTCAATTCCTATGAGTAGGGATTGGAAACGAGATGTCATTTGGTTTACATCATAGGAACTTTTCTATTGAATCTAGAGATGACATATATCTCAATTCCTATGAGGAGGGATTAGAAAAGAGATGTAATTTGGTTCATATCATAGGAACTTTTCTATTGAATATACGCTAATGTTTATTTTCCGTTGAAATTAAGGGAGTATAGGAATCCATTCAAATGAACCAAGTGGCTCTAAAGCTATAGAAATGATATCATGTTTATTTCCTTTGAAATGTGGAGTCTATGAATCTATTCCTATGAACCAATTGGCTCTAAAGGGAAAAATCCTATAAAAATCATATCATATAGAGTTCCTATGATATTCCTCGACACTAAAGGATGCTTGAAATTGCTGCGGGTGATACGATGATCTTTCTTTGTAGACTCCTCACCCATCTTTATAGTTACCTCTCAAAGATGAATGAAATGATATATACATGGTATTCTACATGTGCAATTTGGTACACGAAAACTCGGTAAAAGTTTGCGAGGTTCGAATTTTCAGTAAAGCTATATGCACTGCATTTCGGAACGGAGGGAGCATATGGCAGTTGCTAACACTCACGTGGAAGATTTTTGTGTAGGAGGAGTGGCTGTTCTGTTAAATGACATGGAAAAACTGACACTGTCGGATGCCGATCTAACGGTTGTTACGGCATTTGTCAGGAAAAGGCTTATGGCGAACGTTTGTCGGATAATGATTTACGGACGCATGCATTGCATTGATACGTGCCCCCCTCTCGCTCACGCACACGCACCCTCAAGAGTCACGACTCTCCCGAGTCCTCTCACAGACTCGCACGTCGCACACACCATCTATCTGCAGGTAGACGTCACACACATATGTGCTCTTCACACCCTACCCTCAGAACTTCTAAAAAACAAAAGACGGCGCGCACATTTTATTTTAGCTCACACGCCACACACTTATACTATTACTCTTGCGGCGAACGTTCTTTGGGCATAGTATATTGTACTCTCACGAAGAGCAGCAGTGCACGCACGCACTAGTTCTCTCACACCCACTCGCAGGTACACGTAGGAGCGCATTTTTTTGAAGCTGGTACAACGAAATCACTCCACTATATATAAAAGCAGCGGCCTTAGCGCTTGCTTTACTAGGGTTTCTCTCGTTCACTCTCTCATGCTCTCCAGATCTAAGCAACACATAGGTGGCCACACTCTCTCTCAGCTCACGGCTGGTCACAAATCCGGCCGGACAACCTCGACCGGGGCAGGGTGTAGGTGCATCGTTCACGTTGTCATCGACGGCGAGGGAGGAGACCAATGGCTGGCCACACATCCCAATCGGCGGCCGTGCCGTTCTCTGCAAGAGAGCGCCGGCTCGGGAGGGCCTCCGACCCCTTCTTCCTCCCTGCGGGATTGTGGCCAAGATGCGGCCTCTCAACGCCGTCTTTGCCACATGCCAACAACCCTCAGGTATATATTCCTGTGAAACCTGCCTTGCTCTACTGCCTCAGCTCCCTTCGTGTGGATCCTTTTCTACTTCTGTCCGCTGTTCCAAAGCCACCTAGACTTATACTATTATTAGAAGTAAAGCTAGTTCATACAATCGACTCAAAGTGTTGGTTCAAACAGGGAAGAAAGTGGGAAAGCTGTAGCATGAATCTAGGACTTGGTTCTAAGAGGAAACGGGGAAAGTAGTAATATCTGTCACTGTTTAAATAACCGTATTTCGTATTTGCGCAAACAGGGATGTCTGTCTCCATATCGTTTCGGGATGTCTGTCTCCGTATCGTTTCTATCCGCGCAATCAAAAGCACACACCTCAGTTTTAGTACAACTGCGCAAAATGAGATGGCTATCCCTCGTTGCCGTCGTCTAACCTCCCGTCTTCAAGGTATCCCTACATTGGTAGTAACTAAGGTAGAATGACCAACAGAATCAAAAAGAAGCTGATTTGTATGTTTTACTTCCTGATTGCATCGCAGGGACGAGCGAAAACAACCGCATCCTAGTCCGGAATGCACTTTCTACCAGTTCATCCATGGATCGAGGACTAGCTGGCACGGCTGCCCGGCGGTTTTTTGGACAGGTGCGCTGACAATAGGCATTGTGGTCTGCTTATTTTTGCAAATAGCGGTGCTTAAATTCCATGGAATGCACACGCATTTCAGCTGGTCAGTACACTGCATGGTTCAGTTCAGCATTCCAGTTTGGACCACAATTATAATTGGTTATTCTGGAATGAGAGAACCTAACCCTGCATGGTGGCAACAAGCAAAAACCAGAGTGAACTCCAGGAAATTTAAGCCTGCCGGGAGGCCCTTTGCTCAGAGAAGCCTCGCTTGTCTTTTCCCGATTTGTAAACCTTCTCACAACTTTGTCTTTTGCTGTGAACTAGTATATGTTTCTTATGTTCTATGGATCGTTGAGATGTATAAAATTGCTTAACTTATGTTTTTCAAGTTTTTTATGATGACGAGTTTAATGTGAGTGTTCCACATGAGCGCTGGACTAGCGTGTGAACGTTTGGAATTTATTACATTGTGGCCTCAATTAACTGCATGAACCACTGTAACAAGATACATAGTTGCTTATATGTCAGACAGCAGATTGTTGATTGTTAGCTGGTCGATAGCCTTGTGTTGAAGCGAGTTGAGCCAATGTGTCCTGTTTTGCACAACTGCTTACAAGTGGGGTAGCACCAACAGTGTTTACAAGTACTTATGTATACGTCGGCGCAGGTTCTCGAACGAGTGCTCTATTTCATCAAAACACACTCTGCTCGTATGATAAACCATGACAACTTATGTCTTACCATGCCATATTCATAAAAAAACTAGTGAGGACGCATCTGTTTCGGCAACAATTACGGTGGTTCTCACATGATTCACGGTCACACAAAAGTAGCAGCAGTTCCCATAGATGGATTCAAACAAAGTACTAGCCCCACAGGGGTCGATAACAGGCAAGGTTTAGATAATTAGACACAATCCAAACTACTATTAAACACTAGCTGGGGCAACTATTTCATGCCTCGATCTAATTTGGGCTGGACACAAGACGGACCATGCCATGAACATCATCGAGGACGTACCGCAGCAGCTCAATCCTGTAAACCTTCATGAAGACAACCTTGTGGCCTTGCCACCACTACTAGGAAAAGGCATGCTAGTGGCGCACCGGATTTGCCTTCTAATGGCGCACTGCTGGTGCGCCACTGGCATCACGCCATTACAATTAAATTCTAATGGCACACCACTAGTGCGCCATTAGTATCTGGTGTTCTAATGGCGCACCACTGGTGCGCCATTAGAGTGCCTCCCAGGGGGCCATATGTACCCATGTGCTTTGGCACTCTAATGGCGCACCGGCAGCCAATGCGCCATTAGTGTGATGATCACAATGCGCCATTAGTGTCTTGTGTGGTGCGCCATTAGTGTGAATATTAGATTTTTTTTTTGCTTTTCTGATTTTTGCACATGTTACAAAAAATATTATGGGACAGAATATAGACAGCAGCACACAACAACATGAGATTCATCAAATACAATAGTCTCCGAATACAATTCATCATATTAGTCTCCGAATTCAAAAGACCGGACAAAGATAAAACATTACAAGTCTCAAGACCGCGAGTATCGAGTTTGCCTTCACATTACAAGTCGATATCGATCATCTAAACTACCATCACATATAAGAGAGCTGTGGTCATCACGATGAGCATCATCGCGATCAAACTGGTCTTCATCCGGTTCCTCCAACGCTCCCTCCTCTCTCCCGCTAGATAGCGGGCGTATCTAGATTCGGCCTCCGCCCTAGTGGTGTACCCTTTGTAACTGACCACTGAAACGGTGAACCTGTCTCCGACACTCCTCCCGGTCATCGTAGACTCCGGGAACCTTACCCTTGTACACGACATACGGCGGCATCTCTATGCACAAGCCAAACAACAGACAATACATAAGCAATATGTAAGTATGCAACAAAAGGATCGGAAGAGAAAAGCAAGACATTAATAGCCTGATTCGTAGTCCTACTAATAAATAGCATCGATTACATCTAAGTTGAACAACTGTCCAAACCAAAGAGACATACGAATTCATTAAAGTTTAATTACAACATGAGCCAATCAATGTTTCAGAACTACACATCACCACTTTCGACTCGACTCATCGGACAGGAGCGTGGGTGAAGCCGCCGTCTGTCGTGATGGTCATGAAATCACGGTCGTTGTCACCCTGCATTTGTAGCGTTTCATCTATCTCACTGTTGGACGGTTGATATCTGAGGAAGAACTGCCCCACGGTATGAAGGACATCTTGATGGATGATGTCCGCAAACTCCGACTGGATGCGAAAGAATTCTTGTCTGAGGTCCGCGTCCTGGACTGCCGACAAGCTCGCGGCCCAATCTTTGAGATTATCTGGTAGCAGAAGGTGATGATGGTCCCTTACGATCGCCCGCATGTGATGGAGGGCGTATTAGGCATCCTTCTGACCGCCAGGTGGCTGCTTGACGCAGCAGAACTTCATATTGTGTGAGAACATGTGCTTGCCGTACTTACGAACTGGCCTGGTGAAGGTGCCTCCAGATTTGGCGTAGCCGGGGAGAACATCATCAAGAACTTTCTTGACATTTGTGTAGTCTATCTTGGAGTTACGGTTCAGGTCGAAATACGTGGCCATGGAATATTTCGGGCTTAAGAGGATGAGTGTGCAATGTGTGTCACTGCACAGAACACGGAATGTTAGAAAAAAAAGAACGATCGAAATCTAAGAAATCATATGTTACGGGGCGGTTAAGGGATGACTTACTCGGGAAAGTAAGTCACAAGGAAGTTATCCTTATCTGCGTTTGCCAGAATGATGCCTTCGAGGTGTGAACTCACAACTTGGCGGTCCCCGGCGCTGCTCAAGTGCTTGGCACGCATGTAGAAGGGGTCGACTATCATGATGTCCGGGGTCTTGTCTCTGATGATCCGCATCTGCATGCTCAGCGAAAACAGCCGAATGAAGGTGTAGTGCAGCGGATGAAGGTTAAACATAGCAAAGATGTCATCAAACCGCAGGACAATCGTACCCCCGATGTCGCCATCCACAAAGCCCTTGCTCTCTGGCACCTTGGCCACGAAAACCGGGTATGCCACATCCTTCTCTCTGAGACGCCGCTTCTCCAAAGAAAGAACACTGTCGTGCAGACTCCGCATAGCACCGGTTGCAGCATTCAACATATTTGGCGGTAGCATCGCCCTACCCGCCACATGCACCCTCCTCGAGATATCCTTAGGTGAAGGTGGCCCGTCCTGAGCACGGATCGAACTCGGTGCCGGCTGGCTCGCACCGGCGCCCTTGTTAGTCTTTCGTTTCCGTCCCTTCTTCTTGATCTCCTATAATGGGACCGAGTTCTGCTCACAGACCGCCTTCTTCAGCGTGTTGGGGCTGATAATATTTCGCGCCTTAGCTATATGAGGCTCGGTGAAGGCGGGAGCTGGAGGCGTGTCCTGAGAATTGAACGCCAGACGACGCTTGTTGCAATTGGATTTCTCCGCCGTACCAGCTAGATCGCGGTGGTCTTGGTTGGGTTCTTGAGAAAGAGGCCCGCAGAACTCGTCAGCGTACCCATGTTCGGCAAAGTACTTATCAACTTTGCTAAATGTACCGTCGTCGTTGTCGTCGCCGTCCGGATCCTGTGCCATAGGGATGTCCGGCAGGTCCGGTAGCGTTGCGGCGTTCTTGCCATGGCTTGGCGCCGGCACGACTGGCGGTCTTGTCTGTGGGGTGGTGTCCCCCGCCCCCAAACGAATCTGGCTCTTCGGCCATAGCAGGGGCCAGTTTACGCAGGTGCCGAGGGTCATCTCATCTTCTTCGTCGGCCCCAGCGGGTCGAATCGGAGGTCCCAGCTCGTCGCAGCCTGGCAGCACCCGGACCACTTCAACCCTATACATTGTGGGTGGCATCGGATTACCGTGGAACATGGGGTTGCCCGGTTGAACGATTTTGCCCTTGGCGACATCGACCAACTCGGCGCCCACAAAGTGTAGAAGAGTGCAAGGAACGTCGGCGATTCCCTGCGAAAACATGTATAGGGCGTCAGGGATGCCCAGTCAAAGGCAAGGAGATGAAGTCATCGGCCGAGAGGCTTAGTTACCGTGATGCCGTCGAGCTCGGCTAATGTCGAGGCACCGCCAACGGCGGGCGTGCAACTGACGGAGGGGGCGCTTGCCGGCGAGGTGCCGGCCGGCATACACCTGGGTGCATTAAGCTCCAATGCCCGTGTCGGCGCCGGAGACACGAATACCGCCTCCGCCGGAGACACCAATGGCGCCGCCGCTGGAGACACCAATGGTGCCGCCTGCGCGCTGTGCGAGTTGCTGGCCGTGAAGCTGGGAACTGGGGGAGGCCCCTTTTGGCCGCCCGCAATCCACGTCGTCAGCCCATGAATCAACGTAGGCACCATGGCGTTGAGCGTCGTTCCAAGTTGTTGTTGCACTTGCTCTTGGACAAGCTCCGGAATCCGCGCCACTTGTGCCATGAGTTCTTCAACCTCGCGCATCTGGCTTTCCGAGCTGGTCTTTTTCTCCTTCCGCACACCAGCGGTATAGTATGACCCCCATTTTGTGGACAAGCCTTTGCCGGCCACACGACCAGCTGACGTCGGCTTATTGAGCTTATCCTTGTTTTTCATTACGTTCAACGCCCTATTTAAAGGGGTGTCGAAAGGGGAGCTCTTAGACGACCCCGCGCTACAGCTTTCATTGTCCTGCGAAAGGAACGTGAACCATTTAGAAATATTGGGGATTAATTAGAGTGCAACCATATGGAGCTAATTACGCGGGGGTGTATTCCTTACCAGAAGAAGCTCAAGCGCCCTGGTCTTCGGATCCGTGGTAAGCTCCTTTGTTATCGGGTCCTCCTTGTACCGGGCCCTGACATAGTTCCTGGTCTGCTTGTCACCGCTGTATTTCTCGAAGCGGGGCGGTAGGCCTTGCTCGGCACGCTCCGCGTCCTCCTTGTCCCATATAGGCTCCGCCACTCTGTAACCGCCGGGACCGAGTTTGTGTTCCCCTAAGTTCAACTCCCGCATTTCTTTCCCCCACTGACTTGATTCGGAGCTTGCGGGGCTCTGGCACTTGATCTTGAACTGCTTGTACTCATCTTCGCTCATCAAAGGATATTTCGCCTTGATCTTGTCATATCTATCACCTTTATCAATCATTCTCTTCACCGCGCTTCTCCAAGTAGACAGGGCCGTGCTCATCTTCGTGAGGGCGGCACTGTTCACTTTATTCCCTGAGAGGCGTGTGTTTTCAAATTCGGCGGGGAACTTGTATCGTTCGTGCAGCTTCATGAAGAGGAGGTTGCGCAAATTCCCTCGGTCCTTATGCCTAAGGTTCTCGGTGTTGATCGAGACGGTGCTCCGGAGAATGCACCCGAGCTGAACCGAGTACCCCTTGACTATATGTTTGGGCTCCATTGGATTCCCGTCGGAGTCCACTTGAGTGAATTCCTCCTTGACGGTGCGGAGCGCATTCGGGCGCCGGTCCTTCCTTTGCTTCTTCGGTTGGCTGCCATCTGTGTGTGCGCCGCCATCATCAGTGGTGGCATCCTCGGCGGCACCATCAGTGGTGTCATCCTGTGACACTCCAAAAATTTCATTTGGGTTTTTGCAAAATCCTTGCTGGATTTTCCTTGAAATTTGAGGCTTTCAGTAAAACAACCTTCTTAAAATTTCCTTTTCCTTGACTAGGGTTTTTCTGTTTTCTCCTTCAAGCCCTGGGTTTGACCTTCTTAAAAACTCCTTCTCTCTATTGTTTCCCTTCTCAGATTTTTTTATTGGAGTTTTCTTTTTAAGAAAAACTCTATGAAAAGGATTTGGGATTTTCATTCTATTGAAAACCATCCATGACCTTGTATCTTGCTCATGAGGCAAAACCACTCCAACATCTTCACCCCTCCTTGTCAACAACTCAAATTTCCCTATCCCAACTCATCCAAACAAGTTTTGGATTTTATTTTATCTCTCAAATATTTTCTGTTAATTATTTTGAGCCTGATGGATTTTCAAAGCAAGTACCCTTTTCCATTTGAGATTTGACTTCAAACCAACTCTACTGGCTAGTCCTTTGCACCCACAACCCAGAACCATCTTGATCCACTCATCTTCTTTTCAAATTTTTCAACTTACACTCCCTGCAAGTTTGGACCAGATTTGTCAAATTTGGTGAAATTCATATCTACACTTCTCCAAAAATTCCACCAAAAATCAGGCAGCCTACTAGAGCAATGAGAAGTCACTCCACCAAAAATCAGCCCAAGGAAAAATCCCTACATGCCTGGATCATTCTGTCGAGCACCTTGCATGCACTGTTCAAACACATTCAGCAAATTCAGTCTTCAGTGTCGATTTCTTCAGATCATCTTCAGTCACGCGCACACAGTGCCCTTGGCACGTTGCTCGCCGCCTGGTCTGCGTGTCCAGAGCCCCGCATGCGCGCTTGGCTTCTTCCTGGCGTCGGTGGCGCTCTGACCCGACCGCGCCGGCGTGTCCCGCGGCGGCTGAACCGCCGTGGCAGCCAACAGGGAGCAGAACGGCGGCTCAACGCCGTTCCACGCCGCACAGCCCCGCTGATGGCTCCGCGTGTCCACCTCCACGCCAGCGCACGCATGCAGCACAGCCGTCGTGGCGCGGCATGCACAGAGCGTGCTCTCTGCCGCCGATGGACCCGCGCCGTCCCGTTCCGTCGAGCTCCACCTCAGCAAGCTTAAACCAACGCCGTTGGCTCCAAAATGGACTCCGCGAACCTCCACGACGGTGCTCAACTCCTAAACTCCCCCGACCAAGCACTGCACCACCGTAATCACTCGCCGGAGAATGCCGTTCACGGCCACCGCCTCGGATCGCCTATAAAAGGAGACCCCTAGCCCTCCCGCGAGCACGCACCACCCCTGCACTCCACCAACGCCATGCCAGGTCACTGGGAGGACCTCGAGGAGGTCTCCTCCCCCGACTCCGGCCACCCCGCTCCACCTCGGCCTCCAGCTCGATTCGCTCCGGTGAGGCCATCTCTGGCGCCCAAACTCCGTCCATCTCCCTCTCTAGCTACCAGATTCTTAACCCCCTCCTCAATTTGATCTGTGCAGCTCTCTCCGGCTACCTCCAACCACGCCAGAACCGCCGTCCGCCGGAGCAGGGGCCACCGCCGACGTGGTGCTTCCCGGCAACCACCTCGACCACCATCCAACGCGGAATGGCACCCTGAGCACGGAGGTAACCTCCGATCTCTCTGCCTCGCCGTGGATCGCCGCCGGCGACCACCGCGGCTCTCGGGCGCCAGCGAGCCCGACCCGCCTTCTTTTAATTTTTAAACCTGACAGATGGGACCCGCCTGTCAGCTTCTCTGTCTTTTCTATTCGAATCGTTTTCTGAAAACGCCTTCGGGCAAAATACGCTTTCTCCGTTGCGCTTGCGCATTTCCTATCGAACCGTTTTCTGTTTTCTCAGTTAGAACCCTGGAAAGTTTCTGTTTCATTACAGATGAGTCCTTGGGCAAAAACCCTTATAACTTTTTATCAGAAGCATATTTTTGAGTGATTCTTTTTCTGTTCTCTTCAAAATTTTGTCTAGTTTTTTATCAGATTTATTTGAAAAATATTTGCAATACTTTTTCTGCACCTCTCGGTATTCACGTTAGCGCGTATGTTTTCTCTGTACCGTAGATACCGACGGAGGTGACGGAGCCGCAAACTTCACCGAGCTAGGCTCCGACTACTCTGAACCAGGCAAGCATGTTCGAACTTTTGATATGATGAGTGTATTGGCATGGTTGCATGTAGATAGTTTCATGGCATGCGTGGAGCATACCGATGAACCATTCGTTATGCATTGTTGGGGCAAGTAAACCCGATGATTTCACACGTCAATGGACGTGAGTATGTAAGGCCATGTGTTGGCATGAAGATGGGTAAGATGGCAGTGTTGTAGCATGCCAGTCTTAGGCCATGCAAGTTATCTTCAGTACCAACCCGTATCGGTTGGTTCATATCCATTCCCTTTCCCTGTACTACCACATGTTTCCCGAACGAGGTATGGTTTAGTAAGTCGCAAACCGCTATCTTGGTACACACCAAAAAGGAGAGGCCGGGATGCTGGTTCCATGGCCCTGGATTAAAGCCAGGCATCCGGTCAGGGGGCATGGGTGTTTCCGGTTGGGACCGAGAGGGGGGCACCCCTTAGAGCGCGCGTATATAAATTTGATCCCATGCTATTCGAGATTGTGATCTCCCCGTCTCAATAGTTTTTCTTGGACGATGCTGAGGGTGATTCCTGGCATCGAAGAGTTGGATGGGTGTATACTAGATTGCTGTGTTTTCTTCTGAAATACCGTAACGGAACTAGTCCTAGTGACTACGGAAATCCGTCGACTGTGGGAAATTTTTGTACAAACTCTGCAGAGCTCCATTATCCTTAAATCATCTTATCTATTTCCAAGTTCCCTGCTAACAGTCATGTGCCAGTTTGGTGACAGCTTTCCCGGTGAGACGCATGAGCTCTAAGACCGGTTAAATGTTTATTCTTGTGGATGGACTAACCCGTTTAATTCCATGAGTTGATTATATTTATGATGAGTATATTATTTCCTTATCAGTCAAAAGCCCTTTAAGTGGTGTCGCTCAGACGCCCGACTGTGGCATTTCTTTTAAAGCCCTTTATGTGGTGTCGCTCAGACGCCCGACTGTGGCATTTCTTTTAAAGCCCTTTATGTGGTGTCGCTCAGACGCCCGACTGTGGCATTTCTTTTAAAGCCCTTTATGTGGTGTCGCTCAGACGCCCGACTGTGGCATTTCTTTTAAAGCCTTTATGTGGTGTCGCTCAGACGCCCGACTGTGGCATTATTATTCTGCAATTTCCGCTCGAGGAGTCTTTCAGACACTCGTTTGGCACCAGTATTATTATTCCGCATTTTCCGCTCGAGGAGTCTTCCAGACACTCGTTTGGCACCAGTATTATTATTCCGCATTTTCCGCTCGAGGAGTCTTTCAGACACTCGTTTGGCACCAGTATTATTATTCCGCATTTTCCGCTCGAGGAGTCTTTCAGACACTCGTTTGGCACCCAGCATTACCGCTTCTATGTCTGATCGTACTGGTTATTTATCCATGTATTTCATGTTGGCATTTGTTATATCTTACGTCCGTACTGTCTTGCGAGTACTTTCAAAGTACTCACTGGCTTGTTGATTTGGCCAGATGCTGACGAAGGTGATCTCATGGATGAAGAGTTCGATAGCGAATCCGACGCCTAGAGGAGTCCCAGTTAGTCTCGTGCGACCCTGGAGTTGGTCACTGTTTCATATCCGCTTCCGCTACCCTAATAAATTCTTCGAGCTTCACCTTGACGCTCGATGGGATGTTAGTTTGAGAATCCCATAACCACTCCCACTGTGTTGCTCCACCTCTACCTTATTTGCGAGTCAGTAGTACGCCACCACTCCCTTGTGTCATTATTCGCCTTTATGCTTAATTACTGGCACGCTTGTAATAAATAGTTGAGCATCGTCAGCTCAACCCTGTAATATATTTATGCTACTGGCTTATTGTATCAAAGTTTGTCTGCCAGTGAGGAGGTTTTATCTCAAACTGGGTTCTAAAGATTGGTTTCTCAATATGTATTTTTATTGGGAAAACCGGTCGTGACACATCCCCGACGCCACTAGGGGTTGTGTAATCAGGGTCGTTGTCTTCCGCGGCGTCATCATAGCGGTGAGGTTGTTCCTCCAGCTCTTGGGACAGCTCCCAGAATTGCTTGCCGCCCGAACCACCGGCCTCATCGTTGTGGGCCATGTTTTGCTCTAAATAGGCAAAAAGTTTGGTCAAAAAGTTGGTTATTGTCAAGGAACAAGATCATGGTCTCATCATTTAGGGTTTGTCGACACCGAGGCACCCTAAAACCTAAGCTTTCATCATTTAGGGTTTGTCGACGCCGAGGCACCCTAAAAGCCAAAGCGTACATCATTTAGGTTCTCATCGACACCGAGGCATCCGGGGCAGCCAAGTTAAGTTTTCGTCATTTAGGGTTTATCGATGCCGAGGCACCCTAGGTTGGGACTAATCACTTGGCACTAATCACTTGGCTCTATTGCCACCTATGGTTTAATACAGCAAGAATAAAGGGGCAGTTGATCCTACTTAATTAAGTACTAAGATACCCCGGCCCATGCATTAGTAGCAAGTACCTCATATGTTCGATTTTTAGCAAAGTCATGCTAAAATTCACGGAAAATTTCAGCATGACCTTTGCTGAAAATAGGACATATGGAGTACCCGAATTTGCCGGAACGGAAGTTAATAGGTTGGGTGCAGGACCCTTATATTCAAGAGCTGCTTCTCAAGGAGACGGATAACGCAAGAGCTGCCGCCCGAGAGAAAGCCAAGATGGATCAACTTGAGTTAGACGTGGTTACTGCATTGTATGAAGGATGCAGGCCCGAGGATACCCGCCTGAAAGTAACGCTCATGGCTCTGGAGATGAAGGTAAAACACAAAATGACCGACGCATGCTTCGACGAGAACATGTCATTCTGGCACGAACGTCTTCCCAAGGGGAACAAGTGCCCGACCAATTTGGAGGAGGCGAAGAAAATCATGTGTCCTCTGGATTTACCGCACGTGAAATACCATGTGTGCATGAACAATTGCATCATTTATCGGGACGAGCACGCGGAGTCTACCATATGTCCGGTGTGCGGCGTCACTCGATACAAGAAGAGGAAGAAAGCTCCTCGAAAAGTGGTGTGGTACTTTCCGATCACTCCTCGTCTGCAACGGTATTTCGCGGACCATAAGGTAGCAAAGCTCCTGCGTTGGCACGCGAATAGGGATGAGAAGAAGCGAGAAGATGACGCAAATGATCCGGAGATAGATAAAAAAGACAAGATGCTGAGTCACCCTAAGGATGCGAGCCAGTGGCAAGCGTTGAACTTCGAATACCCAGAATTTGGGAAGGATCCAAGGAACATCGTGCTGGGCGCGAGCACCGATGGAGTCAATCCGTTTGGTAGCCAGAGAAGCACACATAGCACCTGGCTGTGTTTGTGTGGATGTACAACCTTCCCCCCTGGTTGTGCATGAAGAGGAAGTACATTCACATGAATATGCTAATTGAAGGGCCGAAACAACCAGGGAACGACATCAATCTGTATCTGGGGCTGCTGAAGGAGGAGCTAGACACGCTGTGGAAAACGCCAGCCAATACATGGGATGCCGCAGAGAAAGAAATTTCCCTATGAGAGCCGCACTGCTCACGACGGTGCACGACTATCTCGGTTACGGATATCTCGCAGGGCAGGTAGTCCACGGATTTTCTGGATGCGTAAGGTGCATGGATGACACAACGCATCGCCAGCTAGATAGATATCCCGGGTCTTCGAAAACCGTGTTCATGGGACATCGAAGGTGGCTCCGCGATGATGACCCGTGGAGGAAACGCAAGGATCTGTTCGATGGGGAAACCGAACCCTGAAAACGCCCGTGTACGAGGAGCGGCGAGCAAATAGACAAGCTGTTGAAAAATTGGAAGGACTGCCCACTGCCGGGTAAGAAGCAAAAGGCGCCAGAGCCGGGAAAGAAGCGAAAGGCGCCAGAGCCGCTGCTGAAGGTATGGAAAACAAGGTCTGTTTTCTGGGACTTGCCGTACTGGAAGATCCACCGTGTGCCTCACAGCCTTGATGTCATGCATATCACGAAGAACGTGTGCGAGAGTCTGCTTGGTACCCTGCTCAACATGCCAGAGAGGACCAAAGATGGGCCGAAAGCAAGGGCAGACTTGAAATCAATGGGCATCAGGCAGGAGCTTCACGCTATATATGATGATGATGATGATGATGAGGCGAAGCAGGACACAGAAAGTCGTCACAAAGGCAAAAAGGCCAAGAAGACCGGAAATGACTAGCCTCCCGCGTGCTTCACTCTAAGTCAGGAGGAGATCGAGCAGTTTTTCACCTGCCTCCTAGGAGTAAAACTTCCTTACGGTTACGCGGGGAAGATAAGCAGATACTTAGACCCAACGAAGCAGAAGTTCAGCGGGATGAAGTCTCACGACTGTCACGTACTGATGAGGCAGATACTTCCAGTTGCAATCCGTGGGATCATGGACGCGCACATCCGTGAAACGCTATTTGGCCTATGCAACTTCTTCGACGTCATCTCTCGGAAGTCGATTGGCGTGAGGCAACTCAGAAGGTTACAGGAAGAGATCATGGTGATACTATGCGAGCTTGAGATGTACTTCCCGCCCGCATTCTTCGACGTTATGGTGCATTTGCTGGTCCATATAGTGGAGGATATCATCCAACTCGGGCCGACGTTCCTGCACAGCATGATGCCGTTCGAAAGGATGAAGGTGTCATCAAAGGATACGTTCGCAACATCTCACGTCCTGAGGGAAGCATAGCCAGGGGCTTTCTGACCGAAGAGTGCATCTCCTACTGCACGAATTATCTAGGCATCGAGAACCCCGTTGGTCTGCCCGTCAACAGGCACCTCGGCAGGCTCGCTGGATGGGGTCACCGTGGGGGTCGCCGTGAAATGCATGTCGACTTCGAGGGTCGACTCGCCGACTTTGAAAGAGCAAACCTAGTCGCGCTACAACACATAGACGTGGTCGATCCTTGGGTGGTAGAGCACAAAACCTTTATTAGGAAGACGTACAATGACCGAGGCCAACAGAGGACGGACGGAGATATACTCAAAGAGCACAACTCATGTTTCACGCGTTGGTTCAAGCAGAAGCTTCTGTCGTACCCTTTACATGAGGATTCTTCCACGGAAGAACAACTCATATTCGCCTTGTCACAGGGCGCCGAGCACAACCTGATGACCTATGAGGCGTACGATATCAACGGCTACACATTCTACACCGAGGACAAGGACATGAAGAGCGATTGTTATCAGAACTCCGGGGTAACGATGGAATCCTTCACCGGTAACGACAAGGACAGATACCACGGAAGGATCGATGAGATCTGGGAGCTGAGCGACGCTGGAGCGAAGGTCCCGATGTTCCGTGTTAGATGGGCCAAGAACGTCATAAAAGAAGACCGGTATTTCACCACCATGGTTATACCCGAAGCCAAAGCCAAGACCGCGGGCGCAAACGTCACCGCGAAAAATGAGCCATGGGTACTGGCTTCCCAAGTGGACCAATGCTTCTTCATTACCGACCCACCAAAGCCCAGTCGTGTTGTCGTGAGGAGAGGCAAAAGGAAGATCATCGGAATGGATGGAGTAGCCAATGAGCAAGACTTCGACAAGTACGGCGACCCGAGGATCGAACATGACGACGATGATGAAATAGCAGCATACACCACAAGAAGAAGCAGGACCACCCTACCTAAAGGATGTCCGTTCCACAGAAGAACTCCATTTGCAAAAAAGAAGGGCAAGAAGATTGTGAACAGATAGCTAGCTAAGATCGATTGTATTTAAATCGTAGCCTTCATTTCTCGATTGTATTTCATGGGCACTTTTTGAACTATCATGAATATTTTTAAATTTCATGGACACTCGATCTCGATCCCCCTCCATCTCGATCGCTATCCCACCTCGCCAGATCCGGTCCACCAGCCGCCGCCACCGACCGCCCGCACCCTTGATTCCCCTACTCAACTGCCGCCGCTGACCCCCTGCACCCCTCCCCTACTCAACCGCCGCCGCCGACCCCCCGCACCCACCGCACCCTCCCCCGCTCCACCGGCATTACTGTTTGATGATATTTTTTAAAAAATTATTACTGTCTTATAAAAAAAATATTACTGTTATGATTTAAACAAGTTTGAACATATTTAAACACAAATAAGTATCAAACAGCATTTTAAATGCATAAAAAAATGTGTGGAGCCTGGGAATCGAACCCAGGACCTCCTGGTGTGAGAACTAGTTGCTGACCAGTCGAGCTAGTAGAGGGGACTTGATCTGGATCAGGTCAGGTGGTAGATAACCTGTTGACTCGACCAGAAATAAAAAAAATACTAATGGCGCACCAGGGTGAGGTGCGCCATTAGCATGTATGTACTTATGGCGCACCGAGGGGTGGTGCGCCATTAGTATTGTGCCGCCCCTACTTCGTCCCGGCCCTATCGATCCCCTCTCTCTCCCTCGCCCTCGCCCTCGATCCCCTTCCCCTCTCCTCTCCCGCCGCCGCCGCGACGCCGCCCTCGACGCCGCCCCGACACCAGCGCCGCCCCGTCCACACCACCGTCGCCAGCACCGCCCCGACACCACCGTCGCTCCGCCGCCCTCGACGCCGCCCCGACACCAGCGCCGCCACGACACCACCGTCGCCCCGCCGCCCTCGACGCCGCCCCGACACCAGCGCCGCCCCGTCCACACCACCGTCGCCAGCGCCGGCCCGACACCAGCGCCGCCCCGTCCACACCACCGTCGCCAGCGCCGCCCCGTCCACACCACCGTCGCCAGCGCCGCCCCGGCACCACCGTTTCCCCGCCGCCCTCGACGCCGCCCCGACACCAGCGCCGCCACATACACACCACCATCGCCAGCGCCGCCCCGACACCACCGCCGCCCCGCCGCCCTCGACGCCGCCCCGACACCAGCGCCGCCCCATCCACACCACCGTCGCCAGCGCCGCCCCGACACCACCGTTGCCCCGCAGCCCTCGACGCCGCCCCGACACCAGCGCCGCCCCGTCCACACCACCGTTGCCAGCGCCGCCCCGACACCACCGTCGCCCCGCCGCTACATGGTGAGCACAAAGCAAACTGTTCTTTCGCCATTTTCTTCAACATTTGTCAGTCAGATTTCCTCCCTGGCCATTTCAAACTATGATATACAAAATGAGTCTCAATGTAGTCATTGGAAATTTTATATACTGCTTAAGACTGCTTAAGACTGCGAGGACACACTTGTTTCTTCAGTTAGCAAAACCTGGTAGACAAATCTCACTAGGGGATCACACTTGGCCATTTGTTTCATGATCTGGCAAGTAATTTAGTCATTGTTTCAGACTGCAATCAAGTCTTCTGTCATTGTTTCAAAATTCTTCAGACTGCTAGATTCAAGTTCTGCTATAACTGAAAAAAGGGACAGAACCACACTTGAATAATTTTCGAGTTCAGAACCACACATTTCATCATCCTACTTCCAGGAATTTTTCCTGATGAACCTGAGATTTATTGGTAGGGTTATTCACTAGTCTACTAAGTCCAGGGTATCATTAGCATTTTCTTATTCTTTGGCAAGCCTTTTCTTTGTTGTGCGGTTAACTGATCTTGTTAACATGCTAACTGAATTTCGCAAGGAAAATCGAACTTTGCATTGTTGGACTGACAGGAGTAGAAAATTTGGAGTACACAGTGTACTGAGTTCTCTTACTCCGTCAAATTACTCTTGGCTGTAGCTCCCAGACAAAATTAAGTGAATCGGAATTACTATTGCAAATAAATTTCTGATGTTTGAAAACATCACAATTTCTGAAAAATGCCCATGGGTACAATGTAGGTGTAGTAGGTTTTTGCCTATTTGCAAGTTTGCCATATCTTGCATGGGTTCAGGTACATCAGTATGTTGTTTCTATACCGGTAAGCTGGCATCAACCAAATTTAAGTTGTTTAGAAAAACAAAATGACCAAGATTTAGGTTGTTTAGGAACAAGTTATTTTTTATACGCTCACTTAAGCATTTCTATATATAATCCAAGTTATTAAGTTATTTTTTATATATAGATCTTCTATATATAATCTGAATATATAGAAGCATTTATTTATCAATCATTTTCTTCTCCAATCTGATAAAGAACGGATGCTGCATTTATGTTCATGTAATCCGAATATATAGACCTTCTATATAGTCATGCAATCTGAATTTATGTTCAGGACTTGAAGGAAAAAACTATACACTCTTTGTTAATTATATAAAGACGTACAACAAATTTCAAATTGAAGGAACAAGTGTGATCCTCAATGAGTCTCAATGTAGGGTGGCCTGCGTTTATTGATGGGTCTGGCCCAATGATTGACCATATTTTTGTGAGCATGATGGTATAACTGAATCAGCAAAGGCCTTTTTTTTTAACACTGGGCTTTGCCACGTGTTGTTTGTCTTGTAAATAGAGCATTGGACAGAGATTTAAGCAAGTAGCACATTGCCTTGTCCACCTGGGATAATGATTTTGCAGGTACCCCGAGAGGCCCTTGAGTTTGCCGGAATGTCGATTAACTTCCGTTCTGGCAAATTCGGGTACTCCATATGTCCTATTTTCAGCAAAGGTCATGCTGAAATTTTCCGTGAATTTTAGCATGAC
This sequence comes from Aegilops umbellulata, assembly GCA_032464435.1. Lineage (NCBI taxonomy): Eukaryota > Viridiplantae > Streptophyta > Magnoliopsida > Poales > Poaceae > Aegilops > Aegilops umbellulata. The sequence continues at coordinate 413,458,103 of CP136057.1, forward strand.
TTTGCTAAAAATAGGACATATGGGGTACTTGTGACTAATGCATGGGCCGGGGTATCTTAGTAGTTAATTAAGTAGGATCAAGTGCCCCGGCGTACTTGTGACTAATGCATGGCTTTTAGGGTGCCTCGGTGTCGATAAAACCGAAATGATGAAAGCTTAGGCTTTTAGGGTGCCTCGGCGTCGAAAAACCCTCAATGATAAAAGCTTAGATTTTAGGATGCCTCGGTGTCGACAAATCCTAAATGATGAGACCATGATCTTGTTCCTTGACAATAACCAACTTTTTGACCAAACTTTGTTTCTATTTAGAGAGAAACATGGCCCACAACGATGAGGCCGGGGGTTCGGGCGGCAAGGCATTTTGGGAGCTGTCCCAGGAGATGGAGGAACAACCTCACTTGTATGAGGACGCCGCCTTCCCCACCGATCCTGAGACCACTGATGGTGCCGCCGAGGATGACCCCACTGATGCCACCACTGATGGTGCCGCCGAGGATGCCACCACTGTTGATGGCGGCGCACGCACAGATGGCAGCCAGAAGAGGCAACGGAAGGACCGGCGCCCGACCGTGCTCCACACCCTCAAGGAGGAAGTTACTGAAGTGGACTCCGACGGGAATCCAACGGCGCCCGAACGAATAGTCAAGGGGTACTCGCTTCAGCTCGGGTGCATTCTCCGGAGCACCGTCTCGATCAACACCGAGAACCTGAGGCATCCTGACCGAGGGAATTTGCGCAACCTCCTCTTCACGAAGCTGCACGAACGATACAAGTTCCCCGCTGAATTTGAAAACACAAGCCTCAAAGGGAATAAAGTGAACAATGCTTCCCTCACGAAGATGAGCAAGGCCCTGTCTACTTGGAAAAGCAATGTGAAGAGAATGATCGAGAAAGGTGAGAGTTATGAGAAGATCAAGGAGAAAAATCCTTCGATCACCGAAGATGACTACAACGACTTCAAGATCAATTGCTCGAGCACCGCACACTCCGAATCAAGTCGGTGGGGGAAAGAAATGCGGGAGCTGAACTTAGGGGAACACACACTCGGTCCCGGCGGTTATAGAGAGGCGGACCGTGCCGAGCAAGGCCTACCGCCCCTCTTCGATAAATACGGTGACAAGCAGACCAGGAACTATGTCAGGGCCCGGTACAAGAAGGACCCGAAAACAAAGGAGCTTACCACGGATCCGAAGACCAGGGCGCTTGAGCTTGTTCTGGTAAGGAATACACCCCCGCGTAATTAGCTCCATATGGTTGCATTCTAATTAATGAAGCCAAATTTCTAAATCGTTCACATTCCTTCCGCAGGCGACTGAAAGCAGTAGCGTGGGGTCGACTAAGAGCAACCCTTGGGACACCACTCTAAATAGGGCGTTGAATGTAATGAAGAACAAGGATAAGCTCAGTAAGCCGACGTCAGCTGGTCGTGTGGCCGGCAAAGGCTTGTGGACAAAATGGGGGTCATACTATAACACTGGTGGGCGAAAGGAGAAAAAGACCAGATCGGAAAGCTAGGCGCGCGAGGTTCAAGAACTCAAGGCATAGGTGGCGCGGATTTCGTAGATTGTCCAAGAGCAAGTGCAACAACAACTCGGAGCGACGATCACCGCCATTGTGCCTACCTTGATCCAGTGGTTGAGTGCGTGGATTGCGGGCGGCCAATAGGGGCCATCCCCGATTCCTAGCTTCACGGCCAGCAACTCGCAGAACGCGATGGCAGGGCCATTGGTGTCCCCGGCGGAGGCGGCATTGGTGCCTCTGACGCCGGCACGGGAGCTTAATGTACCCGGGTGTACGCCGGCCGGCACCTCTGTAGCAAGCGGCCCCTCCGTCAACTGCATGCCCGCCGTTGGCGGTGCCTCGACATTAGCCGAGCTCGACGCCATCATCATGGTAACTAATTAAGCCTCTCTCGGCCGAGGACTTCATCTCCTTGCCTTTGACTGGGCATCCCTGACGCCCTACATGTTTTCGCAGGGCGCCGCCGACGTTCCGTGCACTCTCCTGCACTTCGTGAACAACGAGTTGGTCGATGTCGCCAAGGGCAAAATCGTTCAACCGGGCAACCCCTTCTTCCACGGTACCCAGATGCCACCCAACTTGTTTAGGGTTCAACTGGTTCGGGTGCTGCCAGGCTGCGACGAGTTGTTACCTCCGATTCGACCTGTCGAGGCCGACGATGATGACGTGATGACCCTCAGCACCTGCCTGAGCTGGCCCCTGCTTTGGCCGAAGAGCCAGATTTGTTTGGGGGCGGGGGACACCACCCCAAAGACAACACCGCCAGTCGTGTCGGCACCATGTTGGCCCCATGGCAAGACCGCCGCAACGGTGCCGGACATCCCTATGCCACTGGATCCAAACATGCATATGGCACAGGATCAGAACGACGACGACGACGATACATTTGCCAACGTCGATCGGTACTTTGACGATCATGGGTACGATGGCGAATTCATGGGGCCTCCTTCTCAAGAACCCAACCCAACAAAAGACGTGCGCGATCTAGCTGGTACCGCGGAGAAGCCAAGTTGCAACAGGCGTCGTCTGCCGTTCAGCTCTCAGGAGACGCCTCCAGCTGCCGACTTCACCGAGCCTCAGATAGGCGAGGTGCGAAATATTCTCAGCCCCAACACACTCAAGAAGGCGGTCTGTGAGCAGAACTCGGTCCCATTACAGGAGAAGAAGAAGGCACGCAAAAGAAAGACTAACAAGGGTGCGGGCCAGCCAGCACCGAGTATGATCCGTGCTCAGGACGGGCCACCTTCACCTAAGGATTTAATGAGGAGGGTGCATGTGGCGGGTAGGCCGATGCTACCGAGAAATATGCTCGATGTTGCAGCCGGTGCTATGCGGAGTCTGCATGACAATGTTCTTTCTTTGGAGAAGCGGCGTCTTAGAGAGAAGAATGTGGCATACCCGGTTTTCGTGGCCAAGGTGCCAGAGGGCAACGGCTTTGTGGATAACTCCATCGGGGGTACGATCGTCCTGCGGTTTGATGACATCCACGCTATGTTGAACCTTCATCCGCTGCACTACACCTTCGTTCGGCTATTTTCGCTGAGTATGGAGATGCGGATCATTCGCGACAAGACCCCGGACATCGTGATAGTCGACCCCTTCTACATGCGTGGCAAGATCTTGGGCAGCGCTGGGGACCGGCAAGTCGCGAGTTCTTACCTCGAAGGCGTCATTCTGGCAAACCCAGATAAGGATAACTTCCTCGTGCCTTACTTTCCCGAGTAAGTCCTCCCCTCAACCGCCCCGTAACATACGAATTCTTAGATTTTGATCGTTTTTCTTTTAACATTCCGTGTTTTCTGCAGTGACACACATTGCACACTCATCCTCCTAAGCCCCAAATATTCCATGGCCACGTATTTCGACCCAGACCGTCAGTCGAACGTAGACTACACAAATGTCAAGAAGGTTCTTGATGATGTTCTCCCCGGCTACGCCCAATCTGGAGGCACCTTCAACAGGCCTATTCGTAAGTACGGCAAGCACGTGTTCTCCCACAATACGATGTTCTGCTGCGTCAAGCAGCCGCCTGGCGGTCAGAAGGGTGCCTACTACGCCATCCATCACATGCGGGCGATCATACGGGACCATCATCAACTTCTGCTACCGAGTAAACTCAAAGATTGGGCCGCGAGCGTGTCGGCAATCCAGGACGCGGACATCAGACAAGAATTCTTTCGCATCCAGTCAGAGTTTGCGGAAATCATCCATCAAGATGTCCTTCGTACCTCGGGGCAGTTCTACCTCAGAAATCAACCGTCCAACAGTGAGATAGACGGAATGCTACAAATGCAGGCTGACAACGCCCGTAATTTCATGACTCCCACGATAGACGGCGGCTTCATCCACGCTCCGGTCCCTTGAGTCGAGTCGAAAGCAGTGATGTTGTGTCTAGTTCTGAAACATTGATTGGCTCATGTTGTAATTAAACTTTAATGAACTTGTAGTATGTCTCTTTGGTTTTGAGAGTCGTTCAACTTAGATGTAATGGATGCTATTAATGTCTTGCTTTTCTCTTCCGATCGTTCTGTTGCATACTTATATATTGCTTATGTATTGTCTGTGAATTGGTACTAACGTTTCGTTTGGCTAGTGCATAGCGATGCCGTCGTATGTCGTGTACAAGGGTAAGGTTCCCGGAGTCTACGACGACTGGGAGGACTGTCGGAGACAGGTTCACCGATTCAGCGGTAACAGTTACAAAGGGTACTCCACTAGGGCCGAGGCCGAATCTAGATACGCCCGCTATCTAGTGGGAGAGGGGAGGGAGCGTTGGAGGAACTGGATGAAGATGAGTTTCATCATGATGATGCTCATCATGATGACCGCAGCTCTCTTCTATGTGATGGTAGTTTAGATGATCGATATCGACTTGTAATGTGAAGACAAACTCGCTACTCGCGGTCTCGAGACTTGTAATATAATGTTCTATCTTTGTTCGGTCTTTTCAATTCAGAGACTAATATGATGAATTGTATTCGGTGACTAATATGATGAATTGTATTCAGAGACTAATCTTCTATTGTATTCGATGAATCTGTTGTTGATGTGTGTTGTCTATATTTTGTCCAATTATACATTTTGTAACCTGTGCAAAAAACAGAAAATTAAAAAATTAAAAAAAAACCTAATATTCATACTAATGGCGCATCACATCATAGTGCGCCATTAGTATGCCAGAGGATACTAATGGCGCATCATTAAGCAGTGCGCCATTAGTATGCCGAAGTTACTAATGGCGCATCCTATTGTCGTGCGCCATTAGTATGCCAAAGCACCTGGGTATACATGGCCCCTAGGAGGCATACTAATGGCGCACCAGTGGTGCGCCATTAGTAAAAATTACTAATGGCATGCTAGTAATGGCGCACCACTAATGCGCCATTAATGGCCAAATTAGGTGCGCCATTAGTAGCCCTTTTTCTAGTAGTGTACCTTCCCTTCATTCGGAGAGAAGAACAGTGGCAGATGCGAGTGTTGCCTTTCTTGAAGACGGTGAGGGAGAATGGGATTCAGCGAAGAGTGAAATGATGGTTGCTTCGTCCCTCAAACTTAGACTGCGGGGAGGTGGGGTTTTGTGATACGACGGCTAGTTACTACCGCGCTACGACTGGGGTCACTCTCCGCCTGCATACTACCTTCTAATTTGGTGGATGGCATTTGGGCCCGCGCGCTGCATGGCCCGCATGTCGATGAACAAAAGTGTAACGACATTCAGTAGAGAGAGACGTTTCAATGACCTAGGAGGAGCCAGAAACGGTAGAGTGTCTCCACTTTACTGGTAGTAATTGTTTTTCTAGGTAGCTGTAGAGTGTCTCCACTGTACTAGTAGTAGTTGTTTCTCTGGGCCCAAGACAAAACAGCCCATCCACACTAGTAAATAGTAAAATCAATTCAAAAGCCCATATATTTACTGAATGAGAGGCGCTACCCACACCCAGCACACCGCCCCCCCCCCCCAAAAAAAAACCTGGGTGCTCTTCTTCCTATTCGCTCCCACCCACCTCACGTCAGCTCGCTCCACTCGTACCCCCAAATTCCTCACCGCACTCCTATAGAAAACCCCAGCTCCCCTTCTTCCTCACTCCTACAGAAAACCCCCAGCTCCCCTTCTTCTTCGCTCGCACTACAACTAGGCTCGTCATTCGTTACTCTGCTCAAATCCGTGAGCGCGACGCGACGCCCTCGAGGAAAATGGAGTCGGCTGACCCCAGCACCAAGAAGATGAGGCTCCCACCAGCGGCGACGCCTGTTGTAGATCCCGCACCCGGCAGCGCGGGGAGAAGCGGCGACCCCGCCCCTACCGGATCCCTGGAACCCGTAGAATCTCGGGTGGACCGCATCAGCGATCTCCCGGACGCCGTCCTTGGGGAGATCATCTCGCTTCTCCCCACCAAGGATTGCTGCCGCACCCAAGTCCTCTCAATTCGGTGGCGCCCTCTATAGCGCGTTGTGCCCCTTAATCTCGACTATCGTCAGCTATCTCTCTTCAATGATTTTGAAATCCCCAGAGCCATCATCTCCTCCCACGAGGGCTCCGTTCAATGCCTCTGCATCCTGTCATGCTACCTGAGCAAGCATACCATGCCCTACACAGTGGACGCCTGGCTGAAATCCCCTGAATTCACAGAACTACAGCTGCTTGACTTCTACTATTCCCCTGGAAATCACATACCACATACCGAACGCCATGAACTTGTGCCCTCAGCACCGATGTCCATCTCGCGGTTTTCGTCCTCTCTCCACATCGCCACCTTTGCGCTGTGCTACCTACCAAACAATCTGGTACTAAACCTTGGACTCCCATTTCTCAAGAAACTTTCACTTGTGTGGGTTCCTATATCGGAGGCCTCATTGCACAGCATCATCCACTCTAGTTGCCCTGTGCTAGAGTGCTTGGTGCTTGTTTTCACAGTTAGAATCGGTTGTCTCCAAATAAAGTCGCCTAACCTTGTAAGAATTGGAATTTCTTTTGACGGAAGGCAGCTCATCATCCAAGATGGCCCTTCACTTCAAAGGTTGATCCTTGATTCTAGTTATTCACCATTGCAAATAACCGTCCTCTCCGCGCCTAAACTGGAGACCTTGGGTGTAATACATGATCTCTGTGCTCATTTCAATATGGTGTTTGGCTCCACAGTTCTTCAGGTACTTTATATTATCATCTACACTTGTAACCATAACCTGCATTTTAAATTTCTGCGCATAATTTATATATCATCTTGGAGTACACATTTTGTACTAATATTATGTTCTATGATCAATGAAGAGTTTCTCCATGGATGTCCTATCAATGGTCCTGGATTCTGTCAAGATCTTATATATCCAAATAAATAGTTTTGATCTGAACAAGATTATTGGCTTGCTGCAATGCTTTCCATGTCTGGAGAAGTTGTATACAAAGGTGATAATTTCACACACATTGGAAGCCCGCATATAGTGTACTAGAATTAACCGTTCAGCTGTTGCTCTTTCGACACTCTTCTTTTAAACCTTAACTGTTTTCAATCTTCATGTCTATTTAGGCAACAGGACGGGGTAAGAAAGTTATAACCAATTTGTGGATTTGTAAGCATCGGGGTTTTCTCACTTCTCATGAGATTCGATTGAAGACAATAACGCTAGAACGATATGTAGCCAACCGTGCAAACACAAGATTTGTCACATTCTTCCTGCTGAATGCGAGGTTACTATTGTCCATCAGGCTTAAGTTTATCAGCAACATGGTTTTGACGGATGGGTATGTCGAAGAGCAAAAAAACGAGTTTCAGGTAGGCAAAAGAGCTTCTGAACGTGTGGGGCTTCTATTTACAACATATTGTGGTCATAATCCAGTAAATTTTACGACCCAAGATGTTCATTCTATGGACCTGATCGATCCATTTTATTGTGACTGCCGAAAACAGTTCTGGAGTTAGATGTCGTTACCGTTTTCAATCTGGTTTTTTTTTGTAAACCTGATGAACAATTAACCCTCGTGCTTTTGTACAGTTTGTAAGCTGGAGTTAGATTTTCGTGCCCTTTTCAACTCGACTGTGACTGTCATATTTTCTTTGAAACAAGGCAAATGGCTTGCCATTCGTTTAATTTAGAGTGAAATATTGTAAAAAAATCCCAACCAAGGGAAATAACATCACTCTCGCTGGCTGCTTGAGCTCACTTGCATTATAGAAGCCAAGTGATTAGCCCCCACCAGCACCCACAAACTTATTTCGAACTAGCACATCAAATGGGATGAAAATTTTCATAGGAAAGGCTGCATGACCATGACAGATTTGGATTCTGACATTTGGGACCCGCGAGGAAATAGCCTCTCCAAGGTGGTGTCGACTTACTAGCCAGTCAACGAACGATTCTGCCTATCAGCCGTTGGATTGACATCCAACATCTATCGTGTATCTTCTATCTCTTGTCTTCTTCTTCCTCTAGCCGCCCAAACCAAACCACCCCGTCGGCTCCACCTGCTCCCGCCTCCCATGGCTGGCTGTGCCTCCGCCGCCCTACCATACGTACCCTCCAACGTTGGCCAGTCCCTCCCTCTATTCCCCCACACATCCTATTATTCTCGGGCGACGTCGGCCCCAACATGCACCCGTGCCCGAACCATTCGACACTCGTACTCCCCTCCGCCTGCGACTGGACCGGCGCATCTTCAACGGCTCCTGTTCGTTCCGTCCGAGGCCTCGCCGTTGTCCTCCGCCTTGCGTCCTTGGTTCGCTCGCCGTGCGCGGTGCGCCACCCTCTTGTGTTGTCAACGTCGTCAACAACCGAGAGGAACAAGGAGATGACTGTACCTAGAGAGGATGACAGTAGGGACCCACCAGCGTCATGGCAGTACACAAGCTAGTGCCTCTATAGTACAAGCCCAAAAATATGGTTCCTCCTAATGGTTGGACATCTGGGGCTCACGCCATTGTCAACATAGTCAATAAACGAGAGAATTACACTACGAGCGGCTGACACAAGGGACCCAGCAAGTCGCGCAATTTTTTTTTGAGGAACAAGCAGTTGTTATTTGCACTGGTTTTAGCGACGGATCAGGGTAACAACGGGGTTGTCCGGGGGCTGTGGCCCATCTAGACAGGGTTTTATTTATGTTTACCACATCATGAGCCCAGTTGTGTTTTTTCTTGCTGAAAATGGCTATCCCTATTCTATTTTTTAAGAAATACCCAAACAAGGCCTACTTGCTTTATCGGCCCTGCTGGGCTGCAAATCTTTCAAGACGAGGAGAGTTTCATTCGGTTTGTCCAGAAATGGGCTGTACATTTTTAAAACACATCAAACCGGGAATTAGTTTCAATTTTGTTTCATTACAAGATCTTAAATTCCATTGATTTTTATGCATGGACAATTATTTGGATTCTATATTTATATAAATTATTTTTCAAAATAGTTTGAATGTGAATCGATATTTATGGATTAAAAACAGTTGACCGCACCGAAATATGCAAACTTTCGTATACTTTTTAACCGTGGTCACAATATGGGGTATAATGCTAACAAAAAGAAGATGGGCTCCAAAAAAATTCTTGAAAATTAGCAAATGGGTTGTACATTATTAGAAATAAAGGAAGATGGGTTGTATGTTGTTTTCCACAGATTTGAGGCTGACTTGTGCGCCTACTACAGGTTGACGCTTATGCTTTCATAAAAAAAAAGGTTGACGCACATGCAACGCCCTGTCAGCTTAGTCAACACACGAGAGCAGTGACTGTTGGATGAACATACAACGGCTGTCGTGCTTCTTCAATCTCTGCTCTTCATGCTCCAGCCGCTCAAACAAGCGTCGGCGGGACTGCTTGCTCCCACCTCCTATGGACGGCTATGCTGTCGCGCAGGCCTCACGGCTCCACAGTACTCCCATCTCCGGCCTAGCCATCCCTCTACTCACCCACACATGTTGTTATTCTCCGGCGCCGGCAGACGCACCAATAAACCCTCGTACTCCTCCGCGTGGGAAACAACTGCCGAGTGTTCCCTGGCTCCGTGTCGTTCCCTTCCTAGGCCTCGCCGTCGTCCACCGCCCTGGTGCTCTCGGCGCGGCCTGGTCAACATGGTCAATGAACGACATCCATCGGAAGTGGACTGTACATGGAGAGGCTGACAGCTGGGTCCACGGCCACACGCAAGGAAATGCCTCCTTATTACGCGCAAAATAATGATTCCTCCACCTGAAAGCTAGGACCCACAGGAAGGGCCTCTGTATTTCACGAAAAAACGTTCCCCCCGCTGACAGGTCGGACCCACCAGCTATATCTTCGCACGCAAGGAATTGCCTCCTTATTACGCCCAAAAAAATGAATACCCCCTGCTAGCTGGGACTCACAAAATTGTTGGGCTGACTTGTGGGCCTACAAAGTTGACGGGGACGCAGGACTTTGTCAACTTAGTCAATACTCCAGTGACCGTATGATGTCCATCCAATGGTCATAGTGCTTCTTCAACCTCTGGTCTTCTTGCTCCAGCCGCCCAAAGCAGCTCTTGCCTCTGGTATGATGTCCGCCTGCTCCTGCCTCCCGTGGCCGGCTGTGCTACCGCGGAGGCCTCACCGCCCCCATAGTACTCCCACCACTGTCCAGGCCATCCCTCCACTCACCCACACCCCATGTTATTCTGCGGCGACGGGAGCCTCACACCACAGCCGAACCAGTGATCGCTCGTACTCCTCTCTGCGTGGGCATTCACTACCGCATCTTGCCCGGCTCCGCGTTGTCCCCTTCCTAGGCCTCGCCGTCGTCCACCACCGTGTTGCTCTCGGCGTGGTGTGGTCAATGTGGTCAACGAACGACTTCCATCGAAAGAGTACTGTATGTGGAGAGGCTGACAGCTGGGTCCATGGCAGCCGCAAGGAAGTACCTCCTTATTACGCGGAAAATAATTATTCCTCCACCTGACAGCGGGGACCCACTGGACAGGCCACCACTATTTTGCGAAAAAAATCGTTTCCCCCTGATTGCTGGGACCCACCGGACGGGCCACCGTATTTCGCGAAAAAAACGTTCCCCCCGCTGTCAGCTCGGACCCACCGGAAGTGCCTCCTTATTACACAAAAAAATGAATACTCCCCCGGCTAGCTGGGACCCACCTTGGTGGGAGGCTGACTTGTGGGCCTACTAAGTTGACGGGGACGAAGGGCTTTGTCAACTTAGTCAATATGAACGATTCTAGCTCCAGTGACCGTACGATGTCCATCCAACGGCCGTAGTGCTTCTTCAATCTCTGGTCTTCTTGCTCCAGCCGCCCAAAGCAGCGCCGGTCGTGCCGCATGCTCCTGCCTCCCGTGGTCGGCTGTGCTGCCGCAGAGGCCTCACTGCGCCCTACTATTCCCACCACTGGCCAGGCCCTGCGGCGACGACAGCCTCACACCGCAGCCGAACCAGTGAACCCTCATACTCCTCTCCGTGCGGTCTTCCGCTGCCGCGTCTTCACCGGCTCCGCGTCGTCCCCTTCCTAGGCCTCGCCGTCGTCCACCGCCATGGTGCTCTTCGCGTGGCGTGGTCAACATGGTCAAGGAACGACTTCCATCGGAAGAGTACTGTACGTGGAGAGGCTGACAGCTGGGTCCACGGCCACAACCCAGTTTTTTTGTGATTTGCCAAGTAAGTCGCTTTGTTAGGCCTGTTGGGCTGCAAATCATTCAAGGCGAGGAGAGCTTTCATTCGGCTGGCCGAGAAAATGGCCCATCACTAATGAGAAATGGGTTGTACATTTTTAAAACACATCCAACCGCCAATTAGTTTCAAATATCTTTTTTTTTCATTTCAAAATTTTAAATTACATTAATTTTTATGCGTGGAGAAATTGTTGGATTTTATATTGATATACATTTATTTTTAAAATCAGTTTGAATGTGAGTCGAAATTTCGGGATTTAAAACAGTTCGGACCGCACCGTATTATTTAAAATTTCGTATAATTTTTTAACCGTGGCCACAATATGGGTTGTAATGCAAACAAAAAGAATATGTGCTCCGAAAAACCTTAAGAATTAGCAAATGGGTTGTAAATTATTGGAAATAATGGCAGATGGGATGTATGCTGTTTTCCACAGATTTGAGGCTTTCCTAAAAAAAGAAGGTTGACGCACAAGCACTGACTGTTGGATGTCCATCCAACAACCCTCATGCTTCTTCAATCTCTACTCTTCCTGCTCCAGCTGCTCAAACAAGCACCGGCGGGACTGCCTGCTCCCTCCTCCCCGCGGCCTGCTGTGCTGCCGCGTAGGTGTCACCGCCCCACCGTACTCCCATCGCTAGCCTAGCCATCCCTCTACTCACCCACACCTGCTGTTATTCTCCGGCGACGGCAGACGAACCAGTAAACCCTCGTACAGTCATACTCCCCTCCGCATGGGAAACAACTGCCGAGTCTTCCCTGCCTCCGTGTCGTCCCCTTCCTAGGCATCGCCGTCGTCCACCACCGTGGTGCTCTCGGCGCAGCGTGGTCAATGTGGTCAACGAACGACTTCCATCGGAAGAGTACTGTGCATGGAGACACTGACAGCTGGGTCCATGGCCGCAGCAAGGAAGTGCCTCCTTATTACGCGCAAAATAATTATTCCTCCACCTGACAGCGGGGACCCAGGGATGGGCCACCGTATTTCGCAAAAAAATGTTTCCCCCCTGACTGCTGGGACCCACTAGCTACACCTTCACACTCAAGGAAGTGCGTCGGGGCAAAAAAAAAACAATTCGCCCCCTGACTGCTTGGACCCACCAGCTACATCTTTGCACGCAAGGAAGTGCCTGACAATCGGGACCCACCTGGTTGAAGTGTACGTAGCATTGTCGTTCTGGTCGCGAACGTGTACATACATATATACTGGTGGATGTAGAGGCGTGCACGTGTCGTAGTAGAGGCGTGCACGTCGCATGTACACGTACATACAGCGGCCAGGGTGCAAGAAAGAAAATACGGCCACGTATGTGTACATACGGGCGGGGTCTCAAACGCCTACTCGCGCATACGTACGGCGAGGGCTCGTCGACATGGCTGGGTAGGAACGGAGAAACAACGTCGTCATGTTCATGGGGAGGCAACTGAATGCATCGTGTTCATGGGGAGGCAACGGAATGCATCGTGTTCATCGCGAGGCAACGGAACGCGTGGGAGCCACCGGCTGGGTCGGAACAGAATGCGTGGTCGTGTTCATCGTGAGGGCTTGGACGGAATAGGCAATGGAAACGAGGCCTGGCGTATGGCAGAACAGAGGAAATGGCCTTGTGTTCGACCAGCCACGTTCGAAACGGGATCCTGTTCATCGGGAGGGGTGTGGCATACCGCAAAACGGACGAAACGGACCTCCTATGGTCGAAACGGGGGTCCTGTTCATCGGGAGGGGTGTGGCGTACCGCAAAACGGGACTCCACGGGATACTGTTCATCTCCACCATCCACCTCCTCCAGCCTCCACCAGCTACCGTTGACCTCCTCCAGCCTCCACGGGCTCCTGTTCATCCAGCCTCCACCACGCACTACTCCACCGGCTACTGTTCAACCACCCCTCCATGGGTACCCCTCCACCGTCTACTTTTCATCCAGCCCTCCACACCACGGGGTCCTGTTCAACCACCCCTCCATGGGCACCCCTCCACCGTCTACTGTTCATCCAGCCCTCCACACCACGGGGTCCTGTTCATCCAGAGGCAACGATCGATCGATCGATCGATCGCTTGGGTTCAATAACACGTAGCCTGCAGTGCAATCTCTCGGGTTCAGTTAGAGCCCAACGCCTCACTCGGGTTTAGTTAGAGCCAACGCCTCACACACACGCGCGTACGTGTACGAGGGAAGCGTGCATCGCTCGGCCCCCGACCTCCCACCGTAACCGGGAACTCCCCAGAATTTTCCTCCCCCTCGCTTCTACCACGGTTTTTTCCGTCATGGACGGCCCAAAGAATGTCATGCAGCTGCGTCTCTGGCCCGCCCAGGACGAAAAGCCCATTTTCTATCATGATTTATTGTCATAGAAGTAGGAGCCCACCACATCTATGATGATACTGGGTTTTGTCACAATTATCATCATAGAAGTGTCTTATGTATGACAGAAAACAAATTCGTTTGGCCCAAAATGTCACGGATGTGTCTTTTTTTGTAGTGCTTCTCTGCCACTGCCGTCCTGGACCTAGCCTTGTCCAGGCGAGCACGGTGGAGCGCCTGGAGCCTCCGGAAGTTGGCACCTATGACCTGGAGCAGCCGCTCCTCCTGGGAGCCGTCGCCACCAACGCTCGGCTCGTCAACGACCTCGAGTCCGGCGGAGGCGAGCACTTCATCGTCGAACACCTCTCCCTCGACGGGGGCCCTGGTGCTCAACGCGCCTGGGAGGTGGACGAAGAGGTCGTTGCTCACCTTCAGGTACCTGCCAGAGCCAGAGGCAGCGAAGGAGGAACGTTGGTCATCGACCACCTCCTCCTTGGTGCTGGCCTTGCCGGGCTCCCCGGCAGGCCCGTTGCCGGCCTCCTCGAAGGTAGCCTTGTCGGGCTCCCCGGCAGGCCCTTTGGCGGCACCCTCCGCGCCGATCTTCTGGGCCTCCGCCGCGGCATCCTGGGCCACGTCCTCGATGACAGTGTCCAGGTCCTCCCGGTGCACCGAGAGTGGACTGGATATCAAGAAGAGTGTGGGATAGAACCAAGATCAAAGATTCAAAAAGAAGAGAAAAGGTAGGGACGAAAGGCCAGAGACTTACTAGTGCCAGGCTGGGAAGCAGAAGTCCCCTCCCCGCCAACATCTGGCGCCGAGGCGAAGCCACTAGCACCTAAGTTCTCCTCCTCCTCCTCCATGTGCGTGGGCTTGGTGCTTGGCGCCCTTGCCGGGGACGCCCCTCGGGGAGGTGTGGTTGATGGGGGCGGCATGGTGGGAGTAGCCCTCTATGGCTCCTCCCGCTGCTGCTCTCCTCCTGCGTATGCGGCAAGGACAACCCTAAAGTATCATACCCCTGACACATGTCGACGAGGAGTGAGCGGAGAACTTACGCTGGGGGCTGCTCCGGGGGCTGCTGCCGGGCTGCTCAACACCACCAGTGGCGCCCTTGAAGCACCAGCCGGGGGCTGGCCGCCCGCCGAAGCCTTGGCCCTCTTTACCCTTTGGGCCAGCGTCTCCGCGTCCCTGCAAGGATGAAAATAAGTCAAGACATGCGGCATGGACTGAGGAAACAGAGATGGCGTAGAGGGGCAAGTTGCTTACTCGACCTTCATCTCCTCCTCTGTTGCCTTCCTCTTCCTCCATGGGCTGAGGGCCCCAAAGTCAAAGGTGACCCCCGCATCAACGTCTGCCAGGGGAGGGGAAGGAGGTGGCCTCCGAACGCGCTTTGCCAAAGAAGAAGCATATGCCCTATCCTTCGCCGCCGCAGCCATTGCCACTTTCTTCGCTGTCACGGCCCTCGTATGGCGTGCGGACATCTCCTGGACCTGCCGTAGCTGCGCAGCCCTGCCAGGCCGGACCGGCTCGCCGGAGGTGGCCTGCCACAGGACCCGTCCTCTCCCCGTGGCTGGAGGATCGACGGCTGTAGGCGTTCTGGGAACGGTGGTCCCTAGACTTGCCTGCCTGCGGCCTGCGACGTGGCTCAAAGGGGGGCCCAGCACGACCCATCTTCATCAACACAGACCCAAGACCCTCGCGAGGGGCCAAGCCTCGCGGGGCGGACGACACGGAGCTTCCTTAGGCACGGCCTCATCAGGCTAGCTCGCGAGGAGGCGGAGAGATCAAGGCAGGGTACCTCACGAGGTGCCCGTGACGCAAGCAATGACGACTAAGGGCGCCAGGCGGGCGCCAGCCCGCACAGTGTCCTCCTTTCCTCTTTGGTGCAAAGGGAGCAAGCGCAGGCGAGAGCATCAAGCAAAGGCACCCGTTTCGGTGCAACGAGATCAAGACCAGCCCAACGGCAGGGAGGAAGTCATTGTGGAGCCCAAGCCAGCGTCACCACCAGAGCCTTTGGCAGGCGAGGACCAACTTTGGTCAGGATAAGTGTACCAGATGCTCCCCTTCAAAATGGCCAATTGTTGGCCCCCTTCCCTCTCAATATTTGGGAAGAGGCCCAGGGCCTTTGCCTGTAAATAGGACTAGCCACCCCCAGGGTAGGGCGAATCGGCCAATCCAGAAACAAGCTGGGATCGGATCGAGTAGCATCACTCAGAGTGAGAGAGAGAAGGGTGACTGAACTCCTCCTATCAGTTCATCGCCCCAGCCAAGAACAGACCCTCGCGAGGCTGTTCTTCCTTGTATTGCTCATCATCATCAGCCCAAGAGGCAATCCACCACACCACAAACTAGAGTAGGGTATTACACCACAATGGTGGCCCGAACTAGTATAAACCCTGTGTCTCTTGTGTTGTTCTTTCCATAGCTTAGATCTTAGCGAGGCGGTGGGGTGCAGGTAGGTAGAAGGCAAAATCTCCGCGCGCACCCCAGTGTTCGAACCTCAAGGGTCTGCCGGAACCCGAAATCCGACATTTGGCGCGCCAGGTAGGGGTGCGCCGGAATTCGTCTTCCACCGCCCCGTTCTCCTCCGACCATCGCGTCCATGTCTGACGCTCGTCGGGCCCGCGCTGAGCGCCGAGCCACTCTCGCTTCCCGCGTCGCCTAGACGGCTCCTGTCGCAGGGCGTTCTTGCCGTTCCCCGTCACCTGCCGTCGACGCCGCGACCGGCCTGGTGCGTCGTCTCAGCATCCGTCCGTGCGGCAAGACGGCCACACCGCTACTCCCTCGCTCACCCCAGCAGGTTCTTCGTCCCGCGCGCTCTGTGCACCCATGGAGGATCGAGCTGCGCTCATCGCGGCAAATGAGCTCCTGCGCTACCGTCCCGTCGACGACGTCTACGAAGAATGGCTCGACCGCGTCACTGAGCTCGTCCGCGCCGCAGGGGGCTCTCCTGCGCCGTCCTTTCCGCTGCACCACACCCCGCCCAGCATGGGCGACGAAGCTCCGGGGGCGCCCAGCCGCCTCCTCCTCAAGAAGGCGCCCTGGCTCTAAGGCGCGTGGCCCCTGGGCGGAACCCGCTCCATCAGGTGCCAGCGCGGCAAGAGCAGAGCTGCCAAGAAGTCCCTCGCCCACAAGAAGCTGCTCGGGCGCTCCCTGCTCCAGCACGTCGCGACCATGCTCCTGCTCCCGCACGTCAAGACCTCGCGCTGCTCCCAGTTGCAGTGCATGGGGACCTGCAAGACCAAGATCTCCGTCACCCAAGGCCTCCCGTGGCCACAGCAGGCTGTCGTGCCTTCACCACCGAGCTACGCAGCATCGCGTGGCCCGGCAAGTTCAAGCCAGACCTGCCTCCTCGTTACGACGGCATGGCCGACCCTGCGGAGTTCCTCCAGCTCTATGAGCTGGGCATCAAAGCTGCCAACGGAGACGATAAGGTCATGGTGAACTGGTTTCCCATGGATCTCAAGGATGGGGCCCGCTCCTGGCTCCTGAACCTGGCTCCAGCCACGATCTCCTCCTGGGACGAGATGCGCACCCGCTTCATCGCTAACTTCCAAGGTACTCGCGACCGGCCACCCGCCGTGAGCGACATGCGCCGCATCAAGCAACAACCCAGAGAGACCCTGCAGAAGTACATCCAGCGCTTCAAGAACGCATGCCTCAAGATTCCCAAGGTGACCGAGGAGGCCATCATCTCGGCCTTCTCCGACGGCGTGCGCGACGTGAAGATGAAGGAGGAGCTGGCGATGCATGAGGACATGTGCACTTCCTTGGAGCTGTTCAACATGGCGACCAAGTGCGCCAGGGCTGAGGAAGGGCGTCTCTCCCTCCTCGAGCTGCCTGCCTTAGACCCAGAAGAGAAGAAGCCCAAGGCCAAGGATGTGAAGCGCAAGGGGGCTGTCGTGCTCGCGGCAGAACCAGACACCAAGCGAGGCAGAGATCAGCCCAAGTCTTCCAGGGGCAGTTGGTACTGTGCGTACCACGACCTCCACACCCACAACACCAACGAATGTCAAGAGCTCCGAGCCGTGCGAGAAGGAAGGATCGGCCGTCGTCCCGACCGCGGTGACCGGGGCTATAGTCATGGAGGAGGAAGGAACGCAGGACACTGGGAAGACCGCGGCTCGCGCCAAGGGTGGCGCGATCGACCTCGCGAGGACCGCTGGCAAGACCCGCCTCGCGAGGGAGACTGGAGGGATCAGCCTCGCGAGGATTGCCCGCAAGGCAACGCAGGCCTCCCTCCACTGCCGCCGCAGCCAAGGAGAAACGAGGACTGCCATCAGGACGAGGGGCTGGGGGCTTCCAGGAGCCGCGCGCGATCGCCTGCATCCTGGGCGGGGCTCAAGCCCCAGCCTCTCAGCGCATCTTCAAGCAGTTCGCCCACGAAGTAAATGTAGTCCTCCCCAAGCTCGAAGCCACGCGCCCTCTCAGGTGGTCGGCGTGCGCCACCACGTTCAGCTCAGCGGATCTGCTCAAGTGTGCGCCACAGCCGGAGTCCTCCCGATGCTTTGTTCCCCAATCATCAGCAATGTGCTGGTCACCAGGACACTCATCGATGGTGGGGCAGGGCTCAACGTCCTGTCTGTGGAAACATTCAATAATCTCCAAGTGCCCTACAACCAGCTTCAGCCAACCAAGCCTTTCTCAGGAGTCACCGACGGCTCCACGGTCATGATTGGGCTGGTCCGCCTCCCAGTCACCTTCGGGGCACGTGACAACTACCGCACCGAGCTCATCGACTTCGACGTCGCTCACATTCGCCTGCCGTACAACGCCATCCTTGGGTACCCGGCGCTGGCCAAGTTAATGGTCGTAACTCACCACAGCTACAACGTCCTCAAGATGCTAGGAAGTGGCGGAGTCATCACGGTGCCCTGTGAAGAGAAGGACACGGTGTGTTCCCCGGAACGAGCCTTTCAGGCTGCATCACTAGAAGACCCGGATCACGGAAGCAGGAGGCTTCCCGAGACCACCCCCAAGAAGAAAAAATCGTCCGGCCCGGCCCCTCAGGAGGCAGGCCCCTCAAGGCCCGCGCCTGCCCAAGGGGAACCTCCTGCCATCGCATAGGAAAGCGCGCCCGGCGCCCTCCTCAGGCAGGGCTCGGGCGCTCTCCCCTGGAGGGCCACCGACCTGGCTAAGGTCACGATGGAGGCGCTTGGGCACCACATGGAGGCGTGTTTCAAAGCATGTTTCCCTCAAGAATGAGTAAGGCAAGGAGGGCCAGACCCACAGGAGTTCGTCAGCAAGGCCATTCAGGAGCTACAGGAGTCAAGAGTCATCAGAGGCGGCCGCCGCCTACCAGCTGTGGCTCCCCATCCAGGCGAGGATGGTGGGCTGCGCGTCTGCATCGACATACCAAGGCTCAATCGAGTCGCCTCCCTGGAGCGCCTCTGGCCCTCGCGAGTGGGGCGCTGCAAAGGTCCACCCCACAGCTACATTCGCATGCCTTATGGCTTGCCGAAGGCGGCTGCCACGTACCAGCGCCTCATGATGGGCATCACGGAGGCTCAAGAGGCCAGGCGTTCCGCAGCCTTGGCGGAGATGGAGATGGTCCGCGAGGAGCCACCAGCGCCTCCGGAGCCTCCCGAGGCCCCTGGGCCTGGGGGCTCGTGAGGATCGGCTTCCGCAGCCCACCGAGTCTACTACACCAACACTCATTCATCCTCAACATCATCAGGTGACATCTTTCAAGTTTCATTTCCAGCTGGGAGTGCCCCCCAGGGCTGCATCATTCCCAGGCCGTGTGGGTCCATCCCTGTGGCATGTATCCCTTTTATTTCATGTTGTTATCTTACTTTGTTGGGGGCTCCCCTCAGGCTGCATTATCCCTAAGTCGCTCGGGCCAGACCCAGCGGCATGTATCCCTTTTGCGTTTATTTCCGGCTATGCGTTCGACCCACCATGCTTGATTATTTGATGCCGGTCCACGACACCTCTTCTTCTCCATGCCGACCACTTGCACATTAAAGGGGGGGTACCTGAGCATTGCGACTCAGGGCTCTTACTGGCTCTCCAACCCTCACCCTCTAGCCTTGTCCACGGCATCGCGACCTAGCATACCAGCGACGGCTGAGACCAGCTCGAGGGCCGGGACCCGAGGACGTAGAGTGCTGGCATTTAACCAAATTTGCAGGAACACATCACAAGATAAGGACCAGTGCCAGGCACAACCCGCCTAGAGGTAGGGCCCCGTGAGTCCCGCGCTGGCTCACGGGTGCCCAGATACACCACGCCAGGCCCTACCGTGCCAGCCACGTGTCAGGGCGGGGCTGTACACGCCCCGGGGGTTCCTCGCGGAGGGGAGCCCCCTCCCACGTACCAGTGGAAGCACCATGCTCCGCGCTGGTTGACGACACTGCCGAGGAGCGGCTATGCCCGTACACATACGGAAGCGCTATGCTCCGCGGTGGTGATAAACAACTGAGGGTGGCCCTCGGGCCGCATCAACCTCAGGGAGCCCAGAGCTTAGTGTCTAGCCTCATCATAACGCCTCCCCTCGGGAGTGCCGCGCGAGGGGGCTGGGCACGGGGGCTGCGCCTGGGTCATGCCCAGATGCACGCCACCGAGCCAGCCCCCCCCCCCCCCCGGGGCCTGGTTCGTCGCACGTCTCTCAGCGAGCGGAGCCAAGGTACGGAGGCCGTTTGAGCGTCAAGGGGGACTCCTGAGCATCGCAACTCAGGAGCCTAACTGGTCACACAGCCCCTCACTCCTTAGTTCCAAAAAGCTAACGGCGGTTGAGGTATGTGCGGGGCCGGGCTCTGCAGGCGTAGAACGGTAGATCCACCCACATCTCACCTCCCTACTTGATGTTCGTGCGCCAAGGGGGACTCCTGAGCATCGCGACTCCGGAGCCTAACTTGTCACGTAGCCCCTCACTCCTTTGTCCCGTCCTGGTTTCCGGTCGGGGCTAACGGCGGCTGAGGTATGCGCGGGGCCGGGCTCTGCCGGCGTAGAACATAAGCAAGTAGGAAGGAAAAGCATAAATTTCAAGGAATTCAAAAGCAAATATTACAGTCCACGCTGTTATCTCAATGCCAAACGCAAGTTTAAACGCCTCCCCGAGGCATGATACACGTGCAGGAATTAAAGGCAGGACAGGAGCCACAAGGGAATCACTTGACGGCGGTGGAGCAGCGCGGAGTGGGTTCGCCTCATGGAGCAGCAGGGTCGGCAGCGCCTCACTTCGGCTTGGTGCTGAAGGCCCGGAACTTCCCCAACAGAGCCTCCGCGTGACCCTTCACGGCCTCGGCAGCGACAGCGGCACGCTCGCCGCTTGCTGGCTACAGTAGGCTGTCGAGGTCGACGCTGGGATCGCGAAGGTAGATGTGGGTGAGGACCCGCCTCAGCGCTGCAGAAGACAGGACACACGCCTCGGCCTCAGCCGTGGGGCCAAGGCCAAGGGCGACATCTTCAAGAGGGCGAACCAGGAAGGGAAGCAGCTTGGCGGGGCCGTCCTCGGCGCCAGCCAGCGGGCTCTCCAGGCCGCTGTCGTAAAGCGTCCTCAGCAAGGAGCGAGCCTTTGCCTCCATCTCCGCGAAGGCCACGCGGTCCTCGGCAAGAACCTAGGCCTTGTGGTCCAGCTCGAGCTTCCTCGCCCCCAACTCCTGCTCCAGCGCGCCTAGGCGGTCACAGCGCTTCCTGAGCTTGGCCTCCCGGTCCTTGACGGCCGCCTCACGAGCCTTCACGCCTTCTTCCTGCTCTTGGCGAAGGCAGGCCTCTTTCGCGAGCTGGTCCCGCAGGCCTTGCAGCTCGTCCTCCAGCACCTTGAAGCGACCACGGACGTCGACCACCTCCCCCAGGGCTACGTCACGAGCAGCCTTCGCCTCAAGGACGACCAGCCTGTCCTCATCGCAAGCCGTCGAGGCCTAGACCAGGGCCGCCCGAATCGAAGCGTCGGAGCAAATCCATCCTGAAGCCAGCTCCAAGCGCCCGACCACCAAGTGAGGGTCGGCGCCAAGAAGATCCTGCTGTAGCCGGTCCAGCTCAGCAGCAGCACGATCCTGTACGGCAGGAGGAGTCGGAGAGACAGCAGTCGGTGGAGTAGGAGGAGAAGGCGGCGGCACGACCACAGCATCCTGAGGCGGAGCCTGCTGCGCCCCCACGGCTGTGGTGGCGGCAGCAGGCAAAGGCACATCGGGAGTTGCGTGGGCCATGGGGGCTGAGCTCGCCCCAGCCGGCTCAGCCACGCCTCGCGAGGACGACCGGGCACGAGAGGCTCGTGCATCGCGGTCACCTTCCTTCATGGGCAGAGGCGCTACCCCGGATGGAATCTCAGGAGCTCCCTTCGGCTTCTTTGCTGCGGGCGACAGCCTATACAAGAGATGCGGACGTCAAGCCTCAGCAGCAGAACAAGAAATAAAGACAAGAATCAAGCGCTTACGGGTCGTCGCCAGTGAGCTCAAGCAGCCTTGTCGGGGCGGACGGGCGTCCCCCCGCGAGCACCTATGGGGCCGGAGCCCCTTTCGTTGTCCGGCGAGGGAGGCGGAGGGAGCGCGGAGAGCAGATCGAAGCGGGCACACGGGCGGTTTACCCAGGTTCAGGCCGCGATGGACGCGTAAAACCCTACTCCTGCTTAGTTGTATTCGACTGGGAGCTCGGGAGCTTGGAGAGCTAGCTGCACCGAGCGTGTGGCTGTCTGGAGGCCGAGTCTCCGAATCCCTGAACCTCCGAACCCCCCTCTACGTTGCACACGGGCCTCCTTTTGTAGCGCAAAGGGGTCACCGACAGGTGTCAACGTAAGAGAAAGGGGTAAAAGTGTAAAAGGGGTGGTAGCTGTAATAGTGCGGGAACGGTGGTGCTACAGTGCGGCACAGTGTTATCATACCTACTTCTGACGGTAGGGGACAAGGGCATTAAATGCCCGTCACGGTCGCCCGGACAGCACCGAGGCGGACCGTTAGGTGCGCCACCGTTCGCCACGATGGCGGCTGCATGCCACCGCATGCCCCAGGCTGCGCGGTGCCTCGCCACGTGCCCTCGGGGGAAGCCCCGGAGCGACGCGTGGCGGGCGAGCTGGAGCGCAGTCTTGAGGTGGCGATCTCGCCGCGGCAAGTGGCTTGCCGCGGGGGTCGTCTTCATGTGCCTGATAGCGTGCCAGCTATCAGGCCTTGCTGGGGCGCTTGGCGCGCCACGGCGGGCTTCTCTTGTGGTGCCTGGGTTCGGCCTTCCCGACAAGCTCCTCTTGTCGGGGGCTCGATCTTTTGTCTCGTTATACTTTGTTCTTGGATGGCCTTACATGGGCTCAGTCGTCCCGACAAGCTCCTCTTGCCGGGGTCTTGTCTTCTTGGCCCGGCAAGCTCCTCTTGCCGGGGGCCTTGTCTTCTTGGCCCGGCAAGCTCCTCTTGCCGGGGGCCTTGTCTTGAATGCTTGGTCTTCTCTTGGCGCTTCCGGGGCGGGCCTTGCCGCAGGGTGCTACGACTGCCCGTGCACAAGTCTGGGGTACTAAGGTACCCCTACTTTAGTACACCGACAGGAGCCCCCGGGCCTGGGCCACACATGGTGCCGAGCGTTGTTGGGCCAGGCCCTAACGGTGCACGGGCACGCATGGCCTTGGTCGCGCTGCTCCTTAACTCCGCATCCGCCGCGCCTTCCCCAGGCGGCGCGCGCTTACCGCGGCGTCGACGGGGGCGGAGTCATCTACTGCCCCCGCCAAGCGGCCTCGGGGGCCCACTCCCCTGCCCCCCCGCGTCAGGGCCGAGCCGGCTTTCGACTATTCTGCGCTCAGCTCCGACGACGAGGAGGACGGAGGGTAAGTTCCCCATGGAGCTCATATCTTTTTCCCTGATGGTTCGTCCTGTTCGACAGCTCGTTCGCCCTTCCCCTGACCCGGTCCCCTTTTCAGGACCCTGGCTCAGAGGAGAGCGAAGAGATCGAGGATCCCGTGGGTCATCCTTGATGACGAATCTCCCCCGGCAAGCGAGGTCGTGTCGGAGGTGCCCTTACCGGACCCGGCAGGGGACCCTCAGGGCAGCCCGCAACGCAGCCCCCAGCGTGAGCATATGACTCGCTCTTGCTGTTTGGCGCGTACGCGAGCCCTCGCTCTTCTTGTTGTTGATGCGAAGTTGTTGCTTTTGGGCAGGAGCGGAGCAGCTCTGGCGGACGCGTCCAGAGGGCGCTTCCGCCGTGCCGACCGAGTCTGCTACCCCGCCAAGGGAGAGATCCCCGGCAAGGGAGGACCTTCCGACGGGGGACGCGGCTGACGATCCCCTTGCCGCGGCGAGCGCAGCGCCCGCCTCGGATCCGACGAAGGCTGAGGTCGTCGTCGAGGAGGGCGCGCGTGGCGATGCCGACGACGTCGACGGTGCTCAGGAGGCGGACGGCGTTGATATCCCTGTGGGCGACGGGGAGGCCGAGGAGCAGCAGAGGCTTGCCGCCGCGGAGTTATCCGCGCGGGAAGGCGAGCTGGTGCTGAAAACGGCCAGCCTCGCCGACCACGAGGAGGAGGCTGCCGCGCGCGAGCGGGCGCTCAGCGGAGACCTGAAGAAGGCGCGGGACGCTGCCGCAGCCGCTGAGATCACCAAGAAGGGGCTGGAGGCGAGGGTGGCGCAGCTCGATTCCGACCTCAAGGCGAAGGGCGAGGAGCTCGCCGCGCTCCGGCAGGAGCGCGAGAAGGGTGCGCTCACCCTTGGCGAGCTCCAGGGTCGCTTTGCCGAGAAGATCCGGGAGCTCGACGCCGCCAAGAACTCCAACTCCACTCTGGAACTGAAATTGGAGGCGCTCGGCAAGGCGCTGGACAGCGCTAAGGAGCAGGAGGCGGCTTTACGGAAGGAGGTCGACGGCAACGAGGAGCTGCTGAGGCGCGCCGCCGTTTCCCAGAACACCTTCAGGGACACAGTGGAGCGGTGGACCGAGGGCCTCGTCGACATCGCCGCCACCATCGACAAGGAGCTGACGCTGCTGGGGATCGAGGGCCACCAGTCCCTGACCGACGAGGACGTCGCGCCCAGCGCCAAGCTCACTTCCTTCTTCCAGGGGGTGGTGCAGGCGCTCCAGCACCTCCGAACGTCGCTCCCGAAGGAGCGGGCCGACGAGATGCGGGAGGCCATCTCCGGGGCCCTCGAGAGGGTGCTGGTGAAGATCGTTTTCCGCAATCCCGACATCAGGCTTACCAACGTCCTCAGGCCCTTGCCGGAGAACGCAGACCTGACGGGGATCCGGGCCCTCATCGCCCCTATCGTCAAGAAGGCGGCCGGGGTCAAGAGGATCGAGGGCGACCGCGTAGATTAGGCCGCCTGCCCCTTTCTTTTATCTCCCTTTCCCTGCCACTGTTAAATATGCCACGGAAACGGCTGGTTAGGGCAGCAGTAAGGCATTTTGTAATATAGCTTTTTATCTTAGGCTATGCATCGCACTGTTATCCCCTCTACTCGACCGGCGCCTTGTTTGTTTCCGCCCTACGCTTTCGGGGACTTGCCGGCGTAGGCCTCCGCCTTGCCACGGGTGCCGAGTGCGGGACGTCAGCGACCCGCTGGCGGGGCTGCCACCGGCAAGAAACCTCGCCGCGGCTGGTTGCCGCTCACTCAGATTGTTGAGCAGGCTCTAGGCAAAGTAAACGGTGCGACTGCGGTCGCAGCACGCTTAGGGTGCCGGGCGAGCTCGAAACAAAGTGAGGACGCTACTCGGGGTGTAGCACACTCGAGTCGTTGAGCGGACTCGAAACGAAACGAGGGCGCAACCAGTCTCGTGCCGGTCCTTCCGCGCTCAGGCCTCTCAACCCAGGCTCGGTCGTTCGAGGGAGATAACTCTTAAAACTTAAAGGAGCAATTGCTCGAGCTCCGGCAACTTATCTTTTCTTATCGCTTGCCGCCCGGTGGGGTAAAACCTCCTTGGGCAGCATCTAGCCCATCCTGGGGGTAGGTGAGGGGGCAGGGCCTCACGACCCTCCGGAACTAGGCGTAGCTATGCTTGGGGATCCGCGCCCCTCTCTGCGCCAAGGATCACATGCAACTGCGGCAAGACTTGGGCAGAGGGGATGGTTGGCGGAAACAGGTTCCGGCTACCGCGCTGGAAAGACTCTTCCCACGGTCGGCGTCAACTCGTTCGGCACCCCGGCGGGCGAGGCGCGCCGGGGGAACGAGGTCACCTTTCTCGTGACTTCTGGCGCTAACCTCCGCGGCCGCGAGAGCGGCGCAGAGTTCGCTGGAGGCGAATCGTTCGCCCAGCGGCCAGAAGGCGGGCCTCCTCAAGGAGCAGCTGCTTCTTGCCCAGTCTCTGCGCGAGTGGATACTCGAGGAGGGCCGCGCACGAGCCCGTGGGAAGGAATGCCAAAGCTCGTCGGGAACCCCCGCTTCAACTGGACAGATCCTCGGATCCGCAGGAGCGGACTGTTCCTCGGCGTTCAGACTGCTGGTCTGCTCGCCGGAGCAAGGCTTACCGGGGACACCTGCTTCGACTGGACGGATCCTGGGATCCGCAGGAGCGGGCTGTCCCTCGGCGTAGTCGCCCCCTACCTGGCGCGCCAAAGATGTCGGGGCGGACGGGCGTCCCCCCGCGAGCACCTATGGGGCCGGAGCCCCTTTCGTTGTCCGGCGAGGGGGGCGGAGGGAGCGCGGAGAGCAGATCGAAGCGGGCACACGGGCGGTTTACCCAGGTTCGGGCCGCGATGGACGCGTAAAACCCTACTCCTGCTTAGTTGTATTCGACTGGGGAGCTCGGGAGCTTGGAGAGCTAGCTGCACCGAGCGTGTGGCTGTCTGGAGGCCGAGTCTCCGAATCCCGGAACCTCCGAACCCCCCTCTACGTTGCACACGGGCCTCCTTTTATAGCGCAAAGGGGTCACCGACAGGTGTCAACGTAAGAGAAAGGGGTAAAAGTGTAAAAGGGGTGGTAGCTGTAATAGTGCGGGAACGGTGGTGCTACAGTGCGGCACAGTGTTATCATACCTACTTCTGACGGTAGGGGACAAGGGCATTAAATGCCCTTCACGGTCGCCCGGACAGCACCTAGGCGGACCGTTAGGTGCGCCACCGTTCGCCACGATGGCGGCTGCATGCCACCGCATGCCCCAGGCTGCGCGGTGCCTCGCCACGTGCCCTCGGGGGAAGCCCCGGAGCGACGCGTGGCGGGCGAGCTGGAGCGCAGTCTTGAGGTGGCGATCTCGCCGCGGCAAGTGGCTTGCCGCGGGGGTCGTCTTCATGTGCCTGATAGCGTGCCAGCTATCAGGCCTTGCCGGGGCGCTTGGCGCGCCACGGCGGGCTTCTCTTGTGGTGCCTGGGTTCGGCCTTCCCGACAAGCTCCTCTTGTCGGGGGCTCGATCTTTTGTCTCGTTATACTTTGTTCTTGGATGGCCTTACATGGGCTCAGTCGTCCCGGCAAGCTCCTCTTGCCGGGGTCTTGTCTTCTTGGCCCGGCAAGCTCCTCTTGCCGGGGGCCTTGTCTTCTTGGCCCGGCAAGCTCCTCTTGCCGGGGGCCTTGTCTTGAATGCTTGGTCTTCTCTTGGCGCTTCCGGGGCGGGCCTTGCCGCAGGGTGCTACGACTGCCCGTGCACAAGTCTGGGGTACTAAGGTACCCCTACTTTAGTACACCGACAAGCCTCCGGCCAAATTTGAAGCCCGAAAGCCGGCTGAAAAGGTCAACCTCGGGAAGCTCGGGAGCGGAAGGCGCGTCTGTGGTCCGCCTCGGGGCCGGGGTAGACCCGCGGGAGATCAGCCCGGTCCTATACTTCTTCGGGATCGGGGGCAAGCTCCCACCGCCCTGCTCATCATCATCCTCGTCGTCATCGCTCGGAGAGAGGCGGAGAACACGGGGCCTGTGCCGGGGGAGGGGAGCCCTCGACTCTCCGTCAGTCGCCTCGGAGTCAGGCCCTTTTTCCCTCTCCCCTCCTTCGTCCTCTTCGCTGGAGTCGTCGGAGGACACGTCCACCGATTCCTCGGGAGCTTCCGTGGGCACGGGCCCGTCCCCGTTGAAGATGGGCATGGACTCCACTACCTGCTACCAGTCATCGTTGAGGAACAAGGGCGTAGGAGCGCCCTCCAACCTCGCCACATCGCCCCCAACCAGAGATTGGAGGACCGCAGCCAGATCTTCGTCGACCAAGGCCGCGGGGCTCGGATGGGGCCTCCACATCGGAAGTGAGTACTGCCGAAGCGGA
The DNA here is from genome assembly GCA_032464435.1 of Aegilops umbellulata. Classification (NCBI taxonomy): domain Eukaryota; kingdom Viridiplantae; phylum Streptophyta; class Magnoliopsida; order Poales; family Poaceae; genus Aegilops; species Aegilops umbellulata. The sequence continues at coordinate 413,485,629 of CP136057.1, forward strand.
GCCAGCTGGTGCTCCAGGAATTCCCTCAGCAGCGACGCGCCGGTCAGCTTCGCCGCCGCCATGTTGGCCGGCCTCAGATCCGCATCCATCTTCTCCAACACCAGCTTCGTGCGGGGGTCCGCGAGCTCCGCTCGACCCCAATCGCTCGAGCTCGTGGGTTGCTCCGTGGGCAAGATCAGCCGAGGGTGGATGCGCCCAGCATCTGCCAAGACCCACTTGCTCCTGAAGCCCTCAATCCTTTTCCCGGGGTTCGAAATGGCAATGGCGCCACCGTACGCGATGAAGCTCGCGCACGCAGAAGCAGGACCGCTGGAGGTCCGAACGTAGAAGTATTGGCGCAGCAAGGCCACTGAGGGCTGCACCCCTACGTGAGCCTCGCAGTAATAGGTGAAGATTGCCAGGAGAAGGACGGAGTTGGGGTGGAGATGCAGAGCATGTAGCTTATAATGGCGGAGGACAGAGAAGAAGAACTCGAAGAAGGGAGGCACCAGGCCAGCAGCAATGGCGCTTACAAAGAGCGGATAGAAGGTGCTCCCTTGGCCCTCAGGGGTGGCGGATCCGACCTTGAACACCTTCGCCCAGTCGATGCCCTGCGCCGCCGCCATCCAGCGCAACCGGGCGAGGCTCGCCTCCGACACGTTCGGCGAGTCCAGGGCAGACGAGTACCAAGCTCCGGCCGGGGACTGACGAGGTGCCATGGCTTCCTAGGTCACGCGGTCGAAGTAGATCTGGAAATTTTGGAGGAAGGAAGGAGAGGCGCAAGAAAGGGGATCTGAGCAGCAAACGGATAAAGCAAAAAAAAGCAAAGCCTAGGCAGATGCCGCTCCCTTATCAACTCACGCGGTTGCTGAGGCGCTCACGTCCAATCAACCGCCACGCGGCGCCCAAGGCCGCAGGCTGTTAGGGCCCGCGGCCCTTCGCCCTTGCCCTTTTGCCTCCCTGCACGGCCAAGTCCGGGCGCGCCTTGGGCCCGGGGGCTACTGTCGGCGTTCTGGGAACGGGGGTCCCCAGACTTGCCTGCCTCCGGCCTACGGCGTGGCTCAAAGGGGGCCCAGCACGGCCCATCTTCATCAACACAGACCCAAGACCCTCGCGAGGAGGCGGAGAGATCAAGGCGGGGTACCTCATGAGGTGCCCGTGACGCAAGCCATGATGACCAAGGGCGCCAGGCGGGCGCCAGCCCGCGTAGTGTCCTCCTTTGATCTTTGGTGCAAAGGGAGCAAGCGCAGGCGAAAGCATCAAGCAAACGCACCCGTTTCGGTGCAATGAGACCAAGACGAGCCCAACGGCAGGGAGGAAGTCATTGTGGAGGCCAAGCCAGCGTCACCAGCAGATCCTTTGGCAGGAGAGGACCAACTTTAGTCAGGATAAGTGTACCAGATGTTCCCCTTCAAAATGGCCAATTTTTGGCGCCCTTCCCGCTCAATATTTGGGAAGAGTCCCAGGGCCCTTGCCTATAAATAGGACTAGCCACCCCCAGGGTAAGGCAAATCGGCCAATCCAGAAACAAGCTGGGATCAGATCGAGTAGCATCACACACACACACACACACACACAGAGAGAGAGAGAGAGAGAGAGAGAGAGAGAGAGAAGGGTGACTGAACTCCTCCTAGCAGTTCATCGCCCCAGCCAAAAACAGACCCTCGCGAGGCTGTTCTTCCTTGTATTGCTCATCATCATCAGCCCAAGAGGCAATCCACCACACCACAAACTAGAGTAGGGTATTACACCACAATGGTGGCCCGAACTAGTATAAACCCTATGTCTCTTGTGCTGTTCTTTCCATAGCTTAGATCTTAGCGAGGCGGTGGGGTGCAGGTAGGTAGAAGGCGAAATCTCCGCGCGCACCCCAGTGTTTGAACCTCAAGGGTCTGCCGGAACCCGAAATCAGACAACGGCCACAACCTCCTCCTCCTCGGCCTCCTCCTCCGACGACTCGCCGGCCACGTCTTCGACAAGAGGAGCCCCGGTGCCAGCGCTCCTGGCCTCCCTAGTGGCCTCCGCCCACCGGGCGAGCTCCTCCTCCTCCGCGGCCGCCGTGACCTTGTCGTCCACGCCAACAGCAATGCCAGCCTCCTCGGCAAGCTGTGCCTCCATCGCCCTGGCAGCGATGTAGTCCAACTCCGCCTGGGTGGTGTCCTAGATGAGTCGCGGCTCATCAGTGACATACCCCTCGTGCAGGGTGTCGAAAAACTGCTGCACCTGGATGTCCTCCGGCTTGACCCAGCTGGGGTCAGGGCCGTGCGCGTTGTAGTCTAGCATCATGGCAATGATATCATTCCGGCGCAAGTTATTTCTCAGCGGGACCACCCCTACCGGCAATTTGAATAAGGGCCCCTTGACGACCTTGCCGGCCTTCGTGGCGGCCCTCGCGACCTTGCCGGTCCGCTCGACCACGACGTCGGGTCCCACATCAACCTGGAAAAGCCGTTGGCAGAAGTGGGCATGCCCCACCACTGTGAAGTTGTGGTCGAGGCCGGGGCTAAGCCGCATGATGTCGGCGGCGTTCGCGAAGAGCCAGGCCGGCTTCCCCTTGTTGTGTAGTGGAGCGATCCGGTGGCGGATGAAGTCCGACCGGATCATCTCAAGGGTGAGCCTGACCTCGCTGAGACGAAGGATCCTGGTGGTGGTGATCGTGAGCTTCTCGTCATCGGCATCGACATCGCTCAAATCGCTTCTGCGGACCGGCGGCGCTTGGCGAACTTCCCAGAACGCCGGCGGCTCCTTCTCTTCAATCCAGCACAACCGGCCCCGCCACTTTTCCCACCTCTCCTTCATGGCGCCATCCAGGCATGCTCCCTTGGACCTTGGGATCCAGGTAACGCAACCGGAGATGGCGCCCCCATCTGGATCTGAGGGAAGAAGTAGTGGCGAAAAAGCACCGTGTTGGGGTGCACCCAGGTGAAACCTTCGCAGAGGTGCGCGAAAAGGGCCATGCACGCCACGGCGTTTGGGGTAAAATCCATGGCGTTTAGTGCATGATGTCACTAAAGAAATCGAAGAAGGGAGGACAAAGCCCACAGGAGAAATAGTCGACAAAGAAAGGGTACCGATTCGGGGCAGCCTCGGCGCACTTGGCGGGGATGATGCACGTGGCTGGGTGCCCCGTCTTCTCTCCCCCCGTCTTCAGCCCCCATAGGGGTTTGAAGGCTTCCCGGAGCTTGAACACATCAACTGTCAAGGGGAAGTAGGCGGACTGCGTCCGCTGCACCGCCAACGCACTCTCGGGCGGCTCCGGCGCTCCATCATCCTTGGCCAGTCCCTTGCCCTTGGTGGATTTGGGCGCCATAGCGGATGGGGAAAGGGGGCAAAAGGCAGAGGACGGCAGGAACGCAGCGGCGGAGAACAAGAGCGAAGCTTACGGAAGAAGATGAAGGCGAACGGAGGCTTCCGAGATTGGGATTACGCAAGGGGTAAAGGAACAGTGCGCCCACGGTTATCCCTTTTTCTGGGGAAGGTGCGGGCCACGCTGCCCATTTACTGTGATGTGACGCATGCGTGCGGGAACCACCCCACGCATGACCCCCACGTCACGCACGAACCTCCACGTCGCGCGCGGGTCATGAGGAGCGCATCGCGCGAAGAGTTTTACCGCGGTAAAAACCGCCCCTCCTACCCGCGCACCGTTTCGGGCCTGGCCCAACAACGTGTCTCGCTTATGTTTGGCCCAGGCCCGGGGACTCCTGTTAGTGTACAGAAGAAGGGGCGCTCCTTTGTACACCTTTACCTGTGCACGGACAGTCGGAGTCGCGCCCACAGCCACACCAACCAGAACATGGGAGGTGAACCAAGGTGAAACCGAAGCCCAAGGCAGCCAGAGCAACGCCAAGGCCGAGACCACAAAAGAGGAGAGAGACGAAGCAGGTTCCGCCGGCAAGACCCTTGCCGGGGCAGCCGTCGCGGCCCCGGCAAGGCCCTTGCCGGGGAGGCTCGTCCAACTCCAGCGGAGCGCACCACCCTTGAGCCCACGGTCTCCAACACCATCAACCACGTTGGGCTAGGGCTCGGGAGGCACCTCCATGGTGGCATGCAGATCTTTGTGAAGACAAGGAATATTCAAGATCAGGTGAGGATTAAAAGACAATGATCCTCGGCAAGATCCTTGCCGAGGGGAGCCACAAGACCCCCAGCAAGATCGTTACCGGGGATGATAGCACGCCACGGCGAGGCCCTTGCCGGGCCACCCGGCAAGGCCCTCAGCAAGGGCGCCAGCAGGGCCACTTCTAGACCCGCACCAGCCAAGTCTCCATAGCCGTTCGCATGAAGCTGCCAACCCAACCAGCTGGGCAGGCACCTGCGTGGCAGCATGCACCTTCCAGGCCAACTCAGCAAGCGCCTGCGTGGCGGCATTCAGATCTTTGTGAAGACTTTACCACCATGCCAGGGCGCGTGTCAAAGCGAGGAGGAGCGTCGACGGATGGGACGGGCCTCGTTAGTGTCCCTAATAAAGCAAGGGGACACTTAAGCGATGCATTAAATGCGTCTTGTCTTGTAATACGAGCGATAAGCTCGTAGCACTGTACGCCTTTCCACCTCCTGTGTGCCACTGTGGCAGCCCCTTTCGACTATAAAAGGAGGCCCATGGCGTACTGGAGACGGATTCGGCTCTCTGGAACGGCTCAGCCACCATAGCTAGTTGGAGGGCTCAAGAACACTCAATACATCCACCAAAGCAGGACTAGGGTTTGACGCATCCTCGCGGCCCGAACCTGGGTAAACGATCCTTGTGCTGATTACTATTCTGCGCTTCTTGCAACCCTGCGCCCCGGCAACCGTAGTAGGGATTCTTGCGATCCCATAGGTGTCGTTTCCCGCCGACAATGCCGATTCCAAATGGGATATTTTTATTTTAACCTGGCAACTGGTCTGCACATTGTTCAACTAAATGAGTGTGCGCGATCCACATCGTGTCGGTGTGGAACGACACCTATGGGATCACAAGGATCCCTACAACGGTTGCCGGGGCGTAGGGTTGTGAGAAGAGCAGGATTAGTAATCAGCACAAGGATTGTTTACCCAGGTTTGGGCCACGAAGAAGCGTAAAACCCTAGTCCTACTTTGGTGGATGTATTTTAGAGAGTTCTCGAGCTTTCCAACTAGCTATGGTGGGGTGCCTGGTCCCAAAGAGCCGAATCCTTCTCCGGTATGCCATGGGCCTCCTTTTATAGTCGAAAGGGGCTGCCACAGTGGCATACAGGAGGTGGAAAGGTGTACAGTATGGCGAGCTTATCGCTCGTATTACAGGACAAGTCGCATTTAATGCGCCACAATGTCCCCTAGCTTTATCGGGGACGGGGGCAAGGCCCGTCCCGTCCATCGCCGCTCATCCTTGCTTTTACACGCGCCCCGGCCAGTGACGCGTGCACCACCATGTAGGCAGGCAGGCAGCTAAGGCGGCACGGTGGCAAGGCCTCCACGAAGATCTGCATGCCGCCATGCAGGTGCTTGCTGAGTTGGCCTGGAAGCTGCATGTTGCCACGCAGGTGCCTGCCCAGCTGGTTGGGCTGGCAGCTGCATGCGAATGGCGATGGAAACTTGGTTTGTGCGGGCCTGGCGGTGGCCCTACTGGTGCCCTTGGCGAGTGCCTTGCCGAGTGGCCCGGCAAGGGCCTTGCCATGGCGCACTGTCATCCCCAGCAAGGATCTTGCCGGGGGTCTTGTGGTTCCCCTCGGCAAGGATCTTGCCGAGGATCGCTGCCTTCTAATCCTCATCTGATCTTGAATATTCCTTGTCTTCACAAATATCTGCATGCCACCACAGGGGTGCCTCCCGAGCCCTGGCCCAACGTGGCTGATGGTGTTGTGGACGTGGGCTCAAGGGTGGCTCGCCCTGTTGGTGTTTGACAGGCCGCCCCGGCAGGGGCTTGCCTGGGCCGCTGAGGCTACCCCGGCAAGGGTCTTGCTGGGGGAACCTGTTTCGTCCCTCTGCTCTTTGTAGTCTTGGTCTTGGCGTTGCTCTGGCTGCCTCGGGCTTTGGTTTTACTTCAGTTCACCTCCCCTGCTCTGCTTGGCGTGGCCGTGGGCACGGCTCCGACTGCCCGTGCATAGGTAAAGGGGTACAAAGGTGTGCCCCTTCTTTTGTACACCGACAGAAGCCCCTGGGCCTGGGCCACACATAAGTGCGACACATTGTTGGGCCAGGCCCAAAACGGTGCGCGGGCAGGCGGGGTGGTTTTTACCGCGGTGAAACTTTTCGCGCGCTGCGCTTTCCACGTCCCGCGCGTGACGTGGAGGGTTGCGCGTGACGTGGGTGGCACGCGTGGGGCGGTTCCCGCACGCATGCGTCACATCGCAGTAAATGGGCAGCGCGACCCGCGGCTTCCCCATAAAAAGGGATAACCGTGAGCGCACTGTTCCTTTACCCTTCGCGCAATCCTAATCTCGGAAACCTCCGCTCGTCTTCCTCTTCTTCCCTAAGCTTCGCCCTTGCTCGCTGCTGTTGCATTCCCGCCGCCCTCTGCTTTGCCCTTCTCCCCCAACCGCCATGGCGCCAAAATCCGTCAAGGGAAAGGGTGTGGCTAAGGATGCCGGAGGGGCGGAGCCGCCGGAGAGTGCGCTGGCGGTGCAGCAGACGCAGTCCGCCTTCTTCCCTCGACAGTTGACGTGAGCGAGCTTCGGGAAGCCTTCAAGCCCCTGGGGGTGAAAACGGGGGGAGAGAAGTCGGGGCATCCAGCCACGTACGTCATCCACGCCAACTGCGCCGAGGCCACCCCTAATCGGTACCCCTTTTTCGTCGACTATTTTTCTTGCAGGCTTTGTCCTCCTTTCTCCGATTTCTTCAACGACATCATGCACACCTTTGGCTTCCGCCTCTTGGATTTTACCCCGAATGTGGTGGCATGCATGGCCCTTTTTGCGCACCTCTGCGAGGGTTTCGGCGGGGTGCACCACAACACGGCGCTCTTCCGCCATTACTCCTTCCCTCGGATCCAGACGGGAGGCGCCATTTCTAGTTGCATCACCTGGATCCCAAGGTCCAAGGGTGCATACCCAGATGGCACCACTAAGGAGAGGTGGGAAGAATGGCGAGGCCGGTGGTGCTGGATCGAGGAGAAGGACCCGCCGACGTTCTGCGAAGTTCGCTGGGCGCGGCCGGTCCGCGGAAGCGATTGGAGTGACGTCCACGACGAGAAGCTCATGGTCGCCACCACCAGGTTCCTTCTGCTCACCGAGGCCGGGCTCACCCTTGAGATGATCGAGGCAGACTTCATCCGCCGCTGGATCGCCCCACTGCACAACAAGTGGAGGCCAGCATGGCTCTTCACGAACCCCGCCGACATCATGCGGCTTCGCCCCGGCCTCGACCACAACTTCACGGTGATGGGGCATGCCCACTTCTGCCAACGGCTCTTCCAGCTCGATGTGGGCCGCGATGGCGAGGTCGAGCGGACCAGCAAGGTCGCGAGGGCCGCCGCGACGGCCGGCAAGCTCTTCAAGGGTCCTTTGTTCAAGCTATCAGCGGGAGTGGTCCCGCTGTGCAATAATTCGCGCCGGACTGAGATCATTGCCATGATGCCGGACTGTAACGCGCATGGCCCTGACCCGAGCTAGAAGGAGCCAGGGGATGTCGAGGTGCAGCAGTTCTTTGACACTCTGTACGAGGGGTACATCAACGCCGACGCTAAGCGACTGCTCGTCCAAGACACCACCCAGATGGAGCTGGACTACATCGCCGCCAGGGCGAGGGAGGCGCAGCTTGCCGAGGAGGCCGGCAGCGCTGGTGGTGTGGAGGACAAGGCCGCGACGCCCGCGGAGGAGGAGGAGCTCGCCCAATGGGCGGCGGCCACCGGGGAAGCCAGTAGCACCGGCACCGAGGCTCCTCTTGTTGAGGATGCGGCCGACGAGTCGGAGGAGGAGGAGGTCAGGGCTGTTGACCCTCCGGCCACGGGGAGAGGGCGAGTCCTGCGGCAGGCCACTTCCGGCAAGCCAGTGCGGCCTGTCGGGGCTGCACGGCGTCCAAAGTCCCCAGAGGAGTCCGCGCGTGAGATGAGGGCCGCGGCGGCGAAGAATGTGGTGAAGGCCGCGGCAGCGAGGAAGAAGGCATCTGCTTCTTCTCCGTCCAAGCGCACGCAGACTCCGCCCTCCTCCCCTCCTCCGGTAGATGCCGACGCGGGGGTCAGTTTTGACTTTGGATCCCTCAGCCCGAGAAGGAAGAGGAAAAAAGTAGAGGAGGAGGTCGACGACGAGTGAGTATCTGGCTTCTTCCCGTCATCTCTGCCTCCTCAATCTGTGTCGCTTGTCCTGACTTGTTTTCATCTTCGCAGGGAAGCAGATACGCTGGTCCAAAGGGTGAAAAGGGCCAAGACCTCGGCGGGCGGCCAGCCCCTGGCTGGTACTTCAGGGGTGCCACTGGTGGTGCTGAGTAGCCCGGATAGCAACCCCCGGCCCAGCCCCCAGCGTAAGCTCACTACTCTCCCCTCATCGACAAGCGTCAGGGGTACGGTACTTTGGCGCTGACCTTGTCGGGTATGCAGGAGGTGAGCGGCCGCAGAAGAAGCCGCGGAGGGCTAATCCCAACACGCCGCCCCCATCGACCACGCCGTCCCGAGGGGGGTCCCCGATAAGGGCGCCAAGCACCGAGCCCACGCACATGGAGGAGGAGGAGAACTTGGGCACTGGCGGCTTTGCCTCAATGCCAAATGTTGGCGAGGAGGGGACTTCGTTTTCCCAGCCTGGCACTGGCGCTGGTAAGTCGCTCACCTTTCATCCATGTTCCTTTTTCTTTCCGGCTCTTGGTCTTGGCCTTGCCTCACTCCCTTCTTTGGTGTCCAGATTCCTCCTCGGTGAACCCAGAGGATGTGGACGCCATCATCGAGAACGTCGCCAAGGCCGCCGAGGCGGACGCCGAGAAGATGGCCGCCGAGGAGGACGCCAACGGCGCTGCTGAGGACGCCGCCAAGGGGCCCGCCGGGAAGGCCGGCAAGGCTGCCGCCAAGGAGACCGACAAGGGGCCTGCCAGGGAGGCCGGCATGGCTGTTGCCGAGGGGGGGAGGAGGTGGCTAATGACCATCCTTCCTCCTCTGCTGCTTCCGGCTCCGGCAAGTACCTGAGGGTGAGTGATGACTTGTTCGTCCACCTTCCACACTACAAAAAAGTACACTTCCGTGATGGTACGTGTTTGTCACCGTAGGTCGCATTTTCTGTCATGCATGTACATCCATGACAAATTTATGACAGAATCAAGATAGCCATACCTGTGCTGTCGTAGAAGTGTTCCATGACATTGCCAAAATTATCATCACGGAAGTGTCCACTTCCATGACGATAAATTGCGCTTCACAGAAGTGCTTTCGTCAAGGGTGACCGACACGTGGCATCCATCGTAACGGAACGCCGTTAAGCTATCGGGTCGGGTTTCGGATCCGATAACCCGTTAACAGCCCCGACCAATGGGAAATTTCCACGTGTAAAATTCTTATTGGCCCGACGAAACACGTGTCAGCAAGTCAGAGGGTCAGATAGGCACCTATGCTACGTCGACACGTGGCACGGCCCAACAGAGGCCCATTCCTGTGAAAAGGCCGGCCCGTTTGACTTGGTCAAAAGGTGGCGGGCCGGCCCATGGAAAGCCTGTTAACGGCCTGTTCGCATATAGCCCATTTACAACCCGCTAACCCAAGGCCCGTTACGACCTATCCGAATTAGGCCAAGTAGCATCATGTGGGCCATCCAATATGATTCCAGCCCGTTTTCACTTCTGGCCCATGTATGGCCCCATGACGTCTTTCGGCCCATATGAGGCCCTATGTAACTCTTGGCCTACTAACGGCCCGTGGTGAAACTGGCCCGTAATGAACAGTGTATCACTTTACACCCATTAACGGCCCATGGTGAAACTGGCCCGTAATGAACGGTGTATCACCTTATACCCATTAACGGCCCGTTATTCCGTTGTGCCGTTTCCAGCCCATGTTATCTTTCGGCCTTCTCAGAGCCCATTTATTCTTGGGCTCATTTCCAGCATTCGTTTACTTACGGCCCGTTACTGTCATTTTCTGCTTGTGGGCCAAATTCAGCCCGTGGTTACAGTCGGCCCGTTTGTGGTCCGTTAATACGTTGGGCCGATTTCATAGCGTCATCAAATATGGCCTATTAATGATGGCCCGTTATGGTCGGCCCATGAACAGAGGATTCCAACTCTAGCCCATTTACGGCCATAATGCGTTCTGTTTGGCCCATGTTTGGCCAATCGATTATACGGCCCGTATAAGGCCCATTGATAATACGGCCCGCAGAAGGCCCATTGTTTCTAGGGCCCGTAGAAGGCCCATTGTTTCTACGGCCCGTAGAAGGCCCACTGTTTCTATGGCCAGTAGGAGGCCCAGTGTCACTACAGTAAATATTAGCCCATGGTTATTGTGGCCTAGTTTAAAAAAACAGGTTATTGCAGACACTAGCTAACCGCGGAAAAAGAACTGTAATGACTACAAGCAAACAAATAAAAAAGACAATAAGGAAATAGATAAGCAAGCAACTAACGCTAGGCTATCATGGCTATTACACATATTACATCCACTAGGCATCAAAGTTCGCCACCAGTGCAAATATAGGGAACAAAACAGCATATCATATACACTGGTTGTCAAAGTTGGCGACCAACGCAAATAGACGCCGCAGCAAAACAAATCCAGAACTGAAACCACTTCAGAAGATCTCAAGAAACAATATCCTGGGTACCCATAATGCTGGCAAGATGCTTAGCAAGCTTATTAACTTTCTCTTGTTTGACGCTTAAATCCTCCAGCGCTTGTTGTTGCACTAGAAAATATGCATCTGAATTCTGCAGGGACTTCCTCAGTCCGTCAGCTTCCTGTCGCAGCACATCTGATCGATGTCTTTCAACTCGAAGTTGAGACTCAAGAAGACGAACTGATTCATGCAGCGAATTCGAAGAGCTTGTGCCAGTAGTAGTGGCCAGTAACTCGAAAACTACATCAAGACAAGACTTTTGGGTTCCCTCACTGTCGTCAAGATAGTTTTTATCAGCTTTCTTGGAGACCAACAGGGATGTCTCACTATATTGAACCTTATCTGCATTACTTCCTTTACCATTGGATAACGCGTACTATTCTCCAATATTTTGTCCGCATTCTAAAAGAGAAACAAGCAGACACATCACATGTTTACCATGTTGTATATGAAACTCATTTTGGTAAATGAGTTCAGTAGTAAAGTGGACAGGATAACAGCATGAAACAAACATATATCTATGTACCATGGTCACTTTATGGTCTATATCATTCTAGTTTTTGTTTCTAAATCAAGATAGAGACACAGTTCAAATATTATTTGTTCAAGACAAAGCAAAATAGACAGAATATAAGTGTGGGTAACTATAGAGCAATACCAACACTTGTAATGTGCATGACATGAGAACATAACTATTTATTCAATTGAAACTGAAATCAACATAGAGCAGGTTACAACAGCAAACCAGTTAAAGAAACAGGTTTAAAACATACCTGTTGCGCCATTGGAGTTTCAATTCCATCCTTCAAATTTGAAAATAGTTGGTATGAGTAAATATAGTCATGCAAGAGCAAATGAGTATGAACCATAGCTACAGAACCTGGCCTGAGAACAAATCTTCTTCTCCTTTAAGCATTGAGTTGGGATTCGGAGTGGTGGTCCTCGTGCTTTGGGCACTGCAGTTCCCTTACTAATTGCTCGTGTTTGGGTGCTCTATAGTGGAGATGGTGTTGTGTCAACTGGAACTGGGTTACTATCTGCCGGGGTTGGGGTTAGAAGGGGTAGTTGGTTCTCTGTCCAACTGGGTAGGGGTACAATCTGCGAGAGTCTGAGTTATGTGTGGTGGATCTGGTCCTTGGGCAAGTACAACCGTGGTTCTATCTACATCAACTGGTAGCACTATCTTTTCTGAAGACCGTGTTGTTACTCCCTTAGATACTGCCATCATGCTCTCCAATTCAAATGGCTGATAAATAAGAAAAGTAATTGAAAGTATAGACATTTTATGATAGACAGGTGCAATGGATAGTGGGGAATAAAAGAGGGCATGAAATAATTCATATTTATGTTGTCTAACCAAACAGGATAGCATGACACAATTTCACATATATGATGGCTAACTAAACAGGATAGCATGACACAATTTCACATTATGATGGCTAACTAAAAAAGATGGAAAGACATAGTTGAAAATATGAGACTATGTAAACAAGATGACATGACATAACTATATAATGTGTTTATTAAATAGTTTGGCATGCCATAGTTCACATACATTCATGGATAGAATGCCATAATTCAAAATGTGATGACTATAAACACTAAACAGGATGAGATGATATAACTATATGATGTCTTTATTAAATGGGTTGACATGCCATAATTCAGATAGATGTTGTGTATGTACTATGTAAACATGATGGCATGATATAATTCAAAAATATGATTTATATAGTAAGCAAGTAAGCATATGGCAATCCATATATGATGTAAAAACTAAGCAATGCAAGACAACGTGCATGACATGGGCAATATAACCCTGCCAAGTTTGAGCATAGACCTTAGGGGGAAAATAGGACTGGTCATCAGTCTCTGAATCCTCCTCTGAGGAGCTCTCTGTAACCAGCAAGATGTCTGCTTCAGCAGGTAGCATTGTCTGCTCTGAATACCTTGTTTTCACTCCATATACTTCCATCACCGCTTCAAATGGCTGATGCACAGGAAGAGTAGTTGAATATACAAACGTTGTCGACAAATGGAACATGTAATACAAAAAATGATAGCATGATATAATTCACATACATGATGATTGGCTAAACAGCATGGCATTGCATAATTCACATATATAATGCCTTTGCAACAAGATATCATTGTATAGTTCACATATAAAATGTCTTGCAACAAGATGGCAATGCATAATTCACATATATGGTAATTAGACACTGAACAGGTGGCATTCACACAAAGCATGTCTAAACTAATCAAATGACATAGCAATGCGAGACACCATACGCACGATATGAGCAACATAACCCTGCCAAGTTAGAGCATACACCTCGGGGGGAATAGGATTGGTCATCTGTCTCTGAATCCTCCTCTGCGGAGCTATCCGTAACCAGCGAGATATGCGCTTCGTCAGATAGCATAGTCTGCTCTGAAGACCTTGTTTTCACTCCAGAATTTGACATCACCGTGTCAAATGGCCGATGCACACGAAGAGCAGTTGAATGTAATAACATTGTTGACAAATGTAATATGTAACAAAAAAGGATGGCCTGATATAATTTACATGTAAGATGACTGGCTAAGCAGGATGGCATTGCAAAATTCACATATATGATGCTTGGCTAAGCAAGATGGCGTTGCATAATTCACATAAATGATGAATAAACTAAACAGATGGCATTTGCACAAAGGATGTCTAAACTAAGCAGATGACATATTTGATGTATAAAGTAAGCAATGCAAGACACCATATGCATGATATAAACAACATCAGCATGCCAAGTTAGAGCGAAGACCTCATGGGGTAAATAGGAGTTGTCTTCTCCTTCTGAATCCCCCTCAGAACAGATATCTTCCTCTCGATTACAATCCGAAATGCGTGGAGGGGGGCTGCCTTTGCGCCTACCATGGAGCGACATCTGCATGAAATTTTATTGCCATGCAAGGCTCGTCTCTTTTGCTCTACATGTTCAGTTCCATTGTTTACAATAACTGTCATGCATAGGAATAAAACATAGTGAGATTATGTAAGGAGTGCATGAAGAAATCCAGAGTGATGGTAGCAACCGGTGGATAGACCCAAAACCAATAATAGCAGGCAGATAATGGCTTCAATTAAAAAATACAGATAATGGCTTCTTTACTGTTTATTTCCCACACAACATGAAACTCGTAGTAGACACCGGAGATTAACCAGATAGTAGATAGATACTATTGATAGAGGCCCCGATATGTACCCCACAACCATTTAAAAACTCAAATTTGACCATTAGTTTTTAGCTGACTCAGAGTATAATTGGTGAACAGGACGATAAAGTAGCATGTAATATTAAGCGATGCATAACGTAAGCAGGCACGAAAGAGTGCGACCTCTCTTGCGGACCCGTGTAGTCCTCGAGGTCATCTGCACGGTTGATGATGGTAGTGCAGTTTTCATGGCTGCCAGCGGCGGGGAAGAAGATCTGAGGCGGCGAATGACAGTCTGGAGGCCGGATCCCTGCTGTGCTGGACCCTTCTGTCGTTGGAGTAGCTGAGCTGGTGTGGACAACGGCGCAGCAGGAGCGGGACAAACCACGCAAGGTTTTCTTTGACAACTATCTGTAAGAGAAGTAATTCTGTAAGGGCTCGTTTGAATTGGACGATTCCAACAATGCAGGGATAGGAAATAGAAAGGAATAGGATAGGAATGCACGTGCAAAACAGAGAATTTAAAAACACAGGATTTCTGCCAATCTGGGTGTTTGATTCACAACAATTGGAAGATCACAGGATGTAAAGAAGCATGGTGAGATTAAGTCAAACCACAAGAAAATGTACAGTTATAATGCTATTATCCTACTATCTCTTAGTCTTGTGCTTCATGAATAGGAATTTGAAAAGGAGGACAAGTGAAAATTAAAATTCCTACGTTGTTTATTTCAAGGAGACACTAAAGGAACAAATCCGTGTGCTCAGTGGACAATATATATAACATGTAGAGTAAAAAGAGATGCAACAAGTGTACAACCTCTTTGGCGAAGCCATGTCGATCTCAGCTTGATTGGGTTGGCCGGTGAGGATGCTCCAGCTGACTTGGCTGTCGGAGGAGGGGAAGAAGATCTTAGGCGTCTGGAGATGGAACCCGAGGTACTGCTCCGTCGTGATGGAGGGTTTCGTCGTTGGAGCAGCTCTGGTGAGTTGTACGATGCCGAGGCTGAAGCAGGACAAGAGAGACAACGAACAACGTTAACCTGAGTGGAATTCTAATAGCATATCCAATACATGACGTAAAATACATAACCACAAAGTGCTAGATGTAAAATACATCGGCCGCTCATCTCTGAACTTAACTGTCAAAACCGAATTTAACTGTCGAAACTGAACTTAACTATCGAAACTGAACTTAACTGTCGAAACTGAATTTTGCTGTCGAAACTGAATTTTGCTGTCGAAACTGAACGCACTAGCATGGTGAGGCTACACGTCGGTCGACTGACTTTTTCATCTCTAGTCAGTCGATTTTGCAGCCGTTCATCTTCAACCTCCACCCCCTTAGCAGGCCAAACAGCAGCCCCCCCGCCGCCCGCGGCCGGTGCTGCGCCGCCCCGCCCGCCCCAAAAACACTCCCCACCGCCGGTCCGCCGCCGCCCCGGCCTTCCCTCTAGGCCCCCCCGTGCCGAGATTTTTCTCCGGCGATCCCCACGCCACCGCCCCGCCAACGCCCCACCACCGCCGGCGACCACTGCCCCTATCCTTAACCCTAAGATAGATAGTGGGGTACCTCTCCGGCGAGCCCCCCTCCCCGCTGCGGCTTGTTCTTCCTTCACCCCAGCGAGCCCCCCCCCCACCCCCTGAAAATCGACTGATCCAAAAGTCAATTCAGTCAACTGAAGTGTAGCTAAATCAGAGCAGCATCGCAGGCAAGAGCAAGAGCGAGAGCAGCAGCGCGAGCAAGAGCAATAGCAAGAGTAGACCAGGCAGGGGACCAAGAGCAAGAGCAGAGTAGCAGCGCGAGCGAGAGCTAAAGCAGCAGCAGGTCCTACTGATGTGGACGTCGCCGCCGAGGGAGCGACGCCGTGGAGGAAGTGGCCGGCGACGCCGCCGTGGATGGAGCCGCGCCGTGTCGGCTCGGGACCAAGCGTCGGCAGCACTGTGAGATCGAATCAAGAAGAAAATGCGGCGATTAGTGTACAACCTCTTTATGGCGCCGATTAGGCCGCAGTTTCATCCGAGGAAACGGTGATGATGATGCTCTTCCGGTGGTGCAGGTGAAGATGGCGGTGTGGGAATGGAGGTGGCACGAAAGACGAGGGGAACGTCGGGGAAGCTCCTTGGAGGTGGAGAATGGGTTGGCTGAACAGGTGGGACGATGAGATCAACGACGGATCCTCATCCGGTATGGTGGATGAGGGACGTCGAGGTTTTGCCGTGGACGACATCGTCGGGGAAGAGGCTCCGGCTGGGTGGCGGACGGAGCAGGGTGTGGGGTTTCATCGCGGATTTTCGCGGCCTCGGTGTACGAATGGGTGGGCGGATGGGATGGCAGTGGGGAACCATGGCTTAGAGACGCGCTTGTCCGAAATGTGGGGTAAGTTACGAAAGCACCCCCACCGATTTGAGGCGGTTCTTTCGGTTCAGGGGTACCACGGGCATTTCGCGTGTCGGGATTTCACAAGAGGTGCGAGTTTTCGCGCGCGTTGTAATTTCATAATAGCAAGGCGCGGGTTGAGATGGAGGGAGTTGTCTGAGCACAACGAGACAAAGATACATCTTAAATATTTCGGGCTAACTAGGCGCAGGTTGAAATTTCCGGACAAGCCTAACGTGTCCTGTACCAAATCAATGCGCCCTACAAATGTCATTCAAAACTTTGAATTCATGTTATGTTCAATTAAAATATTTCGCTACGTGTATAATGCATGCAACCTACTACTCAAATGAATGTTTTAGCGCATTCCAAACGTATATAATACCGCTTCAATATGAACTAAATTTGAATTCGTTTCTCTATTTGAATAAGATCTACAGCAATGATTGTTGTGGAGTCAAAGCATTTGAATTCATTTCTCTGTTTTAATAAGATCTATAATCATCATTATTGTCAAGTTAAACCATCGTTTGTGTATTATCTGCACGGCACAGCACATGATTAGTCTCGAGTTACATATGAACTACGTGTACTATATGAACTCGAACTAGATTTTTTGAATCCACTTTATTTTGATTTCAAATCACATTACATTTCTAGCTCTAGCTAGATCTTCATAATCTAAACCATGTCTCATATGTATAATGTGTTTATCACATTATGTATGGTGCCCCGCCCCCTATGCCTACAAGTATTTAGATGTGAGTTGCAAACACCACACATTACCATAAATTCAAATAAAATGTGAGAATGTTCGATATATAGTATTGTTTAGATTGTTCGATATTTAGTTGTAAGCTGCAAACGCCACACATTATCACAAATTCTAATAAGATGTGAGATTGTTTGATGTATAGTATGGTTTAGATTGTTCGGCATTTAGCTATGAGTTGCAAATGCCATGCATTATCACATTATGGTATAACATGTGCACAGCACATGTATCACCGCTATATTCATGCATGTAATGTTTAAAACACTATGATCTCCTATTCAAATATATGAATCCACTTTCATATCAAATTATGATCTTTGTTAGTCTCTTACACCCGCACAATCCTCTAACCTTTGTAGCTACCACTAACTTTCTCTCGTGCATGCACACGCCCTCCTCGCCCTCCCCCTCCCTCGGCATTCTATCCACTGGGCACATTCATTTTTTTTCTTTAAGTCGTTCTCCCAGAGTCTCCACAACTCCTTTCCGACACAAACCGATCGATAAACCTCTCCAGCGATGCCTGCCTACAACATACAGACACACCTTCAATCTCCTCCTTTATGTGTCCTTGCCTCGTGTCTCTCATACGGTCAGACACACGTGTAAACTCTCGCCCCTCTTTTCAACGCTCTCACAACCGCACACTCCTCCGCCTATCTAGCTAGTAGTTGGGCCTCTCGCACCACCTCCTAGCTCCACTCTCTCTGTCTATCCGTCTCGCTGGGCCTTATTTGCCTCTAACAAATGGACATACACCGACCGATCTCTCGCTATACATATAGCTAGCTAGGTCCTTATAACTCGTTTTTACCCACATGTCAATCGATCTACCTCATTAGTTGTGTCTCTCCCTTCCTCCGACAACAAACAATTGATCTACCAATCTAGTTAGGTTTGCTTACCAAACACATGGTTCCCCTTCATCATCCATGGATGCGTCCCGACAGATCTATCACGCACAGGCACACACAGAAACACATCCCCACTCTTATTGATAACATTGCAGTTCCACCCTCAGTTTGTCTAGTATGCCTCTCCCACCATCTTCGAGAAGCAACTCCATCACCCATATAGCACTCTACCCCTCTCCCTCCCTCTCCCTCCCTCTCTCTCCCCTCTCTCTCTCTCTCCCATCATATTTCCTGTCCTTCAGTTATGTATGGATGTCGACTGATCTCCCTCAAGACATAGTTGGGTCTCTCCTTCTCAACACATATACGAGTCGTTCTACCTCTATAGTTAGGCCATTGTCTACCCCTCCCACCACCCCCTCCCCCCCATACACACCGATACATCGAGAGCTCTAGTCATGTCTCCCTGCCACACACAAACTTGGCGTGTGCCATCTAATGTTCCGATAGGCCAGTCGCCCTATATCTTTGACTTGTACACACACACAATTTCGATGGCTCTCTTCATCGATCTCGCACCATCCCACTTGATCCTCTCTTCGACTCTATCGATAGCTATGACCCCTTCCTCTCTTCTCGTGGATTGCCCGACCCTCTATGTATGATATGTATAGGCCTCCATTTCACACACATTGCATGAAAAAATTTGTTTGAGATGTCATCGACACATAATCCCACAAATAATTCATGAAATCAACCCCCCACCCCACCCCACCCCAAAACAAAAAACACTCACGAACGCGGTTTGTATCTCTCACACACACCCACGTAGGTGGGGGACGTGCACGAAGAGAAGAGGTGCATGCATGGCGCACGTACTCTCGTCTCTTTCCCAACCACACCCGCGCGGGTACACGGTGGAGCTCATTTCTGTACGAAAAAGGCAGCCCATGTGGTAATTTGGCACGTGTACTGGTTGTCCACTTGGTGGAGGGAGGATCATCTACCACGGGTGAACAAACAAATTGCGACTTGACGTGTTATGTTAAAAAAAGAGGCAAACCATGTGGGGCCTATCTTAGAGGCAAGGCTCTATACACTGGAGTACTTTTGATGTGTCTCGTCAACTCGCAGAACGAGGAGAAACTTGCTTAGTACGCCGTCTCCCCCGCCCACGGGCGCGGTGGCTCACAGGATGAGGTGAAGCTTGCTTACTACGCCTTACGCCCGCTCCCTCGCCCATGCGCGCGGTGGCTCGCAGGACGAGGAGAAAAATTTACTACTCCCTCCGTTTACTCCTCGTCCCTACTACCTTGGTTACAGAAATTATATCATATTGTTTGGAATATATATGTCCTTTAGTAGATTTCAATATGAACTACTAGTAAATACTTCAAACACTGGTGTATATAGACGTATTTTAGAGTGTAGATTCACTCATTTTGCTCCGTATGTAGCACTCTCCCTTGCCCCTCTACTCTCGCCCATGTGGTGGACGTGCAGCAATTCATTCAGTGTCATATAGCCAGAACGATATATACTGCACTACCATTATTGCTCGACTTCCCGAAGAGGCGAAGAGCCAATCGCAAGGTTAATATTTTGGAGATGCCAAGCGCAAGGTTATAAGAGAACGAGTAGTAGGTGCCGCGTCATTTATAAATAAAGTTTTTTTTCTTCAGTGGCACATATGCAATATGATAGGTTCATATGGAGAGAAAAGGAAACCGCTCCACTATATACGTAGTCAGGACGGGCCAGCCTACACAGTTTGCTTGCTGGGGTTGCTCTCTTCACACTCTCTCGCACAAAACGACTGTGGCCACATCTCTAACATCCCGGCGGATCACGTCCGCTTGGGGAAGGGGTGGATGCTTAGTGTAGATGTGGTGGCCGTCGCCGACGGCGAAAACCCACTGTCGGCACGTCCCGATCAGGGGTCCCCGCCATTCTTTCTCATAAAGCCGGTGAGGTTGCCTTCGTCCCTTGCTCACTACCGCGACATGGGCAGTTGCCGCCTCCCGCCGCCCTCCTCAAGGTTGAGCTACGTCCCTCAGGTACAACTCCCTTTACAGCCGGCTTGCACCATTGCTCCAGCTGCCCACATCACTCCCTGTGGATATTTCTCTACTTCTTTGCCCCGCACATACCTCTAGTTGCTTCTACGTACTGTATTTGTGATGAGTTTATGTCTCATCAACTATTCCTAGTAATATTATTCTAATCACGCTTGTTCAATTTCTTTGCCACAGGGATGCTCATCTCGATTTTGGTGAAACTGCACAAAATGATCCGATGGTCAAAAGGTTGCAAACTTCATTTATTCAGTAGTAGTATACCTCCTTTCGCCGAAAGCGTGGGACATCCACCAGTCCTACGACCTCACTAATAAAGACCAATGAGCCGTCAAATCACATAGACCCAACAGTAAGTTGGACGGACGAAGCAACCATCACTCTTGCGCCAGTGAGAGGTCGCGTCCGCTCTGCCCGGGCATGAATGCGGCACTGATTCTTTGGAGCGGCACTGACCGTTTCGGGCGGGAATCGCGCGCAAGCGATGGAGGGGCTTTGGGTGGGCCAGGCTGGTCAAGAGCGGGCGTGAGTTGTCCGCATGTCCCTACCGGACACGCCCAGAAACGAGAGGATCCACCGACTCTTGCGGCTAAATCATACACTACACAACATCTCTCTGTAGGAGTAGGTCGATTTGTCGCACTCTCTAACACACACATGGTGTTAAACACACACACACACACACACACACACACACGCGCGCGCGCGCGCGCGCACGCACGCACCTTTGTCCCGTTGCACCTTCTTTTTTTGCGGGGAAATCAGAGAGCTTTATTCAAATAAAAGCATTCCCTGGACAATCAGCCAAGAGGCTGGTCACAAGGAAGCTAGGGGTTTCCTCTAGCTAGGGGTCCCGTTGCACCTTCTAACGTGACTTATTACACCTAGACGGAGGGAGTAGTAAGTATACGAGATACGGTGGCACACTGACTTAAGTCGAATACAAGTGCCCAAAATTTGTGTCCATGCTATAATAAGGATTCAGGAATGTATAAAAGGTTATTTCCCTCTCGTTGAACATAGCGGGAGGGTTGTGTAGCTGGTTAGCCTGTTCGCTCATCAAACTTGAGGTCTCGGGTTCGATAACTACACTTGAGCATAATTTGTGCCAGGAGGATTCTTTAACTGGTCAAAATGTTTTCTAGGGTTTGCACGCTTCACACTCTCTCTCCGGTATATATACACGCTGGAGCCTTAGCGCTTGTAGTTGCTCCCTTCACACACTCTCGCCCTCTCCAGATCTAAACAAGACTTCGTTGGCCTCTCTCTCCCCTCACTGCTGCTCAAAGAGCCAACAGGATCCGCTCGTCGAGAAGGGAAGGAGACTTAACGCTGTCGCCGTCAGCGAGGGACTACCGGCGCAGCTGTTCACTTTCCACCCAGCGGCAGTGCGGGAGGGCCTTCGACCCCTTCTTCTTCTTCGTCGTCCCGTCGCCCACCGAACCATGCCCCAAGAACCTTAAGGTATAATTTACTTACTCCACATGCATTGCTCTAGCTGCATGTATACCATGAATCTAGGACATGGTTCAAAGAGGAAAGGAGTGGGGGAAAGTAGTGGGAAAAGTTGTATATAGCATGAATCTAGGACGTGGTTCAAAGAGGAAATGAAGGGGGAAAGTTGTATAGCATTAATCTAGGACGTGGTTCAAAGAGGAAAGGGAATGGGGGAAATTAGTGGGGAAAGTTGTATCGCATAAATCTAGGACGTGGTTCAAAGAGGAAAGGAAGGGGCAAAAGTACTAGTTCAAAAAGGAAAGGAAGGGACAAGGCTATAGAGTTTGAGGAGGACTAGATTTGCTGCACTCACATAGGAAAAGGCGTCTAAAGATAACAAAACTGGGACCAACACAAATATGCTCCTTGGTTGTTTGTTCTTTGTTGCAACAGGCTATGCATGACCACAGTACATCGGTAGATGCACATGGTGCTGGTGCGTCCATTGTCCCGTGCAACTCATTAGCTGTTGTTAATCTAAGGCCTTGTTTGGTTAAAAACTCCCTAGTTCCTACCTGCTGGGTTCCAGGGACTAAACATGGACTAGAGATTATTAAATGACATGCTAAAAGACCATGTTACCCCTAGTAATGAACTAACAGAGACAAGGTGCGATGCGTGGCAGGGGCACTGTTGGAAAAAGTCCCAAAAAGACTCCCTCAGGGGTCTTCTTTCTTTAGTCCCAAATGCCCATTTTTAGTCCCTAAAAGTCCCTCCTGTTTGGTTTAGATGGGACTGACACGGAGTTTTTTTAGTCCCTACACCAAAATGTCCCTATAAACAAAAACCCTCTAACAATGCCGCAGTTAAAAGCAAATCACATGTTTAATGAATTTTATTGTTAATATAATCTCTATGTTAATATTATTCAATGCCACCATTTGAGAAATGCTACTGTCTTGCTTCCTTTCCCATTTAGATAAGGTAGATGCTTCTTTTTGTTGGCTTCTATGTCATCCATCATTATTGACCACTAATTGTTTCCTTTGCACCTCTGTGTAAACATGGTTATCTGCTTCACCTAGTTGCCATTGTGACCTTTTGTTGCACTGCACAAAACACTTTTGTTTTAAGAGTGTTTTGTGCGGTTCAACCAAAATGTCAGACCGACAACGTTGCTTGATTGCTTGATCTTAGTGGAACTGCACAAGAGGAGATCTTACTTCCTATCCGTTAAGGAGAATTTGGTTCAGATCTTCTTCTTGTGAGTTGTTTGAATTCCGCATCATGAGAGGTCAGTACTAGCCTTCTTTCACATGATTCTGCAGTGTGCATTCATATGTTATGCTACTTGTACGATAATGTTGCTTGATTTTAGTGAACTGCACAAATGGAGACAAGACTTCCAATATGTATGTGCACCCTAATATCCCATTGAGGTAAGATAGGGATATTTCACAACTGTTGTCCTATATTTTGCCACTTTCATCAGAAAATTAAGTTTAGTACTATACTTGTGCTCCCTAATTGACATGCCAAATCTTACATTGAAGGCGAAGCTTCTTTGTTATTGAACCAAGTGATGAAGGGGAAGAACAAGGGGGAGAAAAACAAAAATCAACTCCCGGTGATGTAATGAAGCACTTGAACCGTGATGACACAAGTAATGATATAGTTTTGCATCTTAATTTATTGCTTTGGCTGGAACAAGGGGAAGAAAAATAAAAATCAACTCCTGGTGCTCATCTGTATGCTCTACACAATAAGCCTCCTGACAAAGTTTGGTACTCGCCCACTGATTTCATCCATATGATTGATCTTTGTCATCTCTATTCGTGTTGTGCCACTATTTAGATATTGTCATGAAAAAGTGGTATTGTCCTTGAGAAATATTTCATCTGTGTTGTTTTAAATATTTTCTTTCCTTTTTTTCGAGCAAACAGTGATGCTAGCATTTTGTAGTCCTCTTGTCTTTGCACAACAGGATCATCTTCCTCTGAAGAAGAATATGGAGTACGTGAAGTGACTAGTTCCGATTATGCCAGGATGAAGAAGCCCTGTCTATCTTATCATCTGAAGGAGCAGTTGAAGGATGGTTACATTACTCCCCACAAGACCAAACTAACTTCAAATCAGAAGGACTGACAAAATCTCCATTTTTTTGCTGTGATGCGCGAGTACAATGTTGTTCTAGGATATTTTCTGGTGAGTTCCATTATTCTAAAAGTGTGCTCTACATGGACCATGTATGTGCCTGTTGAAACTGTCAATTCATAGTACAGTTTGCTCTATACTAATCAGTTTTTGTATTTGTGCAAACAGGGGTGCTCAGCTTGATTTCAATGGGAACTGCACAAAATGTTCATGAATACATCGAATCATTCATTTCCACCACAAGAAAGGAGGTGCCCATAAGTTCAAGGTGTTGCAACATATAACGGCGAAATCATACAAGCTACGTGCGAATTTTGTTGATTTTGGTGGAACTTCACAAAAAGAACAGCTGGTTTATTTAGCACGAGGTGCCATGTCAATGTCCGAGCTGATGGCAAACCCTGCCCATTCCACAATCGTAGGCATTTGATATTTTGGAATGGGACAACCTTGTCAAATTTTGCTCATTGATTTTAGCAAGACACGCGTTTGATATTTTCGAATGGGACACCCTTTTCTGTCAGCAGCGTCGATCAATTTTTTATTTATTCTTTAGTTGTGAAGTAAATACTGCCTCTGACATGTGAGTCGCTGAGATGCATAATCATCGATTGTTTTCAATGTTCTCTATGAATTTCCAGGCCTGTGTGTTTGATTGCAATGTACAGAAACGCTAAAAAGCTGCTCAAACTCTTTGTACTCCTTTTGTTCCTTTTTACTTCGCACATTGTGAAACTACATAATTTTTTGTATAAGATTGGTCAAATAGAGATACTTTGACTGCAGACAAAACTTGTACGCAGACTAGAAAGGACCGGAGGGAGTACAAGTGAAACTGCTGCAAACGAGGTGATCACCCTGGGAATAATGCTAGTACGTATTGTTTTGCATGTTCATCCAATGCCAGTTGTCGGTGTCAAAACCGGCGGATCTCGGGTAGGGGGTCCCGAACTGTGCGTCTAGGCGGATGGTAACAGGAGACAAGAGACACGATGTTTTTACCCAGGTTCAGGCCCTCTCGATGGAGGTAAAACCCTACTCCTGCTTGATTAATATTGATGATATGGGTAGTACAAGAGTAGATCTACCACGAGATCGGAGAGGCTAAACCCTAGAAGCTAGCCTATGGTATGATTGTTGTTCTGTCCTACGGACTAAACCCTCCGATTTATATAGACACTGGAGCGGGCTAGGGTTACACAGAGTCGGTTACAAGGAAGGAGATCTATATATCCATACTGCCAAGCTTGCCTTCCACGCCAAGGAGAGTCCCATCCGGACACGGGACGAAGTCTTCAATCTTGTATCTTCATAGTCCAACATTCTGGCCAAAGGTTATAGTCCGGTCGTCCGGATACCCCTTAATCCAGGACTCCCTCAGTAGCCCCAGAACCAGGCTTCAATGACGATGAGTCCGGCGCGCAGATTGTCTTCGGCATTGCAAGGCGGGTTCCTCCTCCGAATACTTCATAGAAGATTTTGAACACGAGGATCATGTCTGGCTCTGCAAAATAAGTTCCACATACCACCGTAGAGAGAATAGCATTTCCACAAATCTAATCTGCTGATGTGTCCTTCAATGTGACATCACACCACAGCCAAGCCATTATACGAACCGTTTTTTAAAGCAAATCTCAGCACATTTTGCGAGGCAGTTTCCTTGGCACGTCTTGTCGAAGCAGATATCATGTCCCCTTATCGCGTGATTCTCATCAATACGGACGTGGGTAACCCAACCGCACCATCCATTATGGCGCTTGGGGGACGAGCGGGTTTTACCAGGCTGGTGGGGACGCATAGTTTCATCCGCCCATATAAAGGGACAAGGGTTCACCTTTCTCCATCCACGCCTTCTTCCTCCTTCGCCCTTTCATTCTCGCACACTCGAGCTCCAGCGCCCAAGTCCACATTTTCTTCCTCAACCTTCTCCAATCATGTCCGGAGCGGGAGGCAAGTGGGTGGTCTCCTCCGTCTCGGAGGGACACATCAAGAAGCTGAGGGGAGCCGGATACTTGTCCGAGGACATCACACATTGGCTCCCAAATGCGGGGCAGCTCATCCCCACCGCCAGGCCCCACGAGAGGGTAGTGTTTCTCACCCATTTCCTCCGCGGACTGGGCTTCCCTCTCCACCCATTCGTCCGAGGGCTCATGTTCTACTACGGACTGGACTTCCACGATCTGGCCCCGAACTTCATCCTCAACATCTCGGCGTTTATCATCATGTGTGAGGCCTTCCTCTGCATCCGGCCCCACTTCGGCCTATGGCTAGAAACTTTTAATGTCAAACCGAAAGTGGTGCGTGGCCAGCAGGCGGAGTGCGGAGGCGCCATGGTGGGCAAGATGCCCAATGTCACATGGCTTGAGGGCTCCTTTGTGGAGACCATAAAAGGGTGGCAATCGGGGTAGTTCTATATCACCGAGCCGCATGACCCTAAATGGGCGGCAACCCCCGAGTTTTGTTCCGGAATCCCCACACGGCTCACCTCCTGGAAAGAGAAGGCTTGGCCTGGGGTAGTACGGGAGAGCTGACCAGACTCCAAACCTGTGTCCAGACCCTGGTCAACAAGAAGCTTAAGCTTGTCAACATAGTCTAGGTCATGCTCATCCGCCGGATCCTCCCGTGTCAACAACGGGCGTTTTGCTTGTGGGAGTTCGACTCAACCCAACACCAAACTCTGAGCGAGCTCTTCGACACAACACACGAGGATGCTTGGAAAGTGTTGTTTAAGAGTGACGAAGTACCCCCTCCCCTTACGAAGGACCGCGGATTCAGCGCGGAGCACCCAGCCAGTGCGGTAAGCAATTTTATCTTCTATAGAGTATTCAATTTTCATAGTTTAGCTATGTACGGGGTCTGAGCTTCCATGTCTTTTACAGAAATGGGTGGAGACATCGGAGCAGATCGACTGCCCTACCCCTTTGCCCGAAGACCCTGCGGATGCTCTCCTAACATAGATGCTGACTCCGGCGCCCTACGAGGTACCGGAGAAGAAGATCAAGAAGAAGGCCACGGGAACCCGAAAGAGTTCCCGGCGCCAGGTGTTATCGGACTCGTCGGTCGATAACTCCAAGATGCACTCCTCGCATGGAAATGAGGAGGAGGCAGATGAGGGTTCTTCCCCTCCAGCCGGGGAAGATAAGAAGAGGAAGGCCGCGCCAACTGGGGAGGTCGGAGGGTCCAAGAAGGGAAGGACTCTCCCTCCGGATTACTCTGCCACCGCCCCCGACAGCGGGGACGAGTGGCCATCTAGGGCCAAACCCCTGGCGAAGTCGTAAGTATCCGGACACCAGAGTGACTCATAGCGCTCCTTTATTTGCACAGCTACTCCTAACGTCGAATATAATCATGCAGTCCGCCCCGAGCCCGTGTCGACGTATCGTCGAGTGGTTCTTTGGACCTGTCCGCCATGAGCAGCGGAGGGTCACTTCCGACCACCTCCACCCCTCGCCCTACGGACAACGCTGAGGTGTTTTCCCTATGGGCACCAAGCCGAGAGGAGGTAGTCCTGGAGGCGCCACAAGGCGACCTTCCGGACTGCAGGCGCAAAGGGAGCAAGGCTCCCAAGGGCTCCAAGTCCGGCCCTGGGCCGAACACCGCACCAGAACCTTCAGTGGTTCCGAACTCCGGCAGGCGGCCCCCCACTAAGAAGGGCAAGCCTACCACGCCGGTGTCCTTCGTCCAACCGGAGGCACCGGATAGCTTGCTGGAGGTGCTTAACGGCGCCTCCATCAACGAGGAGCACCGCACTATTATGAGTGCGGTGATCCAGAAAGTTCAGTCCGCCAAGACTGGGCTAACTGAAGCCTGTGCCAGCCTTCTAACCGGCTTTGAGGTATGTAAAAAATATATGAAAATATTACCGCATAGACAGTAGCCCCTGATGCTCTGTTCGGTGTTCACAAAGAAAAGCCGAATAGAGGATCTAATAATATTCGCAGGAGTCTGACATAATTATGTCGATTATGTGTATGCAGGCTTCGCTGCTGGCCTCCGCCGCACTTACTGCGGAGGTTGATGCGCTGAAGCAGAACCTCGAGCGGTCCAAGCAAGAGCTCGGCCTTGCCAAGAAGTAGCTCGAGGAGAACCAAGGTACGTAATGCCTTGACTATATGTGTATAAAAAGAAGCAGTTGTGAGAATGATAGGATTGTTATTAATGTGCTAGGGGCCACGACCGAGGTGGCGACCCTGAAGCAAGCCCTTGCCAAGGCCGAAAACAAGGCGGCCACGGAGCGCACTGAGCGGGAGAAACATGAGGCACGAGTTGGCGAGGTGCAGCAAGAGCTCCATGCTCTCGTGAAGAAGCATCAGGCTTTGGAGCTTGACTCGAAGACTCGTGAGTCTGAGATCGCTGCGGCCCTCGACAGCGCCAAGTCTGCCAAGGCTGAAGCCCAAAAAGCACTCCAGGAAATTGAGGCGATAAAGAAGATAGCGGCGGTTAAGGCCTTCATTATGCAAAGCAAGCATGTGAAAGTGAAATACTTGTTACTTACCCGAGTCCGGAGCTCTCCAGGAGCATTCGCAGATTTGCCCTGCAGCGTGTCTGATGCCGCCACCTACTACCTGGCTGAGGAAAGGAGCTCGACGGAGAAGGTGTTCTGGTCTCATTATGCAGAGACCGGACACCCGGTGCCCTTGAGCGGCCAGCTGAAGCAACTGGTCGAGCTCCATGAGGTGGCCGAACAGGCCATGAAGGGTCTCATAGTCCGGCTGTGACCTGGAGAGGCCATGCCTGGGAGCTACTTCGGGTTGGTGAGGCGGCTGGCGGATGCATGTCCGTGGATTGAAGTTATCAAGTGCTCCGTCTGCATCGAGGGCGCCCGCAGGGCCCTGCCCCGTGTGAAAGTACACTGGGGCAAAATGGACGCGGAGCGGATGGTGAAGGATGGGCCACCGCAGGGCAAGGAGCATCGCCACCCTGAGATGTACTATGAAGGCGTCCTGGGGGGTGCCCGCCTTGTGGCGGATGAATGTTCCAGAGATGTAATATTTGAGTAAATTCGCTCGTGTGATCCTGTATGCTGAAAACTTGTTCATATGCGCTATGCAATGCTTGTGTGAATTTAAAATATTACCTTCTATGCGGCCGTTTATTAAATCTGAGAGATGGCAAGTCGTCGGCTTCTGCCCCCATGCCACGAGTGTTGGGGTGTTCGGGATAAACCTGAGCACTCCTTTTCCCATTCTTGGGTCATTCGAGGGAGGTGCTCAGCACACCGAACAAGGCAATCGGACTATAATGTGTTATCACTCTCACTTAGCCAGAGAATTCTATAATTTTAAATTTCGGCGAAGCCCCTAGTGTTCGCAAGACCGAGTTCGGGGCGCTATATACGCCTAGGCCGAACAAAGCCGGCTCCTCGCCCTAAGCGGCATAAGTCTTTAGGGACTCGAACCCTCTCGAACAGCGACCAGCTCTCGCTCTATCATGACAGTCAGTTTTAGCTTTCTCTACTGAGGTGCTCAGCCCAGCTGAACTGGGGCACAATAGCAGTAGTTCTCCCAGTGCTACCTTAGCCGATATAGCGGAACGTAAGGAACCAAAACACGGGAGCCGGGCAAACCCAACTATTGACCAAAGATATGATTCGGAGCTGATGCATATAATGCTATAAGTTCGGAGTGCCGCACTTGTGAAAGTGTTCGGACTTCTCACGCCGTAATATGGGTGCTTGAACCCCTGGCGTATTAGCCGTACCAAAGTGTACGGGTGCTGAATGTCGTTAATGAACATATATACATAAAAAGGAACGAATAGAGCATGCAATAATAGACTGAAGCTAAGCATTGTTTATTTGAAAAAGGTGCATTAAAAGCAGAACGATACAAATAGTGCGATAAGCAAGAGATGGGACCATTTGACATGTCCCCTCGAGGGGCGAACTGTTGAATGGTATATAAAACAGGTATTTTGCTCGTTATAGAGACCACCTGGGGGTTCCACAGTGTGACGTAGCTTTCTACCTCCCTGGTTGTTGTATCGTGTGTTCGACAATTGTACTGCCGAACAGATCTTCCGGAGAGTAAAGTCCTGAAAGTAAGAAAAGATGATAAAATCGGCAGCCCCTAGTGCGGTTAAGCTGCATTGTGGGGCGTGCCATGTTCATGCCCCTCCCCCTGTGCCCATGGTATTTTCAAAGCGTAATTATGTGCGCGTAGCACGAATTTCACTGTTTTGCTAGGGCTGGGGTCGGGGCCGCATTGCTATGCTTTCTCGGAACGTGCCAGGCGGTCTTTTTGTAAGTTACTCCGAGCGCGCTTGACGGTGTCCGGACGTTTTATCGCCGGACTGGAGAATTGCCTTGAGAGGCTGCTTTGTACTTCTGCTACGAGGGCCGCCGTGTGCTCCTCCATTCGGAGAGAGCGCTCGGTGTTTCCATTGACTGTGATGACTCCCCGAGGTCCTGGCATCTTGAGCTTGAGGTATGCATAGTGCGGCACTGCATTGAACTTTGCAAATGCGGTTCGCCCGAGCAGTGCGTGATAGCCACTTCGGAATGGAACTATATCGAAGATTAACTCCTCACTTCGGAAATTATCCGGGGATCCAAAGACCACTAATAGTGTGACTGAGCCTGTGCAATGGGCCTCTACACCTGGTATGACGCCCTTAAAGGTCATTTTTGTGGGTTTAATCCTTGAGGGATCTATGCCCATTTTGCGCACTGTGTCCTGATAAAGTAGGTTCAGGCTGCTTCCGCCGTCCATAAGGACTCGAGTGAGGTGAAATCCGTCAATGATTGGGTCTAGAACCAACGCAGAAAATCCGCCATGACGGATACTAGTGGGGTGGTCCGTGTGATCAAAAGTGATCGGGCAGGAGGACCATGGGTTGAACTTTGAGGCGACTGGCTCCAACGCGTATACGTCCCTTAACACACGCTTCCGCTCCCTCTTGGGGATGTGGGTTGCGTATATCATGTTCACCGTCCGCACTTGTGGGGGGAAACCCTTCTGTCCTTTGTTGTTCGGCGGCCGGGGCTCTTCCTCGTCGTCACTATGTAGCCCCTTGTCTTTGTTTTCGGCATTTAACTTGTCGGCCTACTTGAACACCCAACAATCCCTATTGGTGTGGTTGGCTGGCTTTTTGGGGGTGCCATGTATCTGACACGAGCGATCGAGTATACGGTCCAAGCTGGACGGGCCTGGAGTGCTTCTTTTGAATGGCTTTTTCCACTGACCGGGTTTAGAGCCTCTGGATCCGGCATTAACTGCCGTATCCTCAGCATTGTCGATGCTAAGGCGGCGCTTGTGCTTGTTGCGACGTGACCTGCCATTGCTATCCTTGGTATCCGAATTACCAGGGCTCTTTGACATGTCATTGCTGCGAGCCAGCCAGCTGTCTTCTCCCGCGCAAAAGCGGGTCATGAGTGTCATGAGGGCTGCCATAGATTTTGGCTTTTCCTGTCCAAGGTGTCGGGCAAGCCATTCGTCGCGGATGTTATGCTTGAAAGCCGCTAGGGCCTCTGCATCCGGACAGTCGACGATTTGATTTTTCTTGGTTAGGAACCGTGTCCAGAATTGTCTGGCCGATTCCTCTGGCTGTTGAATTATGTGGCTCAGGTCATCGGCATCTAGTGGTCACACATAGGTGCCCTAGAAGTTGTCGAGGAATGCGGCTTCCAGATCTTCCCAACACCCAATGGATTCTGCTGGCAAACTATTGAGCCAATGCCGAGCTGGTCCTTTAAGCTTGAGTGGGAGGTATTTGATGGCGTGTAGATCGTCGCCACGGGCCATGTGGATATGAAGGAGATAGTCCTCAATCCATACCGCAGGATCTGTCGTACCATCGTATGATTCGATATTCATAGGTTTGAAACCCTCTGGGATTTGATGATCCATTACTTCATATGTGAAGCATAACGGATGTGCGGCGCCTTTGTATTGGGCTATATCACGACGCAGCTCGAATGAGTTTTGTCTGTTGTGTTCGGCCCGGCCGGATATACTTTTGCTGTATCGAGCGTGACGGTTATCATATCATGTCGTGGGGCGCCCACGCGATCCGTAGATCGAGCTTGTTTGCTTTGCTTTGTCCTCCAATATATCTTGCAAGTCCGGCGCGTGTCCCCATGCCTTGGTATTTTTTTGAGTGACGC
Source organism: Aegilops umbellulata (assembly GCA_032464435.1). Classification (NCBI taxonomy): domain Eukaryota; kingdom Viridiplantae; phylum Streptophyta; class Magnoliopsida; order Poales; family Poaceae; genus Aegilops; species Aegilops umbellulata. The sequence goes on from CP136057.1 coordinate 413,517,288, forward strand.
CGGGGTGCGGCTTGAGCTGTGGGCCGAGAGGCCTCTCTGTCGCGGCCACGAGGTGGCCGGTCAGCCACGTCATACGCTGGAGATGTGGGTTTAGATGCTTCCTCCTCTAATCGGGGTAGCAGCCTGCGCTTTGGGTAGCTCTTGGAGGGGCGTTCGAGTTCGTATTCCTCAGCCGCAAGGACTTCAGTCCATCTGTCAGCTAGCAAGTCTTGATCAGCTCTAAGCTGCTGCTGCTGCTTCTTAAGGCTATTTGTCGTGGCTATAAGCCGGCGCTTGAAGCGCACTTGCTCAACGGGATCCTCAGTCACGACAAATTCGTCGTCGTCGAGGCTTGCCTCGTCTTCGGAGGGAGGCATGTAATTGTCATCCTCTTCCTCTCTATCCACCGCTCTCTCATGAGGGCTGGCTTCTCCATCCTCTTGTGCTGAATTTTGCTGGATGGGGTTATCTTCGGCACTATCCGGGGTGTTATTATCTCCTGTGCCGGAATCACCGTTTTTTCTTTGGCGAGACTTAGAGCGGCGCCGCTGACGCCGACGCTTAGGTTGCTTCTTGGAGGGGTTATCCTTCGCTGTTTCGTCGCCATTGCCTTCTTTGGGTGTGTCCACCATATATATGTCATACGACGAGGTGGCTTTCCAGTGCCCTGTAGGCGCTGGTTCCTGTTTGTCTCCTACATCGTTGTCCATACCGTCGATGTCTTCGAAGTCGAAGTTGAGCATGTCGGTCAAATCATTGACAGTGGATATGAAGTGGGTGGTGGGTGGGCATCGAATTTCTTCGTCGTCCGCATCCCAATCTCGCCGGTCATAATCCGGCTAGGACTCTCCTGACAAAGAGAGAGACCTTAGTGAATTCAGTATGTCGCCGAAGGGCGAGTGCTGAAAGATATCCACGGCGGTGAACTCCATGATCGGCGCCCAATCGGATTCGATTGGCGGGGGCGCGGATGGTTCAGAGTCCAAAGGAGAGTCCGGCAAGGTGGAGTCACGGACCTCGCGAAGGGTAAGGTTGGCGTTCGGCTTGATCGCCGTCGAGGCTGCTGCATCCGCGGCGGGGTCTAACCACCCGCCCTCGGATGGCGCGGTTGGCTCCGAATTAAAGGTCGGAGCGGATGCCGGTGCGGTCTCCAGGACACTGTTCGGCAGCAGAGCGAAATCATGCTCATTGTAACAGCGTGACACACTTGGTCGGGGCTCGAATCCGTCGAAGATCAAGTCTCCGCGGATATCGGCCGTGTAGGTCACGCTTCCGAACCTGACCTAATGGCCAGGGGGTAACTTTCAATCTGCTCCAGATGGCCAAGCGAATTGGCCCGCAGTGCAAAGCCACCGAATACAAAGATCTGTCCAGGAAGAAAAGTCTCACCCTGGATTGCATCTCTAACAATGATTGAAGGAGCCATCAAGCCTAATGATGACGAAAAAGAGGAATTCTCAATGAAAGCACCAATGTCGGTGTCAAAACCGGCGGATCTCGGGTAGGGGGTCCCGACCTGTGCATCTAGGCGGATGGTAACAGGAGACAAGGGACACGATGTTTTTACCCAGGTTCGGGCCCTCTCGATGGAGGTAAAACCCTACTCCTGCTTGATTAATATTGATGATATGGGCAGTACAAGAGTAGATCTACCACGAGATCGGAGAGGCTAAACCCTAGAAGCTAGCCTATGGTATGATTGTTGTTCTGTCCTACGGACTAAACCCTCCGGTTTATATAGACACTGGAGGGGGCTAGGGTTACACAGAGTAGGTTACAAGGAAGGAGATCTATATATCCGTACTGCCAAGCTTGCCTTCCACGCCAAGGAGAGTCCCATCCGGACACGGGACAAAGTCTTTAATCTTGTATCTTCATAGTCCAACAGTCCGGCCAAAGGTTATAGTCCGGCCGTCCGGATACACCCTAATCCAAGACTCCCTCACCAGTGATACAGGAATTTGAACTAATCAAAATAAATTCATTCATACACGGTCGGATTTCATATAAACATGCCAGATTTCATTACATTTCATACATTCTTCAACTAAAAAGGGGTGCGCTGCAGGTATAATTAATTAACCGATGCTACCCACCTGTGTCCCGCTGAGCCGAATAGAAGCTTCAGTGACTTAACTGCAGGTGCAGTTGCGTAGCTGACATGTGTCCTGTTGGGCCCACGTGTCAGTCAGCCAACTGCACCAGCAGTTAAGTAGAAGCAGCGTTGTTCTCCAGCAGAACTCCCCGACTCCACGTCGCCGCCAAGAAGCTAACCGGCCGTCAATGGTCAACCCGCCTAGCCTGGCTTCAACAGGAGGGTAGCAGCGGTGGCCTTACTTGGACCCGAGCGGCGGCGACCTACCGTGTTCTACTCTTCCTCGTTTTCTATGTGGCGCGGCCTCGTTGGCAGTGGGGCGGGGCCTCGGCGGAGCCGGCGATGTCCTCTGTCTCGTTGCCGGCGGGCGGCGCCTCAGCGGAGCGGTGGAAATCCTCCCCCGCGTTACGGACAGGGTGGGGCCCCGGCTCAGCCGCCGATGTCCTCTGCCTCGTTGTTGGCGGGGCGGGGCCTCGGCGGAGCCGACGGTGTCCTCTGCCTCGTTGTTGGCGCCGCGGGGCCTCGGCGGAGCAGGGCCTCGTCGGAGCCGACATTGTCCTCTCCCTCGTCCTCGGTCTCGCCAAACAGCGGCTCGCCCGCTTCATCGCCCTCTTTGCTAGCCTCTTTGTAGGGGGCCGCAGCCTCCGCCACCCGCATGCGGTACCGCCAGCGCTCGAGGCGGCCCTTGCGGGCGGAGCGGTACGAGTCGAGCAGCGCCTCCTGCTCTGCCCGCTCCGCGGCGATCTGCTACTCCGCCTGCAGGTGCTCCTGGAGGACATGGTGGTTGTAGGCGGCGTCGGCCTGCGCCTCCCGGAACTACTCCTGACGCATCTGCCTCACACTGTCCATATATTTGGCACGTGCCTCGCCGATGCTCATGGTGCAATGCACGGACGAGGATGGCGCAAAGGAGGGGGTTGGCGCCGGATCGTCGACTACCATGTTCTCCATTGGGACGTCATCGTCCTCCGGCTACCTGCCAGCCAGCCGGTCGGCAGCAATGGCTGCCATCTCCTTGTGGTCCGTCGTCCGCCCGTCCCGAAGTGCGCTGGAGCGCGAGGAAGCCATGGTGGGCAGTAGTGGTGTGGACAGGAGAAAGGGAACGGATGTAGATGACTGCGGCTATGGCCGGCGCAACAGTTTATATAGCAATGGTGGGCGGGCGGAGGGACGGACGTGTGGCGCCGGAGTAGCTGCCTCGGCAACCACGTATCATTAATGTGGGCGGCAGATGGACGGACGGACGACACTTGTGTCGTTTGAAGGCGGAGCAATCGCCTGCACTAGGAAGCGGGGCGGGCGACGCTGACTGTTTCGGGCGGAAAGCGCGCGCGGGCGAGGAGATGACTTTAACTATACTCCATCTGTCTACGTGAATAAGTCGTATTAGAAGGTGCATCTCGACCTAGGTGCAAGCAGATTAGTGGAAAAGAAGAATATTTCTCTCTTCTAAACACAACATTTAATCACAACAGTTAAGAGGATGCCTTATTAGCTACCCATGCAGGCCATCGTAATTCATAGCATGCAAAGCGCTTTTATTTCTTGCCTAATAACCGCATGGACGTGTTGCATGCATTGGTCCTTGCCCGAGCAAAAAAAGGGAGGAAAGGGGTTTCCACGGGAGACAACGAGGCAGAGGTGGAAGCGCTCGCTGGAGTAATTTATTTTGCTTCCCCCTGGTTTCCTGACATCACGGTCCCACACCATTGTCAACCTTTGTAGTAGTCGATAAACGAGAGAATTGCACAAGAAGCGGCCTACAGCTGGGACCAAGCAGCTCGAGCAGTATTTGTGTTTTTGAGGTATGAGCACTGTAGAGTTTTTCGATGTTTAGCCCAGATATTAATTTTTCTCCTTTGAAAACATCGCGGAAGGTATTAACTGGGCGGGTTGTGGCCCGTCTAGCCCAGGCCATATATCCAGCCCAGATATTAATTTTTTTCAAGCTGAAAATGGCTAGCCCAACTATACTTTTTTTAGGAATACCCAGGTAAGGTCAAGTTGTTATTCTCCGCCCCGCCGGGTTGCTAATCTTTCCTAGGAGGGATGCATTAGGCTTAACAAGAAAATGGGCTTTAAGAAATAATAAATGGGATGTAATTATAAAAAATGGGCATTAACTATAAAAAATGCACCAAACATGTGATTACTTTATAAAATATTATTTTTGGATATTGAAAATTCTAATTTCATTAATTGTTGCGAGCACAATGTTTCGTTGGATTTTTACGTAATATAAATTTATATTGAAATTATATTTAATCTGAGTAGAAATTTTGGGATAAAAATATTTCGGATCCCATCAAAATGTGGGAAATTTAATTGAATTCTGTTTTGAACGGTTGGTTGAAATGGGTTGTACTTTTAACAAACTGTAAATGGGCTGTAGTAAATTCCATTAGAATTCAAAAATGGGCTACACATTCTTACAAATCTCAAATGGGCTATAAGTTCTCTGCCACACACTTCTGGCCTTACTAAGTTGACGCGTCCCCTAAAAAAACAGAGCTGAAGCCTATGCAAGGCTTTCTCAACTTATTGTCAACACACGGTTCTAGCAGCAGTGGCCGTTGGATGTCCATCCAATGGGTGCCTTGCTTATTCTTCATTCTCGGATATTCTAGCTTCCCCCGCCCAAAAAATGATTCCTCCCCCCGACATCTGGGGCGCACCGTTTCGGAAGCTGACCAATGGGCCTACTAAGTTGACGTACCAAGGGCTTTGTCAACTTAGTCAATATAAATGATTCTAGCTAAAGTGACCGTACGATGTCCATCCAACGGCCGTAGTGCTTCTTCAACCTCTGGTCTTCTTGCTCCAGCCGCCCAAAGCAGCGCCGGTCGTGCCGCCTGCTCCTACCTCCCGTGGCCGGCTGTGCTGCCGCGGAGGCCTCACCGCCCCCTACTATTCCCACCACTGGCCAGGCCCTGCGGCGACGGCAGCCTCACATCACAGCCGAACGAGTGAACCCTCATACTCCTCTCCGTGTGGGAATCCACTGTCGCGTCTTCACCGGCTCCGCGTCATCCCCTTCCTAGGCCTCGCTGTCGTCCACCGCCCTTGTGCTCTCGGCGCGGCGTGGTCAACATGGTCAAGGAACGACTTCCATCGGACGTGGACTGCACGTGGAGAGGCTGACAGCTGGGTCCACGGTGGCAGCAAGGAAGTGCCTCCTTATTACGTGGAAAATAATGATTCCTCCACCTGACAACAGGGACCCACCGGACGGGCCACCGTATTTTGCGAAAAAACGTTTCCCCCCTGACTGCTGGGACCCACCAGCTACACCTTCACACGCAAGGAAGTGTGTCCGGGCAAAAAAACGATTCGCCCCCCAGACTGCTGGGACCCACCAGCTACATCTTCGCATGCAAGGAAGTGCGTCCGGGCAAAAAAAAACCCAAAACGATTCGCCCCCCTCACTGCTGGGACCCACCAGCTACATCTTCGCAGGCAAGGAAGTGCCTAACAGTCGGGACCCACCTGGTCGAAGCGTACGTAGTGTTGTCATTCTGGTCGTGAACGTGTACGTACATATTGGTCGATGTAGAGGCGCGCACGTGTCGTAGTAGAGGCGCGCACGTAGCGTGTACACGTACGTACAGCGGCCAGGGTGCAAGAAAGAAAATACAGCCACGTATGTGTACATACGGGCGGGGTCTCGAACGCCTACTCACGCATACGTATGGCAAGGGCTCGTGTACATGGCTGGGTCGGAACAGAGAAACAGCGTCGTTGTCGTGTTCATGGGGAGGCAACGGAATGCATCATGTTCATGGGGAGGCAAGGGAATGCGTCGTGTTCATGGGGAGGCAACGAAATCCGTCGGGTTCATGGGGAGGCAATGGAATGTGTCGTGTTCATCGGGAGGCAATGGAACGTGTGGGAGCCAATCGGCTGGGTCGGAACGGAATGCGTGGTCATGTTCATCGGGAGGGCTTCGATGGAACAAGTGATGGAAACGAGGCATGGCGTACCGCACAACGGAGGAAACGGACCTCCTGCGTTCAGAACATGGTCCTGTTGATCGGGAGGGGTCTGGCGTACCGCAAAACGGAGGAAACGGACCTCCTACGGTCGAAACGGGGGTCATGTTGATCAGGAGGGGTGTGCCGTACCGCAAAACGGAGGAAATGGACATGTGTTGAAGTGATACGGTCGAAAGGGGGGTCCTGTTCATCGGGAGGGGTGTGGCGTACCGCAAAACGGGACTCCATGGGATACTGTTCATATCCACCGTCCACCCCCTCCATCCTCCATGAGCTACTGTTCATCCACCTTCGACCTCCTCCAGCCTCCACGGGCTCCTGTTCATCCACCCTCCACCACGCGCTACTCCACCAGCTACTGTTCAACTACCCCTCCACCGTCTACTGTTCATCCAGCCCTCCACACCACAGGGTCCTGTTCAACCATCCCTCCACGGGCACCCCTCCACCATCTACTGTTCATCAAGCCCTCCACACCACGGGGTCCTATTCATCCGCCCCTCCACGGGCACCCCTCCACCATCTACTGTTCATCCAGCCCTCCACCACACCACGGGGTCCTGTTCATCCAGAGGCAACGCCACCGCTCACTGTTCATCCAACCCCCCCCCCCCCCCGCAACGCTCACTGTTCATCCCATCGATCGGCTTCAGTTAGCAGCAGTAGCCAAGGAATCGCTCGATCGGGTTCAGTTAACAGCCATCGATCGATCGATCGGGTTCAGTAAGGCGTAGCCTGCAGTGCAATCGCTCGGGTTCAGTTAGAGCCCAACGCCTCACTCGGGTTCAGTTAGAGCCAACGCCTCGCACACACGCGCGTACGTGTACGAGAGAAACACACATCGCTCGGCCCCCAACCTCCCACCATAACCGGGAACTCCCCGAAATTTTCCACCCCCTTGCTTCTACCACAGTTTTTTCCGTCATGGACGGCCCAAAGAATGTCATGCAGCTGCGTCTCCGGCCCGCCCAGGACGAAAAGCCCATTTTCTATCATGATTTTTTGTCATAGAAGTAGGAGCCCACCACATCTATGATGATACCGGGTTTTGTCACAATTATCGTCATAGAAGTGTCATATGTATGACAGAAAAAAAATTCATTCGGCCCAAAATGTCACGGATGTGTCTTTTTTTTGTAGTGCCAGGCGCGTCGAGCACCAGGACAACCATTGAGGGAGAGGTGTTCGACGACGAAGTGCTTGCCGCCACCGGGCTTGAGGTCGTCGACGAGCCGAGTGTTGGTGGCAACGGCTCCCAGGAAGAGTGGCTGCTCCAGGCCATGGGTGCCAACTTCCAGAGGCTCCAGGCACTCCAACGTGCCCGCTAGGACAAAGTCAGGTCCAGGACAGCGATGGTGGAGAAGGCGGAGGCGGACCTCCAGAAGCGCGTCGCCGAAATGCAGGACTGGTTCCGCCAGGCTCGCGACGAGCTGAACGCCGCCCAGGGCAAGCTGGCCAAGCGTGACGTGGAGCTCATCATGAAGTTGGCCGACGTTGAGAAGGCCCAAGAGATGGCAAAGAACTAGGCCGCTGCCGCCGAAGCCACCCGGACCCAGCACGAGGCCGCACTGAACTACCAGGAGGAGGACCTTGCCGCGCGCGAGGAGAAGCTCGCCGCCCCGCCTCGCGGCAAGGATGAAGAGGTGGGGAAGCTAGTCTTGCAGCGGACCCGTGAGCTGGAGCAGAGGCACCAAGAGGCGGTCGGTGCCCAGGCCCTGGTCCACGCTGGCAAGGTGAAGGAGCTGGAGGTGGAGCGGGACGAACTAAGGGGGCAGGCCCTGAAGCTGTCCCAGGAGAAGGGCACGCTCAACGGCGCTCTGACGGATGCGCAGGGCGCAGCCGTCAGCAAGGCCGGGGAGCTCTCCGAGGCCAACAAGTCCATCAAGGACCTCATGCTGAAACTGGAGGGCCTCGAGGGGATGCTCACGGAGGCCAAAGCACGGGAGGGGATCCTGGCCAAGGAGCTGGAAATCGAGAAGCAGCTGCAGAAGAACGAGGCCGCCGAGCATAAGGATTTCAAAGAGGGCGTGAACCGCTGGAACGGCCGCCTCAAGGACGTCGCCGGCAGTATCACTATGTAGCTGGCTACCATGGGGATGCCAAACGTGAGGTATGCCCCAAAGCGCAGCGGGATCACCAATGCCAAGCTGACCCTGTTCTTTGAGTGCGTTCTCGGGGCCCTGGAGCAGCTTCACGCCAACCGGGCAGCCTCGGTGGCTGACAAAGCCCGGGGGCTTTGCCAGGGCGCCATGACCAAGGTTCTCACCAAGGTGGCACACTGGTACCCCGACCCCGACTTTGACGCCGCGTTGGAGAGCTTGCTGGAGGGTACTGACCTCGTGCCGCTCAGGGAGCGCATCAAGCCCATCATCAGCCATGTTGGTGGAACTCTGAGGGTGGAGGGCCATCCTCGGGATTAGGCACCCCGTTTTCTTTTTTATCATCGCTGCAAGTTCATGTCCAAGACAGTTTCTATCTTTAGTTAGAACCGCGGCAACAATTTGATGTAATATAACTCTGCAGTGCTCTTGATATTATGCATGTTATTTTCCCGTTCAATTTTTCCTTGTATGTCCACCCGACGTAACTGGGTAGGCTCACCGGTGCATAAACCCAGGGCAGCGTCTTGGGGACGGATCCCCATTGGCCTGCCGGGTGTGCTTGTTAGCTGGCGAACCACCTTACCGCCCTTAGCGCGGCCGCCCGAACTGTCGAGCTTGACTCAAGTCAGAGTTGGGAGCGTTGCCAAGTGCGGAAGGCTACCCCGCCACTCTCGATGCGGCCGCTTTGAGCTGTTGAGCGGACTCAAAACAGAACAAGGGCGTTGTCAATCGTGGGAGGGCCCCTTCGCATGTAGGTTTTCCATATATATGCAAGATATCTGGGGACGATATCCTTAGGTATAAAAGGAAATAACTCAAGGCTCTGAATGACTTAGATTTTCTGTCGCCATGCTGGCGTCCTTCGCGTTCGTGGGAGGCGCTCTTTTCTCCTGGACATCTCCTTCTTGGGAGCCATGGCGACGAAGAACTGCTAGACTAACAACCAGACCAGATTCTCACAATTGCGCCCCCTACCTGGCGCGCCAAAGATGTCGGTGTGGAACGACACCTATGGGATCACAAGGATCCCTACTACGGTTGCCGGGGCGCAGGGTTGCGAGAAGAGCAGGATTAGTAATCAGCACAAGGATCGATTACCCAGTTTCAGGCCCTGAAGATGCGTAAAACCCTAGTCCTGCTTTGGTGGGTGTATCTCAGAGAGTTCTCGAGCTCTCCAACTAGCTATGGTGGGGTGCCTGGTCCCAAAGAGCCGAATCCTTCTCCAGTATGTCATGGGCCTCCTTTTATAGTTGAAAGGGGCCGCCACAGTGGCATACAGGAGGTGGAAAGGCATACAGTATTGCGAGCTTATTGCTCGTATTACAGGACAAGTTGCATTTAATGCACCGCTGAGGTGTCCCTAGCTTTATCGGGGACGGGGGCGAGGCACGTCCCGTCCATCGCCGCTCCTCCTTGCTTTGACACACGCCTTGGCCAGTGATGCGTGCGGCGCCATGTAGGCAGGCAGGCAGCTGAGGCGGCGCGGTGGCAAGGCCTCTACGAAGATCTGCATGCTGTCACGCAGGCGCTTGATGAGTTGGCCTGGAAGCTGCATGTTGCCACGCATGTGCCTGCCCAGCTGGTTGGGTTGGCAGCTGCATGCGAACGGCGGTGGAAATTGGTTGGTGCGGGCCTGATAGTGGCCCTATTGGCGCCCTTGGCGAGGGCCATGTCGGGTGCCCGGCAAGGGCCTTGCCGTGGCGCACTGTTGTCCCCGGCAAGGATCTTGCCGGGGGTCTTGTGGTTCCCCTCAGCAAGGATCTTGCCGAGAATCGCGCCTTCTAATCCTCATCTGATCTTGAATATTCCTTGTCTTCACAAAGATTTGCATGCCACCATAGGGGTGCCTCCCGAGCCCTAGCCCAATGTGGCTGATGGTGTTGGGGACGTGGGCTCAAGGGTGGCTCGCCCTGTTGGTGTTTGATGGTCCGCCCTGGCAAAGGGGCTTGCCGGGGCCACTGAGGCTGCCCCGGCAAGGGTCTTACCGGGGGAACCTGCTTTGTCCTTCTGCTCTTTGTAGTTTTGGTCTTGGCGTTGTTCTGGCTGCCTCGGGCTTTGGTTTTACTTCGGTTCACCTCCCCTGCTCTGCTTGGTGTGGCCGTGGGCGCGGCTCCAACTGCCCGTGCACAGGTAAAGCGGTACAAAGGTGAGCCCCTTCTTTTGTACACCGACACATCAGAAAGGATACATCAATCATAGCGGAACCGTCGGTGATACACAGCAGATCGCAAACGATTTGTAGTGCTACTACGTGTGCGTAGGGTCTCCGAAACTATTTGTGATATCACGCTATCACAGACAAGAGCTCGGAGTAAATCGTGCCCAATGTAAAATACAATCCCAGTCGTAATTTTTTCAGGAAACGTGTGGGATCCCAAACGAAAAGCACACGTCACTCTTGCCGCAACCGTCGGTGATACACAAAAAATCACAAACGGTCTACAGCACTTGTATGTGTGCGAAGGGGCTCCTGAACCATTTGGGATAGAACATTATCGCAAACGGTAATTTTTGGGAAACGTGTGTGATGGAATATTGCATGGCGGAAGGGTTCCGCTGAAAACACATGTGCGATGGGGCACATACCGCACACAGTTCATTGATACGTCCATTTTGCATCATGTTTTCTTACAGTTATTTATGATGTTTTTATCCATAATAATGCATTTTGGAGGAATTCTAGTGCCTTTTCTCTCATAATTTGTAAGGTACACACCAAGAGGGAGATTTCCGGCAGCTGGGAATCTGGACCTGGAAAAGCTACGTCAGGCTACCTATTCTACACAACTCCAAACAAGCTGAAACTTCACGGACATTTTTTATGGAATATTTAAGAATTATTGGAGCAAATAACTACCAGAGGGGGCCCACCAGGTGGGCACAACCCACCTGGGCGCGCCACGGAGCCCAGGCGCGCCCTGGTGGGTTGTGCTCACCCACGCCCAATCCGGTGCCCAACTTCTGGTATATAGGTCATTTTGACCTAGAAAAAATAAGGAGAGGACTTTCGGGATGGAGCGCCGCCACCTCGAGGCAGAACATGGGCAGGAGCACTTTTGCCTTCTGGTGGAGCGATTCCATCGGGGGAACTTCCCACCCGAAGGGGGAAATCACCGTCCTCATCATCACCAACATTTCTCCCATCATGGGGAGGGAAATCTCCATCAAAATATTCAACAACACCTTCTCATCTCAAACCCTAGTTCATCTCTTGTGTTCAATCTTGTTACGAGAACTATAGTTGGTGCTTGTGGGTGACTAGTAGTGTTGATTACATCTTGTAGTTGATTCCTATATGGTTTATTTGGTGGAAGATTATATGTTCATATCCAATATGTTATTTAATACTCCTCTAATCATGAGCATGTTTATCATTTGTGAGTAGATACTTTTGTTCTTGAGGTCACGGGAGAAATCATGTTGCAAGTAATCATGTGAACTTGATATGTGTTCGATATTTTGATAGTATGTATGTTGTGATTCCCTTAGTGGTGTCATGTGAATGTCGACTACATGACACTTCACCATATTTGGGCCTAAGGGAATGCATTGTGGAGTAGCAATTAGATGATGGGTTGCGAGAGTGATAGAAGCTTAAACCCCAATTTATGCGCAATTCCGTAAGGGACCGATTGGGTCCAAAAGTTTAAAGCTATGGTTAGAATATATTCTTAATACTTTTCTCGTAGTTGCGGATGCTTGCGGGAGTGTTAATCATAAGTAAGAGGTTTTTTCAAGTAAGAACAGCACCTAAGTACCGGTCTACCCACATATCAAATTAGCAAAGTAGTGAACACAAATTAAACCAACATGATGAAAGTGACTAGATGAAATTCCCGTGTACCTTCAAGAACGCTTTGCTTATCATAAGAGACCGTTTTGGCCTGTCCTTTGCCTAAACATGATTGGGATACCTTGCTGCACTTTTGTTACTACTATTGTTACTTGTTCGTTACAAATTATCTTGCTATCAAACTACCCCGCTACTTACAATTTCAGCACTTGCACACATTACCTTGCTAAAACCCACTTGTCATTTCGTTCTGCTCCTCGTTGGGTTCGACACTCTTACTTATCAAAAAGAGCTACAGTTGATCCCCTATACTTGTGGGTCATCAAGGCTATTTTCTGGCGCCGTTGCCGGGGAGTGAAGCACCTTTGGTAAGTGGAATTTGGTAAGGGAACATTTATATAGTGTGCTGAAATTTGTTGTCACTTGTTACTATGGAAAACAATCCTTTGAGGGGTTTGTTCGGGGTATCTTCAGCTTGTATGGAAGCACAATTAGCTACCCCTCAACCTACTACACCTACTGAAAATATTGAATATGAGATCCCTTCAGGTATGATAGAACAACTGCTAGCTAATCCTTATGCAGGAGATGGAACCGAACATCCTGATATCCACTTGATATATCTGGAACAAATTTGTGGATTGTTTAAGCTTGCAGGTTTACCCGGAGATGAAGTGATGAAAAAGGTTTTCCCTTTATCTTTGAAGGAAAAAAGCATTGGCATGGTATAGGCTATGTGATGATATTGGATCATGGAATTGGAATCGTTTGAAATTGGAGTTCCACCAAAAAAATTATCCTATGCATCTAGTTCATCGTGATTGGAATTATATATATAATTTTTGGCCTTGTGAAGGAGAAAGTAGCGCTCTAGCTTGGGGAAGGCTTAAGTCAATGTTATATTCAAGCCCCAATCATGAGCTCTCAAGAGAAATTATTATCCAAAAATATTATGCTCGGATTTCTCGTAATGATCAAACCATGCTTGATACTTCTTGTGCTGGTTCTTTTATGAAGAAGACTATTGAATTCTGGTGGGATCTTTTGGAAAGAATTAAATGCAACTCTGAAGATTGGGAACTCGACGAAGGTAAAGAGTCAGGTATTAAACTTAAGTATGATTGTGTTAAATCTTTTATGGATACCGATGCTTTTCAAAAGTTTAGCACTAAATATGGACTTGACTTTGAGATAGTATCCTCCTTTTGTGAATCATTTGCTACTCATGTTGAACTCCCTAAAGAGAAGTGGTTTAAATATCACCAACCTATTAAATAAGAAACTAAATATCCGGTACCAGTTAAAGAAGAAACTATACTTTATAATGTTGATCCAGTAGTTCCTTCTGCTTATATTGAGAAACCACCTTTCCTTGTTAGGATAAAGGAACATGCTAAAGTTTAAACTGTGGTTAATGTCTATAATTTTTGATGTATTCATGCCATTTTTATATCATTTTTACATGATTTTGGTATGATTTGGTTAGAACTAACACGGACTGGTGTTGTTTTCAGCAGAACTACCCTGGTATTGTTTTTGTGCAGAAATAAAAGTTCCCGGAATGCGCTGAAAATCAACAGAGATTTTTTCTGGACAATATAAAAAATACTGGAACGAAGAGTTACCGGAGGGGAGTCCCGTGGGCCCCACAAGGGTGGAGGTCATGCCCACCCCCCTGGGGCTAGTCCCTGTGCCTCATGGACTCTCCGTGGGGCCCCCTGACTTGTTCTCGATGCCAACCTCTCCTATAGATCCCCAAACCACCATAAAGTAACCTAGACTGGGAGTTCTGCCGCCGCAAGCCTTTGTAGCCACCAAAAACCAGTCAGGACCCTATTCCCGCACCCTGCCGGAGGGGGGATCCATCACCGGGGGCCATCTTCATCATCCCGGCGCTCTCCATGATGAGGAGGGAGTAGTTCACCCTCGGGGCTGAGGGTATGTACCAGTAGCTATGTGTTTGATCTCTCTCTCTCGTGTTCTTCATGTGGCACGATCTTGATGTACCGTGAGCTTTGCTACTATAGTTGGATCTTATGATGTTTCTCACCCTCTACATTCTTGTAATGGAATGAGTTTTCCCTTTGAAGTTATCTTATCAGATTGAGTCTTTAAGGATTTGAGAACACTTGATGTATGTCTTGCGTGGGATACCCGTGGTGACAATGGGGTATTCTATTGATTCACTTGACGTACGTTTTGGTGATCAACTTGCGGGTTCCGTGACCTTGGCAATCTATGCATAGGGGTTGGCACACGTTTTCGTCTTGACTCTTCGGTAGAAACTTTGGAGCACTGTTTGAAGTTGTTTGTGTGGTTGAATAGGTGAATCTGAGATTGTGAGATGCATATTGTATAATCATACCCGCGGATACTTGAGGTGACATTGGAGTATCTAGGTGACATTAGGGTTTTGGTTGATTTGTGTCTTAAGGTGTTATTTTACTACGAACTCTAGTGTTGTTTGTGACACTTATAGGAATAGCCCAATGGATTGATCAGAAAGAATAACTTTGTGGTGGTTTCGTACCCTACAATAATCTCTTCGTTTGTTCTCCGCTATTAGTGACTTTGGAGTGACGCTTTGTTGCATGTTGAGGGATAGTCATATGATGTATTTATGTTATCCTTTTTGAGAGAACTTGCATTAGCGAAAGTATGAACCCTAGGCCTTGTTTGAAAGCATTGCAATATCGTTTTCGCTCACTTTTATCATTTGTTGCCTTGCTGTTTTTATATTTTCAAATTACAAAAACCTATATCTAGCATCCATATTGCACTTGTATCACCATCTCTTCGCTGAACTAGTGCACCTATACAATTTACCATTGTATTGCGTGTGTTGGGGACACAAGAGACTCTTTCTTATTTGGTTGCAGAGTTGTTTGAGAGAGACCATCTTCAGCCTATGCCTCCCATGGATTGATAAATCTTAGGTCATCAACTTGAGGGAAATTTGTTACTGTCCTACAAACCTCTGCACTTGGAGGCCCAACAACGTCTAAAGAAGAAGGTTCTGTAGTAGATGTCAAGCTCTTTTCTGGCGGCGTTGCCGGGGAGGTTAGTGCTTGAAGGTATATCTTTAGATCTTGCAATTAAATCTTTTAGTTTCTTGTTTTATCACTAGTTAGTCTATAAAAGAAAACTATGAAAATAAAATGGAATTGAGGGTGCCTCATATGCTGCATCTTTTTAATGTCTTTCGTGAAAATAAGGATTCCGATAATTGTGCCAAAGTGTTAGAAGAAGAATGCAATAAAATGTTTGGCATACAATCTTTGAATGGTGAGCATGATTGCAATGTTGTTAGTATGAACTCTTTGGATATCCATAGCACTAATGATGATTGCACTAGTCATGATAAAAATATATGTTATAAGCATGTCAATTTTTGTGGAGTGCATAGAGCTTGCAAGGACACACCAAATAGGGAAGACAGATTTTGCAAGAGGCATAAGTATTTAGAAACTAAATGGTTGCAAGAGAGGCTAGATTCTTGTGCTGGAAATTTATAATTTCTTTGCCATCCTTGTGAACTTTGCAATGAACGTGATCATTATTTTGGAGGATGTTGAATCTTATTGTGATAATTATAAAAGTGGATTTGGAGAGGTCATGACTTTATTTAGTAATGATTCCACTATCTTGGAAGAGGTTTAAATCGATTATGATGAGAACAAAGTTGCTACTTATGATGATTTGTGATGATACTTACGTTATAAAAAGTAGTGATGATTATATTTATAAAAAACTTGTCATGATTATGATTACCCTTTTTCTGAACATTACTCTTTTAATGTGGAAACAATTTATAGTATTCGATTTTCTTATGATACTCCCACTATTCCGAATTAGAAGAATTTTGCTTATGTGGAGAGTAATAAAAATTATATGCTTGTAGATCATGAAAAGAATGCTTTATGTGATGGTTATATTGTTGAATTCATTCATGATGCTACTGAAATTTATTATGAAGGAGGAACATATGCTTGTAGGAATTGCAATAATATCAAGTTTCCTCTCTATGTGTTGAAACTCTTGAAGCTATGCTTGTTTTGCTTTCCTGTGCTAGTTGATTCTTGTTCCCATAAGTTGTTCGCTCACAAAATCCCTATGCATAGGAAGTGGGTTAGGCTTAAATGTGCTAGTTATATTCTTCATGATGCTCTCTTTATATTTCAAATCTTATCTTTTATGTGAGCATCATTGAAATCATCATGCCTAGCTAGAAAGGCATTAAAGAAAAGCGCTTGTTGGGAGACAACCCAATATTTACCCCTACTGTTTTTGTGTGTCCACATGATTAAGCTACTGTAATAATCATGTTTATAGCTTTTGTTTCAATATAGTGCCAAGTAGAACCTTTGGGAAGACTTGGGTGAAAGTTAATGTGATCTTGCTGTCAAAAACAGAAACTTTGCGCTCACGAGATTAGCTGTCATTTTTTACAAAAGAGTGCTTTAAGTTGATTATTTTCACACAAGATTAATAGACAAATTACTCACGTCCATCTATTTATTTCAGAGTTTTTGGAGTTACAGAAGTATTCGAGAGTTACAGATTACTACAGACTGTTTTGTTTTTTACAGATTCTGTTTTCTATGTGTTGTTTGCTTATTTTGATGGATCTATGTGTAGTATCGGAGGGTATGAACCATATAGAAGTTGGAATACAGTAGATATTACACCAGTATAAATAAATAATGAGTTCACAACAGTACCAAAAGTGGTGATTTTATTTCCTTATACTAATGGAGCTTACGAGTTTTCTGTTGAGTTTTGTGTTGTGAAGTTTTCAAGTTTTGGGTAAAGATTCGATGGACTACGGAATGGAGTGGCAAGAGCCTAAGCTTGGGGATGCCGAAGGCATCCCAAAGTAATATTCAAGGACAACCAAGAGCCTAAGCTTGGGGATGCCCCGGAAGGCATCCCCTCTTTCGTCTTCGTTCATCGGTAACCTTATTTGGAGCTATATTTTTAATCACCACATGATATGTGTTTTGCTTGGAGCGTCATTTTGTTTTATTTTGTTTTGCTTGCTGTTTGAATAATATCCCAAGATCTTAAAATCTTAAATGTTTGAGATTCTTCACATAGTTACATAATTATTCAACTACTCATTGATCTTCACTTATATCTTTCGGAGTAGTTTGTCGTTTGCTCTAGTGCTTCACTTATATCTTTTAGATCACGGCGGTGGTTTTATTTTGAATAAATAGATGAACTATCATGCTTCACTTATATTATTTTAAGAGTCTTAAACATCATGGTAATTTTCTTTGGTTATAAATTTAGTCCTAATATGATGGGCATCCAAGAGGGATATAATAAAAACTTTCATATGAAGTACATTGAATACTATGAGAAGTTTGATTCTTTATGATAGTTTTGGGATATGAAGATGGTGATATTAGAGTCATTCTAGTGGAGTAGTTTTGAATTTGAGAGATACTTGTGTTAAATTTTGTGACTCCCGTAGTATGCACGTATGGTGAACCGTTATGTGATGAAGTCGGAGCATGATTTATTTTTTGATTGCCTTCCTTATGAGTGGCGGTCGGGGACGAGCGATGGTCTTTTCCTACCAATCTACCCCCCTAGGAGCATGTGTGTAGTACTTCGTTTCGATGACTAATAGATTTTTGCAATAATTATATAAGTTCTTTATGACTAATGTTGAGTCCATGGATTATACGCACTCTCACCCTTCCACCATTGCTAGCCTCCCTAATATCGCGCAACTTTCGCCGGTACTATACACCCAGCATATACCTTCCTCAAAACAGCCACCATACCTACCTATTATGGCATTTCCGTAGCCATTCCGAGATATATTGCCATGCAACTTTCCGCCGTTCCGTTTATTATGACACGATCCATCATTGTCATATTGCTTTGCATGATCATGTAGTTGACATCGTATTTGTGGCAAAGCCACTGTTCATAATTTGTTCATACATGTCACTCTTGAGTCATTGCACATCCCGGTACACCGCCGAAGGCATTCATATAGAGTCATATTTTGTTCTAAGTATTGAGTTGCAATTCTTGAGTTGTAAGTAAATAAAAGTGTGATGATCAGCATATTAAAGCATTGTCCTAGTGAGGAATGGATGATGGAGACTATGATTCCCCCACAAGTCGGGTTGAGACTTCGGACGAAAAATAAAAATAAAAAAAAGAGGCCAAAAAAAGAGAGGGCCCCCAAAAAAGAGAAAACAAAAAATGAGAGAAAAAGAGAGAAGGGGCAATGCTACTATCCTTTTACCACACTTGTGCATCAAAGTAGCACCATGATCTTCATGATAGAGAGTCTCCTATGTTGTCACTTTCATATACTAGTGCGAATTTTCATTATAGAATTTGTCTTGTATATTCCAATGATGGGCTTCCTGAAATGCCATAGGTCTTCATGAGCAAGCAAGTTGGATGCACACCCACTTAGTATATTTTTGAGCTTTCATATACGTATAGCTCTAGTGCATCCGTTGCATGGCAATCCCTACTCACTCACATTGATATCTATTGATGGGCATCTCCATAGCCCGTTGATACGCCTAGTTGATGTGAGACTATCTTCTCCTTTTGTCCTCTCCACAACCACCATTCCATTCCACCTATAGTGCTATGTCCATGGCTCACGCTCATGTATTGCGTGAAAGTTGAAAAAGTTTTAGAATACTAAAGTATGAAACAATTGCTTGGCTGAAACCGGGGTTGTGCATGATTTAAATATTTTGTGTGATGAAGATAGAGCATAGCCAGACTATATGATTTTGTAGGGATAGCTTTCTTTGGCCATGTTATTTTGAGAAGACATGATTGCTTCGTTCGTATGCTTGAAGTATTATTGTTTTATGTCCATATTAACTTTTGTTTTGAATCTTAGGGATATGAATATTCTTGTCACCATAAAGAAGATTACATTGATAAATATGTTAGGTAGCATTCCACATCAAAAAATTTATTTTTATCATTTACCTACTCGAGGACGAGCAAGAATTAAGCTTGGGGATGATGATACGTCTCCAACGTATCTATAATTTTTTATGTATTCATGCCATGTTTATAATATTTTTACATGATTTTGGTATTGGTTAGAACTAACCCGGACAGACGCTGTTTTCAGCAGAACTACCGTGGTGTTGTTTTTGTGCGGAAATAAAAGTTCTCGGAATGCGCTAAAAATCAACGGAGATTTTTTCTAGAAAATATACAAAATACTAGAACGAAGAGTTACTGGAGTCGAGTCCCGTGGGCCCCATGAGGGTGGTGGGCGCGCCCCTGTGCCTCGTGGACTCTCTGTGGGGCCCCCTGACTTGTTCTTGATGCCAACCTCTCCTATAAATCCCCAAACCTCTAGAAAATAACCTAAATCAGGAGTTCCGCCGCCGCAAGCCTCTCTAGCCACCAAAAACTAATCGGGACCCTGTTTCGGCACCCTGCTGGAGGGGGATCCATCACCGGTGGCCAACTTCTTCATCCCGACGCTCTCCATGACGAGGAGGGAGTAGTTCACCCTCAGGGCTGAGGGTATGTACCAGTAGCTATGTGTTTGATCTCTCCCTCTCTCTCGTGTTCTTGATGTGGCATGATCTCGATGTACCGCGAGCTTTGCTACTATAGTTGGATCTTATGTTGTTTCTCCCCCTCTACCTTCTTATAATGGATTGAGTTTTCCCTTTGAATTTATCTTATCGGATTGAGTCTTTAAGGATTTGAGAACACTTTATTTATGTCTTGCGTGGGATACCCGTGGTAACAATGGGGTATTCTGTTGATTCACTTGATGTATGTGTTGGTTGAATAGATGAATCTAAGATTGTGTGTTGCATATCGTATAATCATACCCGTGGATACTTGAGGTGAAATTGGAGTATCTAGGTGACATTAGGGTTTTGGTTGATTAGTGTCTTAAGGTGTTATTTTACTACGAACGCTAGGGTTGTTTGTGACACTTGTAGGAATAGCCCAATGGATTGATCGCAAAGAATAACTTTGAGGTGGTTTCGTACCCTACAATAATCTCTTCGTTTGTTCTCTGCAATTAGTGACTTTGGAGTGATTCTTTGTTGCATGTTGAGGGATAGTTATATGATATAATTATGTTATCCTTGTTGAGAGAACTTGCACTAGCGAAAGTATGAACCCTAGGACTTGTTTCAAAGCATTACAATACCATTTTCGCTCACTTTTATCATTAGTTACCTTGCTGTTTTTATATTTTCAGATTACAAAAACCTATATCTACCATCCATAGTGCACTTGTATCACCATCTCTTCGCCGAATTAGTGCACCTATACAATTTACCATTGTATTGGGTGTGTTGGGGACACAAGAGACTCTTGGTTATTTGGTTGCAGGGTTGTTTGAGAGAGACCATCTTCATCCTACGCCTCCCATGGATTGATAAACCTTAGGTCATCCACTTGAGCGAAATTTGCTACTGTCCTACAAACCTCTGCACTTGGAGGCCCAACAACGTCTACAAGAAGAACGTTGCATAGTAGACATCAGTTAACAAAAGCTATATTAGAACACCTAAACCTGATGAACAAATTAAAGTAGAACCTAGCATTGCTATGGTTAAAGATCTCTTAGAAGAAGATATAGATGGGCATGTTGTTTACTTTTGTGAAGAAGCTGCTAGAATTGCCAAACCTGATAAAAAGGATAAACATAAACCTGTTGTTGGCATGCCTGTCATCTCAGTTAAAATAGGAGATCACTGTTATCATGGTTCATGTGACATAGGTGATGTGACTACTATTCATTACACCTTATATCAAGAAATTATTAATGACATAGCACCCGCAGATATAGAAGACATAGATTTTACTATTAAACTTGCTAATAGTGACACCATATCACCAATTGGGATTGTTAGAGATGTTGAAGTCTTGTGTGGGAAGATAAAATACCCTACTGTTTTTCTTGTTCTTGGTTCCCCACAAGATGACGTTTGTCCCATTATCTTTGGTAGACCTTTCTTGAACACCGTTAATGCTAAGATAGATTGTGAGAAACAAACTGTCGGTGTTAATTTTGGTGATGAGTCTCATGAGTGTAATTTTTCCAAGTTTAGTAGAAAGCTTCATGAAAAAAATTGCCTAGTAAGGATGAATTAATTGGTCTTGCTTCTATTACTGTACCACATACTGATCCTATAGAACAATATTTGCTAGACCATGAAAATGATTTACATATGCATGAAAGAAATGAAATATATAAAATTTTCTTCGAACAACGTCCTCTGCTTAAACACAATTTGCCTATTGAAACTCTAGGAGGTCCTCCTCCACCTAAAGGTGATCTTGTGTTTGAATTAAAATAATTGCCAGACACTTTGAAATATGCTTATCTTGATGAAAAGGAGATATATCATGTTATTATTAGTGCTAACCTTTCAGAACATGAAGATGAAAGATTATTGAAAGTTCTAAGGAAGCACCAAGCTGCTATTGGATATACTCTTGACGATTTAAAGGCCATTAGTCCCACTATATGTCAGCACAAAATTAATATGGAACCTGATGCTAAACCCGTAGATGAAAGAAGTGGTAAGAACGCAAATATTAAAACTTCTGGAAGCAGGTATAATCTATCATATAGCTGATAGTAGATGGTTAAGTCCTGCTCATTGTGTTCCTAAGATAGAAGGTATCACTGTTGTTCCTAATGATAAGAATGACTTATTCCACAAAGAATTGTTACAGGCTATAGAATGGTAATTGATTTTAGAAAATTAAACAAAGCAACTAGAAAAGATCATTACCCTTTTCCTTTTATTGATCAAATGCTTGAAAGATTATCTAAGCACACACACTTTTGCTTCCTTGATGGATATTCTGGTTTTTCACAAATACCTGTTTCTCAACCTAATCAAGAAAAAGACCACTTTTACTTGTCCTTTTGTAACCTATGCTTATAGGTGTATGCCTTTTGGTTTATGTAATGCACCTGCTACCTTTCAAAGATGTATGGATGCTATATTCTCTAACTTTTGTGAAAAGATTGTTGAGGTTTTCATGGATGACTTTTCTATTTATGGGAAGTCTTTTGATGATTGTTTAAGCAATCTTGATCGAGTTTTGCAGAGATGTGAACAAACAAATCTTGTCTTGAATTGGGAAAAGTGCCACTTTATGGTTAATGAAGGCATTGTCTTGGGTCATAAAATTTCTGAAAGAAGTATTGAAGTGGACAAAGCTAAGGTTGATGCAATTGAGAAAATGCCATGTCCTAAAGATATAAAAGGTATTAGTAGTTTCGTAGGTCATGTTGGTTTCTATAGGAGATTTATCAAAGACTTTTCTAAAATTTCTAAGCCCCTCACTAGTCTCTTGCAAAAGGATATTCCCTTTGTTTTTGATGATGATTGTTTAGAAGCCTTTGAAACACTCAAGAAAGCCTCAATATCCGCACCTATTGTTCAACCACCTGATTGGAACTTGCCTTTTGAAATTATATGTGATGCTAGTGATTATGATGTTGGTGTTGTTATAGGACAAAGAGTTGACAAGAAACTGAATGTTATTCATTATGCTAGTAAAACTCTAGACAGTGCTCAGAGAAATTATGCTACTACTGAAAAAGAATTCTTAGAAGTGGTGTTTCCTTGTGATAAATTTAGACCTTATATTGTTGATTCCAAAGTAACTGTTCACACAGACCATGCTGCTATTAAATATCTTATGGAAAAGAAAGATGCTAAACCTAGACTTATTCGATGGGTTGTCTTGTTACAAGAATTTGATTTACATATCATTGATAGAACAGGAGCTGAGAACCCAGTAGCTGATAATCTATCTAGGCTCGAAAATGTGCTTGATGGCCCACTACCTATTGATGATAGTTTTCCTGATGAGCAGTTAGCTGCAATAATGTTGCTCACAGTACTCCTTGGTATGATGATTATGCTAATTACATTGTTGCTAAATATTTACCACCTAGCTTTACATACCAACAAAAGAAAAAAATTCTTCTATGATTTAAGACATTACTTTTGGGATGACATACATCTTTATAAAGAAAGGGTAGATGGTATTATTAGATGTTGTGTACCTGAGCATGAACAGGGACAAATCCTACGGAAATGTCATTCTAAAGCTTATGGAGGGCATCATGCTGGAGATAGAACTGCTCACAAGGTATTGCAGTCTAGATTTTATTGGCCTACTCTCTTCAAGGAGGCCCGTAAGTTCGTCTTATCTTGTTATGAATGTCAAAGAATAGGTAATATCGGTAAGCGTCAAGAAATGCCTATGAATTATTCACTTGATGTTGAACCATTTGATGTTTGGGGATTTGATTACATGGGACATTTTCCTTCCTCTAATGGGTATACACATATTTTGGTTGTTGTTGGTGATGTTACTAAATGGGTAGAAGCTATTCCAACTAGTAGTGCTGATCACAACACCTCTATTAAAATGCTTAAGGAAGTTATTTTCCCAAGGTTTGGAGTCCCTAGATATTTAATGATTGATGGTGGTTCACACTTTATTCATGGTGCTTTCCGTTAGATGCTTGCAAAGTATGATGTTAACCATAGAATTGCATCACCCTATCATCCTCAGTCTAGTGGTCAAGTTGAACTTAGCAATAGAGAAATAAAATTAATTTTGCAAAAGACTGTCAATAGGTCCAGGAAGAATTGGTCTAAGAAATTGGATGATGCACTTTGGGCTTATAGAACAGCATATAAAATTCCTATGGGTGTGTCTCCTTATAAAATGGTTTATGGAAAAGCTTGTCATTTGCCTCTTGATTTAGAACATAAAGCATTTTGGGCAATCAAAGAACTCAATTATGACTTCAAACTTGCTGGTGAAAGAGGTTATTTGATATTAGCTCTCTAGATGAATGGAGAACCCAAGCTTATTAAAGTGCAAAATTATTCAAAGAAAAAGTTAAAAGATGGCATGACAAAATAATCCAAAAGCGTGAGTTTAAAGTTGGAGAATATGTTCTTTTGTACAAATCTCGTTTCAGATTCTTTGCAGGAAAACTCCTCTCAAAATGGGAAGGCCCATATGTCATCGGGGAGGTTTACCGGTATGGGGCCATCAAAATAAATAGTCCCGAAGGTACTAACCCGAAGGTTGTCAATGGGCAACGAATAAAGCATTATATCTCAGGTACGCCCATTAATATATTTTTTACCTTGAAGACGGGAGGGTTTACACCCCATAGCAATTTATTAAAACTTAAAATAGGAAGTATAGCAAAGAGTTCCTTAAGAGAAGGAACTGGGCATGAAAGGGAAGAAAAAGAAAACTGTAGAAACTAGTCTAGACAGAGAAAGAAAAAATCTAACTAGAAAGATTACAAGTGCTGGGTGAAGGAAATATGCCCTAGAGGCAATAATAAAGTTATTATTTATTTCCTTATGTCATGATAAATGTTTATTATTCATGCTAGAATTGTATTAACCGGAAACATAATACATGTGTGAATACATAAACCTACAGAGTGTCACTAGTATGCCTCTACTTGACTAGCTCGTTAATCAAAGATGGTCATGTTTCCTAACCATAAACAAAGAGTTGTTATTTGATTAACGAGGTCACATCATTAGTTGAATGATCTGATTGACATGACCCATTCCATTAGCATAGCACCTGATCGTATAGTTTGTTGCTAAGTGCTTTTCTTCATGACTTATACATGTTCCTATGACTATGAGATTATGCAACTCCCGTTTGCCTGAGGAACACTTTGGGTGCTACCAAACGTCACAACGTAACTGGGTGATTATAAAGGTACATTACAGGTGTCTCCGAAGGTACATGTTGGGTTGGCGTATTTCGAGATTAGGATTTGTCACTCCGATTGTCGGAGAGGTATCTCTGGGCCCTCTCGGTAATGCACATCACATAAGCCTTGCAAGCACTGCAACTAATGTGTTAGTTGTGAGATGATGTATTACGGAACGAGTAAAGAGACTTGCCGGTAACGAGATTGAACTAGGTATTGGATACCGACGATCGAATCTCGGGCAAGTAACATACCGATGACAAAGGGAACAACGTATGTTGTTATGCGGTCTGACCGATAAAGATCTTCGTAGAATATGTAGGAGCCAATATGGGCATCCAGGTCCCGCTATTGGTTATTGACCAGAGAGGTGTCTTGGTCATGTCTACATAGTTCTCGAACCCGTAGGGTCCGCACGCTTAACGTTTCGATGACAGTTACTATGAGTTTTATGATGTTGATGTACCGAAGGTTGTTCGGAGTCCCGGATGAGATCACGGACGTGACGAGGAGTCTCGAAATGGTCGAGACATAAAGATTGATATATTGGAAGCCTATGTTTGGACTCCGGAATCACTCCGGGTGAAATTGGGAATTTTACCGGAGTACCGGGGGGTTACCGGAACCCCCCGGGGGGT
Source organism: Aegilops umbellulata (assembly GCA_032464435.1). Classification (NCBI taxonomy): domain Eukaryota; kingdom Viridiplantae; phylum Streptophyta; class Magnoliopsida; order Poales; family Poaceae; genus Aegilops; species Aegilops umbellulata. The sequence continues at coordinate 413,542,647 of CP136057.1, forward strand.
CAATGGGCCTTGATGGGCCTTAGTGGAAAGGAGAGAAAGGGGCCCAAGTGCTGGCCGCACCTTCCCCCCTTCCCTAGTCCTATTAGGATTAGGAGAAGGGGGCGCCCCCCCTCTCTCTCCCTTCCCCCTTGGTCAAACCCTAGTTGGACTAGGATTGGGGGGGAGGAATCCTACTCCTAGTAGGAGTAGGACCCCCTGGCGCGCCCCTTGTTGGCCGGCCAGCCCCTCCCCTTCCCTCCTTTATATACAGGGGTAGGGAGCACCCCATGACACAGAAGTTGATCCTTGAGATCTATCCTTAGCCGTGTGCGGTGCCCCCTTCCACCAAATTACACCTCGATTATACCGTTGCGAAGCTTAGGCGAAGCCCTGCGTCGGTGGAACATCATCATCGTCACCACGCCGTCGTGCTGACGAAACTCTCCCTCAACACTCGGCTGGATCGGAGTTCGAGGGACGTCATCGAGCTGAACGTGTGCAGAACTCGGAGGTGCCGTACGTTCGGTACTTGGATCGGTTGGATCGTGAAGAAGTACGACTACTTCCTCTACGTTGCGTCAACGCTTCCGTTGCTGGTCTACGAGGGTACGTAGACAATACTCTCATCTCGTTGCTATGCATCACCATGATCTTGCGTGTACGTAGGAAAATTTTTGAAATTACTACGTTCCCCAACAGTGGCATCCGAGCCTAGGTTTTATGGTTGATGTTATTTGCACGAGTAGAACACAAGTGAGTTGTGGACGATACAAGTCATACTGCCTACCAGCATGTCATACTTTGGCTCAGCGGTATTGTTGGATGAGACGATCCGGACCAACCTTACGCGTACGCTTACGCGAGACCGGTTCCCTCGACGTGCTTTGCACAGAGATGGCTTGCGGAAGACTGTCTCTCCAACTTTAGTTGAACCGAGTGTGGCTACGCCCGGTCCTTGAGAAGGTTAAAACGGAGTCTATTTGACAAACTATCGTTGTGGTTTTGATGCGTAGGTAAGATGAGTTCTTGCTTAAAGCCCGTAGCAGCCACGTAAAACTTGCAACAACAAAGTAGAGAACGTCTAACTTGTTTTTGCAGGGCATGTTGTGATGTGATATGGTCAAGACGTGATGCTAAATTTTATTGTATGAGATGATCATGTTTTGTAACCGAGTTATCGGCAACTGGCAGGAGCCATATGGTTGTCGCTTTATTGTATGCAATGCAATCGCGATGTAATGCTTTACTTTATTGCTAAACGGTAGTGATAGTAGTAGAAGCATAAGATTAGCGAGACGACAACGATGCTGCGATGAAGATCAAGGTGTCGCGCCGGTGACGATGGTGATCCTGACGGTGCTTCGGAGATGGAGATCACAAGCACAAGATGATGATGGCCATATCATATCACTTATATTGATTGCATGTGATGTTAATCCTTTATGCATCTTATCTTGCTTTGATTGACGGTAGCATTATAAGATGATCCCTTACTAAATTATCAAGAAGTGTTCTCCCTGAGTATGCACCGTTGCGAAAGTTCTTCGTGCTGAGACACCACGTGTTGATCGGGTGTGATAGGCTCTACGTTCAAATACAACGGGTACAAAACAGTTGCACACGCAGAATACTCAGGTTATACTTGACGAGCTATGCATATAAGATATGACCTCGAAACACGGAGACCGAAAGGTCAAGCGTGAATCATATAGTAGATATGATCAACATATTGATGTTCACCATTAAAACTACTCCATCTCACGTGATGATCGGTCATGGTGTAGTTGATATGGATCACGCAATCACTTAGAAAATTGGAGGGATGTTTTTCTAAGTGGGAGTTCTTAAGTAATATGATTAATTGAACTTAAATTTATCATGAACTTAGTACCTGATAGTATCTTGCTTGTCTATGTTGTGTAGATAGATGGCTCGTGCTGTTGTTCCGTTGAATTTTAATGCGTTCCTTGAGAAAGCAAAGTTGAAAGATGATGGCAGCAATTACACGGACTGGGTCCGTAACTTGAGGATTATCCTTATTGCTGCACAGAAGAATTACGTTCTGGAAGCACCGTTAGGTGCTAGGCCTGGTGCAAGGGCTACGCCAGAAGTTGTGAACGTTTGGCAAAGCAAAGCTGATGACTACTCTATAGTTCAGTGTGCCATGCTTTACGGCTTAGAACCGGGACTTCAACGTCGTTTTGAACACCATGGAGCATATGAGATGTTCCAGGAGTTGAAGTTAATATTCCAAGCGAATGCCCGGATTGATAGATATGAAGTCTCCAATAAGTTCTATAGCTGTAAGATGGAGGAGAACGGTTCTGTCAGTGAGCATATACTCAGAATGTCTGGGTATAACAATCACTTGATTCAACTGGGAGTTAATCTTCCGGATGATTGCGTCATCGACAGAATTCTCCAATCACTGCCACCAAGCTACAAGAGCTTCGTGATGAACTATAATATGCAAGGGATGACCAAAACAATGCCCGAGCTCTTCGCGATGCTGAAAGCCGCGGAGGTAGAAATCAAAAAGGAGCATCAAGTGTTGATGGTTAACAAAACCACCAGTTTCAAGAAAAAGGGCAAAGGAAAGAAAAAGGGAACCTTCAAAAAGAACGGCAAGCAAGTTGCTGATCAAGAGAAGAAACCCAAGTCTGGTCCTAAGCCTGAAACTGAGTGCTTCTATTGCAAGCAGGCTGGTCACTGGAAACGGAACTGCCCCAAGTATTTGGCGGATAAGAAGGACGGCAAGGTTAACAAAGGTATATATGATATACATGTTATTGATGTGTACCTTACTAATACTCGCAGTAGCACCTGGGTATTTGATACTGGTTCTGTTGCTAATATTTGCAACTCGAAACAGGGGCTACGGGTTAAGCGAAGATTGGCCAAGGACGAGGTGACGATGCGCGTGGGAAATGGTTCCAAAGTCGATGTGATCGCGGTCGGCACGCTACCTCTACATCTACCTTCGGGATTAGTATTAGACCTAAATAATTGTTATTTAGTACCAGCGTTGAGCATGAACATTATATCTGGATCTTGTTTGATGCGAGACGGTTATTCATTTAAATCAGAGAATAATGGTTGTTCTATTTATATGAATAATATCTTTTATGGTCATGCACCATTGAAGAATGGTTTGTTTTTACTTAATCTCGATAGTAGTGATACACATATTCATAATGTTGAAGCCAAAAGATGCAGAGTTAATGATGATAGTGCAACTTATTTGTGGCACTGCCGTTTAGGTCATATCGGTGTAAAGCGCATGAAGAAACTCCATACTGATGGACTTTTGGAGTCACTTGATTATGAATCACTTGGCACTTGCGAACCGTGCCTTATGGGCAAGATGACTAAAACACCGTTCTCCGGAACTATGGAGAGAGTAACGGATTTATTGGAAATCATACATACTGATGTATGTGGTCCAATGAATGTTGAGGCTCGTGGCGGATATCGTTATTTTCTCACCTTCACAGATGATTTGAGCAGATATGGGTATATCTACTTAATGAAACACAAGTCTGAAACATTTGAAAAGTTCAAAGAATTTCAGAGTGAAGTGGAAAATCATCGTAACAAGAAAATAAAATTTCTACGATCTGATCGTGGAGGGGAATATTTGAGTTACGAGTTTGGTCTACATTTGAAACAATGCGGAATAGTTTCGCAACTCACGCCACCTGGAACACCACAACGTAATGGTGTGTCCGAACGTCGTAATCGTACTTTATTAGATATGGTGCGATCTATGATGTCTCTTACTGATTTACCGCTATCGTTTTGGGGATATGCTTTAGAGACGGCTGCATTCACTTTAAATAGGGCACCATCTAAATCCGTTGAGACGACGCCTTATGAACTATGGTTTGGCAAGAAACCAAAGTTGTCGTTTCTGAAAGTTTGGGGCTGCGATGCTTATGTGAAAAAACTTCAACCTGATAAGCTCGAACCTAAATCGGAGAAATGTGTCTTCATAGGATACCCAAAGGAGACAGTTGGGTACACCTTCTATCACAAATCCGAAGGCAAGATATTTGTTGCTAAATTCGGAAACTTTCTAGAGAAGGAGTTTCTCTCGAAAGAAGTGAGTGGGAGGAAAGTAGAACTTGATGAGATAACTGTATCTACTCCCTTATTGAGAAGTAGTACATCACAGAAATCAGTTTCTATGACACCTACACCAAATAGGGAGGAAGCTAATGATCATGATCATGAAACTTCAGATCAAGTTTCTACAGAACTTCGTAGATCAACCAGAGCAAGATCCGCACCAGAGTGGTACGGTAATCCTATTCTGGAAGTCATGTTACTGGAACATGATGAACCTACGAACTATGAAGAAGCGATGGTGAGCCCAGATTCCACAAAATGGCTTGAGGCCATGAAATCTGAGATGGGATCCATGTATGAGAACAAAGTGTGGACTTTGGTTGACTTGCCCGATGATCGGCAAGCAATTGAGAATAAATGGATTTTCAAGAAGAAGACTGACGCTGATGGTAATGTTACTGTCTATAAAGCTCGACTTGTTGCAAAAGGTTTTCGACAAGTTCAAGGAATTGACTACGATGAGACCTTCTCACCCGTAGCGATGCTTAAGTCTGTCCGAATCATGTTAGCAATTGCCGCATTTTATGATTATGAAATTTGGCAAATGGATGTCAAAACTGCATTCCTGAATGGATTTCTGGAAGAAGAGTTGTATATGATGCAACCAGAAGGTTTTGTCGATCCAAAGGGAGCTAACAAAGTGTGCAAGCTCCAGCGATCCATTTATGGACTGGTGCAAGCCTCTCGGAGTTGGAATAAACGTTTTGATAGTGTGATCAAAGCATTTGGTTTTATACAGACTTTTGGAGAAGCCTGTATTTACAAGAAAGTGAGTGGGAGCTCTGTAGCATTTCTGATATTATATGTGGATGACATATTACTGATCGGAAATGATATAGAATTTCTGGATAGCATAAAAGGATACTTGAATAAGAGTTTTTCAATGAAAGACCTCGGTGAAGCTGCTTACATATTGGGCATTAAGATCTATAGAGATAGATCAAGACGCTTAATAGGACTTTCACAAAGCACATACCTTGATAAAGTTTTGAAGAAGTTCAAAATGGATCAGGCAAAGAAAGGGTTCTTGCCGGTGTTACAAGGTGTGAAGTTGAGTAAGACTCAATGCCCGACCACCGCAGGAGATAGAGAGAAAATGAAAGATGTTCCCTATGCTTCAGCCATAGGCTCTATCATGTATGCAATGCTGTGTACCAGACCTGATGTGTGCCTCGCTATAAGTTTAGCAGGCAGGTACCAAAGTAATCCAGGAGTGGATCACTGGACAGCGGTCAAGAACATCCTTAAGTACTTGAGAAGGACTAAGGATATGTTTCTCATTTATGGCGGTGACAAAGAGCTCGTCGTAAACGGTTACGTCGATGCAAGCTTTGACACTGATCCGGACGATTCTAAATCGCAAACCGGATACGTATTTACATTAAACGGTGGAGCTGTCAGTTGGTGCAGTTCCAAACAAAGCGTCGTGGCGGGATCTACATGTGAAGCTGAGTACATAGCTGCTTCAGAAGCAGCTAATGAAGGAGTCTGGATGAAGGAGTTCATAACCGATCTAGGTGTTGTACCTAGTGTATCGGGTCCAATGAAAATCTTTTGTGACAATACTGGTGCAATTGCCTTGGCAAAGGAATCCAGGTTTCACAAGAGAACCAAGCACATCAAAAGACGCTTCAACTCCATCCGGGATTTGGTCCAGGTGGGAGACATAGAGATATGCAAGATACATACGGATCTGAATGTTGCAGACCCGTTGACTAAGCCTCTTCCACGAGCAAAACATGATCAGCACCAAGACTCCATGGGTGTTAGAATCATTACTGTGTAATCTAGATTATTGACTCTAGTGCAAGTGGGAGACTGAAGGAAATATGCCCTAGAGGCAATAATAAAGTTATTATTTATTTCCTTATGTCATGATAAATGTTTATTATTCATGCTAGAATTGTATTAACCGGAAACATAATACATGTGTGAATACATAAACCTACAGAGTGTCACTAGTATGCCTCTACTTGACTAGCTCGTTAATCAAAGATGGTCATGTTTCCTAACCATAAACAAAGAGTTGTTATTTGATTAACGAGGTCACATCATTAGTTGAATGATCTGATTGACATGACCCATTCCATTAGCATAGCACCTGATCGTATAGTTTGTTGCTAAGTGCTTTTCTTCATGACTTATACATGTTCCTATGACTATGAGATTATGCAACTCCCGTTTGCCTGAGGAACACTTTGGGTGCTACCAAACGTCACAACGTAACTGGGTGATTATAAAGGTACATTACAGGTGTCTCCGAAGGTACATGTTGGGTTGGCGTATTTCGAGATTAGGATTTGTCACTCCGATTGTCGGAGAGGTATCTCTGGGCCCTCTCGGTAATGCACATCACATAAGCCTTGCAAGCACTGCAACTAATGTGTTAGTTGTGAGATGATGTATTACGGAACGAGTAAAGAGACTTGCCGGTAACGAGATTGAACTAGGTATTGGATACCGACGATCGAATCTCGGGCAAGTAACATACCGATGACAAAGGGAACAACGTATGTTGTTATGCGGTCTGACCGATAAAGATCTTCGTAGAATATGTAGGAGCCAATATGGGCATCCAGGTCCCGCTATTGGTTATTGACCAGAGAGGTGTCTTGGTCATGTCTACATAGTTCTCGAACCCGTAGGGTCCGCACGCTTAACGTTTCGATGACAGTTACTATGAGTTTTATGATGTTGATGTACCGAAGGTTGTTCGGAGTCCCGGATGAGATCACGGACGTGACGAGGAGTCTCGAAATGGTCGAGACATAAAGATTGATATATTGGAAGCCTATGTTTGGACTCCGGAATCACTCCGGGTGAAATTGGGAATTTTACCGGAGTACCGGGGGGTTACCGGAACCCCCCGGGGGGTCAATGGGCCTTGATGGGCCTTAGTGGAAAGGAGAGAAAGGGGCCCAAGTGCTGGCCGCACCTTCCCCCCTTCCCTAGTCCTATTAGGATTAGGAGAAGGGGGCGCCCCCCCTCTCTCTCCCTTCCCCCTTGGTCAAACCCTAGTTGGACTAGGATTGGGGGGAGGAATCCTACTCCTAGTAGGAGTAGGACCCCCTGGCGCGCCCCTTGTTGGCCGGCCAGCCCCTCCCCTTCCCTCCTTTATATACAGGGGCAGGGAGCACCCCATGACACAGAAGTTGATCCTTGAGATCTTTCCTTAGCCGTGTGCGGTGCCCCCTTCCACCAAATTACACCTCGATTATACCGTTGCGAAGCTTAGGCGAAGCCCTGCGTCGGTGGAACATCATCATCGTCACCACGCCGTCGTGCTGACGAAACTCTCCCTCAACACTCGGCTGGATCGGAGTTCGAGGGACGTCATCGAGCTGAACGTGTGCAGAACTCGGAGGTGCCGTACGTTCGGTACTTGGATCGGTTGGATCGTGAAGAAGTACGACTACTTCCTCTACGTTGCGTCAACGCTTCCGTTGCTGGTCTACGAGGGTACGTAGACAATACTCTCATCTCGTTGCTATGCATCACCATGATCTTGCGTGTACGTAGGAAAATTTTTGAAATTACTACGTTCCCCAACACTGGGCCCCTCAAGGAGGCAGGAAATCAATCCATTTGATCAAAGCATCTCTGTGTCTTGACTTGATTCTATGAGCCAAAAGAGAAATGTCATGGACAAAGCCATCCCTCCACTGCCTGAAGGTAGGTCTGAGATACCTGAAGACTTTGTCATTCCTGACTTTCCAAATATTCCACCAAGTGAGGAAGACCACCTCAGAGAAGAAAGGCTTATTGAAATCCTTCCTGGCATGCTGTGCAATCTGCACCATATCCTGACTTTGGAGCCATGTAATTTGTAGATAGTTCCATACCCTCATGCTGAAGTTGCACTCGAAGAATAAATGATTCTTGTCTTCAAGTGCTCCTGTGGGACATAGTACACATTCAGGCCCATCATTAATCTTCCACTTCCTGCGTTGAATCATATCCTTGGTGTTTACTCTATCCATAATGACAAGCCAGGCAAACATTTTAATTGTCATAGTACAGCAGGATTTCCATATCCAACAAAGAAGAGGGTTGACTGGGATTGGCTCATGAACAAAGTCATAGTATTTCTTCGCTGTAAACCCAGCTTTCTTCCCATGTTTCCATTGCCAGGAATCATTAGCAACAACCTCCAAGGAAAACCCAGTCATAATTCCAGACAGCTGATTAAAATCCCTATAGGCCAATTCAGATAATGGCAAGGAGAACATGCCCTGTAAATCACCTGTCTGCAACACTTCCATAACAGAGGAATTCTTTTGAAAACAGAAGGAAAAAAGCCTGGGGAATTTATCTTTGAGTGGGGTGCAGGAGTTATCAATTTCCCAAGAATCAGCCCAGAATAGCAAAGGGTCCCCTCTTCCAACAGCTACTGAGGAGACAGCCCTGAATTTATCCATTAGCTTACAGATGTCCTTCCACCAAAAGGAGCCACATAAAGCAGTGTCATGAGGAACTCTCTGATAATAGTAACTGTCCCAGATCAAATGAACCCATGGCACATCTACTTTGTTATATAACTTATGGAGGAATTTCATTAACAAAGCTTCATTTTGCAGACCCAAATTGAGTATGCCAAGACCACCCTTAAGTTTGGGCCTACAGACCAAAGGCCAAGCAGCCAGAGAATTCCCCTTCTCCTGGCCATACTTTCTCCATAGGCATTGTCTCTGTATTCTTACCAGTTGCTTTAAAATCCCTTGTGGTGTTGATAAACTACAAAGGAAAAATATTGGCAATGAAGAGATAGCAGAGTTTACCAGTTGCAACCTACTACCTTGAGGCAGAAACCATGAGCTAGCAGTTAGTCTTCTCTCCATACAGTCAACTAGTGGAAGAAAATCCACAATTTTGGGCCTAGTTGTGCCCACTGGCAAACCCAAATATGTGAATGGCATAACCACCAGTTGGCATCCAAACTGAGTAGCAAGGGCATTGGAAGAATTGGGATCCACGTAAATTGGGTACATTGATGATTTGTGGTAATTAATCTGCAGTCCAGTTGCCAGGGAGAAAGAGTTGAGAACAGACTTAAGCACCTCCAACTAAGCAGAATCAGCAGTCACAAACAATAGTGTGTCATCAGCATACTGAACCACTGGGTAATCAGGATCATGAGTTACTAAGGGCAAAGAAAGAAGTCCTCTACTGAGATGATCATTAATCATTGTCTGCAACAAATCAGCAACAATCACAAACAACAAGGATGAAATAGGATCTCCTTGCTTTACCCCACACTTACACTTAAAATGATTTCCTGGTACCCCATTGAGTAAGATTGAGGAGGTTGCAGAGGACAACAATTGCTGAATCCAGGATATCCATTTGCTATCAAAACCCTTTGCCACCAAGATCTTTATAATTGCGTCATGTTGAATAGAATCAAAAGCTTTTTCAAAATCAAGTTTGAGTAACATGATTGGCTTTTTTAACTGATTGCACCGATGAATGTACTCAAAAGTCCATGCTATACAATCCTAAATGGTTCTTGACTTGATAAAGCCATATTGATTCTTATGCACACATTTGGTTATTTCATCTTGGAACCTGTTAGCAGCAAGCTTAGTGAGGAATTTCAACCCCACACTTGTCAAAGAAATTGGCCTAAAATCTCTAGCAGTTTCAGGTGACAACTTCTTAGGGATCAGAGTTATGAAGGCCTCACTGAGATTTTCAAGCTGAGCAGTTCCAGCATGGAACTTATTGACCAGTGCAATGAAATCTCCTGCAACGATTGGCCAACACCTTTTCATAAAAAGACCATTGAATCCATCTGGTCCAGGAGCCTTCTTAGTGGGCAATTCCTTGATAACCTGTTCAATTTCTTTTACCTCAAAAGGACTAGTGAGGACATCTAGCCCTTGTACCCTAGGGATAATAGAAAGGATGTCATTGCCCAGAGAGATTGGTTTCACTATTCCCATTCTGCCCTTAAAAATCTCCAGAAATTCCTTTGCAATTATGTCATGGTCTGAAGAAACTGTTCCATCAGACAACTATAGGGTGGTAATTGAATTTTTCCTATATCTCTCAGTTGCCATTGTTTGAAGAATTTGGAGTTTTCCTCATCCAGTTTGATATATCTAATAGTGCATCTCTTCTTCCAGTATAAAAGCTGCAGATGAAGAAGATGTTCATGGTGCACCTTCACCAGTTTTCTGAAATTGGATTCAGTTAAGAATAAAGGCCTGGCATCTTCCAAATCATCTAACCAAAAGATCACCCAGTTACACTTCTCAATCAGAACTTTAATATGTGACAAACCCTTCTGCCATTTCTTAAGAGCAAACCTCAAAGATTTTAGTTTGTCCATAATAATTGCTGATATGTGTGTTTTATGAGAATGTTTTTGCCAAACCTCTTGAACACACTCCATAAAACCAGGCTGCTTGACCCAATAATTTTCAAATCTGAATATGTGAGCTTTTGGGATGTTGGTGCATATAGAAACCACACAAGGAATATGATCTGACGTAGTTTTGGCAAGAGGTGTGACTTGAGTATTTGGGTATTGATCGATCCAGCTGGCAGAGGTAAAAAACCAATCCAACTGCTCAAGGAGAGAGAAATCCTTCATATTAGACCATGTGAACCGAGGCAATTCAAGCAGTCCCAAATGACATATGATCTCATTGAAAATAAAAGTATCATTGATATCTCCACCAGGAAGGTTTCTATTATCTAGAGATCTAATGAAGTTAAAATCTCCCAACAACAGCCAACTCTGTTCAGGTTCCACCTTTAAATTATAAATCCAACTGACAAATTCATCCCTTAAGACACCTTGACAGGGTCCATAAACATTGACCAGATACCATTTGTCATCATTATGCACGGACCTAAAACTAACCACAACCCCGTAGGGTTTAACTTCAATTAGAGACCCAGAAAAAACATCGGATCGCCACACAGTTAAAAGGCCACCAGAAGCTCCCCTTGAAGGAGATTCAATAAACTGATCAAAACCCCAGGACAAATGCTCTTAATTAAATTTCGAGGGCACACAGAGAGCTTAGTCTCCTGCAGCAACACAACCGCACATTGACTTTAAGTTACTTTTTGCCTAACCGCACGCTGCCTTGTTTCAGAATTCAATCCACGGACATTCCAACAAAGAACCTTCCAGCTACGCATTGACATTTGACTCATAGGATAATATATAAGAACATAACAAGAACAGTGTGACACCTAATGCCACACAACCCAAACTATAGAAAGCCAAAAGTGCCAAGTCTCGACCATAGTGCATAAGTTCAGAGAGGACATAACAGACAGCAAATTTGACAGGCTCGCTACACCTAGATAAAACATTAAACTTTAACATTTAAGCACTGCCGAAGGAGGAGTCATCCTTAGGATTAGCCATAAGCTTCTCCCGAGACAGCATCTTGGAATCAATTTCCAGCTCAGCTCCAATTGCCTGCAGCACCGCGAGCGGCGTCGGCGGAGGAACATCTTCAGCTCTGTCGTTGCCCACCTCTTCAGTGTTGTCCATGGCAGCAGCAGCTTCCGGATTGGGCCGGGCCTTCTCTTCCATGGGCTTGGACCTAGGGAGTCTTTTAGCAGGCTGAAGTGAAAGTTGCTCAAAAACCACCGATTTGAAACCATCCAACTTTGCCGCGCTTCTCGTACACCTTCTAACTGAAGTGTCCACCAAGGGAGCAGATATCTTGCGCCTACCATGCTGGATTGTCTGTCGAGTCTTGGACTCCGTAGCAAAAACCACAGGAGAGGAAACCTCCTCCTGGCCAGAAAGCCCCACAGTCCCAGAATCCGTAGCCATCGTAGCTTTAGAAATTAACCCACGAGACTCCCCAGCATCAGAAGGCCCTTCACTTGAGACAGACAACCTAGTGCCAGATGAATCGACAAACAAGGATCGAGCAACTGGGCGCCTAGTGATAGCTGAACTATTGCTAGACAGAATACTGGGCAAGCTAGAAACCAACATGGACATCTGCTGAGAGTGATCAAACGCAATCGACCAATTACGCTTGGAATAGGTGACTGTCCCCAAGGGCTTGAAGAAGATGGACCTGGGCACCTCCTTCACTGAAAAATCAAACATCAAATTCTCAATAGAATGCTTCCATAGCATTTCAGGAGGAAGAGGGGGTCCAGCTACAACCCGAGCCATCCCAATGAAGATTTGATGGTGCTGAATTACTGGTGGTTGATAGGGGAGAATAGCCAAAGGACTTTCCACCACAACAATAGCTTTATCCAGAACTTGAGCAATCGGATCGTTCAACGGTGGATGCTGCGGCTCAACTACCTGCAGAAGCTGCTCAACAGACTCAGATGCCTCGAGTTGATCAATGACAATAGAAACTTGATCTTGTTCTGGCACGGCGGGCTGCGCGGGCTGATTATTGTCCTATTCCTCTCCCCAATGAGCATTGCCCCAACCAGCATCCACTAGGTTATCTGGAGGGGGAGGGTGCAAGTGGCGCGTCATTCCATCCAATCATCAGGTAAGGAGGAAGAACAAATGTTATGTTGTCTGGAATTAGGTAACGTTGAAAGTAATATTATCCAAACTTTGACACCGGAAGAACACATAAAAGAGTCCTTCCGGAACACTCCAGAATCATGGAAATAAGGAGGTACATGATACTATAGGTAAACGGACTCCGAAAAATCCGCAAAAATATATTTTTATCAGTTTTGGAATATTTAAGAATTTTGGAAATAAAGAAACTTCTAGGAAGCGTCCCCTGGTGGGCACAAGACACCAGGGTGCCTGGGACACCCAGGTGGGTTGTGCCCACCTGGGACACCATCCGTACTCCGTTTTTCTCCCGTATGCTTGTCCTCCAAGATAAAAAATCTATATATACTTCCGGAACCTATTGATCACCGTATCGCGGAGAAATCCTGTGTTCTCTTTTTCCTTGTTGTTTTTGTCAGATCCCATCTATCATGGCCTCTTCAAGATCCTCAAACGACAAGTTCTTCAAGAATGTAATCAACCCATATATGCGGGAGGTGGTGCAGCGCCCTCAGTTCATCCAGATGCATGAGAGGGTGCTTCACATCCATGATGTGCCATGCCCCAAGGGGACGGGAACCATGGAGGACAGGCTTGAAGCTATGGAGCAAGATATCTTTCGGTGCAAGGGGATGGTGGAGCGTGGACTCAATGCCAATCACATCATGATCACGGACCTTTCCTATGATCTCAAGGTGGATGTCAAGCCCATGAAGGACATCATCTTCACCCTCAACGAGCAAATCAACTTTCTCCAAAGCCAGATCTATGATCTTCAAAACCAAGTCTTTGAATATGAGGCGAGGTTTAAAGGTATGAGTTTGGCTGCTAGTTGCAGGACCCGTGAGACTCACTCCTCCTCTTATGATGGTGGACCACTGCCATGGAAATCCGAGGACAAGATCCCTTCTTCATCACCACCACCATCTTCTTCACCACTGAAGGAGAACTGAGTATCGGGTATGGGCACTCCCCTTGGCTTCCGCCAAGATTGGGGAGGTGCCCCGGTATCGTATCATCCCATTACCTTTGTACTTTTACTTATTTTAGTTCGATCTTTTGCTTTAGACGAATAGAAGTTAGTTTAATCCTTTCTTCCTTGAGAGTTTGCTTAGTGATCTATCCTTGTAATCGTGTGCAATTTATATAATAAAGTTTAGTGTGTTTTTTTGCTTTCTTTACTCTCATGTTGCAAATAAAGAAAAGAAATAAGAAAGGAAAAAGAGAAAGGAAATAAATTAATAAAAGAAAGGAAATAAGTTAATAATATCATATACTAATCCTATGGTAGGTGATGGCACCACATAAGGAAAAGTATAAGTAGAAAATTTTATTAGAGATTGACAAACATAGCATTAGTCAATGATGCAACTCATGAAAGAATTAATAAGGGAAGGGAAGATTCACATATAAATATACTATCCTAGGAATCTTTTGTGATTGTGAGCCCTCATCAAAATATATATGCCAAAATTGTTGACGTTGGATAAGGAAGACAACTTAATGGTTTATGTTTGTTTATATTCACATAGAAGTCATATTGTCATAGATACTTTAACATGTGATGCTTGCCCCCTATCTTTGCTAGCCAAAAATTCCGCACTAAGTAGAGATACTACTTGTGCCTCCAAAAACCCTTAAACCCCAAATCTTATTTTCAAGAATCCACCATACCTACCTAGGGATTGAGCAAGATCCCTCAAGTAAATTGTCATCGGGTGCAAAAAGGCAATAAAAATTGCTTCTAAAAGTGTGAGATCATTTAGTGTAAGAGACAATTGAGCGTTGCATGAACTTGTGATGGTGAAGAATAAAAGCGATAGACTGCATAATAAAGGTCGCTGTCACAAGGGCAATGCAGCATGATGTTCTTTTGCATTAAGGGGTTGAGCATACAAACGAATAATCTCATGGCAACCTCTGCTTCCCTCTGCGAAGGGCCTATCTTTTACTTTTATGTATTTACCTTTATGCAAAGATTCAAATTTTCCTTCTGTTCCTTTTTATTTTTCTCCTTTGGCAAGCATCATGTGGTCAGGAAAGATCTAGGCACATATGTCCAGTTGAATATAGATAGCATGAGTTATTATTGTTGACATCACCCTTGAGGTGAATATGTTGGGAGGCGAAACTTTAAACCCCTATCTTTCTATATGTCTGATTGAAATGTTTTGCTCATGTGTACAAGGTGAGTGTTAGAAATCATAGAAGATTGTCAGGGTTCAAGAACGACACCTATGGGATCACAGGGGATCCCTACTACGGATGGCGGAGCGCGGGGCTGTGCAAAGAGCGGGTTTAGAAGATCAACACGGGGTAATTTTATCCAGGTTTGGGCCACAAATGATACGTAATAGCCTAGTCCTGCTTTGGTGTATATTTGGTGTTCTTGAGCTCTTGAACTAGCTGCGGTGCATGCCTAGCCCAAAAAGTACGAATCCTCCCTCGGTACGCCTCAGGCCTCGTTTTATACATCAAAGGGGTCGCCAAAGTGGCACACAGGAGGTGGAATGTATGTATAGTGTACAAGTCCATCCCTGACATCGTGGGACAAAACACATTTAATGCGCTGCCGATGTGTCCTCTTGCTTTATCGGGGACGGCAAGGAAGCTCGTCTCGTCTGTCGCTGCCATGCCTCGCTTCGACATGCGTCCAAGCTGACGAGGCATGCAGCACCACGCTGGCTGGCTGGCTACTGCGCTGGTGTGGTGGCAGGGTCTTCACGAAGATCTGCACGCCACCACGCAGGTGCTTGCCTGGTTGGCCTAGAAGCTGCATGCCGCCACGTAGGTGTGCGCCTAGTTGGCAAGCTGGCTGCTGCGTCGGAACGGCCATGGGACAGCGAAACCTTCGTAAGTGTGGGGCTGGTTGTGGCCCCGCAGATGTCCCCGGCAAGGGTCTTGTCGGGGTCTTGTGGGCATCCCCGGCAAGGGTCTTGCGGGGGGCCTTCATCCTCTGCTCCTCATCTAGTCTTGCAGGCTTTCAGTCTTCACAAAGATCTGCATGCCACCATGCAGGTGCCTCCCGAGCCTTGGTTCCTGATATTATCGATGGTGTCGAAACTCTCACGCTCAAGGGTGGCGGTCTTGCTGGTGTTGGGTAAGTTGCCCCGGCAAGACTCTTGCCGGGGCAGCGTAGGTCGTCCCTGGCAAGGCTCTTGCCGGGGGAAACCCACCTTGCCCCTTCACTCATCGCACCTCTGGTTTCAGCGCTGCTCTGGTAGTCTTGTTCCTTGCTCCCTCTGTCCTGCCGAGCGTGGCCGCAGGTGTGGCTACAACTTCCAGTGCACAAGTAAAGGGGTACAGAAGGCCCCTACTTTTGTACACCAACAGGACCCCCGAGTCTGGGCCACACATAAGCGCAGAGCGTTGTTGGGCCAGGCCCAGAACAGTGCGCGGGCATGCGTGGCAGAGTCTTGGCTATGGTGATCCCTTTGCCAGTTATGCTTCCCCACGACCCATATTGAGTGTGTGACTTGGGGGTCGTGCATGCGGCGATCGCAGTGTGCTTGCGTCACCCCTCCATAAAATAGTAAAGAGGCGGTCCACGCCCCCCCCCATAAAAACAGAGGAAGCCGCAGGGGCGCGGCTCATTTACTAAGTGGACTTAGGTCGTGGCCATCATGGCGCCCGTGCCCCACGATTACGGGGCGCGAAACGGCCGTTCCACTTGCCATCCGAATCCTGGCTCGCCTGCCACGTGTCCACCATGCCTCGCGGAGCGTAGGTGGTGGACACGGAGGGTACAGGCTTTAATGCCGTGGCGGGGGGACGGGCGCCGCTGATTGGAGAAGCGAGTCGGTCCTGACTCCTTGCGCCCCTGGCGGCTGGATTGGCTGATTGGGGCGGCCGCCCTCAGGATCCCTCTGCCCCGTCCCCCTATAAAAAGGGGAGAGGGACAACGTCTTTTCGCATTCGTCTTCTTCCAGTTTAATCCCTTCCCTTCCTCTGCCGTGGCGAGAGGGCGCGGTCGTGGTCGTCCTTCTGCAGAGGCGACTGGGTCTTCCTCCCGCCAGAGAGTCGCGACGGTTAAGGAAGAGCCAGACGCCCAAGGTGAAGGCCACGCTCGGGGTAGAGGCCCCGGACAGGGCCGCGGTTGGTGAGGCGGTCGAGGCAGAGGTGGGCGCAGAAGGGGGACACCCGCGTTGTCACCATCTCCGCCACCATCTCCTCCACTATCTCCTCCTGCTTCATCGAGCGGCCATGTCGGGGACACGGTGTTGGAGTTTATCCTGCAGTTGCGTGAGCCGCTGTGTATCCGCGTTCGCCTTCCCGAGGCGTTCGCGAGGGTGCTAGAGATCGACCAGCCGCCCAGGCTGAGGCTTCACATGAAGGGGTGTTGCAACGGCAACATGTGGGTGAATACAAGGTTCCCCGTCCCTCATGTGATGCTCCTTTGTCGGGGTTGGAAAACCTTCACACGTGACCATAGCTTGATGACGGGGCACGTTCTCTGCTTCAAGTTAGTGGAGAGCGACCTGCTCTCCGTCAAGGTCTTCGGGCGCTCGGGACATAGGTTAGGGTGCTGCGCGGAGAGCTCGACTGACGACGAGAGCTCCTCCTTGAGTGACGACGATGACGAGGGGACCGGTGGGGAGTACGGCGGGAACGGGTCTGACTAGACGTCGGACGCCCCATCCCTAGGCAACACCGGCAGCAGCACCATATGCAGGTGGCCTTTTCCCCTGCAAATTGATTTGCCCCGGAGGATAGCTCTTGGTGACGGCTCCTTGAGCCAGCTCCTTGAACTTCTCGGGGCCGTTGCTTCTGGCGGCTGGCGCTGGAGAGCCGGAGAAGGTGAAGAAGGCGGGTGGCGGGTCGTCAAGTCGGAGTATGATGGCATCGATGGCTTCGTCGCATATTGGCAGCCCGCTTCCTCATCTTTCAGCTTCTTCCCCGGCACCATCATCACCAGCCTCCTTCTGGGCGGCCGATGAGACGTTCTCTTGGTGTCTTCTGCTGCTCGTACCTCGCATAGGGACTCCTTTTGCCATCCTGCTATCCCGATCCGCTTCCTGAGGAGAGGGACAAGAAAGGGATTACGGGCATCTTATCTTTTTTTAGATCTTAAGCCTGCGGGCACTTGTCGAACTTAGACTTTGTAAACCCTTTCTCATGTTTATGTTCCATATGAATTGTACTTGTTTAACCAACATATTAATGAAAAAGGGTGTTTGGCGGGTTCCTTTGTGCGTGAGCGAGGCCCACACTAAGGAACGAGTCCTTGTTATTTCAAATAAACAACGTCGCCCGGCAACAAACCTTGCCGTCCTCCCGCTTTATACCATGACCACACCCACGCCCTTGGCGGGAGTAGGGGTAAAGTAGGATCGGTCCCTTCGCTTGTTTCCCTTCCACCGCAACTAAAACCAGATTCCGGCCTGAAAGGGATTTCGGCCACAAGAAAGAGGGAGCACGGTGGTATAGTGTCGCGACCAGTGTTCCGGACATTAATTTCCAGAAAATGGCCGTCGTGCTCACCAGCCCCAGGATTACTGTTAGCTGATGAGGCATCAACTTGATACAGAAATTCCAAGCCAAAATACAAAATATGTAGTACAAGACCATTCTGGCCTATGAGTACAACAATTGGTTTCCAGAGGTTGATGGCGGAAGCGGTTTGTGAATCATCCATTTATGGGACTCCATTTCCCACGGGAACAGCTGACCAGCCTAACTCCTATCTCCGCGGGGCTGCTATCACCTTTGCTTAATATCCGGGACTGTCATCGCAACGCTCCTCTCCAAGCAGAAATCTGGCCAAGACAATAGCCAGGGACAACCAGTGAGTACTTTGAATGTACTCGCAAACATTAAGAACACAGGTATAATATAGCCACAGATAACCATGCTTTAAAATATTCTATGATCACTTCAACAGTTATGAAATAAGATTCATGATGCACACAATTAGCTCACTTAAATAAATCATGTGTGAGCAATCAGGGTGTAAAAATAGCAAGTACCGATCGGGTGTCTGAAGCGACACCTCGAAAGGGTAACAATATGAAGCATGCCTCAGTCGGGCGTCTGAGCGACACCACAGAAAGGGCTTATAAGAAAATGAAATAACAAACATGCCGCAGTCGGGCGTCTGAGCGACGCCACATAAAGGGCTTATAAGTAAATTAAGTAACAAGCATGCCACAGTCGGGCATCTGAGCGACACCACATAAAGGGCTTATAAAAGAAATAACAAGCATGCCACAGTCGGGCGTCTGAGCAACACCACATAAAGGGCTTATAAAAGAAATAATAATCACCGTGAATATTCGGGAGGTAGAACCGTCCCAGGGATATTCATTACTTCAAACGATATACTTGGTTAGTCCACAACAATAAGTAATCATAACCATCATATATCACAAGTCATAATCCATATAATCTGATTTAACAATCTCACCTCCGAAGACCGACACTAAGACTGACACTTGACCCATCCTAGTCTGTAATCTTTAACCATGGACACGGCTATTCGAATAGGTTTAATCTCTGCAGAGGGTGTACTGTTTACCCACTAGTAACGGATTCCTTTAGTCCATCGGGACTAATTCCGTCTACGGCCTTTTAGTTGAAAACACACCTAGCTTGCACACACCAGCTTAACTCATCGGTGTCTGGAATCACCCATGACACTTGTTAAGCAAAACTCTAAGTGGGGAGGCTACAACCTCGCGTAGCATGGGATCAAATTTATATCGCGCGCTCTAAGGGGTGGCCTCCCCTCTTGGTCCCAACCGGAAACACCCATGCCCCCGGACCAGGTGGCCTGCCTACCGGCTACAACCGATATCTTCCACCATGGCCTCTCTGTACGGTGTGCGCTTGAAAGGGGTTGACGACTTACTGAACCGTACCCTACCTGCGGCAGGGACAAGTGGTAGTACAAAACAAGTATGGGGGTTACTGGAACAAGACTCGATCTATGGTCGACTCAGGAGGTTTTTAAATTTCCTGCATGACATGTATAACAAAAATATTTCAACCAACCAATCAACCCTCATTATACCTTACTAAGCCATACCGGACATAACCGTCCCGACGGAGACCGGCGATAAGCTCACGCCTACCCTAGGAAGAGACTTTCCCGGATCCTTTTCCGGCATGCATGCAAGGCACATGAGGATGATTACCATCACATTTATATTCATTTCCAACAGCAAGGAAATCACTAATATACATTCATGCAAAATGATCATATCACATGAAATAACAAGTTTACCGAGATAAAATGGTGTTATAAACGTGTCAACTAACACACCAAAAATATTATTCCGGGGTTCAGAATGCTTGCCTTCAAGTTGTGGAAAGGTAGGGTGCACTCCAAAACTTTTGAAAGTTTTCTCCTCTCTCTTCAAAATCCTATTTAAAAGAATTAACACACATTTCTAAAACAGCACAAAAAAGTTGTCTGAAGTATTTTGTAATAAATCTTAAAATAAACTAGACAAAATTTGAGAAGTGCAGGAAAAAGAATCAACTCATTTGGAGTTATATTTAAAAAGTTATAGGCAGTAAAAGTTGTGGTCAAAATCTGTTATTTAAATAAAACAGAAAAGAAAACGTTTCGAATAAACATGTACACGTCGAAAGCGTATTTTGGATTTACGATTCCACTTACTCCAGCGTGGACCGCGCGTGGGTCACTGACAGTGGGCCCGCCTGGCCCACAGGTCAGGTTTGACCGGTCCATCTCTCCCTCCTCTTCCTCTGCCCGAACGGCGGCAAGGCAACGGCGATCAACGCCGGCGAACGGTGGCTCCCCGCAGGTTCCAGAGGGTCTGGATAGATCCGCGAGACCGGGGTGGTCCTCTCGGGGGTCGTTGGGTCAACGGGGGTGGAAGGAGTCGTCGGCGGTGAGCTTCGCGGCGGAGGGGGCTTTGGGAGCAAAGTGAGTTTGGGACTGCGGTGGTTCCCGATCAAAATCGAGTGGGGGAACGGGTTCAT
Source organism: Aegilops umbellulata (assembly GCA_032464435.1). Lineage (NCBI taxonomy): Eukaryota > Viridiplantae > Streptophyta > Magnoliopsida > Poales > Poaceae > Aegilops > Aegilops umbellulata. The sequence continues at coordinate 413,563,210 of CP136057.1, forward strand.
GGGAGGAAGAGAGAGTTCCTGGTGAAGACAACGGAGAGGGGGAGGCCCTGGTGGCGCCGGAATGGCCGGGGCAGTGGCGGCGGCTGCGGTTGCCGGAGATGGGGAAGGAGACCTTCCCGGGTCGATTGGCTGCCAATGGGGGTCCTAGGGAGATGGCTTGGGAATGCCAGCGTGCGGAGACGAGCTCGGGGCTCCTTAAATAGGCGATCGAGGTCGGTTCCGATGGTGGCCGCGGATAAGGTCGCCGGCGACCGCCATTCTGTAGCTAGGGCGTCATGGAGGCGACGAGCGCTAGTGGACACGCTTGTGGACGAGCTCACGATGTTCCAGGGGGCAGGTGGCGAGCGGAAGAGGCTCGGGCGGTGCCAACATGAGCAGGGGCTGTCGGGCGGCCGTGGCGACTAGCTCCTGGCCTGCCGGGGACGTGGCGAGGGGCTCTTGGCGCGTTGCGGTGAGTAGCTGAGCTAGTGGCGTGGCTCTGCAGTGGTGGCAAAGCCAGGGGCGTGACGCGTCGGCTCGGGCACGGCACGTGCAAATCGCGTGCTCTGCTCGCGCCCAGAGCACGCACGGAACGTGCTCGACGAAAAGCCAGTGCATGCTACAGAGTTTGGGAGAGGCTGGCACTTAGCAGACCTAGGTTAGGAGCATTAGGGAGTCTAGTGGACATGTTAGTCTGCCCAGAGGTGCAAGTTCATAGTGCAATGTCAAAAGTCATGTCAAAGTTGTTCATGCACTTAAGGTGTTTGACATAATGCCAAGGGCACTTAGGCATTTCTTGGAGTGGCCAAATCTTCCAGAGTGGGGGCTCTTTAGATGAAAGAGAGAGTGGTAAGGTCATCTGGACAAAAGGAGAAACTTGCTAGTGCAAGTTTTATAAAACTTCAATTTTGGACATAAAGTAAAAGGCATTATTACATGAATCAAAAATATTCAAATGGGTGCATGCTCCTGGACTTAGGGGTTTAGCAGGGAGGACTATAAGTATAAAAAGGATTCATGGATAAAGGAGTAACTAAAAATGTGGTTGCTGTACAAACCATCAAGTTGGACCAGAATAGAAAAGAGGTTGATTCACTCATATTTTTCAAATAACATCATTGGGTTTTTGCATAAAGTTGAATCATATGCTATTACCAACATCCCATAATTTTGATGAAGGCTAGAAAGAAATATTTAAAAGAGTTGTAGTGCAAAATTGCCCACTAGACCAGAGAAGAAAATTGGTTGTAGAGCTCAAAATATTTCATAAATAAAAGATATTTTTGTATAAAAGTGATTTAAAAACATCACCTGACATCTCCAAATTTTGGTTGGAATATTAAGTGAATTTATCAAATGGTTGTAGTTCAAATATGGCCATATAACCTTGGAAAACCATTTTTCAAGAAAAGATCAAGCAATTTATGTTGGGGAACGTAGTAATTTCAAAAAAATTCCTACGCACACGCAAGATCATGGTGATGCATAGCAACGAGAGGGGAGAGTGTTGTCTACGTACCCTCGTAGACCGAAGCGGAAGCGTTGACACAACGTAGAGGAAGTAGTCGTACGTTCTCCTCGCGATCCAACCGATCATAGCACCGTTACTCCGGCACCTCCGAGTTCTTGGCACACGTTCAGCTCGATGACGATCCCTGGGCTCCGATCCAGCAAAGCGTCGGGGAAGAGTTCCGTCAGCACGACGGCGTGATGACGATCTTGATGTGTTACCGGCACAGGGCTTCGCCTAAGCACTGCAACGATATGACCGAGGTGGAATTTGGTGGAAGGGGGCACCGCACACGGCTAAGGAACGATCCGTAGATCAACTTGTGTGTCTTTGGGGTGCCCCCTGCCCCCGTATATAAAGGAGTCAAGGGGGAGGGGCTGGCCGGCCAAGCCTTGGCGCGCCAGAGAGTCCTACTCCCTCTGGGAGTAGGATTCCCCCCCCCCCCCAATCCTAGTTGGACTAGGATTCTCCAAGGGGGAGAGAGAGAGAGGGGGGGCGCCCACCTCTCCTAGTCCTAATAGGACTAGGGAAAGGGGGGAGGCGCGCAGCCCCTAGGGCAGCCCTCTCACCTCTCCTCCAAGTCCCATGTTGGCCCATTATGCTCCCGGGGGGTTCCGGTAACCCTCCCGGTATTCCGGTAAAATCCTGATTTCACCTGGAATGCATCCGATGTCCAAACATAGGCTTCCAATATATAATTCTTTATGTCTCGACCATTTCGAGACTCCTCGTCACGTTCGTGATCACATCCGGGACTTCGAACTCCTTCGGTACATCAAAATGCATAAACTCATAATAACTGTCATCGTAACGTTAAGCGTGCAGACCCTACGGTTCGAGAACAATGTAGACATGACCGAGACACGTCTCCGGTCAATAACCAACAGCGGGACCTGGATGCCCATATTGGCTCCTACATATTCTACGAAGATCTTTATCGGTCAGACCGCATAACAACATACGTTGTTCCCTTTGTCATCGGTATGTTACTTGCCCGAGATTCGATCGTCGGTATCCAATACCTAGTTCAATCTCGTTACCGGCAAGTCTCTTTACTCGTTCTGTAATGCATCATCTCGCAACTAACTCATTGGTTGCAATGCTTGCAAGGCTTTATGTGATGTGCATTACCGAGAAGGCCCTGAGATACCTCTCCGACAATCGGAGTGACAAATCCTAATCTCGAAATACGCCAACCCAATATGTACCTTCGGAGACACCTGTAGAGCACCTTTATAATCACCCAGTTACGTTGTGACGTTTGGTAGCACACAAAGTGTTCCTACGGTAAACGGGAGTTTGCATAATCTCATAGTTAAAGGAACATGTATAAGTCATGGATAAAAGCAATAGCAACATACTAAACGATCGGGTGCTATGCTAATGGAATGGGTCATGTCAATTAGATCATTCAACTAATGATGTGATCTCGTTAATCAAATAACAACTCTTTGTTCATGGTTAGGAAACATAACCATCTTTGATTAATGAGCTAGTCAAGTAGAGGCATACTAGTGACACTCTGTTTGTCTATGTATTCACAGATGTATTATGTTTCCAATTAATACAATTCTAGCATGAATAATAAACATTTATCATGATATAAGGAAATAAATAATAACTTTATTATTGCCTCTAGGGCATATTTCCTTCAGTCTCCCACTTGCACTAGAGTCAATAATCTAGATCACATCACCATGTGATTAACATCAATAGTTGACATCATCATGTGATTAACACCCATAGTTCACATCGCTATGTGACCGACACCCAAAGGGTTTACTAGATTCAGTAATCTAGTTTACATCGCTATGTAATTAACACCCAAAGAGTACTAAGGTGTGATCATGTTTTGCTTGTGAGAGAAATTTAGTCAACGGGTCTGCCACATTCAGATCCGTTATGTATTTTGCAATTTTCTATGTCTACAATGCTCTGCACGGAGCTACTTTAGCTAATTGCTCCCACTTTCAATATGTATCTAGATTGAGACTTAGAGTCAACTAGATTAGTGTCAAAACTTGCATCGACGTAACCTTTTACGACAAACCTTTTTGTCACCTCCATAATCGAGAAACATATCCTTATTCCACTAAGGATAATTTTGACCGCCGTCCAGTGATCTACTCCTAGATCACTATTGTACTCCCGTGCCAATCTCAGGGTAGGGTATACAATAGGTCTGGTACACAGCATGGCATACTTTATAGAACCTATGGCCAAAGCATAGGGAATGACTTTCATTCTCTTTCTATCTTCTGCCGTGGTCGGGTTTTGAGTCTTACTCAATTTCACACTTTGTAACACAGGCAAGAACTCTTTCTTTGACTGTTCCATTTTGAACTACTTCAAAATCTTGTCAAGGTATGTACTCATTGAAAAAACTTATCAAGCGTCTCGATCTATCTCTATAGATCTTGATGCTCGATATGTAAGTAGCTTCCCCGAGGTCTTTCTTTGAAAAACTCCTTTCAAATACTCCTTTATGCTTCACAGAATAATTCTACATTATTTCCGATCAATAATATGTCATTTACATATACTTATCAGAAATGCTGTAGTGCTCCCACTCACTTTCGTGTAAATACAGGCTTCACCGCAAGTCTGTATAAAACAATGTGCTTTGATCAACTTATCAAAGCGTATATTCCAACTCCGAGATGCTTGCACCAGTCCATAGATGGATCGCTGGAGCTTGCATATTTTGTTAGCACCTTTAGGATTGACAAAACCTTCTGGTTGCATCATATACAACTTTTCTTTAATAAATCCAATGCAGTTTTGTTTATCCATTTGCCAGATTTAAAAAAATGCGGCAATTGCTAACATGATCGGACAGACTTAAGCATAGATACGAGTGAGAAACTCTCATCGTAGTCAACACCTTGAACTTGTCGAAAACCTTTTGCGACAATTCTAGCTTTGTAGATAGTAACGCTACTATCAGCGTCCGTCTTCCTCTTGAAGATCCATTTATATTCTATGGCTTGCCGATCATCGGGCAAATCCATCAAAGTCCATACTTTGTTCTCATACATGGATCATATCTCAGATTTCATGGCCTCTAACCATTTCGCGGAATCTGGGCTCATCATCGCTTCCTCATAGTTCGCAAGTTCGTCATGGTCTAGTAACATGACTTCCAGAACAGGATTACCGTACCACTCTGGTGCGGATCTCACTCTGATTTACCTACGAGATTCGGTAGTAACTTGATCTGAAGTTACATGATCATCATCATTAGCTTCCTCACTAATTGGTGTAGTAGTCACAAGAACAGATTTCTGTGATGAACTACTTTCCAATAAGGGAGAAGGTACAATTACCTTATCAAGTTTTCTACTTTCCTCCTACTCACTTCTTTCGAGAGAAACTCCTTCTCTAGAAAGGATCCATTCTTTAGCAACGATTTTTGCTTTTGGATCTGTGATAGAAGGTGTACCCAACAATTTCCTTTGGGTATTCTATGAAGACGCATTTCTCCGATTTGGGTTCGAGCTTATCAGGATGAAACTTTTTCACATAAGCATCGCAACTCCAAACTTTAAGAAACGACAGCTTTAGGTTTATTGCTAAACCATACGGTGTCGTCTCAACGGATTTAGATGGTGCCCTATTTAATGTGAATGCAGCTGTCTCTAATGCATAATCCCAAAAACGATAGTGGTAGATCGGTAAGATACATCATAGATTGTACTATATCTAATAAAGTACGGTTATGATGTTCGGACGCACCATTATGCTGTGGTGTTCCAGGTGGCATGAGTTTGTGAAACTATTCCACATTGTTTTAATTGAAGGCCAAACTTGTAACTTCAAATATTTGTCTCCGCGATCAGATCGTAGAAACCTTATTTTCTTGTCACGATGATTTTCACTTCACTCTAAAATTCTTTGAACTTTTCAAACGTTTCAGACTTATGTTTCATCAAGTAGATATACGCATATCTGCTCAAATCATCTGTGAAGGTTAGAAAATAATGATACTTGTCGCGATCCTTAATATTCATCGGACCATATACATCAGTATGTATGATTTCCAACAAATCTGTTGCTTGCTCCATTGTTCCGGAGAACGGCGTTTTAGTCATCTTGCCCAAGAGGCATGGTTCGCAAGCATCAAGTGATTCATAATCAAGTGATTCCAAAATCCCATCAGCATGGAGTTTCTTCATGCGCTTTACACCAATATGACCTAAACGGCAGTGCCACAAATAGGTTGCACTATCATTATTAACTTCGCATCTTTTGGTTTCAATATTATGAATATGTGTATCACTACGATCGAGATCCAATGAACTATTTTCATTGGTGTGTATGACCATAGAAGGTTTTATTCATGTAAACAGAACAACAATTGTTCTCTAACTTAAATGAATAACTGTATTGCAATTAACATGATCAAATCATATTCATGCTCAACGCAAACACCAAATAACACTTATTTAGGTTTAACACTAATCCCGAAAGTATAGGGAGTGTGCGATGATGATCATATCATTCTTGGAACCACTTCCAACACACATCGTCACTTCACCCTTTAACTAGTCTCTGTTCATTCTGCAACTCCCGTTTCGAGTTACTAATCTTAGCAACTTGAACTAGTACCAAATACTGAGGGGTTGCTATGAACACTAGTAAAGTACACATCAATAACATGTATATCAAATATACTTATGTTCACTTTGCCATCCTTCTTATCCGCCAATCACTTGGGGTAGTTCCGCTTCCAGTGACCAGTCCCTTTGCAGTAGAAGCACTTAGTCCCAGGCTTAGGACCAGACTTGGGCTTTTTCACTTGAGCAGCAACTTGCTTGCCGTTCTTCTTGAAGTTCCCCTTCTTTCCTTTTGCCCTTTTCTTGAAACTAGTGATCTTGTCAACCATCAACACTTGATGTTTTTCTTTGATTTCTACCTTCGCCGATTTTAGCATCGCGAAGAGCTTGGGAATATTTTCCGTTATCCCTTGCATATTATAGTTCATCACGAAGTTATACTAACTTGGTGATGGTGACTAGAGAATTCTGTCAATCACTATCTTATCTGGAAGATTAACTCCCACTTGATTCAAGCAATTGTAGTACCCAGACAATCTGAGCACATGCTCACTAGTTGAGCGATTGCCCTCCATCTTTTAGCTATAGAACTTGTTGGAGACTTCATATCTCTCAACTCGGGTATTTGCTTGAAATATTAACTTCAACTCCTGGAACATCTTGTATGGTCCATGACGTTCAAAACGTCTTTGAAGTCCCGATTCTTAAGCCGTTAAGCATGGTGCACTAAACTATTAAGTAGTCATCATATTGAGTCTAGCAAAACGTTCATAACGTCTGCATCTGCTCCTGCAAAAGGTCCGTCACCTAGCGGTGCATCAAGGACAAAATTCTTCTGTGCAGCAATGAGGATAAACCTCAGATTACGGATCCAATCCGTATCATTGCTACTAACATTTTTCAACACAATTTTCTCTAGGAACATATCAAAATAAACACAGGGAAGCAACAATGCGAGCTATTGATCTACAACATAGATATGCTAATACTACCAGGACTAAGTTCATGATAAATTAAAGTTCAGTTAATCATATTACTTAAGAACTCCCACTTAGATAGACATCCCTCTAATCCTCTAAGTGATCACGTGATCCAAATCAACTAAACCATGTCCGATCATCACGTGAGATGGAGTAGTTTCAATGGTGAACATCACTATGTTGATCATATCTACTATATGATTCACGCTCGACCTTTCGGTCTCCGTGTTCCGAGGCCATATCTGTTATATGCTAGGCTCGTCAAGTATAACCTGAGTATTCCGCGTGTGCAACTGTTTTGCACCCGTTGTATTTGAACGTAGAGCCTATCACACCCGATCATCACGTGGTGTCTCAGCACGAAGAACTTTCACAACGGTGCATACTCAGGGAGAACACTTCTTGATAATTAGTGAGAGATCATCTTATAATGCTACCGTCAATCAAAGCAAGATAAGATGCATAAAAAGATAAACATCACATGCAATCAAAATAAGTGATATGATATGGTCATCATCATCTTGTGCTTGTGATCTCCATCTCCAAAGCACCGTCATGATCACCATCGTCACCGGCGCGACACCTTGATCTCCATCGTAGCATCGTTGTCGTCTCGCCAATCTTATGCTTCCACGACTATCACTACCGCTTAGTAATAAAGTAAAGCATTACATCGCGATTGCATTGCATACAATAAAGCGACAACCATATGGCTCCTGCCAGTTGCCGATAACTCGGTTACAAAACATGATCATCTCATACAGTAAAATTTAGCATCATGTCTTGACCATATCACATCACAACATGCCCTGCAAAAACAAGTTAGACGTCCTCTACTTTGTTGTTGCAAGTTTTACGTGGCTGCTACGGGCTTGAGCAAGAACTCATCTTACCTACGCATCAAAACCACAACGATAGTTTGTCAAATAGACTCCGTTTTAACCTTCTCAAGGACCGGGCGTAGCCACACTTGGTTCAACTAAAGTTGGAGAGACAGTCTTCCGCAAGCCATCTATGTGCAAAGCACGTCGAGGGAACCGGTCTCGCGTAAGCGTACGCGTAAGGTTGGTCCGGATCGTCTCGTCCAACAATACCGCCGAACCAAAGTATGACATGCTGGTAGGCAGTATGACTTGTATCGTCCACAACTTACTTGTGTTCTACTCGTGCAAATAACATCAAACCATAAAAACCTAGGCTTGGATGCCACTGTTGGGGAACGTAGTAATTTCAAAAAAATTCCTACGCACACGCAAGATCATGGTGATGCATAGCAACGAGAGGGGAGAGTGTTGTCTACGTACCCTCGTAGACCGAAGCGGAAGCGTTGACACAACGTAGAGGAAGTAGTCGTACGTTCTCCTCGCGATCCAACCGATCATAGCACCGTTACTCCGGCACCTCCGAGTTCTTGGCACACGTTCAGCTCGATGACGATCCCCGGGCTCCGATCCAGCAAAGCGTCGGGGAAGAGTTCCGTCAGCACGACGGCGTGATGACGATCTTGATGTGTTACCGGCACAGGGCTTCGCCTAAGCACTGCAACGATATGACCGAGGTGGAATTTGGTGGAAGGGGGCACCGCACACGGCTAAGGAACGATCCGTAGATCAACTTGTGTGTCTTTGGGGTGCCCCCTGCCCCCGTATATAAAGGAGTCAAGGGGGAGGGGCTGGCCGGCCAAGCCTTGGCGCGCCAGAGAGTCCTACTCCCTCTGGGAGTAGGATTCCCCCCCCCCAATCCTAGTTGGACTAGGATTCTCCAAGGGGGAGAGAGAGAGAGGGGGGGCGCCCACCTCTCCTAGTCCTAATAGGACTAGGGAAAGGGGGGGAGGCGCGCAGCCCCTAGGGCAGCCCTCTCACCTCTCCTCCAAGTCCCATGTTGGCCCATTATGCTCCCGGGGGGTTCCGGTAACCCTCCCTGTATTCCGGTAAAATCCTGATTTCACCTGGAATGCATCCGATGTCCAAACATAGGCTTCCAATATATAATTCTTTATGTCTCGACCATTTAGAGACTCCTCGTCACGTCCGTGATCACATCCGGGACTCCGAACTCCTTCGGTACATCAAAATGCATAAACTCATAATAACTGTCATCGTAACGTTAAGCGTGCGGACCCTACGGTTCGAGAACAATGTAGACATGACCGAGACACGTCTCCGGTCAATAACCAACAGCGGGACCTGGATGCCCATATTGGCTCCTACATATTCTACGAAGATCTTTATCGGTCAGACCGCATAACAACATACGTTGTTCCCTTTGTCATCGGTATGTTACTTGCCCGAGATTCGATCGTCGGTATCCAATACCTAGTTCAATCTCGTTACCGGCAAGTCTCTTTACTCGTTCTGTAATGCATCATCTCGCAACTAACTCATTGGTTGCAATGCTTGCAAGGCTTTATGTGATGTGCATTACCGAGAAGGCCCTGAGATACCTCTCCGACAATCGGAGTGACAAATCCTAATCTCGAAATACGCCAACCCAATATATACCTTCGGAGACACCTGTAGAGCACCTTTATAATCACCCAGTTACGTTGTGACGTTTGGTAGCACACAAAGTGTTCCTACGGTAAACGGGAGTTTGCATAATCTCATAGTTAAAGGAACATGTATAAGTCATGGATAAAAGCAATAGCAACATACTAAACGATCGGGTGCTATGCTAATGGAATGGGTCATGTCAATCAGATCATTCAACTAATGATGTGATCTCGTTAATCAAATAACAACTCTTTGTTCATGGTTAGGAAACATAACCATCTTTGATTAATGAGCTAGTCAAGTAGAGGCATACTAGTGACACTCTGTTTGTCTATGTATTCACACATGTATTATGTTTCCAATTAATACAATTCTAGCATGAATAATAAACATTTATCATGATATAAGGAAATAAATAATAACTTTATTATTGCCTCTAGGGCATATTTCCTTCAATTTAATTATGTAGTTAGTTTTACTAATAAAAGAAGAGTTTTTCTTCAGAGGTTAAATAGGTCCAATAACATATTTGAAAAGTTTTCACTTTAGGGAAAAACTCCATAATAACAAAGGAGAAAAGGTTTCAAAAATCAAAAGGGAGCCCAGAAGATAAAAGTTTTAATTTCCTGGCAAAATTTTAATTTATTAAAACAAGGCCAAAATTTTGGGGTGTCACATATAGGAGTGAACAAAGTTTCGTACGTTCAAGTTTCATACGGAAGCACATAGCAGGGGAGAGAGAGAACTTATCTGAATTTGCAGCCCCCGGCAAACTCGGCTTGCCGGGATCGAGGGTGTCGATCCGCCTTCTTTCCTCCAAACGGTTCAGCAGGAGCGCATGTGCGGCCTGCGAACCAAGAATGGACTGGAAGAGACAGAAAGACATGCACTCGACCTCTATGCTAGGGACTAGCTACCGCCAAGCACTATCAACCATGACAAAGAGAAAGACTCAACCTAGCATGCATGCTAAATTCTAGGGCGCCAGCGCTTCATTTATTTATCTGATGCTCAGGGCCTGCGCCTGACTTTGTACAAAGGGTTACATGCCTTGCCGTCAAGGCTTGTACAAAAAGTGGTTTGCCGGGAGGCCCGGCAACCACGCCTTATGCGTAAAACTTGCTAAGATGTTTGATGTTCCAGGAGTTGCTCACTGGAATTCCATCTTCGGTCTCCAGGCGGACTGCGCCGGCCTGGTGACTTGTATTACCCGATAAGGGCCTTCCCACTTTGACATCAACTTGTTGGAATTCTTGGCAGATTGAACTCGCCGAAGAACAAGGTCGCCTTCCTCAAGGCTTCGGGTATGAACCTTGCAGCTATGGTAGCGGTGCAAGGCTTGCTGGTAGCGAGTAGCTCGCACATCAACCCGAAGACGATCTTCCTCAAGGAGCGTCGCATCATCGTGGTGCAACTGCTCTTTCTCAAGCTCATCATAAGCGAGCACTCAAGGTGACCCATATATAAGTTCCGTGGAGAGAACTGCTTCTGCCCCATATACTAGGGAAAGGGTGTTTGGCCAATGGCTCGATTTCGCGTCGTTCTGATCGACCAAAGAATTGTTGGCAACTCATCAACCCAGCGCCTTCCGCACTTGTGTAGCCTGTCAAAATTCCTGGTCTTGAGGCCTCGCAATGCTTCTGCATTTGCCCTCTCGGCCTGGCCGTTACTTCTGGGATGAGCAACAGAAGCAAAACAAACCTTGCTGCCGAGGTCTTGGATATACTGCATAAAGGTGCGGCTCGTGAACTGCGTGCCATTGTTGGTGATGACTCTGTTCGGAACACCAAAACAGCAGACTAGCCCCTTGAAGAACTTGACGGCTGATTGCGTTGTCACCTTTCTCACTGGTTCTACTTCTGGCCACTTTGCGAACTTATCGATCGCGACGTACAAGTACTCAAAGCCCCCGACGACACGGGGAAAGGGGCCTAGTATGTCGAGCCCCCAGACCGAAAATGGCCAGGAAAGAGGGATTGTCTGAAGAGCTTGGGCTGGTTGGTGAAGCTTCTTTGAATGGAACTGGCACGCTTCACACTTGCTTACCAGTGCAGCTGCATCCTGGAGAGCGGTGGGCCAGAAGAAACCTTGCTAGAACGCTTTGCCGGCAAGGGCTCTTGACCCTATGTGGGAGCCAGACATGCCTCCATGTATCTCTGCCAACAGCTCCAGTCTGTCCTCCCGAGGAATGCACTTCAATTTCACGTCGTTCGGTCTCCTTCTGTATAGGGCATCATCCACAAACTGGTACATGCTGGACCGACAGGATACTTTCTCTGCTTCCTCCTGTTCCTCAGGGAGTTCCCCTGTTTGGAGGAAATGGATGGTGTGTTGTGCCCATGCCGGAGCCTGGGGCTCGACGGCAAGGACTACAGTCTCATCTTCGACCGTAAGGGCAGCCGCCTCTATGGTTAGGGCTTGAGGCCCTGCCGAAGGTTGCTGCTCTCCGGCAAGCTTGGGACACCCGGCAACATCCTTGTCCGCGGCTCCTAGGAGCTCAGCATGAAAGTACTTGCCGGGGCCCGCCTTCCTTCGCTTGTTCTGTCCTGCTGATGGCTCAATGGATGGCTGAGTTAATTGAATCACAAAACTACCTCGTTCCACTGGCAACTTGAGGCAGCGCATTTTGACAAGTCGTCGGCAATGCTGTTCTCTGCTCGGGGAACATGCTCCGCTTGTAGACCGTCAAAACGCTCCTCCAACTTCCTCACGTCATCCACATAGGCCTCCATCAACAGGCTCTGGTAGTCTTTGTTAACTTGCTTGACGACGAGCTACGAATCACCTCTGATGATGAGCTTCCAGATTCCGAGGTCTGTCGCGATCCTGAGACTGGCAAGCAATCCCTCGTACTCTGTTGTGTTGTTTGTTGATTTTTCCCAAGGAAAGTGCATCTGGACCATGTAATTGAGGTGTTCTCCGGTGGGTGCGACGAGTAGCACCCCGGCACCAGCACCCTGTAGCGAGAAAGCCTCGTCAAAGTACACGATCCAATCACGGCTCGTTTCGTTGTTAGGAAAGGTGGTCTCTTGGATCTCCTCGTTGGTCGTTGAGGTCTATTCTGCTATGAATTCTGTCAAAGCTCGGCTCTTGATCGTGGAAGTACTTTCAAACCTGAGGCCAAAGCTCGACAGCTCCAACGCCCACTCCACAATCCTCCCAATCGCATCTGGGTTGTGTAAGATCCATTGCAAAGCGAGGCGGTGACGACAGTGATCTCGTGTGCTTGGAAATAGTGACGCAACTTTCTTGAGGCCATAAGAAGGCCGAAGATTAGCTTATGCATCCCGGAATATCTTGATCTAGCCCCCTGCAAGAGGGAACTGACAAAATAAACCGGGTGCTGCACCACCTTCTTCTTCTATTCAACTCCGCCCATCTGCGCAGACTCTGCCTTGTCGGGACCGGGCCTGCCGGCGTCAGGCCCTGCCGGGGAGATCCTCGGCCCACCATCCGACGGCTCCGCTGCTACTGTTGCCTCTTCCTCGAGTTCCCTCTATGCTACTACCGCAACACTAACCACTTGATTCGTCACCGCTAGATATAGCAGCAATGGCTCTTGTGGCTTAGGTGCGACTAGTATTGGTGTTGAGGAGAGGTAATTCTTCAAATCCTATAGCGCTGCCTCTGCCTCCGGAGTCCATTTCGTTGGACCCGCCTTTTTCAAAACTTTGAAAAAGGGGAGGGCGCGCTCAGCAAATTTGGAGATGAACCTACTTAGAGCAGCAATGCAGCCGGCGAGCCTACGGACATCTTTGACCTGTCTCGGCGCCTCAATCTGCTCAATCGCTTTGATCTTGTCGAGATACGCTTCGATCCCGCGCTGAGACACAAAGAACCCAAAAATTTGTCTGATGGGACACCAAACACACAATTCTCCGGGTTGAGCTTGAGGTTGATCTTGCGTAGATTTGCAAATGTTTCTTCCATATCCTGCACGAGCGTAGCCTTGTCCTTGGTTTTGACCACTATATCATCCATGTAAGCTTCCATATTTCTATGTAGCTGGGGCTCAAAACCAATTAGACCCCTCGAGCAAACACTGAACCAGCGCTTTTCAACCCGAAAGGCATTCGTACAAAACAGTACGTACCACACGGGATGATGAACGCGGTCTTTTCTTCGTCTTCCTTCATCATGAAGATCTGATGGTATCCTGAATATGCGTCGAGGAATGACAGCAGGTCACACCGGGCAGTGGAGTCCACAATCTGGTCTATGCGTGGCAAACGGAAAGGATCCTTTGGACAGGCCTTATTGATATCTGTGTAATCAATACATAGCCTCCACTTCCCATTTTCCTTATGCACTACCACTGGATTGGCCAACCACGTGGGGTGGAGGACTCCTTTGACCAAGCCTGCCGCCTCTAACTTCCTGATCTCTTCGACGATGAACTCTTGTCGCTCCAAGGCTTCCTTCCTAACCTTCTACTTGAGGGGCCGCGCATGAGGACAGACAGCAAGATGGTGCTCAATCACCTTCCTGGGAATGCCAGGGATGTCGGATGCTTGCCATGCAAACACGTCAACATTCGCCCGCAGGAAGGCGACGAGCGCATTTTCCTATTTGCTGTCAAGGGTGGAGCTTATAGTAAAAGCCCCGCTCGTGCCGTCCTCCTTGACGGGCACCTTCTTGGTCTCTGGTGGGGCTTCCTTGGATTTCTTGCTCTTGCTAGTGGAGCTCTCTGGAACGTCCTCAATGGGAGCGCTGTGATAACCCACAAGTATAGGGGATCGCAATAGCTTTTGAGGGTAGAGTATTCAACCCAAATTTATTGATTCAACACAAGGGGAGCCAAAGAATATTCTCAAGTGTTAGCAGCTGAGTTGTCAATTCAACCACACCTGGAAACTTAGTATCTGCAGCAAAGTGTTTAGTAGCAAAGTAATATGATAGTGGTGGTAGCGGCAACAAAAGTAAAGACATCAAAAGTAATGTTTTTGGTATTTTGTAGTGATTGTAACAGTAGCAGCGGAAAAGTAAATAAACAAGAACCAGTATATGGAAAACTCGTAGGCACCAGATTAGTGATGGATAATTATGCTGGATGCGGTTCATCATGTAACAGTCATAACATAGGGTGACACAGAACTAACTCCAATTCATCAATGTAATGTGGGCATGTATTCCGAATATAGTCATACGTGCTTATGAAAAAGAACTTGCATGACATCTTTTGTCCTACCCTCCCGTGGCAGCGGGGTCCTATTGGAAACTAAGGGATATTAAGGTCTCCTTTTAATAGAGAACCGGAACAAAGCATTAGCACATAGTGAATACATGAACTCCTCAAACTATGGTCATCACCGGGAGTGGTCCCGATTATTGTCACTTCGGGGTTGCCGGATCATAACACATAGTAGGTGACTATAGACTTGCAAGATAGGATCAAGAACTCACATATATCCATGAAAACATAATAGGTTCAGATCTGAAATCATGGCACTCGGGCCCTAGTGACAAGCATTAATCATAGCAAAGTCATAGCAACATCAATCGCAGAACATAGTGGATACTAGGGATCAAACCCTAACAAAACTAACTTGATTACATGATAAATCTCATCCAACCCATCACCGTCCAGCAAGCCTACGATGGAATTACTCACGCACAGCGGTGAGCATCATGAAATTGGTGATGGAGGATGGTTGATGATGACGACGGCGATGAATCCCCCTCTCCGGAGCCCCGGACGGACTCCAGATCAGCCCTCCCGAGAGGTTTTAGGGCTTGGCGGCGTCTCCGTATTGTAAAACGCGATGAATTCTTCTCTATGATTTTTTTTCTCCCCGAAAGCCAATATATAGAGTTGGAGTTGGCGTTGGAGGGTGTCCAGGGGGCCCACGAGGTAGGGGGCGCACCCTAGGGGGGTCGCACCCCCCACCCTCGTGTACAGGGTGTGGGCCCCCTGGTCTTCATCTTTGGCGAGGATTTTTTATTATTTTTTATAAGACATCTCGTGGAATTTCAGGTCATTCCGAGAACTTCTGTTTTCTGCACATAAAACAACATCATGGCAATTCTGTTGAAAACATCGTCAGTCCGGGTTAGTTCCATTCAAATCATACAAGTCAGAGTCCAAAACAAGGGCAAAAGTGTTTGGAAAAGTAGATACCACGGAGACGTATCACGCTGCACTCCGAAGAGGCGTGCTTGCCGTAATGGATATAGGAGGTCTTGCCGGAAGAGGTCTTGCCAGAAGAGGTCTTGCCGGTCTTCTTCTCCCCCGGGGCTACAGCAGCAGGAGCAAGTGCCTTGGCGGCAGTTGCTACAACTACCTCCCGGTAGAGCTGGTCGGCGCAGATGAGCGCGTCCTTCTTGTCAGAGGGGACGGTGATGATGCTCAGTGGCCCGGGAATCTTCAACGTGTTATAGGCGTAATGTGATGCCGCCATGAACTTGGCCAGCGTTGGGAGGCCAAGGATCCCATTGTAGGGCAGGGGGATCTTGGCGACATCAAAAACGATCTTCTCCGTTCTGTAGTTCAGCTCGCCCCCGAATGTAACGGGCAACGTGATTTTACCCTTCGGCTGACTCCTCCCCGGGTTGACTCCTTGAAACGTGCCTATCTCCTCGAGATCTCCATCGGGGATTTGCAGCCTCTCGATCACAGTGGGCGAGATCAAGTTCAGACCGACCCCACCATCGATTAGCACTTTTGTCACGTTGAGGTTGCGTATTGTTGGTGAAACCAACAACGGCAAACACCCGACCGCAGTTGTGCAATCAGGGTGATCCTTGGTGTAAAAAATGATAGGTGTGCTGGACCACTTCAGTGGCTTCTGGGCATCGAACGATGGCTCTGCCGCAGTGATCTCACGGGCCCACTGCTTCAGCCGGTGGTGAGAGGTATGCAACAAGGCACCACCGTCGATGCACATGCCCTCCGTATATTTCTGGATTCAGTGCTCGTCGGACTCGTGGTCCTCACCATGATGATCATCCTCCTCCTTCTTGTCACAGCCCTGAGCGGGCCTCTCTTGTTGATTATCCTTGCCACGGCGACCTCCTTGGCTACCACGCTTCTTGCCGGACCCCTCAGCACCATCCTGGCCCTTCTCCTTGTCCCGCCTCTCATATTCGGCTTTCTGTCTCTCCGCAAGGAGCTCAACCTGTCGGCAGTTCTGGAGGTCGTGGCCCTTGGTGCGATGGATCTTGCAGTATTGCTTGTCGGAGCCTCCTGGCTTGTCGGCAGCCGCCAAGGCCCGGCAGGCGGCGCACCTGGTAACTTCCTTGCAGGGGTCGTCAGCCTTGGCCTTCTTGGCGGCGCCGGGGTCGCCGGATCCCTCAACAGCAAGCACGGTCTTGCCCTTATGCTTCCTATTGCAGCCTCGGCCCTTCTTTGCTGGGGCGGCGGCGTCTTCATCTGTGGAGTCAGTTTCCGCGCCGGGATCTTCGCCAGGGTACTTCCTTCCTTCTTCAACTCGAGCACATCTGTTAGCCAGAACATAAAGCTCGGCTACATCCTTGACCTTGTTCATCGCCAGCTCTTCGTGCATCTTGCGGTTGCACACATTCTGATGGAATCCACCGATGACAGTGGCGGGGTGAACATCTGAGATGTTGTACTGCACACGCCTGAACCTTTGTATGTACTTGCGCAGGGACTCGCCGTCCTTCTGGGGGATGACATGCAAATCACTTGCCTGGCCAAGAGCTTGGTGGCCTCCAGTAAAGGTGCCAACAAACTCGTGGCACATATCCGACCAAGAAGAGATGGAATCTACAGGCAGGTGTATCAATCATGACATAACATTGGGCTTAAGTGCCAACAGAAAGTAGTTCGCGAGCACCTTGTCGTCGCGAGCCCCGGCGGCCTACATTGCGATGGTGTAGATGCTGAGGAACTCTGACGGGTGAGTCTTGTCGTTGTACTTTTCCCCAACATCTGGCTTGAACGTGCGGTGGGAGGGCCACTGGAACTGCCGCAGCTCACGGTAAAGGCCGAACAACCCACCTCGTAAGGTAGGTCGCCAGAAACCCCCGGCATTGGGCGGTCCATAGTGGGCCCCGCGCGCCTATCTGACTGATGGCACGCTTCCCGCCGCTGCTTGATGGTGGTATGAGCATCCTCCTGAGTTCGCTCTTGAAGAACATGACGTTGGTCGTAGAGGGCACGTGGGTCAGACGACGTTGTGGAAGTGTTGTCACAAGCGTCGGCCCGATGAGCCAGTGACTGCTGTTGTTGGCGTGGGGGAGGGGAGTGCACCGTGGTTGCAGCACCCCCAGTCCTTCCTAATCCAGCAGGCACAGGTTCTACCGAGCGCCGACACGAGGGTCCCACTAGCTACGGTTCACCTTTGTTGGCGAGGCTGATGAGGCTCCTGATGGTGGCCCTCCACTTGTCGACCTTCTTCGCATTGGGAGGGAAGTCGAGGACCAGTTGCACGCGCGCCAACGCTTCTGCTAGCGTGGGTGGCGGCGAAAGCTGTGTGGACCGTGACGCGCTCTGACTTCTAACCATTTTAGAAGGAACCCTATCATGGTCTCGCGATCGCGCGCCGTTCCCGCCAGAGTCCAGGTGCGCACGCGGGCCCGGTGCATCCTGAGAGTAACGAAAAGGGCTCTTCCACGGTGGTGCCCGGGGGCACCGACATCGCGGCGTTGCTCATCGCGTGCAGCCTGGGAAGGTCATGGCGCTGGCGCCGGCTGGGGCGTCATAGAGGTTGCCGCGCCTCCTGTGGCAGCACGGCCCCGCCCCCGGACCTAGCGGCGTGTGGCTCGTCATCTTGGACCAGAACGATGCCGCTCGCCTGGCTCCGATTGCCAGAGTGTCTTGGATGCTCGCGGGCCGCGTCTCCGGCTCCATCCGTGGCCACCCTGTTGCCTGCCCGCGCTGGTGTGGACGGGCCTGCTCCGGACGACCCGATTGATGTGATCCCCTTCTTCTTGGGGGCCATCACGATGACGAAGTCGATGCGCTAACTTCTACACCAGATTTTTCACATCTCGTCCCCCCTACCTGGCGCGCCAAAGATGTTGGGGTTCAAGAACGACACCTATGGGATCACAGGAAATCCCTACTACGGTTGGCGGGGCGTGGGGTTGTGCAAAGAGTGGGTTTAGAAGATCAACACGGGGGAATTTTATCCAGGTTTAGGCCGCAAACGATGCATAATACCCTAGTCCTGCTTTGGTGTATATTTGGTGTTCTTGAGCTCTTGAACTACCTGCGATACATGGCTATCCCAAAAAGTCTGAATCCTCCCTCAGTATGCCTTGGGCCTCCTTTTATACGTCAAAGGGGTCGCCACAGTGGCACATAGGAGGTGGAAAGTATGTATAGTGTACAAGTCTATCCCTGACATCGTGGGACAAAACGCATTTAATGCGTCGCCGACGTGTCCTCTTGCTTTATCGGGGACGACAAGGAAGCTCGTCTTGTCAGTCGCCGCCTCACCTCGCTTCGATGCGCGTCCAAGCTGACGAGGCATGCAGCGCCACACTGGCTGGCTGGCTGGTGCGGTGGCAGGGTCTTCACGAAGGTCCGCATGACACCACACAGGTGCTTTCCTGGTTGGCCTAGAATCTGCATGCTGCCACGTAGGTGTGCGCCTAGTTGGCAGGCTGGGTGCTGCGTCAGAACGGCCATGGGGCAGCGAAACCTTGGTAAGTGCGGGCCTGGTTGTGGCCCTGCATATATCCCCGGCAACGGTCTTGCCGGGGTCTTGTGGGCGTCCTCGGCAAGGGTCTTGCCAGGGGCCTTCGTCTTCTGGTTCTCATCTAGTCTTGCAGGCCTTCAGTCTTTACAAACATCTGCATGCCACCATGCAGGTGCCTCCCGAGCCTTGGTTCCTGATATTGTCGATGGTGTCGGAACTCTCAGGCTCAAGGGTGGCGGTCTTGCTGGAGTTGGGCAAGTTGCGTCGGCAAGACACTTGCCAGGGCAGCATAGGTCTTCCCCGGCAAGGCTCTTGCCGAGGGGAACCCACCTTGCCCCTTCGCTCTTCGCGCCTCTGGTTTCAGCGCTGCTCTGGTAATCTTTTTCCTTGCTCCCTCTGCCCCGCCAAGCGTGGCCGTAGGTGTGGCTACAACTGCCCGTGCACAAGTAAAGGGGTACAGAAGGCCCCTACTTTTGTACACCAGCAAAGACTATATGATGGTTGAGTATGTGGACTTGCCTAAAGGCTCCGGTACGTGACCCTTCCTGAAAAGATGATGAATTATAGTTGCAAAGTTGACCGAGAACATAGTTTGTTGGTTTTTAATAGAGTTTTTGCTTTATACTTCGATTGTGTGATGAACTATTACTTATTCATGAGAAGTATATTATAAAAGTCCTATGTTTAATTTTGTTGTTGTTATAATAATAAACATGATGCTTCTATGTCCGTATTTTGTTTTTATCGACACCTCTCTCTCAAAGCATGTGGACATGTTTTTCGATTTTGGTTTTCGCTTGAGGACAAGCGAGGTCTAAGCTTAGGGGAGTTGATACGTCCATTTTGCATCATGTTTTCTTACTGTTATTTATGATTTTTTTCATCCATAATAATGCTTTTTGGAGTAATTCTAATGTCTTTTCTCTCATAATTTGCAAGGTACACACCAAGAGGGAGAATTCCGGTAGCTGGAAATCTGGACCAGGAAAAGCTACATCAGGCTACCTATTCTGCACAACTCCAAACAAGCTGAAACTTCACATAGATTTTTTTATGGAATATTTAAGAATTATTGGAGAAAATAACTACCAGAGGGGGCCCACCAGGTGGGCACAACCCACCTGGGCGCGCCAGGGAGCCCAGGCGCGCCTTGGTGGGTTGTGCTCACCCAGGCCCACCTCCGGTGCCCATCTTCTGCTATATAGGTCATTTTGACCTTGAAAACATAAGGAGAGGACTTTCGGAAGGAGCGTCGCTGCCTCGAGGCGCAACTTGGGCAGGAGCACTTTTTCCCTCTGGTGGAGCGATTCCGCCGGGGGAACTTCCTTCCTGGAGGGGGAAATCATCGTCCTCATCATCATCAACAACTCTCCCATCTTGGGAAGGGCAATCTCCATCAATATCTTCAACAACACCATCTCATCTCAAACCCTAGTTCATCTCTTGTGTTCAATCTTGTTACCGGAACTATAGACTGGTGCTTGTGGGTGACTAGTAGTGTTGATTACATCTTGTAGTTGATTCCTATATGGTTTATTTGGTGGAAGATTATATGTTCAGATCCAATATGCTATTTAATACTCCTCTGATCATGAGCATGTTTAGCATTTTTGAGTAGTTAATTGTTCTTGAGGTCACGAGAGAAATCATGTTGCAAATAATCATGTGAACTTGATATGTGTTCGATATTTTGATAGTATTTATGTTGTGATTCCCTTAGTGGTGTCATGTGAACGTCGACTACATGACACTTCACCATATTTGGGCCTAAGGGAATGCATTGTGGAGTATAAATTAGATGATGCGTTGCGAGAGTGACATAAGCTTAAACCCCAGTTTATGCGCTATTCCGTAAGGGACCGATTGGATGCAAAAGTTTAATACTAAGGTTAGAATTTATTCTTAATACTTTTCTCGTAGTTGCGGATGCTTGCGGGAGGGTAAATCATAAGTAGGAGATTTGTTCAAGTAAGAACAGCACCTAAGCACCGGTCCATCCACGTATCAAATTATCAAAGTAGCGAACACAAATTAAACCAACATGATGAAAGTGACTAGATGAAATCCCCGTGTACCCTCAAGAATGCTTTGCTTATCATAAGAGACCATTTTGGCCTGTCCTTTGCCTCAAAAGGATTGGGCTACCTCGTTACAAATTATCTTGCTATCAAACTACTCCACTACTTACAATTTCAGCACTTGTTGCCATTACCTTGCTGAAAACCACTTGTCATTTCCTTCTGCTCCTCGTTGGGTTCGACACTCTTACTTATCGAGAAGAGCAACAATTGATCCCCTATACTTGTGGGTCATCATTCATATGTTGGCCCGTGTGCCTTACATACTGTTTCCCAAACGGTTCATTTTGACACACCTTTTGGTTTCACTTCGTCATTACAAACGTTTAATAACTGATCCCACACATGCGAAAGAATTTAGTGTGTGCTGCATCGCACACGATTACACTTTGCAAGGCCTCTGGATCGTGGCTCCATATCCCTGACGGTTTCTGGGTCATGTGGGAAGGACCCCCTATCGGCCACACTCACTTGGCGACGGTTCCAAATGCCGTCACGGAAAGGGGTTAAAAACCGTGTGTATAGCACCAACGCGTACCATTGGGCCTCGATGGCTCAAATACATAAGCTTGAACATAAACAAGTCAGCGGAAGCAACAATATCTGAGTACAGACATAAGTTAAACAAGTTGCCATAAGATGGCTAGCACAAACAGTGATATAGATCGAAGATGCGCATGCATCCTGCCTGGGATCGTCCTAAACTACTCCTAGTCATCGGCGGCCTGCACGTAGTAGTAGGCACCCTTGGGGTAGTAGCAGTCGTCAACGGTGGCATCTCCTGGGCTCCACCATCTGGTTGCGGCATCCTAGAAGAATGGCGAAGGGGGTAAAAGAGGTAGCAAAGCAACCGTGAGTACTCATCCAAAGTTCTTGCAAGCAAGGATCTACACTACATATGCATTGGTATCAATGAAAGGGGTAATATCTGTGGACTAAACTGCAGAATGCCAGAATAAAGGGGGAGAAACTAGTCCCACCAAAGACTGCGCTTCGGGCAGCCTCCATCTTGAAGCATATAGAAGAGAGTAGTGTCACGCCCAAGATGCGACCCTATCCTAAAGGAACTCAAAGGTCCCACCAAGGATAGAAGCGCATCTTGAAGACGCTTTTGCAAGGTGGATATCATTACATCAACATTACATAAATAGAGGGGATACATCCAATACATACAATGTCACATGAATACAACAATACAACATACAAGAGAACAACATCCGACTACGGATGAAACATAAACAGAAACTCAAACAATATCCACCCTGCTAGCCCAGGCTGCCGACCAGGAACCTATCCCTCAATCGAAGAAGAAGCAGAAGAAGAACTCCAACACAAATAAACATCGCTCTCACATCATGATCATCGCATAACCTGTACCTGCAACTGGTGGTGTAGTAATCTGTGAGCCACGAGGACTCAGCAATCCCATTACCATGGGTATCAAGACTAGCAAAGCTTAATGGGTAAGGAAGGGGGTAAAGTGGTGAGGTTGCAGCAGCGACTAAGCATGTATGGTGGCTAACTTACGCAAATAAGAGCGATAAGAGAAGCAAAGCAAGCGGTCGTCAACTAGTAATGATCAAGAAGTGATCCTGAACTCCTACTTACGCCAAACATAACCCAGAAACCGTGTTCTCCTCTCGATCAACCCCGAAAAGAGACACTCACGGTTACACACACGGTTGGTGTATTTTAGAAGAGTTTACTTTAAGTTTACTGCAACCGGACATTAACAAATTCCCATCTGCCACATAACCGCGGGCACGGCTGTTGAAAGTTCAAACCCTGCAGGGGTGTCCCAACTTAGCCCATTATAAGCTCTCGCGATCAACGAAGGATATTCCTTCTCCCCGGGAAGACCTGATCAGTCTCGGAATCTCGGCTACAAGACATTTCGACAGTAATAAAACAAGTCCAGCAAAGCCGCCAGATGCGCCAACATCCCGATAGGAGCTGCACATATCTCGTTCTCAGGGCAACACCGGGTAAGCGAAGCGTACAGGTACCAACATAACCCAAGTTGCCAAGGGACGGTCACGCACGGTGCTCTAGTTTGGACCAACACTTAGACAAGCATTGGCCCGGGGGGGCTAAATAAAGATGACCCTCGAGAGAGTGACTCCCAAGGGAAAAGTAGGTGGTGGTGAGGCAAATGGTAAAACCAAGGTTGGGCCTTGCTGGAGGAGTCTTATTCAAAGCGAACTGTCAAGGGGGTCCCATAAATCACCCAACCGCGTTAGGGACGCAAAATCCGGGAACATAACACCGGTATGACGGAAACTAGGGCAACAAGAGTGGAACAAAACACCAGGCATAAGGCCGAGCCTTCCACCCTTTACCAAGTGTATAGATGCATTAATAATATAAGAGATATTGTGATATCCCAACATAAACATAATCTAACATGGAGCAATCTTCATCTTCACCTGCAACTAGAAATGCTATAAGAGGGGCTGAGCAAAAGCGATAACATAGCCAAACAACGGTTTGCTAGGAAGGGTAACAAAGGTCAGAGGTTCATGCAATTTGGGAGGCTTGAGCAGCAAGTGGTAGGTAACGCAGCATAGCGATAGAGCGAAGCAACTAGCATAGCAATGATAGTAATGAGATCCAAGGTGACGGTCATCTTGCCTGAAATCCCGCTAGGAAGAACAATGAGTCCATGAAGAAGATGAAGCCACGAAGACGAACCGAGCGTAGGCGAACGAATCCTCACGGTCGCAACGAAACGGGAACTAGCGAGAAGAAACACACAACATGGTAAACACACCACACATGAACAAGGCATGATGCTCAACCAAGTATGATGCATGACAAGACTACATGAAGCTACTCATGGCAAGAGATGATGCATACAAGAGCAACACATTAAGCAAGTTTAAATGAGACCGGAAACAACATATAACAATTCCGGTAAGTCCTCATATGCAAATTTCGAAATTGGTCCTGATCTGAATAAACCTTATGTTCAAGTGGTTAAACAGCAAGTTAAGATGCACCAACATGATCTACACGAAATTCTAGTCAAGTTACATATAAAGTTTATTAGATTCGGAGCTACGTCCTAGGAGATATGAGCAAAACAAGGTAAGCATGGCATTGATGCAAAAATGCATACAAACATCAAGCAAACACCTCAAAACAAGGATGCAACATGATAATATGAATCTACATGCAATTCTAAGCAAGTTTCATATATAGCATGCTCAAAACGGAGCAACGGTTCAACACATACACCCTATACAAGATATAGCAACAATCTGTCCAAAACAGCAAGTAGGCATCTAGCAAGCATCAGAACAGCATGCTACAGGATTTCAACATGAAAAAAAGGCATGTACATGATTTACAGGTAAAGCATAACAAAACATGAACACTGAGCTAACTCCATAAACTACTAGAACATGCTCAAAAGAACATGGCAAGATTGCAAATAATAACAGGTTCACAGACTTGGCAGAATTTCAGGACATGGCAGAAATAACATCAGGTTGCAATGTTTAGAGATATCAAACAACATGTTACAGCAAGCTATCATGTCAAACTAGAGCATGTGATGAATCTATTCAAAACATTTAACAAAAGTCCCTTACTGACCATAAGCCAAAAGGGATCAGAGAATACAATTGCAAGCATGTGAACATAGCAAAAACATAAACAGATTCAGACTTAGTGGAAAACTGGAGCACGGCAAAACAGATAACAGGTAGGCATGTTTCCGAGTTCGATGCACTCACTACGTGGCATTGCAGGACAAACAAAGCATACACACAGCAACTAGACATGGCATAGAAGCTATACATGGCAAGAACAACAACATAGAATGCATGGATCCACTACAAAAACCTTGGCAAAATTGAATAACATGTAAACAATCTGCCAGGAACATTTTATAGCAAAAGTAGAGCACAATTAAGACATGTTAGAGCACTCTATAAATGCAACCAGGAGTATGGATGGATAGAGCATAACCATATGTACAAAACATCCTTACTGATCATCCTCAAAAGAGTCATGGATCTCACTGTAGCAACATGAATACATGGCATAAAAATAACAGCAGGACATGACTTAGTGAAATTACTAAGTCCCTGAAATCAGCAACAATATGATCCCTAGTTCGCATGCTTGTGCTAGTCACCACTGAGATCAAAAAAAATACATGGCATACACCCCTGTAAAGATGGCATGGCATATTACAAAACACATGTAGAGCTCAATATCATAGGATGCACACATCAATCATGGCAAAAATGACAAAAGTGCATGTCCTGATAAACTACAGCAGACAACATCACATAGCAGTCTTGCAACGATGATTAAGGCATCAATATGGACACCAATGAACATGATGCAATGTAATGAAATGAGGTACTCGTCGAGGCGAACAATTTGACATATTACACGCACGAAACGGGTCAGTATGCAGAGAGTTATGGCATGATGAACAGAGGCATAAAATGAATCAGATCTGGGGACTTGGTGGAATTTCACCTCCGCGAAAAGTCAACGAGGGACGGGCTCGACCCAGGACGGAGGGATCCGGGATGCTGCTTGGTTCGGTGTGTGTGTGGATCTGGTCCACCCGTTTAGATCCGGCGCCGGTGAGGTCTCCGGCGAGCTCTCCGGCGAGGAGGAGGCCAGCGAGGAGCGCGGGACGACGGAGGGGGTCGGGGACGGCGCGGGGACGCGGATCGCGGCGAGAGGCGAGGCATCCGGCGACGAGAGGCGGCCCGAGGCGCGGCTCCGACGGAGGAGCGCGGAAGCCGAGGCGGCGGCGCGAGCCTCCGGTGAAGGGCGCGGGCGGCGGCGAGCTGTGCAGGTGGCGGCGCGGCGAGGCCGAGGTGCGGCGACGGAGCTGCGGCGAAGGGGCGACGCACGGCGAGCGAGGCGGCGGCGGGCGGTGGCGCGCGGCGGTCGGCGGCTCCGGCGGCGGAGCGGGGCGCCAGCGAAAGCGAGGTGGCGGCGCGTCGAGGCGCGGGCGGGCGGCGCTCGCGGGATCGGGCGGCTCGGGCCCGGAGGGCCAGATCCGGGTCCCGGCGGGCCGGCGCGGTGCGGGGAAGCGGCGGGACAGGTGGCGTGATGCCACTGGCCGGGGCGGCAGCTCTGCTGAGGTGGTGGCGCGCGATTGGTTGGAGTGATGTGGCGGCGGCGGTGGACGCGTCCGGCGGCGGGCGGACATGTCCGGTGGCGCGGAGGGGAAGAGGATAGGGTTTGATCTGCGCGAAAATTCGGGGAGGGGCACCTATTTATAGGTAGATGGAGGTGGGAGTGTGCAAATGGAGCGCGGTTTTCGGCCACGCGATCGTGATCTGACGACCGAGATGATGGAGATGACTTAGATGGGTTTTGGGCCATTTTGGAGGGGTGTTGGGCTGCAAGACCAAAGAGGCTTTGCGGTTACCCGGTTAACCGTTGGAGCATCAAACGACCTCTGATTGACCCGAAACTTGACAGGCGGTCTACCGGTGCTATACCAAGGCCGCTTGACAAACCTCGGTCCATTCCGAGACCGTTTAACACCGGCACACGAAAAGAGACAAGAGGGGGCACCGGGTGACATAGGAGTGCCGGATTGCAAAACGGACAACGGGGAAAGTGCTCGGATGCATGAGACGAACACGTATGCAATGCAATGCACAAGATGACATGATATGAAATGTAGATGATGACACGGCAAAGTGCAACACGCAAGCGCATGACATGGCAAAGACGGCGAATAACTGGCGGACACCTGGCGCATCGAATCCGGGGCATTACAAGTAGCTGGTATAGTAACAAGTAATATTGTATAGCATAACCTTACCTCGCGATCCTCCCCTCGCCGCCCTGTGGGAGAGTGATCACCGGGTTGTCTCTGGAACTTATCTGGGTGTGTTCTATTAGCTATCTAGTTCTAGTTGTCAGAGGTCGGAATACAAATCCAAGTCGTCCTGTTACCGTGGACATGGCTATTCGAATAGATAAACTTCCCTGCAAGGGTGTACCACATTACCCGACATGCTCGATCCCTCTGGCCGGGCACACTTTCCAGGGTCATGTCCAGCCTCAGAAGATCAACATGTCGTAGCTCTAACTAGGCCCTACAAAGAGGTTAGCACGTCAGTCTAAATCCTAAGCGCGCAAGGGGCTTGGGCCCATCGCCCGTTGCACTCCTGCATGTTGCGAGGGCGGTCGGGACCAGTCCTGGCAACCTCCATTACAAAGGTGGTTGCTTTATGCGGACCACCCGGGCGCGCACCGCTCAGTCTCTGACGTTTGGAAAGCTTCGGCTGTTACTACGACGCCGGCTGCCCATATCTTGTCCCACGTGGTAGTCAGTTCGTATAGGCCAACGACCAACTCAGATCAAATATCCAAACTTGTTAGGCGTCTTACTTTTAAGTAACCGCGGACGCCGACCATGGACCAGGCCCACCTCCCCCTGGGTGGTCAGAACCTGCCCTATCACTCCGCCACAAAGAATCACTCGGGGGCGTCCGGAACCCAGGTCCAGCACTACCTAGATGGAACCACCTGTCCCTTCAGCCCCACATTCGTGAATGACTCGCGGGTACTCTATGAGCCGACCCGACTTTAGTCACAACAGGTATCATGTATAGTATGTATATATGTATCCATGATCACCTCCCGAAGTGATCACGGCCCGAGAGTATAGCATGGCAGACGTACAAGAATGTAGGGCCACTGATGGAATACTAGCATCCTATACTAAGCATTCAAGATTGCAGGTAAAGGTAACAACAGTAGTAACAAGAACAGGCTATGCAACATAATATGATCAAACTGATAAGTAGTAACAACTACACTACTCTAATGCAAGCAGTAGAGAGAAGGAATAGGCGGTATCAGGATGATCAAGGGGGTTTTGCTTGCTTGGAAGCTCTGCGGAGAAGGACGGCTCGTCAACACCGTAGTCGATCGGGGCAACAGTGGTGTCAGTCTCGAAGTCTACCGGAGCGAAGAAGGGGAAGAAACAATGAACACAATGCAAACACATGCATGCCATGAAAATATGCAGTGCTATGTGTGACCTAACGCAGCACTAGGTGATACCAGCGAAGAGAGAAAACATCCAGAAAAGTATTTCCGGTGTTTGGCATTTTTGGACAGATGAAATGGAGGGGGACGGTTCCATGTTTGCTATGGTATAGGCACATGACAGACGAACGAAGCGCGTATTCAGAATCATCATGTTTTTCTGAGCAACTTTCATGTATAAAATATTTTCATCCGTGTTAAAAATTATTCTCTATTAATTTTCAAAGTTTAAATGATTTCCTAAAATTTCTGGATTTAGTTTTAATTTGAAAATCATAGTAGAAACACTAAGTGGACCCAGTGTAGTGCACCACCGAGGCTGACAGGTGGGGTCAGATGGCCCAGTTGACCCAGTCAACAAAGACTGGTCAACAGGGTGAATAGTGCATGCGGGTCCCGCATGCCATTGGCTCGTAGACGTTTATTTTAACTTAATTGATTTATCTAGCAGCGGACCCACATGTAAGTTACTAAATAAGATGGGGGCTTTAATTAGGTCTAACACTAATCCTACGTACTTAAGAAGTTCACCCCACTACTTGATTTATCTCAACATGCTGCATAGACACATCAGCATCCAATCACGTCCTACCACGCCACCTCTCATGCAGTCCCACTCAAGCCCTCTCAGGTCTGACCAAAATTCCCCATTGCCCGTACCCCTGGTTAGACCCGAAGACCCCCTCGTGTTTTTTCTACTGCGGATACTCCTCCCACCGGTGGCCTCCCTCGCCGGTGGTCGGAGCCACTCCCTCATCCCATTCCTCGGTTCCGGATCCTCCTCACGGCGGCGCTCCGGTTACTCTTCGCGGCGGCGGCGGCGGCACCAGACGCAGCCATCCCTATCGCGCGCCCCGGTTTCCGCGGGATCCAACAGGATGACTCCATGGATGCGACCGCTGGTCCCTCCTTGCGTCACCGGCCTCCACTCGCCCCAGTACGTGCGGACAACATCGGGAAGGAGCAGGCTGCCGATCTACCGCCGCCCCTCGCCCCGGCTCCGCGCTCCACCATGGCTTGAAGCGGGCATCCCCGAGCAGCGCCTCCCCTCCGGTCCCTCCTCGCATCACCGGCCTCGAGCCGGACGAGGCCTTCCTCGCCGTGGCCGGCCTCAGTTCCAGTGGGATTAGCTCGGACCTATCAATGCCGCCAAGCCGGCAAGCATGTCTCCTTACTGTGATTCGATTGGTCTGTTCTTCCCACCTCATGCCTAATATTTTTTAGTACTTGCGTTTGCTTCCCAAATGGTTTGTCAAGTGTTGTTTTCTTCACGTTTCCTGGTGGCTGTGAGTTGCTTCGCCCCTTACCTTCAATCATTTGGTCAACACATCTGCGGTTCAAGGTACAATCATCCTATTTTTTTTTCGAGGGGTTCGTCGTGTTTTTCTTAGTTTTTCCTTTGCTCACACAAACCTACACAGACACAGCCCACTACTTCAAATCGTGTGCAGCCCAATGCTCGAAATGGCCCATACCAAAAGTAAGAAAAAACCGTTCTGCTCCACATAATTGATGATTGACGCTCCACTTCCTCTCCCCACGATCTCCACAAGAAACTGAAGAATTCCCCTTTAAAGTCTGCCCCACCTCAGCTCATCATTTTCCCATCCTCTTCCAGCATTGGTGGACGTCTGCCATAAGGTTTTCATACTGCTTCCGCTGGTGAGCTACTCTATCCCCTCTCCTTGCCATTCCCTATTGACATATTGCTGATTCAATAAAAAAATTGGTATTACAGGTTCTGATCACTTCAATTCCCAATCAGTCATCTTCCTTGCCCAAGCGCCTCATGTTTACGGCTCCTACTGGTATACAAGGTTCACATCCAGTGCTACTTCTGAATTTTTGTGTCTTTGGTTAATATGTAGACTGCTTGATTGAGTGCATAACTATTTGACTTGATTCAATACATAGCCTTGCACTTTAATTCCTTGCCTCTTATAGATTTTGGTTTGCTTCATCCAAATCTGAATTGTATCCCTCTGATCAAGATTATTTTACATCTATTATGTACATTAAAATCAGGGTCGAAGCAAAAAGAAGAATGATTTTAGCAAGGGTGATCCCGACATATCTAACAGGTATGACAACACTCACAAAACCTTAGTGCACCATGGTTATCCAATTACTAGATAATAAGGTACACATATACAAACTTCTTGGTAGCAGTTAGAAGTAAGTATCGACAACAACCAAAGTACACAGTAATATAAATCACCTAAATCCTTTGGCAGTACCTCAAGCATCATATATCCTCAATTGGTGTTACGCTTCAGTTAACTAGCATTTTCATGTCACACTAATGATTTTTTTTCAGTGTGGAAGATTACCAAGTAAATGTAAATTTCACAAAATCAGTAGTTTCTTCCTAAATATATGTACTGTTCCAAAAAATCTCCATCAACAGCAATACAGACAATTAAACTATCGCAAGCAAGTATGCACAGCCAGAGTATAACAACATTTGGACGATATAAGTATTGTTCATTAACTATATAAACTTTCATTTACTGATTTAAACTCCAATAATTTATTGCGTTATTCTCTTTTTAAACAATGTTGTATTTTCCAATACATGCAGGACAACTTGCACTCTGCTACAAATGAGGAATAAAGTCCATCGCCTACAACCAGAAATGGCATAGTGGTTATGTTCATACCACTTTGCTCAGCTTCTGTTGTAACCAAGGAACATTTAAACTTTTGTGTTCAATGGAAAGCTGTATCTACTAAATCAAGTATCAACTCATCAATGGATCCAGATTATGTTCTTTGTTGCACTTATGATCTCAATACAAACCTACAGCGTGTGTCAAAATATATTCATGAATGGATCCAGTTTATGTTCTTTGGTGCACATACAATCTCAATAGAAACCTACAGTGTGTATTAAATAAATGCATGAATGAATCAGTTCATATTCTTTGTTGCAATTAGGATCTCGGTGGAAACCTACAATCTTTATTAGGATACATTAATTGCTAACTTGATTTTGCATTAACCATTTTTTAAACATCGTTCGCTTAGACATTCTTTCCCCTGTAAGTCACCTATATAAGACCACCTAATAACATTGTAGTCGCTAAAACTTCCATCTCTGGAATCATACTTTTTTTACTGCAGGCACAACCATGGACAACCAACAAGAAGGACAATGTTGGTTTCTACCTCCCTTTGTCTACTGCAAATAATAATATACGCATGAATATTTCTCCAGGATACAATATGATGGACCAAATAATGTTCTGCCCCACTCAACAACTCATCCATCAAGGGAGGCTCAGAAGATGTACATGGAAGCAATTGGAAAGATGAAAACTACTACCAAACCACCAATGCGTATCACTTTCAGAGAAAATATTGCATGTGAAGACAACACAAAACTATCTGAGGATCATCCATTGAAGTCAAACAAATACATCTTCGAGTACATTAAGAAAGGAACGCCACATGTCCAGATAGTTCTCGACGAAGAGCACCCCAACTACAAAAAAGGCATGTATTATGTTCTTTTTAGTATCAATAAATAATTATGACTATACATATGTATTTTGCAATTTTCAATAAGTATTTATGATTATACATATGTACTTCCCAATTTTCGTTTATCATATTATTGATCCAAAGATTCTTCCTTGTGTATTTTTGAATTTTCAATTATCATATTGTCCATCCAAAAATTTGTCTTCCATAGAACCAAATATCATCTAAATGTATTGCATCCAATTCCCGCCCATGCTCGCGCAACCGGCCATAGGCGCAACCAGGGGTTGGCCCCGGTGACAGGCGCAACCGGCCACAGAGGAGTGGCGTGCACGCGCGCGCGCACCCAATAAGGCCCGGCCGTGGGCGTGGAGCTGGTAGCAGCATAAGCAACGACAAGCAAGCGCTAGCGGTAGCGGCGCAGTCGCAACAGAGAAGAGCAGCGATGGCAGTTATGTAGCAGCAGAACGCAGCAGCCAGCGGAAGTAGGGGTGCGGCCCGAGCGGACGTGCGAGAGCATGGGCGGGTGCAAGGCGAGGCAAGGGTGCGGGGGAAGCGATCGCTGAGGTGGGTGCGGTCACGACGACCGCGTCCAATGGCCGGAATTTTGGCAGCACGGGGCAGCCAACTCCGGCGACCATTTGGTCGACCGCGAGCGCCAAACGGACGAGCACAGCGAGGCACGAGCAGTGGTGCAAGCGGCGCATGCAGGGGGTGGCTGGAGCGATGACTACAGCGACGACCAAGCGGTGGCAGCGGCGGGGCTCGATGGGAACGAGCCCACGAGCTCGGATTCGACCAACTGAAAAGCTAGGAGGCATTGCACAGCTCCAGGAGTTCGCACACATCAACAGAGGGCGCTGGGGGGGCATGGCAGTGACGTGCATCCCCAGCCTTGGCGAACGGCGGAGCCGAAGCTCGTGGCTAGCTTGCTACGGGAGGAGCCGTGACTCGGGAAGAGAGGCAAAGGCGAAGGTGCTCACCGAGGAGGCAGATGAAGGCCCGTTGGGTGACGGGAGAGCAGCCATCGACGGATCGAAGTAGTAGTTCTCGGCAGCCGAAGGCGACGAATCCGTTCGATCCAGACGATGTAGTGCGACGCAGCTCAAGTAGATCCTGGTAGTGGTCGTAGACGACATAGGCGGACCTCTTAGGCAAGGTTCCACGCGTCGGGGATCTTGGTGGGCGCGAGGGTGACAGCGTCTAGGCCACCGATGGCTTGACAGTGCACAAGGGGGAAGAAAACGGCGCGTGGAGAGGGGAGGAAAGAACTAGGGTTCGTCAAGGGGGAGACGGAGGCGTCGGGGCCGCCTTATAGCCTCGGGGAGACGGCAGATGGCCGCCACGGTGATGGTCGTGGCCGTGGCGGTCATCGGGGGTGTCCACCTCCCCTTCCCCTGTAGCGGGAGAAGAAGACAAGGGGACGGGGTTCAATTGGGCCACGTGGGTCGGCTGCGTGGGCGAAGGCTCAGGGCAGAGGGGGGGGGGGGGGGGTTGCTTTTCTTTTTTACCTTTTTGCTTACTTCTATTTTTACTTATTTTATTTCTTTTCTGTTTTATTTTTGTTTTAGTTTTAAAAATATAGAAGTAGCTCCTAAATTAGTACAACTAAATATACTACTGCCACATAAGGTTTAGTCCCCAAATAAATTAGTTTAATATTTTATTAATTATAAAAGGCATTTAAATAATTATTTTTGCTACAGTTTTATTTACTTTAGAGCAATTAAAAATTTTATAAAATGTGGTTTCTCCATCATAATCACTTATGATTTATTTGCAACATTTAGAACATTTTAGTTTAGACATTTGAAAACTTTTATAGTTTGACTTTATTTTCAATTTGAAATTTGAATTGGTTTTGAATCAACGCGAGTTTAACAACAGAAACCGATGTGACATGCCATCATTAGTAAAGGGTTATTGTAGCTTAATTATCCGGGCGTTACAGTATTCTACGTCTTTTTTCTACCAGAAGTGTTGCTGGCTCACGGGTGGAAGAATGATGACCAAGTTGTCTTCAGCTATAATTAAGAAAAATCAAGACTATAAAAAAGTATTGAACGAGAGCATACAAAATGAGTACTTCAGAGTCTTGCATTGTTGATCAAGCCACCGACATGGTTGAACCGGCGGCAGCGATATCGAGCTTGACGGCCACAACCTCGCGGCCTCGGGATGTCCGCATAATCATTGATCTCGTCGTAGAAGGAGGGAAAGAGACGATCAATGCAACGACGAGCCGACGACCTGTGCTCGAGGTTGAGGCACAACTCACTATCGATGCCGAACAAGGGCCGGTCATGACCACCACCTGTCGCCCCTGCTGCTTGCCCATGGCGCTGCCCCGACCATCTCCGATCGTGGCAAGGACATCTACTTCCTACGACGCACTACATGTCACACTCACGGTCACGACCACTATCTGACTATCGCTCTACTTTTAAATCAATCATTTTCTCTTTACTCAGCCAAAATGTTTAGTACTAGTAAAATTTATTTTCTCACTTTTGGAAGGGGGGTCGTGTCGTCGTGACCCCCTTTGGCCTCCAAGAGGCTCCGCCAGTGCCCACCAGCTTACTCTTGAAACAAAAGAAGAACAATTAAAGGGTTCAAGTAGTATAGGCATGTGATAAGATCACAATCCTGTGTGATTTCCATATTGGTATTCCCGTGAACATTATGCTTGGGCCGACATTGAACTTGGGCGTAGAGTACCACGCGCCGTGATGTGGAGAGGAGCGGTCGGAACCAAGCTCAGGGAGGGAATCAGGATCCCATGCGTGGGCGGGCTCATCAATGGCGAGAGAATGAAAGGCCTCCAGGATGGTAATTTTACCCATGGGTATGGGTACCTGTGGATATCGTTGTCGGTGTCAAAACCGGCAGATCTCGGGTAGGGGGTCCCAAGCTGCGTGTCTTAGGATCGATGGTAACATGGACACGGGATTTTACCCAGCTTCGGGCTCTCTCAAAGAGATAATACCCTACATGCTGCTTTTGATTGTATTCGATGCGTATGATTACAAAGTTGATCTATCTCGAGATCATATGTTGTGGTCTAAACCCTAGAGGTATGATGAGTAATGTCATGATGCCCTATCGACTAGCCTGGCCTCGGCTTATATAATGTACCAGAGGCCTAGGATAAACAAGAGTCCTAATCGAATACGCCGGTGGAGAGGAGTCCTTGTCTTGATCACCAAGTCTTGTGGAATCTTCCTCGTGTATACATCGGCTGTCCGAACTGGCCCATGAGCAAATGGCCATGGGGGTCCTCGGCCCAATCCAACTGATCGGGAGACGACGTGGTGAGTAATCCCTAGTCCATGACACTGTCAGTAGCCCCCTGGACCGGTCTTCAAGTTGGGGACGCTCCTCGATTCTTCCGAATTGTTCTTCATCTTTGGTCGTCGGTCTTGAAAACTGGTTCAACAAATCATCTCATCTTCGATCTTGAGGATCGCCAAAGTGAATCCGAAGAGTTTACACGTCGGGTATCCAAGGAGCCCCTTTAAGTTCTCGGCCTTTATCAATGCCTTGTTATTATTTTTTATGCCACACCTCGGCTTTGAAGTTGTTCCCGCGCGGCGGTGTCCTCTTGCATTCAAGCTCCAACACCGGACTGCATTCGAGATATCTTTTGCAGCCGAGCACCAACGTCGGATTATATCCGAGCTCGAACGCCGGACTACATCAGAGCTCCAACACTGGACTATATCCGAGGTGTCATAGATCACCTTGGATTGAAAAAGTTTGAAGGAGGTTATCCGAGTTTAACCCTGAAAAGTTCTCTATGGAACGAGCCATTCGAATCCGAGTTTTATGCCGGACCATTTTCGAGCTCCAACGATGGTCAGCGTCCGAGGTGTCGTAAACTACCTCGGTATTTTAAAAGATTGAACGAATTCAGCTGATCTTAATGCCAAAAATGCCCTCTATGGAGCCAGCCACTGGCGCCCAAGCTTTATGTCGGGCTGCTTCCGAGGTGGTGCACCACCCCGACCGCGGGCTGATTTTTTTGTGAATATTTTTGATTGGTGCAATTTATTCTCTGTCGAGATATATAGCCAGTATATGTATATCCAGTAGCCCTCAAGGTGTGTGTCAGTCTAAAGCCCGAGATGCACCTGAAGGAAAACATAAAACTGCTGATCCTAGTAGCCCCTGAGACTCAGGTCGACTTGCAAAATCAGCCTGAGGATCAACTCCTAGCTCGGCAGCATACGTAGGAATAGAAACGTAGTGTAATATATTAGAAATAATGATCGGCAGACATGCCGCCAAGAGAGGGTTGTGAGAAGTCGTCGTGATATGTTAGTTTGATGTTGGATAGTCCCAGATGGTACTCAATGTTGTCTGAAGACACGCTTGCCCATAGTTTGGTCATGCCGAACACTGAGCACTTTGAATTCTCTATATTTAATAAGCAATGCAGTAGCCCTCGAGACACTGGTCGGGTGGCAACACCAGATCAGGGGATCGATGTGCCACTTTAATATTTATAAACAATGAGCGCGAAGCCCAGTAGCCCCCGAGCCTTAATGTGGGCATGGGTGGCCGAATTAAGGATCGATATCCGTTTGACAGAAAATTTTGTTGTGTTAACACAAACTTCTCGGAAAGAGAATAAAGATCTCTTAAAGGAGCTTAGAGCTGGTCGAAATCCGAGCTCGCCAAGGTAGGCCACAAGGGGTTTAGAAGATGGATTGCAGTAAATGGATTTTAGTAGCAATTTTATGTGTAATGATTGTATGTATCCAAGTACTTTACATCATGAATGCTCGGATCCGCATTGTACAACACCTTGTTGACCGACCATCGGCTTCAACCTCCTCGGCAGTGGTCGGGGAGTGTTTGACCTACTTTATAAAGACTTTACGAGGGCAAAGGTTTATGACAAACAAGGCAATCCGGCCATATGGTTTCATAAACAAAGGTATGTCGAGAGAATGTTATATTACTATTTGATTTAAGAAACATTTCCCAAAGAAAATAATCCCGCTATCGGTTCCTTTCTTTGGGTTGTCATGCCGACCATGATCATGAAACCTCAACTCCGATCGATGCAGGAGAAAAATATTGAGGTTTTAGTTCGGGGTAAGTTCCCGATCTCTGTGGCTTTTAATGGACCAAAATTTAACTTTCGTCGTTGCCGACTAATTATATTCTTTAAGATGGCTAGCTTTCGGCTTCTCCCAGTCTGAGGTACTAACATGGATGACCCGAAAGTAACAATCACAGAGGTGCTCCCTTTACCTCCTAGCCGAACAATCAGGAACGTGGGGGTAATCACAGGAGCCAGGCAACCCAGCTTGGCCGAAATCTTAAGTCAAATTGATGCATATTTATGGCTTTATAACAATGATAACGGAAGGCAGCACTTGTATATTAAATACAAATGCCGATGATATATTTATTTTTACTCCGTTGCGACCGTTCATCAGTTGAAAGTGGCCCATCGTCGGCTTCCACCCCTTGTAGATGCTACGGAGGGTGTTTCCGCAATAACGAACAACCCGTAGCCGACGTCTCGGTGCCCGAAGGCGGTTGTGTTAGTGGAAACGAGGCAATCAGATATGCGGGCTTTATAACTTTCACTTAGTAATAGGAGCTTAAAGTTGGGAGGCCAGCTACTAGCCCCTAGTTGGTGTTCTGCGACAGCCGAGGTCAAGCCGTAAGCACTTCAGCCAATGTTATCAACGGCCCGTCATTTAACACAGTCATCGGATCGCTGACCAGTTTACGTTTATTGTGACAGTCAGTTTTCGGCTTTCTCCACTGAGGTGCTTAACCATGCGAGCTGGAAGCACAATCGCGGTGGTCCTCCCTTTGCACACCTAGCCAAACAAAGCGGAACGTAGGAGGCAAGCACAGGAGCCGGGCAACCCAATTATTGACCAAAGACACAATTCGAAACCGATGCATATATAGCAATATCCGAGAATGTTTTTGAAGAATCTCTAAAGGTATCTGGCGTTGCACTACGAGACTTATGCTGGCAACAGACCAATAGTTTAAAAGTGCCATAGGCTCGAAAAGCCAAAAACTTTTGTAAAAGCTTGTTGTATGGACTAAACCAAGATTTTGGTACCAATCCAGAAATTGGTCTTTTAAAAAAATGTGCTTCTATCGTACTTTAACATGACACATCGGATCTCAAGACTTCAAGCGGGTCAGCCTACGGCTTCAAGCTCCTTATCCCGAAGGCGGAGTGCTTCTCCGAGGCCAGTTTAGTGAACTAAACTCGAGCGGCTTTAGAGAGAAGCTAGGCTATCGAGCTATTGACCATACACTCGAGTCGTAAAAGGAGCGGTACAAAAAGACTTTGCAACGACCAAGAAGAAAACACATTATTATAGGACGGCTCGTGTAAATTTTAGAGCCCCCATTTAACATGGGTAAGGGGAGTTTCTTTTAACGAACAATGTATGTGAGCATGGTCGAACCAAACACAAGTTAAAAATTTAAAACTTTGAGCATGAAAGCGACTTAGCTGGTTAATGTGTTCGGCATGATGACGCGGTCCGAACTTACTGCGGGACAAGGTTCCATCCCCAAGCCGGTCCCGAGGTGGCGGAGCGAAGAGCTCGGCACTCCGAAGTGGTGACATAGCACGGCCAATGCAGGCCAGCAGAGTGACGCTGAAGTCCCCGGCGTGGGTTAATGAAGTGTTGAAGAAGCCCCCCATCTAGTCGAGGTGACATGGTATGTTAGTACGCCGAGGTGACTAACACTGCCCGACCCGAATCATTTACATGTGCACAAAAAATAGTGTAAACCGGAGATAATAGTAATAATAATAAATTAAAAAATTTGTTGCATAATAAATAATTTATGCAAAGTGAGTAATAAAAGAAATATGGCATGTGCGCCAAACGCTCGATGAGGTAGAGCTCTCTCGGTGATGCCGAAGTCCCCGAGGCAACCGAACACGTTGGTATGGCAACCCGACCAACAAGGTGATCACACGAGATGATTTACGCTGATTGGGACGATGGCGTCGTCTTGCCAAAAAGACCACGTGACGCAGTCGAAGTCTATTACCTGCACATGTAAAATAGTGCAGGCCAACAATAATAATATAAATATATGAAAAATTCTCGCGTAATTAATTTACGCAAGATAATTTATTTAAAAATATGTGGCCCGGCGCCAAGTCAATGTCGATGCAGGGCGTCGGCATGATGTGGTAAAGGTGTGGCAAAGCCTGAATTCACAGGTCCATTCGAGTTCCGGATGCGGCGTTCGTCGAACTATGTACGGAAACTAACCGAACCACCACGCGACCGTCTTTAATGTGGCCGCCTTTTGATAGACCTGCGTATAGATGACGGAACAAACCAGAGTAATAATTCCTTGGGAAAAACAAGCCCAAACAAGCAAAAATTGCTACGACTAGTAGCACCTTTTTTGACGTAAAGGGCTAATAGCACCTGGTTTATTTGTTGTATCAGTCTGGAAAAAAAGTGACTCCCAAAATTGGGACTCGATCCGCACACCCATTGCCTGATGGGCGGTGAAGCGATGACATGGCGATGCTGGTAAAGGTTGGCTTGCCGAGGCAAAGCCCCCGGTCCAGCTAACGTGACGAAGCTGGTCGACTGACGATGTCAAAGTCTCCGGAGTAGGTTGATGAAGGGAGGGCGAAGCCGCCGGTCCAGACAAGGTGATAGAGCAGGTCGGTAAGGAGACGTTGCAGCTGCCATGTCAGCCGAGGTGTTGAAGTAGTTCGGCATGATAGACATCGGCTCTAAGAAGCAACGATGCGGCCATGTCGATGTAGGTCATAACTCGTGACGTGGTCAATGCCGGCTTGATGAAGTGATCGTGCGACGATGCCGATGTGCCCGCTCCGTGTAATCCGTGGGGAGGCGAGGTTGATGATGATTTATCCTTCGCGATGCCGAACTCTTGCTCGGCTTGCCGAGATGATGATTCGAAGAAGTTGAGCTCTGTTCAACAAAGGGACGATGTGTCTAGCGCAAGTCGGCAGCCGCGGAACAACATTGTGGGGCTGGTTTGACACTGGCACGATGGTGAAGATCATATTGGAAAAGACTTTAAAATTAGTGGGATGTGTTTGGGAACAAAACACAATACCCCATACAAAACTACCTTCAAAAAGGATGTCTGAAATCCCATTTATAAAAAAGATGAACTCGGGTCGGATTCGTTCTCGCGCAGAAAACAGATCTGAAAAGTGATGCACTAATCGGAAGGTTCCCGGAGTTTGGACAGTCAGAACGAGCTGAAATTTTGATGGGTGGTAGATATAGGAATTCCGCAGCCTATCAATAGTTGGATCTTCCAAAGGACGTCCGAGATAGGTGCTGACACCACGCTCCAAACTCGTCCAGATTCCCGTCCAGATTCGACGGGGCTCCGGTATATCGGAGACCGGCAGAGATTGCTCCATCGAAACGCGACGAAATTTTATAGTGTTGTTGTAGACTGAAATCCGCACAATTTCATCGAAGGAATCGTCAAAGCGATGCTCGAGGAGGTGGTGGTAGAGGATACAAGTTCGCTGTTCGGAAAAACAGCACAGTCGCCCGAGGGCAATGTTGACGTTAAGCCCCCGAGCTCCATGGATGATTCCTCCATGATCTTGATAGAGATTGGAGTTGATGTCGATGAAGGCCCTCGTCCAAA
Organism: Aegilops umbellulata; assembly: GCA_032464435.1. Classification (NCBI taxonomy): domain Eukaryota; kingdom Viridiplantae; phylum Streptophyta; class Magnoliopsida; order Poales; family Poaceae; genus Aegilops; species Aegilops umbellulata. The sequence continues at coordinate 413,603,589 of CP136057.1, forward strand.
CATGACGATTGGAGGTAGGGCACAGTCCTTGATCAAGCCAAGGTGACCAGTAGAGGCGGCGATGAAGATGCTGACGTCGCACTTGATCTGCAGGCGAGCCATTGATCCTTTTGCCGACCACAGAGCGGAACTCTCATTGAAAGCACCATTGTCAGTGTCAAAACCGGCAGATCTTGGGTAGGGGGTCCCAAGCTGTGTGTCTTAGGATCGATGGTAACATTGACATGGGATTTTACCCAGCTTCGGGCTCTCTCGAAAAGATGATACCCTACATGCTGCTTTTGATTGTATCCGTTGCGTATGATTACATAGTTGATCTACCTCGAGATCATATGTTGTGGTCTAAACCCTAGAAGTATGATGAGTAATGTCATGATGCCCTATCGACTAGCCTGGCCTTGGCTTATATAATGTACCAGAGGCCTAGGATAAACAAGAGTCCTAGTCGAATACGCCGGTGGAGAGGAGTCCTTGTCTTGATCACCAAATATTTTTTGGTCAAATGTGATATCATTGAATGTAATATTGTGAGTAACCTATGTACTATTTGATATATTCGTTTGGTACCCAAAGGGTATGGGTACCTTCAGTATGGGTATATGCAGGATCGAAAGTAGGTCTAGAGGGGGTGATTAGACTACTTGGCCAAATAAAAATTTAGCCTTTTTCCCAATTTTAGTTGTGGGCAGATTTTAGCAATTAGTACAAGACAAGCAATCAACCTAGACATGCAATTCTAAGAGTATAGTAGCGGAAAGTAAAACATTGCATATGAGGGTAAAGGGAAGGGTTTCGAGAGTGCAAACGCAATGATCACACGAAGATTTTTTGTCGTGGTTCTGATTGGTGGTGCTATTGTACGTCCATTTTGATGGAGTCTTCAACCCACAAGGGTAATGGTTGCGCAAGTCCAGGGAGGGCTCCACGCACGAAGGGTCCACGAAGAAGCAACCTTGTCTATCCCACCATGGACATTGCCCGTGACGGACTTGCTGTTGGGTTCTATGGTAGGGTGCGTCGACTGCAAATTAAAATTTTCCTATGCGCAGAACAACCAGGAACATGCTACGGGAGATGGATCACCGATCGTTACCACTAGACGCGTAGTACCGTGCAGCGGAAAAAGAGTTGGGGCAGTGCGTCCGCGTGGATCATCTCCTCCTCGTGCGATCACCCTCGAACATCCGGTCGTCCGGTCCCACTTACATGTTCGCCGGAGTGGCACAGGTGCACCGCCTCTAACGGTATCCACCCGTGTAGGAGGAACCTCGGGCGTCGGACTGCTAGGTCCAATCACACAACCGGCGGTGAGTGGAGGTGTCTATTCGCAACATATGCAAACCCTAGTGACAGCGCCGAAGCGATCAACCGCATGAGTGTGTCGCACCCCACTTTATATAGGCATCCATCGCGGGCTCAACACTTGGGCCTCGCACGAACCCTAAAGCCCATAAGTCTACTCGACCATAATCCGAATACAGCTCGGATCACATCCGGCCAGTGTCCTTGGATCCGACCTCGTAGGTTCCTTCCCTTAAGCGCACGACCCCTTAGGTTCAAGCCGGCTTGGTCTCAGTTCGGGTCACCACCGAACTGCACGATTGGTAGCGGCCTCTAGCAAGGCATGCCGAACACCAAGCAGACTATGAAGCGGGTTAGGCGAACATGTACATCACACTTCCATTCATTTTGCCACAAGATATATGTTGTCGAGCTCAAGGCGAGTCTGTCATCCTTGTGCTAGCCCGACCTCTTTTCTCGTTCCAGTGATGCCGACCACTATCCGGATTATCTCATAATCCTTGTCACATGGCCATGCTTATCCTGGTCGGATCACACGAGAGGCCCAGAGTATATCTCTCCTGATCGGAGGGGCAAATCCCATCTTGCTTGACCATGTCTCGCAGCATGGGTCTGGACAAGCCCGAAACCTACTTTTGTAACTACCCAGTCACGGAGTAGCGTTTGGTTAGCCCAAAGCAGGTCTGTCACCATCCCGAGTACATGTGCTAGCTCAGGTCTTAGGACAAAGAACATATGTTGTACTAGAGACTCACAGATGACATATCGCTGTGTCTCATAGTTGGGTCTGTCCGACTCAGACCTTATCTCGACTCAGATCCAACTACGTCGAATCCGACAAGACCTTTCCAAGTCCATATTATCCGGTTAGCATCTAATGCTTTATGGCTAGTGAGACCAAGCCATCGACCGTGGCATAAGCTAGTCTAGTCGGCTGCGCGTCCACACAGCCCTTTCGACAAGGGACCTTTTTAGGACAGTCATCATACAATGCATAGTCCCACAAACAAGTCATGTACTTGTTGATACACATCATTGATAATGTCCAAGGACTATCTTTATTCATAAACACATAGGAAATATCATCATACATGATTGCCTCTAGGGCATATCTCCAACAGTCTCCCACTTGCACTAGAGTCAATCAAATAGACATCGAATGCCCATAGCTCTAACCTGCCCCTCATGCTTGGGTTGTGGAAGCGGCTTAGTCAACGGTTCTGCAACATTTGCATCCATGTGAATTTTTCATAACTCTACATCACCATTCTTTACGATCTTTCGTATCAGGTGATATTTCCGATCTATGTGTCTGACCTTGTGGTGATTCCTCGGCTCCTTGGCTTGTGCGATGGCACCAAAATTATCACAATAAATGTCCAATGGTTTTACTGAGGATGGGAAAATACCAAGATCATCCAGGAAATTCCGGATCCAAACACCTTCCTCTGCAGTTTCACAAGCCGCAATGTATTCAGCTTCTGTGGTAGAATCGGCCACCGTATCTTGCTTGGAACTCATCCAGCTCACTGCTCCTCCGTTCATGACATACATGAATCTGGACTGTGATCGACAATCATCTCTGTCGGTTTGGAAACTAGCATCGGTGTAACCCCTTACGACGAGCTCTTCCTCGCCTCCATAAACTAGGAACATCTCTTTAGTCCTTCTCAGGTACTTCAAAATAGTCTTTACCGCTGCCCAGTGACTCTCACCTGGGTTGGCCTGGTATCTATTTGTTAGGCTTATTGCAAAAGCAACATCAGGCCTTGTACATATCATGGCATACATGATGGATCCGATTGCCGAGGCATACAAAATCCTACTCATCCTGCTTCGCTCATCAGGTGTCGAAGGACTCTGAGTTTCGCTTAGCCTTATACCATGTGAGAGTGGCAAGAACCCTTTCTTTGCCTCACTCATGTTGAACCGCTTCAACACTTTATCTATGTACGTGCTCTGGCTTAAGCCGAGCAGCCTCCTCGATCTATCTCTATAGATATTAATGCCTAAAATATACATTGCCTCACCAAGGTCCTTCATTGAAAACTTGCCATTCAATGACTCCTTGACCGAGTTCAGCATCGAAACATCATTTCCGATCAGTAGTATGTCATCCACATACAAGATCAAAAACACTATAGAGCTCCCACTTAACTTCTTGTATAAACAAGAGTCCTCTTCGCTTTTGATGAAGCCAAAACCAGTGACGACCTCATCAAAACGAATGTTCCAGCTCCGAGATGCTTGCCTCAGCCCATAAATGGATGTATTGAGCTTGCATACTGAAGGAAATATGCCGTAGAGGCAATAATAAAGTTATTATTTATTTCCTTATATCATAATAAAGGTCTATTATTCATGCTAGAATTGTATTAACCGGAAACATAATGCATGTGTGAATATATAGACAAACAGAGTGTCACTAGTATGCCTCTACTAGACTAGCTCGTTAATCAAAGATGGTTATGTTTCCTAACCATGAACAAAGAGTTGTTATTTGATTAACGAGGTCACATCATTGGTTGAATGATCTGATTGACATGACCCATTATATTAGCTTAGCACCCGATCGTTTAGTATGTTGCTATTGCTTTATCCATGACTTATACATGTTCCTATGACTATGAGATTATGCAACTCCCGTTTGCCAGAGGAACACTTTGGGTACTACCAAACGTCACAATGTAACTGGGTGATTATAAAGGAGTATTACAGGTGTCTCCAATGGTAGATGTTGGGTTGGCGTATTTCGAGATTAGGATTTGTCACTCCGATTGTCGGAGAGGTATCTCTGGGCCCTCTCGGTAATGCACATCACTTAAGCCTTGCAAGCATTGCAACTAATGAGTTAGTTGCGGGATGATGTATTACAGAACGAGTAAAGAGACTTGTCGGTAACGAGATTGAACCAAGTATTGGATACTGACGATCGAATCTCGGACAAGTAACATACCGATGACAAAGGGAACAACGTATGTTGTTATGCGGTCTGACCGATAAAGATCTTCGTAGAATATGTAGGAGGCAATATGGGCATCCAGGTCCTGCTATTGGTTATTGACCGGAGACGTGTCTCGGTCATGTCTACATTGTTCTCGAACCGTAGGGTCCGCACGCTTAACGTTACGATGACAGTTATTATGAGTTTATGCATTTTGATGTACCGAAGGTTGTTCGGAGTCCCGGATGTGATCACGGACATGACGAGGAGTCTCGAAATGGTCGAGACATAAATATTGATATATTGGAAGCCTACATTTGGATATCGGAAGTGTTCCGGGTGAAATCGGGATTTCACCGAAGTACTAGGAGGTTACCGGAACCCCCCGGGAAACATATGGGCCATATTGGGCCTTAGTGGAAAGGAGAAAGGGGCTGCCCTAGGGCTGGCCGCGCGCCTCCCCCCTTCCCTAGTCCTATTAGGACTAGGAGAAGGTGGCCGGCCCCCTCTCTCTCTTTCCCCCCACATGAGGAATCCTATTCCAACTAGGATTGGGGGGGGGAATCCTACTCCCGGAGGGAGTAGGACTCTCCTGGCGCGCCAGGCTTGGCCGGCCAGCCCCTCCCCCTTGGCTCTTTTATATACGGGGGCAGGGGAGCACCCTTGGACACACAATTTGATCTACGGATCGTTCCTTAGCCGTGTGCGGTGCCCCCTTCCACCAAATTCCACCTCGGTCATATCGTTGCAGTGCTTAGGCGAAGCCCTGCGCCGGTAACACATCAAGATCGTCACCACGCTGTCGTGCTGACGGAACTCTTCCCCGACGCTTTGCTGGATCGGAGCCCGGGGATCGTCATCGAGCTGAACGTGTGCCAAGAACTCGGAGGTGCCGGAGTAACGGTGTTGTGATCGGTTGGATCGCGAGGAGAACGTACGACTACTTCCTCTACGTTGCATCAATGCTTCCGCTTGGGTCTACGAGGTTACGTAGACAACACTCTCCCCTCTCGTTGCTATGCATCACCATGATCTTGCGTGTGCGTAGGAATTTTTTTGAAATTACTACGTTCCCCAACAGTGGCATCCGAGCCTAGGTTTTTTATGGTTTGATGTTATTTGCACGAGTAGAACACAAGTGAGTTGTGGACGATACAAGTCATACTGCCTACCAGCATGTCATACTTTGGTTCAGCGGTATTGTTGGATGAGACGATCCGGACCAACCTTACGCGTACGCTTACGCGAGACCGGTTCCCTCGACGTGCTTTGCACATAGATGGCTTGCGAAAGACTGGCTCTCCAACTTTAGTTGAACCAAGTGTGACTACGCCCGGTCCTTGAGAAGGTTAAAACGGAGTCTATTTGACAAACTATCGTTGTGGTTTTGATGCGTAGGTAAGATGAGTTCTTGCTTAAGCCCGTAGCAGCCACGTAAAACTTGCAACAACAAAGTAGAGGACGTCTAACTTGTTTTTGCAGGGCATGTTGTGATGTGATATGGTCAAGACATGATGCTAAATTTTATTGTATGAGATGATCATGTTTTGTAACCGAGTTATCGGCAACTGGCAGGAGCCATATGGTTGTCGCTTTATTGTATGCAATGCAATCGCGATGTAATGCTTTACTTTATTACTAAGCGGTAGTGATAGTCGTGGAAGCATAAGATTGGCGAGACGACAACGATGCTACGATGGAGATCAAGGTGTCGCGCCGGTGACGATGGTGATCATGACGGTGCTTCGGAGATGGAGATCACAAGCACAAGATGATAATGACCATATCATATCACTTATATTGATTGCATGTGATGTTTATCTTTTTATGCATCTTATCTTGCTTTGATTGACGGTAGCATTATAAGATGATCTCTCACTAAATTATCAAGAAGTGTTCTCCCTGAGTATGCACCGTTGCAAAAGTTCTTCGTGCTGAGACACCACGTGATGATCGGGTGTGATAGGCTCTACGTTCAAATACAACGGGTGCAAAACAGTTGCACACGCGGAATACTCAGGTTATACTTGACTAGCTATGCATATAAGATATGACCTCGGAACACAGAGACCGAAAGGTCGAGCGTGAATCATATAGTAGATATGATCAACATAACGATGTTCACCATTGAAAACTACTCCATATCACGTGATGATCGGTTATGGTTTAGTTGATTTGGATCACGTGATCACTTAGAGGATTAGAGGGATGTCTATCTAAGTGGGAGTTCTTAATTAATTTGATTAACTGAACTTAAACTTATCATGAACTTAGTATCTGATAGTATCTTGCTTGTCTATGTTGATTGTAGATAGATGGCTCGTGATGTTGTTCCGTTAAATTTTAATGCGTTCCTTGAGAAAGCAAAGTTGAAAGATGATGGTAGCAATTACACGGACTGGGTCCGTAACTTGAGGATTATCCTCATTGCTGCACAGAAGAATTACGTCCTGGAAGCACCGCTAGGTGCCAAGCCTGCTGCTAGAGCAACACCAGAAGTTATGAACGTCTGGCAGAGCAAAGCTGATGACTACTCGATAGTTCAGTGTGCCATGCTTTACGGCTTAGAACCGGGACTTCAACGACGTTTTGAACGTCATGGAGCATATGAGATGTTCCAGGAGTTGAAGTTAATATTTCAAGCAAATGCCCGGATTGAGAGATATGAAGTCTCCAATAAGTTCTATAGCTGCAAAATGGAGGAGAACAGTTCTGTTAGTGAGCATATACTCAAAATGTCTGGGTATAATAATCACTTTATTCAATTGGGAGTTACTCTTCCAGATGATTGCGTCATTGACAGAATTCTCCAATCACTGCCACCAAGCTACAAGAGCTTCGTGATGAACTATAATATGCAAGGGATGACCAAGACTATTCCCGAGCTCTTTGCAATGCTAAAAGCTGCGGAGGTAGAAATCAAGAAGGAGCATCAAGTGTTGATGGTTAACAAAACCACTAGTTTCAAGAAAAAGGGCAAAGGGAAGAAAAAGGGAAACTTCAAGAAGAACGGCAAGCGAGTTGCTGCTCAAGAGAAGAAACCCAAGTCTGGACCTAAGCCTGAAACTGAGTGCTTCTACTGCAAGCAGACTGGTCACTGGAAGCGGAACTGCCCCAAGTATTTGGCGGATAAGAAGGATGGCAAGGTGAATAAAGGTATATGTGATATACATGTTATTGATGTGTACCTTACTAATGTTCGCAGTAGCACCTAGGTATTTGATACTGGTTCTGTTGCTAATATTTGCAACTCAAAACAGGGACTACAGAATAAGCGGACACTAGCAAAGGATGAGGTGACGATGCGCGTGGGAAATGGTTCCAAAGTCGATGTGATCGCAGTCGGCACGCTACCTCTACATCTACCTTCGGGATTAGTATTAGACCTAAATAATTGTTATTTGGTGCCAGCGTTGAGCATGAACATTATATCTGGATCTTGTTTGATGCAAGACGGTTATTCATTTAAATCAGAGAATAATGGTTGTTCTATTTATATGAGTAATATCTTTTATGGTCATGCACCCTTGAAGAGTGGTCTATTTTTAATGAATCTCGATAGTAGTGATACACATATTCATAATGTTGAAGCCAAAAGATGCAGAGTTGATAATGATAGTGCAACTTATTTGTGGCAGTGCCGTTTAGGTCATATCGGTATAAAGCGCATGAAGAAACTCCATACTGATGGACTTTTGGAGTCACTTGATTATGAATCACTTGGCACTTGCGAACCGTGCCTCATGGGCAAGATGACTAAAACACCGTTCTCCGGAACTATGGAGAGAGCAACAGATTTGTTAGAAATCATACATACGGATGTGTGTGGTCCGATGAATGTTGAGGCTCATGGCGGATATCGTTATTTTCTCACCTTCACAGATGATTTGAGCAGATATGGGTATATCTACTTAATGAAACACAAGTCTGAAACGTTTGAAAAGTTCAAAGAATTTCAGAGTGAAGTTGAAAATCATCGTAACAAGAAAATAAAGTTTCTACGATCTGATCGTGGAGGAGAATATTTGAGTTACGAGTTTGGTGTACATTTGAAAAATTGTGGAATAGTTTCGCAACTCACGCCACCCGGAACACCACAACGTAATGGTGTGTCCGAACGTCGTAATCGTACTTTACTAGATATGGTGCGATCTATGATGTCTCTTACTGATTTACCGCTATCGTTTTGGGGATACGCTCTAGAGACGGCCGCATTCACGTTAAATAGGGCACCATCTAAATCCGTTGAGACGACGCCTTATGAACTATGGTTTGGCAAGAAACCAAAGTTGTCGTTTCTTAAAGTTTGGGGCTGCGATGCTTATGTGAAAAAGCTTCAACCTGATAAGCTCGAACCCAAATCGGAGAAATGTGTCTTCATAGGATATCCAAAGGAAACTGTTGGATACACCTTCTATCACAGATCCGAAGGCAAGACTTTTGTTGCTAAGTTCGGAAACTTTCTAGAGAAAGAGTTTCTTTCGAAAGAAGTGAGTGAGAGGAAAGTAGAACTTGACGAGGTAATTGTACCTACTCCTTTATTGAGAAGTAGTACATCACAGAAAACTGTTTCTACGAAACCTACACCAATAAATGAGGAAGCTAATGATGATGATCATGAAACTTTAGTTCAAGATACTACTGAACCTCGTAGATCAACCAGAGTGAGATCCGCACCAGAGTGGTACGGTAATCCCATTCTGGAAGTCATGTTACTAGACCATGATGAACCTACGAACTATGAAGAAGCAATGGTGAGCCCAGATTCCGCAAAGTGGCTTGAAGCCAAGAAATCTGAGATGGGATCCATGTATGAGAACAAAGTATGGACTTTGGTTGACTTGCCTGATGATCGGCAAGCAATTGAGAACAAATGGATCTTTAAGAAGAAGACTGACGCTCATGGTAATGTTATTGTCTACAAAGCTCGACTTGTCGCAAAAGGTTTTCGACAAGTTCAAGGGATTGACTACGATGAGACTTTCTCACCCATAGCGATGCTTAAGTCTGTCCGAATCATGTTAGCAATTGCCGCATTTTATGATTATGAAATTTGGCAGATGGATGTCAAAACTGCATTCCTGAATGGATTTCTGGAAGAAGAGTTGTATATGATGCAACCAGAAGGTTTTGTCGATCCAAAGGGAGCTAACAAAGTGTGCAAGCTCCAGCGATCCATTTATGGACTGGTGCAAGCCTCTCGGAGTTGGAATAAACGCTTTGATAGTGTGATCAAAGCATTTGGTTTTATACAGACTTTCGGTGAAGCCTGTATTTACAAGAAAGTGAGTGGGAGCTCTGTAGCATTTCTAGTATTATATGTGGATGACATATTACTGATTGGAAATGATATAGAATTTCTGAATAGCATAAAGGGATACTTGAATAAAAGTTTTTCAATGAAAGACCTCGGAGAAGCTGCTTACATATTAGGCATAAAGATCTATAGAGATAGATCAAGACGCTTAATTGGACTTTCACAAAGCACATACCATGACAAGGTTTTGAAGAAGTTCAAAATGGATCAAGCAAAGAAAGGGTTCTTGCCTGTGTTACAAGGTGTGAGATTGAGTAAAACTCAAAGCCCGACCACTGCAGAAGATAGAGAGAAAATGAAAGATGTTCCCTATGCTTCAGCCATAGGCTCTATCATGCATGCAATGCTGTGTACCAGACCTGATGTGTGCCTTGCTATAAGTTTAGCAGGGAGGTACCAAAGTAATCCAGGAGTGGATCACTGGACAGCGGTCAAGAACATCCTGAAATACCTGAAAAGGACTAAGGATATGTTTCTCATATATCGAGGTGACAAAGAGCTCACCGTAAGAGGTTACGTTGATGCAAGCTTTGACACTGATCCGGACGATTCTAAATCGCAAACCGGATACGTGTTTACATTAAACGGTGGAGCTGTCAGTTGGTGCAGTTCTAAACAAAGCGTCGTAGCGGGATCTACATGTGAAGCGGAGTACATAGCTGCTTCGGAAGCAGCAAACGAAGGAGTCTGGATGAAGGAGTTCATATCCGATCTAGGTGTCATACCTAGTGCATCGGGTCCAATGAAAATCTTTTGTGACAATACTGGTGCAATTGCCTTGGCAAAGGAATCCAGATTTCACAAAAGGACCAAACACATCAAGAGACGCTTCAACTCCATCCGGGATCTAGTCCAGGTGGGAGACATAGAGATTTGCAAGATACATACGGATCTGAATGTTGCAGATCCGTTGACTAAGCCTCTTCCACGAGCAAAACATGATCAGCACCAAAACTCCATGGGTGTTAGGATCATTATAGTGTAATCTAGATTATTGACTCTAGTGCAAGTGGGAGACTGAAGGAAATATGCCCTAGAGGCAATAATAAAGTTATTATTTATTTCCTTATATCATGATAAAGGTCTATTATTCATGCTAGAATTGTATTAACCGGAAACATAATGCATGTGTGAATACATAGACAAACAGAGTGTCACTTGTATGCCTCTACTAGACTAGCTCGTTAATCAAAGATGGTTATGTTTCCTAACCATGAACAAAGAGTTGTTATTTGATTAACGAGGTCACATCATTGGTTGAATGATCTGATTGACATGACCCATTATATTAGCTTAGCACCCGATCGTTTAGTATGTTGTTATTGCTTTATCCATGACTTATACATGTTCCTATGACTATGAGATTATGCAACTCCCGTTTGCCAGAGGAACACTTTGGGTACTACCAAACGTCACAACGTAACTGGGTGATTATAAAGGAGTATTACAGGTGTCTCCAATGGTAGATGTTGGGTTGGCGTATTTCGAGATTAGGATTTGTCACTCCGATTGTCGGAGAGGTATCTCTGGGCCCTCTCGGTAATGCACATCACTTAAGCCTTGCAAGCATTGCAACTAATGAGTTAGTTGCGGGATGATGTATTACAGAACGAGTAAAGAGACTTGTCGGTAACGAGATTCAACTAAGTATTGGATTCTGACGATCGAATCTCGGACAAGTAACATACCGATGACAAAGGGAACAACGTATGTTGTTATGCGGTCTGACCGATAAAGATCTTCGTAGAATATGTAGGAGCCAATATGGGCATCCATGTCCCGCTATTGGTTATTGACCGGAGACGTGTCTCGGTCATGTCTACATTGTTCTCGAACCGTAGGGTCCGCACGCTTAACGTTACGATGACAGTTATTATGAGTTTATGCATTTTGATGTACCGAAGGTTGTTCGGAGTCCCGGATGTGATCACGGACATGACGAGGAGTCTCGAAATGATCGAGACGTAAAGATTGATATATTGGAAGCCTACATTTGGATATCGGAAGTGTTCCGGGTGAAATCGGGATTTCACCAAAGTACCAGGAGGTTACCGGAACCCCCCGGGAAACATATGGGCCATATTGGGCCTTAGTGGAAAGGAGAAAGGGGCTGCCCTAGGGCTGGCCGCGCGCCTCCCCCCTTCCCTAGTCCTATTAGGACTAGGAGAAGGTGGCCGGCCCCCTCTCTCTCTTTCCCCCCACATGAGGAATCCTATTCCAACTAGGATTGGGGGGTGGGAATCCTACTCCCGGAGGGAGTAGGACTCTCCTGGCGCGCCAGGCTTGGCCGGCCAGCCCCTCCCCCTTGGCTCCTTTATATATGGCGGCAGGGGAGCACCCTTGGACACACAAGTTGATCTACGGATCGTTCCTTAGCCGTGTGCGGTGCCCCCTTCCACCAAATTCCACCTCGGTCATATCGTTGCAGTGCTTAGGCAAAGCCCTGCGCCGGTAACACATCAAGATCGTCACCACGCCGTCGTGCTGATGGAACTCTTACCCGACGCTTCGCTGGATCGGAGCCCGGGGATCGTCATCGAGCTGAACGTGTGCCAAGAACTCGGAGGTGCCGGAGTAACGGTGCTGTGATCGGTTGGATCGCGAGGAGAACGTACGACTACTTCCTCTATGTTGCATCAAGGCTTCCGCTTCGGTCTACGAGGGTACGTAGACAACACTCTCCCCTCTCGTTGCTATGCATCACCATGATCTTGCGTGTGCGTAGGAAATTTTTTGAAATTACTACGTTCCCCAACACATACCTTACTAGTGCTGGTCGGATCGACAAAACCCTCGGGCTGTATCGTATACACGTCCTCGGTTAAATTTACGTGAAAAGCAGTCTTGACATCCATCTGCCATATCTCGTAACCGAAATATGCAGCTATAGCTAGTACGATCCTCTTCGACTTCAGCATCGCTACCGGTGAGTAAGTCTCGTCGTAGTCAATTCCTTGAACTTGTCCATAACCCTTAGCGACAAGCCGAGCTTTGTGGATCTGAACATTTCCATCCACATTGGTTTCATCTTAAAAACCCATTTGCAACCAATGGCTGTTACGCCAGGCGGTGGATCAACCAAGTCCCAAACTTGATCCTCAACCATGGACTTTAACTCGGATCTCATGGCCTCCAGCCATGCCGCGGAATCTGGGCACACCATCGCTTCCACATACATGGCTGGCTCGTCACTTTCTAGCAACAATACATCATGCACTCTGTGCAATCTTTCCGACCTCCATGGTTCCGGTGCCGCTCCCACTATGGGTTCCTTGGCTGCCTCCGGTATGATCTCATCACCAGCCGAGCCGTCCCCGAGTGGTCCTCGAATTTCTTCGAGTCGGACCATCCTCCCACTGGCCTCCCGACTGAGAAACTCTTTCTCAAGGAAAACCCCGTTCCGAACAACAAACACTTTATTCTCTTCCCAGTTGTAGAAGGTATATCCAAAGGTTTCCCTCGGATATCCCACGAATATGCATTTATCCGACTTAGGTGTAAGCTTCTCTGACATAAGTCGCTTGACAAATGCTTCACATCCCCAAATCTTTAGAAAAGACAAACTGGGACTCTTCCCAGTCCACATGTCATGTGGTGTCTTGTCTATGGATTTTGATGGTACCCTGTTAACTGTGAAAGCTGCAGTTTCTAGAGCGTATTCCCAAAATGACAAGGGTAAATCCGATTTGCTCATCATAGATCGTACCATGTCCAACAAGGTCCTATTCCTCCATTCCGACACGCCGTTTCTCTGTGGCGTACCCGGAGGACTGAGCTGAGGTACTATACCTCAGCTTTTCAGATGATCATCAAACTCCTAGCTCATGTAGACATCTCCACGATCTGATCGTAGTAGTTTTATAGTCTTGTCGAGCTGATTCTCATCCTCATTCTAAAACTCTTTGAACTTTTCAAAAGTTTCCGACTTGTGCCTCATCAAATAGATATATCCATATCTACTCAAGTCGTCAGTGAAAGTCACAAAGTACTAATAGCCACCTCTGGCAGTTGTGCTCATTGGACCACACACATCACTATGTATAAGTTCCAATAGCTCGGACGCCCTCTCGCAACTCTTTGCGAAAGGAGACTTAGTCATCTTGCCGAGCAAGCATGATTCACATGTCTCGAATGACCCAAAGTCGGACGAAGTTAGGAGCCCATCATCATGGAGCTTCTTCATGCGTTTCAGACTAATGTGTCCAAGCCGGCAATGCCAGAAGTATGTCGGATTTATCTCATTAGGCTTATGCCTCTTGACATTCACATTATAGACCAGTTCATGTTCCAGATTCAATATAAATAGCCCATCAACAATGGGTGCATAGCCGTGGAAAATACCATTCAAATAAAACGAACAACCATTATCCTTTAAATTGAATTCATAACCCTGACTCATCAAGCATGAGGCGGAAATAATATTCCGACTAAGTGCAGGAATGTAATAACAATTATTCAATTCCAAAATGAATCTAGAAGGAAGCTGGAGCTGCATCGTGTCGACCTCCAACGCAGCAACTCTTGCTTCGTTGTTGGCCCTGATGTCAATCTCCCCTTGTGCCACACGCCTAGTTCTTACCAGCCCCTGCATCGAGTTGCAAATATGAACAACCGATCCGGTATCAAATACCCAAGAGCTACTAGGTATGTCCGCAAGGTAAATGTCTATAACATATGCAACAAGTGTACCTTTGCCTAAAGAAGCATTTCTGGCCTTCTTGCCATGCTCTTCAAGCCACTTGCTATAGTTCCTCTTCCATTAAATAGTTTCCATGCAATGGTAGCAAATGGTCTTCGAGTCCGTTCCAGACTTCGGCGTAGCGGCAGAGGTTACCATCTTCGTGCCCTTTTCCTTAGCCTTCTTCTTAGACCAACTCTTCTTGAACTTAGTCGATTTCTGCACCATCAACACTTGATGCGTGCCTTTCATAATATCCTGCGCTGCCACTTTGAGCATCCCATGCAATTCAGTGAGCTTCTTATCCATGTCGTGCATATTATAGTTTGAGATGAACGTCCCATGGCTAAGCAGAAGAGAACCCAGAACTGCATCTGTACCCAGCTCATCCAAGAGCGGGAAGCCCAACCTATCCAAAGCTTGCACATATCCGAACATCTTGATCACATGTGGGCTCAGTGGACCACCTTCCTTCAGCTTGCAATCCATCAAGGATCGCCAAACGTTGAACCTTTCGGTCCTAGCCTGTGTCTGAAACATGCTCTTGAGACTCTTGATCATATTGTAAGCCTCAACATTTTCAAAATGTTCTTGCAAATCGGGCTCCATACAAGCCATTATCACACAGCTGATCTCCGTTGATTCATCAACGAGTTTCTGGTAGGCATTCTTAGCCGTGGCACTAACATTATCGGCAGGTTCCTCTGGAAGTGGATCCTCTAGAACATGTTCCTTTTTATCATGCTTGAGAACAATTCTCAGATTTCTATACCAGGTGGTAAAGTTTGTTCCATTCAGTTTATCCTTTTCAATAATTGATTTCAATGCAAAGTTGGGTTGAGCAGGTGGTGCCATTGATCTACAACAGAAAATATGCAATCACTAAGCAATGTGATTATGTAGAGTAATTCTAGCCTTAAATGATAATACTCCCACTGAAGTCAGCATCCCTCTGCAAACTCTCAGTGAGCCAGGATCCGACTAGCACATGCGACTAGTGAGCTTTAGCATCACTGCTAGACAACATGCCTATACGGTAAGCAACTCCTTGCTAATCGTATCTCTATATGACTCATGTCGGTCGGGAAGGTATCTCATACCCCGGCCCCCAACCTTCTTTGCCACAAGGCCCAAAACCGTTTTGATAGCCTTGTCAAGTTAACCTGATGCAGTGCATGTCCGTGTCCGACACGAACCCTTCAGTTCAAGGACACCCAGTAGCACCTCAGTTTTATGATCCCACTACTAGACGTACTTGACGTGCGAAGGTGCAACATCGGGGATGGCAATTCGCTTGATATTCATGAGGGATCTTTCTACCATTCTAACATGCTTAGAAAACAAGAAGCATAACAATCACAAATAAACATATATTGTGAAATAGTATGGCTCCTTCATGGACATTCTTCCAGGTCGGCTCCGACTCTGATGACCATCTAGGAACTCCATCTTGTTTGTCACGCCGGGACGCCAAGCCACAAATCTGATCTCTATTATCCAACTACTACAACTAGTAATGAATTTTACAGAGTCACAAGTCCACACGCAGGTCGTTATACAATATAATGACATCACTTTGGCTCCTGCCGGCTGACAAACATGACGCGCAAGCCATGTATAAATTACACACATGCATCACATACACATGAGCCATACTATTCACATCAAACCTGCAAAACAAAGTTATGCATAGAATTGCATTCTACCGGTTTGTGTGTTGGGTATGAAATACAAGGTGCTACGCACACGTTTTCAGAAATCATAGGTCACATCTGCACTTCGATCACGCCGGTTTTTCTGATCTGACTGATCTCATCGATCATCGCGAATCCAATTTGGATTTACGTTTCCTTGTTGACCCCGATGGCGGATAACCGACCGGTAGGGGTAGATCATATCATGACCTCATCGATCCCGATTGACAGAAAACATAGCCTCAACGATCCCCATGTGAAGTTGATCACATCAACCGTGCACCTAGCCGATCTCTTCAACGACAACAGATCTCATCTGCCGCCTCCACATATCTAATATGCATACGATCTGAATCCAAATCCTATAGCAGAGGCTCTGATACCACTGTTGGGTTCTACGGTAGGGTACGTCGACTGCAAATTAAAATTTTCCTATGCGCGGAACAACCAGGAACATGCCACCGGAGATGGATCACCGATCGTTACCACTAGACGTGTAGTGTTGTGCAGCGGAAGAAGAGTTGGGGCAGCGCGTCCGTGTGGATCGTCTCCTCCTTGTGCGATCTCCCTCGAACAGCCGGTCGTCCAATCCCACGTACAAGTTCGCTGGAGCAGCGCAGGTGCACCGCCTCTAACGGTATCCGCGCGTGCAGGAGGAACATCGTGTGGTGGACTGCTGGGTCTTATCACACAACCAGCGGCGAGTGGTGGTCTCTATTCGCAACACATGCAAACCCTAGTGACAGCGCCGAAGTGATCAACCGCATGAGTGTGTCGCACCCCACTTTATATAGGCGTCCGTCGCGGGCTCAACACTTGGGCCTCGCATGGACACTAAAGCCCATAAGTCTACTCGGCCATAATCCAAATACAGCTCGGATCACATCCGGCCAGTGTCCTCGGATCCAACCTTGTATGTTCCTTCCCTTAAGCGTGCGACCCCTTAGGTTCAAGCCGGCTTGGTCGCAGTTCGGATCACCTCCGAACTGCACGATTGGTAGCGTCCTCTAGCAAGGCATGCCGAACACCAAGCAGACTATGAAGCTGGTTAGGCGAACCTTTACATCACACTTCCATTCCTTTTGCCACATGATATATGCTGTCAAGCTCAAGGCGAGTCTGTCATCCTTGTGCTAGCCCGACCTCTTTCTCGTTCCAGTGATGCCGACCACTATCCGAATTATCTCATAATCCTTGTCGCATGGACATGCTTATCTTAGTCGGATCACACGAGGGGCCTAGAGTATATCTCTCCTGATCGGAGGGGCAATTCCCATCTTGCTCGACCATGTATCGCGGCATGGGTCTGGACAAGCCCGAAACCTACCTTTGTAACTACCCAGTCACGGAGTAGCGTTTGGTCGTCCCAAAGCAAGTCTGTCACCATCCCGAGTACATGTGCCAGCTCAGGTCTTAGGACATAGAACATATGTTGTACTAGAGACTTACAGATGACATATCGCTGCGTCTCATAGTTGGGTCTGTCCGACTCAGACCTTATCTCGACTCGGATCCGACTACGTCGGATCCGACTAGACCTTTCCAAGTCCATATTATCCGGTTAGCATCCAATGCTTCATGGCTAGTGAGACCAAGCCATCGACCGTGTCATATGCTAGTCTAGTCGGATGCGCGTCCACACAGCCCTTTCGACTAGGGACCTTTTTAGGACAGTCATCATACAATGCATAGTCCCACAAACAAGTCACGTACTTGCTAATACAAATCATTGATAATGTCCAAGGACTACCTTTATTCATAAACACATTGGAAATATCATCATACATGATTGCCTCTAGGGCATATCTCCAACACTTGCCGCACTCGGTAGATCTTCACGAAGTAGGCGATCTCCTTGCCCTAATAAACTTCTTGGTTCAACTCCACAATCTTGTCGGAGGCTCCCAAGCGACACCTAACCAATCGAGGAGACACCACTCGCTAAAAGGTAATAGATGTTGTGTTGATGATGAACTCCTTGCTCTTGTGCTTCAAATGTAGTCTCCCCAACACTCAACTCTCTCTCACAGATTTAGATATGGTGGAAAGATGATTTGAGTGGAAAGCAACTTGGAGAAGGCTAGAAATCAAGATTCTTGTGGTAGGATTGGTATATCTTTATCTCAACACATGAAGGTGGTTCTCTCTCAGAAAATGTATGTTGGAAGTGTAGGAACGTACTGATGGCTATCTCACATATGGAGAAGAGGGTGGAGGGGTATATATAGCCTCCACACAAAATCCAACCATTAAAACATTTGACCCAACTCGGTCAGACCGAATAGAAGAACTCACTGAGACCGATTTAGTTCACAATGTGAAAGTTAGGAATCTCTGTGGGGTCGACTGGAACAACTCGGTGGGACCGATGTGCTAGGGCTTAGGGAAAACATCAACTCGGTGGCATCGATTGCATCAACTCGGTGAGACCAAAGTGAAGCAATAAGGAAACAGAGAGAATGTCAAGCCAACTCGGTGAGACCGATCGCTATTTTGGTGAGACCGAAATAATTGCAACAGGAAACAGAGAATTGGCAAAGCCATCTCGGTGATACCGAGATCCGTATCGGTGTGACCGAACTATTAGGATTTCTAGCAATGGCTATGTCAAATGAACTCGATGGCTCCGGATATAATGGATCGGTGGGTGTTGGTGTCAAAACCGGCAGATCTTGGGTAGGGGGTCCCAAACTTTGTGTCTAGGATCGATGGTAACAGGAGACAGGGGACTTGATGTTTACCTAGGTTCGGGCCCTCTCTATGGAGGTAATACCCTACTTCCTGCTTGATTGATTTTGATGAATATGAGTATTACAAGAGTTGACCTACCACGAGATCGTGATGGCTAAACCGTAGAAGTCTAGCCTGTATGACTATGGTAACGAGTATGCCCCATACGGACTACGCCCTCCGGTTTATATAGACACCGGAGGGATCTAGGATTACATAGAGTCGGTTACATAAGAAGGAATCTTCATAGTTGGTCACCAAGCTTGCCTTCCATGCCAACCAGAGTCCAATTCGGATACGGGTGCAGTCTTCGGCCTTCGTGACTTCATAGCCCATCAGTCCGGCCCATGGACAACAGGCCGGATGCCCAAGGACCCCTTAGTCCAGGACTCCCTCAGTAGCCCCTGAACCTGGCTTCAATGACGAGGAGTCTAGCGCGCAAATTGTCTTCAGCATTGTAAGGCGGGCTCCCCTTTCCGAACTCCAAGATAGTATTCAGATGCAATAATGGTATCCGGTCCTGTCATACACACCATGCGCAACCACAGAGAAAATATAATTATACACAAGTTCCATCCACTGACAATTTTTCGTAGAACGACATTGCGTCTGACCGGTCATAATTCCAAACTGTTTTTATGTTTGATGCCCCACGTCCCAAGACGTGGTTGCCATTGGCACGTCTGGCCAAAGCAGAGATCTTGTTCCCTTATCGCAGGATTCTCATCAACGCAGGCATGCGTAACCCAACCGCGTCGTTTATACGGCCCTTGAGAATAGGCGAATTCTAAGGCGAGTGGGGAGGCGTTCAATATTCACTGCCTTTATAAGAGGACAATGATTCCCTCTTCCTCTCTCACGCCTTCTCTCTGTCTCCGCCCTTCCAATCTCGAGCTCCAGCGCCCAAGTTCTCATCTCCTTTCAAGCAAGCACTCAACCATGTCCGGATCCGTAGGTCAGGGCAAGTGGATGGTCTCCTCCGTCAAGGAGGAGGACATTACTGAGCTTCGGGCAGCCAGATATTTGGCGAAGGAAATCGCCCACCGCCTGCCGGTCGAAGGACAAATCATCCCCACGCCGAAGCCCAACGGGAGGGAGGTTTTCATCCCTCATTTCTTCCGCGGACTAGGGTTCCCACTCCACCCTTTCGTCCGCGGGCTGATTTATTACTACGGGATAGATTTCCATGATCTATCCCCGAACTCCTTCCTCAACATTTCGCATTTATCGTCGTGTGTGAGGCCTTCCTCCGTATTCAACCCCACTTCGGGCTATGGCTCAAAGTCTTCAACGTAAAGCCGAAGGTGGTGGATGGCCAGCACGCGGAGTGCGGGGGAGCCATGCTGAGTAAGTTGTCCAACGTCTCCTGGACAAAAGGCACTTTCGTGGAGACCCTAAAGGAGTGGTAGAAACAATGGTTCTACATCACAGAACCCCGCGGCACCACCTGGGCCGCAGCTGCCGAATTCCGCTCCGGTGCTCCCATGCGACTCGCGTCCTAGGTCGAGAAGAGTCCGAACTGGTGCTCGCCCAATGAGCTGATAGCGCTACAGACGCGTGTTCAAAGTATGATAGCCAAGAATGTCAAGCTTGTTGATGTCCAGGTGATGCTAGTTCGTCGGATCCTCCCGTGCCAGCGCAGAGGTCGCCCTCTGTGGGAGTTTAATCCGAAGAAACACCAAACCCTGAAGAGACTCTTCGAAACCACTCACGAAGGTGCCTGGAAGTTGCTCTTCAAGGGCAACGAGAAACCGCCGGCCATGGATTCAGACCGTGGACACGATTGTAAACACATCGCTAGCGAGGTATGTTATTTTTGGCGTATCCCCAACTTAATTGTTTCGAAGATGATGTCTGAGATTATCATTGCTTTTTCAGGATTGGCTGGAAAGGGCGAAGCGGATACAGTGTCCGGCTCCGCTGCCTGAAGAACCAGTCATCCCGCATCTGGCGAAGATGCTGGTGCCGGCGCCATATAAGGCGCCGGAGAAGAAGGCCAAGAAGAAGGACAAGGGGGCCAAAAGTGGCCCCCGTTGCAAGGGCACTTCGGTCGTGACGTTCGAAGACGAGGAAGCCCATTCCTCCGTCCCTGAGGATGACGACGAGGAGGAGGAGGAGGAGGAGGAGGAGGTGGAGAAGAACCCTCCCTCTAAGGAGAAGAAGAGGGGGGGGGGCTGAATCTGGAGGCGGGAACGCCCAAGAAGGGGAAGGGCGCCCCTACGGTCAACACCGCATGGGACGTTGACAGCAGTCCGGAGTGATGCCTCCGTACTAAGCCTCGGGCCGCATCGTAAGTACTATGACCTTCGTACATAAGTATACCCGGCTCCTCCTTTTTATTGTTTTGATGTGGTTAATTGTGCCATTGCAGTCCGGCCTGTGGCAGCATCCAGCGATCCTCATCTGGGGTTCGTTGGATCCGGCAGAAATGGCCAGTATGTCGCCGCCACTCGCTTATTCCCCTGAGGCCAAGGACGACACCGAAGTGGTATCCCGGAGGACCGCTCCGAGCCAGGGAGGGGCTCAGGACACTGTCCAGGGGGCGCAGCAGGGCGAGACCTCCGCTGCTGGACACATGGGGGAGCAGATCCCCATGGAGACTGGCGAAGAGGGACGTATTCAGTTCGGCCCTCAGTCGATGTCACACCCTGATTTTCATGCCACAACACTTAAGCTAATAAGTCATGATAAAATGTGGTTTGACAAAAACTTTTGAGTGTTTTGGACCTTGCTTGATTTGATTTTTGTGTGTTGTTTGCAAGTGCTCTAAAAATCAAATAAATCCTCCAACTCTTATACTCCTTCTCCTTGATCCAAAACCTTTTCCCAATGATCATGCCATGTGTATAGTGCAATATAGTATTTTCTTACAAAAATAATTTGGCCAAATAGTATTTTCAAAAATTAGTTTTCCAAAAACCCCTTGATTGAGGATTGAGGATTGCACTGCAAGTACTTAATTGAGGGCAGTAAAAATCTTTCCAAAAATATTTTTGATTCCTATTAGATATAGGTTACCCAGAAACCACAAAAATATAATTTTAAAAGTTATTTTCCTATTTTATTTAAAGGATTTGTCTTAAGGCCAGAAATGGTCTTTAATAGGTTAAAATTATTTTAAAGCTTTCAAAAAATATTTGAGAAAATTAGGGTGACTCAATGGACATATATTTTCCATATATATGAGTTTAAACATATGGTCATGATCAAAATATTGGACAGAACCTCCCAAAACCATTCCTACTCTTTTCAAGGATTTGAAATATTTCTATAAGAAATATTTTCAAATAAATCCAGGAAAATTCTAGCATGTCACACATGACATTTTTGATGATCTTGCCAAGTACCATGTCATGGAGAATAGTATAACCCCATCAAACCCTCTCAAAACCATTTCTGTCCTTTTTCAAGTTTGAACATTTTTGCACTGTCAAACATGTCCAAATGCTCTGAAACTTGGTGCACATGCTCAAATGGTGTAATAATGCATCTAGACCAAATGGCACAAGTTGGAGGGAATTTTATCTTGATCAAAGTACCCCAAAACCCTCTCTGACCAGAATCAAATTTGAACAAGTTTGTACTGCCAACTTTTTCTCCTTGACCCCAACTTTTGTGGACATGTTCAAATCCTCAAATGATGACACTAAACCAAGTGGTGCATCAAGGAGAATAGATTATCATGACTAAATCTTGGTAAAGCCATTTCTGCTAATTTCTAGGGTTTACCAAAGTTACATGGGCTACTTTGCCCAAATGATCTCAAAATAGGTGGAAGGACCTAATTATATGTGCCATTTCATCCTGTGGAGTCTCATGCCAAATGAAGTTCATTTGCTTGCCCAAACCTACATCAAACACCTTGTGGCAGAAACTTAAAATCCCTGTTTAGGCCCCTTCCACTAATCTCCATGGGCTAAGCTTTCTCCCACGGCATCATCTGGTCCTCCACTAACCCCTGCATCTTTGCTTGCCCAAGGAGCCATGATGATGGGGGTGAAAAGCTCTTTTTCCCTCTCTGGACAGCACTATTTCTCTCTCTCAGCCTCCCTCCTCACTCTAGTGGATCCCCAGGGCACCAGGGCCTCGCCCCGCTCTCTCTCTCTCTCTCTCTCTCTCTCTCTCTTCCTAGCACCCTACGCGACTCCACGAACGCCGTAGACAGCTCCTCTCCCTCCCTCCTGGCCTCCCGAGCCGTTGCCGCGGCCACCCGTGCGCCGTGTCCACGGTGAGCTACGGGTCGGCTATTTAAGGCCACCCCGAGCCCCCTCTCTACTCCTTTGGCCCTCTCTCCCTCCCGTGCATCCCCTGGACCAACCCACTGCTCTCCTCGCGCCCTCCATAGCCCTCCATGGCCGGAGAGCCGCCGCCGGCCTCCACCAAAATTCAGTCGAGCCCGAGCTCTTCTCCCTCTCCTCTCTCCACCAGCAGGCTCCCCTGAGCAAGGAGGAGCTCCCATGCTCTTTCCCTCGTTCGAGAACTCACCGTAGCGTCGTGCCCAACCTCGCCCGAAGCCACGTCCGCCACGGACGGCGCTCTCCTTGACCAGGTCCTCCCCGGCATGCGTGCGACCAGTGCTGGAAGCGCCTCTCTGCGCTGGTCAGGCCGATGGGCAGAACGCGCCGGGGGCGCTGTGTAGCCCCAGCAATCTCCGGCGGGAGCCGCTCCTCCTCGCCGGGGGTGCTGTGTAGCCCCATCCGTTTAAGTGGAAACGGCTTCGGCCGGATCCGCCTCCCCTGCGCGAAGGCGCACCCCCGCAAAGCCTCCTTCGACGTTGCCCCAGTCGCCCGCGCGGCCGAGCAGCTGGGCCGGCCCACGGCTATCTCTCGCCGGTGCGCAGGCTAAGGGTAATGCCTTATATTTCTTTTTATTCTTTTCCAGTGAGTTTCTAAAATCCATAAATAATTCAAATTAACTCCAAATTTCATGATTCAAATTTCTAGTAGTTCCTAAAATCATGCCCTATCACATGGTGCTATCTGCACATTTTTCCAGAATATTTCCCTTCACACATATCAAATAAATCCTATTTTCTTATTTCTGTGCTGAACTTTAGAAAATCACTGTGAGCATAAAATTGATCCAAATTCCATGATTCAAATTCCTAGATACTTCTAAGTTCATAACTTAGTTTATGAAGATTTTTATTAATACTTTCTGTGCCACACAATATAATGAGCCATTTCTTCATATTTGTCAACTTTGCAAATCCATAGGAAATTCATTTGAACTCCAAATCCAGTGAGACCAACTCCTAGATGCTTCTAAAATCATGATTTGTTAAATGGGTGCCTTTGCTCATTTTCCAAAAATATATTTCTGTATACTTCTGGCAAATCCATAAACCCCTTGAATCCATCATATTGAAATGTTCAGAGATATCCACTGATCCAATTCCAATGAAACCACTCTGGTTATTTTTCATATAACCAGAGATGTTCTAGAAAAGTCAAATTAATATTTTTAGAGCACTTTTATTTTTTGCCTTGTTGTGTTGCTTATTATGCTTGCTTTCGATGATAGTTGACGAAGTAGACGGAATGCTCGAAGTTGGACCTGAGATATTTGAAGACCTCGAAGACTTTGTTACAACAGGCAAGCAGCCCTTTGACCATGTCTATGAAACCTTTTTATGCATGTCATATAGCACTTTATTAGTGTTCTTTTGAAATCATGACGAGATGGTAACCACTTTGGTGGGTTGCCTCCGTTACTTCCTCATTGATACTTTCATTGTGCTTGACCCTACCTCCTTATGAGGGTTATGCCGGTGGGAGTAGATAGGATGCCAAAGTAGTTGCTACGCAAAAAGGGACGGGAACATGCATGGTGATGGAGACAAAGTATTTTCAAAGGACTTTTCGAAAACCCCATCGGGTGCCACTTATGCCCGAGGGAGATGATGAGTTGGGTAGCCACTTGATGACGAAGTGCTGTACCGAGGCAAGTGTGTGTGTTGTTTTCAAAAACGGATTGGTTTAAGTTGCGACCGTTATTCCAACGTTACATGCGCAACCACTCTACCCTTATATGGGAAAGGGCATTATTGATTACCTAGGCTGATACTAGCTTGGATCTCGCATTACCAGTGACGGGAGAGTTGTTGGTGCGCTCTCTCGGGACGGGGTCGTGCCAGGTAGGGCGGCCATGACTGTTTTCACAGGGCACCGGATACACCGTTGTGTCCCCTCTCGGGTGTTACGATCTCGAGCGAGTCTCGTATTATGTACATCGTGAGGATACGGAACAACGAGTGGACTCCTTGTTAGTGTCGTCTAGGGAAAGATAGTGATCGGGTGCTTACCCCGGGTACTTGAGGTACCGCGGGTCATGGATGACACGGAAGTTCCCCGGATCTTGTGGGTAAAGTGTGCAACCTCTGCAGAGTGTAAAACTATTCGAATAGCCGTGTCCACGGTCAAGGACAGTTGGGTAACCGCTCTTGGGCTACGTCCACATGCTTACAAACCAGTGTGTGTGTTTGGGATAAATGGGGAGAACTACTTGGGTCAAGTCAAGGACTTGACATGATTGAGTTGGGTTGGTGCCCACTCTATTTATGTTGATATCTGTAGCCTGTCCTCATGGTTACTTGAATTCTCCTGATGCATGTCTTACAAATTGTTGAACATGTCATTGCACTCAAAACTAGCTTTCCGCAAAAAATTACCTATATCATGCATTGTTGTACCTTGAACCAAAACATGGGTTGCTTGCGAGTACATTCAAAGTACTCATTGGCTTGCCACTGGTTATTTAATTGGCCAGGCATGGAAGAACGGGAGTTCGAAGAAGAATTCTTTGGAGACGAACATGCGAACTAGGACGTTTCCCAATCAGAATGCCTGTAGGGTTAAGGCAGATGGCATGGGTTCTACTTATCGACGAAGATTTCCGCAGCTTGTGTTTCATTTGATGTTCAGCCTTGAATGGTTTATCTATGTAAGACTTGACCATAATGGTCATAATTTGTGTAAGACGGTATGTATTGATGTAAGACTCTTGTTATTCAGCTTCTGTGTGTTTAGTGAGCATTGATCTCTGGGATCACTGTACACGTGCATTCGGTGATCACGACTTATGAGTCGGGGTCCCCATAGTCGAATACGGTTCTGGGTATCGATGCAGACCCGGAATCTGGCGCGTGCCTTCCTTTGAAGGAGGGGGTGCGCCCATTCCACCAATGGCCCCTGTCCAACCAGGGGTGCCGGATAACCTGATGGAGGTGCTACGAGGCGCCATCATAGTGGACGAGCACCGTGTCCTTATGGGTACGGTGATCGAAAAGGTTCAGTCCGCCAAGAGCGGACTAAACAAGGCCTGCAACAATCTGTTTACAGGTTTTGAGGTAAGTCACGTAGAAAGAGAACACTCCATGCTGACAGTAGCCCCTGAGACACTGTCCGATATTTGGAAAGAAAGGCCGGACAGAGGATCAACCCTTTGCAGCAGACTAATTTGATATTTATGAATAAGCAGGCGTCGCTGTTGGCCGCAACCTCGCATGCTGCCGAAGTCTCTAAACTGAAGTAGAGGTTGGAGCGGACCGAGAACGAGCTCGGCGAGGTGAAGATTCAGCTCCGCGAGAAGAAAGGTGAGTAACGACTTGCTGTGTATTCGGGAAGAGTAAGTGGTGAGTATTGACCGGAGTGTGATAATATATGTAGGGGCGGCGACCGAGGTCGAGGCCCTAAAAATGCCTTGACCGAAGACGAAGGGAAGGTTGTCCCGCAGCAAGCCACCCGTAAGAAGCTCAAGGCCCGGGTCGACGAGATCCAGCAGGAGCTCCAAGACACGGTGAAGAAGTGTGAGGCTTTGGAGCGTGAAGCATCGGTTCGAGAGACCGAACTTACCAAAGCTTGCCAGAGCGCGGAGGCCGCACAGAATGAAGCCTGGGGCGCTCTCCAGGAGATCCAGGAGGCCAAGAAGATCGCAGCGGGTAAGGCTTTTAACATGCAAAGCAAGTATGCGGAGAAGAAGTACCTTTTTACTAACCCGGGTTCGGAGTTGCCCAGGGGCCTTTGTGAATCTGCCGCGCAGCATGTCCGATGCTGCGGAGTTCTTCTAAGCCGGAGAAGGGAATTCCACGGAGAAGCTGTTCTGGTCGTAGTATGCTGTGCCAGAACATCCGGTGCCCTTTGCCGATCAACTAAAACAGTTGGTCGAGCTTCACAGGGTGGCTGAACTGGCCATGAAGGATTTAATAATCCGACTTTGGCCAGCCGAAGCTATACCTAGCAGTTATTTTGGCCACATGAAGCGGGTGATGGAGGCTTGTCCGCGGCTATACATTGTCAAGCAATCAGTCTGCATCGAAGGTGCCTGCATGGCCTTCACTCGTTGCAAGATGTGGTGGGCGAAGATGGACGCCGTCAAGGTGGTGAAGGGGCCGCCAGAGGGCAAGGAGCACCGCACACCCGAGCGATATTTTGCAGATGTCCTGGAGGGGTCTCGACTTGCAGCAGCACAGTGCGGGCAGGACATTATAATGAAGACATTCGTTTTTTGTCTTTGCCTTGTATGATGAAAACAAATCCGGTTTGTAATATAATGTTTGTTATGTTTTGGTTGTTTCCTCCTATGCAGCCGTGTTGTATGAAATCTGAGGGTTGGCCAGTCGTCGGCTTCTGCCCTCACATAGGTAGTACGGAGGTGTTCGGGATGGAATCTAAACAATCTTGATCCAATTATATGGTCCTTGAAGGAGTTGTTTAGCGCAACGAACCAGGCAATCAGACTATGCGGCTTAAACGCCCTTAGTTAGCCATAGGAGTTTTATAATAAAACATAGGTGCAGCCCCTGGTATACAAACCAGAGTGCTGCC
The DNA here is from genome assembly GCA_032464435.1 of Aegilops umbellulata. Lineage (NCBI taxonomy): Eukaryota > Viridiplantae > Streptophyta > Magnoliopsida > Poales > Poaceae > Aegilops > Aegilops umbellulata. The sequence goes on from CP136057.1 coordinate 413,631,079, forward strand.
AGTGTCTGATCGGGAAGTACCGATCCTTCGCGGAATGCGGAAAGAATCTCTAACGATTTAAGACCTCCAAACAGCTGACCGGCTCTCGCCGCATCATGACAGTCAGTTTTTGGCTTTCTCTACTGAGGTGCTCATCTGGTCGAAGCCAGGGCACAATCGCAGTAGTTCTCCCTTTACTATCCTAGCCGATGTAGCGGAACGTAGGGTAGCAAGCACAGGAGCCGGGCAACCCAACTATTGACCAAAGACATGATTCGGAGCCAATGCATATAATGCTAAATTCAGGGTGCCAAGCTTATCTTTAAGGAGTGTTCGGACTTTGTTGCCCTATTATGGGGCGATGAGAAGCCCCTGGCGAATATGAAACGTACCAAAATGCACGGGTACGAGGATATAAGTAGTTAATAGCAACGGGAAACAAAAAAGAGCAGAGGTAGTATCTGGGGCCCCTTGATTTGGGCCTTAAATTGTTTCCATTGTAGTTGGGTTAATGCGTCAAAGCGCATTTATACCAATAATGCGATACGCGACTGGCTATTTAACATGCCAGAACCAGAGGAGAGCTGGATTTGGGTACTGAAAATGGGTAGAGTAGTCGTTGGATTGTCCTCTAGGGCTTCCCCTGTATTCCTATGCTCTGCTGATACATCTCTGTCGTATCTATAATTTTTTATTGTTCCATGCCAATATTATTCACTTTCATATACTTTTTGGAAACTTTTTATATTATTTTTGGGACTAACATATTGATCCAGTGCCCAGTGCCAGTTCCTGTCTGTTGCATGTTTTATGTTTCGCAGAATATCCATATCAAACGGAGTCCAAACGGGATAAAAACGGACGAAGCTTATTTTTGGAAAATATGGAAAATTCGAGAAGAAAAATCCACGCGAGACGGTGCCTGAGGTGGTCACGAGGCAGGGCGCGCCGCCTACCCTCGTGAGCCCACCGTAAGGCGGTTGATGCTCTTCTTTTGCCGCAAGAAAGATAATATTCGGAAAAAAAAATCACAGAAAAGGTTTCAGGCCAATCGGAGTTACGGATCTCCATATATATGCGAAACGGTGAAACAGAGCCAGAACAGAACGCAGAAACAAAGAGATAGATCCAATCACGGAGGGGTTGTCGCCCCTCCCAAGCCATGGGAGCCAAGGAACAGAGGGGAAACCCTCCTCCCATCTAGGGAGGAGGTCGAGGAAGAAGAAGAAGGAGGGGGGCTCTCTCCCCCTCGCTTACGGTGGCGCCGGAACGCCGCCGGGGGCCATCATCATCACCGCGATCATCACCAACACCACCGTCATCTTCACCAACGTCAACATCACCTTCCCCCTCTATCTACAGTAGTCCACTCTCCCGCAACCCGCTGTACCCTCTACTTGAACATGGTGCTTTATGCTTCATATTATTATCCAATGATGTGTTGCCATCCTATGATGTCTGAGTAGATTTCTATTGTCCTATCGGTGATTGATGAATTGCTATGATTGGTTTGAGTTGCATATTTTATTGGTGCTGTCCTATTGTGCCCTCCGTGTCGCGCAAGCATGAGGGATTCCCGCTGTAGGGTTTGCAATATGTTTATGATTTGCTTATGGTGGGTGGCGTGAGTGACAGAAACACAGACCCGAGTAAGTAGGTTGTTTGCATATGGGATAAAGGGGACTTGATACTTTAATGCTATGGTTGGGTTTTTACCTTATTGAATCTTTAGTAGTTGCGGATGCTTGCTAGAGTTCCAATCATAAGTGCATATGATCCAAGTAGAGAAAGTATGTTAGCTTATGCCTCTCCCTCAAATAGAATTGCAATAACGATTATCGGTCTAGTAACATAGTCAGTTGCCTAGGGACAATTCCACAACTCCTATCACCACTTTTCCATACTCGCTATATTTACTTTAGTTGTGTCTTTAACTTAACAGACCCTATTTTTATTTTCGTGCTCTTTACTTTCTTGCCAGCCTATCCAGAAACACCTACAAAGTACTTCTAGTTTTATACTTGTTCTAGGTAAAGCGAACGTCAAGCGTGCGTAGAGTTGTATCGGTGGTCGATAGAACTTGAGGGAATATTTGCTCTACCTTTAGCTCCTCTTTGGGTTCGACACTCTTACTTATCGAAAGAGGCTACAATTGATCCCCTATACTTGTGGGTTATCAAGACCTTTTTCTGGCGCCGTTGCCGGGGAGCAATAGAGTGGGGTGAATATTCTCGTGTGTGCTTGTTTGCTTTATCACTAAGTAATTTTTATTTGTTGTTCTTAGTTGTTCTCTATCTTTAGTTATGGATATGGAACACGAAATACCAAAAATATTAGGTGTACTTGTCACTCATGGAGATGGGGAACCTCCTAAAACCCTCGATGCTGGTTATGTGAAAGATATTATGTACTATTTTAATAATCCTGAGAAAACCCCATTCAATTATGTAATGGGAGTAACGTTGGATCAACGTGAATACTTTAGGGATTATCGCTTGACACAAAAAGGGAAACTATTATGGGATCAAATTCATATATTGGAGTGTTATGCTTGGCAACTATGCGTGGAATATGATTATACTTGTTGCTCTAGGATGAATTCTCCACACCTTCCCTTTTCATGCAAATTTAATGATAATGAAACCTTAGCTTCTTATGTTAGAGGTATATATGGTTACTATGATGTGGAACAAATAGAAGAATTTGTTGCTTTTATGGGTGCTTATGAAATTGAAGCTATGTGTAAAGAGTTTGAGGATTTTGATGATGCTGTTTATAGATCTGAAAATTTAGCTATCCTCAAATATTGCTATGAGAATTATAAATACAATTATGAAATTAACGCACTTATTAAGAAAGTCTCCGCTGTCCAAGAAGAGACTAATATTTTGCAGGAGTCTATGGAAGAAGAAATTGATGAAACTGTGAGCTCATTGGATGAAAAAGATGATGAGGACAGCGAAGAACAAAAGGAGGAAGAGCGGATTAGCTACCCGTGCCCACCTTGTAATGAGAGTAAACCTCCAACTCATACATTATTTAATTCCCCTTCGTGCTTACCGAAGGATGATTGTTATGATGATTGTTATGATCCCTTTGATTCTTTTGAAATATCCCTTTTTGATGATGCTTGCTATGCTTATGGCCAAGATGCCAATATGAATTATGCTTATGGAGATGAACTTGCTATAGTTCCTTATGTTAAACATGAAATTGTTGCTATTGCACCCATGCATGATAGTCCTATTATCTTTTTAAATTCTTACGATTATACTATATCGGAGAAGTTTGCACTTATTAAGGATTATATTGATGGGTTGCCTTTTACCGTTGCACATGATGATTTTGATAGATATAATATGCATGTGCTTGCTGCTCCTACTTGCAATTATTATGAGAGAGGAACTATATCTCCACCTCTATGTTTCCAACACGATAAAATTGCAAGAAACTGTTTATACTATGCATTGGCCTTTACTTTGTGTGCATGAATTGTTCTTTTATGACATGCCGATGCATAGAAAGTGTCGGGGGTTGGATGCGACATATGCCAAAGGATGGCTTATCATGGTGGGGCGAGTAGAATGTCGCCGGCGCCTGGAAGCGAGATGAGGCGTAGACATGAACGCCGGCGAATCTTACCCAGCTTCGGGGCTCTCCGAGGAGATAACACCCCTACTGCTGCTCCGCGGGGTATCCGCATGATCACTATAGCAATGTGTATACAAAGTTGCTCCTCGAGCTGTTTCCTGGAGGTAGGAGAGGGGCAAGGCTAGCTCTCTCCCTCTCGTGTCTCTGGTCTAGTGTCTAAAGGATCGAACCCTTTGCATGGGTGCTCCGGGGGGTTTATATAGGCCTACCCCCCGGGGGTACAATGGTAATCCGGCTAGGCGCGGGTCCCAGCCGTCTGTCTCTCAGGCCGCCGTCTTCTCCGCCGACTTCTAGGGTCCACCGCCTGTGGGCCCCGCCGACTGACTTGACCATTGTAGCCGTGCTTCTGGTGATGTTGGCTTGGTCGTGGGGTCGTGGCAAAAGTGCCGCCGCCTGACGGGCGATCACTATCGCCACTCCCCATCCCATCTGGTTAATGGCGTACGGGACCCGTGGGAGGAGCCGGCCGACTCTCGGAGGCCAACTCCCACGGGGTCCGTCTTGTGGCGCTCTCGCCGTCTTCCATCCCCCCGCTGACTAGCGGGGCCCGCCGTCTCCAGGCCGTACAGGCGGGCCAACGTGGGAACAGGGTTCCGCCCCTTGGGGTTGATGTCAGAGATGGCATGGCAACAGTGCCGCGCCGGGCGGAGATCTCCGTTAGTACGATGCACCGTGGCCATGCCTCCCCTTGGTAAGGGGCGGGCGTGGCCAGTACTGAGGCCACGCTCCGTCCCGTCCCTCCTCACGAAGCCATGAGGTGGTGAATTCGCGGGCCGACTCCCCGTAGTCGGCTTCTCTGGAAGTCGCCAGCTGGGAGTCGGCTCATGTCGTAGTCGTCTCTGGGATTCATCCATGAGTGGATAGTCGGCAGTGCTGCAGCCGACTCCCAGAGGCGGTCCTCTGTCTTGGGATTCTTGAGGGGCGAAGCCTACCCTGATGTCTTGAAAGGTTCTGGGTCCCGGGTTAGCCTACCCGTGGCCCATTACTCCGACAGTAGTCCCCGAAGCTGGTGAGGCGCCGAGGGAGATACGTCGAGGAGCCTCAACAGTTTCTTCCTTCCAGCGGTTGGATCTAGGCCGTGCCCGCCATCTTCCATCAAGCCGACTATCGGGGGGCGGTCTTGCTCAGGCCGTCTCCGCCAAGCCGACTATCCGGAAGCCAGACTCATCGAAGGTCGTCTTGCTCCTTAAAGGTTTTGAAAGTCGCGGCAGGATTCAAACGGCGTGCTTGATAAGCTACACGGCCGCCGCCCGCCGCGGACCTGCCGGGGGGCGCCACGTGCCCGGGCCAGTCTGCCAGCCCATGCGCGTGACGGGACAGGCTTGCAGGTGGGACCCGCCATTACTGTGCCTCGGCCTTTGAACGGATCCGCTGCGGCCGTGCGGGCGGTTGGGATTCCAGCGCAGTAACTGCGCACAGTTACTCGTGTGGTAAATCATGGGAGTCGTGGGGACGTGGGCGCAGTTAATCCCACGACGCCCCCTCGGCCTCTCAGCCCGCAGGCCTATAAGTAGGTGGGGGGAGCGAGGCGGCGAAGCACGCGCGCCCGCTCTCGCCCGCTTCCCTTTTCTTCTTCCTCTTTCTTCTTCCTCCAGCCGCTGTTGCGCCGAACCACGTCCTGCTTGCAGCGATGAGCTCATCTTCTGCCGCCGCGCCCGCCGCCGTGCACTCCGGTGTGTGGGACGGGTCTGAGATCGACGATGACATAATCGACTTCCTCCGCAAGATGCGTCGCCTCCCTGGCGCGAACCTCGTGCAAGCCCGTGCCCCGCCGGCGCCGGCGGAGGGCGAGCAGCTCGTGTTCCGCTCGCACCTCATGCGCGGCCTAGGGCTGCCGGCGAGCGGGTTCTTCCGCTCGTTTTTGGAGTTCCACGGCCTCCAACCGCACCACCTCACCCCGAACACGGTGGTGCTGCTGGCGGCCTTCACCACTTTGTGCGAGGGTTTCCTCGGCGTTCTCCCCACCATCGAGCTGTGGGGAGAATTCTTTCAGTCCAAGCTCGGCACCCACGTCGCCGGCGTGCCAGCCCAGTGCGGCGCCTTCATCGTGATGGGGAGAACGACGGACGACAACCCGTTCCCCGCCATCCAGCTAATCAAGTCAGTGAAGATGTGGCAGCGCTCTTACTTCTACGTGAAGAACGTCGCCCCAGACGGCGACTGGGTCAACCTGCCGGCTTACGAAGCCGGCGCACCGGCTGGGAGGCTCCCCAGCTGGTCCTACCGCTCCAAGACACTGACTCCAGCTGGTGCCGCCGCCGTCGCGCGACTCCGAGTGCTGACGCAGTCGGCGGGTCTGACTGGGCCGACCTGCTGGCCGCTTTCGTGGCGCGCCGAGTCCTCCTGCTCCAAGGCCGGCCTCATATGAACTGTCAGATGAGCGTCCACCGGGACCCCAGTCGGATGTGCACCAAGGACATGCCCCACGCAGAGGTGGCGGACACAGTGAATTTCATCGTGAACTGCGGCCTCTCGGAGGATTGGCAGTTCGGCATGGAGCCGTACTCGCGCACCAACCCCCCGCCGGTTGTAAGTTGACTTTCTTCTTCTTCTTCTTCTTCTTCTTCTTCTTCTTCTTCTTCTTTCTGCAGCCGAATCCGACTTCTTATCTTTGTAGCCTTTGAACCAAAACCCTCTCGTCCAGCCCTCGGCCGGCTCCGCGGGGTCGGCTCACCAGTTTGCCCCCGACCAGGCGGAAAGTGACGTCGACGACCCCGACTTGGGGGCGGCGGCGATGGAGGCCGACGCCGATGGAGGCGGCGGAGGAGAGGAAGGCGGCCTCAGGCGCTCGGCTACCTTCGCCGACTGGCCCGTCGATGACGATGGGTAAGTCGCCCCGCGCCACCAAGCAAGAGCCGGCCACCACGGCGCGAGCTCGTCCGCCGCCTTGGGCGGTCTAGGCGGCACGAGGAAACGTCGGGCCGGGCCGAGCTCCACAGGCGGCCGGGAGAAGAAGTTCAAGGGGGCGGCCGCTGCGACCAAGCGGGAAGAGGCGGTTGCGAGGGCCCAGCGCTTCCGCAGGGAAGTGAAGAAGCCGCCGCTATCCTCCGGGTAAGTGCTTCTGCCTTTTGTCTTGTTTTATATTCTGGTGGATTTTGTCCAAATACTTTATATGCTATCCCCGTTCCAGGGCTCGCTTCACCCTTGGGAGGGTTACTGCCGCCTCCACCAAGGGGTCGGCAGAGTCGTTGGCCGCCACTCGGCGCATTGACCCCGCCACCGACCTCCGAGAGGCAACGGAGCAAAATGCGCAGGAGAAGCGCGATGAGGACGAAGACGCCCGCCCAGAGAAGGCTGAGGCCGAGAAGGCGACCGCCTCTGCCCAGAAGAAACTGGATGACGCCGAAGCCGCCATCGCGGCAAGGCGGCAAGTAGAGGAAGCTGCGCGCCGCCAGTCGGCACAGCTCGTCATCCCGCTAAACTCGGCGCCGCCTCCGGATTTCTCGGAGCAGACTGGGGAAGTCGGCGGGGAGCATCCTATTATGGAGAGGGAGGGCGGCGAGGCCCCCGGGCCGGACAGGGTTGTGCCGCCACCACCGCCACCGCCGCCATCGGGAAGCGCGCGAGCTGAACAGCCGGCGGACCCGCCGGTGCCACCGACTACAGACGTAGCCATGGTGAATCTGCTCCTCCAAGTCGCCTCGCCAACGCGCCACCGTCTGGAGTAGGCGACTTCAGCGCCACACCCTCTGGAGACCGGCGCAGCCAGCTCGGCCATCCCAGACGTCGAGGCGACGAGCGCTGCGCCTGTTGGGTGGGTGCGAGGAGGCGGCACAGACCCGCTGAACCAGGCGCTCCTGGACGTCCAGGCGAAGCTGCGAGCCGAAGGCGACGCCATCCAGATCTGCAGCAAAGCGCATCTGGCGTCGCGAGCGGCCATTCGGGTATTGCTTTCTTCTGACTTTGCTTTTTCTTGCTCTTCTCTGTGGGGGCGCGCCAGCGCACCCACTGGGTGTAGTCCCCGAGTTCCGGGCCGGCTGCTGAGTAGGCGGGTCGGAACTCTATTGGCGAGTTCCAAATGCTTATTCTTGTTTTGAAATGCCTATCTCAGGATTACCACAACCTCCGGGTCACCGTCTTCAACCGCAACATTGAAGAGCTGGGCAAGCGGACTGCCGACTTGTCGGAGAGCCGGAGTGAGTTTCCTTCTTCGCGGGGGCGCGCTGGCGCACCCGCGGGCTGTAGTCCCCGAGATTTAGGCCGACTGTTGAGCAGTCGGGCCGGATCTTCCCGGCGATCTTTTTTTGTTGACGACTCACATCTTTTTTCTTCTTTCTTCAGAGGCGAACGTCGTTCTTCAGCAGCAGCTGGGCGAAGCCAACACCGCCTTGCGTGCCAAGGAGGCGGAGTGCAGCAAGCTCGTCGCCGAGCGCGACCTGCTAGCTACGCAGCTGGTGGAGCAGAAGGAGCTGCTCAAGAAGGCGCAGGAGGAGGCGGAGAGGAAAGAGACTGCGCTCCTGGCCGAGTTTGAGACCGAGCGCTCCTCCTGGACCGACAAGGAGGCGATGCTGACCGCCGGCTTTCATGAGATTGAGGATATCGTCGATGGTGAGTCTTCTTTACTTTCTTTCTTTGAGCCGCCAACTGCAGGTCGAGCCGACTCCGGTTTTTCTAACTTGCCTCTTCCCGTCTTGGCAGACTTCTTCCCGGGCCACACGCAAGCCGCTACTCAAGCCATCGAGGCCGATCGCGAGGCGCGGAGAGCAGCTGGCGAGGAGGTTGCCGCCAATGCCCCCCGGACCCTCGATGAACAACTTCTGAGCATTGAGGCTCGCCTGCGGCCGGCTCACCGGATGCTGCACTGGCTTCAACGTGTTGGCGCCCAGGCGATTGCTGCCTTGTTGCCAGACATGCCGATTCTGCGCACTCCCAGCCGGACTGCCGACTGGCTGGAGGTTGCAGCAGGCCGTCTGGAGGCTTGGAAAGGCTTCTCGGCGCGGGCTGGAGTGCGTCAAGCCTTGGAGTTTGTCAAGGAGTGGTATCCAGACATGGACCTGGACCAGCTGGCCACGCTCCGGGCCGAGGCCCAGCCGGAGTTGGCAGCCGTGGAGGACGCCCTTGTCAAGCGCGCCGCGGCGATCGCCGAGTACGCCGATACTGATGTCTTCATTCCTGAGCGTGCTGACAATGGCGAGGAGGCACCTCCGGAATGGTTCGTGATGAACCCGGATTATGACGAGGACTCGGCGGAGGTGATCCGCTCCAGCGCCGAGGAGGGAGGCGAGGCGGAGGTCGGAGGCGAGATGGAGGTGCCAGAAGACGGAGCGGGCGATCAGCCTCAGCTCGACCGCGCCTCCACCAACGAGCCGCGCCCAACCGAGCCGACTGCCGCTGGAGGCGGTCAAGCCGAGATTGCACAGCCAGCTGCCCCAACGTCTGACACCGCCATCTCCTCCGAGCCTCCAAACCCGTCTGTTGCTTCGTAGGCCGCCGCCTTATCTTTATTTATCTGTTTTAGTAATTCCTCAGAAAACTTTTTTAATTCACACAATTCCACCCTCGGGGTGTACTTTGAACTTCCGTTCGAGGATTCGGCCAAGGGCCTATGTTATGTAAATATTTATCTTGGTTCTATCATTTCTTGCTTATTGCTCTTTTGGCTTTTTCCTTTGCCGCCTTCCCTTAGATGTTGTCTTTGCCAGTCGAACAGCCGCTCTGCGGACTGCCGTTGGGTCAAATACTTGGCTACTTTGGGAAGGTAAGTACTTAGCCATTCTAGAGTTTTCTTAGCAAGTCAGATAGAAAACGGCAAGCCGACTACTCAAGAGTCGGTTTTGTGAGGAACGGCTGGAAAGCCGGCTTAAGCTATTGAAAGCACAAGTGCTCCCCAGGTGGTTTTGGTAATTAATGTCAACATATCTTTTGTTGGACTAACGTTTCTATCTAGCATGTTTCAGATAAGTTCAACAATGGAGTGGCATGAACTAAAGGTTGTGGGAACTCCTTCAAGATGCGAAGGACAAAGGATTGGCTAAAGCTTCAAGCTCAAGACTCTTCATTTTACATTTTTAGTGATCCAAGATCACATTGAGTCCATAGGAAAAGCCAATACTATCAAGGAGGGATGAGGTGTTGCTTAATGAGCCTCTTGCTTCATGTGCTTAATGATATGCTCCAAAATCCTCAGCTACTTTCCCATATCCACATATGACCTAAACCGTAAGCCAAACTTGGACCTACCGATTCTTTCTATCCGGCGCCACCGAGTTTCACTTCTCATAGCCACTGCCAAACCCTAGCAAATCGGTTCTACCGACAGGCATCTCGGTCTCACCGAGATGGGATTGTAATCTCACTGTGTATGTCCATTACCAAAATCGGTCTCACCGAGTTTAGGCAATTGGTACTACCGAGATTTACAATGCAAACTCTTTGGTTAACTTATTACCAAAATCGGTCCTACCAAGTTTAGTAATCAATTCCACCGAGTTTGCCTGACCAACTCTCTGGTTAGCTAATTACCAAATCGGTCTCACCGAGTTTGTGTAATCGGTCTCACCGAGATTACGTTTATGCCCTAACCCTAACCATATCGGTCCTACCGAGTTGCATGTCAGTCCCACCGAAAATCTCTAACGGTCACTAGGTTTACTATTTCGATCAGATCGAGTTTGTTGATTCGGTCCCACCAAGATTGGTAAATTGTGTGTAACGGTTGGATTTTGTGTGGAGGCTATATATACCCCTCCACCTCCTCTTCACTCGTGGAGAGAGCCATCAGAACACATCTACACTTTCAACTCATATGTTTTGAGAGAGAACCACCTACTCATGTGTTGAGACCAAGATATTCCATTCCTACCATATGAATCTTGATCTCTAGCCTTCCCAAAGTTTCTTTCCATTCAAATCTTCTTTCTACCAAATCCAAATCCTGTGAGAGAGAGTTGAGTGTTTGGGAGACTATCATTTGAAGCACAAGAGCAATGAGTTCATCATCAACACACAATTTGTTACTTCTTGGAGAGTGGTGTCTCCTAGATTGGCTAGGTGTCACTTGGGAGCCTTCGACAAGATTGTGGAGTTTAACCAAGGAGTTTGTAAGGGCAAGGAGATCGCCTACTTCGTGAAGATCTACCGTTAGAGAGGCAAGTCCTTCGTGGGCGATGGCCATGGTGGGATAGACAAAGTTGCTTCTTCATGGACCCTTCGTGGGTGGAGCCCTCTGTGGACTCGCGCAACCGTTACCCTTCGTGGGTTGAAGTCTCCATCAACGTGGATGTAGGATAGCACCACCTATCTGAACCACGGGAAAAACATCCTTGTCTCCAATTGCGTTTGAATTCTCCAAACCCTTCCCTTTACATTCTTGCAAGTTGCATGCTTTACATTCCGCTGCTTATATACTCTTTGCATGCTTGCTTGATATGTATTGTGTATGTTGAAATTGTGCCTAAAACTCCACTCAAATCGAAAAAGTTTAAAGATTGCAACTTTAGCACTAAGTGTCAAATCACCCCCCTCTAGACACACCTACTTCTAGATCCTACAAGTGGTATCAGAGCTTTGGTCTCTATTGCCTTGGTTTAATCACCATTGGAGGAAGATGGATGTGTCTACTTTAGGGAGTCTTAGACATAGAGTGCCTATTCTTGATGGAGAGTATTTTCATGAGTGGAAAAATGAGATGCTTGTAATTTTCAATCAATATCATTTGAACAAGTACATTGCTAGCCCTTGTGCACCTAATATTGATTCTTTGCATCCTACCCTAAATGTTGACGTTGACATGATTCGCAATCTTAGAACTGTTGAGCTCATCATTAGTGGATTGCCCAAAAACTTGATTGCTAGTTTACCTACTCTTAATTGTGCCTATGCTATATGGAAATTTCTTGAGGAACGATTCCCCGATTATTCCTTGAAAAATTTGGATGAAATTCTCCATATATCTATTGCCTTGAGTAAAATGAACTCTAGTGAACCTAGTTTTGGTAATTGTCTATTTAAGCTTACTAATCTCATGCATGCTAAAGGAAATGTTGGAATCATTAGTGATATTATATCCGAAGCTATAAGAATTCATAAAAGTGACCACCTTGATGATCATTTATCTAATGAATTACCCTCTCTAGGATATGATCAATCACAAGATGATGTTGAACATGGATACTATGATGAAGATGATGATAGTGACTTCGATCTTGATGATGCGATGAGACATTTTGGTCTTATGGCAAATCTTCGGGGATATGTGTCAGGAGGAAAGGAATGGGTTCTTGACAGTGGATGTACTGATCATATGACCGGAGATGAAGAGATGTTCCATGAGCTTGTGGAAAATGACGGCCCTCGAGAATATGTCACTTTTGGTGATAATTCAAAGGGTAAGGTGGTTGGCCTTGGTAAGGTGGCCATCTCAGATGATAGCTCCATTCAAAATGTCATGCTCGTTGAGTCTCTTGGCTACAACTTACTTTCAGTATCTAGACTTGCTGATTTCGGTTTGAATGTCCTATTTACTAAGGTAGATTGCCAAGTGTTTCGTCGAGACAATCATAAAATGGTTTTTACCGGTATACGTAGAGGTGACCTTTACATTGTCGATTTCTCTAAAAAGGCACAACCTAAAACTTGCTTTATCGCTAAATCCTCAAAAGGTTGGTTGTGGCATAGACGACTAGGTCACGTTGGCATGAGAAACCTTGACAAGCTTATTAAAGGAAATCATATCCTTGGAGTTAACAATGTAATATTTGATAAGGATAGACTTTGCAGTGCTTGTCAAGCAGGTAAACAAGTTGGAGGAAGGCATCCCGTGAAGAACATCATGACCACAAGGAGGCCACTCGAGCTACTTCATATGGACCTTTTTGGCCCCAATGCCTACAAGAGTCTCGGTGGAAATTCTTTTGTTCTAGTTATAGTCGATGATTTTTCAAGATTTACGTGGGTGTTCTTTCTTGATGATAAATCGCAGGTCCAAAAGATCTTCAAAAATTTCGCTAGGAAGGCCCAAAATCAGTTTGACGTGAAGATCAAGAAGGTTCAGAGTGACAACGGAACGGAGTTCAAGAACGGAAATGTGGACACCTTTCTTGACGAAGAAGGGATTTCACACGAGTTCTCGGCTAAGTACACACCTCAACAAAATGGAGTTGTTGAGAGGAAGAACCGGACGCTCATCGAAATGGCGAGAACGATGCTTGATGAGTACAAGACGCCGAAGCACTTTTGGGCAGAAGCGGTTGAGATAGCTTGTCATGCAACAAATCGCTTGTATCTTCACAAGCTACTCGGCAAGACGGCATACGAGCCCCTCACCGGTAACAAACCCCAAGTTGGATACTTTTGAGTATTCGGCTCAAAGTGCTACATTTTTTATAAGCATCGTCGTTCAAAGTTTGCCCCTAAATCTCATGAAGGTTTCCTACTTGGTTATGGCTCAAACTCTCACACTTACCGTGTCTACAACAATTTCACCCGAAAGGTTGAAGAGACGGTAGATGTGAAGTTTGATGAATCTAATGGCTCGCAAGTAGAGCAATTGCCAATTGATGTAGGAGACAAAGACCCTTCAGAAGCAATCCAAGACTTGTCCATTGGCAAAGTTCGTCCAACGGAGGTGAAGGAGAATGCTTCATCCGTCCATGTGGAAGCCTCTACTTCATGACAAGGTAAACCAAGAATCGACACGGAGGCATCCACAAGTGGGACATACCAAGATGAAGAAAACGAGGAAATGCATCAAGACGAACATCAACAACCTCCTTCTCCACCACGACAAGAGAACGACAACGTCAACAATGAAGAAGACCAAGAAGAAGAACAAGATGAAGAATATGTTCAACGAAGTCCCAAGCAAAAGCTTTCATGAGTTCGAGCAAGAATTGCCAAAGATCATCCCGTCGAGCAAATCTACAATGATATTCAAACTGGGAGAATTACTCGCTCAAAAACTCGTTTAGCTAACTTTTGTGAAAATTATTCATTCATCTCTAGCATTGAACCTATGAAGGTTGAAGAAGCATTGGAAGACCCGGACTGGATAAAAGCTATGCATGAAGAGCTACACAACTTTGAGAGAAACCAAGTGTGGACATTGGTTGAGAAGCCCGACAACAACCACAACATCATTGGTACCAAATGGGAGTTTCACAACAAGCAAGATGAAGATGGACAAGTGGTTCGCAACAAGGCACGTCTCGTCGCCCAAGGGTACACACAAGTCGAAGGTATGGACTATGGTGAGACATATGCTCCCGTTGCTAGACTTGAGTCCATTCGCATCTTACTTGCCTATGATAATCACCATAATATCACCTTGTACCAAATGGGCACTAAAAGTGCTTTTCTAAATGGTGAAATAGAAGAGGAAGTTTATGTCAAACAACCTCCCGGATTTGTCAATCCTAAGAAACCAAATCATGTTTACAAACTTCACAAAGCCCTTTATGGTCTTAAACAAGCTCCTAGAGCATGGTATAAATGCTTGACCAAGTTCCTTATTGCAAGTGGTTTTGAAATTGGAAAAATTGATTCCACACTTTTTACTAAAAGGGTTAATGGAGAACTATTTGTATGCCAAATTTATGTTGATGATATCATATTTGGATCAACTAACCCTCTTTTTAGTGAAAAGTTTGGAAAGCTTATGTCGGAGAAATTTGAGATGTCTATGATGAGTGAACTCAAATTCTTCCTCGGTTTTCAAATCAAGCAAACTAAGGAAGGTACATTTGTCTCTCAAACGAAGTACACCAAAGACTTATTCAAGAAGTTCAATATGCAAGAATGCAAAGGTATGCCTACACCCATGCCTACTAGTGGACATCTTGATTTGACCAAAGATGGTGAACCGGTTGATCAAAAGGTTTATCGCTCTATGATTGGTTCATTGTTATACCTATGTGCTTCACGTCCCGACATTATGCTAAGTGTGTGCATGTGTGCACGATATCAAGCTGCTCCTAAAGAATGTCATCTTAAAGCGGTGAAAAGGATAGTGAGATACCTAATCCATACACCAAATTTTGGCATTTGGTATCCTAAGAGGTCCTCTTTTGATCTTGTTGGCTATTCCGACTCGGATTATGCCGGAGACAAGGTTGATAAAAAGTCCACTTCGGGTACTTGTCAATTTCTTGGTAGATCTCTTGTGTCTTGGTCCTCCAAGAAACAAAACTCGTTATCCTTATCCATCGCTGAAGCGGAATAAATTGCCGCTGGTTCATGTTGTGCTCAATTACTTTGGATGACCCAAACTCTTAAAGATTATGGGGTCTATGTGAAACATGTTCCACTGCTTTGTGACAATGAAAGTGCTATCAAAATTGGTCATAATCCTGTACAACATTCTCGAACTAAGCATATTGAAGTTCGTCATCATTTCATTCGAGATCATGTTGCTAAGGGTGACATTGATCTTAAGCATGTTCGCACCGACAAGCAATTAGCGGATATATTCACTAAACCACTTGATGAGAAAGTGTTTTGCAGGTTGAGAGGAGAATTGAACATTATTGATGCTTCAAATTTGGAGTAGAAACTCCATTGGATACATGCAACACATGAGCTTATGAGTAATCCATGATATATCTCTTATGATGACTATCTTGTGTCTTGGATATATTTTAAGTTGCATGTTATCTAACCCATGTAGGTACTTGGTTGGATCTAATTCTATGAGATTGCAACTTACTCACATCTTGACCAATCTCTACATCACCAAGTCTCTACACAACGGTGGTTCACGACAAGGAAGCACGAAAGCATTCGAACATATCCTTTGACAAATTCTATGTTGAGCTTCATGGTTGTCATTTTTGGATATACAAGTGCTTTTCCTTGCAAGAACTAACCCATGTAGGTAGATGAACTCAAATTCCAAGTGGTGCTCCCAACTCTTGATGAGCTACATCAACTTTGAGCACCCACACAAGTTCCACTACATGAGCAAGACCCACACCACCACCCAAGGTATGATATTCCATCTTAGAGAAGCTTTACTCCAAGTCATGAGTCAAAGCAACTCAACAAGATGAGAATACATCAAGATGCTTAAACGAAAAATGGTAGCCCCATTTAGAGCTTAAACGATGAGTATGACCTATGATCAAGTGTTCTCACTTGACTCCTAAGTCAATATACTCTAACATAGGTGACTATGTCACCGCCCAACTCTAGATGAAGTTCTCTTGTGTTCTGTTCTGAGTTATTGCATTTGTCCCTTGCATATTTGTTTCCCTCTTATTCAAAAAAAACTTCATCTAGAACCTTCATTTTTCTTATTTTTGTTCTGCATATTTTTGCATCCAATTCCTTGCAAATCTTTCAGTTAATTCATTGCAAATCTTTGTGAGATCTTATTTGACTAGTGAGCTGAGGTGACAAGTGTTTTCTCTGTGATGAACTCGGTTTCACCGAATTGTAGTTTTCGGTCCAACCGAATCCTTTCGGTTCCACCGAAACATGCCAACTCGGTGCCAGCGACTTCACAATAGGAAAAACAGTTTGCCACTTGTTCTATATTTCTTTTGATCCAGCTCCACTCAATGAATCTTGTCCTCTACAAGCATAACAGTTTTATCCACTACTTTGTGCTGAGTCTCAAGGACCAAACCCATTCGACGCATTCCATAAAAACCTTCTTGGAAATTCATGTCAAAGGGGGAGAGAGAGATCACATCAAAGCTTATCACCTACAATGGAGAAAATATTAAGGGGGAGAGAATACACAAGGATCCCAAGTATTAAGGGGGAGAAAGAGATCTCCAGGGGGAGAGAATACTCAAGGATCCCAGATGCTTGATGTTCAAGAGGAGAGATGCCACATGTCTTTTTGGGGGAAAGACATGTTCATATGTGCTTATTTGCATTAAGTTCTATTCATTTATATCTTTCAGCTCTGATTTTTTGTTCCCTATCTTCTCCCAATATCCCATGTCAGATTCAGGGGGAGCAAGACATCTAAGGGAAAGAAATCATTCAAATTCATTGCATATCTTTACTCTTGGGGACATGTCTAATCCAATGTGGTACCTTGTACTCACTATCTACATGTCATCCCAGTCTTGGTATTCTTGTGGTTTCTTTTCTTTGCTCTGGCTAGTGGATATACCTGTGTTATCTAACCTTGTTTGTGCAGGTTCATTCCATCCTAAGCCAACTCAAAACTACAAGGTAAGTATATGCATCAAAATCATGAGTATGAGGAATTCTTGCTTATGTACATACTGTTTGCAAGGACTCATAAGCATGAAGGCATTTCCTTAATAATCTTTTGCTCTGATGCATATGGCCAAGATACATGTAACACATTGCCTACTCTGTCATGATTATGCTCTCACATGCTTCTATATTTTATTCACATGATTTCATACATGTAGGGGGAGCCTATGTTTGTTACATGTCCTACCAAAGCTTTACTTGCTATTCTTTGTATCTTTATCTAAAGCTTTGATGTATGTTGCCATCAATTACCAAAAAGGGGGAGATTGAAATCACAAGTGCTCCCCAGGTGGTTTTGGTAATTAATGTCAACATATCTCTTGTTGGACTAACGTTTCTATCTAGCATGTTTCAGATAAGTTCAACAATGGAGTGGCATGGACTAAAGGTTGTGGGAACTCCTTCGAGATGCTAAGGACAAAGAATTGGCTAAAGCTTCAAGTTCAAGACTCTTCATTTTACATTTTTAGTGATCCAAGATCACATTGAGTCCATAGGAAAAGCCAATACTATCAAGGAGGGATGAGGTGTTGCTTAATGAGCCTCTTGCTTCATGTGCTTAATGATATGCTCCAAAATCCTCAGCTACTTTCCCATATCCACATATGACCTAAACCGTAAGCCAAACTTGGACCTACCGATTCTTTCTATCCGGCGCCACCGAGTTTCACTTCTCATAGCCACTGCCAAACCCTAGCAAATCGGTTCTACCGACAGGCATCTCGGTCTCACCGAGATGGGATTGTAATCTCACTGTGTATGTCCATTACCAAAATCGGTCTCACCGAGTTTAGGCAATTGGTACTACCGAGATTACAATGCAAACTCTCTAGTTAACTTATTACCAAAATCGGTCCAACCGAGTTTAGTAATCGGTTCCACCGAGTTTGCCTGACCAACTCTCTGGTTAGCTAATTACCAAATCAGTCTCACCAAGTTTGTGTAATCGGTCTCACCGAGATTACGTTATGCCCTAACTCTAACCATATCGGTCCTACCGAGTTGCATGTCAGTCCCACCGAAAATCTCTAATGGTCACTAGGTTTACTATTTCGGTCCGACCAAGTTTGTTGATTCGGTCCCACCGAGATTGGTAAATTGTGTGTAACGGTTGGATTTTGTGTGGAGGCTATATATACCCCCCCACCTCCTCTTCACTCATGGAGAGAGCCATCAGAACACATCTACACTTTCAGCTCATATGTTCTGAGAGAGAACCACCTACTCATGTGTTGAGACCAAGATATTCCATTCCTACCATATGAATCTTGATCTCTAGCCTTCCCCAAGTTGCTTTCCACTCAAATCTTGTTTCTACCAAATCCAAATCCTGTGAGAGAGAGTTGAGTGTTGGGGAGACTATCATTTGAAGCACAACAGCAAGGAGTTCATCATCAACACACCATTTGTAACTTCTTGGAGAGTGGTGTCTCCTAGATTGGCTAGGTGTCACTTGGGAGCCTCCGATAAGATTGTGGAGTTGAACCAAGGAGTTTGTAAGGGCAAGGAGATCGCCTACTTCGTGAAGATCTACCGCTAGTGAGGCAAGTCCTTCGTGGGCGATGGCCATGGTGGGATAGACAAGGTTGCTTCTTCGTGGACCCTTCATGGCTGGAGTCCTCCGTGGACTCGCGCAACCGTTACCCTTCTTGGGTTGAAGTCTCCATCAACATGGATGTAGGATAGCACCACCTATCCGAACCACGGGAAAAACATCCTTGTCTCCAATTGCGTTTGAATTCTCCAAACCCTTCCCTTTACATTCTTGCAAGTTGCATGCTTTACATTCCGCTGCTCATATACTCTTTGCATGCTTGCTTGATATGTATTGTGTATGTTGAAATTGTGCCTAAAACTCCACTCAAACTGAAAAAGTTTAAAGATTGCAACTTTAGCACTAAGTGTCTAGTCACCCCCCCCCCCTCTAGACACACCTACTTCTCGATCCTACAGATATGTTTACGCTTTGAGTCCTTAGCCATTTTTCATGTGGGCGCCCCTTCTTCCTTACTCCTGCCCACCAGACAGTCGCTCTGCAAGCTGCGGCTTCTGACAGGAGATGGCTTAGGCACCACACACTACTTGTCCGACTGCAGGAAGCGTTTTCATAGTGCAAGACGGCGAGTCCCCGGGCCGACTAGTCGAGCCCGGTGCCAAACGGCATAACAAAGAGTAGAATACCCAGAGGCATAATACTTATCATACAGATAACAGAAAAGGGTAATCCCCGAGCTCGTCTCGGGGGGCCTGAAGTCTTGGTACTTCAATACAAAAGGGTAGCGTGGTACATACTGCATCAACTGTAAAATCTTCGGAGAAGATTTGCGTTCTATGGTCGTTTCGTCTCTTTGCCGGAGTCGTCCCTCTTGCGTGCTCGGGGCTTCTGACCGTTGATCAGGTAGTAGGAGTCGTTGCCCAGCACTTTGCTGATGATGAAGGGGCCTTCCCAAGGCGCCGACAACTTGTGTTGGCCGGCTGTTTGCTGGATCAGTCGGAGCACAAGGTCGCCCTCTTGGAAGGATCTCGGCCTGACCTTCCTGTTGTAGTATCGACGCAGGCTCTGCTGGTAGATGCTGGACCGACTGAGTGCCAACAGCCGGCCCTCTTCCAGCAGATCGATGCCATCTTGTCGTGCTTCTTCTGCTTCCTCCTTGGTGTACATCGTGACTCGCGGGGAGTCGAACTCTATATCCGTTGGGATGACGGCTTCAGCACCGTAGACGAGGAAGAAGGGCGTGAAGCTGGTCGACTTGTTCGGAGTCGTGCACAGACTCCAGAGGACGGCTGGCAACTCGTCAAGCCAACAGTTGGCCGAACGCTCCAGCGGTTCGATCAGCCGAGGCTTGATGCCGGACAGGATGAGGCCATTCGCCCGCTCCACCTGGCCGTTTGACTGCGGATGGGCAACGGACGCTAAGCCTAGTCGGATGCCCTGCGTCGCACAGAAACGGGCCAAAGCGCCCTTGGCAAAGTTGGTGCCGTTGTCGGTGATGATGTTGTGCGGTATGCCGTACCGAATTGTGATGTCGGAGATGAAAGTCACGGCAGTCGGACCATTCAACTTCTTGATGGGTTTCACTTCTATCCACTTGGTGAACTTGTCCACTGCGACAAGTAGGTGAGTCAGGCCACCTCGTGTCGTCTTGAATGGTCCCACCATATCCAGGCCCCAAACTGCAAAGGGCCAGGCGATTGGGATGGTCTTGAGCGCAGAAGCCGGCTGATGCGGCTTGGAGCGGAACTTCTGGCACCCCTTGCATTTTTGAACCAACTCTTTGGCCTCTTCTAGGGCAGTCGGCCAGAAGAAACCGTGCCGGAAAGCTTTGGCGACGAGTGCTCTTGAGGCCGCATGGTGGCCGCATTCGCCTTGATGGATGTCTCTGAGAATTGCTTGGCCTTGCTCCGGCTCGACGCAGCGCTGGTAAACACCAGTGACGCTGCGCCTGACTAGCTCTCTGTTGACTATAGTGTATGCTGCTGCCCGGCGTTGTACTTGCTGAGCCAAGGTTTCGTCAGTTGGCAGCTCCTTGTTCATGAGGAATTTGAGGATGGGTTGTGCCCATGAGGGTACTGCTATCTCTTCAACTGTCAGAACTGCTACTTGGACGAGGGCGGCTGGGCTGGGAGGCGGCGGGCTGGAGTCTGCAGCCGCTTGCTGGATCAGCGAAGTCCCCGGGCCGATTGGTGCAGTCCCCGGGCCGACTGGAGCAGTCCCCGGGCCGAGCTTTGGAGTCTTTTGTCTAGTCGCCGCGGTCCCCGAGCCGGGTTCTGGAGTCTTTTGTCTGGTCACCGCAGTCCCCGTGCCGGGTTCTGGAGTCCCCGGGCTGGCTTTGACTGCGGCGTTTTTGGAGTCGTCTTCAATGGTCTTTGTGCTGTCTGCTGGGGCCCTTGAGCCGGATCCGACTTTTCAAGAGGGGACGGCACAAAAATGGAATCTGACTCTGGTGAAGGCTTGATGGACGGCTTGAGGAGGCACTGAAGAGCGATGCTGGAAGGTATTGCTTGGCGGGTGGAGCCGATTCGCGCCAAAGTATCTGCTTGGTCGTTGTCGTTTCTTGGCACGTGGAGGAACTCGCACCCCTCGAAATATCCGCTGAGTTGCTGCACGCTGAGTTGCTGCACGAAGAAACGGTAGCTTTCCATGTTTGCGTCCTTGGCGTCCCAGTCGCCAGATGACTGCTGGACCACCAAGTCGGAGTCGCCATAACACAGGATCCGGCGAATGCCAAGCTCTTTGGCAAGCCGGAGCCCGTGAATGAGCGCCTCATACTCGGCGACGTTGTTGGAGGCGGCGAAATGGATCTGCAGCGTATACTTGAGCTTGTCGCCTTTGGGAGAGGTGAGAACAACACCGGCTCCCAAGCCAGTGCGCATCTTGGAGCCATCGAAGTGCATCCGCCAATGGGTGGAGTCGAGCGCTGGCGGCAGGTACTGGGTCTCGGCCTAGTCGACAAGGAAGTCGGCCAGTGCTTGCGACTTGATGGCAGTGCGGGGCCGATAGTAGATCGTGTAGGGGGGCAACTCTATGGCCCATTTGGCCACTCGGCCAGACGCATCTCGGATTCCAATGATCTTGGCTGGCGGGGCCGTGCAGACCACAGTGATTGGATGCTCTTGGAAATAAGGCTTCAGCTTCTTGGCGGCAAAGTGCACACCGTAACACATCTTCTGGTAGTGGGGGTAGTTCTGCTTGGAGGTTGACAGTACTTCGCTCAGGTAATATACCGGTCTCTGGACAGGTAGTGCCTTGCCTTCCTCTTTGCGTTCAACTATGATGACTGTGCTGACTACCCGGCTGGTGGCGGCGATGTACAGGAGCATTGGCTCTTTGGGAGTCGGAGCCGCCAACACAGGGGGAGTAACCAACATCTTCTTCAGCTAGAGAAAGGCCTCGTCCGCCTTGTGGTTCCACTCGAAAAAATTGGTCTTCTTCATGAGCTGATACAAGGGGAGAGCTTTCTCGCCCAGCCGACTGATGAACCGGCTGATGGATGCCAGGCAGCTGGTGAACTTCTGCACATCCAAAAGTCGGTTGGGTACCTCCATCCTCTCTATGGCCTTGATCTTCACAGGGTTGCACTCTATGCCGCGTTCGGAGACCAGGAAACCAAGGAGCTGGCCGGCTGGTACTCCGAAAACGCACTTCTCGGGGTTAAGCTTGATCCGGAATCGGCGCAGGTTCTCAAAGATCTCCTTGAGGTCTTCCAGCAGAGTCCCGCGCTTTTCCGTCTTTACCACCACATCATCTACATAGACATGGGCATTTCTGCCGAGTTGCTTGAGGAGGCACTTCTACATGCAACGGTGAAAGGTGGCGCCGGCATTCCTCAAGCCGAACATCATGGTCAGGTAGCAGAAGGCTCCAAACGGCGTGATGAAGGCGGTATTCAGTCTGTCTGCCGGGTTCAGCTTGATCTAGTGATATCCTGAATAGGCATCTAAGAAACTCAACAGCTCGCATCCGGCTGTGGAGTCTATCACCTGATCGATTCTCGGCAGAGCAAACGGGTCCTTGGGGCAAGCTTTGTTGAGGCTTGTGTAGTCAATACACATCCGCCACTGCTTGTTCTTCTTCAGCACCAAGACTGGGTTTGCTAGCCATTCTGGAAAAAACACCTCCATGATAAAGCCGGCTGCAAGGAGCCGGGCTATCTCTTCTCCAACAACTCTTCTTTTCTCTTCTGACAAGCGGCGCAAGGGCTGCCTGACGGGCTTCGCATCAGATCGGACATGTAGCTTGTGCTCGGCGAATTCCGTCGGTACACCTGGCATGTCTTTGGGGGACCATGCGAAGATGTCCCGATTCTCACGGAGGAAATCAACGAGCTCGCCTTCCTATTTGTTGTCAAGGTTTGCACCTATGACAGCGTACCTCTCTGGGTGCTCTGGGTCCAAAGGTATCTTCTTTGTCTCCTTTGCCGGTTTGAACGAGCCCTCAGCTTCCGACTCCTTGGGGTCGGGCGACATCTCTGGCTGCTTGCCGGCCATCGCCACAACCCGATCAAGAAGCCGCTTCTCTGCTGCAATAACCAGGGACTCGGCCAGCTGACTGCTCTCGGCCGCACAAGCAGACGACTTTCTGTAGTCGCCGGCTATAGTCAGAATCCCCTTGGAACTCGGCATCTTCATCTTGAGGTAGGCGTAGTGGGGGACCGCCATGAACTTGGCCAAAGCAGGTCGGCCAAGCAGCGCGTGGTACAGGATCTCAAGGTCCACCACTTCAAACCAGACTGGCTCTCGGCGGAAATGACTCTTGTCTCCAAAGAGGACATCTATCAAAATCTTGCCAATTAGGGAGCAGGAAAGGCCAGGCACGATGCCGTGGAACACAGTCCGGCTGTTCTGAAGTTGTCTCTGCTTGATCCCTAACTTCTCCATGGTATCCTTGTACAGGATGTTGATACTGCTACCTCTGTCTATCAGAACTCGTGAGAAACGAGCGGCCCGCTTATCGATGGCAAAGGTAGCCTCCAAGACCAAGGCGTGTGAGCCTGGGCTTGGCATCACCTCTGGGTGTTCAGCACTGCTCCAGCTGATAGGCTTCTCAGACCAGTGCATGAACTCTGGGGCGTCCGACGCCACCGCTTTCACCTCTTGCCGCTGCAGCCGCTTGCTGCGTTTGTTGTCTGCCACACTGGTGAACACCACATAGGCTCCATGCTCTTCCGGGTACTCGTCTTGTACTGCGCCGACTGGCCTGACAGCCGGCTGCTGGGGTGGAGGCGGAGGAGGCTGCCCAGCAGGCGGAGGAGGCATCAGGCCGTCTCCCTTGGTGATCCTGGTGAGCCAGTGGCACTTCTGGGTGGTGTGGTTTGACGGCTTCGCGCCACTGTGGAACTTGCAGGGACCATCTAGAGTCTGCTCATAAGAGAAAGCCGGCAACCAGTTGGACTTGCCGCCCTTTTGTCGCTTGGGCGGGGGCTGCCCTTCCGGCTGCTGGTCCTCGACAGTTGCCACCTGCCGGCTACTAGAAGCCGGCTGCGGGGCCTTGCGCTTGTGGTCGTTCTGCGGTTGTCACCGACTGGCGTCTCCAGCCGGAGTTCGGGGAGCCTGAGGGGCCACTTTGTCGGCCGTGCTAACTTGGATCTCCGTCTTCATGGAGGAGTCGGCTGTGGCGTACTTGTCTGCTATGATCAGCAGCTCGTCCAGGGTCTCTGGCTCATCGCAGAGGAGCTTGTGCTTGAGGAGGGTGCCTTCTCTGCACCCGGCGGTGAAGTACTCGATGGCATGCACCTCGTGCACGCCCTCGCAGGAGTTTCGGAGCTCGGCCCAACGCGTGAGGTAGTTGTGAGTCGACTCGTTGGGGCCTTGCACGCACAAGGAGAGCTGGCGAGGCTTGGGAGGTCGCTTGTACGTGCTCGTGAAGTTGCGGACGAAAGCTTCGGTGAAGTCGACCCAGCTGTTGATGCTGCGGGGCTTCAGGCTGTTCAACCATGTCCGGGCCGTGCCCTGGAGCATGAGTGGAACGTACTTCACGGCAACTCGCTTGTTGCCATTTGCTATGCTGACTGCTGTGGAGTAGTCAACCAGCCAATCCTCCCGCTTCATGGAGCCGGTGTACTTGGGAGTATCTCTGGGGAGAGTGAACCCTTTGGGAAAGGGCTAATCTCGGATGCGGGGGCCGAAACACGGCGGACCCAACTCGTCGTCTTCTTCCAGCGCCAGGGATCGGTGGAGTTGGTCGATCCGGTGGCGGGCATCACTTGGCGGGCATCACTCTCTCCAACTCCTTCTCGGCGGCCGAGGCGGCCTCCGAGAGTCGGATGCTCAACGGGTGGCGGGGAGACTCGCCTTTCTCTGCAAGGTGGAGGAGGCACATAGTCGTCTCGCCACTCTACTGCTCTCGGGCGGCCGTCTTGGTCGCGCTTGATGGAG
The DNA here is from genome assembly GCA_032464435.1 of Aegilops umbellulata. NCBI lineage: Eukaryota > Viridiplantae > Streptophyta > Magnoliopsida > Poales > Poaceae > Aegilops > Aegilops umbellulata. Next base: position 413,655,754 of record CP136057.1, read on the forward strand.
ATGTGAGTCCGACTGCGGCTGGTAGCCGAATCCTTGTCTTTCCTTCCGCGGACGCCGTCAGTCGGCGTCCGAGACGTCGCGCCTTGGTCTCGGCGGGGTGGCAGGTCGTCGTTCTGTCGTTGCGGCGCCTCTGTGTGGCAGTTGGCTGCATTCTGCGCGGTAGCCGCGTCGAGGAGTCGCTAGACTCGCTTCGTCATCAGTCGGCGCTCTTCGCCTTCGAGGTTGTCCAACTCGTCTGCCGCCGCCTGGGCGGCTCGGATATTCTCTGCGGGCGTGGCGTATACGGGGCGATTGGCCCCGAACATGCTGGCGATGTCCGCACCACGCTGCCGGACTGCGCCTAGGTGGCTAGGCCCCGCTGGGGCTGGCGAGCCGCCCACAGCGCGATCCATGTCACGCTGGTAGGCTTCCGACAAGCGTCTCATGCTTGCCACCTTCTTCGCGCCTTCGACGAGCTGAAGGTGGCGTGCCTCCAGCGCCTCGGCGTCAGCGTCCTCTAGAATGGGCGCATCCAGGTCTTGCAGTGCCGCATTGAGCGGGTCATGGGCCCCGCCGTCGAAGTGCTCGCCATGGCCGATGATGAGCACTTCTGTGACAGTGCTTCCACCGCTCTCCGTGCGAGGGACCGGCTCGTCGTAGACCACAACGTTGGTGGGGAACGCGTTGACTGACGCGGTGTCGGAATCGACCAGCATCGGGTCGGTGGAGCCTACAGGCTCCAGGTCAGCGGCAGGCTCGCCGGCAACATGGAGTCCGTCAAGGAGGCCCGCGAGAAGGCTCTCGGGGCCGCCGGTGCCTGCGTCGGATGCAAGCTCGTCGGAGAGGCGAACCTCGCCGACAAGTTCGGCGAGGCGGCTGGCCGTGTAGGTGATCTCGGCACCGTTCAGCGCGCCGGCGCAAACTCCCTCTAGTGTGCCGGGCTGGCTGCGCTCGCCAGGGAGGAAAAGGGTTCCCGTCCAGAGCAGGTCTCCGGACGACGGTGCACCTCGCCCCACGGTGGGCGCCAAATGTCGGTGGTTGGATGCGACATATGCCAAAGGATGGCTTATCATGGTGGGGGCGAGTAGAACGTCGCCGGTGCCTGGAAGCGGGATGAGGCATAGACATGAACGCCGGTGAATCTTACCCAGCTTCGGGGCTCTCCGAGGAGATAACACCCCTACTGCTGCTCTGCGGGGTCTCCGCATGATCACTATAGCAATGTGTATACAAAGTTGCTCCTCGAGCTGTTTCCTGGAGGAAGGAGAGGGCAAGGCTACCTCTCTCCCTCTCATGTCTCTGGTCTAGTATCTAAAGGATCGAACCCTTTGCTTGGGTGCTCCGGGGGGTTTATATAGGCATACCCCCTGGGGGTACAATGGTAGTCCGGCTGGGCGCGGGTCCCAGCCGTCTGTCTCTCAGGCTGCCGTCTTCTCCGCCGACTTCTGGGGTCCACCGCCTGTGGGCCCCGCCGGCTGACTTGACCACTATAGCCATTCTTCTGGTGACGTTGGCTTGGTCATGGGGTCGTGGCAACAGTGCCGCCGCCTGACGGGCGATCACTGTCACCACTCCCCATCCCATCTGGTTAATGGCGTGCAGGGCCCGTGGGAGGAGCCGGCCGACTCTCGAAGGCCGACTCCCACGGGGTCCGTCTTGTGGCGCTCTCGCCGTCTTCTGTCCCCCCGCTAACTGGCGGGGCACGCCGTCTCCAGGCCGTACAGGCGGGCCAACTGGGAACAGGGTTCCGCCCCTTAGGGCTGATGTCAGAGCTGGCATGGCAATAGTGCCGCGCCGGACGGAGATCTCCGTTAGTACGACGCACTGTGGCCATGCCTCCCCTTGGTAAGGGGCGGGCGTGGCTAGTACTGAGGCCACGCTCTGTCCCATCCCTCCTCACGAAGGCATGAGGTGGTGAAGTCGCGGGCCGACTCCCCGTAGTCGGCTTCTCTGGAAGTCGCCAGCTGGGAGTCGGCTCATGTCGTAGTCGTCTCTGGGATTCGTCTGTGAGTGGATAGTCAGCGGTGCTGCAGCCGACTCCCAGAGGCGGCCCTCTGTCTTGGGATTCTTGAGGGGCGAAGCCTGCCCCGATGTCTTGAAAGGTTCTGGGTCCCGGGTTAGCCTACCCGTGGCCCATTACTCCGACAGAAAGAGAGTTAGACTTTGTCATTACATGATATATATTACTTTGTGCTCACTACTAAATTACAAATCATTGCTAATTAAAATTGGCTTTGATATACTTTGGGATCCGGGTGGATTCATTACTTGAGCACTATATGCCTAGCTTAATGGCTTTAAAGAAAGCGCTACCAGGGAGACAACCCGGAAGTTTTAGAGAGTCATTTATTTCTTTTGAGTGCTTTCATATAGTTTAAAAACAACAAAAATAAAGAGGGGAACTGTCACGACCGGTTTTCCAATAAAAATATTTATTGAGAAACCAATCTTTAGATTCCAGTTTGACATAAAGCCTCCTAAGTGGCAGACAAACTTTGATACAATAAGCCAGTAGCATAAATATGTTACAGGGTTGAGCTGACGATGCTCAACAATTTATTACAAGCGTGCCAATAATTATACATAAAGGCGATTAATGAAACAAGGGAGTGGTGGCATACTACTGACTCGCAAATATGGTAGAGGTGGAGTAACACAGTGGGGAGTGGATATGGGATCCTCAAACTAACATCCCATCGAGCGTCGAGGTGAGGCTCGATGAATTTATTAGGGTAGCGGAAGCGGATATAATACAGTGACCAACTCCAGGGTTGCACGAGACTGACTGGGACTCCTCTAGGCGTCGGATTCGCTATCGAACTCTTCATCCATGAGATCACCTTCGTCAGCATCTGGCCAAATCAACAAGCCAGTGAGTACTTTGAAAGTACTCGCAAGACAGTTCGGACGTAAGATATAACAAATGCTAACATGAAATACATGAATAAGTTAACCAGTACGATCAGACATAGAGGTAATAATACTGGGTGCCAAGCGAGGGTCTGAATGACTCGAGCGGAAAATGCGGAATAATAGATACTGGTGCCAAACGAGTGTCTGAAAGACTCCTCGAGCGGAAAATGCGGGATAATAATACTGGTGCCAAACGAGTGTCTGAAAGACTCCTTGAGCGAAAAAATGCGGAATAATAATACTGGTGCCAAACGAGTGTCTGAAAGACTCCTCGAGCGGAAAAATGCGGAATAATAATGCCACAGTCGGGCGTCTGAGCGACACCACATAAAGGGCTTTAAAAGAAATGCCACAGTCGGGCGTCTGAGCAACACCACATAAAGGGCTTTAAAAAAAGAAATGCCACAGTCGGGCGTCTGAGCGACACCACATAAAGGGCTTTAAAAAGAAATGCCACAGTCGGGCGTCTGAGCGACACCACATAAAGGGCTTTAAAAAAAGAATGCCACAGTCGGGCGTCTGAGCGACACCACATAAAGGGCTTTTGACTGATAAGGAAATAATATATTCATCATAAATATATTCAACTCATGGAATTAAACGGGTTAGTCCATCCACAAGGATAAACATTTAACCGGTCTTAGTGCCCATGTGTCCCACCGGGTAATCTGTCACCAAACTGGCACATGACTGTTAGCAGGGAACTTGGATATAGATAAGATGATTTAAGGATATAGAGCTCTGCAGAGTTTGTACAAAAATTTCCCACAGTCGACGGATTTCCGTAGTCACCGGGACTAATTCCGTTACGGTATTTCAGAAGGAAACACAGCTAACTAGTACACACCCATCCAACTCTTCGATGCCAGGAATCACCCTCAACATCGTCCAAGAAAACTATTGAGACGGGGAGATCACAATCTCGAATAGCATGGGATCAAATTTATATACGCGCGCTCTAAGGGGTGCCCCCCTCTCGGTCCCAACCGGAAACACCCATGCCCCCTGACCGGATGCCTGGCTTTAATCCAGGGCCATGGAACCATCATCCCGGCCTCTCCTTTTTGGTGTGTACCCAGAAAGCGGTTTGCGTCTTACTAAACCATATCCCTTTCGGGAAACATGTGGTAGTACAGGGAAAGGAAATGGATTTGAACCCAACCGATATGGGTTGGTACTGAAGATAACTTGCATGGCCTAAGACTGGCATGCTACAACACTGCCATCTTACCCATCTTCATGCCAACACATGGCCTTGCATACTTACGTCCAACGACGTGTGAAATCATCGGGCTTACTTGCCTCAACAATGCATAATGAACGGTTCATCGGTATGCTTCACACATGCCATGAAACTATCTACATGCAAACATGCCAAGACACTCATCATATCAAAAGTTCGAACATGCTTGCCTGGTTCGGAGTAGTCGGAACCTAGCTCGGTGAAGTTCGCGGCCCCGTCACCTCCGTCGGTATCTACGGTATAGAGAAAACATACGCGCTAATGTGAATACCGAGAGGTGCAGAAAAAGTATTGCAAATATTTCTCAAATAAATCCGATAAAAAACTAGACAAAATTTTGAAGAGAACAGAAAAAGAATCAATCAAAAATATGCTTCTGATAAAAAGTTATAAAGGTTTTTGCCGAGGGACCCATCTGTAATGAAACAGAAACTTCTCAGGGTTTTATTTATAAAAGCAGAAAACGTTTCAGACTCGAATACGCTGGCTCAGAGGAGAAGACGTATTTTGCCCAAATGCGTTTTCAGAAAACGATTCGAATAAAGAGAAGAATCTGACAGGGCGGTCCCACCCGTCAGGTTTGAAAATGAACGGCGCCTTTGGCGCCAGAGAGCCGCGGCGAACGCCGGCGGCGATCCACGGCGAGGCAGAGAGATCGGAGGTTACCTCCGTGCTCACGGTGCTGTTCCGCGTCGGGTGGTGGTCGAGGTAGTCGCTGGCGTGCACCGTGTCGACGGTGGCCCTGGCTCCGGCGGACGGCGTTTCAGGCGTGGATGGAGGTCGCCGGAGAGGGATGCAAGCATGGAATTGAGGCGGGGGTCAGGCCTCTGGTAGCTAGAGGAGGTAGCTGACGGAGTATGGGCGCCGGAGACGGTCTCACCGCAGTGAATCGAGCTAGAGCCCAAGGCGGACGGGGTGGCCGGAGTCGTGGGAGGAGACCTCCTCGAGGTCCTCCCAGTGACCTGGCAGGGCATTGGTGGAGTGCAGGGGTGGTGCGTGCTCGAGGGAGGGCTCGGGGTCTCCTTTTATAGGCGTTCCGAGGCGGTGGCCGAGAACGGCGTTCTCCGGCGAGGATTACGGTGGTGCAGTGCTCGGTCGGGGGAGTTAAGGGGTTGAGCGCCGTCGTGGAGGTTCACTGAGCCTGTTTAGGAGCCAACGGCATCGGGTTATGCTTGCTGAGGTGAAGTTTGACGGAACGGAACGGCGCGGGTCCATCGGCGGCAGAGAGCATGCTCTGTGCGTGCCGCGCCACGACGGCTGTGCTGCATGCGTGCGCTGGCGTGGGGAGGGCCACGCGGAGCCACCAGCGAGCTTGGGCGGCGCTGAACGGCGTTGCGCCGCCGTTCTGCTGCCTGCCAGCCGTAACAGCGGTTCAGCCGCCGCAAGACACGCCGGCGCAGGCGGGTCAGAGCGCTACCGACGATAGCAAGCAGCCAAGCGCGCGTGCGGGGCATCAGACAAGCGAGCCAGGCGGTGAGCAACGCGCCAAAGCACTGTGGGCGCGTGACTGAACTGAACTGAAGAAATCGACACTGAAAACTGAATTTTTCTGAATGTGTTCGAATAGTGCATGCAAGGTGTTCGACAGAATGATCCAGGCATGTAGGGCTTTTTCCTTGGGCTGATTTTTGGTGGAGTGACTTCTCATTGCTCCAGTAGGTTGCCTAATTTTTGGTGGAATTTTTGGAGAAGTGTAGATATGAATTTCACCAAATTTGACAAATCTGGTCCAAACTTGCAGGGAGTGTAAGTTGAAAATTTTGAAAAGAAGATGAGTGGATCAAGATGGTTCTAGGTTGTGGGTGCAAAGGACTAGCCAGTAGAGTTGGTTTGAAGTCAAATCTCAAATGCAATGGGGTGCTTGCTTTGAAAATGGGTCAGGCTCAAATCAAAGGTCAGAAAAGAGTTGAGGTTTGAAAGAACCAAAATAAAATCCAAAACTTGTTTGGATGAGTTGGGATAGGGAATTTGAGTTGTTGACAAGGAGGGGAGAAGATGTTGGAGTGGTTTTCATAAGGAAGAAGATCCCAACTTTCATAGAACTTTCTTTTCAAAAGGAAAAAAATTGAACTCCCAAAATAAATTTGAGAAGGGGACCAACAGAGAAAAGTTTTAAGAAGGTCAAACCCAAAGTTTGAAGGAGAAAACAGAAATAACAAATCCTAGTCAAAGAAAAGGATTTTTAAAGAGGATTGCTTCTACTGAAATTTTTTTTTTGAAAAGGCCTCAATCCACAAATGAAAAACCAGCAAGGTTTTTGCTAAAACCAAATAAAATTTTTGGAGTGTTACAACACCTACCCCCTTAGGAAAAATCTCGTCCCCGAGATTTCAGTTGATCCTTAAATAAGTGCGGATGCTCTGTTCGAAGAAAGTCCTCTCTTTCCCACGTTGCTTCACTTTCGGTGTGATTACTCCACTGATCTTTGAAAAATTTGACGGTTTTCTACCGGGTCCTCCTTTCAGTCTCCTCTAATATCTTTACTGGACGTTCCCGATAGGTGAGGTCTGGTTGCACATCGAGGTTCTCATGGGGCACCTGTTTCTCTGGGTTGCTCACGTATTTCCTTAATTGTGAAACATGGAATACGTTGTGGATATCTGATAGCTCCTTAGGTAGGTCTAGCTGGTAGGCTACAGTGCCTCTCCGTGCCAATATACCGAATGGCCCGATGAACCTTGGTGCTAGTTTCCCTTTGATCTTGAATCGTTGTAGTCCTTTCATAGGGGATACTCGTAGATACACGAATTCTCCGGGTTCGAAGCTGACCCCACGATGTTTCTGATCGTAATAACTTTTTTGTGGGCTTTGGGCGGTCTTCAGTCGATCTCTGATTAGCTGGACCTTTTCCTCGGCTTCCTTGAGCATGTCTGGGCCGAAGATACGGCTATCTCCGGTCTCTGACCAATTTAACGGGGTACGACATCTTCGTCCATACAAGGCCTCAAATGGTGCCATTTGCAGGCTGGCCTGATGGCTGTTGTTGTACGCGAACTCGGCGTATGGCAGGCTGTCTTCCCAACTGGTTCCATAGGTGAGGACACATGCTCTCAGCATGTCCTCTAAAATCTGGTTTACCCGTTCTGTTTGTCCATCTGTCTGGGGGTGGTATGCCGTACTGAAGGCTAGTTGAGTTCCTAGAGCCTGTTGTAACTGCTCCCAGAATCTCGAGACAAACTGTGTTCCTCTGTCAGATATTATAGTCTTCGGGACACCGTGCAGACAAACTATGCGAGAGAGATATATCTTGGCAAGCTTTTGAGTGGTGTGGGTCGTCTTTACTGGAATGAAATGTGCCACCTTAGTCAACCTGTCGGTGATAACCCATATGGCATCATTCCCGTGTCGTGATCGAGGTAGTCTGACAATGAAATCCATCCCTATTTCATCCCATTTCCACTCAGGTATTTTATTTGGTTGCAGTAGTCCGGCTGGTCTCTGATGTTCAGCCTTTATACGTTGACAAGAGTCGCAGCATGCAATGAAGGTAGCTATGTCCCTCTTCATATCGTGCCACCAAAATCCTTCCTGGATATCCTTATACATCTTGGTTCCTCCAGGATGGATCGAATATGGAGCGGTGTGGGCTTCAGCTAGAATTTGCCGTTTGAGGTCTTCTATGTCTGGCACGCAGAGTCTGTTTCCGTACCATAGTGTCCCTTCTTCGTCTATGATGAATTCCGAGGCCTTGCCCATACTCACCTTTCTTTTGATGCCTTCAATGCTGGGGTGACCCGGCTGGGCTTCTTTGATTCTTTTCACAAGGTTGGGTTGTATCTCCAAGTTTGTTATGGTGCCTTCTGCTACCATCAACAAGTTGAGTCTGGCAAATTCCCGTTGGAATTCGGGTCTTAAGTTGGGCAGACTGTTGTTGTCGGTGCTGGGGTTCCGACTAAGAGCATCGGCTACTACATTTGCTTTTCCAGGATGATAGTGGATTCTGACATCATAATCCTTTACTAGCTCCAACCAGCGTCGTTGCCTTAAATTCAGCTCTGGCTGTGTGAAAATATATTTGAGACTTTTATGGTCCGTATATATTTCACATCGATTTCCAAGTAGGAAATGCCTCCATTCCTTGAGTGCATGAATAACTGCTGCCATTTCTAAGTCATGAGTGGGATAGTTTTCCTCATGCTTGCGAAGTTGCCTCGAAGCATATGCGACAACCTTGCCTTCTTGCATTAATACGCATCCGAGTCCCTTTCTGGGCGCGTCACAATATACTTCAAAATTCTTGCGTATATCTGGCACAATCAATACTGGTGTTGTTGTTAATTTTCGTTTTAGCTCTTGGAAACTTTTCTCACAGGCTTCTGTCCATTCAAACTTCTTATCTTTCTTGAGCAACTGCGTCATTGGCTTGGCTATGGTGGAGAATCCTTCAATAAATCTGCGGTAATATCCTGCCATTCCCAAGAAACTCCGTATGTCCGTTACGCTGGCTGGTGACTTCCAGCCAAGTACGGCCTTGACTTTCTCTGGGTCCACGGCGATCCCGTCTTGGGTTAGCACGTGGCCTAGAAAGCCTACTTGCCTTAACCAAAATTCACACTTGCTGAACTTGGCGTACAATTGGTGTTTCCTGAGTTCTCCTAGTACAATTCTGAGAAGTTCAGCGTGTTCTTCTGGTGTTTTGGAGTATACTAAAATATCATCGATGAATACCACAACGAACTTGTCCATAAACTTCATAAATACTTTGTTCATGAGGTGAACAAAATATGCAGGGGCATTTGTTAATCCAAAAGGCATTACTGTGAACTCATACAGTCCATATCTGGAGGTGAAGGCTGTCTTGGGGATATCTTCTGTTCGTACCTTTAATTGATGGTATCCTGACCTTAGGTCGATTTTTTAGAATACCTTGGCCTTAGCGAGTTGACCGAATAAATCATTTATTCTTGGCATCGGGTATTTGTTCTTAATCGTGACCATGTTGAGTGCTCAGTAGTCAATACACAATCGCAGTGTTCCATCTTTCTTTTTGGCAAACAAAATTGGTGATCCCCATGGTGAGGAACTAGCTCGAATGTATCCTTTGTCAAGAAATTCCTTTATTTGTTTCTTCAGTTCAACTAACTCGGATGGTGCCATTCTGTATGGTTTCTTGTATATGGGGGTGGTCCCTGGTGCTAGCTCAATGCTGAATTCTATCTCTCGGTCTGGTGGCATGCCTGGTAGCTCTTCGGGAAATACGTCTGGAAATTCACATACTATTGGGACCTTGTTTAATTCGGAAATGTCCACCTTGTTCAGTCTTGGTTGTCTGGGCATTTCCCTTTCTTTGGCGGATACTCTTATTGTCTTACCATGGTGGTGTGTGAGAGTCACGGTCCGATTGAAACAATCAATGAAACCTTTGTTGGTGGTTAACCAGTCCATCCCTAGGATGACATCCAGTCCCTTATTTTCCAACACAATGAGATTGGCGTGAAACTTCAATCCTTTGAATTCAATAATCACATCCTGACAGTAATTCTGAGTGACTTGCTGAATCCCAGGGGACTTGATGATCATGGATTTCTCCAAAGGAAGCATCGAAAAATTATTTTGCAAAGCAAAACTTTTCGAAATAAAAGAGTGAGAAGCTCCAGAATCAAACAAAACCATTGCAGGTATTGTGTTGACAGGGAACGTACCGAGTACGATATCCGGAGCATTTTGTGCCTCCTCTTTGGTCACGTGGTTCAGATGACCTTTCCTGTGGTTATTGTTGGGATTGAAGTTGTTTCGCTTGGGCGCTGAATTATTGTTGCCGTTGTTCGGCTTTGGTGCTGAGCTTCTTGGCTTGGGACACTGCTTGGCATAGTGTCCTTCTTCTCCACAGGCGTAACAAGTAACACCTGGGCGATATGTGAACTCCTTGTCCCTAGCATGAAAATTCTTTGTTGGGCGTGAGACATTGGATGATGATTTGTGCGTCCCACCCTTCTGAAAATCGGTCTTACTTCGGTGATTGCGAGCATGGTTAGTCTGGTCCCTTTTTCGCTTGCGGATATCTTCCAAACTGCGTCTTTCATTTTCCAGAGTAATGGCTTTATCCACCAGCGTCTTAAAATCTGGGAAAGTGTGTATGACCAGTTGGCATTTAAGCGCGGGCGCTAGGCCGTCAAGGAACTTCTCCATTTTCTTGCTTTCAGTCATACGCTCTTCATTGGCGTAGCGGGATAACAGAGTAAATTGGCCATTGTAATCTGACACTGTCATGTTCCTTTGCTTGAGGTCATCGAACTCTCTTTTCTTGATTTTCATAACACTCTTAGGAATATGCGCGCCACGGAAACCTTCTTTGAAATCATCCCAGGTTATATCATTTTCGTTGGGATGCATGTGCAGAAAATTCTCCCACCAGGATGCGGCTGCTCCCGTGAGATAATGCGGTGCGTACAGTACCTTTTCTGGGTCTGAGCATTTTGCAATAATTAACTTTCTCTCCATATCGCGAAGCCAGTCTTCGGCCTCAAGTGGCTTGTCAGTATGAGAAAATGTTGAGGGACGTGTCTTCTGTAGCTCAGATAACTTGGAATGCTGCGGATACTGCCCATGGTGATTTCCCATGTTAATGACTTGGTTCATCATTTCCCGATGTTGTTGCTGACTCTGTTCATAAAGGCTGCACATTTGGGAAAGTGTCGTTTCACTGTCCTGTTGACTTGTCTGACCTCGTGCAAAATTGTTGCCTGATTGAGTATTATAGTGTTGACTTGACTGCCCTTGTGCAAAATTGTTGCCCGGTTGATTGCCATAATTTTCCTCTGGTGGAGCTGGCATGGAGCGAGTCCAAGGACGAGACATTTTTCACTCTGGGGATGTATTTGTAAAACCCATAAGAAAAAATGGAAGGGTTGCAAAGATAAAACCCATAATGCACAAGGTTGACAAATAAATTTTTAAAGCCAAGATTACTCAAGGGAAAACAAATCGATTTGCGCATAGAGAAGGACTGCGTCGTTACGTATCTTACCCGCGGCGATAATTATACAATACATCACTCAGGATATGCGTACATAACCCTGACATGTTATTTAGGCCAGTGCACTTCTCCAGATCCTACATGATGCGCAAACAAGCTACTTCTCACAACATCTTACATGGCGATGCAACGCATGGCGGCTAAGCGTACTCAGTCGGAGATGTTGATGACGTCCTTGGCCCTGCCAAGGGTGAGGCGTAGCGAAGCCGGGGACTCGACTTCTTCCTCGCTAATAGGCTCCATACGAGTAGTGCTGCGCCGAGTAGATGGAGCGGGGGCCAGGGGCGGAATGACACGGATTGGAGTCGGTGCGAGTGGCGGTGCAGTGCACGCTGGAGTGGGCGCAATGACCTGGTTGAATTCCTCGGTGGTAGGCAGGCGACGAGCAGGAGCATGGGATGCAGAGGACGAGACAAAAGTCAGTGGCGGTGCGGTGGGCAGGAGCTCCCTCCTGTTGGCGGCACAACCGTGGACTGAGTCCATGCGGGCGGCCACAAAGTCATCCACCAAGTTGTCGAAGGCTGCCTCCAAGGCCCGGAGATACTCAATAAGCATCTCAAAAGCCTCGTCTCGTTCTCCTCTGGGGCAGGAGAATGCGTAGTGACAGGTGTAGGGCACATGGCATGGAAGATAGCGGTAGCGACGAGCCTTCATCATGGGAAGGGCATCCCTGAGACGAGCTATAGCCTCGCGGGCTGCCATCTGGATGGCATGCTTCTCCGTAGGCATGGCTCTCCCCAAGAACCGGAAGCGGCGTAGCTCACCACGCCCACCCTTGAACTGCACCGCGGCCTGGTGCATAGTCAGACTGTCGTTGACTCTGTGCTGACAGAGAGTGACGACTGGGCGCACAGACGGCCCCATCGCGACCTGAACGACAAAGGAGAGAAGCTTGACGAACCCATCGGGCACGTTGGCGAAGGTCTGAGACTCGCAGCTGCAGTCGGCCATCTACAAAAGTAGGCAAAAATCCTGAATGGTCAGATCATAAATAAATGCTGACTGTCAGAAAAACGACTACTATTGCAAAAACATGAATAAGCTCTATCATGCTAATAACCGATTAGCGATCGCACCTAGTGCCTTCCTACAGTCAGCCTGGCTCTGGTACCAAGCTTGTCACGACCGGTTTTCCAATAAAAATATTTATTGAGAAACCAATCTTTAGATTCCAGTTTGAGATAAAGCCTCCTCACTGGCAGAAAAACTTTGATACAATAAGCCAGTAGCATAAATATGTTACAGGGTTGAGCTGACGATGCTCAACAATTTATTACAAGCGTGCCAATAATTATACATAAAGGCGATTAATGACACAAGGGAGTGGTGGCATACTACTGACTCGCAAATATGGTAGAGGTGGAGTAACACAGTGGGAAGTGGATATGGGATCCTCAAACTAACATCCCATCGAGCGTCGAGGTGAGGCTCGATGAATTTATTAGCGTAGCGGAAGCGGATATAATACAGTGACCAACTCCAGGGTTGCACGAGACTGACTGGGACTCCTCTAGGCGTCGGATTCGCTATCAAACTCTTCATCCATGAGATCACCTTCGTCAGCATCTGGCCAAATCAACAAGCCAGTGAGTACTTTGAAAGTACTCGCAAGACAGTTCGGACGTAACATATAACAAATGCTAACATGTAATACATGAATAAGTTAACCAGTACGATCAGACATAGAGGTAATAATACTGGGTGCCAAGCGAGGGTCTGAAGGACTCCTCGAGCGGAAAATGCGGAATAATAGATACTGGTGCCAAACGAGTGTCTGAAAGACTCCTCGAGCGGAAAATGCGGGATAATAATACTGGTGCCAAACGAGTGTCTGAAAGACTCCTCGAGCGGAAAAATGCGGAATAATAATACTGGTGCCAAACGAGTGTCTGAAAGACTCCTCGAGCGGAAAAATGCGGAATAATAATGCCACAGTCGGGCGTCTGAGCGACACCACATAAAGGGCTTTAAAAGAAATGCCACAGTCGGGCGTATGAGCGACACCACATAAAGGGCTTTAAAAAATTGAAATGCCACAGTCAGGCGTCTGAGCGACACCACATAAAGGGCTTTAAAAAGAAATGCCACAGTCAGGCGTCTGAGCGACACCACATAAAGGGCTTTAAAAAAAGAATGCCACAGTCGGGCGTCTGAGCGACACCACATAAAGGGCTTTTGACTGATAAGGAAATAATATATTCATCATAAATATATTCAACTCATGGAATTAAACGGGTTAGTCCATCCACAAGGATAAACATTTAACCGGTCTTAGTGCCCATGTGTCCCACCGGGTAATCTGTCACCAAACTGGCACATGACTGTTAGCAGGGAACTTGGATATAGATAAGATGATTTAAGGATATAGAGCTCTGCAGAGTTTGTACAAAAATTTCCCACAGTCGACGGATTTTCATAGTCACCAGGACTAATTCCGTTACGGTATTTCAGAAGGAAACACAGCTAACCAGTACACACCCATCCAACTCTTCGATGCCAGGAATCACCCTCAACATCATCCAAGAAAAACTATTGAGACGGGGAGATCACAATCTCGAATAGCATGGGATCAAATTTATATACGCGCGCTCTAAGGGGTGCCCCCCTCTCGGTCCCAACTGGAAACACCCATGCCCCCTGACCGGATGCCTGGCTTTAATCCAGGGCCATGGAACCATCATCCCGGCCTCTCCTTTTTGGTGTGTACCCAGAAAGCAGTTTGCGTCTTACTAAACCATATCCCTTTCGGGAAACATGTGGTAGTACAGGGAAAGGAAATGGATTTGAACCCAACCGATATGGGTTGGTACTGAAGATAACTTGCATGGCCTAAGACTGGCATGCTACAACACTGCCATTTTACCCATCTTCATGCCAACACATGGCCTTGCATACTTACGTCCAACGACGTGTGAAATCATCGGGCTTACTTGCCTCAACAATGCATAATGAACGGTTCATCGGTATGCTTCACACATGCCATGAAACTATCTACATGCAAACATGCCAAGACACTCACCATATCAAAAGTTCGAACATGCTTGCCTGGTTCGGAGTAGTCGGAACCTAGCTCGGTGAAGTTCACGGCCCCGTCACCTCCGTCGGTATCTACGGTATAGAGAAAACATACGCGCTAACGTGAATAACGAGAGGTGCAGAAAAAGTATTTCAAATATTTTTCAAATAAATCTGATAAAAAACTAGACAAAATTTTGAAGAGAACAGAAAAAGAATCAATCAAAAATATGCTTCTGATAAAAAGTTATAAAGGGTTTTGCCCAGTGACCCATCTGTAATGAAACAGAAACTTCTCAGGGTTTTATTTATAAAAGCAGAAAACATTTCAGACTCGAATACGCCGGCTCAGAGGAGAAGACGTATTTTGCCCAAATGCGTTTTCAGAAAACGATTCGAATAAAGAGAAGAATCTAACGGGGCGGTCCCACCCGTCAGGTTTGAAAACAAACGGCGCCTTTGGCGCCAGAGAGCCGCGGCGATCGCCGGCGGCGATCCACGGCGAGGCAGAGAGATCGGAGGTTACCTCCGTGCTCACGGTGCTGTTCCGCATCGGGTGGTGGTCGAGGTGGTCGCTGGCGTGCACCGTGTCGACGGTGGCCCTGGCTCCGGCGGACGGCGTTTCGGGCGTGGATGGAGGTCGCCGGAGAGGGATGCAAGCATGGAATTGAGGCGGGGGCCAGGCCTCTGGTAGCTAGAGGAGGTAGCTGACGGAGTATGGGCGCCGGAGACGGTCTCACCGCAGTGAATCGAGCTGGAGCCCAAGGCGGACGGGGTGGCCGGAGTCGGGGGAGGAGACCTCCTCGAGGTCCTCCCAGTGACCTGGCAGGGCGTTGGTGGGGTGCAGGGGTGGTGCGTGCTCGAGGGAGGGCTCGGGGTCTCCTTTTATAGGCGTTCCGAGGCGGTGGCCGAGAACGGCGTTCTCCGGCGAGGATTACGGCGGTGCAGTGCTCGGTCGGGGGAGTTAAGGGGTTGAGCGCCGTCGTGGAGGTTCACTGAGCCTGTTTAGGAGCCAACGGCGTCGGGTTATGCTTGCTGAGGTGAAGTTCGACGGAACGGGACGGCGCGGGTCCATCGGCGGCAGAGAGCATGCTCTGTGCGTGCCGCGCCACGACGGCTATGCTGCATGCGTGCGCTGGCGTGGGGAGGGCCACGCGGAGCCACCAGCGAGCTTGGGCGGCGCTGAACGGCGTTGCGCTGCCGTTCTGCTGCCTGCCAGCCGTAACGGCGGTTCAGCCACCGCAAGACACGCCGGCGCAGGCGGGTCAGAGCGCTACCGACGACAGCAAGCAGCCAGGCGCGCGTGCGGGGCATCGGACAAGCGATCCAGGCGGTGAGCAACGCGCCAAAGCACTGTGGGCGCGTGACTGAACTGAACTGAAGAAATCGACACTGAAAACTGAATTTTTCTGAATGTGTTCAAACAGTGCATGCAAGGTGTTCGACAGAATGATCCAGGCATGTAGGGATTTTTCCTTGGGCTGATTTTTGGTGGAGTGACTTCTCATTGCTCCAGTAGGTTGCCTGATTTTTGGTGGAATTTTTGGAGAAGTGTAGATATGAATTTCACCAAATTTGACAAATCTGGTCCAAACTTGCAGGGAGTGTAAGTTGAAAATTTTGAAAAGAAGATGAGTGGATCAAGATGGTTCTGGGTTGTGGGTGCAAAGGACTAGCCAGTAGAGTTGGTTTGAAGTCAAATCTCAAATGCAATGGGGTACTTGCTTTGAAAATGGGTCAGGCTCAAATCAAAGGTCAGAAAAGAGTTGAGGTTTGAAATAACCAAAATAAAATCCAAAACTTGTTTGGATGAGTTGGGATAGGGAATTTGAGTTGTTGACAAGGAGGGGAGAAGATGTTGGAGTGGTTTTCATAAGGAAGAAGATCCCAAGTTTCATAGAACTTTCTTTTCAAAAGGAAAAAAAATTGAACTCCCAAAATAAATTTGAGAAGGGGACCAACAGAGAAAAGTTTTAAGAAGGTCAAACCCAAAGTTTGAAGGAGAAAACAGAAATAACAAATCCTAGTCAAAGAAAAGGATTTTTAAAGAGGATTGCTTCTACTGAAAAAAAAAATTTGAAAAGTCCTCAATCCACAAATGAAAAACCAGCAAGGTTTTTGCTAAAACCAAATAAAATTTTTGGAGTGTCACAGGAACCCAAAACTTTTTCAAAAAGGAAAGTGAAAGTGAGAAAGACAAGCATTGTTGAAGTGGGAGAGCTCCTTGAACTTTGTTCATGCTCACGACAACTTTGTGAATCTTAATTACAAAAACTTTTCAACAAAAATAATTATCCCCTTGTACAATTCCATTGTATTATAAAAATAATGTGCCAAGGTTTGCCTTTAGGATGTTTACAATGCTTGTTGGTTTGTGCGGTGCAGGACAGAAACTTTGGCTGTAGTGCGTGAATTTTAATTTTTTTTTACTGGAACGTCAAATTGTTCTGATTCTTTTTGCACTGTCTTTCTGTACAAATTGTTTATTTTTCCTAATTGTGGCAGAATTTTTCAAGTACCAGAAGTACGGTGAATGTTCAGATTGCTACAGACTGTTCTGTTTTAGACAGATTCTGTTTTTCATGCATGGTTTGCTTGTTTTGATGAAACTATCAATTTATATCAGTGGATTAAGCCATGAAAAAGTTATACTACAGTAGACACAATGCAAGAACAAAATATGAATTGGTTTTCAACAGTACTTAGAGTTGTGATTTGCTTTATTATACTAACGGATCTTACCGAGTTTTCTGTTGAAGTTTTGTGTGGATGAAGTGTTTGATTGACAAGGTTTCGATGTGAGAAGAAGGAAGAGAGGAAAGAGCTCAAGCTTGGGGATGCCCGAGGCACCCCAAGTAAATATTCAAGGAGACTCAAGCGTCTAAGCTTGGGGATGCTGGGGAGGCATCCCCTCTTTCTTCAACAAATATCGTTATGTTTTCAGATTCGTTTCGTTCATGCGATATGTGCAAGTCTTGGAGCGCCTTTTGCAATTAGGTTTTTATTTTTTCTTTTATGCACCATGCTGGTATGAGATGGTCCTTGGTTGATTTATAGAATGCTCATTACACTTCACTTATATCTTTTGAGCATGGCTTTATAGAATGCTTCATGTGCTTCACTTATATCATTTGAAGTTTGGATTGCCTGCTTCTCTTTACATATACAACCGCCATTTGTAGAATGCTCTTTTGCTTCACTTGTATTTGTTAAAGTTTGCGCATATCTTTTGTAGAAAGAATTAAACTCTCTTGCTTCACTTATATCTATTTAGAGAGATGACAGGAATTGGTCATTCACATGGTTAGTCATAAAATCCTACATAAACTTGTAGATCGCTGAATATGATATGTTTGATTCCTTGCAATAGTTTTGCGATATAAAGATGGTGAAATCAGAGTTATGCTAGTGGGTGGTTGTGGATTGTAGAGACACTTGTGTTGAGGTTTGCAAGTCCCATCGCATGCATGTATGGTAACCGTTGTGTGACAAATTTGAAGCATGGGGTGTTTCTTTGATTGTCTTCCTTATGAGTGGCAATCGGGGACGAGCGATGGTCTTTTCCTACCAATCTATCCCCCTAGGGGCATGCGTAGTAGTACTTTGCTTCGAGGGCTAATAAACTTTTGCAATAAGTATATGAGTTCTTTATGACTAACGTGAGTCCATGGATTATACGCACTTTGACCTTTCCATCATTGCTAGCCTCTTCGGTACCGTGCATTGCCCTTTCTCACCTTGAGAGTTGGTGCAAACTTCGCCGGTGCATCCAAACCCCGTGATACGATACGATCTGTCACACATAAGCCTCATTATATCTTCCTTAAAACAGCCACCATACCTACCTATCATGGCATTTCCATAGCCATTCCGAGATATATTGCCATGCAACTTCCATCATCATCATATACATGACTTGAGCATTTATTGTCATATTGCTTTGCATGATCGTAAGATAGCTAGCATGATGTTTTCATGGCTTGTCCGTTTTTTGATGTCATTGCTACGCTAGATCATTGCACATCCCGGTACACCGCCAGCGGCATTCATATAGAGTCATATCTTTGTTCTAGATATCGAGTTGTAATATCGAGTTGTAAGTAAATAAAAGTGTGATGATCATCATTATTAGAGCATTGCCCCAGTGAGGAAAGGATGATGGAGACTATGATTCCCCCACAAGTTGGGATGAGACTCCGGACGAAAAAAATAAAAATAATAATAATAAAAAGAAAGGCCAAAAAAAGAAGAAAAAAAGAGAAAATAAAAAAATGATGAGAGAAAAAGAGAGAAGGGGCAATGTTACTATCCTTTTACCACACTTGTGCTTCAAAGTAGCACCATGTTCTTCATATAGAGAGTCTCTTGAGTTATCACTTTCATATACTAGTGGGAATTTGCATTATAGAACTTGGCTTGTATATTCCAACGATGGGCTTCCTCAAATGCCCTAGGTATTCATGAACAAGCAAGTTGGATGCACACCCACTTAGTTTCTTTTGTTGAGCTTTCATACACTTATAGCTCTTAGTGCATCCGTTGCATGGCAATCCCTACTCCTCGCATTGACATCAATTGATGGGCATCTCCATAGCCCGTTGATTAGCCTCGTCGATGTGAGACTTTCTCCTTTTTTGTCTTCTCCACATAACCTCCATCATTATATTCTATTCCACCTATAGTGCTATATCCATGGCTTGCACTCATGTATTGCGTGAGGGTTGAAAAAGCTGAAGCGCATTAAAAAGTATGAACCAATTGCTCGGCTTGTCATCGGGGTTGTGCATGATGGGGGCATTTTGTGTGACGAAAATGAAGCATGGCCAAACTGTATGATTTTGTAGAGATAAGCTTGCTTTGGCCTTGTTGTTTTGAAAAGACATGATTGCTTTATTGGTATGCTCGAAGTATTATTGTTTTTATGTCAAATGATAGACTATTGCTTTGAAACACTCGTGTCTTAATATTCATGCCATGATTAGACATGTGATCAAGATTATGCTAGGTAGCATTCCACATCAAAAATTATTCTTTTTTTATCATTTACCTACTCGAGGACGAGCAGGAATTAAGCTTGGGGATGCTGATACGTCTTCGTCGTATCTATAATTTTTGATTGTTCCATGCCAATATTATTCACTTACATATACTTTTTGGCAACTTTTTATATTATTTTTGGGACTAACATATTGATCCAGTGCCCAGTGCCAGTTCCTGTCTATTGCATGTTTTATGTTTCATAGAATATCCATATCAAACGGAGTCCAAACGGGATAAAAAAGGACGGAGCTTATTTTTGGAAAATATGGAAAATTCCAGAAGAAAAATCCACGCGAGACGGTGCCCGAGGTGGTCACGAGGCAGGGGGGCGCGCCCCTCCCCCTGGACGCGCCGCCTACCCTCGTGAGCCCACCGTAAGGCAGTTGATGCTCTTCTTTTGCCGCAAAAGATAATATTCAGAAAAAATCACAGAAAAGGTTTCAAGCCAATCGGAGTTACGGATCTCCATATATATGTGAAACGGTGAAACAGAGCCAGAACGGAACGCAGAAACAGAGAGATAGATCCAATCTCGGAGGGGCCATCGCCCCTCCGAAGCCATGGGAGCCAAGGAACAGAGGGGAAACCCTCCTCCCATCTAGGGAGGAGGTCAAGGAAGAAGAAGAAGGAGGGGGCTCTCTCCCCCTCACTTCCGGTGGCGCCGGAACACCGCCGGGGGCCATCATCATCACCGCGATCTTCACCAACACGACCGTCATCTTCACCAACGTCTCCATCACCTTCCCCCCTCTATCTATAGCGGTCCACTCTCCCGCAACCCGCTGTACCCTCTACTTGAACATGGTGCTTTATGCTTCATATTATTATCCAATGATGTGTTGCCATCCTATGATGTCTGAGTAGATTTCTATTGTCCTAACAGTGATTGATGAATTGCTATGATTGATTTGAATTGCATATTTTATTGGTGCTGTCCTATTGTGCCCTCCGTGTGGCGCAAGCGTGAGGGATTCCCGCTATAGGGTTAGCAATATGTTTATGATTTGCTTATGGTGGGTGGCGTGAGTGATAGAAACACAGACCCGAGTAAGTAGGTTGTTTGCGTATGGGATAAAGGGGACTTGATACTTTAATGCTATGGTTGGGTTTTTACCTTAATGAATCTTTAGTAGTTGCGGATGCTTGCTAGAGTTCCAATCATAAGTGCATATGATCCAAGTAGAGAAAGTATGTTAGCTTATGCCTCTCCCTCAAATAGAATTGCAATAACGATTATCGGTCTAGTAACATAGTCAGTTGCCTAGGGACAATTCCACAACTCATATCACCACTTTTCCATACTCGCTATATTTACTTTAGTTGTGTCTTTACCTTAACAGCCCCAAGTTTTATTTTCGTGCTCTTTACTTTCTTGCAAGCCTATCCAAAAACACCTACAAAGTACTTCTAGTTTTATACTTGTTCTAGGTAAAGCGAACGTCAAGCGTGCGTAGAGTTGTATCGGTGGTCGATAGAACTTGAGGGAATATTTGTTCTACCTTTAGCTCCCCGTTGGGTTCGACACTCTTAATTATTGAAAGAGGCTACAATTGATCCCCTATACTTGTGGGTTATCATCTGCGCCAATCTGGTGTACTTGTCCTTTGACAGGACTGATAATCAGGCCATCAGAGGAGGCATGTATAAAAGATACCTGAAAAAAGGGAAAAGGAGAAAAAAGGAAATAGTACAGATAGCAGCGAGTCCAGGACCGGTGTAGCCGAACTATAAGCTAGTTGTGCCTCCGTCGATGCCATGGGATTTTGTGCGTAATTATGTATGCGTGGTGCGGATGCGGCTACCTCACCAGGACCGGGACGGAGGCCTAATTTCTAGTCGAGCTCTTGACAAGCCGAACCGTCCTGTTGCAGTGTGGTCTAGGGGCTTGGCAGCCGGATTACGGTTCTACTTGAGCAGGCCACTCCGTACCTCTACTGCTAGGGCGGCTGTGTATTCCTCTGTTTGGAGGGAGCATTCAGTGTCGCCATTGACTGTTATGACTCCATGTGGACCGGTCATCTTGAGCTTGAGATAAGCATAGTGTGGTACTACGTTGAATCTGGCAAACGCAGTTCGTCCGAGCAGTGTGTGGTAGCCGCTTCAGAAAGGGACGATATCAAAGATTAACTCTTCGCTTCGGAAGTTATCCGGAGAACCGAAGACCACCTCCAGCATGATTGATCCTGTGCACCGGGCCTCTACGTCTGGTATGACTCCTTTAAAGGTAGTCTTTGTGGGTTTGATTCATGAGGGATTAATGCACATCTTTCACACTGTATCCTGATAGAGCAGGTTGAGGCTGCTACCACCGTCCATTAGGACTCGTGTTATATGAAATCCGTCGATGATTGGGTCGAGGACCAGTGCGGCCGAACCGCCATGGCGGATACTAGTTGGGTGATCTCGTCGATCGGAGGTGATCGGGAATGACGACCACTGATTGAATTTTGGGGCGACTGGCTCTACCGCGTAGACGCCCCTGAGTGCTCGCTTGCGCTTCCTTCTGACCCTAGTGTTCGGCTGCCGGGGCTCTTCGTCCTCGTCCTCACTTTGTGATCCCTTTTCTTTGTTCTCGGCATTTAACTTGCCAGCCTGTTTGAAACCCCAACAATCTCTGTTGGTATGATTAGCTTGTTTGTCTGGGTTGCCATGTATCTGGCCCGGACGATCGAGTATGTAGTCCAGGCTGGATGGTCCCTCACTGTTCCTTTTGTAGGGCTTCTTCCGTTGGTCGGACTTGGAGCCTGTAACGCCCACGATGCGGCTATATCTCTCACGTGTCGAGGCACGACTTAGAGGCATAACCGCATTGTGGTTTTATCGCAAGAAGGGTCATCTTCACACAATCCCATGTAATGAACAAGAAAGGGATAAAGAGTTGGCTTACAATTGCCACTTCACACAATACATGAATTAAACATACGTCATCAGAGTACACACATAGTCCGACTACGGACAAACAAATGAAAAGGAAGATAACCCAACTGCTAGATCCCCGATCATCCCAACTGGGCTCCACTACTGATCAACAGGAAAGGAAACAACACAACGAACACGATCTTCATCGAGATCCCACTTGAGCTCAGTTGTGTCATCTGCACTGGGATCGGCGGCACCTGTAACTGTTTTGGCAGAATCTGTGAGTCACGAGGACTCAACAATCTCACACCCGCGAGATCAAGACTATTTAAGCTTATGGGTAGGAAAGGGTAAAGAGGTGGAGCTGCAGCAAGCACTAAGCAAATATGGTGGCTAACATACGCAAAAGAGAGCGAGAAGAGAAGCAAAGCACGGTCGTGAAGCTATAAGTGATCAAGAAGTGATCCTGAAACTACTTACGTTCATACATAACCCAAACCGTGTTCACTTCCCGGACTCCGCCGAGAAGAGACCATCACGGCTACACACGCGGTTGATGTATTTTAATTAAGTCAAGTGTCAAGTTCTCTACAACCGGACATTAACAAATTCCCATCTGCCCATAACCGCGGGCACGGCTTTCGAAAGTTAATACCCTGCAGGGGTGTCCCAACTTAGCCCATTATAAGCTCTCACGGTCAATGAAGGATATTCCTTCTACCGGGAAGACCCGATCAGTCTCGGAATCCCGGCTACAAGACATTTCGACAATGGTAAAACAAGACCAGCAAAGCCGCCCGATTGTGCCGACAAATCCCGATAGGAGCTGTACATATCTCGTTCTTAGGGCACATCCGGATGAGACATCCTACGAGTAAAACCAAGCCTCAAGTTTCCCCGAGGTGGCCCCGCAGTCTACTCGGTTTAGACCAGCACTCAGAGGAGCACTGGCCCGGGGGGTTAAAATAAAGATGACCCTTGAGTCTGCAGAACCCAAGGGAAAAAGGCTTAGGTGGCAAATGGTAAAATCAAGGTTGGGCCTTGCTGGAGGAGTTTTATTCAAAGCAAACTGTCAAGGGGGTCCCATAAATCACCCAACCGTGTAAGGAACACAAAATCCGGGAACATAATACCTATATGACGGAAACTAGGGTGGCAAGAGTGGAACAAAACACCATAAATCACTCAACCGTGTAAGGAACGCAAAATCAGGGAACATAACACCGGTATGACAGAAACTAGGGTGGCAAGAGTGGAACAAAACACTAGGCATAAGGTCGAGCCTTCCACCCTTTACCAAGTATATAGATGCATTAATTAAATAAGAGATATTGTGATATCCCAACATAAACATGTTCCAACATGGAGCAATCTTCAACTTCACCTGCAACTAGCAATGCTATAAGAGGGGCTGAGCAAAAGCGGTAACATAGCCAAACAACGGTTTGCTAGGAAAGGATGGTTAGAGGTTTGACATGGCAACATGGGAGGCATGATATAGCAAGTGATAGGTATCGTGGCATAGCAAAAGAGCAAGAAACTAGCAAGCAAAGATAGAAGTGATTTCGAGGGTATGGTCATCTTGCCTGAGATCCCACAAGGAAGAAGAACGAGTCCATGAAGAAGACAAATGGACGAAGTCGAACGAATCCTCACAAACGCGATGTTATCGAAACTAACCCGAAGAAGCAACACCGGAAAGAAGCAAACAACATGGTAAACAACCATCACATAAACATGACATGATGCACAACCAAGGATGAGGGAAGTCCGGTTTAAAGAGGCATGACATGGCAAAGTGCACAACCAATACTACAAATTAAGTGGAGCTCAATATGTAACAAGTTGCATATTGACGAAACACCACAATCAAGTTATTTAGTTCGCTCTCGTTTATGTACCCAACAATGTTAAATGTTGATTAACATGGCAAGAGGTGAAACAAGTGAAAACTACCTATCTAGGCAAGTTTAAATGAGGCCGGAACAACAAGCAACAAGTCCGGAAAATCCTCATGTCCATATTTTAGATTTGGTACTGTTCTGTCCTAAAGCATATTTTAGAGTTGTTAAACATACAAAGTAATGCTACCATGTTAATCTATGCATTTTTCTACCCCATTTACATATCAAGTTTATTAAATTTGGAGCTACGGTTATTTAGTTATGACATAAATGCTTTTAGCATGCCATTTATGCAGAATTAAACAAACATCATTTTAAACATTTTGACATGGGATGAAAGTTGGATATTACAAAACTAGAAGGAATTCTAAGCATTTTTCATATTTAAAATATTTTGATCCAATGCACGGTTGTGGAGTTATTAAATTCAGGAACATGAGGGACTTTTCTGAAAATCTGTAATACTCTGGAAAATGGACAAAATCGCAGAGCCTAAAAAAATAGACTCTGGGCCGAATCTGGCTGGCCCAACAGTGGAAGGATGGGTGCTAGATCTGGCTCACCATGGGCCAAGCCCAGATCGATGGAGAGGCGGGGCTTTGAGGCTACTGGCCCAGGCGCATCCAACACGCGAGGCAGGGGCTCGTCCTCCTCTGCAACTGCTTTGATGCAGAGGATGCAGAGGGATGCGGGGGTCGACGACTGTGGCCGGGCTTGGCGACGGGGAGGGTGTGGAGGCGGTCCTCGCCGGAGAAGGAACGACGACGGCTTGGCGGGGTCGAAGGATCCGGACGGAGGCGGTACTTGACGGCAGAGGCGACGCGAGGGGTCGAGGCATCCTGGTACAGAGAGAGAGAAGGTTCAGGGAGGGAGAGACGGGGAGAAGAAAAAGAGGGGCAGCGCGACTCGCCTGGTTGCCAGGTCCGGCCAGCGGGGCGACGGGGATGGACCGGGAATGGCGGAATCCGGCCGGGTCCTGGGCGAGGACGGCGGCTGCTGCATCAGGGACCGAGCGGGAGCTCGGGACGGGGGCGTCCCTTGGTCGCACGACGAGAAGGGAGCACAGGGAGGCGAGGCGGCGCGATGAACTGCGGAGGCAACGGCCTTGGCTCCAGCGGGTGGCTCCGGCGAGCTGGTGACGAGGAGGTCGAGGCGCCCTTCTCCTGGCGCCATGGGTGGGAACTCCTACAGGACAGAGACAACAGAGAGAGACAAGTGAGGGGGAGAGAGAGCTAGAGGAAAGAGGGGATGGAGGAAGGGGCACAGGTGAGGGCAACGGCCTGGTTGTGGTCGCCGGCGGGGATGAGGCCTCATGCGCGAGGGGATCGGCGAGCGGTGCTGGTTGGTTGGGTGCAGAAAATGAGGTGGATTGGATCGGAAGGGATCCCAAGGGAGAAGGGAGTTGGTCGGGTGGCAGCGGAGGGAATGGAAGGATGGGACATCTCCCCTAGGTTTTAGGGTTGGGCATTATATAGCAAGTGAAATTTTTAAGTAGGGGTATCTGGGACCTCCGATTAACATCGAACGGTCGAGAACAAATAGGCTAGGAAAGTCTAAATAAGAAACGAAGATATTTTATAGGTATTTGGGGATGAACCGGACCCATCGGCCATAACTGCCCGGGTCGGGTTTGGGGACAAGTTTCGGACGCTCACGCGAGGGAGCCATGAGCTGACGAGAGAGATTAGGTGGTTTGACAAGAGGGAACCGAAAACACGGTTGGTCTCGGAACGGCCAACGAAGGCAAGGGGGGACGCGACAACTATGAGCAAATGCAAGTTTTATGAAAACATGCGGATGCAATGCGTATGATGCCATGATGAAATGCAACAACAACAACAAATAAACACACGACAGTCACGCAAAACATGGAAGGCGTCTGGAGCGTTGGTCTCGGGGCGTTACAACCGCTGAATCCGGTGTAAACTGTGGTGTCATCGGTGTTATCACCATTGCTTTGGCGTTTGTGCCTATTGCGCTGAAGCTTGCCGGTGCTGTTCTTGGCCTCGGAGGGGCCTGCCTCGTTGGTTGTGTTTTTGCTACAAGCCAGTCAGCCGTCCTCACCCGCGCAAAAGTGGGTCATGAGTGTTGTGGGGGCTGCCATGGATTTCGGCTTCTCTTGGCCGAGGTGGCGGGCGAGCCATTCATCACGGATGCTGTGTTTGAAGGCAGCTAGGGCTTCGGCATCCGGACAGTCAACGATCTGGTTCTTTTTGGTTAGGAACCTAGTCTAGAATTTTCTGGTTGATTCTCCGGGTTGTTGGACTATGTGACTTAAGTCATCGGCCTCTGGTGGCCGGACATAAGTACCTTGGAAGTTGTCAAGAAAAGCTTCTTCCAAGTCCTCCCAGCTGCCGATAGAATTTTCAGGCAGGCTATTTAGCCATTGTCTAGCTGGCCCTTTTAATTTTAGTGGGAGGTATTTGATGGCGTGGAGATCGTCTCCTCGGGCCATATGGATGTGGAGAATAAAATCTTCGATCCACACTGCGGGATCGGTTGTTCTGTCATATGATTCAATATTGACGGGTTTGAACCCCTCGGGGAATTCGTGATCCAGTACCTCATCTGTGAGGCAGAGAGGGTGTGTGGCGCCTCTATATCGGGCCGCGTCACGGCGCACCTCCGATTAAGTCCGTATGCGGTTATCGTCCTGGGCCTGACTAGGTTTGTCATGTCCGAATAGGTATCCGTCCTCCCGAGTCGGGAAGCTTCCTCACGATCCGTAGATTGATCTTGTGTGTCCTGCTCTACTATCCAGATCCTGCCGAAGGTCGTATGTGTGGTCCCAAGCTGTTCTGTCCCTGTTTTTACGAGGCGGTGGGGCGGGCTGTTGTTCGGCCTGAGTTGCCGTTTTATCCCGACCGCGGGGTGGTTGGTCCGCCACACTATCCCGACCACGTGGTGGTCGGTCCGCATTGCATGAGGGAGGTATGGGATCTGGTGCCTCCTCATTGAGCTGAGGTAGCAGTCTGCGCTTTGGGTAACCCTTGGCTGGGTGCTTGAGGCCGTATTCTTCGGCTGCCAGGACATCGATCCATCTATCAATGAGTAGGTCTTGATCAACTTGGAGCCGCTACTGCTTTTTCTTCAGGCTTCTTGCAGTAGCTATTAGCTGGCGCTTGAAGCGCTCCTGCTCGAGGGGTGCCTCAGGCATGATGAAATCCTCGTTGTCGAGGCTCTGCTCATCCTCGGAGACTGGACGATAACTATCGTCATCCGGGTAATTGGGCATGGCCTGTTTATTAGGGTTATCTTGCCCGTTGTCTTGTTCCTCCTGTTCGGATGCAGCTCCAACAGGGTCTTCATTGTTTTCAGCGTCGCTCGGAGTACTATTTTCTTCGGTGCCGGTGTTGCCATCTTTTGAGTGACGAGGCTTAGAACAGCGTTTAGGGCGTCGACGCTTGGACTGTGTCTCAGAAGGATTATTCGCAACTGGATCTTCTTTGTCATCGTCGCTATCCTTTTTAGGTGTGTCGACCATGTACGCATCATACGAAGAGGTGGCCGTCCAACGTCCAGTGAATGGCGGGTCTTGCCCTTGCTCCTTGTCGGCATGTTCGTCCACACCGTCGATGTCTTCGAAGCCATGGACGATTGAAGGGGCCATCGAACCCTTTGTCGACGGCACAGTGGAACTCTCAATGAAAGCACCAATGTCGGTGTCAAAACCGGCGGATCACGGGTAGGGGGTCCCGAACTGTGCGTCTAGGATCGATGGTAACAGGAGATAGGGGACACGATGTTTACCCAGGTTCGGGCCCTCTCTATGGAGGTAATACCCTACTTCCTGCTTGATTGATCTTGATGAATATGAGTATTACAAGAGTTGATCTACCATGAGATCGTGATGGCTAAACCCTAGAAGTCTAGCCTGTATGACTATGGTAATGAGTATCCCCCATCCAGACTACGCCGTCCGGTTTGTATAGACACCGGAGGGATCTAGGGTTACATAGAGTCGGTTACATAAGAAAGAATCTTCATAGTTGGTCGCCAAGCTTGCCTTCCACGCCAAGGAGAGTCCAATCCGGGTACGGGTGCAGTCTTCGGCCTTCGTGTCTTCACAGCCCATCAGTCCGGCCCATGGACAATAGGCCGGACGCCCAAGGACCCCTTAGTCCAGGACTCCCTCAGTGGGGCCGAGTTGGAGTTTAGGGTTTTGACATATTTGGAATGAGAAAGTAGTTGAGGGCTTTGGAGCAATATCACTAAGAACTTGAGCAAGTAGACCATTAAGAAACACCCCATCCCCTTTTAATAGTATTAGCTTTTCTATGGACTAAATGTGATATTGGATCACTAAAATATAAATGAGGAGTCTTGAGCTTTTGCCAATATGTGTCCTTAGCATTTTGAGGGGTCCACATCTCTAGTCCATGCCATGCCATTCATTGAACTTTCTGAAATATTAAACTTGAATAGATATTAGTTCAATGAGCTATATCTTGTTATGAATTACCAAAACCACCCGGGGATTAGTTGCACTTTCAATCCCCCCTTTTTGGTAATTGATGGCAACATATAGATCAAAGTTTTGACAAATGATAATATGAATGAAATACATTGTCGATTTGAGAAGTATGTGATAAGCAAGAGCTCCCCCTAAATTTGGAGCAATCCATTGGAATGTTGCACTTTCAATACCTACATGGGTTAGTCCCACAAGGAACACACAAGGATATCCATAGACATAGAGTGAAGCACACATATGATGATGTCCATCAAAGCATTAGGTTACCTTGTCCCTTGTCTTACCTACAAGAGGGTTTATGACTCCATGAACTAGTGCAAGATATGAAAGTTGATTGCACATGTCCTTGCCAAAATGAATATGAGTGAAGTATGTTGGCGGAGTCACCCTCAAGAACACTTTAGGTCTTCTTCTTTGTGATCCACATGAACTTGATGGGAATCCTTGGAGTTGTAGTCATACTTGATGAAGTAGAACTTGATGTGGTCTTGGGAACCCACTTGACCATGCATGGCCTTCGGAGCTTCTTCAAATAAACCAATCTCTTCTTGAAGCTTGTCCTTGCCTTTTAGCTTGTGGTCTTGTGGTGGAAGATCATCTTGAGCTTGTGTTTCCTTGAAAGAAGTGGGGTCATACTTCTCTTGTTGAGGAACAAACTTCGTCTTGGGGTACTGATCTTCTTCCCACTCAACTCCATTGGCATTAGACTTTCATTCAAAACCAACACCTTGATTCTTCCGGTGCCATCCTTGCTTGCGTACAATTTCCTCAAATTGCTTACTTTCGGCAAGGCTCTTGTAAACACATTTCTGTATAATTCCCTTCAATAAGCTATTTTCTTGCTCAAGTGTAACTTGGTTAAGAGAATCATTAGTGGAATCAAGAGAACTACTAGAAGCAACAATATTGGATTTAACATGGTTATTTTTACTACTAGAGGATGAATCTTTCTTATTCTTATTGCTAGATTTTACTTGTGGCATATAAGTAGACAAGAGGAGACGTTTGGCAAGATAAGAAGAAGTCTTTTTTCGAAGATCATCATTGATAGCTTTTAGGAACTCATGCTCTTGCTCTAAATTTAGCTTCTCGAAGCATAGCTTATCAAGAGTCCTTTGGAGCTCTCTATGATCTTCTAAAGTTGTTTCATGAGCTAACTTAAGAGTGTTTACTTCTTTAGTTAGACGCTCAATCTCCTTCTTATCATTGTCATTTGTTTCATGTTGATTAGCATGAATACTAGAAAGTTCATCATAGTTTTCATCACTAGTGTTGTCAACAAGTAAATCATCATCTCCTAGCAAACCATCTTCATCACTATTGAAATCAACATACTCAGGGTGTGATACCTTAGGGCCTTTAGCCATGAAGTCTCTTCCAATTCCTTTATTTGATGAGTCAAATATGTCGTAGGAGTTGGATGACCCAAGTGCAAGACCGACAACACTTTCATCTTGTGTATATTCGGAGTCGGAGTGTTAGCTTCTCTCAGAGTAGTTGTCAAAGTCAAAACCAGATTCCCATTCACCAGCGTGATCTTGATGTCTTCGTGTTGTGTAGATCTTTGATGACTTGTCTTTCCTTTCCAAATCCTTGCTTCTATGAGAGGGTCTTCGTGCATAACGATCATCTCTACTATCTCTTGGAGGTGATTCGTCTCTTTTACTTCTCCTTTTTGGTGAATCTTCTCTTTCCTTATAGGGAGCCGTACACTCATTGGAATAGTGTCCGTGTCTTCCACAATTGTAGCAATTATGATCATGACTAGAAGATCTTTTGTCAATGTAGGATCTTGGCTTGGAGCTTCTCTCTTTGCTTCTATACTTGTAGAACTTGTTTAAGTTCTTCACCATTAAGCTCAATTCTTCTTCTCACTTGATGTTGTAGGAGCATCACTTGAAGCTTTGTAAGCACCACTTGACTTGTTATGGAGCTCTTCCTTATCCTTGAGTGACATCTCATGAGCAACAATTCTACCAATGACGTTCGTTGGCTTGAGATCTTTGTAATTGGGCATCATTTGGATCAAGGTGCACATGGTGTGACATTTTCCATCCAAGGCTCTTAGGATCTTCTTGATGATGAATTTGTCGGTCATTTCTTTGCTTCCCAAGCCGACAATCTCATTTGCGATGAGAGAAAGCCTAGACTACATCTCAACGACTCCTTCACCATCTTTTGTCTTGAACTTGTCAAGTTGACTTTGAAGCACATCCAATTTGGATTCCTTGACGGACTCGGCACCTTCGTGCATATCAACCAAAGTTTCCCAAATTTCCTTGCATTCTCAAGACGGATGATTTTGTCGAATTCTTTGGGGCATAATCCATTAAAGAGAATATCACAAGCTTGAGCATTGTATTGCAACATCTTCATTTCTTCCGCGGACGCTTCACGATCCGGTTCTTTTCCATCCTTGAAGAAACCGTCTTGCAAGCCAATGCGCACAATAGCCCAAACGGCGGGGTTATGACCAAGAATATGCATTTTCATCTTATGCTTCCAACAAGCAAAATTAGTACCATCAAAGTAAGGACCTCTACGGTGGTAATTTCCCTTGTCAAACGCCATACTCTCCTAGGTTGTGAGACCAAGGCTATGATCACCAAAGCTATGGAAATCAAGGCAAGTGGATACCACAGCTCTGATACTACTTGTAGGATCAAAAGTAGGTCTAAAGGGGGGTGATTAGACTACTTGACCAAATAAAAATCTAGCCTTTTCCCAATTTTAGTTGTGGGCAGATTTTAGTAATTAGTACAAGTCAAGCAATCAACCTAGACATGAAATTCTAAGAGTGTAGCAGCGGAAAGTAAAACATTGCATATGATGGTAAAGGGAAGGGTTTGGAGAGTGCAAACACAATGATCACACGGAGATTTTTGGCGTGGTTCTAATAGGTGGTGCTATCGTACATCCACGTTGATGGGGACTTCAACCCACGAAGGGTAACGGTTGCGCGAGTCCGCGGAGGGCTCCACCCATGAAGGGTCCACGAAAAAGCAACCTTGTCTATCCCATCATGGACATTGGCCACGAAGGTCTTGCATCACTCGGGTAGATCTTCACGAAGTAGGAGATCTCCTTGCCCTTACAAACTTCTTGGTTCAACTCCACAATCTTGTCGGAGGCTCCCAAGCGACACCTAACTAATCTAGGAGACACCACTCTCCAAAAGGTAATAGATGTTGTGTTGATGACGAACTCCTTGCTCGTGTGCTTAAAATGATAGTATCCCCAACACTTAACTCTCTCACACAGATTTGGATATGATGAAAAGATGATTTGAGGGGAAAGCAACTTGGGGAAGGCTAGAAATCAAGATTCTTGTGGTAAGATTGGTATATCTTGATCTCAACACATGAGTAGGTGGTTCTCTCTCAGAAAATGTATGCTGGAAGTGTAGGAACGTTCTGATGCCTCTCTCACATATGACCTCCACACAAAATCCAACCATTACACACATTTGACCCAACTTGGTCAGACCAAATAGAAGAACTCGGTGAGACCGATTTAGTTCAAAATGTGAATGTTAGGAATCTCGGTGGGACCGACTGGAACAACTTGGTGGGACGGTGTGCTAGGGCTTAGGGTAAACATCAACTCGATGGCACCAATTGCATGAACTCGGTGAGACCGAAATGAAGCAATAAGGCAACCAAGCGAATGGCAAGCTAACTCAGTGAGACTGATCGCTATTTCGGTGAGACCAAAATAATTGCAACATGCAATAGAGAATTGGGAAGGCCATCTCGGTGAGACCAAGATCCGTATCGGTGTGACCGAACTGTTAGGGTTTCTGGCAGTGGCTATGTCAAATGAACTGGTGGCTCCGGATAGAATGGATCGGTGGGGCCGAGTTGCAGTTTAGGGTTTTGACATATTTGGAATGAGAAAGTGGTTGAGGGCTTTGGAGCAATATCACTAAGCACTTGAGCAAGTAGACCATTAAGCAACACCTCATCCCCTTTTAATAGTATTGGCTTTCCTATGGACTCAATGTGATCTTGGATTGCTAAAATATAAATGAAGAGTCTTGAGCTTTTGCGAATACACTACTAGGAAAAGGCTAATTAGTGGCGCACCTATTTTGTCCATTAATGGCGCACTCACTACTGGAATCTGGCAATTTGCCATCTGCCATGGCAGATGGCAAAGGCATGGTCGGCGGATGGCAAAGGCTTTGCCATCAGCCAGCAGATGGCAAACAGTTTGTCTGACTTCTTATCGGCAAAGGCTTCTTTGCCATCTGCTGGCTGATGGCAAAGAGCCCGTGTCTTTGCCATCAGCTAGCAGATGGCAAAGAGCCTGTGGCTTTGCCATCAGCTGGCAGATGGCAAAGCCTCTTAACGGGGTTAGCCCCGTTAGAAGGCTAACGGCATACTTTGCCATCAGCCCGCAGATGGCAAAGGCTGCAGGCTCTTTGCCGTCTGCCAGCAGATGGCAAAGTATGCAGGCTCTTTGCCATGTGCCAGCAGATGGCAAAGGCTACATGCTTTGCCATCCGCCAGCAGATGGCAAAGTATGCAGGCTCTTTGCCATGAGCCAGCAGATGGCAAAGGCTGCATGCTTTGCCGTCTGCCAGCACATGGCAAAGAGGTTTGCCATCTGCTGGCAGATGGCAAAGAGCCCAAATAGGCCAGACAAGTGGCCTCTTTGCCATCTGCCAGCTGATGGCAAAGCTCTTTGCCATCTGCCAGCAGATGGCAAAGTGACTATATTGCCCCATTTAATTTTGTTTTTTCTTATATCAATTCATTTTCACAGAATATCAAACACAAATATATTTATATGAACAATATAGCATTTCAACACATATTACCAATAGTCATGAACACATATATCCAATACATGTTACCAATAGTAGCAAGTTTCATCCGTACATATACATAGTTTCATCAATATTACACAGTTTCATCCATAGGTAACAAGTTTCACAAGGTCAAAACAAAAACTAAATACAAGCACTCCATCAACCCAAGCTTCCGTGATCTTAAGCAAATCTATAAAATGGGGAAAAAGTAAGTTAGAAGAAGATAGTATATCCAGCTAGCCAAATCAAAATAGAGGATACAATCTCAACAGATAACAGCCAAAATTTACAAGAAGTTCCTTTGTAACTTTCTTCAGAAAAAGGAACACTGAAAGTCTGAAGAAAACTAACACTGGAACAACCTGAACATTACTGAATTTCAACAACTACTGCATACAAATCGTCTGTGTTATATTCAGACAAAGGAAAATAAGCTGAGTCTGTAGAGGGTATGTAGTATATTTAAACGAAGCAAAAGAGAACATCCCTTGCAATATATTTTGTACCAAGCAAAGAAACAGAATGTACATACACACACATAAAAATTGTACTGGACCGCTTGTCACTTTCTTACATCAACCAGATTTCTGCCAGACAAAGATTGTATAACAGAGATGAAGCAAGGGGTTCATGAGAAGTAGAGAAGATTCTATTATTCTTCCACACCCAAACCATGGTCCTTCAAAATGTAGATTAGATGGTCTTCGCAACAAAATAAAAGATTAGATGGAGAATGACAGTGACTCACGCCTCCTCACACTCCGTTTGAGCTAAAAATTATGTGGCTTCTTGGGGATGTAGATTGAGGGAAAGCGTGAGTCCCATATTCGGCTACATGACATGAGTGGATTCTAGACAGTTCGAGATAGGTGTGTGGATTTGAACTTTTGGGTGACACAAATGCCAAGTATAGGTCATTTTAGAGCTATCCTAGGTTAAATATGTCACTAGTATCCATATGGCAGAGAACCCAGGCCGACATGACTAGTCATAGAACCAAGGTGGCACAAACGTACAGGGACAGGCATACATGACCCAGCAATGCACGTGTCGGTCATCAGCGAGTGCAACCAAGTCGTAGCAAGCTACAAGGACTTCGGTGATACACCGCGTGACATTTCCCCGTAGGGACAGACACAGGAGCAAAGAAGGACACATGCCGGTCAATCCATGTGTTCCGGAGCAGTAGCGAACTACCATGGCTCGGTGGAAGCACTAGGAGGCATTTCCCCGTATGGAAGGCTACCAAAGGCACACGACTAGGTGTCGAATCCCACACATACAATGCATTTCAAACATACACACATTATGCACGATATGTGTAGATACAACATGGCATCACAACAAAACCCTATTAAGCATAACACTTGGGAAACTTACCGTCATCACGGAGGTGTAGGTGTAGGTGTAGGTGTAGGTGTAGGTGTAGGTGTAGGACCGGTCGCGCCAGTGGCAGACAGAGAAGGATCGGTCGATGCTTGTCGGGAGATACCCTGCACCAAAGATTATTTCCAATGTATCGTTAGCATGATGCAACTCAAATGTGAAGACTAGTAACTAATGACCGTTCAAATGAAACTCACCGTGCCCGCCGGAGCAATGACTGGCATCGGCGGAGGGGTCTGGCCGTTCTTCTCGCACATGGACTGCACATTTGGTTTTGACGAGTCAATCATATTAGTTACTAATGAAAGGAACATTGCGTGCATGATTTAGCTAATATGCAGAAGAAACTTACCACGAAGAGCTCGTACATGGCCCGGTTAGCCAAGTCGTTCCGCTTCCTCTCCTCCTCCAACAGCCTAGCCGTCCTCTCCTCATTCCCCCGGTCCCTCTCCGCCAACTGCCGGTCCCTCTCCTCAAAAGCAGCTTGGGTCTTCGCTCTCTCTGCCTCAATAGCAGCCTGCAACACCACTCGTTAGCATTGTAATCATCGACGGCCGCAAACACAATGTAATGGAGGAAAGGCTACTGAGTCCGTATAACAAACCTGGAATTCAATTTCCACTGGTCGTAAACGAGGCGGTATCTCAGGATCAGAGCTGGCCTGGCGCTTCTTGATCTGCGGGAGAGTGCTACTACAACGTATCAGTCCATTACCAATGGCTAACGATCCATGGGACCTCCCGCCACCAGATATCATCACCAGCTCTGGATCAAGAGGCCGGCTCGGGTTAAAGTCCGGCCCTTTCCTCTCCTTCCCCTGCTTAACGTACTGCACCATCTTGTGGTGGGAGGCCTTGTTGCTGAAGTTCTTTGCATTTTCGAGGTCAGACTCAGAGAATGCCTTGGCCTTCTTGTACGATGCAATATTGGACATGCCATAGAGGTCGAACAGCTCTGGCACTGGAGCCTTGTGGTGGTTTGACTAAAAGAGAGGAACAGAGTATTAGTTAAGGACTCAAACTAGCACAAAGAATGAATTTGCATGAATCATCAAGCAAACCACACATACCCAGTTTTTCCCATACCCATGTAGGTTGACGCTGCCTAGATGGTGTGGCACACCTTTCATTTTGAGATGCTTCTCCTTTGCAATGTTGTGGGCGACGCGCCATTGGGGAGAGCACCACTCATCCACCAACGCCTCCCAGCAGTCCATCTTGTCCGCACACCATCTCGGGGGCACCTAAGTTAAGCAAGAGAAATTTGAGCGCTACGCCTACGAATCAAATCAAGGAAACTAAGTACAAGGCCTTAAGAATAGGTAATTACCTTCATGTACTTCTCCTTACTCAGATACTTGTCCCGGCACTTCTCTTTTCTCCTCCTAATACCAGTCTGTGCTAAGTAGTCTCGAACAGCCTGCGTCCGAGCCTCGTGCCGAAAGTTTCCAAGTAGGCGCCTGCACTCGGCGTCGATAACCCGAGCCGCGGCCTCCTCCTGTCCCTCAGCACACCTGTAGAAGGTCTGCAATCAAACAAGAAAACACGGATTAGAAGGTCTGCAATCAAACAAGAAAACACATGTAGAAGGTATGCAATCAAAGAAGAAAACACAACGTAAATGGCAAAGGAGAAATTACCCAAAACGTGGCGATCACAATGTCGGCCACCGTGTCGCACTCGACATCGCCGACCCTATGCTCCGGCGGGGCCGGGGCAGCCAAGTAGTGCTCCCAGGTCATTCCTAGCTCTGGAACCCGGCCCTCACCGGGCAACGTGACCCACCCCGGGAAGCACTGGCGACAAATCACACCAAGGACAGTGTTGGGCCTGCGGACACCATCTTCGTGTGTCCAAGAACTGCAGTATGACAAGGCCAACGCATTAGATATTTGAAGAAACGTCAAGGCAAAAGGTTAAAAAAGAGTAAATGCACTTACTTCTCCCCGTTAGGTGCAATCAACCACCTCTGGTCGGGGGTCGCCGAGGTGGGCGGGAGCTTTGTATGACCACGCTGGTAGACTTTGCGCCCCTCAACCCACTCACCCTTGCTATAGCTATCAGGACTATAGTCTGCACCTTGAACACGACCATGTGCACTCGACTCCGTCCAGTCCTCCGATGGGCTCGGCTCCGACTCAGCGTGACCCCGTCTGAGCTCCGGAGTCTCGTGGGGCGAAGACTCGGTGGCCCGAGGCTCGTCGTCGGCCCGAGG
Source organism: Aegilops umbellulata (assembly GCA_032464435.1). Taxonomy (NCBI): domain Eukaryota; kingdom Viridiplantae; phylum Streptophyta; class Magnoliopsida; order Poales; family Poaceae; genus Aegilops; species Aegilops umbellulata. The sequence continues at coordinate 413,692,570 of CP136057.1, forward strand.
CTCGTCGGCCGTAGGCGCTCCTGCCATAGGCTCGTCGGCCGGAGGCTCGTGGAGTGGAGTCCGAGACGGGTCCACCTCAGATGGCTCGATCTCAGACGGAGCAGTCCTGTGGTCGGGTGACTCAGCTGGGGGTGGCGGCGAGGAAGGCGTAGCAGCCTTCCTACCTCTTCCGCCGCCACATACACCTCTAGCAGCCTTCTCCTTCTTCTTACCCCCCCCCCCCCGACCTCTCCCGGCCGAAGAAGAAGCGACCGTCGCTGGACTCTGCAAACTGAGATCTAGCGCTCTCCGGAGGCTATGGGGGGGAATGGAACTACCCCTCCCACCACGTGCCGAGGTAGGAGCCTCGGAGCGCTCTCGACCCGCGCCCACCATCTGTCAACACCTGAAATGACAAAGAGTAAACAAAATTAGTACAACATAAAAAATGAATACCTGACATGAATAATAATATATATAAATTCATTTTAGAGGAATAAATGCTAAGTATAGCTCATTTTAGAGCTATCCTAGGTTAAATAGGTCATTTTTGAGCTAATTAAGGTTGTTATGTCATTTTTGAGCTAGCTAAGCATATAAATTCATTTTGGAGGAATAAATGCTAAGTATAGCTCATTTTAGAGCTATCCTATGATAAATAGGTCATTTTTGAGCTAGCTAGGTTAAAACTTGAACTAATTAATAATATATATGTATATAATAATAATGGAATACCTGACATGAACTATAATATTAATCTTCATCGTCATCATTAATAAATGCATCATCATCGTCTATATATGCTTCGGGGTCAATAAATGCATCATCCTCATCACTATCAGTAATGATGTGCTCATCATCATCATCAATAAATTCATCAACATCTGGAAGGCCTCCTGTATGTAATCGGTCAAGCATTGACAGGTCATCCGCAGCAGTAACCTCTTCTTGTTCCGGCTCTTCTTGTTCCTGCTCAGGCTCGGATTCACTGCCGCTGTCTACTTGAATGTTCTGAGGTGAGCGGTTCTTGAAACGTTTTTTGGAAAGACGTGTTTCTTGGAACAATTCTCCTTCATATGTGTCTGGATTAATGTGAGGTTCATAATCCTCTTCATTGGGGGGAGGTGGTCTAACACGTGGCGGCACTTCATAAACGACATCCCAACCTTCGAGATTTGGATCACTTTGGCAGGCCCACGGTAGATAGAAACCTTGGGTTGCCTGTTGAGCCGTAATATAGACATCGGGAACATCCAAATGGGTGCTTTGTTTGATTTCGACTAGCCCTAGATGTTCATGAGTCCTTCTAGTCTCTTTCGGCTGGAACATTGAAGACTAAGACGTTCGGTGGGTTTGCACCATAGAATAGAAGTTCATAAATTGCTTCAACTCTTCCATAATACTCGGTATCTCCTTCGCCGATAGCAGAGACACAACAATTTGTAGACTTTCGGTCGGCCATAGATAGCTCTTTGCCATAGGTACGAAAGCGATACCCGTTGATGTCGTATTTGTCAAATGAATGGACCTTATAGTCAAAACCATTAGCGACTTGTCTCAATTCGGCGTCCATAGACTCTGAACTAGCCTACAAGTTCAATACGAAAGGATTGTTGCATTAGCCAGAAATTAGAAGAAGAAATGAAATGGTCTATTAGAAATTACCGTTTGTTTGAACCAAGAGATGAAACCGGGATAGCCGCCTCCATGCATTTGCCAGAAGCTGATACTCTTCGACGGAATCCTTTTGGATAACCGCTCCATACGAGAATATGGCGACGTATCGACTGTATCAAATATCCGGGAATAAGAGCAGTTCAAATGAAGTAGAGGTTGTGAAACAATGTACCGAGAACTTACTCGATGTACGGCCGCACTTCTGTTAGATTGTTGAAGATATACAACGTAATGGTCCGCCATTCGTCGTTATCCAACAATAAGGGAGTATAAGCACCGGCTAGTGAGAGCTTCCCTTTGAATAGGCTGAGGTTGGATCCACCCTTTTTAGGGTCGCCAACATTGTACCGAGGCTTCGGATTATGCAAATGACGATTTTTGGCTTCGTAGTGTGCTATCACGAAGTTTGCCGCCTCCTCAGTAATGAATGCCTCGGCCATCGATGCTTCAATTCGACGTTTATTTTTACATTTTGCTCGAAGCGTCTTCTGCATCCTCTCAGTTGCGTAGCACCAACGATTCTGCACGGGCCCCCCAATCGTGCCTCGGTCGGGAGATGCAAAATCAAATGCTGCATTGGATTAAAGAATCCAGGTGGAAAGATCATCTCCAACTTGCAGATCAACTCCGGCGCCAACTCTTCCATTTCTTCTATCAAGCCAGGCGATAATACTTTCGCACATAGAACACGGAAGAAATAGCTCAGCTCTGCCAGTACTAGCCATTCATCCTCAGGGATAAAGCCACGCAACATCACCGGCATTACCCGCTCAAGCCATATGTGCCAATCATGACTCTTGAGACCAAATATTTTTCAGTTTATCAAGATTCGCTCCCCTCTTTAGATTCGATGCATACCCATCGGGGAACATCAACTCCTTTTTCACCCACAGGAGTATTTCCCTCATAACCGGCCTTCCAAGATTGAACCATGCCTTTGGCTTCGCCCAGTTCTTCTTTCCTTTTGGTTGTTTCATGTTTTGTAGCAGTCTATCACATAGAGACTCCTGATCGACTCTGGCCTTAGGATTATCCTTTGTTTTCCCCTCTATGCCGAACAATGTACCAAAGATGGCCTCGCCGACATTCTTTTCAGTGTGCATCACGTCGATGTTGTGTGGGCAAAGGAGGTCTTTGAAGTACGGCAGATCCCACAAGCATATCTTGTGGGTCCAGGCGTGTTCCGTATTATACCCCTTGAAATACCCTGGACGCTCTGGATCCGGCTCGAGAGCGTTTAACTGATCCAGGGTCTGTTGGCCTGTCAACGCAAGTGGTGCAGAGTTTTTGACATCTCTACCTTTGATGAAGTTCTTCTTGTCTTTTCTGAACTTATGGTGAGGATCCAGGAACTGTCTATGCATGTCGAAGCAAGAAAACTTGCGACCCGCCTGCAGCCAACGAAACTCAAGAGCTGCCTTGCATGTGGGGCACGGGAACCTTCCATGCACACACCAGCCAACGAATAGCGCATACGCCGGCAAGTCATGCGTCGAGTACATGTACCACACACGCATTAGGAAGTTTTTTTTGTAGCAGCGTCGTATGTCTTGATCCCATTATCCCAAGCTTCTTGTAGTTCATCCTTAAGCGGCTGCATGTACACATTCATATTCTTCCCCGGATAGTTAGGCCCCGGAATTATCAACGTCAGGAAAATGTTCTTTCTTTGCATAATCTGTCCGGGGGGAGATTGAGTGGAATGACAAATACAGGCCAACAACTGTATTGGGCTGCCATCATACCAAACACATTGAACCCATCCGTGCTGATGGCTACTCGAGGATGCCTTGGATCTTCCGCTTTTTCATCATGCAATGCATCGAAGTGTTTCCATGCAGCACCATCCGATGTGTGTACCATCATCAGATTCCCATCTGCATCCCGTTCGGTTCTTTTGCCCAATTTGTGCCATAGCATCTGTCTGGCCGTCTCTTCGACCATGAATAGACGTTGAAGTCTTGGTATGATTGGCATATACCGAAGAACGTTAATGGGGATTTTGGTCTGACTCTTCTCACCCATACCGTTGTCTACCTCAACATACCTGGAAGACTTGCAAATGGGACAGTAGTTCAAGTCCGCATACTTGAGCCTAAATAAGGCACATCCATTCTCACAGGCATCTATCTTCTCATAGGGCATCTTAAGTACACGGAGGATTTTGTCCGACTGGTACAGGTTTGCAGGCATTATATGGCCTTTGGGTAGAAAGCGTCCAAATAGTGTCACCATCGCATCATAGCATTCTCTGCCCAAGTTGAATTGAGCCTTCAGAGCCATTACTTGTGCGATGGCATCCAGCTGACAAAGCTCGGTGTGCTCGTGGAGAGGACGCTTCGAAGACTCCAACATATCATTGAAGGCCTTTGCAGATTCCTCCATCTCATCGTCCGAATCCCGAGCATCATCAAAGTTTTGCACCATGTCTTCCATCCCGGTACCATGCTCGTCAGTGCGACGACGGCCCTCCTCAGCTCTGGAATGTTGGGCAGACTCACCATGAAATGTCCACATCGTATAACCGGGCGTAAAACCCCACTTCTGCAGGTGTTTGATCATTTCAAACTCTGACATCTTATGATAGTTGTCACACTTGACACAGGGGCACCAGGTTGTTTCCTGTCCATTTGCAAATGTGGCTCTGATAAACCCCTTGGTTTTTGTCATCCATTCAGGGGTCATGTGTTTCTGACTAGGGTGACCGGTGTACATCCACGCACGATCACTCATCTTGCCTAGCTACTGGACACACAAGAAATACATACATAATTCAGCAAACCATATATTCATCAGTTAATAGAGTTTCTCAGTTTTATTACGTCCATGCAACCTAGACGCTAATAGGTAAAGATAGGTCCTAATCCCACCCGAGTATGTGTAGATTGGGTTCGTTTTCCCATGCTCTGCTCCGGATCCGACACAAAATTTTGGCAGCACCTCCCCGTTGTTCTCCTGATACACGTCTCGGCAATAAGCAGAGAGGATGTGTACCCGGAGAACAATAGGGAGGCACTGACGAAATTCTGCATCGGATCCGGAGCAGAGCATATGGGAAAACGAACCCAATCTACACATACTCGGGCTGTCCATGGATAACGTTGGACAATTCGAAAGAATCACGGTTATAAATATGCAAATGCATGCATATTTATAGATGTAACCATTTCGAACGGGAGACGCATAGTGGTCACGCATACTGATGATTCAATCTACCTATAGCTAGCATGTTTCATCGGCACGAAGACCGGAACATAGAAAATGATTGGGGGAGGAGGATATGTCATTTGTGCTCACCCACGAACGTCGGGGCAGAGCTCGTCGAACACCAGACCCTCGCAGCGACGAAACAACTGCACATTTAAATCCACCCGATCAACACAAATATACATGCCTTTCAGTGTGCACTTAAATAGTCTGTCCACTGTACAATGTGATTTTTTTCAGTAGGGTATAGGCGAGAACTCATAGACATCTTACCTTGGGCAAGAAGTGCTCAAGCGAGGAAACGAGAGTGACCAAGGCTGGATCAAGCCCAATCTCCTCCTTTACCTCCCTTAATGTTGTTGCTGCACTAAACAGAAAAAGCTAGGTTAAAAATCATCTTAAAATTAGGGAGTGTCTATTTAGTACTTGATTGCTTTTCAATTTGGTAACATTCACATTTCCTGACAAATAAACAGAGGACACTTGTATGTCCAAAAAACCCCACCCCGGTTTGTATCTTAAAGATACGTTGGACCCAAAAACACACGACTAGTCGGGACTAGTCGATCGAATCGCTTGACTCATCCAACTAGTCGAGTCGACATATTGAGTCGACCTGCCAGTTGCGACTCATCGATTAGTCACTCGACTCAAATACAGTGTTTTCAATGCAAGCTGGACTAAACAACTAGAACTAGAATTCACAACTGGAGGCGAACTACACATGCATTTTCACCATGGTCCGTCGGGGTGACTGCAAGGCAACCAAATCACAAGGGAACACAATGTATAATGGTGATGTTAACGAGATTCATCACAAGTTACCGATATTCTTTTTGATGGAATACTATCATAGAGTGATGGAAGTGTGCCTAGCTAGATAAAAATTTAAGACGATCCCGAATTGTTTTGGATTTATGCTGATCCAGTGGCCAGGATGATCTATTACCTTGTGGAGACTTAGAGGCTGTGTTGACCTATTGAAGGCTAATTGTTTCTTTGCGCATCATTACTAAGAATCAATGTATACAAGGAACCAAACCTATTAGCACGCAATATATACCATTGCGAAAGAATGCATTTCCCAGGTATTGATTTATTTTGAGACATGTTCTCTATAGAATGGTGGCTCATTCCTCATTTTCTTGAACACACAAATAGAGCCGCATGGATTGCTTCTATCCGTCTTAAAACTGGCAAATATTATGTGCTACTCATTCGACAAGCAACTGTTGTCTCTCATCTGCGCACCTTATTCTCCTCCGTTCTAGTTTCCCAATCTTCTCACTAGAGGGCACAATCCTTGCATTTGATGGTAAAATTCAGACACCACTTGCTGCAATTTGTTGCTCCTTGATAGCTCATTTCTATGTAATTTGGTTTATCCAGATCAAGCAAATAAGTGATAAGCAGATAAGCAGACAGCACTTGCTGCAATTTGGTTTATCCTCGAGTAGCATATACCTAAATCTCGATGGCGGGGAGGGCCGCGGGAAGGGGGTGGCGCCGTGGCCTGGCTCGGTGGAGGGGCGGGCCGCGGGGCACGCCGCGGTGGCCGGGAGGGCCGCGGTGGCCGGGGAGGGGCGGGGGAGGGCCGGCTCGGTGGAGGACGGGCTGCGGTGCTGGGACGGGCTGCGGTGGAGGGATGGGCGCAGGGGGGAGCTGCGGTGGCGGGGAGGGGCGGGGGAGGTCTGCGGTGGCGGGGAGGGGCGGGCCGGCGGCGGTGCTGGGCGGTGGCAGGCCGGCGACGCGCTGGGGTCGTCCGGCTGGGGCGCGCGGGTGCGCTTCGGGGGCACAGACGTTTTTTTTTGACAAGTGGTGGGGGTGGGTGAGGTGGGGAGAGAGAGAGGGGTGGGGCCGGGCTGGAAGAGAGAGAGAGGGGAGGGGCCGGGTAGTTCGACCTCTTTGCCATCTGCCAGACGCTGGCTGATGGCAAAGATATGGGCCTTTGCCATCCGCTGGCAGATGGCAAAGAGGTGGGGCTACTGAGCCGTCACAACGCCGTTATCCGTTGGGCCCACCCACTTCTTTGCCATCTGCCAACAGACGGAAAAGACTCTTTGCCATCTGCTGGCTGATGGCAAAGAGGTGGGTTGACAGGCCGTTACAACACTGGACCCTACCCACCTCTTTGCCATCTGCTGGCAGATGGCAAAGATTATTTGCCATCCACTAGCAGATGGCAAAGAATTGGCTGATGGCAACCATGTTCTTTGCCCTTTGTCAGTTCTTTGCCATCTGTTTTTTATAAGCAGATGGCAAAGACGTTCTTTGCCATCAGCTCGCAGATGGCAAAGAGCTGGCTGATGGCAAATTCCCAGTTTCCAGTAGTGACTATAGGTGTGCCACTATTATCACGCCATTAGTAACAAATAGTAATGGTGCACCTATAGTGCGCCATTACTATGCCTATCCGGTGCGCCATTACTATGCCTATCCGATGCGCCATTACTATCTAACTTACTAACGGCGCACCACATAGAAGTGTGCCATAACTAACAAAAAAAATTCAAATTTTTTTTCAGAATTTTTTTAATTATTTTTTTCATTTTTTTCTTAATCTCGGGTCACGATGGCTTAATCTCGGGTCAATATGCTTAATCTCAAGTCAAATCGCGCTCTATGGTCAAACTTCCTGGAAGGTCACCCATCCTCACACTACTCCAGCCCGAACACGCTTAACTTCGCAGTTCTATCCAACCCCAGCACCAGCTCACTTCACAGGCACTTATTGATATATCTATCATATCAATCCTATTAAACCTTGTTGATGTCTAGGACTTTGTTCATGTTCATAAGTGTGATGAAATTTTGAAAAAAAATATTTCAAACTTCCCGGTCATATTACGTATCATATTTCGAAAAAAAATTCAAAACCAATTTTTTTTCTGTTACTAGTGGCGCACCTAGCAAATGGTGCGACACTAGTAAGTTCGAAATTTTTTCCATTTCCCCCCTCTAGACCTTGAAAGCCCCGTATCTTTCGTTCTCTTAGGTTTTTGGGGATTCTGAAAATGTTCAACGGGGTTCCCCCAATTGAATTCGGATGTAACTTTTTGAGTAGATGATTTTTCATATAAAAAACTTTTTAATCCGAGTTCGTATGCAAAAGTTATGCCCATTTTACTAAATTCCAGAGAGATTTTGCAAATAAAGTCGAAATTCATATTTACAAATTTTTCCAACAACTAAACCACATATCACATTGGAAACTTATTTTCTTTTATTTTTTTGACATTACCATCATTTTCTTTTATTTTTTCTAAAACTGAAAAGGCGGTGCACGGGAGGGGTGCAAAGCAAGTTAGTAATGGCGCACCACCTAACATGCGCCATTAGTAACCCTGGTTACTAATGGCGCACCAGTTACGTGGTGCGCCATTGCTAGTTTTTGCAAAAAAAGATTGTTAATAGTGGCGCACCGTGGTTGACGAGGGGTGCAAAGCAAGTTAGTAATGGCGCACCATCTAACATGCGCCATTAGTAACCCTGGTTACTAATGGCGCACCAGTTACGTGGTGCGCCATTACTAGTTTTTGCAAAAAAAGATTGTTAATAGTGGCGCACCGTGGTTGTGGTGCGCCATTACTAGTTCAAACTAGTAATGGCGCACTGTACCCTGGTGCGCCATTATTAGTTTTTTTAAAAAAGATTGTTAATAGTGGCGCACCGTGGTTGACGAGGGGTGCAAAGCAAGTTAGTAATGGCGCACCATCTAACATGCGCCATTAGTAACCCTGGTTACTAATGGCGCACCAGTTACGTGGTGCGCCATTACTAGTTTTTGCAAAAAAAGATTGTTAATAGTGACGCACCGTGGTTGTGGTGCGCCATTATTAGTTCAAACTAGTAATGGCGCACTGTACCCTGGTGCGCCATTACTAGTTTTAAAAAAAAAGTAAAAAGAAAATTTGTTAGTAGTGACGCACGAAGTGTGTGGTGCGCCATTACTAGTTAAAACTAGTAATGGCGCACTGTGCCTTGGTGAGCCATTAATAGTTTTGAAAAATAAAAAAAATATTAGTAACGGCGCACCGTGTGTGTGGTGCGCCATTAGTAATGAGGATACTAATGGCGCACATGTATCTGGTGCGCCACTGCTATACACTGCTATATAGCAGTGGCACACCACATACATGGTGCGACATTAATGTCCATATTAGCTATAGCCCTTTTCCTAGTAGTGAATATGTGTCCTTAGCATTTTGTGGGGTCCACATCCATTAGTCCATGCCATGCCAATCATTGATCTTTTCTGAAATCGAACATCAATGTTCATTAAAGCAATGAGATGTATATTGTTATTAACTACGAAAAACCATCCGGGGATTACTCGCACTTTCATATTGCTCTACCTGGTCCATACCCTACTCATCCCCATCCTTACTCTCGACGGATGACGGTGTTGGCTAGTCCCTCTCGCTCTCTCACAGCGACATATCCTCGCTTGTGGTCGTGGATCGAAGTTGTTTAGCTAATCGGGCCTGTAGAAAAGGCCTGGTGGACGAGAGGACTCCGACTTTTTCTATGGAGCGGCTGCCTTTTAGGACATTCGGCCCAGTAAAAAGAACGTTCAATGAAGGTTGGGACATAGATCAGATCTAACAGCCAAGATTTTCAAAATCACTCTTAATGAAACACTGGACGCCAAGTTCTGGCTTTTTGATTTGTGCAACACATTAAACGACTTCAAGTTTGTTGAGATCCTTGTTATGTTGTGGTCCATCTGGTATGCACGATGCCGGCCCATTCACGATAATAAATTCCAAAGTCCCCTATCAATGCATCTCTTCATCGACGGGTATACTTTCATATATTAGGGAAAGTAGCAAAAAAGGCCCGTGCGTTGCAACGGGAGAAAAATACCACATGCTCTTAATTTACAAAAAGGGTCTATAATCTGAGAATTTAGCTACAACCCAAACAAAGATGGTCTTAACCTATAAAAGCGTAGTTCAAGATTCCACATGTATTTTATTTCAACACGGCTTGCATATTGATTTAATCCGTACAAAAAAATGGACAAGTGATCATGCATTTATTCATGTCATGTGTGAAATGGGGTATTGTTACGGGCCGGTAAAGGAAAACGACAAAACGAGACGATGACACATTAGTACACTACAAAAACATGTTTGCATCAAGGGTCGTTTTCAGTTTAAGCATCACCAACTTAGGGTAACTCTTGAACACTTTTTTTCACATGCATATTTCTTAAATACATGAAGAGTTGTTAAAAAGATACATGATTTTTTAAGCATAAAGAGAGATTTTTTTTGTCTAGAAAAGAACATTTTTGTATGGTCTCCTGTGAACGCAGGTACTTGCGTCGTCGAGTGCTCCTATGCAATTTCGCTAAGAATAGATATTTCTTTTATTAGTAGGTATAGATAAAGTGCTATGATTTTATGTCAAACAAGAGCAGTTGGTCATGTACTTGTAGTGCATCAGCAGTGGTGTTTTTTTTTTACGGGTAGAAGGCCTGAAACGTTGGAAGCCTAGGCCTGCGGAGAAGCGCTAGCACTGGGCCAAGATCTCCAATTAGAAAAGCTTCAAGTTTTTTCTTTGGTTAAAAGAAATTATATTTAGTGAATGGTTTGGCCACATAGGCTTAAAATCTCATCTAACATATAAAGCCTTCTAAAGTGGTAGTCACGACGAAGGCCTCGAGCGCACGGTACCACGCGAGGGAAAAAAGACCACCGCACCGCGCCGCGTGTGGGGTGCAGCGCAACACGCGAAGGAAAAAATCACCTCCATCCCCCTCGTCTCCAACCCTAAAATCTTTTCCCCCTACAGCCGCCTTCTCAATCTTCTCATCCCCTCCACTCCCTCCACAACGGTGGCGGCGGCCCCCCTCTGGTGGCGGAGGAGGAGGGGGGAGATGGTGGCGCGGCGGCGACCTTCCCCTCATGCATCCCATCCCCCTCGTCATCCCAGATCCCACCGGACCCGAGGCGTGCGGGCGCGGCGGCGACCTGCAAGGGAAGGGCGACGGGTGCGAGGAGTAGGGAGGTCAGATCGTCCTACGGTGGCTCGATTGATGCGCCCAGCAGCGAGCGACGAGGAGGCCACCATATCTCCTCATATCCTCCCAGGTTCTCGATCTGGAGTGGGGGACAGACGCTGCCACAGGCCGCCTGGGACGCCTCTGCATTCGTCCACCGGATGAGGGAATCAACAAGATGCTGGCGTATGCATCGGACGTGGGCCGCTTCAGCTTTAGGGGAGATTCGACGATGGCGCAAGGGCCCCCGCTTGGCGCGACACAGCGGCGTCACCAGCCCTTCTGCAGGTATGCTAATAAAACACGGGACCTGCTACTAATCTGTCATGCTAGCATGTATGTATTCTTTCTTAGGACTCTAATGAATACTTAGGGGGTTTAGCTATGTTGTTGACCAAATACGGGTGCTCCTATCTGGTTAAGCTGTTAAAATAAGAATCAATAACTAATTTTACACAGCTCTCGCTTTGATGATTTGGCTTCTCCAATATATCTGATATCTCTTTTTTATTATATATATTTTTAGCTTTTCTATCCTAATTCAGGAGCACCATTTCTTGATGTAATTTCTCCAGGACTTGTTGCTTCCACTATAGTGTTTTTCATCTGAAAATGAATTTGAATAAGGTCACTTTAGTATCAAGGTCAACCAACTGGTTTGCAATTGTTATTGCAGCCATGATTCTGTAGAAGACAGGGTGTTTGCTACTGATCATGTCCAAGTGTCCATCTATCTGGTCGTTGCTGGGTTCTTATTCTATTCGTTTCCTTATGTATTGCAGGTCCTGCTGCTGTTCCACTGAGCTGCCACCTCGGACACCGGCTTCTGCCTGCTAAGGTTTCAGCTTTGTCCGCCGGGTAATCCCTGGTAAGGTTTCAACTTTGTCCTTCAACTTTACTTTGTTTTGCTCCTTTCATATACATTGGCTAATTTTTTCCCTACCGCAGGAAGATTACATGGCCCAAGCAGCCTGCTACATTAGTCCTTCACTAGCCTCTCACATATGCACAGGAAACATTACCAGTCTTCTTCCCCAGGTTGTTCTTCTCTCTTCCTGCGAAGTATGCACCACCACGCTGGATTGACGGCTCGCATTTGCTTGCTTCTAACTAACCCTTCTTTTCTTTTCTTACACCAGCAATCTACTCTCTCCTCAGCCGACACTGGCTGCAACCTCCTATTTGTGACGCCATAGCCCCAAATGTAACCTCCTCTCTCTTCCAAATCTAATTCTTTGCATTTCAAGTTTGTGTATGCTTGCGATTGTTTGCTCTCTTGTGCACTGGTATAAGTGATAGAAAGGTTCAGAGGGGATAGAAAGTGCTAAGGAAAGACAGTTAGGCTACAGGTCATGGCCTGTTAAAATTGAATGCTCCTCTACTTGTTTACTGGAATATGTATGGGGTTCTTTATATTAGGTGGTTATAGGAAAAACAGCTTACTTAGTGCCAGTTTATTTTAATTCACGCTTTTGTCAACTGAACTGAGCAAATCTCTTTTAGTTCGCTTATTTATGAATTTATGTTTCAGTAATATTATGGCTTCAGTTTGTCTTGCGGATGTATGTGTCTCACCGGTTGTTATTTCCAAAAGCCTATCTACTGAATCTTTATTGTCGAGCTTTTTCTTTGTATCTGATTATAGTATACACCTGACCTTCACATTCATCTTTTCATGCTTATGGAAAATGTAATGCTCGGCGGTTCCTATATGGATGGTCGATCTTTCTGGCAGGTTCCTGTTGGAGGCATTGTTTGAGAGGCTCAACCTCCCTAAACCACTGCTTTACACATGAGCTTGAGCAAGGCAGATATCTATCCTATAAAAGGACCTAGGATACCCGCCCATATGGAGCACTTGCGATCGGCAAGCCTGCCGAACCATCAATTGTTTTACTGTTCTATGATTTTTACCACTGGCAGTTTCTTACCCGTTAGATCTCGTTAACTGTTGTGTGACTTTTGTGCAGGCTCCAGAACTAGATGACGGGTGGGTCGTGTTGTGTGTGGGCCTGCTGGAATGAGGTGGAGTTTGCTGCTCGTTACGGTGCAGGTTGATTTTCTGGCAGGTGAAAACCTAGCGCACCCACACAACCTCATTCCTTCTCTTTCCAAGTTCCTCGACCTCCCTCCCTGAATTCTCATCTATGAATTTTGTGGGTTGTGAGGAATATCACTTTGCCAATTGTTGGTACAGATTAAGATATACTCCCTCCGTTCCTAAATATTTGTCTTTCTAGAGATTTCAACCAGTGACTACATACTGAGCAAAATGAGTGAATCTACACTCTAAAATATGTCTATATACATCCGTATGTGGTAGTCCATTTAAAATCTCTAAAAAGACAAATATTTAGGAACGGAGGGAGTAGTTGCAATAGTTTTAGCTCATGGTGGTGGAATTCATTTTACATATGGACTTTTGGGGTTACAACTTATGTTATCGTTGAATTGTATGGTGATCATTTTATAGATGCAGGAACTTGGGAATTAGCTCCTGTAGGAATTGTTCTCCTTTTTTCTTCTTGAAGAAAGAGTGATTTTTGTTTTTGTTTGGGCATAATCTGCATATGGTTGAATCTAATCGTAATTATTCATTTGTTCAATGAGAAGAGCTAATACCATTTTCAGTGAGTGGGTGGCTATTTCATATGTGATGCCGAAAAGGGAACATAGAAGAACATGTTTTGAAGTAAACTGAAGTTTTATTTTATCTTTTCGCCTGCTGAATACAATCGACTTCTCATCTATATAATTAAAATTGTCTACTTTCAATTGATAGGTCTCTCTTTCACATAATGAACATATAGTCTGACATGTTGACACCGACGAGCCAGGTCATGTTCTAATTGTAGCTCTTGGGGCCTTGTTCTGATTTTCTTTTCTCGGAAGAGCTATGCAATAGTGTCATACATATAGTCGAGGATGGAAATTACAAAGCTGATAGTCAAATTGCCGTTTGTGGCACTGAAACAAAGGAAATTGTGGTTCTATCTGGGCATGTTCCATTAAATGGACTACCCTTTGAATCAGGAGTAGCAAAGCACTTTTAAACTGATTCGGAAAGTAGCAGAGGTTGAACATCATGGATTTACTGTTTTCATTAGTTAAATCAAGTGTATGCTTTTATCCATCTCGCTTACGGATCTCCCTTGATCATCTTCTTTGCAAGTGTTCATGTGTCTTTATCATCCCCTTTCCTATACGGAGCTAGGAAAGTACAAAGTGTCTTCTACTGACCCATTTCTCTGGATACTCATGTGTAGCGGTTTTTGTGTATTATGATCCCCCGGCAGAACAAAAATAGTATAAATTTACTATTTTCAGGTGATGTATATGATTTCTTTTCTTCACAGCAAGTGATGTATACCCTGATATGTTTAGTCCATTCCCAAATTAATTTGTAAAGTAGCCTTAACAATTATACAGTCTCTCGGTGTATTAGTACAATGTTTTTTGGGCAGCTGGAAGAAATTAGTTTGTCATAACATGTGAAAATGAGTTTATTTACTTGCACTGTTGCTTTTGTTAGTTAACAAAGATGTTTGTGAAATACTCCCTCCGTTCCCACATATAAGTCTTTTTAGAGATTTCAAGGCATCACAGTGAAGCCTGGCAAAGGGACTTCCGGTGAGGCCTACAAGACTGGAAGCACTGTATGTAAAGTGTTCCCCTCTGATGGATATTCATTTATCAACTAATACATGATGATACTAGAGAAGCACATGCCGCACACACACAAGGACCCCAACAAGTTCTAAATGTGTATGCGGGCGATCTTTAAATACCCGGATGATTATTCCGCATAAACAAAGTCATTGTCATTTTAACACAAGAAACAATCAGTGTCCCATAACACAAATAGGTGTTGAATACAAATTAATTCATTAGTTATGGGGCATCAAGAACAGAAAACACCAATGAGGTGAGACATACCTGTTCCATATAACCGTGTGGAAAGTAGTAAATCATATCATCTTGGCGAGAAACTGTGATCAATGGCCTAGCGCAAGCATGCCATGGCTCCTTGTATAATGTTGCTAGAATTTCCTGCACAAAGGATTCATTATGTGAACGAGGCATACAATTAAAGGGGCCTTTCACCTTAATTTATGGCGGCCGATTCTAGCAGTTGATCATGAGTTAATTTAAGCAGTATTACTATCTGAACTGGTACTGCATGCAGGGAGCACCAATTGCCTGATGTGGTGGCACCAATTTACAATATAACCATAAGATTTTATTTCTCAAAATATAGGAGCCGCACGGACCACATGTGATCATTCAACACCGAATTTGAAAATTTGAGGTGAGGTCACTAAATTGAGCATTCAGGTTGAAGATAAAACACAATGTGATCATTCAACACCGAATTTGAGAATTTGAGGTGAGGTCACTAAATTGAGCATTTGTTTCCCCATTGGACAAGTCGGAATTCGCAAACATCCAAAAGGAAAGGGAAAAAAATAATTTATCAGCCTAGACAACAATTTTACTAAATTGGGCCTTTTTGTTTTCATCAAGGCACAACAAAAGCGCCAAACCATCAACCTAGACAACAATTTTACTAAAAGTTACTTAATTTGTGCTAGAAAACAATGTCGAGTCGCCTTGAATTATACTCAAGTCCACGTCTCTGCATCCTTAGCATCCACCTAGGAACTCATTACTCTAGAAGGAAGCTCAATTCAGGAGGAACAGGCCGAGGAAACACACCACAAACCCAAACAGCAAGCAAAGCAAAGGAACCAAACCTGAGGACCCGAGGTGCCGAAATTTGCTATCTAAGCTGCCCCGTCCAAACGGCACCCTGCTAGACTTATGGAGTCTGGCTGCATGGGACGATATGCTCGCCCCATGAGCACCTCCAGGATCTTGCCCCATCCGTGGCCATGGCAACGACCAGCACGGGGCACGCGCGACACTACGATGGCGAGCACGAGGCCGTGGAGGGGATCAAGAAGCACGCCGCGGTGGTGCAGTTGGCTCGTAGGTCGACCATGAGCGGTGGGTGTCGGCAGAGTTCATGGTTGCGGCAGTGTGCGGCCAGTCAGAGCTCGCATCGCGGCGGAGGCTGGTGCGTGCGGGCGCGTAGTAGCCGTGAGCGGAGACCTGAAGTGTGGATGCTGCATGTCGTAGTGGCGCGCAACGCAGCGACACACGGCAGCAACCCTCTACGACGTGTCGAGGTGCGACGTCCCCTCCTGCCACCTGTGTACTCATGGCGGGGAGCGGCTGATGTCTCTGTGTACGTATAGGAGGGGGAAGCAGAGAGCGTGACGGGATATCCTTATCTGTTAGGTCATTTTACATTTTAACACTTTAAGTTTCCCTTATTTGTAAATAAGTAATATAGCTTGCATGTATCCCAATCGAACATATAAACCCTGGTGGGCAACCCGCCGTTATGGAGGCCCTCCCGTGCGCAACGCTCGCTGCCCGTTCGATGGGCTGACTCGTTCATTTTTCACCGTTCACTGATCGGTTTTGTTACATCTAAACCTCTTTTTTACTAGGTGGCTGCCACTAGACCTGTATGATTATTGGCCCTCGCGGCAGCGAAGCGCTCGATCGACTCGTTCGTAGCCAATGACGCTCCTGATGAAAAGAAACCCTAGACCGAGCTGTAAAAAAGATTGTCTACTCCTCCCTCATCCCACGGCCTCGACATCGCCTCCTCCCTCACCCGGTGGCGCCTCCTCCCTCACCCGACGGCGCCTCCTCCCTGCTCTGCCTCCTTCCAGCGATGCCCCACCCTCGACAACACCTCCTCGCCAACCCGGTAGCGCCTCCATCCTCTTGCCACGACCTCCTTCCATGGTGGCGCCCCGACCTAACGGATCTTCCTTGTCTTCAGTCTAGAGCTCGGTCGGATGGAGCGGTTTGAGAGGAGTGGCGGATGCACGGGGCATCGCCGTCCAGAGCAGACGGGGAGGAGCATATGCCATCGAGGGTGGTGGCTTGGCTTGGAACGGCCATGGCGCTGGCGCTGCTAACTCCCACTAACTCCCACGAGCCTCTCATTCCCCATCTCTTCTGGTTGCACCCCCCCCCCCCGTTCCTTCCTCTAATCCCCTTCTTCTCTAATTTAATTCTCATTTTTAGTTTCCTGCTGTTTATGGCTGCTGTAGATTTTTTTCCCTCCCCACTTCTATATCTTCATATAAAATCTTATGAAACAGTGCTCTGTTTCTTTTTTGGAGTAGGAAGTGATGAATCAAGCAAGGAGGAAGGGCGTAGTGTTGGATATTTGACCAGGTTAGGATTCATCTCCGACGAGTCTAACAGTTGCGTTCTTATTTTGTTGCATGCAACATATATGCATCGACAGTTTGACCTCATGCTAGGGCAGCCTCAGCCAGTTGCCTCCTCTATCAAAGGTAAAGAACAAAAGCCTTTTTATTGATATTGCTGTATAGAAAGTTTACTGGAAATTATGATTCTAAGTGGGTGTGAATAACATGCTTTGTCTTCAAAAAATGACATATGGAGAAACTATAGTTTTCATACTAAACTTGGTATTTTGATTCACACAAAGTTTCCGTCTACTGATGATTAAACCCATACTTGCCATATGAATAAAGTGACATCAAAAGGAACTACAGAGAGAATCAAGGATGCCTTATAAGCATGTTTTCACTTAAGATATAGAATGACTTCACAAATACTCCTGTCAATATAGATTGTCAAGTAGCAGTAGCTTATACAGATAGCTGCAGTTGTAGGCTGCACATTACGCGTGTTATTCTGCGCTCACCATATTAATCATTTTTTTGTTCCATATAAAGTGGCAGTAGGTTCTTTTGTTGCTAATGATTAATTATCTGATCCCTTGAGGCATTAATATCATGCTAGCTCTGTATATTGCTGGTGATCTTCCCACTGTAATTCATTGTCACCATGCTGCTAATTTCTAGTTTTGCTTGTTTTGTACTCACATGTAATTCCTTTGTTCCATCTTTGTTTTGTTATGTGCCAGTGCTGATGGAAGACATCCTGAGTCCTTATTGCATGCTAGAGAACAACAACTATCTTGTTGGTGATTCCCATGATATTTGGTTCTACAAGTGTGGCATATGGACCAATGAAAGCAAATATATTCTGGATGTAATAACTATATGGGTTGCTCCAAATGGTTTAACATTGGAAGCGTCATGCTTAAGTACATGTGGAAGTGTACTATGCAAGCATTATCCGACAATGACACCCTACTATCGTTAGGTGTTTAAAATTTTCTGTTACAGAAGTGCCTTGAATACATTCAACATAAATGGGATGACCAGGACATATATGAATCGGATTTCTTATTAACTATACTTGGAAAATGATGATGTGATGAAGATATGTCTGCACATGAATACGACAGTTGTGGATTTCAGTTGTGCTCTTAAGCATAATTCTGCATCTACAACTATTGTCCCTCTTGGCAGTGTTCAGAGGTCCTTGGCAATAGAAGAGAAATCTTTAGATTGTATGATGTATTTGAGTTGTTAAATAATAATTGCCGGTGTCAAAACCGGCGGATCTCGAGTAGGGGGTCCCGAACTGTGCGTCAAGGCCGGATGGTAACAGGAGACAAGGGACACGATGTTTTTACCCAGGTTCGGGCCCTCTCGATGGAGGTAATACCCTACTCCTGCTTGATTAATATTGATGATATGGGTAGTACAAGAGTAGATCTACCACGAGATCAAGGAGGCTAAACCCTAGTAGCTAGCCTACGGTATGATTGTGTATGAAGATGATTGTCCTACGGACTACAACCCTTCGGTTTATATAGACACCGGATAGGGTTAGGGTTACACAGAGTCGGTTACATTGGTAGGAGATCTTGAATATCCGCATCGCCAAGCTTGCCTTCCACGCCAAGGAAAGTCCTATCCGGACACGGGACGAAGTCTTCAATCTTGTATCTTCATAGTCCAGGAGTCCGGCTGAAGGTATAGTCCGGCTATCCGAACACCCCCTAATCCAGGACTCCCTCAGTAGCCCCTGAACCAGGCTTCAATGACGACGAGTCCGGCGCGCAAATTGTCTTCGGCATTGCAAGGCGGGTTCCTCCTCCAAGTCCTTCATAGAAGATTGTAAACACCAAAAATAGTGTCCGGCTCTGCAAATTAAGTTTCCACATATTGCCATAGAGAGAATAACATTAACACAAATCAAATCTGCTGACGTATTCCGCAGTGCGTCATTACACTACGGCCAAGTTCTTTACGAATCGTTTTTACTTTTCCACCTCGGCACGTCCTGTCGAAGCAGAGATCGTGTGTCCTTTTTAAGGGATTCTCATCAATACGGACGTGGGTAACCCAATCGTGCCCGTTAGCACGTTTCCTTGATTTAAGGCGAGTCCCAAATGGTTACGGGGAGGGCTCTTGGTATTCAATCTCCTATTAAGAGACCAAGGCCTAACTCTTTTTTTCCAATCCTCAAAACGAGTTCGCCCATCGCCTCGAGTTCCAACACCCTAGGCCCCAGATAGCAGGCGCTCCGGACCATCGACAATGTCCGGTTCCGACCTTCAAGGCCGGTGGATGCCCTCCTCCGTCACGGAGGAGGACGTGCTAAAGTTGAGGGAGGCTAAGTTCCTGACCGGCGAAATTTCACACAGGCTGCCTGCTCAAGGGCAGGTTATTCCCAGTCCCCAGCCTGGTGAGAGCGTGGTGTTCATATCTCACTTCCTTCGGGGGTTAGGCTTCCCAATGGATCCCTTTGTGAGGGGACTGTTGTTTTATTACGGGCTGGAATTCCATGATTTAGCTCCGGAGTCCATCCTCCATATCTCCTCGTTTATTATCATGTGTGAAGCGTTCCTCCGTGTTAACCCTCACTTCGGATTATGGCTCAAGACCTTCAAGGTGGAGCCGAAGATGATCGAGGGACGGCACGCAGAGTGCGGAGGCACCGTTATAAGCAAAAAATGCCAATGCTCCATGGCCCGAGGGCTCTTTTCAAGAGGAGCTAGGCTTGTGGCAACAAGAGTGGTTTTATATCACCGCTCCCCGGGGCACCACGTGGGTGGCGCCTCCTGCCTTTCGCTCGGGTCCCCCACTACGGCTAGCGTCATGGGTCAACAGAGGGTTAGACTGGGGTTTGCCCAAAGACGTGCCCTTGTTGCAGGGCCGCATTAAGGATCTCTTGGAAGGAGACCTCAACCTGGTCAAGGTGACACAGGTCATGCTAATTCGCCGAATATTGCTCGGCAAACGCCGCTCCCTTCGCCTATGGGAATTCAATCCAGAGGGACCACGAGATCTCCAGGACTTTATGAGTGCAACGCCCGCGGAGATGTATAAACTGTTCTTCGGACCACAAGAGGTGTGTCCGGATTTAACCGAGGATGCAGGACTAAGCTTCAATCGTCCGGATACTCAAGTAAGTAACCTTGTGCCCGGACCTTCTTTCCGTATAATTGTCATAAACTTGCCCTTAAAAGAGTTGTCCTTCTAAACAGGAGTGGATAGCGAAGGCAAAGCTGATAAGGTGTCCGGCTCCCCTTCCCGAGACCAAGCCGGATCCCGTGCTAGTCAGGATGCTGGAGATAATGCCTTTGAGGGAAGCGGGGGGGGGGGGGGAGGACAAGGAAATTATGGCCTCCTCGAAGGAGGCCGCTCAGAAGGGAGGAACCGGCAATTCCTCTCCTAAAGGGAAGAAAAGAGCTGCCTCTGACGACCCGGAGGCCATGGCCTCAAAGCGGGGGGAAAAGTCTTCGTTAGAGGGCCCTACGCCTAGGAGTTCCTCGGCCGGACTACATACCCAAGGAGATCAGCCCTCCAACGAGCCGTGAGTAGAGAAAGATTCTCCTTTCGAGGGATGTGATTTATATCTGAGAAGTTTTAACCGAATTTTTACCTTGCAGTTCGGACCTCAGCCCTTCTCAGCAGAGCTCGTCCTTGGGGGATCTTCTTCCGGAGATGATGGAGAGCGGGACGCCTCCTTCTGCTATGCCGCCCAACGAGGCAGGCGACCCTGAGGTGTCGTTGTGGAGGGTTTTTCCGAGTCCAGCAGGGGCGGAAGATTGCTGTGGGGCCGCCCAAGGTTCTCCGCGTCCGGCCTTCGAAAGAGGTCATGGGACAAGTCCGGCACCACCTGGTGCTCGGCCGGAGGAGCTAAAGGTTCTGCTAGGGAGAGCTTCTATTTCGGAGGAGCACCGTGCATTGATGGGCACGGTGATTGAAAGGATTTCATCCGCAGAGAGCGGATTGCATGAGGCCGTCGAAAGTTTATTGACGGGTTTTGAGGTATGTTAGATAATGTACACTTTTGTCAGTGGCGCATAAATAAGATGCGCCCTATGTAGATAGTAGCCCCTGAGACTCTGCGCGTTGTCAAGAAATGACGGCACGTGGAGGATCATAATCCCAGGTCTAAAACATCGCCTTTTAATGTAGGCTGCAGGATGTCCGGAATCAAGCCGAACTGCTGGTTTTGCCGAACTAAAGCGGCAACTAGACGTGGCAGATGCCGACATCACGCTTGTCAACAAGCGGTTGGATGAGGCTCAAGCTATGTGATTCCTCGGGCAGCATTAGGTAGGAAGAACTTTTATTCCAGTGTCTTACGATGTGTGTGCTTGACGCAGATGGTGCGGCCGTCGTGGAGAGTCTTAGGGCGGAACTTGCCCGAGCTAAAGATCAAGCCAGGGAAAGTGATGCGGCTGCCAAGAAAGCCCTTGAAGAGCTAAGAGCCGAACAAGCTGCTCATTGCCGAAGCAAGGAAGAGATGGCCGATATGGCCAAAAAGTTAAAGAGCACTTCAGACCGTTGCAGACTTCTCGAAAGAGAAGACCAGGCGAGGCAGACGGTCCTAGAGAAGGCCGTTGCTGATGCCAAGGATGCGCGCTCTGCGATGAGAGCTGCGAAGGAGGAGCTGCGTCAGGCCGAACAGATTGCGGCTGGAAAGCCCTTCATGCTGCGAAGAAAATTTTGCGATCCGAAGTTTGCTCCGTTGGACCGGATGTGGAGTGTGGAGGACACCTATCTGGATTTGGCAGCGAGTGTTGCTGACGCGACCGAACAATTTTGAGATCTGAAAGATCACGAAGTGGAAAAGTTGTTCTGGTCGCAATTTCACAATCCAGAGCGTCCACTGGCAGTGGACGGTCGCTTGGCTTAATGGGCCGAACTTAATAGGTTGTACGGACCCGCCATGAAGTACGTCATGGGTCATCTGTGGCCGGGGAGGTCGGAGCCGAAGAGTTATTTCAGCTTGGTGCAGCAATTCCTTGACGCGGTGCCACGCATTACTGCAATGAAGAGGTCGGCGTGTGTAGAGGGTGCCAGGATGGCTCTTGCCCGTGTCAAGACATACTGGGCAGAGATGGAGACCACCGTTATTGCGTCCCGAGATTCGGATAAAAGCCGAGTGTCCTCCGAGCACTATTTTCAGGAAGTCCTTGAAGGCGCTCGTGTAATAGAGACGCAGTGCTCGAAGGATGCTATGTTATTATAGCATGTGTAATGAAGAAGTGATATTTTGATAAACTATAGTGGCCTGTTTATACTTTTGCCTTCAAGTATTATGAACACCTCCTGTGCGGCCGTTTAAACTATATATAAATAATCTGAAAGATTGCAGTCGTTGGCTTCAACCCCCACGCACATAGTGCGGGGGTGCTCGCAGAAGACGCATTTTCACACTTAACCCAATGTCTTGGTCCTACAAAGGAGGTGATAGCGCAGCGGGCCAGGCAACCGGACTATAATGCTTTAACACTTTCACTTAGCCATAGGAGCTTGACAGTGGGATTATTTAGGTAGCCCATTAGTGGCGACTGTGCTCGCCCGAGTTCGGGGCGCGTGTGTGCCTGACCGAGAAGCAGCCCTTCGTTAAAGCGGAGGAATCCGATAGATTCCGATAGGTCATCGAGTGGCTGACCAGTCTCACGCTACATCATGACAGTCAGTTTTCGGCTTTCTCTACTGAGGTGCTCGCCCGGCCGAACCGGGGCACAATCACAGTAGTTCTCCTGGTGCTACCTTAGCCGATAGAGCGGAACGTAAGGTAACCGAACTCAGGAGCCGGGCAACCCAACATTTGACCAAAGACATGATTCGGAGCTGATGCATATAATGCCAAAACTCGCGACGCCGAACACTCCCTAAGGTGTTCGGTCTTTATGAATGCGGGAAAAACAACACTCTTTGCTAAAAAAGCCCCTAGTGTCCAGGTACGTGCAAAAATTCTGGCGTGGCCACATGCCAAGACGCCAGCCTCCTCCTTGGTTATATCGGAAAAAACCAGGGGATGTTTAGCGACAAGAGACAGTAAAAAAGGTTTACGCAGGGTCTTAATCTAAAGAGAATCCTTTAGGACGGGTCCCTACTGCACGTCTGCGCCTGTGTCTCTGTTGTGTCGTATCCTGGACGGGCGCCGCACGACGTTCATCTGTAAAAAAAGGAACTTAGTTGAAAACGGGTCGTGCCGAACAAGAGTTTAAAATAAACAAGATGTAAAATAAGTTTATATAAAATTGGGCTTTATTGTCTCTGCATGTAGCCCCTCGTGCGGGGGTATATGGCCACTGAGCCTGCATCGATGATTATTTTTTACCGAACTCGTCTATCCGCGTCCGTGGTCTTTAATGACCTATTTCGCAGTTTTTTGGCTGGTGAGGCCATTTTGCTGTGTGGCTGTCAAAGCGTCCGCACAGTCCTCCGCTTGTGGGAGGCGTGCTTTAGTGCATCCCCTTTAAAGAGATGATGCCTCATGGACCAGGCATCTTGAGCGTGAGGGATGCGTAATGCGGTATCGCGTTAAAGCGAGCGAAAGCTTCGCGTCCCAGTAGTGCTTGATAGCGACTGGAGAACAGGATGATATGGAAGGTCAGCTTTTCGCAACGGAAGTTATCGGCATAGCCGAATACAACTTCGAGCCCAAGACAACCCGTACAATGGGTGTCCGGACCAGGTGTTACCCCCTGAAAGGAGGTTTTGCTGCGGCGGATTCTTGCTGGGTTTATCCCCATGTGATGGATTGTATCCTGATATATCAGGTTTAGTCCACTGCCGCCGTCCATAAGCACATTTGAAAACTGGAGTCCGCCAATTATTGGATCGAGTATCAAGGCAGTCTAGCCTGCGTTCTTGATGTTTCTAGAATAGTCTAGCCGATCGAAGGTGATTGGTTTTAATAACCAATGGCCGGACCCCTTGGGGATGGATCGTGTGGTGCGTACCTTTATGGGTGCCACACGTTTTGTTACTTGAAGTAAGTTCACTGTTTTTACTTCTTGTGGGAAGTTCTTTTGTTTCCTGGTGCTCTGCTTTTGGGGTTCGTCCTCGTCTTCGCTTGGTGTGTCGAGCCCCTTGTGTTCGGCATTGAGTCTGCCGGATTGTTTGAAAACCCAACAGTCTCTGTGGGTATGGTTAGCAGGCTTCCCAGGAGTACTTTGTATCTGACATATCCTGTCCAAGATTCTATTTAAGTTGGACGGATCATCCCTGTTATCCTGAAGGGGTAGTTTTGTCTGATTTTGTCGTGAGCCTTTGAATCCGGCATTAACTATCATGCTCTTCGGACTTTTTCCTTTAGTCCAGCGACGATCCTTGTTGCGTCGTGGTTTTCCGTTTCCATCCCTAGTTTTGGATGTACTTGGGTCGCTGGGGCTGCGCCTTGCCAACCAGCTGTCCTCTCCTACGCAAAAGCGGGTCATGAGGCTTGTGAGTGTGGCCATTGTTCTTGGCTTTTCCTGGCCAAGGTGTCTGGCGAGCCATTCGTCTCGTACATTGTGCCTGAAAGATGCTAAGGCTTCGGCGTCCGGACAGTCGACTATCTGATTCTTTTTAGTGAGGAATCTATTCCAGAACTGCCGAGCTGATTCTCCGGGCTGTTGAGTTATGTGACTAAGATCGTCTACATCCGGAGGGCGGACATAGGTCCCCTGAAAGTTTGCTCGAAAAGCCTCCTCGAGCTCTTCCCAGCTTCCAATTGTGTTTTCGGGAAGGCTCTTAAGCCAATGCCTGGCTGGCCCTTTAAGCTTGAGGGGTAAATATTTGATGGCGTGGAGATCATCTCCTCTGGCCATATGTATGTGGAGGATGTAGTCCTCGATCCAGACTCCAGGGTCTGTTGTTCCGTCATATGCCTCTATGTTTACGGGTTTGAATCCCGCTGGAAATTCATAGTCTAGAACCTCATTGGTGAAACATAGGGGGTGTGCGGCACCCCTGTATTTGGGTGTGCCGAATTCTGATGATGGCTTTATTGCATTGCTTGCGAGAGCTTGCTTTCTTGGCCCATAAATGGACCGAAGTGGGGCATGATGCGAATCCTTGAGTGGGTCGCATGCCGGTTTAAGTGCGGCGCCGCTTGCCGTTTTATGGGGTCGTCTATCCGACCGTGCGGCTTTCTTATTTTTTGAATGCGAGGGCTCTATGGCCTCTTCGTCGAATTCAGGGAGTAGCTTTCTCTTCGGATAGCTTTTAGTACGGCGACCGTCGCCGTATTTATCTGCGGTGTTGATTACTTTACTCCATCTAATCTGGAGTGCATCTTCTGCTGTCTTTAGCTTCCGCTTCTGCTTTTTCAGGCTGCGTGCAGTTGTAACGAGCCTCTTGTGGAGACTCTTCTGTTCCATAGATTTATCCGGCGTAAGGTTGTCCGAAATGCCATTTTCACGGGGGGAGGGAGTTTCGGGTTCTCTATCCGTGTTCCCCTGTTCGGACGGCTGCTCTAAGGCCTGCTCGTCGTCTACCGGCTTGTCCCGCTCTATGGATGGGTTTTTATTGAGGCGAGGCTTGGGTCGGCGTTTGTGCCGACGCTTTGATTGCTTTCTGGGGGGTCTATCTCCCGTTCCATCCCCTTTTTCCTCGTTGTCACTTCCTTTAGGGGTATCCACCATGTACACACCGTGAGATGAGGTGGCTGTCCAATGCCCTATAGGCGTTGGTTCGTCGGTATCTCCTGCATCGTCATCCATGCT
Source organism: Aegilops umbellulata (assembly GCA_032464435.1). NCBI lineage: Eukaryota > Viridiplantae > Streptophyta > Magnoliopsida > Poales > Poaceae > Aegilops > Aegilops umbellulata. The sequence goes on from CP136057.1 coordinate 413,718,366, forward strand.
ATCGATGTCTGCGGAGTTGAAGTTGAGCACGTCGTATAGGTTGTCGACGGTGGCTACAAAGTGGGTGGTGGGTGGGCTTTGAATTTCTTCATCGTCCGAATCCCATCCTTGCTGACCATAATCCGGCCAGGGCTCTCCTGATAAAGAGAGAGACTTGAGAGAATTCAGGATGTCGCCAAAAGGTGAGTGCTGAAAGATGTCCGCGGCGGTGAACTCTATTATGGGTGCCCAATCAGATTCGATTGGTAGGGGCACGGGAGGTTCGGAGTCCGGAGAAGAGTCCGGACCCTCAGAGTCACGGGTCGCGCGGAGTGCGGGGCTGGCGTTCGGCTCGATCGCCTTTGAGATCGCAGCCCCCGAGGCGACGTCCAACCGCTCATCCTCGATTGACACAATAGGCTCCGAATTAAGGGTCGGAACCGATGCGTGTGCGGCCTCCAGGACACTGTTCGGAGGCAGAACTAGATCATGCCCCTCGAGATAGTGCGGCGCGCTTGGCTGTGGCTCGAACCCGTCGAAGATCAAGTCTGCGCGGATATCAGCCGTGTAGTTTAAGCTTCCAAACCTGACTTGATGGCCAGGGGTGTAGCTTTCGATCTGCTCCAGGTGACCAAGCGAGTTGGCCCGCAGAGCGAAGCCGCCGAAGACGAAGATCTGCCCGGGGAGAAAAGTCTCACCCTGGACCTCATCGTTGTTGATGATCGAAGGAGCCATCGGGCCTAAAGGCGACGGCACAGAGGAACTCTCAATGAAAGCACCAATGTCGGTGTCAAAACCGGCGGATCTCGGGTAGGGGGTCCCGAACTGTGCGCCAAGGCCGGATGGTAACAGGAGACAAGGGACACGATGTTTTTACCCAGATTCGGGCCCTCTCGATGGAGGTAATACCCTACTCCCGCTTGATTAATATTGATGATATGGGTAGTACAAGGGTAGATCTACCATGAGATCAAGGAGGCTAAACCCTAGAAGCTAGCCTACGGTATGATTGTGTATGAAGATGATTGTCCTACGGACTACAACCCTCCGGTTTATATAGACACCGGATAGGGTTAGGGTTACACAGAGTCGGTTACATTGGTAGGAGATCTTGAATATCCACATCGCCAAGCTTGCCTTCCACGCCAAGAAAAATTCTATCCGGACACGGGACGAAGTCTTCAATCTTGTATCTTCATAGTCCAGGAGTCCGGCTGAAGGTATAGTCCGGCTATCCGAACACCCCCTAATCCAGGACTCCCTCAATAATGCTCATGCCAATTAGGTAAGCTTAGAAAATATCCGCTCTTCTGAACATTTTATTTTTTTTCACTTGAAAACCAATCTAAGTTAGTCTACTATCTGTAATACAATTCACATTGCATTGTCATCTACTCCCTCTGTTCCCAAATGTAAGTCTTTTTAGAGATTCCAACAAGGGATTACATACAAAGCAAAATGAGTGAATCTTCACTCTAACATATGTCTATATAAATTCGTATGTGGTAGTCCATTTGAAATCTCTAAAAAAAATTATATTTGGGAACGGAGGGAGTACATCACCTACTTACTCACTAATAACATTCTTTCTAATTCGCTTCTTACGTCATTGGCGCAACCGGGTCATCTAGTCAGGACTAAAACCTGAGCGCAACTAGACAGCTGCACGTGGAGAAGAATGTCCCGACTGGGCAAGTCTATGGCTAACAACGTTTCGATCACGAGATATAGCAACAATTTTAAACTCTCTATCTCCTTGGAGTAAACGCGTCCACAGTTGATCTATTAGAAAAGCTTCAAGTTTCTCCTGACCGTCTGAGAGTCAAGAAGGAGATCGAGTTGGCAAATAATTTGGAGTTCACTGTATGATTCTCAGTGAAATTAGATCTTCGAGATCCTCTTTTCTGGCATGCACCTTTAGCCATGAGCAGCGTAGCAGTAATGGAGTCGCATAGATTAGTTAAAATGGGCTCAACCCTAGATGTTGGGCGTCATATGTGGCTTCTTGGGCCTCCAGATCATTTATGTATCCCTGAACCTTTGCTATCTAATAAAGCTACGCTGTTTATCTAAACAGAACTGGATTTGTAAGTTGTATATGTGGTCTTGAAGATCTTGGGCCGAGACCAAGACGAGTTACCAACCAAAGCATGATGGACATGTATATCATGTAAGCACATGCTCCCTCCATTCCAAAATAAGTCTCAAGCTTAGTACCCCTTCGTCTAGATACATCAAAAGAGGATGTATCTAGACGTATTGTAGTTCTAGATACATCTCTTTTTATCTATTTTGATGAAAAATATTTTCGGACGGAGGGGTACAACTTTGTACTCCCTTCGTTCCCAAATATAAGTCTTTTTAGAGATTTCAACAAAGGACTACATATGAAGCAAAATGAGTGAATCTACACTCTAAACCATGTCTATATACATCCGTATGTTGTCCATTTGAAACCTCTAAAAAAACTTATATTTAGAAACGGAGGGAGTACTAGAGTTAGTACAAAATTGAGACACTCATTTTGGGACGGAGTGAGTAATAAATTAGCTACTACTCTCTCTGATCCATAATAAATTAAGTACAAGTTGCATTTTGCAAAGACTTCACAGACATACAACTTAATAAGCTACTCCACCAATTGGCCATTGCATTGTAAATATTACGAATCACAAAGTGCAAGGTGCCTCATAAGGGAAGATCGATGCAGACAACTCGTGATCTAAGGATTATTCTCATTGCTGCACAGAAGAATTATATCCTTAATGCACCGCTAGGTGACAGACTTATTGCAGGAGTAGATGCAGACGTTATGAATGTTTGATAAACTCGGTATAATGACTACTTGATAGTTTAGTGCGTCATACTTTATACTACTCCGTCCCATAATGTAAGACGTTTTTTGACACTAGTGTAGTGTCAAAAAATGTCTTACATTATAGGACGGAGGTAGTAGTTTAGAACCGAGACTTCGAAAACGTTTTGAATGCCACGGGGAAGTCTAGTTGAAGTTGAAGACCTAATTAATGTTCCACTTGATATTGATCATCCACAATGTCAATATGGTGCCCTTTTTTGCACCAAGAAACACGTAACAATCTGTTCACTATTGCAAATCAACCTCCATGCTGGACTTGTCTGTGTCACTGCTTGTAGGCGTACAAACCAAGGATTTGCAAGCTCTCTGGGGGGGCCTGCTTGTCCCAGGGTTTTTGGGTTCACCCTTACGCTTTCCTCCAAGGAACCCCAATGCAAGTGCTTCCAAAGCTTTTGCAGTCGGAGGTCTGTTCCTGGTTCCATGCCTCCGAGACTTCACCTGTGAAGCCAGATCAGGTTGCAGGTTAGCAGGTTGTCCTATTGCCTCTGAAACATCGTGGACACAATCGCTGTTTGAAACGGCAAGGCCTTCCTCAGCTTTCATGTAACCATGATCGTCTGATGAAGCGATACATACCCTCGTGCTTGTCTTATCATCTAGTGATGTCTCCGGTTTAACCAAACTAGTAACCTGCGCCCCTTCTTTGGCAACTTTTGCCTCAGCGGTTCTGATCTTTGAACAAACTTTAGGCACCACCTCGACCTTGCACTCAGATGACTTGTCCTCATTTAAACTGGACACATTCACCTTCTCGTTTGATCTGTCAGTGGTACAAGAGTTTGATGCAACTGTTATCTGCTCGCATGGCTTCTCCTTCGTGGAATATCTCGCAATTATTTTAGTCCGAAAATTGTCACTGACATCAGCTGCAGTTGGTTTTGTTGAAGTCCACAGCGGCTTGATTTTCTTTCTCTCTAAACCATGTCCTCTCGAGAAAGAAAAGCTGTGCTGACTGGTCTGATCATTGCTACAGCTGGATAAGCTTCTGTGCTTTGACACTGGGGTTAAATACTCGAGCCTTTCAGTCTTTGTTTTGGGACCAAAGAGGCATGCCATATCAGTTTTTTCAATACTGCCATTAGAATAATGGCCATTGACTGGAAAACTCGAGGATGGTGCAGCCAACATGTTTTGCAATGAATTGACTTGGTTTTCTTTGCCTGCATGGCATACTGAAACTATTTCGGCATCATTCACATCAGCTGTAACTTGTCGACAATCTGCCTGGTCATCTGATGATTGATCTTCCGCATCTTGTTCCTCTGAGGAACTGACACTCACAGTATTATAAGAATCACGCGAAGGACCAAAATGGACATTTACATCAGGTGGTAGTTTCCTCAGCTCTCTGACTCTGGAGGGCTCTTCCCCTTGGACCAAGGTAGTATCGATAATTGTGAACTTTGGAAGCTCCTGATATCCATCCAAAGGACCATCATGGTTCAGACTCATGTCTGTAGCATATCCACACTGCTCAGCAGTAACACCATTGTCCGCTCCGCCAATTTCTACCTCAAGAAGAACGGGATCGGCCGCAACTCGCTTAAGAACATCGCTGACAGAATCAAAATAATGAGTGCCTTTAGTGAGTTTCCTTCTTGAGAATTTCTTGATACCTGGCACAAGAAACACAAGGCAATTCTTAGTTGTTCTGACATCTTTTGACTGCTCTGAACGCCACCCTCTTGCAAGCAAACGGGGCCAGACAGCTTCCCAGAAAAGTTCATTAGATCTTGTCTTGCTTATTCTGAAACCACCTGTTAAGAACTTAATGATATCTTCCGAAGCAAGCAAGGAACAATCTTTGCCTGTAGGCATGTCAGGGTGAACAGAAGGAGCTTGGTTTGGTTTAGATCGGTCCAGAACATATCCAGTCAAATCATGCTTCCCTTTACCAATTCCAACAGCCTCCACAAAAGCTTCTGTTCCAACAGAGGATTTTATAGCAAAGACAAGATCCTCTAAAGATGCTTGTCCGGCGTTGAAAGATTTGAAAATCTGCAACAAGCGAAAGTAATACAATTCCTGGTAAAAACAAAGCAATATAACTCATATGGAAATGGATGATGGAAGAATAGATTTGTTTTTTGTCTTTGGATCAACACGATCTCACTCGTTTATTTGTCCTAGGAATAACGGATTAAACAATACCAAGTACATAATTAAAGCTAGAAAAATAAGAAGAAATCAGGACAGCCAAATGGATTAAACAATACGAAGCACCTGCAATGGCTTTGGTTTTCAGGTTTCAGGTTCATAATCGGAACTGAACATCTATATAAACTGCATCAGAGTAGTCAGATATACTGATATACAATTGAAGTAGAGCACTAAACAGACGGAGCTGCCTGAACTATGGAGATTTGGAGTAGTATAAAATGAAGAAAAATCAAGATCAAACGTGCTATTTTGAACAATGCAAGTGGAATCAAAAGCTCGAACTAGAGATAATCTCGAAAGAGAAGTTTTTAAAACTTGAGAGCAGCCAGTTAAACTGGGGAAAACGGAATTGATGACTTCAATGGATTGGTTCCCTACTTCCCTTCAAAGACATACATGCATTCGCATGTTTAAAGAATGACCATGTGTGCAGCACCAGCAACAACTCCTCGACATCAACAGAGAGAAAAAAATAAAAAAACACCAGAAGAAAAGTGACAAAGACAAGTGAGAGTAGTAGGAACCGGATCCCTAGCAGGGCGTGCTCTCAGGTTGTAGGGGTGAAAGGAGGGATGGCGTGGAGGAAGGCGTGGTCGCCGACGCTTGGGCGCCGTCGTTGCGTGCGCGAGAGAGAGAGAGAGCGCAGGGGCGGCGGCTAGGGTTAGGTCTCCCGGCTCCCTAAGGAAGCCGAGCAAATATGATTGCTTCTTGCTTAATCCCAAAACGGGTCCTTACACGAGTTTATATAATCCTCCTAATAAGATAATTGGGCTAAGCCCCTAATAACGATAAGATAAACTGGGCCACAATTAACTGGGCTAAGCCCCTAATATGCCGGTCATAACAACTCTCCCCGCCTGCACAAACAGCTCGTCCTCGAGCTAGAAGGCGGGGAAGATCAACGGCCGCCAAACACCTCCGCGTCAACTGGGGCGGGCTGGTCACCGAGCCCGGCGGCGGCGGGGTCCTCCTCAATGTAGTCTGCAGCCTCCAGGTAGAAGAGTCGTGGGCAGACATGGCCTGGTACGTAGGGCTCATCGCAGTTGAAGCACAACCCTTGGCGGCGACGCTCGAGTTGCTCGGCCGGGGTGAGCCGGCAGAACGGGCCTACCGCAGCGGCGGCGAGGGGCGCCGCGGGAGCCTGGGCAGGCCGACCCTGTGCGGGAACTTCCGGCCAGGGTGGCGGCCCAGCGGCCCGGGGCGGTGGTGCCTGCTGGATGGCCACCGCGCGACGCTCGAACGCGCGGGCATAGTACATGGCCGTCTGGAGGTCCGGTGGCCCGCGCATCTCCACGTCCACGCGGATGTGGTCCGGTAGGCCGCCGACGAAGAGCTCAGCCCGCTGACGAGCCGAAACGCCGGGGGCATGGCACGCCAGTGCCTAGAAGCGGTCGGCGAAGTCTTGCACCAAGGTGAGGAACGAAAGACGCCCAAGCTCCGCCAGACGGCTCCCGCGTATAGGCGGACCGAAGCGCAAGAGGCACAAATCGCGGAAGCGCTCCCATGGTGGCATGCCGCCCTCGTCCTGTTCGAGGGCGTAGTACCACGTATGTGTGGCTCCTCGGAGATGTTACGAGACGATCCAGGTGCGGTCGGACGAGCGTGCGCTGCCCCCTGAAAATTTGGTCGCATTGGTTGAGCCAATTCAGGGGGTCGACGGTGCCGTCGTAGGTTGCGAACTCCATCTTGGAGAATCTCGGCGGCAGCTGGGCGTGGACGACGGGCGGGTACGCCTCGTCAGCACGGAGCAGCGAGGATGACAGGGCCGAGTAGGCGGGCATCAGGGTGCCGCCCTGGAACAGGGGCCCGTCGACGCTGGCGAAGGGTTCGGCGGAGCCCGAGGACCCGCCAAACTGCATGGCCGGGTGCGTTGCCGGCGGGGGCAGCACGTGCGGCCCGACCGAGGCCGTCGTGTAGACCGGCTCAAGGGACCCGGCGAGCCAGGCCGGTAATGGAGACAGCGGCGGGGGAAACCGGACCTGGTGGATGGGCACCCCCGGGGCCATCGTCGGGATGCCCAGGGCCGCGGTCGCCGGTGGCGGCGGCTGCAGCTGTTGCCCCTGCTGCATGGTGGAGGCGCCGGGGTTCATCGCTGGTGGTGGCTGCCACAACAGCTGCTGCATGGCGGCGGCAACGGGGGTCACCAAGGATGGCGACTGCTGCGGCGGCGAAGGGCACAGGCGGCTACGGCCCATAGGATCTCGCGAGGAACGTGCAGATGCCCGCGACCGCCTGGGTGAGATCCCGGATGGCAGCCGTCATCTCCTCCGGGGTGAAGATGATGGGGACGGGCGCGGCGGAGGTGACCGGCACCGGCAAGAGTGGGGCGCTGGTCGTGGTGGCCATCGGGGCGGTCGTCGCGGTCGGCATCGGGAGGGTTGGGGTGGGTGGCGGCGAGGACATGATCGCACCGAAGCTCTCTGATACCAAATTGGTAGGAACCGGATCCCTACCAGGGCGTGCTCTCAGGTTGTAGGGGTGGAAGGAGGGATGGCGTAGAGGAAGGCGTGGTCGTCGGCGCTGGGGCGCGGTCGTTGCATGCGCGCGCGAGAGAGAGCGCAGGGGCGGCGGCTAGGGTTAGGTCTCCCAGCTCCCTAAGGAAGCCGAGAAAATATGATGGCTTCTTGCTTAATCCCAAAACGGGTCCTTACACGAGTTTATATAATCCTCCTAATAAGATAATTGGGCTAAGCCCCTAATAACGATAAGATAAACTGGGCCACAACTAACTGGGCTAAGCCCCTAACATGCCGGTCATAACAGAGAGATTTTTTTTTCAATATTGCACATCAAAATTAGAAAATTGACTAGAATTGGACTTTGCACAAACCGTTCCTTCGGACAATCTAAGTTAAAAGAGAAATGAGGAAAACAAATCTAGCCACAGAAGGGCATAGTGAATGCTAGAATGTACAAAAAAAGGTGTTCAAAGTGAGGGTCAAACTGACAGAACTCATCTGATCATGGGGATGATTTCATATTGAGCCCTTTCACTAATTAACCAGCAAATGAAAACTAAAGGCAAAAGAGATCAAAACTATTTCTATGGCCTACATTTGCAACATACCTCGATCAATGAATCATGAACTCCTTCGAGGATTACAGATTTCAAACGAGATATAATCTCCTGCTGCCGCCAACCTGTAAAGATGCGTTCCCCAATAATGCATCTTGTAGTTCTTGCTTTTCTGCAGTCCGACCATCTTTTATAAGCATTTCTTTTGTAAAACATTCCATAGTAGTATGAGAGTACATCCCCAACGGTCTTATTACCAAGAAACCTGCTCAACAGGCTTAGATTTTTGCCGAAAATGTAGAGCCCGAGAAGAAAACATTCTGCCTCAGTACCACTCCAAAGCGAACTGGACAAACCAGGCAGTGGAGTAAATTGCTCGATTTCCCCTTGCTGGGTCAACGACTTATTGGTAAAACCTGGACCTTCTTGAGTAGAGAATGGAGCCAAGTTCTCATCATGTGCTTGATTGATGCAAGATTCTCTCTGATTAACAGGCAGCATTGAATGTTGATCCTGGTATGTTGAATCATGGGCATTTGTATTATTTCTGATTGGGTAAATTGAGGTCATCTGACTATCCTCGCCTTGGTCGCTAGCCCTTGCTTCGGATTCTGAAGAATGCTGCCTTCGCAAATCGTCCTCCTTATGGACTTCACTTGGTACCCACATGATTGGTATAGCTAACCCAATCATACCAGGGTAATCATAACCAAGTACGATGCTTTCTGGTGTGCTGGTCATGAGCCGATGGCGCTCAACCTCTGTGGACAGATTGGGGATTTCTGCCTGGTATTCACTTCCAATGCGTGGACATACAGGTGCTTTGTCATATATCACATCTGAAGCAATAGAAGCTTCTAAAGATGGTTGGTTATCACCATTGTCTTTGAGTTCAAGCGACTCCATCTACCAAAATCAGAAGAAAAAATGTAATTTGTTGAGATAGATCACATATTTAAATTGATTAAGAAAACATGTATATAATCAACATTAGTAACTACAATGGCTTGTTTTTAAGTATATGAGCCAGAAGGGTACGTCGTTAACAGATCTCATTCAGGACTTTGGTGAGAGAAAACAACTATTCAAAAGAAATTCAACACATGAAATTTTTGAGGCCTGGGTACTTCTATTAGAGTTCTTATATACTAGCTTAATCCTGTGATGCGTCACTATTGTACCTCCGGCGATAGAACACCACACTCAACAGGAAAGTATTGAGCAGAAATAGTTTACTACATACAGGATGAGCAACTTTGGCATAAATACGTAACACACGTCCAGAGTTCAACTTAGGCCCCATAAGTAACCCACATTCATCAAATCCACCTCACACAAAACTGAGGACGAAATGGTTTCACAAAAGGGGTTAAGTTTTGAGAGGTACACAAAACAATTTGCAAAACGCTTGTTCATGGCAAGCTCCCAGGGATGATATTAAAGATAAAATGCAACTGTAAGCAGGACAACATGGACCATCAAACTGAGACATTCCAAGCTCCAAAAGTCAACAAAGCCTAGTGTGCGATCGAATTACAATTTACTCCCTCCGTAAACAAATATAAGAGCGTTTAGATCACTAAAGTAGTGATCTAAACCCTCTTATATTTCTTTACAGAGGGAGTACATGGCAAAAAAAAAGAGTGTAAACACCAAGTTGGAAGCAAATAAAGGCAATGCAAATCATATTGTAGTATAACCACTGCTGAGGAGGACATGACTCACAATTGTAGAATGCTTCAAAAAATAAGCAAAACTGCAGTCTGTCGCAGATTGAACCACCCAATATCAAGTAGCACTGCCAATTACTTATCGGGCGTCAAGCAGGGAACAATGACAACAACCTACCGTCAACCTAGGCGGTGCGTAACTCTCAATCGCTCGCCACAGCACCCAAATCTGGGCCACCACGGCGAGCAAATCCGTACTTCCAAGACCCCGACACGCACCATTGCGTTCTTCAAATCCCATGCCCAGTACCAACATACACTGCCAGCCACCCAATCAAACTCGTGGGGCACCTCCCGCACAAGGCCGGGAGCAAAGCCACGGGCCTCCCCGGCATGGAGCAGCGAAGCGGAGAACCCCGGGCCGCGCTAACCAAATCCTGAAATCCAGGCTGTCCAACGAGGCGCGCGCGCACGGACACACGCTAAGCAAACCTAAAAATCTGTGCGATCACGGAAGGGAAGCGCCCGCGGCCGAAGCACGGCACCGCAACGAGGACGCGAGACGCGCCACCAAACAGCAACGGCATCATCCTAAGCGGAGAAGAAATGTAAGATTGGAGGAGGGAGCAGGGAAGCGAGGAAAACCTTAGTCTCCATGCAGGCGAGGCTCCGCCGCGGCGAAGCCTTCGTAGCTCCGAGCACGCGGGCCCTCCGATTCTCTTGTCGCGCCCGGGAAACGGACGACGCCGGCCAGACAAACAACAGAATCTGCAGGTCCCACGGGAAGAGATTGAGCGGCGGTTGCGGGAGCCGAGCGCGCGACAAGCAGAGAGCAGCTGCACGCCGCCGGGAGTAGAGTACGGTGAGGGCCTGCCGTCTGGGCGCGGTGGTGGTTCGGAGAGGAGGCAGAGACGGGGAGAGAGAGGCGAGGCGAGTCGGGCTTTAAAGACACGAACAAGAGAAGAGAAAGAAAGGAGAACGGCGACAGCGACACAGAGATTGGTGGTGCGGTGTGGACAATGTAGACCAGCAAATTGCTGGCCGGGCTGGGCCGGCGATGGGCCATGTGATTGTTTTTATGCACTAAAAAAACAAAAATAGAACTTTACTCATCAAATGAGTAATAAATCGTTTACAATAGCTGATGATAAAATAAAGCCCGGCATAACATCATCATCCCACATATTGGATAATCTAAATCTAATGAGGGCGGCTGAAGCTCGGGGCTCAGCGTACACCCGTCCATGAAAAGTAAATTCAAACAAAAGTAGCAAACATATATGAAAAGAATTCACATCCAAAAGGCTTGAATGTGCCAGGAACGTATAAATTTCGGGGTGAAATGACATTCAAGGAGCTTTAGACAAAAATAATAATAATCAACCCCAAATAAAATGAAATAGTTTACTAATGAGTTTATGAACTAACCTTAATCAATTATGAATTATTTTGAACTTGAAACATGGACAGCTTAGTGTGTATTCCAAACTCATGAAAGGCCAACAAGTTTGGATTGACATTCAAACTTAAACATGAACTTGGTTATCCATTGTTCGTACACCATGACTCCAGTTGCAAGATTCTTTTGAATGAGTCTGGCAACCAAAACTTGGCATCACATACTCCTTATGTGATGAATCCCTCAAAATTGAAACCTGCATGTGAAACATTACGTCACATGCATTCCAATTAACAACCACTATGTTGTTTTCCAAACTCTTATGAGTTAACCCATGACACATGTGACGAAGTCCAATACAGGGATCTCAGGTAGGGGGTCCCGAGCTAGTAATCTTGGCACAATGGTAAAAAAGACACATATTTTATCCAGGTTTGGGCTCTCTCGGAAAGATAATACCTTACGTCCGGCTTTGATTGTATTGATATGATGGGATATAGAGTACATGTTGATATACCTCGAGATTGCTTTGTCAGATTCTCATGAGCTCAGCTTCGGTTTATATAATGCACCAGAGACCTAGGATAACATGAGTCCTAATCGGCTACGTCAGTGGAAGGAAGTCCTTGTCTTATATGCCAATTCTTGTGGAATCTTCCTTGTATGCGTCCAGGGATGCCTGAAGTGGCCCGGTAATGAACCACCACACACTACTAGGGAAAAAGCCTAGCAACAGCGCGGGCAGGAGTGCTACGGGTACGGCGCTACAGCTAAAAGTTAGCAGTAGCGTGGGTTAACCCATGCTACTGCTATATCGACTTAGTAGTAGCGCTTTCTCCAAAGAGCGCTACTGGTAATTACTAGTAGCGCTTCTCCCAGCCCGCGCTACTACTATTATTTCGTATTTTTTTATTTCATGTTGTATTCATACACCTTTATACAAGTTTTCATACAACAGCAATTTAGAGATTGTTTTTACATCATAATAAGTTATTGCATTACTGGGTGAAAGAACAGCGGACTAGTTTCAAGTGGATGGACATCCACTTGAAACTAATCTGCGGTTCCTTCACCCAATGATATAATAAATATCATCATCATCATATCATTAACAACTTATCATCATAATACATCATTGTCATATAACACCTCCTCATGATTATCGTTTTCATCAATGAGACATCACATAGCAAGTTGGTGACTAGTCATAATCACAACTACTCCTCATCATCAACTCTAACACACTGTACCACATAATAAACATTGTACCTCTTAGGACCTACTACATTCTCTTAGGACCTACTATATTCTCTTAGGTAAAATAGCATAAAATAAGATAGCCCTTGACTCTCCATTATGGAGAATGGAGATTATCCTGTCTCCAATTCTTGTCTTTCGCACAATGTTGCTTCCAAGAACCTCCTTACGACTGTCCATACTTTTTTTCCATTCTTTGATTACCATGTGTTCACCGGTTTTAGAAATCCAATATGGACAGGTGAGATTTGTAGGATGACTTGGTTGTATGTTCAAAACATCAAGGCGACCATTCTGATACATCAGATGAGGCACACAATCCTTCGGGATTTTCTGTTGAAAAACATAGTAATAACTTCATAGTTAGCAATGTAGTTCAGTTTTACAAGTATGCAAAAGATGCACGGATGTCGTAATAGTAAAAAATCTTACCATGGCATCTCCATGGATGTTACCGTGGTTCAACACGTGCACTAGTGGCACGTATTGACCATAATGTGGAGGAGTTTGATAATAGATATTGTAATTCTCAAGTTCAGTACAAAATGCAATCAGATGATTTTTCTCCTGATAAGTTAATTTGGAGCCATCGGTGTAGTAGGTTCTGTCTACCATCTTCCGCACATTGTTTGAAGAATGAAAATAAGCTGTCAATGGAAAACTGTCAACTGTTTTGAAATAAACAATATAAAATAGTTAATAACTATGTTTGAGAAACTCACATAGCGGTAGAATTGGAAGTGTATCAACAAGGACCCAAATGTCCATATTGTCTTGCTCGATGTCAAGATCACCAAGATCCATAGTGACAAGCATATCCTCATAAAAACCATACATATTGTAAAGTGCTTCCCAATTTGTGCAACCAAAATGGGTTATGCTCTGAGAATTGTACTGATTTACTTCAAAATCCATACCATGATGTATCCTTAGGTGAACTTTATTTTCTTCGAAACTTTCATGGTCTTCAAAACCCATCCTCTCCAATACATAGCATCTTGCATGGCATGGGATAAGCTAGTCGAATTGTAAAAGATGAAAATTACACGTTGAAATAGTTGAAGTCGTGCTTAATTACGAAAAAACACTTGTCGTCGTTGCGTACCGTTTCAATATCGAAGGTCTCCTGGAGCTTAATGCTGAAGCGCCGATCTTTGTCCAGGTGAGGCCTGTCGCACTGACCTTGGTCATCGTTGCACCAGTCGCACTCCCCCAGGAGACTTTCGTCGTCCGAGTACGGCGTTTCCTATGGTCATAATTCAAAGATTAAACTTGTACAATTAAATATATGTACTACAAAAACTAAATTAGATCATTATTATTCATCACAAGTTGACTATCGTTCTGCCGAGTCTTTTCTTGAAAACTCTCAGCTCACGTGGTGTATACATTCGACCGTTGGTGATGATCGCTCCTCCTTTCATCCCCGAGTGCATTACACCAAAATGTCTAGCACACGGGAACGAAGGAGAAGCGACCCCCACGATAACAGTTGGGATTTTTCGTCCTCTCATATATGGTGGAGACTCTTCCTCACTGATTCCTTTCTGACATTTGTGACCGTCGGTGATGGTCGTTACTCCTCCTTCCCCTAGTGCATAACAAAGGTCTAGCATAAGGAGAAGAAGGAGAAATGACCCCCACGACAATAGTCGGGATTCTTCGTACTCTCATATATGGTGGAGCTTTGATAGACTTAAAGTCAACCCGAAATATCATTTAATTATCTTTCTAGAAAATCCAGGCCACTCGATATTTCCTACATATTCTAGCACAAGTCATGCCAAAATTCACGGAAAAATACGGCATGACCTTTGCTAAAAAAGGACATATCGAGCGCCTGAAATTTACCGGAACGGAAATTAATCAACACTTCGGCGAAACATAGGCCACTCGAAGGTGTAACCTGCAAACATGACTGGCCACTTGGGCAAGCACATATCCTATTTGAGCAACACAAGATATACATGTTTTTATCTACATCATATGAGCATTCAAACTTGATGGTCATTGCATTTCAATGGTTGAAAATATGAGCAAAAACATTTCAAAATATCTTATATGACTCATATTGACATGGAGATTTGGCTGGTCTCACCTCGAGGTCGGGGGGGGGGGGGTCGGTTACGGGGACGACGGAGGTGATGATGGAGGGGCTCCTAGATTTTTGCAAAAACAAAAACCCTATAAGCTATCAACTAATCAAATGCATACGCCTTGCATAGTGGGGGTCCAATTTGAGAATTCAAAATAGGAGTACTTCTCCAATTTGAGCATTCAATAAGAAAAATCAAATCGTAAAATAAATAAGTATTCAAACTAGCATGCATTCAATAAGCAAAAGTAAATCATCTCTTGCGTCTGTACATCGTCGAATATTATCACTAACACATCCCGAATAGTATCATACGTATAACATCACTAATACAACTAAAACCCTAGCGAATGACGGGTATCGGCGTGGACGGTGGACACCCAAAGAGAAGGAACCATCACAGGATCACAGCTCCAGTGAGATCCCTGGAGAACCTGCCAGGTACTAGAGAACCTGCACTCCAATGCAACCATGTAGCGACGGACGTGCGCGTCCTCCTCGCTGACACGGTGACGTACCACCTCCGCAGGGTCCTCAAGCCTCTACACCGTCACTGACCCACGCGACCGCCACCAAAGAAGGTTCGGGTCAACAACGGGCTGGCTCCTGAACCAACATTTATTTCAGATTACTTATCTCTTTGTTATTTTGGATTTGGCGATATTGTGGGCTAAAGACACCTGAACCAACATTACTTGTCCTTGCACAAGAGATTGGTACCACGACTAACATGAAACTTGTATTGCATAGAGCGGCTTGTATATCACTGTTGTGGCTTTGCATAGATAAGAACGGTTCTGATATATTGCCCCTAGAAGCCACAACTTTTCTGTCAGATTGCTTATCTATGCATAGTGCTTTGCGGATGTCTGTCTCTCCAACTTTAGTTGAATTTGATTTGACAAAGACGGTCCTTGTAGAAGGTTAAAAAGCAACTTGTATATCACTGTTGTGGCTTTGCATAGATAAGAATGATTCTGATATGTTGCCCTAGAAGCCACATAAAAACTGCAACAACAAAGTAGAGGATGTCTAACTTGATTTTGCAGGGCATGTGATGTGATGTGGTATGGCCATGATGTGATTGGATATATGTGATGTATGATATGATCATGTTTTGTAATAAATTCACAACTTGCTTGTCGATGAGTACGGCAACCGGTAGGAGCCATAGGGTTGTCTTAACATCATTGTATGACATGCGTGTCAATCATTAAATGCCATGTAATTACTTTACTTTATGGCTATGAGTTAGCAATAGTTGTATAAGCAATAGTTGGTGGAGGCAACTACATGATGGCACCCAGGAGACGATGGAGATCATGGTGCTATGTAAATGATGATGGAGATCATGCCGGTGCTGATGGAGATCATGCTGGTGCTTTTGGGATGGAGACCAAAAGCACAAGAAGAAAAAGGCCATATCATGTCACGTATTACTGAAGGAAATATGCCCTAGAGGAAATAATAAAGTTATTATTTATTTCCTTATATCATGATAAATGTTTATTATTCATACTAGAATTGTATTAATCGGAAACATAATACTTGTGTGAATACATAGACAAAACTAAACGTCACTAGTATGCCTCTACTTGACTAGCTCATTAATCATAGATGGTTATGTTTCCTAACCATAGACATGTGTTGTCATTTTATTAACGGGATCACATCATTAGGAGAATGATGTGATTGACATGACCCATTCCATTAGCTTAGCACCCGATCGTTTAGTATGTTGCTATTGCTTTCTTCATGACTTATACATGTTCCTATGACTATGAGATTATGCAACTCCCGTTTACCGGAGGAACACTTTGTGTGCTACCAAACGTCACAACGTAACTGGGTGATTATAAAGGATCTCTACAGGTGTCTCCAAAGGTACATGTTGGGTTGGCGTATTTCGAGATTAGGATTTGTCACTCCGATTGTTGGAGAGGTATCTCTGGGCCCTCTCGGTAATGCACATCACATAAGCCTTGCAAGCATTGCTACTAATGAGTTAGTTGCGAGATGATGTATTATGAAACGAGTAAAGAGACTTGCCGGTAACGAGATTGAACTAGGTATTGAGATACCGACGATCGAATCTCGGGCAAGTAACATACCGATGACAAAGGGAACAACGCATGTTGTTATGCGGTCTGACCGATAAAGATATTCATAGAATATGTAGGAGCCAATATGAGCATCCAGGTTCCGCTATTGGTTATTGACCAGAGACGTGTCTAGGTCATGTCTACATTGTTCTCGAACCCGTAGGGTCCGCACGCTTAACGTTATGATGACAGTTTCATTATGAGTTTATATATTTTGATGTACCGAAGTTTGTTCGGAGTCCCGGATGTGATCACGGACATGACGAGGAGTCTCGAAATGGTCAAGACATAAAGATCGATATATTGGACGGCTATATTCGGACACCGGAAGTGTTCCAGGTGATTTCGGAGAAAACCGGAGTGCCGGAGGGTTACCGGAACCCCCCGGGAGAAGTAATGGGCCTTATGGGCCCTAGTGGAGAGAGAGAGGGGCGGCCAGGTTGGGCCGTGCCCCCCTTCCCCTCTGGTACGAATTGGACTAGGAGAGGGGGGGCGGCGCCCCCCTTTCCTTCTCCCTCTCCCCCTTCCTTTCCCCCTCCTAGTAGGAGTAGGAAAGAGGGGAGTCCTACTCCTACTAGGAGGAGGACTCCTCCTCCTGGCGTGCCCTGCTAGGGCCGGCCGGCCTCCCCCCTTGCTCCTTTATATACGGGGACAAGGGGGCACCTCTAAACACACAAGTTGATCTTCGTGATCGTTCTCTTAGCCGTGTGCGGTGCCCCCCTCCACCATAACCCTCGGTAATATTGTAGCGGTGCTTAGGCGAAGCCCTGCGACGGTAGAACATCAAGATTGTCACCACGCCGTCGTGCTGACGGAACTCATCCCCGACACTTTGCTGGATCGGAGTCCGGGGATCATCATCGACCTGAACGTGTGCTAGAACTCGGAGGTGCCGTGCTTTCGGTGCTTGGATCGGTCGGATCGTGAAGACGTACGACTACATCAACCGCGTTGATATAACACTTCCTCTTACGGTCTACGAGGGTACGTAGACAACACTCTCCCCTCTCATTGCTATGCATCACCATGATCTTGCGTGTGTGTAGGAAAATTTTGAAATTACTATGTTCCCCAACAGTGGCATCCGAGCCAGGTTTTATGTGTTGATGTTATTTGCATGAGTAGAACACAAGTGAGTTGTGGGTGATATAAGTCATACTGCTTACCAGCATGTCATACTTTGGTTTGGCGGTATTGTTGGATGAAGCGGCCCGGACCGACATTACGCGTACGCTTACACGAGACTAGTTCTACCGACGTGCTTTGCACACAGGTGGATGGCGGGTGTCAGTTTCTCCAACTTTAGTTGAACCGAGTGTGGCTACGCCCGGTCCTTGCGAAGGTTAAAACAGAACCAACTTGACAAACTATCGTTGTTGTTTTGATGCGTAGGTAAGATTGGTTCTTGTTCAACCCGTAGCAGCCACGTAAAATTTGCAACAACAAAGTAGAGAACGTCTAACTTGTTTTTGCAGGGCATGTTGTGATGTGATATGGTCAAGACATGATGCTAAATTTTATTGTATGAGATGATCATGTTTTGTAACTGAGTTATCGGCAACTGGCAGGAGCCATATGGTTGTCGCTTTATTGTATGCAATGCAATCGCCCTGTAATGCTTTGCTTTATCACTAAGCGGTAGTGATAGTCGTAGAAGCATAAGATTGGTGAGACGACAATGATGCTACGATGGATATCAAGGTGCCGTGCCGGTGACGATGGTGATCAAGACGATGCTTCGGAGATGGAGATCACAAGCACAAGATGATGATGGCCATATCATATCACTTATATTGATTGCATGTGATGTTTATCTTTTATGCATCTTATCTTGCTTTGATTGATGGTAGCATTATAAGATGATCCCTCACTAAATTGTCATAGTAAAAGTGTTCTCCCTGAGTATGCACCGTTGCGAAAGTTCTTCGTGCTGAGACACCACGTGATGATCGGGTGTGATAGGCTCTATGTTCAAATACAACGGGTGCAAAACAGTTGCACACGCAGAATACACAGGTTTAAGTTGACGAGCCTAGCATATAACAGATATGGCCTCGGAACACGGAGACCGAAAGGTCGAGCGTGAATCATATAGTAGATATGATCAACATACTGATGTTCACCATTGAAACTACTCCATCTCACGTGATGATCGGACATGGTTTAGTTGATTTGGATCACGTGATCACTTAGAGGATTAGAGGGATGTCCATCTAAGTGGGAGTTCTTTAGTAATATGATTAATTGAACTTAAATTTATCATGAACTTAGTACCTGATAGTGTCTTGCTTGTTTATGTTTGATTGTAGATAGATGGCCCGTGCTGTTGTTCCGTTGAATTTTAATGCGTTCCTTGAGAAAGCAAAGTTGAAAGATGATGGTAGCAATTACACGGACTGGGTCCATAACTTGAGGATTATCCTCATTGCTGCACAGAAAAGTTACGTCCTGGAAGCACTGCTAGGTGCCAGGCCTGCTGCTGATGCAACTGACGACGTTAAGAACGTCTGGCAGAGCAAAGCTGATGACTACTCGATAGTTCAATGTGCCATGCTTTACGGCTTAGAATCAGATCTTCAACGACGTTTTGAACGTCATGGAGCATATGAGATGTTCCAGGAGTTGAAGTTAATATTTCAAGCAAATGCCCGGATTGAGAGATATGAAGTCTCCAATAAGTTCTATAGCTGCAAGATGGAGGAGAACAGTTCTGTCAGTGAGTATATACTCAAAATGTCTGGGGTATAATAATCACTTGATTCAATTGGGAGTTAATCTTCCAGATGATTGCGTCATTGACAGAATTCTACAATCACTTCCACCTAGCTACAAACTATAATATGCAAGGGATGGATAAGACACTTCCCGAGCTCTTCGCAATGCTGAAAGTTGCGGAGGTAGAAATCAAGAAGGAGCATCAAGTGTTGATGGTCAACAAGACCACTAGTTTCAAGAAAAAGGGCAAAGGGAAGAAGAAGGGGAACTTCAAGAAGAACAGCAAGCAAGTTGCTGCTCAAGAGAAGAAACCCAAGTCTGGACCTAAGCCTGAAACTGAGTGCTTCTACTGCAAGCAGACTGGTCACTGGAAGCGGAACTACCCCAAGTATTTGGCGGATAATAAGGATGGCAAGGTGAACAAAGGTATATGTGATATACATGTTATTGATGTGTACCTTACTAATGCTCGCAGTAGCACCTGGGTATTTGATACTGGTTCTGTTGCTAATATTTGCAACTCGAAACAGGGACTACGGATTAAGCGAAGATTGGCTAAGGACGAGGTGACGATGCGCGTGGGAAATGGTTCCAAAGTCGATGTGATCGCGGTCGGCACACTACCTCTACATCTACCTTCAGGATTAGTATTAGACCTAAATAATTGTTATTTGGTGCCAGCGTTGAGCATGAACATTATATCTGGATCTTGTTTGATGCAAGACGGTTATTCATTTAAATCAGAGAATAATGGTTGTTCTATTTATATGAGTAATATCTTTTATGGTCATGCACTCTTAAAGAGTGGTCTATTCTTATTAAATATCGATAGTAGTGACACACATATTCATAATGTTGAAGCCAAAAGATGCAGAGTTGATAATGATAGTGCAACTTATTTGTGGCACTTGCCTTTTGGGTCATATCGGTGTAAAGCGCATGAAGAAACTCCATACAGATGGACTTTTGGAACCACTTGATTATGAATCACTTGGTACTTGCGAACCGTGCCTTATGGGCAAGATGACAAAAACACCGTTCTCCCATACTATGGAGAGAGCAACAGATTTGTTGGAAATCATACATACAGATGTATGTGGTCCGATGAATGTTGAAGCTCGTGGCGGATATCGTTATTTTCTCACCTTCACAGATGACTTAAGTAGATATGGGTATATCTACTTAATGAAACATAAGTCTGAAACATTTGAAAAGTTCAAAGAATTTCAGAGTGAAGTTGAAAATCATCGTAACAAGAAAATAAAGTTTCTACGATCTGATCGTGGAGGAGAATATTTGAGTTACGAGTTTGGTGTACATTTGAAACAATGTGGAATAGTTTCGCAGCTCACGCCACCCGGAGCACCACAGCGTAATGGTGTGTCCGAACATCGTAATTGTACTTTACTAGATATGGTGCGATCTATGATGTCTCTTACTGATTTACCGCTATCGTTTTGGGGTTATGCTTTAGAGACAGCCGCATTCACGTTAAATAGGGCACCATCAAAATCCGTTGAGACGACGCCTTATGAACTATGGTTTGGCAAGAAACCAAAGTTGTCGTTTCTTAAAGTTTGGGGCTGCGATGCTTATGTGAAAAAACTTCAACCTGATAAGCTCGAACCCAAATCGGAGAAATGTGTCTTCATAGGATATCCAAAGGAAACTGTTGGATACACCTTCTATCACAGATCCGAAGGCAAGACTTTTGTTGCTAAATTCGGAAACTTTCTAGAGAAGGAGTTTCTCTCAAAAGAAGCGAGTGGGAGGAAAGTAGAACTTGATGAGGTAACTGTACCTACTCCCTTATTGTAAAGTAGTACATCACAGAAACCGGTTTCTGTGACACCTACACCAATCAGTGAGGAAGCTAATGATAATGATCATGAAACTTCAGAACAAGTCACTACTGAACCTCATAGATCAAACAGAGTAAGATCCGCACCAGAGTGGTACGGTAATCCTGTTCTGGAAGCCATGCTACTAGATCATGGCGAACCTACAAACTATGAAGAAGCGATGGTGAGCCCAGATTCCGCAAAATGGCTTGAAGCCATGAAATCTGAGATGGGATCCATGTATGAGAACAAAGTATGGACTTTGGTTGACTTGCCCGATGATCGGCAAGCAATTGAGAATAAATGGATCTTTAAGAAGAAGACTGACGCTGACGGTAATGTTACTGTCTACAAAGCTCGACTTGTCGCAAAAGGTTTTCGACAAGTTCAAGGGATTGACTACGATGAGACCTTCTCACCCGTGGCGATGCTTAAGTCTGTCTGAATCATGTTAGCAATTGCCGCATTTTATGATTATGAAATTTGGCAGATGGATGTCAAAACTGCATTTCTGAATGGATATCTGGAAGAAGAGTTGTATATGATGCAGCCAGAAGGTTTTGTCGATCCAAAGGGAGCTAACAAAGTGTGCAAGCTCCAGCGATCCATTTATGGACTGGTGCAAGCCTCTCGGAGTTGGAATAAACGCTTTGATAGTGTAATCAAAGCATTTGGTTTTATACAGACTTTTGGAGAAGCCTGTATTTACAAGAAAGTGAATGGGAGCTCTGTAGCATTTCTGATATTATATGTAGATGACATATTACTAATCGGAAATGATATAGAATATCTGGATAGCATAAAGGGATACTTGAATAAGAGTTTTTCAATGAAAGACCTCGGTAAAGCTGCTTATGTATTGGGCATTAAGATCTATAGAGATATATCAAGACGCTTAATAGGACTTTCACAAAGCACATACCTTGACAAAGTTTTGAAAAAGTTCAAAATGGATCAAGCAAAGAAAGGATTCTTGCCTGTGTTACAAGGTGTGAAATTGAGTAAGATTCAATGCCCGACCACTGCAGAAGACAGAGAGAAAATGAAAGATGTTCCCTATGCTTCAGCCATAGGCTCCATCATGTATGCAATGCTGTGTACCAGACCTGATGTGTGTCTTGCTATAAGTCTAGCAGGGAGGTACCAAAGTAATCCAGGAGTGGATCACTGGACAGGGGTCAAGAACATCCTGAAATACCTGAAAAGGACTAAGGATATGTTTCTCGTATATGCAGGTGACAAAGAGCTCATCGTAAATGGTTACGTTGATGCAAGCTTTGACACTGATCCGGATGATTCTAAATCGCAAACCGGATACGTATTTACATTAAATAGTGGAGCTGTCAGTTGGTGCAGTTCTAAACAAAGCGTCGTGGCGGGATCTACATGTGAAGCGGAGTACATAGCTGCTTCGGAAGCAGCAAACGAAGGAGTCTGGATGAAGGAGTTCATATCCGATCTAGGTGTCATACCTAGTGCATCGGGTCCAATAAAAATCTTTTGTGACAATACTGGTGCAATTGCCTTGGCAAATGAATCCAGATTTCACAAGAGAACCAAGCACATCAAGAGACGCTTCAATTCCATTCGGGATCTAGTCCAGATGGGAGACATAGAGATTTGCAAGATACATACGGATCTGAATGTAGCAGACCCGTTGACTAAGCCTCTTCCACGAGCAAAACATGCTGAACACCAAAGTTCCATGGGTGTTAGAATCATTACTGTGTAATCTAGATTATTGACTCTAGTGCAAGTGGGAGACTGAAGGAAATATGCCCTAGAGGCAATAATAAAGTTATTATTTATTTCCTTATATCATGATAAATGTTTATTATTCATGCTAGAATTGTATTAAACGGAAACATAATACTTGTGTGAATACATAGATGCTGAAGTCGCAGTTGATCTGCAGGCGAGCCATCGATCCTTTTGTCGATCACACAGCGGAACTCTCAATGAAAGCACCAATGTCGGTGTCAAAACCGGCGGATCTCGGGTAGGGGGTCCCGAACTGTGCGTCAAGGTCGGATGGTAACAGGAGACAAGGGACAGTTTATTTCACCCAGGTTCGGGCCCTCTCGATGGAGGTAAAACCCTACTCCTGCTAGATTAATATTGATGATATGGGTAGTACAAGAGTGGATCTACCACGAGATCATATGTTGTGGTCTAAACCCTAGAGGTATGATGAGTCATCTCATAATCATCTATCGACTAGTCTGGCCTCGGTTTATATAATGCACCAGAGGCCCAGGATAACAAGAGTCCTAGCCGAATATGCCGGTGGGGGAGGAGTCCTTGTCTTGATCGCCAAGTCTTGTGGAATCTTCCTTGTATGCGGCACCTGTCCGGACTGGCCCATGAGTATGCGGCCCTGGGGGTCCTCGGCCCAATCTAACCGATTGAGGGACGACATGGTGAGTACCCCCTAGTCCAGGACACCGTCAGTAGCCCCCTGAACCGGTCTTCAAGTTAGGGACGCTCCTCGATTCTTCTGAACTGTTCTTCATCTTCGGTCGTCGGTCTTGAAAACTGGTTCAACGAATCTTCTTTATCTTCGATCTTGAGGATCGCCGAAATGCATTCGACGGGTTTACACGTCGGGTATCCGAGGAGCCCCTTTAAGTTTCCGGCCTTTATCAATGCCTTGTTATTTTTATGCCACACCTCGGGTTTGAAGTTGTTCCCGGGAGGCAGTGTCCCCTTGCGTCCAAGCTCCAACGCCGGACTACATTTGAGGTATCCTTTGCAGCCGAGCACCAATGCCGGACCGCTTCCCAGCTCTAACACCGGAATGTATCCGAGCTCCAACGCCGGACTATGTATCCTAGCTCCAACGCCGGACTGTATCCGAGCTCCAACGCCGGACTGTATCCGAGGTGTTGTAAATCACCTTGGTTCAAAGAAGTTTAAAGGAGCTTAGCCGAGCTTAATGCCGGAAATGCCCTCCATGGAGCCAGCCACTAGAGCCCGAGCTTTATGCCGTACTGCTTTCGAGGTGGTGCACCACCCTGAATGTGGGCCGATTTTTGTCAATATTTTTGATCGGTGCAATTTATTCTCTGCCGAGATATATAGCCAGTAGCCCTCAAGGTGGGTATCGGTCTAAAACCCGAGATGCCCATGAAGGATGACATAAGACCGCTGATCCCCATAGCTGCTGAGACTCAGGTTGATTTGCAAAATCGGTCTGAGGATCAAGTCCTAGCTCGGCAGAATACTTCGGGACACAAAAAGCGGCGTGCTCAGTCCTCGAGACTCAGGTTGGGTGCGTCCGACCAACCTGAGGATCAAAATCTCCTCGGAAACTGTATTGCACTTAAAATTTTCTGCATTGGACAAGCAATGCAGTAGCCCCCGAGACACTGGTCGGGTGGCAACGCCAGATCAGGGGATCGATGTGCCCCTTTAATATTTGTAAATAATAAGCCCGAAGCCCAGTAGCCCCCGAGCCTTAATGCGGGCACGGGTGGCCGAATTAAGGATCGATATCCATAGTAAAATCACAAACTGTGTGTAATGACTCTATGTATCCAAGTACTTTACGTCATTTAATGCTCGGATCCACATTGTACAAAACTTTGTTGACCGACCATCGGCTTCCACCTCCTCGGCCAGTAGCCGAGGAGTGTTTGTCTTACTGTATAAAGCCTTTATGAGGGCAAAGATTTACGACAAACAAGGCAATCTGGCCATACGGTTTTATAAACAAAGGTACACGGAGAGATATGTTATATTACTGTTTTAACAGAAGAAATGTCTTCCAAAGAAAATAGTTCCGCTATCGGTTCCTTTCTTTGGGTTGTCATGCTAAGCATGATCATAAAAACTCAGCTCCAATGTAAGAGCAAAATATCGAGGATTTAGTCTGGGAGGCTAGTTAATAGCCCCCGGTAGTGTTCGGCGATAGTCGAGGTCAAGCCGTAAACACTTCGGCCAATGTTATGAACAGCCTGTTATTTAACACAGTCATCGGATCACCGACCAGTTTACGCTTATTGTGACAGTCAGTTTTCGGCTTTCTCCACTGAGGTGCTTAACCGTGTGAGCTGGAAGCACGATCGTAGTGGTTCTCCCTTTGCACGCCTAGCCTAACAAAGCGGAACGTAGGAAGCAAGTGCAGGAGCCGGGCAACCCAACTATTGACCGAAGACACAATTCGAAACCGATGCATATATAGCAATATCCGAGAATATTTTTGCCGAATCTATAAAGGTGTCCGGCATTGCACTGCGAGACTTGTGCTGAAAAACCACAAATAGTTTAAAAGTGCCAAAAAGCTTGGAAAACCAAGAAACATTAGTAAAAACATGACGTCCGGACAATATCAAGTGTTCGGTGCCAACCCGAAAATTGGTCTTAGAAAAAAGAAGTGCCTCTGTCGTGCTTTAACATGATACATCCTATCTCAAGACTTCGAGCGGGTCAGCCTACGGCTTCAACCTCCTATCCCGAGGGCAGAGTACTTCTCATCAGGCTAGTTTAGCAAACTAAACTCTATCGGCTTTTGAGAGAGAAATTAGGCTCCCCGGCTAGTGACCGCACACTCGTGTCAAAAAAGGAGTGATAAATAATAACTTTGCAACGACTAAGAAGAAAAACACTTAGTATGAAACAACTCAAATAAACATAAGAGCCCCCAAGTGACTTGGGTAAAAGTTGACTATATAATGTAAGGTGACATGTAGAATGCCTTCTAGCCGGATTGTAGATCGTTTGTCGTAGCGGACCGTTTCGCTTCAACCTCTGGACCCAATAGTCCAGAGTGTGTCCGAATACCCTCGCGGTTATAAAAACCGGGGCATGCGTGTAGACCAGGCGTAGGGGTCATTAGTGCTTTATCAGACAAGTGCCCAACTAGTTATGTTATATTACATGGTTAGTAAGAAACATCTTCCAGGGAGAATAGTTCTGTTAGGGGTTCCTTTCCCTGGGAGGCATGCCCTAAAGTGCATGTCTGGAGTGCGAAAAGAGCAGAAAAACATCTGGGGGAAGAAAAATATATAGGTAAAAAAAATCATCTTTTAGTTCACCGACCGAGTATTCCCTTAAGAACGCTAGCTTTCGGCTTCACCCAGTCTGAGGTACACATCCGGCTGACCCGGCAGTAATAATCGCAGAGGTGCTCCCTTTACCGCCTAGCCAAACAATCGGGAACGTAGGGGTAAGCACAGGAGCCAGGCAACCCAGCTTGGCCAAAACTTAAGTCATATCGATGCATATAATGGTGAATAAAAGGTACATGCGGAAGTGTGACACATGTGTTGGGCATAAAGCCCATATTAATAAGCTTCTGTTAAAGAAGCCCCCAGGTATAATGAGCGCGGGTAGCGCGTCAAGTATGTGTGAACAAAGTTTGGACAATTTTTTTTACAAGCAACTTTTTTTTCAAAAAAGTATAACGCTTGATCGAACCAAACACAAGTTAGAAATTAAAGCTTTAAGCATGAAAGCGACTTAGCTGGTTAATGTGTTCGCAGTCCGAGCTTGATGCGAGACAAGGTTCTATCCCCCAAGCTGGTCCCGAGGTGGCGGAGCGGAGAGCTCGACACGCCGAAGTGGTTACATAGCACGGTCGATGCAGACCGGCAGAGTGACGCCGAAGTCCCCGGATCATTTTCCTGTGCACAAAAAATAGTGCAAACGGGAGATAATGGTAATAATGATAAATGAAAAATCGTTGCATAATGGCTAATTTATGCAAAGTGAGTAATAAAAGAAATATGGCCTGGCGCCGAAGTCGATGTCGATGCAGGGCGTCGGCGTGACGCGGTAAAGGCGTGGCAAAGCCTGAATTCACAGGTCGGTCCGCGCTCCGGATGCAGCGTTCGCCGGACTATGTACGGAGACTGACCGAACCAGCATGCGACCGTCGTTAATGCGGCCACCATTTGATAGACCTGTGAACATATGATGGACAAACCAGAGTAATAATTCCTTGGAAAAAATGAACCCAAACATGCAAAAAATATTATGATTAATAGCACCTGGTTTATTTGTTGTAGTAATCCAAAGGAAGATGATGCTGGCAATGGTTGGCTCGCCGAGGCGAGGCCCTCGGTCCGGCCAATCGTGACGAAGCTGGTCGGCTAGTGACGCCGAAGTGTCCGGAGTAGGTTGATGAAGAGATGATGAATCCTCCGGTCCAGCCGAGATGTCGAAGTAGTTCGGC
This sequence comes from Aegilops umbellulata, assembly GCA_032464435.1. Classification (NCBI taxonomy): domain Eukaryota; kingdom Viridiplantae; phylum Streptophyta; class Magnoliopsida; order Poales; family Poaceae; genus Aegilops; species Aegilops umbellulata. The sequence continues at coordinate 413,745,653 of CP136057.1, forward strand.
GTGATGGACACCGGCTTGAAGGAGCAACAGTGCGGCCCTGCCGATGCAGGTCGTGACGTGGTCGATGCCGGCTTGATGAAGCGATCGTGCGGTGATGCCGGTATGCCCGCTCCGTGTAATCCATGGGGCAGAGATGTTGGTGATGATTTGTCCTTCGCGATGCCGGACTCTTGTTCGGCTTGCCGAGATGATGATCCGAAGAATTTGAGCTCGGCTCAACAAGGTGACGACGTGTCTAGCACAGGTCGGCAGCCGTGGAGCAATATTGCCGGACTGGTTTGACACCAGCAATGATGTTGAAGATCATGTTCAAAAGATCTTAAAGTTAGTGGGATGTGTTCGGGAACAATACACAATATCCCATACAAAACTTCCTTAAAAAAGGATGTCCGAAATCCCGTTCGTAAAAAAGATGAATTCGGGTCGGATTCGTTTTCGCGCAGAAAACAGATCCGAAAAGTGATGCACTAATCGGAAGGTTCTCGGAGTTCGGACGGTCGGATCGAGATGAAATTCAGAGGGGTGGTAGATATAGGAATTCCGCAGCCGATCAACGGTTGGATCTTTCAAAGGACGTCCGAGGTAGAAGCTGGACACCACGCCCTAAACTCATCCAGATTCCCGTCCAGATTTGACAGGGCTCCGGTATATCGTGGATTGCTAGAGATTCCTCCATCGGAACTCGACGAAATTTTCCAGGGTTGTTGTAAACTAAATTCCGCACAATTCCACCAAAGCGATCGTCAAAGCGATACTCGAGGAGGTGGCGGCAGAAGATACGAGTTTGCTGTTCAGAAAACAACACGGTCGCTTGAGGGCAATGTTGACGTTGAGCCCCCGAGCTTCATGGATGATTCCTCCGTGATCTTGATAGAGATTGGAGTTGATGTTTGATGAAGGCCCTCGTTCGAACATGGTGATCCGAACACGGGGCGCAATTCTTGGTCGAACCAAGGTGACCAGTCGAGCTGGTGACGAAGATGCCGAAGTCGCAGTTGATCTGCAGGCGAGCCATCGATCCTTTTGTCGATCACACAGCGGAACTCTCAATGAAAGCACCAATGTCGGTGTCAAAACCGGCGGATCTCAGGTAGGGGGTCCCGAACTGTGCGTCAAGGTCGGATGGTAACAGGAGACAAGGGACACTTTATTTTACCCAGGTTCGGGCCCTCTCGATGGAGGTAAAACCCTACTCCTGCTAGATTAATATTGATGATATGGGTAGTACAAGAGTGGATCTACCACGAGATCATATGTTGTGGTCTAAACCCTAGAGGTATGATGAGTCATCTCATAATCATCTATCGACTAGTCTGGCCTCGGTTTATATAATGCACCAGAGGCCCAGGATAACAAGAGTCCTAGCCGAATACGCCGGTGGGGGAGGAGTCCTTGTCTTGATCGCCAAGTCTTGTGGAATCTTCCTTGTATGCGGCACCTGTCCGGACTGGCCCATGAGTATGCGGCCCTGGGGGTCCTCGGCCCAATCTAACCGATTGGGGGACGACGTGGTGAGTACCCCCTAGTCCAGGACACCGTCAAGGGGAGTCCTACTCCTACTAGGAGGAGGACTCCTCCTCCTGGCACGCCTTGCTAGGGCCGGCCGGCCTCCCCCTTGCTCCTTTATATACGGGGGCAAGGGGGCACCTCTAGACCCACAAGTTGATCTTCGTGATCGTTCTCTTAGCCATGTGCGGTGCCCCCCTCCACCATAACCCTCGATAATATTGTAGCGGCGCTTAGGCGAAGCCCTGCGACGGTAGAACATCAAGATTGTCGCCACGCCGTCGTGCTGACAAAACTCATCCCCGACACTTAGCTGGATCGGAGTCCGGGGATCGTCATCGAGCTGAACGTGTGCTAGAACTCGGAGGTGCCGTGGTTTCAGTGCTTGGATTGGTCGGATCATGAAGACGTACGACTACATCAACCGCGTTGATATAATGCTTCCGCTTTCAGTCTACGAGTGTACGTAGACAACACTCTCCCCTCTCGTTGCTATGCATCACCATGATCTTGTGTGTGCGTAGGAAATTTTTGAAATTACTACGTTCCCCAACAATTGCTCACATGTGATGTTTATCTTTTATGCGTCTTATTTTGCTTATGTTGTGTTTGGTTGAGCTGTAGATTCTGAAAAAGGAACTGTGAGCTGTGAGCTATGAGCTATGAGAAAGCTGTTGTGAACTTTCAGCCATGAAATAGGTGGAAGCTGTTTGGTTGAAACAACTTTGAAACATTAGATTTTGACTGTGAAGTGTCTGTAATGCCCCCGAGACTGCTTGTATGATAATTGATCAAAACACTAATATGCAAGTTAATTGACATATAGATTACTATTTCGGAAAGAAAATTTCATTTTTTATGTGTTTCACTATATATGTACATACAAACACGAGAGCACTAGACATCTTTGATTGCACAAGACATGCATAAACGGGAGAGCACTATACATCTTTGATTTCATAGGACATGGATAAACATGAGAGCAATATATTTCTATACATGCATGATATACAATGTAGATCTGGATTCAATTGAGCCAAAGGCAAGACAAAAAAATTAACTAGATCCAATTAAGCCATGAGTTTTATAAGAAATCTGACCATAATCAGCTCAACTACTAATAAACAAATGATTACTAAAGTTGTTGGTGATCTCCTAGCTTTCTCCAATAGGTCATGTAGCACCTAAGCTCATATGCAGCAAGCCAACAATCATGCTAAATTACCAATATTTAAGGCAAACTTTAGTATGCAATGTTGTTCTTCAAGAAAATAATTTATAGGCAATGTGCACATACTCTCGTGTCGTCATCACACAAATCACCAGATTTACCGGCAATCTTTGAGCATAAGAGGTCAAGAGTCAAGCGTATTCCTTGTCAAACTAATAAGAAACTATATTGACGAAAATATGAAACAACAACGTTATGAGCATGTGCCGCTCCTCCTCTCGTGCGAAAATATGGCATTGATGTACAATCTAACCATCAATCACATGCCAATAACTGGTATAACAAGTTGCTATACAAATGTTTATTAACCCCTTTCCGCGACGACATTTTAAACAGTTGCCTTGCTAGTGTGTGCGATAGGAGGGGTCCTTCCCACACGACCCAGAAACCATTAGGGATAGAGAGTAGGAATGCATAAGTTTCCAGAATAAAGCATATATGATGCCCGCATATATCCCAAACGCGATTCGTCACACAACTTTTTGTGATATATCGAATATCCCAAATGCTCCATCCTTGCTACTGGTGTGTGCTGGCATTAACATTGCACACGCTATTATGTGGTGCAACGTTTACGGTGCACAACCCACCACAAACAGTTCATGATTGCCAAGCGTGTGTTATAAGGAGACTATCACACACATTCACTTCTCCCGAACCATATGTGATCTGTAATTAAGAAGATTACCTAATCATCGTACGAGTGTCAGATAGGATTACGAAACGTCGAACCGTTGTACCAGTGTCGTACAGGATAACTATTGCACATGCTATTATGTGGTGCAATGTTTATGATGCCCATGACATCCGAAATAGTTCATGATTATAAACCGTGTTTGACAAGGCGACTATCAGAAACGTTTAGTTTGCTAGCACTATTTGTGATATTGTCTGACATCACACACGGTTCGCAAAGGGCAACTGTGTGCATCATCACACACGTTCCCTCTCTGCAAACCGTGTTGGATTATGATGTATATCACACACGTTTGTGCTTTACAGACCATGTGTGCCGGAACGACCTATAGATCATATCTTGACCCTAACTTAATCACTACTATTTAAGATTGTACTGAATTTGAAGTTGACTGTGGAAGTTGGCTATAACTTTATTCATATCCATTAGGTTCAACAATCAATGCATTATTCGATTCGCAGATACATATGTTCAAGAATTACATAAGCACCAAATAAAGAATGATGAACTAGGGTTGTATACTTTTACTATTAAACACTGTAAAGAAATATGCGAAAGACATTTTGGTTGCTAAACAAGGTGAAGTGGAATGCCCGTATTCTGCTCTGCTCCATGCAGAAGGCAGACATGACTCTAGTCCAACCCCTTGTGATGGCCGACCGCCCATCCTTCACGGTCGTCATGACTCATGACGACATCTAGATAGTCATTGTGTTCTCGTAGAAGTACTTTAACCTTTGCATGCCCACCAATCATGTAGTTTGAGAGGTAATCTTGAGTAAACTACATCGAGAACCACTACAAAGGAAAAGATTCTGACGTTGTCATCTAACACAACTCATTATGAGCAAGCCGTAAAAAGAAGGCTGTAGAGTTCTTACTTACCATGTTGCTGTTCACTGTTATCTTGGATAAAGTGTAAACAACTAGTTTAATTGCCACCTTTTGACCCATTTTACTAACAATCTTTATCAGTTTCCTCACTTGATGCTGGTCCATCAATATCTCATTGCCCCATACACAGAAAGGGTCGAAGCATGAACTTTACCAATGACGCATACCTGAAAGCACCAAGTTAATATTAGAAGCTAATCAACAATTGCACAATGATGTAGTACAAGACTCTGCCCATCTCATTATATAAGATCTTATAACATCCAATATACTCACACGTGGATGAATAAACATCTTATATTATGGGGTGGAGGGAGTTTATTACATTTTTACAAATATCAACCGATTAACTGTAGTTAACTGCTGTTGTGTTGATGTTGTTGTTCTTCTTCTTCTTGCTGCTCTTTTATGTATATCTAGACATCATCAGAACATTAAGGTAACATTCTTGGTTTGAGATTACATTTGCCAAAGGTTGCCACAACTAAGGTTAGGCAAGTTTGACCAACTTAGGTGTGTGTTTGGTTCAAGCCACATCTTAGGCAAGCCACACTATGGTCCCACATGACATACACTCAAAAGTTGTGGCAAGATTCTCATAGGCGTGCCAACTTGTGGCTCTCGCTTTGAAGAACTAACCTTTGGAAACAATGTATGGTAAAGTGTGGCACTCCTACGCCTAGAACCAAATAGCCCTTCCTTGTTGCTATGTAGCCTAGGATTGCATATTTAGTCATTCAATACAATGCATGTTGCTATGTATGTAACGCCCCGGATCTAACTTGCCATATTTGTAATCCAACTCTTGCCATTTTCGGCTATGTGTTATGATATTTCCTCCGTGGTTGGGTTTCCCTTCGTTTTGCATTTTGTTCATGTCATGCATTTCATATCATGTCATCATGTGCACCGCATTCGCATACGTGTTCGTCTCATAAATCCGAGCTTTTTCCCCGTTGTCCGTTTTGCAATCCGGCGCTCCTATGTTCCCCGGCGTCCCCTTTTACATTTCTTCATGAGCGGGTATTAAACTTTCTCGCATTGGACCAAGGTTTGCCATGCGGCCCTGGTATAGCACCGGTAGACCGCCTGTCAAGTTTCGGGTCAATCGGAGTTCGTTTGGTACTCCAACGGTTAACCGGGTAACCGTGAAGGCCTCTTGTGTGTTGCAGTCCAACACCCCTTCAAAACAGCCCAATAACCCATCTAAGACACTCCCATGTCCTCCGCCGTTCGATCACGATTGCGTGGCCGAAAACCGCTCTCTATTTGGAGCTTCCTAGCTCCTCCTATCTATAAATATGTGCACCCCTCCTCCAAATCCGGGTCCAAAACCCTAGCCTCGTTCCTCTCCGTGCGGGCGGACACGTCCGCCGCCGCCGGACGAGCCGCCGCCGCCGCCCGCAGCCAGTGGCCGCCTGCCACGTGGCACGCCGCCACCCGACGCCGCCGAGGCCCGCGCAGGCCCGCGCTCGGCCCTCCCGGCCCGCGCGCTCCCGCGCCCCGCGTCCGAGCTCACTTGGGAGTTCGACGATGAACGTGGCCGTTACTATGTTTCTTTTCCAGATGATCAGTAGTGGAGCCCAGTTGGGGTGATCCGGGGATCTATGTAGCTTTTGGGGTAGTCTTCTTTCATTTTGGTACCGTAGTCGGACCTTGAGTGTAATCTGTATGATGGATGTTTTATTTATGTATTGTGTGAAGTGGCGACTGTAAGCCAACTATGTATCTTTTCCCTTTTGTATTACATGGGTTGTGTGAAGATTACCTCACTTGCGACATTGCTTTCAATGCGGTTATGCCTCTAAGTCGTGCCTCGACACGTGGGAGATATAGCCGCATCGAGGGTGCCACAAGTTGGTATCAGAGCCTTCCCCGACCTTAGGAGCCCCCACTGTTTGATCGTCTTTAGTGGCCGAGTTGTGTCTAGAAAAAATGTTTTGAGTCATTTAGGAAGTATATATCGGAGAGTTTAGGAATTCTTTTACTCCCCAGTCCCTTCGACCTTCTGGTGAGGTATCCTGACATATAGTTTTGACTCTTCTCTTCTCAAATTTCACTAAAATTTTTTTAGGATCACGCGGGTATCCTAGAATCGTTCCGATGGGTTTATGATGACAACATTGTCTTGGTTGCCTCCCGTCAGCAGGGGTTTTAGAGGAGGTGTCCCGGGGAGTTGAGCTCCGAGGTGTTGTCGTCATAATTTTATCGTTGCGGTTTTGGAATACCTGAGTTTAGTACGCCGACATCGAAAATCTCTTTTGTACAGTTGTTGGTGAGATAACCCTGATAGCCCAGTACTGAGGCGAGTGCGGGAGTATTGCCATGACTTGTATAACGGATGCTTTTCGAAGGTTGAGGTAGATGATTTCCGAGGATTTCTTGGTTATGTGTTGAAGGATGGATACAGCTGGATCTAGGTATTGTTAGTTTGGGTGATATATTTTGTGTCCCCTGTATCCCCAACACCTGATTGCATAACCAGAAAGTTTTGGGAGTTTATAAGTGGGAAATCTTGTAGCTCTAGTATTTCTTCCGCATATATTTGGTTCGTGATTGGGTAATCCTTACCAAGTATTTGTTCACATCCGTACCTTGTTGATTTTATTCCATACCTTTTTCTAAGTGGCTTCTCAGTTTATGGAAGTGTGATGTTTTACTTTGGAATTCATTCATTCATTCTCGTTCGGATGTTTATTGTGAAGACTATACGTTGCAATTTCGTTCTTTGATTCAGCCTCAATATATATCTGTCAAGATGCTAATGGATGTCACCCTCTTCAGGATGGCTCCGCCAATGCGTTAGAATCTGGAACGCAATGAAGGAAGTCAGGCTAACCCTCCGCCACCACCTCCGCCTCCGGAGGCTTGGCAAGCCCTGATGACTGCCACAAATGCCAATGCTCAGATTCTGTTTCAGCTCTTGCAAGATCGCAACCAAGGGCAAGCTAATCAAGAGAATCAAGGCCAAGGCAACAATCAGCCGCACTTCGCTTCACTCAACCAGTTCCTTGCTAATTAGCCAAAGACCTTCAGCTACTGTGTCGAGGCCACAGACGCAGATGATTGGCTCGTGGACATCAGCAAGCATTTCGAGTGCAGCAATGTCAGACCTGAGGACTTTGTCAAGTTTGCCTCTTTTCAACTCAAAGATCAAGCTGCTGAGTGGTTCCAGCAATACAAAGATTCCAAAGGAGGTCGTGTGATTACCTGGGATGATTTCCGCCGTGACTTCAAAGCTCACCACATTCCAGAAAGTGTTGTTGAGAGTAAGCGTGAGGAATTCCGCAATCTCAAGCAAGGCACCATGTCTGTCTATCAATACAACACTCAGTTCCAGAAGCTCTCTCGTTTTGCAAGGCAAGACATTCCTGATGAGAAAAGTATGATCTACCAGTTCAGGCGTGGTCTCAGAGAAGATCTGCAACTTGCTCTCGTGCTTTTCGAGCCATTAAAGTATGATGAATTCTACAACATGGCGCTGAAACAAGAAGCTGCTCAGCTCAAGTGTGAGGCATCTAAGAAGAGAGTCAGAGACGCAGTTCAGTCTTCTTCTTCTTCACTTGTGGCAGCTAAGCAACAGAAGTTCTGGTTGCCTCCTCCTCCTCCGTTCCGTCAGCCTTATCAGCAGAAGAACTCAAGTGGTCATGGATCTTCCCACCCACCCAACCCTGGCTATCAGAACAAGTCTCAGAACCAAGCTCGAAGGCCAAGTGCTCCTTACTATCGTCTGCTCTCTGAGGTGACTTGCAGGAAATGTCAGCAAAAGGGTCACTATGCGAACAAGTGCTTCAACCAGAGGTGCCTTCCGCCTCCTCCTCCTGTAAGATCTTCCAGCAATGCAGTGGTCAAGCATAATCCTAAGCATGCCAAGGTGAATATGATGAATGCAGCTCAAGCGGAGGATTCTTCTGAAGTGATCGTGGGTAATCTTCCTGTTAATGATATTCCTGCAAAAGTCTTATTTGATACTGGTGCATCGCATTGTTTCATGTCAAGACCATTTTTTGCCAAGCATGAGTTCACTTCTTCAAATTTGGATAGACCCATGGCTGTCGTTTCTCCGGGCAAGCGTTTGAGTTCTTGTTTGGTGGTTCCAAATGTCGGTATCAAGATGGGCGACTACAGATTCCTGGCTAAACCAATTGTTCTTGGTGACTCTGATATTGATCTTATTCTCGGGATGGATTGGCTTTCTAAGCACAAGGCTCAGCTTGATTGTGCTGCCAGGGAAATTCAATTGACTCACTCTTCTAATGATGTGATCATCTATGCCTCTCGTGATGATACCATTCGGTTGTTTTCTCTCAATGAGAATGATGAATTGGAGGCTATCTCTCAGATTCCAGTCGTTTGTGAGTACCAAGATGTCTTTCCAGAAGAGCTTCCGGGTATGCCTCCCCGCCGGCCAGTTGAATTCGTTATTGATCTTGAGCCTGGCACGGAACCCGTTTGCAAGCGTCCTTACAAGCTTGGTCCAGATGAGTTGAAGGAATTGAAGAAACAACTCGATGAACAAGAGCGTCTGGGTCTGATCAGACCGAGTTCTTCTCCTTGGGGTTGTGGTGTTCTCTTTGTCAAGAAGAAGGATGGCACGGACCGACTTTGCGTCGATTACTGTCCATTGAACAAGAATACTATCAAGAACAAGTACCCACTTCCCAACATCAATGAGCTTTTTGAGCAACTTAAAGGTGCTAAGGTGTTCTCCAAGCTTGACCTCCGTATGGGATATCATCAGATTCGCATTCGTGAAGAAGATATTCCCAAGACAGCATTCAGAACAAGCTTTGGTTCTTATGAATATACTGTCATGTCTTTCGGCCTTGTCAATGCTCCTCCATATTTCACTCGCTTGATGAATTTCATCTTCAACCCCTACATCAACGAATTTGTCTTGGTCTATCTCGATGATATTTTGGTTTTCTCCAAGAATAAGAAGGATCACGCCAAACATTTGCGATTGGTGCTCGACAAGCTCAGAGAGTATCAATTATATGCGAAGTTCTCCAAATGTGAATTCTGGCTTGATGAAGTTCTTTATCTTGGTCATATCATCTCTGCCAAGGGCATTGCTATTAATCCAGAGAGGGTGTCTGCAGTTTTGAATTGGCAACCTCCTCAGAATGTCAAGCAGCTTCGCAGTTTTCTTGGACTTGCAAGCTATTGCCGAAGATTCGTTGAGAATTTCTCTAAGATTGCAAAGCCTCTTTCCAACCTCCTCCAGAAGCATGTGAAATATGTCTGGTCTCCTGAGTGTGACGTTGCTTTCAACACTCTCAAAGAAAAACTCGTCACTGCTCCAGTTCTGACTCCTCCTGACGAATCCAAGCCGTATGAGGTATTCTGTGATGCTTCTCTTCAGGGCATCGGTGCCGTCTTAATGCAAGAGAAGAAGGTTGTGGCCTATACCTCTCGCCAGTTGAAGCCCAACGAAAGGAACTACCCCACTCACGATCTTGAGTTGGCGGCAGTTCACCGACCACAAGAGTCTCAAGTACATCTTCACTCAGCCCCACCTCAACCTCAGGCAAACTCGATGGGTCGAAATGATTCAAGAGTATAATCCGAGTATTGAATATACTCCAGGCAAGGCTAATGTGATTGCAGACACTTTGAGCAGGAAGGCTTACTGCAATAGCTTAATCCTCAAGCCCTTTCAACCGGATCTTTGTGAGTCTTTCCGCAAGTTAAATCTCCAAGTTGTCCCCCAAGGTTTTCTTGCCAACCTCATCGTCTCTCCTACTTTGGAAGATCAGATTCGTGAGGCACAATTGTTGGATACCATGGTGAAGAAGTTGAAACGTGGTATTGACAAGGGCATTTCCAAATACAAGTGCTATCGAGTTGATGACAAAGATACTCTTTTCTTCGAGGACTGGATCGTGGTCCCAAAGGGTGATCTTCGTAAAGTCATTATGAAGGAAGCGCACAACTCTCTTCTGTCAATTCATCCTGGAAGTACGAAGATGTACCATGACCTCAAGCAGTCGTATTGGTGGACTCGAATGAAGCGAGAGATTGCTCAATTCGTGAATGAGTGTGATGTCTGCAGAAGGGTGAAAGCAGAACAGCAACGACCAGCTGGTCTTCTCCAACCTCTTGCTATTCCAGAATGGAAGTTCGATCATATCGAAATGGACTTCGTGACTGGTTTTCCTAAGTCCAAGCGTGGAAATGATGCAATCTTCGTCGTCATCGACAAGCTCACCAAAGTGGCTCATTTTCTTCCTATCAAAGAGTCTATCATAGCAGCACAGCTGGCAGAGCTCTACACCTCCAGAATTGTCTCCTTGCACGGCATTCCACAATTGATCTCTTCAGACCGTGGCAGCATCTTTACCTCCAAGTTTTGAGATTCTTTTCAGAAGGCCATGGGCACCAACATTCGCTTCAGCACAGCTTTCCATCCTCATACTAGTGGACAAGTCGAGCGTGTCAACCAAATTCTTGAAGATATGCTCAGAGCTTGTGTTATCTCTTTCGGCATGAAGTGGGAGGATTGTCTTCCTTATGCTGAGTTCTCTTACAACAACAGCTTTCAAGCCAGTTCGGGCAAAGCCCCATTCGAGATCCTCTATGGCAGAAAGTGCCGTACTCCTCTCAACTGGTCTGAAACCGGTGAACGCCAATTGCTCGGCAATGATTTGATCTCAGAGGCTGAGGCTATGTGCAAGGTCATTCGTGAGAACCTCAAAGCCGCGCAATCGCGCCAGAAGAGCTATTACGATAGCAAACACCGAGATGTGGCATTCGAGATCGGAGACCATGTCTACCTCCGCGTCTCTCCAATGAAAGGGACTCGTCGCTTCGGTATCAAGGGAAAACTTGCCCCGCGATACGTCGGCCCCTTCAAGATCATCGGCAAACGAGGCGATCTCGCCTATCAACTTGAGCTTCCCTCCAACTTTGCAAATGTGCACGATGTCTTCCACGCGTCACAGCTTCGCAAGTGCTTCAAGACGCCTGAGCGCACCATCAACTTCGAAGAGATTGATCTTCAAGAAGATTTGTCATATCATGAGCATCCCGTTGCTATTCTTGAGACAACTGAGCGCAAGACTCGCAACAAGTCAATCAAATTCCTGAAAGTGAAATGGTCACATCATTCAGACCGAGAAGCCACCTGGGAGCGTGAGGATCACCTACGTTCCGAGTACCCAGAGTTCTTTCAATCCTAGATCTCGGGACGAGATCCTCTCGTAGTGGTGGAGTGTTGTAACGCCCCGGATGTAACTTGCCATATTTGTAATCCAACTCTTGCCATTTTCGGCTATGTGTTATGATATTTCCTCCGTGGTTGGGTTTCCCTTCATTTTGCATTTTGTTCATGTCATGCATTTCATATCATGTCATCATGTGCATCGCATTCGCATACGTGTTCGTCTCATAAATCCGAGCTTTTTCCCCGTTGTCCGTTTTGCAATCCGGCGCTCCTATGTTCCCCGACGTCCCCTTTTACATTTCTTCATGAGCGGGTATTAAACTGTCTCGGATTGGACCGAGGTTTGCCAGGCGGCCCTGGTATAGCACCGGTAGACCGCCTGTCAAGTTTCGGGTCAATCGGAGTTCGTTTGGTACTCCAACGGTTAACCGGGTAACCGTGAAGGCCTCTTGTGTGTTGCAGTCCAACACCCCTTCAAAACAGCCCAATAACCCATCTAAGACACTCTCATGTCCTCCGCCATTCGATCACGATCACGTGGCCGAAAACCGCTCTCCATTTGGAGCTTCCTAGCTCCTCCTATCTATAAATATGTGCACCCTCCTCCAAATTCGGGTCCAAAACCCTAGCCTCGTTCCTCTCCGTGCGGGCGGACACGTCCGCCGCCGCCGGACGAGCCGCCGCCGCCGCCCGCAGCCAGTGGCCGCCTGCCACGTGGCATGCCGCCACCCGCCGCCGCCGAGGCCCGCGTAGGCCCGCGCTCGGCCCTCCCGGCCCGCGCGCTCCCGCGCTTGGCCCTCCCGGCCCGCGCGCTCCCGCGCCCCGCGTCCGTGCTCACTTGGGAGTTCGACGAGGAACGTGGCAGTTACTATGTTTCTTTTCCAGATGGTCAGTAGTGGAGCCCAGTTGGGGTGATCCAGGGATCTATGTAGCTTTTGGGGTAGTCTTCTTTCATTTTGGTACCGTAGTCGGACCTTGAGTGTAATCTGTATGATGGATGTTTTATTTATGTATTGTGTGAAGTGGCGACTGTAAGCCAACTATGTATCTTTTCCCTTTTGTATTACATGGGTTGTGTGAAGATTACCTCACTTGCGACATTGCTTTCAATGCGGTTATGCCTCTAAGTCGTGCCTCGACACGTGGGAGATATAGCCGCATCGAGGGCGTTACAATGTAGCCTCAGATATGTTAGATATGGCCCTAGTTAACCTACTGATAAATGGGTTACAGATATATTCAGTTGAATGTATGATTCGATGATTAATCCCTTATCATCCCCAGGCTTATAGGGTACTAGCTACCGATATCCCGAAGAGTGAGTATATATAAGCCATGGGATGAAACTAACCTCGACGGTGAACAACAGTTGTTCCCAATATTTTCATGACATCTAAAGGCATGTTAAGCACAATAGGCTAAACATCAACCAAATATATCCATGGTAGACAACATAATCTCCAAATGGTAGCTTCATGGTGAAGGTTTAATCACGCTAGTCAAGTAAAACAAGAAGTGGGAAGGTGTGTTAACTGCAACAGGACTAACATTTAAAAACAAGCAAACATAGTCATTCAAACTAGTATTGTGCATGTTTAGATACACTAGTTATTGTTAAATCAAATGAAAGGCATTTTAAATACAACATGCGTAACATCAACCAATTATAGTCATTCATAGAGCTATTGCTGAATCTGGTATTGATGAAATTGAACTGCACAGTTCATACTTGCACATATAGAACATCATATTGTGAATAACTGAATTAAACAACGCATACTACAGACAACCAAAGATAGCAATTGAAATTGGACATATGCTTGATGGGGAACGTAGTAATTTCAAAAAATTTCCTACGCACACGCAAGATCATGGTGATGCATAGCAACGAGAGGGGAGAGTGTTGTCTACGTACCCTCGTAGACCAAAGCGGAAGCGTTGACACAACGTAGAGGAAGTAGTCGTACGTTCTCCTCGCGATCCAACCGATCACAACACCGTTACTCCGGCACCTCCGAGTTCTTGGCACACGTTCAGCTCGATGACGATCCCCGGGCTACGATCCAGCAAAGCGTCGGGGAAGAGTTCTGTCAGCACGACGGCGTGGTGACGATCTTGATGTGTTACCGGCGCAGGTCTTCGCCTAAGCACTGCAACGATATGACCGAGGTGGAATTTGGTGGAAGGGGGCACCGCACACGGCTAAGGAAAGATCTCAATGATCAATTGTGTGTCTATGGGGTGCCCCCTGCCCCCGTATATAAAGGAGCCAAGGGGGAGGGGCTGGCCGGCCAAGCCTGGCGCGCCAGGAGAGTCCTACTCCCTCTGGGAGTAGGATTCCCCCCCCCCAATCCTAGTTGGACTAGGATTCTCCAAGGGGGGGGGGGGAGAGAGAGAGAGGGGGCGCCCACCTCTCCTAGTCCTAATAGGACTAGGGGAAGGGGGGGAGGCGCGCAGCCCATGAGGGCAGCCCTCTCACCTCTCCTCCAAGGCCCATGTTGGCCCATTATGCTCCTGGGGGGTTCCGGTAACCCTCCCGGTATTCCGGTAAAATCCTGATTTCACCTGGAATGCATCCGATGTCCAAACATAGGCTTCCAATATATCATTCTTTATGTCTCGACCATTTCGAGACTCCTCGTCATGTCCGTGATCACATCCGGGACTCCGAACTCCTTCGGTACATCAAAATGCATAAACTCATAATAACTGTCATCGTAACGTTAAGCGTGCGGACCCTACGGTTCGAGAACAATGTAGACATGACCGAGACACGTCTCTGGTCAATAACCAATAGCGGGACCTGGATGCCCATATTGGCTCCTACATATTCTACGAAGATCTTTATCGGTCAGACCGCATAACAACATACGTTGTTCCCTTTGTCATCGGTATGTTACTTGCCCGATATTCGATCGTCGGTATCCAATACCTAGTTCAATCTCGTTACCGGCAAGTCTCTTTACTCGTTCCGTAATACATCATCTTGCAACTAACTCATTGGTTGCAATGCTTGCAAGGCTTATGTGATGTGCATTACCGAGAAGGCCCTGAGATACCTCCCCGACAATCGGAGTGACAAATCCTAATCTCGAAATACGCCAACCCAACATGTACCTTCGGAGACACCTGTAGAGCACCTTTATAATCACCCAGTTACGTTGTGACGTTTGGTAGCACACAAAGTGTTCCTACGGTAAACGGGAGTTGCATAATCTCATAGTTAAAGGAACATGTATAAGTCATGGATAAAAGCAATAGCAACATACTAAACGATCGGGTGCTATGCTAATGGAATGGGTCATGTCAATCAGATCATTCAACTAATGATGTGATCTCGTTAATCAAATAACAACTCTTTGTTCATGGTTAGGAAACATAACCATCTTTGATTAATGAGCTAGTCAAGTAGAGGCATACTAGTGACACTCTGTTTGTCTATGTATTCACACATGTATTATGTTTCCAGTTAATACAATTCTAGCATGAATGATAAACATTTATCATGATATAAGGAAATAAATAATAACTTTATTATTGCCTCTAGGGCATATTTCCTTCAGTCTCCCACTTGCACTAGATTCAATAATCTAGATCACATCACCATGTGATTAACATCAATAGTTCACATCATCATGTGATTAACACCCATAGTTCACATCGCTATGTGACCGACACCCAAAGGGTTTACTAG
Organism: Aegilops umbellulata; assembly: GCA_032464435.1. NCBI lineage: Eukaryota > Viridiplantae > Streptophyta > Magnoliopsida > Poales > Poaceae > Aegilops > Aegilops umbellulata. The sequence continues at coordinate 413,760,840 of CP136057.1, forward strand.
ATTCAGTAATCTAGTTTACATCGCTATGTAATTAACACCCAAAGAGTACTAAGGTGTGATCATGTTTTGCTTGTGCGAGAATCTTAGTCAACGGGTCTGCTACATTCAGATCCGCATGTACTTTGCAAATTTCTATGTCAACAATGCTCTGCATGGAGCTACTCTAGCTAATTGCTCCCACTTTCAATATGTATCCAGATTGAGACTTAGAGTCATCTGGATCAGTGTCAAAACTTGCATCGACGTAACTCTTTACGACGAACCTTTTTGTCACCTCCATAATCGAGAAACATATCCTTATTCCACTAAGGATAATTTTGACCGCCGTCCAGTGATCTACTCCTAGATCACTATTGTACTCCCGTGCCAATCTCAGGGTAGGGTATACAATAGGTCTGGTACACAGCATGGCATACTTTATAGAACCTATGGCCAAAGCATAGGGAATGACTTTCATTCTCTTTCTATCTTCTGCCGTGGTCGGGCTTTGAGTCTTACTCAATTTCACACCTTGTAACACAGGCAAGAACTCTTTCTTTGACTGTTCCATTTTGAACTACTTCAAAATCTTGTCAAGGTATGTACTCATTGAAAAAACTTATCAAGCGTCTCGATCTATCTCTATAGATCTTGATGCTCGATATGTAAGTAGCTTCCCCGAGGTCTTTCTTTGAAAAACTCTTTTCAAACACTCCTTTATGCTTTGCAGAATAATTCTACATTATTTCCGATCAACAATATGTCATTCACATATACTTATCAGAAATGCTGTAGTGCTCCCACTCACTTTCTTGTAAATACAGGCTTCACCATAAGTCTGTATAAAACTATATGCTTTGATCAACTTATCAAAGCGTATATTCCAACTCTGAGATGCTTGCACCAGTCCATAGATGGATCGCTGGAGCTTGCTCACTTTATTAGCACCTTTATGGTCGACAAAACCGTTGAAATAAACAAGGCATAATACAAACAACCAAATATAGACATACATACTTGACAGATTCTCACTACAAAAGGGGTTCGAGAAAAGAAATCACGGGATTCCCCCTGTGAAGAGGCATGACAAAACAAATCATGGGTTTCCTCACTTGTCACAGATGGGCTCCTCCTTGCGGTCGCCGTCGATGAGGTCTGACTTGGCAGCTGAGGAACCCAAGCTAGCGTCATAGAACGTGTCCTTCAGAAATGACAAAAGGGGTTCCATGGTGATGAAGGATGGCAAATTGTTCATAATGAGCCATAGGAGATCAGCAGCAGGGCCATCGCTGAGATCGACGACTGTCAAACCTGAGGGGTTAGGGGTGGGCAACTTAACATGTGACATAGCCCGCATCAAGCCGTCGTAGTCAACGACCTCGATTTCATAGCCAATGTCCGTGAGATACCAGAATACTCTAGCCCGCTGATGGAAAGGCCGCAGCCAGTCAACATCATTAGCTTCCTTGGTGGCCACGTCTCCGATGTCGGGCAAAGAGTCCGCGGTAAACCTCTTTTGGGCCATTCACTCCTCGAGCTCCCCGGGAAGCGTAGCCGGGCTTAGGCTGTGACGATGTGGAGTGGGGGAGGGGGATGGGGATTTGTGGAAAAGGGGGCGTTTCACAGGCGCCATCTAAGAAACTCAGGGCGGCGAGGGTATGTAGATCGATGGGTAACTTGCACGGGCAGATGATACGTCTCCAATGTATCTATAATTTTTTAATGTTCCATGGTGTTATATTATCATTCTTGGAAGTTTTACAATCATTTTATAGCAACTTTATATCATTTTTTGGGACTAACCTATTCAGATAGTGCCCAGTTACAGTTGCTATTTTTTGCTTGTTTTTTACTTCAAAGAATATCAGTACCAAACGAAGTCCAAACGCAGCGAAACTTTTTGGAGGTATTTTTTGGACCAGAAGACACCTTGGGGACCAAGAAAGCACCTGTGAGGAGGCCCGTGGGGGACCACAACCCACCAGGGCGCGCCCAGGAGCCCAGGTGCGCCCAGGGGGGTTGTGGGGCCCACGGAGGTCTCCTACACCGCCTCTTCGCCCTATAAATTCCCAAATATTTTAGAAACCCTAGAGGAGTCAATGGAAAACAATTCCAGCCGCCACAAGTTTCAGAACCACGAGATCCAATCTAACACCATCATAGAGGGGTTCATCATCCTCATTGGTGCCTCTCTGATGATGCGTGAGTAGTTCACCATAGACATACGGGTCCGTAGGCAGTAGCTAGATGCCTTTTTCTCTCTTTTTGATTCTCAATACAATGGTATCTTGGAGATCTATTTGATGTAATGACTTTTTGCAGTGTGTTTGTTGGGATCCGAGTAAGTTTGGTTTTATGATAAGATTTTTATCCATGAATATTATGAGTCTTCTTTGATCTCTTATATGCATGATTATTTATAGCCTCATATTTTTTCTTCGAATCTTTGGTTTAGTTAGGCTGACTGGATCGGTTTTTCTTGCCAAGGGTAGAGGTGCGGTCTCCTCTCCCAGTGATAGAAGGGGCAGCGAGGCACGCATCTATCGTTGCTATTAAGGATAACAAGATGGGGGCTGTTCCTACATGAATAGATCTCGTCTACATCATGTCATCGTTCTTATTGCATTACTCCGTTTCTCCATGAACTTAATACACTAGATGCATGGTGGATAGCGGTCGATGTGTGGAGTAATAGTAGTAGATGTAGAATAGTTTCGGTTTACTAATCTTGGACATGATGCCTATATATTGATCATTGCCTTGGATATCATCATAATTATTTGATCTTCTATCAATTGCCCAACAGTAATTTGTTTACCCACCATGTGATATTTCTCGAGAGAATCCACTAGTGAAATCTACGACCCCCGGGTCTATTCTTTATCATATTTGCTTTTCGATCTATTATTTTCCACTTTTATTTTTCAGATATATTATTCCAAAAACCGAAAAAAATACCTTGCCGCACTTTCTATTTGCGTCTTTTATTTCACGTTTTATTGGGATCTATTTATCCAAACTACCACAAATTTATCTATCTTTTTACCGTGGAGGGATTGACAACCCCTCTTATGCGTCGGGTTTCAAGTATTTGTTCTTTATGTGTAGGTACCATTTACGTAGTGTTGCTTGGTTCTGCTACTGGATTGATACCTTGGTTCCACCACTGAGGGAAATACCTACCGTAGCATTGCTGCATCGTCCCTTCCTCTTTGAAGAAATACCGATGCAATTTCTAGCCGCATCAAAAGGAATTTTTGGCGCCGTTGCAAGGGAGACATCATCAACATCTATCAGGTTCCTAATCACAAATATCATCTCTTTGCAATTTCGATTATTTGCCATTTGCCTCTCATTTTCATCTCACCCACTTCACAAAATATTTCCTTTTTATTCACCCTTTTCTCGTCAGATCTACCTTTGTTCGCATTCTTGTTTGCCTACTTTGTCGTTATGGCTAGTTCTTCCTCTATTGCGTGTACCCCTAAGAACGAAGTTCTTAATTTTAAACAAAGGGGAGGGGAGAATCTAAAAGATGCTTGGTATAGGATTTTCAATGCTCATAATATATCTATTCATAAGTAATCTACCGTTATTCTTCTTTGCAGTTTTTATGTGGGCATCACCACTTGCTATAGATTCGTCCTTGATACGATTACTGGTGGGAATTTCTTGATGTGTCCATCTTTGGATGCTTTTAATGCCATGGGAGATCTAGTGGGTGCACCACCTATCATTATTAATGAAACAATCTTAACTCTTGAGCATGTTATGCAATGATTAGACGCTATTGAAAAGAAGCACTACAACACGAACCCCCCTACAACAACGCATTGATGCGTTGCTAAGGTCTGTACCAACGGATTACTATGTGTTGCCTTTGGTGGCATTGCTAGGGTCTACGACAACGTATATACATGCGTTGGTAAACGACATGTAGAAGCGTTGCAAGTTAGCAACACATATAGTTAGAGCTTAACAACACTTCACATGCATTGGTGGTTACCCTGCGATTGCGACTAGAGGCTTCACTTCATAGCATGAATAATTGATGATATGACATGGATTTCTATCCAGAATTATTAGGTCAATATGTATAATGTATAGGAGCCACAATATAGTAGACCGAAAGGTCTCATTTATTAAATAGACTATGTTGCATTACAAAGAACATGATCCAAAGATTACAAAATGTGAAACTATCTACTAGTAGCCAACTTTTTGACCTTGCAATCAACTATAATTTTTGAAACATTATCCTGGAAATGACATTCTAATTATCTAGTGGCAGCCCCATTCTCATCCTTGCAATCAACATCTGAGCCATGTATCCTCCATTTATCTTGGCAATCTACAAGAACAAAGAAATGAGATGAGCAAGTTGTTGTAGAGAAAATCAAGTTAATACATCAATAAAATGTAAAGGTGGAGCAACATACAAAGGTTTAAGGTCATGACATTCTGACAAGCACTTTTGATCCTTCTTTTCTTATGAAAAAATCTACTTCATGTCAATTGAGTTAACATAAACCTTAAAGGAAATATACTATGTAAGAAATGAGGTAGTTCCTTTAAATAAACATGTGTTCTCTAGAAAATACTAATAGATGCACGGTTTCAACAATTCAAAAATACTTTATGTTAAATAAAATGATTCCCACCAGGCCAAATTTGGATGTGCCCAAATTAGTTACTGTGATACATGCACACAAATGTAATTTACTAAGACATTTATTTGTATATTAGAAAATTGCCCGTGTGTTGCAACAGGGGCGTAATTAGTCTAGTGGTTAAACGTTAAATATGTGAAACATAAATCTTTTTGGGCACACATACATCGGATGAGATATTTCAATGAAACATAGTGAACGTTGTTTTACCACAAAATCATTCTTATTCACCTACAATAATCGCCTCCAAAATCCACTCAACCACTATGAAAAACAATGACTGAATTTTGATAAATTTCCTTTTATAAAATAAACGTACATAACTAGATTCCATCATATATAATTCAAACCAAACCAATTATGTGAACAAGTTAAAAGGGAACAATATAGGCATCAAGTGCACTCTACCACATACAGTTATAAAACCGGATGTGATGTGTCTAGTGCAATTCTAACATGAATGATGTACAGTTATGATTTGTGAGTAATGTGTAGGTCACATCATAAGTGGATTTTGAGTTAACCTCTCATGGCCACTCTTTTCTCATTGTTTTTGCTCCCTTGAGATCTTCATATCTACTCAATGGTTCAATTGCAGTACAACAATAGCAGGGCAAATTTTAGAACAACAATGCAAAAATTAGTAACAAGGTAATTTAGTAAATCAAGGTAAATTTTAGTACAAAATAATAGACTAAAGTTTAGTACAAGAAGTAACTATCTTGACAAAAATGGTATATTAGATTATCCAAGCTACACCTTAACAACTTTGTATTCAATTGTACATATCAGTTTGGTACAATATTTAGATCATAAATTCTACTAAGAATGCTACAAGATATCAGACATACCATTGTATCAAAATAGCATTAGTAGTAATGTAGATTGGGAAATTACACACTTCTTTGCTCAAATATGATCAACACATGATCTTTCAAAACACATCTGAGACATTTGTTGTTTCTACATCATCACATGTATACGAAGAAGTTAATATTTGAAAGCAAGCGAGAAGAACTTACACAAACTTTTCAGCACCCCAGTTGTAGACATTACACGAATGTTCACCTTGGCATTCATCTTTTCTTTTCTAGATTGGGCAATCTCTTTGTAATCTATAAACTAGAGTAGGGTTGCACTACTGCAGGAGACTGCTAACGCGACACTACGATCAGACACCCTTTGCCGAAACTGTGTGCGATGCAATAATTGCAAACGGTGGTGTAAAAAACCGTCAAAAAAGGTGCAAAACGTTTGCGATGATGTATGCATCAAACACGGTTCAGGTTTTAGTTGCATGTGCGATGAAGGGCATATGGTTAATCTATTCAAACTGTCTGCGATGAGGCAGAACAACAGAAAACGGGCAGCCATAACAATGTGTGTGCGATGTAGGACACACAGTTAATCCATTCGAACTGTTTGCGATGAGGTAGAGCAAAAGAAACGGGCAGCCATATCAATGTGTGTGCAATATACGACATACAGTTCACTCGGACGAACTGTTTTAGATTAGGGAACACAACAAAAATGGTTCAACTTAACAAGATGTGTGTGATATGCCGCATACAGTTCACATGGATGTACTGTTTGCGATGAGCCAAAAGATTCACCGTGTGGGATGTACATAGCTACGGAAATGAGTGGGTTTCGATGCCTCACCCGATCACACACGACCCCAGCCTGGGTCCCAGGAGGGCCTATCCCCGACGATTTCTGGGTCGTGTGGGAGGGACACCCTATGACACACACTCACTTGGCGACGGTTCCAAATGTCGTCGCGGAAAGGGGTTTCAAACCGTTTGTTTAGGACCAACGCGCACCAGTGTTGTGACACCATTTTCAGTTTATCAAAGATGTTATGCATTCAAAATAGCTCAATATTGTTTACTATGCAAAGTAGGTTGTATTACGTTGAACATATATTGATGTTTATCTCAACTCTTAATCTAAGAAATTGGTCGATGAAGAACCTGTGAAACATAAATATTCCATGATCTTGTGAAGAATTGAATGCTGATTGAAGGAAGTTGGGAGCCAACAGCATGTAGAACCACGAGTTCTGGTCGAGTAACTAGAGCAAGGTGAAATCTCACAAGGTTCTGACTCAAGCTCTGCAGTTCTTATTGCAACAAGTCAAGAAACAACAGAACATCTTACAATCATTGTATACCATGGTTCCTACCTTCATCAATTTCACCATATTAAATCCCAGGGGAGCACAGAACCTTACGACCTAGCAAATCAATACCATAGATTTCTCTTGCGGCGTTGGCACATATCAAGGGCGACTCGAGCAGGCCGGCAGCTCCACAGCATGTGGGCATGATGAGAGGAGTTGCGATGTTGCTTGTCACCGTTGGTTAATTGTGCGGCGCTACCACGACACCATTCTGCAAGACCGCAATGAAAAGGTCAAACCAAAGCTTCATGCTGAACTCAACAGGCGGATCAAACAATTGAAACTGTGTTGGCGATTAGTTAATTAAGGGAGACAATGTTTTGGTAACTTACAACAATCTTGCAACCTCGCATGGATGTTCATTGACACAATAGATGAAACTACTACTACGATAAAAATGCAATCCAACAAACACACACATGTTGGCTGAAGCAAGGTCAGTTTTAGAACCTGTAAGGAAAGATGAAACTTATGATTATATATAGAATAAAGAGGAATAGTAGGACAGATGGACGCATGTGAGACTTATTCCTATGGTATTACACAACATATGTGACAAGGAAATCAGTAAGGATTCATCCATGCGCATAGCAGCAAGACCGAACTACTGAGATGAAACAAAAACACAATCATTCTTTCAGAACTAACACATATGGAGTCAACCATACATCCAAATAGAGCAACCAAACTAGAATAAACTGGCTTGCATGTGCAGAACTAGATAGTAGTGCACATTAAAAGATGCAAGAACAAAATTGAAATACCTAGGGTGAAGTGAATTTCTGTGCCTCCAACAACGTCACTGACCGTGATGGGGTGTTATCTAGCCGCTAGGTACGACATCAGGACAACAAAAACTAGAGCATAGATCATGTCCACGACTTATGACACAGAATCAACCATGGAACAATGGCCATGTCACCACAAAGAACGAGGCGAGTAGAGGAGAGAAGTGCCTTACTAAATTGTCAATGACGGACGTGACGTAGTCAAGGTGGAGCAGCACCGTCGAGACCGAGCCGACACAGGTGGATAAGGAGGCGCAGGGTAGAGGGCCTATGCGGAATTCGCACCGGTGGCCCGTGGCGGCTAGGGTTGCTGCAGGGACATGTGCAGTGGCGTGGAGGAAGTCACTGTGGCGGAGGATCACATAAGAGGATTGAGGGGCCGCGGCGATGGCTGGTGAGTGACGTCATGGGAGAGCACCTGAGCTAGTAGAAATCGGTGGTGGCAGCCAGCATCATGGTCATGGAGCTCGGGTTAGATGGGGATCGATAGGGAGAGGAGATATCAGATACGGAAAAATTGGGTGGGCGTGGGTACTTTACGGGGAGGTTAGATTTTTCCTAGGGACAGGAGGTTAGCGGTAAGCAGGGGAGGGTGGGATAAGTAGGAGAGGTGGGAGGTTAAAACAAACAACACATTTTATCATTTTGTTGGTAGATATGCGTTGGTATAGGTGGGTTTTTGTTGTAGTGAAGATGGTCACCTTAGAGCAAATTGAAAATTTGGATACAAAGATGCAAAATCTTGCTAAGAAATTTGGGTCAAAAGCTGGCGATGTTTTCAAATTACTAAGGGAGAAGGAAGCCATAATTAATGAAAGAATTGGAGAAAGCCCTTCTTGGATTGATAAGTTGGAAGAAATTTTTAGTAACTTAAGCTCGCCTTTTTCTTCTGCTAAAACTATTGAAAAAACTCCCGTAAAAATTGGCAAGACTACTCAAGTCACTAAGAACAAGGGTGCAACTTCTATAATAACAAAGAAGATCTTAAAATGATTAGTATTCACCCTAACTTTGTTGAAGTTGTAAGAGACCCTACTTGCAAGAATGCATTCTTCAGTCTCATTCCTAGAAGTATTACTATCGAAAATTTAAATGTTAAATCTTTGAAGAATATTGGTTATGTGATTGAGGAATTGGAAACTAAAGATGACAACACTTGAATCTATGCATTATGCCTAGCTAGGGGCATAAAATGATAACACTTGTTGGGAGGCAACCCAATGAATAAATTTTACTTTTGCCTTTTTTTCTTCTGTTTTTGGGTGTTTGCACAATTATGCTACTGTTATGATTGTGTTTTTATGTTTTAGTTTAGTTTTTTTTGCCAAGTAAAGCCTTTGGGATTGTGTTTGCTGATAGTCGATGTGATCTTGTTGGGAAACATAAACTTTTGCGTCCAGTAAAACAATTTTCAAAAATCACAGTGATGAAAGCTTTTGATTTTTTTACACAAGATTGATATACAAATTGCCTACATCATCCTAAGTTTTGAGAATTTTTGGAGTTATAGATGTATGGTCAAAGTTCAGATGACTATAGACTGTTCTGTTCTTGAATGATTCTATTTTTGTTGCGTTGTGTGCTTATTTTGATGAATCTATGGATTGTATCTCGGGGGTATAAGCCATGTTAAAGTTGGAATACAATAGATATAATGCAATAATAAAATATGAATTGGTTTGCAACAGTGCTCAGAGTGGTGATTTGCTTTATTATACTGACGAATCTCACAAATGTTTTGTTAAGTTTTATGTGATTGAAGTTTTCAAGTCTTGGGTGACATCACGATGGATGAAGGAATAAGGAGTCAAAAGAGCCCAAGCTTGGATGCCGATGCCCCCCCCCCCAAGTTAATATTCAAGGAGAACCAAGCAACTAAGCTTGGGGATGCCCCGGAAGGCATCCCATCTTTGTTCTAACAACCATCAGTAATTTTACTTGGAGCTATATTTTTATTCTTCACATATCATGAGTTTTGCTTGGAGCGTCTTGTATTATATGAGTCTTTTCTTGTTTTTCTTTTTGGTTTGTGTCATCTATCCTTGATGGAGACACCTATTTGAGAGAGCCAACATTATGCTATGATTTTCTCTATGCGCTTCACTTAAACTTTTTGAGCTTTGGAATTGCTCTAGTGCTTCACTTATATATTTTTGAGCACGGTGTGCTGTAATATTTTTGAAGAAATGCTCTCATGCTTCACTTAGATTTATTTGAGAGCTAGTAATTTTTTGAAGAAATTCTCTCATGCTTCACTTATATTATTTTGAGAGATGAAAATATTTCATGCTCATGTTCTTCACTTAAATTTGTTTGAGCTTATCAAAAGCAATTGCAACATACTCAAGAGGGATATAATAAAAACTTTCATGAAGATCATCGGACAAAATAAACTTGATTCTTTGTAATTCTTTTGAGATGTGATGATAGTAATATATGAGTCATGTTGGTGAGTAATTATTATTTAGTAAGAATATTGGTGTTAAGGTTTGTGATTCGCTATGCAAGCACGAAAGTCAATAGTTATGCAATGAAATTACATCCTACATGTGGTGCATTATTCGGTATTAGTTATGTTTAATGCTCATTTATGTGAATTTTTGTTTCTTGGTTGGTTGCCTCTCAATCTATTTGCTAGCCTTCATTTGTACCAAGTAGAAATACTACTTGTGCATCCAAAATCCTTAAACCCAGTTTTGCCATATGAGTCCACCATACCTACCTATGTGTGGTATTTCCGTGCCGTTCTAAGTAAATTTGTATGTGCCATCTCTAAATTTTCAAATGAATTTCCTTTTTGTGTGCTCGTACCGCTCATGAAGCGGCAGGGGGTGGCTAATATTTTCCTTGCTAGATGTGTTATTCTCAAGATGAGTGTTTATTCGTTTGTCATTGCCTGAGAGTACGACAGTAATAGGGATGCCCAGACCCGAAATGAATTTTTTTACTTTATGTTGTCAAATAATAAATTCCTTTTAAAGTGTTCGTATGGATGGTACTCGTGGATACAGCTAGACGTGGAGTGTGAAAGTATGATGTATCTAGCATGGAAAGTGTTGGCAATTAGTAGGTCGTTTTCGTTGATGGGAAAAGTATGCCTCTCAAATTTTTTTATCTGTCAGTTTAAGCTTTGAGCTGTGGCACCTCTACAAGTCCCTAATTCCCTATGCGAAGGGCCTATCTATTTACTTCATGCAATTTTTATTTTTATTTGAGTCTCCATCTTCTCTTATAAAGTACCAACTAGGGAGCCTAATTCCCTGATACGTCTCCAACGTATCTATAATTTTTGATTGCTCCATGCTATATTATCTACTGTTTTTGGCAATATTGGGCTTTATTATCCACTTTTATATTATTTTTGGGACTAACCTATTAACCGGAGGCCCAGCCCAGATTTGTTGTTTTATGCCTATTTTAGTGTTTCGAGGAAGAGGAATATCAAACGGAGTCCAAACAGGAAAATCCTTTTTGGAACGTGATTTTCTCACCGGATAAGACCCAAGGAACTTGGAGTGCATGTCAGAAGATATGGGAGCTGCCCACGAGGGTGGGGGGCGCGCCCCCTGCCTCGTGGGGCCCCTGTGGCTCCCCCGACGTACCTCTTTCACCCATATATACCGTCGTACCCTAAAACTTCCAGAACAGAGATTAGATCGGGAGTTCCGCCGCCGCAAGCCTCTGTAGCCACCAAAAACCTAATCGGGACCCTGTTCCGGCACCCTGCCGGAGGGGGGAACCCTCACCGGTGGCCATCTTCATCATCCCGGTGCTCTCCATGACGAGGAGGGAGTAGTTCACCCTCAGGGCTGAGGGTATGTACCAGTAGCTATGTGTTTGATCTCTCTCTCTCTCTCTCGTGTTCTTGATTGGCACGACCTTGATGTATTGCGAGCTTTGCTATTATAGTTGGAGCTTATGTTTCTTCTCCCCCTCTTCTCTCTAGTAATGGATTGAGTTTTCCCTTTGAAGTAATCTTATCGGATTGAGTCTTTAAAGACTTGAGAACACTTGATGTATGTCTTGTCGTGCTTATCTGTGGTGACAATGGGATACCACGTGCCACTTGATGTATGTTTTGGTGATCAACTTGCGGGTTCCGCCCATGAACCTATGCATAGGGGTTGGCACACGTTTTTGTCGTGATTCTCTGGTAGAAATTTTGGGCACTCTTTGAAGTTCTATGTGTTGGTTTGAGTAGATGAATTGAGATTGTGTGATGCATATCGTATAATCATGCCCACGGATACTTGAGGTGACATTGGAGTATCTAGGTGACATTAGGGTTTTGGTTGATTTGTATCTTAAGGTCTTATTCTAGTACGAACTCTAGGGCTGTTTGTGACACTTTTAGGAATAGCCCAATGGATTGATTGGAAAGAATAACTTTGAGGTGGTTTCGTACCCTACCATCATCTCTTCGTTTGTTCTCCGCTATTTGTAACGCCCTCGATGTGGCTATATCTCCCACGTGTCGAGGCACGACTTAGAGGCATAACCACATTGAAAGCAATGTCGCAAGTGAGGTAATCTTCACACAACCCATGTAATACATAAGGGAAAGTTACATAGTTGGCTTACAGTCGCCACTTCACACAATACATAAATAAACATCCATCATCCAAATACACTCAAGGTCCGACTACGGAACCAAAATGAAAGAAGATATACCCCAAATGCTACACAGATCCCCGGATCACCCCAACTAGGCTCCACTACTGATCATCAGGAAAAGACACATAGTAACGGCCACGTTCCTCGTCGAACTCCCACGTGAGCTCGGTTGAAGCATCGGCACTTGCATCATCGGTACCTGCAACTGTTGTGGTAGAATCTGTGAGTCACGGGGACTCAGCAATCTCACACCCGCGAGATCAAGACTATTTAAGCTTATAGGTAGGAAAGGGGTTGTGAGGTGGAGCTGCAGCAAGCGACTAGCATATATGGTGGCTAACAACACAAAAGAGAGCGAGAAGAGAAGCAAAGCACGGTCGTGATGCTAGAAGTGATCCTAGAATAACCTACGTCAAACATAACTCCAACACCGTGTTCACTTCCTGGACCACGCCGAGAAGAGACCATCACGGTTACACATGCGGTTGATGTGTTTTAATTAAGGTCAACTTCGGGTTTTCTACAACCGGACATTAACAAATTCCCATCTGCCTCATAACCGCGGGCACGGCTTTCTAAAGATAATACCCTGCAGGGGTGTCCCAACTTAGCACATTATAAGCTCTCACGGTCAACGAAGGATATTCCTTCTACCGGGAAGACCCGATCAGTCTCAGAATCCCGGACTACAAGACATCTCGACAGTAATAAAACAAGCCCAGCAAAGCCGCCCGATTGTGCCGACAAATCCTGATAGGAGCTGCACATATCTCGGTCTCAGGGCACATCCGGATTGTCCAAACTTCCAGTAGGCCAGTCCAGAGTTGCCCCTGGCGACCACCGGCGGCTGACAGTTCGGACCAACACTCGAAGGAGCACTGGCCCGAGGGGGGGGGGGAGGTTAAAATAAAGATGACCCTCGGGCTCGCGAAAACCCGGGGGAAAAAGGCTTAGGTGGCAAATGGTAAAACCAATGTTGGGCCTTGCTGGAAAAGTCTTATTCAAAGCGAACTGTCAAGGGGGTCCCATAAATCACCCAACCGTGTAAGGAACGCAAAATCAAGGAACATAACACCGGTATGACGGAAACTAGGGTGGCAAGAGTGGAACAAAACACCAGGCATAAGGCCGAGCCTTCCACCCTTTACCAAGTATATAGATGCATTAATTAAATAAGAGGTATTGTGATATCCCAACAAGTAAACATGTTCCAACAAGGAACAACAAGTCCATGTTCCAACAAGGAACAAACTTCATCTTCACCTGCAACTAGCAACGCTATAAGAGGGGCTGAGCAAAGCGGTAACATAGCCAATCAACGGTTTGCTAGGACATGGATGGTTAGGGGCTGACATGGCAATATGGGTGGCATGATATAGCAAGTGGTAGGTATCGCAGCATAGGCATAGCAAAAGAGCGAGCATCTAGCAAGCAAAGATAGAAGTGATTTCGAGGGTATGGTCATCTTGCCTGCAAGGTTCTCAGAGTTGTCGAAAGCTTGGTCCTCGAAAGCGTTCTCAACAGGTTCCTCGTTCACGTACTCGTCTCCCGGCTCTACCCGAAGCAAGAACACAAGCAAAAGGAACAACTATCAACCACGATGCAATGCACAAATAATATGATGCAAAACATGGCATGATATGCGAGAGGTGATATGCAATGCATATGCGTGCTTCGGAAGGAAAAAGATGAACAAGGCATAATCTTGGAAAACCAAGTATGCCACTGGATAGGTGAGGTGATTTCGGTTGAAATCGATATAAAGATCACCGGAATCGGATGCACGGTTTGCAAATGACAAGCAAAACAAGAATGACAATAAACTGCCATTAACAGCATGATGCTACATAGCAAGCAACAATAAATTAGGCTACTTCACCCAAAGATATCAACAAAGCATATGACAGTAATCTACACAAGATGATTGACAAAAGATGAACACTGAGCTACGGCTAAGTCACATCATAACAGGTACAAACAATCATGGCAAAAGTGCAAAAGATAACAGGTTCACAGACTTGTTGAAAATAACAACATGCCAGAAATTAACATCAGGATGACATGTTTAGAGCAATGAAACAACATGCTACATGAATAGGACATAGCAAAATAAGGCATGGCATGAATCGAATCAAAGCACTTAACAAAAGACCCTTACTGACCATAAGCCAAAAAGGACTAGAAAATATAATAACACCCATGTCAATTAAGCAAGTTTCCTTACAGGTTTCAGACTTAGCAGAAAACTGGACATGTGAAGAACAGATAACAAGTAGGCATGTTTGTGAGCTCGATGCGCTCACTACAGAGCATTAAATGACAAACTAAGCATACATACATCAAGAAGACATGGCATAGAAGCTATACATGGCGATAATAACAACATAGCATGCAAGGATCAACTACAACAAGCTTGGCAAAATAGAATAACATGTAAACAATCTGCCAGTAACATTTTATAGCAAAAGTAGAGCTCGATTGACTCAAGCTATGGCACTCCATAAATACAAACAAAGGCATGGATGGATAGATAAAAACCATATTCTCAAAACAGTCTTACTGATTATGCTCAAAAGAGGCATAGATCTCTCGTAAACAACATGAACACATGGCATAAAAATAATAGCAGGCAGGGACTTGGTGAAAATACTAAGTCTCTGAAATCAGCAACATTAAGTACCCTAGTTTGCATGCTTGTGCTACTCACCAAAAATATCACAAAAATACATGGCATAATTCTGTGGAAAGATAACATGGCATATTACAAAACACATGTAGGACTCAACTTCATAGTGTGCACACATCAATCATGGCAAAAATGACAAAAGTGCATGTTCTGATAAGAATCAGAAACTAACATCACATAGCCCTCTTCTAACAGCATTTAGGGCATCAAGATGACCTCAAACGAAAATGATGCAATGGAACGAAATGATGTACTCTTCGAGGCGAACAATTTGACATATTATACTCACGAAACGGAGCAATATACAGCAAGTTATGATGCGATGAACATGTGACAATAATGCAAAATTTCCGGGACTTGGAATATTTCGAGGGGGAGAGAAAGAAGTCAACCGTCCCGATCTGGATCCGGCGGGCCGAGGCGGGCCGGAGCTGCTCTCGCCGGAGGAGGGGCTGGGGCGTCGCCGGCGAGGCCGTGGAGGCGGGGCCGGGCGGATCCGGCAGGGCGCGGCAAAGGAGGTGGACGCGGGCGCCGCGGGACGGCGCGGGATCCGCGCCGGAGCGGTGGCGGGGCGGCGCCGGCGAGATCCGATGGCGGCGAGGAGGCGGAGGACGTCGGGCGGCGGCGACCGGGCGGCCAGGGGCGGCGCCGGCGAAGGCGACGGGGCACGGGAGGCGGCGGGCGCGGGCGAAGCGACTAGGCGGCGGCAGAGGCGGGGACGGGCCGCGGGGGCCCTGCGCGGGCCTGGCGGGTGAAGAGGGCCAGGACCTCGACGAGCGGCCAGCCCCCGGCAGGTGCCTCCGGCACACCATTGGGGGGTGTTGAGCAGTCCGGACAGCAGCCCCTGGCCTAGCCCCCAACGTCAGTCCACCACTTGCCCTCCACCAACGTGTGTTGGGGGTACGATCAGCTGGTGGTGACCTTGCCGTGGTTGCAGGAGGAGAACAGCAGCAGCAGGAGCCACAGAGGGCTACCCCCAATGCGCCGCCCCCATCGACCACACCACCCCGAGGGGTGTCCCCGACAAGGGCGACAAGCCCCAAGCCCATGCACACGGAGAGGAGGAGGCGAACTCGGGTGCCGGTGGCCTTGCCTCGGCGACATATGATGGCGGGGAGGGGACCTCTGCTTCCCAGCCCGGCATGGGTAAGCCATTCGCCTTCCGTTCCTGTTTACCTTTCCTTTTTCTTTCTGAATCTCTGGTCTTGGCCTCGCCTCATCTCTTTCTCAGTATCTAGGTCCCCCTTCGGCGGACCCAGAGGACATCGACACCGTCATCGAGGACGTTGCCAAGAATGCCGTGGTTGAGGTCGAGAAGATCGCCGCCGAGGAGGCCGCCAAGGGTGCTGCTGAGGACGCCGCCAAGGGGCCCGCCGGTGAGCCCGGCAAGGCTACTGCCGAGGAGGCTGGCAAGGGGCCTGCCGGGGAGGCCGGCAAGGCCATTGCCGAGGAGGAGGTGGCCGACGACCAGCCCTCCTCCGCAGCCTCTAGCTCCGGCAGGTATCTGAGGGTGACCGACGATCTTTTCGTCCACCTCCCAGGGTCGTCGAGCTCCAGGGCGCCCGCTGAGGGAGAGGTGTTCGACGAGGAGGTGCTTGCCGCCGCCGGGCTCGAGGTTGTTGACGAGCCGAGCACCGGCGACAACGGTTCTCAGGAGGAGCGGCTCCTCCAGGCCATGGGCGCCAACTTCCGGAAGCTCCAGGCGCTCCACCGCGCTCGCCTGGACATGGCCAAGTCCAGGATGGCAACGGTGGACATGGTGGAGGCGGACCTCAAGGTGCACGTCGCCGAGACGCAGACTTGGTTCCGCCAGGCTTGTGAGGATCTGAAGGCCGCCCAGGGCGAGCTGGCCAAGCGCGGCGTGGAGCTCACCATGAAGCAGGCCGACATCGAGAAGGCCCAGGAGACGGCGGGGAACTTGGCCGCCATGGCCAAGGCCGCTCGAACCCAGCACCAGGCCGCGCTGGATTCCCAGGAGGAGGACCTTGCCGCGCGGGAGGAGAAGCTTGCCGCAACGCTCCGCGGAAAGGATGAGGAGGTGGAGAAGCTCGTCGTGCAGCAGACCCAAGAGCTGGACCAGAGGCACAGGGAGGCGCTCGATGCCCAGGCTCTAGTTCACGCCGGCAAGGTGAAGGAGCTGGAGGTGGAGCGGGACAGGCTGAAGGAGCAGGCCCTAAAGCTGTCCAAGGAGAAGGACACGCTCAACGGTGCCCTGATGGAGGAGCAGGCCCTGAATCTTTCCGAGGCCAACAACTCCATCAAAGATCTGAAGCTGAAGCTGGAGGGTCTTGAGGAGATGCTCTCAGAGGCCAAGGCGCGGGAGGAGACCCTGGCCAAGGATCTAGAGGCCGAGAAGCTGCAGCGGAGGAACAAAACCGCCAGCCACAAGGATTTTGTGGAGGGTGAGAATCGCTGGGTCAGCCGCCTCGAGGACGTCGCCTGCAGGATCACCGCACAACTGGCTACCATGGGGATGCCAAATGTGAGGTATGCCCCAGAGTGCAGCGGGACTACCAACGCCAAGCTGACCCTATTCTTCGAGGGTGTTCTCGGGGCCCTGGAGCAGTTCCACTCCAACAGGGCGGCTTCACTGGATGACGAGAACCGAAGGCTCTGCCGGGGTGCCATGACCAAGGTCCTCACCAAGGTGGCGTACTGGAACCCCACCCTTGACTTCGATGCCGCGCTGGAGAGCCTGCCGGAGGTTACTGACCTCGCACCGCTCAAGGAGCGTATCGAGCCCATCCTCAGCCTCATCGACGGAATTCAAAGAGTGGAGGGCCAGCGCCGGGATTAGGCACCCCGTTTCTTATCGCCGCCGCAGGTTCATGACCAAGACAATTTCTATCTTTAGTTAGAACTGCAGCAACAATTTGATGTAATATAATTCCGCAGTACTTTTGATATGATGCACGTTATTCTCTTGTTCTACCTTTCTTTGTATGTCCACCCTACGTTAACCGAGTAGGCTTGCCGGCGCATAAACCCAGGGCGGCGTCTTGAGGAAGGATCCCCAATGGCCTGCCGGGTGCGCTTGCTGTTGGGAGAACCACCTTACCGCCCTTAACGCGGCCGCTCGAACTGTCGAGCTTGACTTTGTCGGCGTTCTGGGAACGGGGGTCCCCAGACTTGCCTGCCTGCGGCCTGCGGCGTGGCTCAAAGGAGGCCCAACACGGCCCAACTTCATCAACACAAGACCCAAGACCCTCGTGAGGGGCCAAGCCTCGCGGGGCGGACGACATGGTGCTTCCTCGGGCGCGGCCTCGTCAGGCTGGCTCACGAGGAGGCGGAGAGATCAAGGCAGGGTACCTCGCGAGGTGCCCATGACGCAAGCCATGACGACCAAGGGCGCCAGCCCGCGCAGTGTCCTCCCTTTCCACTTTAGTGCAAAGGGGGCAAGCGCAGGCGAGAGGATCAAGCAAAGGCATCCCTTTCGGTGCAACAAGACCAAGACCAGTCCAACGGCGGGAAGGAGGTCATCGTGGAGCCCAGAACGGCGTCACCACAGGGCCTTTGGCAGGCGAGGACCAACTTTAGTCAGGATAAGAGTACTGTATGTTCCCCTTCGAATTGGCCGATTGTTGGCGCCCTTCCCACACAATATTTGGGACGAGGCCCAGGGCCTTTGCCTATAAATAGGACTAGCCACACCCAGGGTAGAGGCATCCGGTATCCAGGATAAGGGCATCGGGGACCCAAGATCAGAGCAAATAAAGAGAGAGAGAGGAGGGCGGCTGAACTCCCCTAGCACTTCATCGTCCCAGCTAGAACACGCCCTCGCGAGGCTGTTCTCCCTTGTACTGTTCATCGTCATCGGCCCAAGAGGCAATCCACCCACCACAAACTAGAGTAGGGTATTACACCACAATGGTGGCCCGAACTAGTATAAACTCTGCGCCCCTTGTGTTGTTCCTTCAGTAGTTAGATCCTTGCGAGACGGAGAGGTAGAGGGCAGAATCTCTGCGCGCACCCCAGAGTTCGAACCTTAAGGGTCTGCCGGAACCCGAAATCCGACATTTGGCGCGCCAGGTAGGGGTGCGCCGGAGTCCACCTCTCTACCGCTCCGCGACCCATCGCACCATCATCACCATGTCCGGCGACCAGGCGGGCGACCAAGATCCATGGGCGACGTGGCCCGCCCGCGTGGAGCCGCCCGCCTCGGGCGACCCCGCGCCCCAGGCAGCTCGTGGTCCGCAGGGCGCTGCGGGCCGCGAGCGGCGCGGACAGGCTTCAGCAACCCTTACGCTGCGGCAAGCGCGGTCGACAGCAAGGGCCTCCAACCATGCCGCGGCCACGACACGGTACACCCGCCGGGAACAAGCGAACTCGATGGCCGCGCTCACGGTAGCCCGAGAGCTGCTGCAGTGTAGGCTGCTGGAAGGCGGCCGCGACGTGCTGCTGGAGCGGGTCGCCGAGCTCCTGGGTTTCGCCGCTTCGGGGGCTCACCCCTTCTGCGTCCAGCTTTCGTCTCAAGCCCAGGGCGGCACGCGCGGGGGCCCCGCGCGCTCCCGCGGACCTCTGGGCTACCCCGACACCAGCGAATCCGTCGGCGCCGGATTGGCAGTGGCGCTACCCCCGCCCCCGGCGCGTGAGGGAGAAGGACTCGGTACAGCCCACGGTGCCGGCGGGCAGCCGCGCTACCACACCGCGGTGGGCACGTCAAGCAGCGCCGCATGGCGCATGGAGCACTACAGCACAGCCTTCGGGGTAGCGGCGCCAGAAGAATATGTGCCACACATGATGGACCAAGGGCACGCTCACGAGGGCGAACAAGGCTCGCTTCTCAGCCCAAGCTGGGGAGACGAGGCACCAGAAGCCGAGCTCTTCCAGGAACCCCGGGGCGGCTCCGCCAGCCACGCTGGAGGCGACACTTATCGGGTACCACTAATCCCTTAGGAGCAGGCATACGCTAATCATGGATCGCAGGAGGTGCAGGTCGCCGCAGCAAGTGTCTGCCCCGCTCCCACGGTCTCCTACCCCTCGGGAGGAGGGCGCAGGGGGCTGCAGGAGAGGGGCAGGGACCCACATCACCACCGCGGCGTTTGGAGCAAGGCGTTCTCAAGAGGTAGGCCCTCCGCTGGGGAGGCGCCTGAGGGCCTACCCCTGGCAGAGGACCCGTGGTCGTCGGGGGAACCGCTGGCGACCGCTCTACCCCACCGGCGGCGTCCTGGTTTCTGGTCGTCGTTGGTGGCACTAGAGTGTGGCGCAAGGCGGGGCCCTCGTCTGGCGATATGAAGCAAGGCCGGTACCTGTGAAGAAGGCCCAGTGCCTGTGAAGCTGGCCGCCCCATGATACTCTCACGTAATAATGAGTGGGGCTGTACACACCCCAAAGTCTCAGGGGTGCCGGCCTCAGGCCCTGGGGCTCCCTCCCACGCCTAGTGGACAACACTTTGCTCCGCACTGGTGAGAAGACATCCAAGACTAGATTAGGTGCCGGACGCGGCCTTTTGTCTGCTTTTATTGCCTTCTTCTTTTGGTTGTAACTTTTCCCTGCTGGATTTAAGTTGGATTCTAATTTGAGATTTGCGTGCGTTCAGGGAAGGGGTGCTTAGTCTCGTTCGAGCTATTTCTTGCGCTCTGGTTACCGCTTCACCATAGCCGCCTCCCCACGCGAGCCCATCGCGAGTCGAGCCGGGCCAGGCTCGTGCGCAGCCCATACTGCCGTTATCTCTCCTCGGGAGGACTTTCTGGCACCTACGGAGGATGTCCCTTTGGGAAAAAGGCCCGGAGCCTGTGAAGAAGGCGAATGCCTGTGAAGCTATCGCGTTTATGAAAAGGCCCGGAGCCTGTGAAGAAGGCGAATGCCTGTGAAGCTCTCGCGTTATGAAAAGGCCCGGAGCCTGTGAAGAAGGCGAATGCCTGTGAAGCTATCACGTTTATGAAAAGGCCCGGAGCCTGTGAAGGAGGCGAATGCCTGTGAAGCTATCGCTTTTATGAAAAGGCCCGGAGCCTGTGAAGAAGGCGAACGCCTGTGAAGCTATCGCGTTTATGAAAAGGCCCGGAGCCTGTGAAGAGGGCCAGCGCCTGTGAAGCCCCTCGCTGACAGCACTTGCGTGTCCTACGATTTCAATTAGAGAACACTCAGGACACCACGTCCTCCCATGAGCTGCCTCAGGGCCTGCGCGAAACAAAGGTAAACCAACCAGCCGCCAGGCGCGGATGCTCGCACAATATAATAGCTGCTAATACGATCTACACAAGTTTTACATGAGGGGCTTCCCCTCCCAAAATGCTCTTACGACCATCAGGCCAAACACCTGAGCTCTATCCATGCAGGGCAAAAAGACAGGAGCAACACACAGTCAGTCTGACAAATCCCCCAAGGCATCCTCGGGAGCACCTCCCGAGCCGCCGCTAGTGTCGCTGGACTCGCCACCGCTACCTGCATCGTCGCCAGCGGCGCCGGGGCCATCCACCACACCGCCTTCCTCGGCGGCCACGATCATGTCGTCGTTATCCGAAGCGAAGGCCTTCACAAGAGCGTCCATGTTGTTTTCCACCCAGTCCGCCAGGTCGCCTCGGACGGCCTGGGGGACTGGGGCGATGACGGCGTCAAAGTCAAAGTGGGGATCCATGTCCTGAAGATGGCTGAAGACACGGGAAAAGGCGCGCCCGAGCAGGGCGCGACTCCTCTCCTCCACCAACCCGTCGGCCCTGGCCGACCGCGCCTCCAGCTGCGTCACTACGGCGGTGAAGAACTGCAGGTTGCCAGCATAGTTGATCGTGTGCGGCTCGCCGACAGCCGCCTCACAGACGTTGCCCAAGGCTGCGTTGGCCCTCTCCCTGAGCGTAGCCAGCATGGGGCCGTGCACGTGCTCCAGGACCTGCCGTTGGCGTCTCTCATCAGCGTTCTGACGCTTGACGGCCTCGGCCTCTTCCACCTGCTGACGAAGACGGAGCACCTCGGCCTAGATTGCAGCCGATTACTTTTGCGCTGCCTCAAGGGCGGCCCGTGAAGCATCGGCTCGCCGCGTCGCCTCATCTCGTTGGGCCCTCAGGGCTGCGGTTCTCCCCTCAACCTCAACCCGGATCAACTCCAACTTCCTCTCCAGCTCGCACTCGAGGCCTTGGCGCGCTGTTGCCACCCGACGACCAACCTCCTCCAGGACACGTGCCTCCCATACAACGACTTCATCTTCCTCCTGCGTCACCAGGCGCTCCCTCGTCTCCAGCCGCTCATACTCGCGGGTACATTCAGCGGCTTCCAGCGTCAATGCCTCCTCGCGCCTCTGGAGCTCAGCTGGGTCGCCAGAGGCCACCCTCATCGACGCGAGGGCCGCCTCACGCAGTTCCACTTGCTCCTCTAATGAGTGGCATCGGGCCAGGAGCTCCCGAGCCCGCTCCTCCGCTGCTTCTCGCCGTCGGTCGGCTCCCAGGGCCCCCTCAACGGCCTGGGATCTGGCCGCCCGAGAGGCCTCCAGCGCCGCTTTCGCCTCTTCACCATCAAGGTCACACAGATGGCGCGCGAGGGCAACGACGACCTCCAGCTCGCACTGCCCAGTAGCCAAGTGCAGGCCCTCGGCCTCCAGATGTGCATCCTCACCGGCGAGCTCCTCCCCAAGCAGGTCCACTGCGTCGGTTGCCCTTCAAAGGAACTCTTGGCAACGAGCACGACACTCCCGAGCGCGATCGAGCACGTCTCCCGCACCGTCATCCGCCCCGAGCAGGCATCGGAGGCCGCAAACCATTACTCCCCCTTTGGGCAGGGGGCTGGGGGTTGGCGCCTTCACGACGGCCGGGCGCGCCATGCCAGAAGCCCGGCCTGAGGCCAACTCGTCTTCAGAAGAAGGACGGAGGGGGCGCCTCAGCCAGTCGCAGCCTGCGGCCAGGCGGGGAGTCCATGGCAGGCTGGCCGTGCCAAGCGAGGGCAGGTGAAGGAAGATCGCAGGAAGAGAAGGGCTGCAGGGGACCTTGGGACGGTTCCCCCTTCGTTCGTCCTCACCATAAGAGTTGTGCCACCCGGAACGTTTTGGAGCAACGGGGGAGGAGAAGCCGAAGGAGGCGGCACCTCAGCGGCTCCCACGACCTCGGCAAGAAGAGGCCTGCAAAGCAGGGATCAGTAGAAGCAACAAGGGGATCAGGAGCCAGGGAAGGAGAAGGCTTACTCGTCGGTGGCGAAGTACTTCCGGCGCTTCAGCAAGCGACAAGAGAAGTCATCACCCAGGGCCTCCCTTTTCCTCTGGAGGGCCTCGAAGTTCACACGGAAGCGGCCCAGAAGACGAGCGCAAGGATCAACCTGCGACGAAGACGAAGCAGCAGAGCGGACCGCGTCAGGAGCGCCTGCCCGACGCGTACTGCCAATCACCTCGTCAGAAGGCACGACCGGGGCCTCAGGAGCCTCGGCCCCAGGCGCTGGAAGTAGCTGCTTGCTGCCCACATCTTCAGCAGCACGGACCTCGGGAGCCGTTCCCTCGAGGGCATCGCCGGGCGCCGTCACCTCCTCGGGAGCCTTCTCGGCCTCCGCCACCTCATGCCTCCCTGCTCCGCCGCTCGAGGAAGGTTCGCCTTGTCCGACCAGAAGGGGGGTCACCACCACAGGGTTCTCGCGATGCCCTTGGAAGCCAGCGGGGCACAGCCCCCATTCGTCAAAGGAGGGCATCTGCTTCACGAAGTCGTCCCTGTTCTGGCAAAGGTACAGCAGGGCCCCTCCCCGCTGGATGCTGCCCGGGTTGGGGTCACCAGTCAGAGCCAGGAGCACTGTCCTTAGAGCCCCAGGCGCCAGGTCTTCTTCCTGGAGCCTCATGCGGTCGCCATGCCCGCTGAAGGCCCACATTCGGCGGGAATGGCACTGGAGAGGGGCAATGCGGCGAAACAAGAACTCCTTCACCACCTTGGGCGCCGTCACGCCGAGCGATCTCAAGAACGTGAAGCGGCACCAGACGAAGGCGAGCCGGGGGCTCACGAGCGTCTCCTGGCCCCAGCCCGAGTTGGGTATAGGGGGCGAGGTTGGCTTCGCCAGCAGGGGGCCGGGCACCCCGACATCAACGTACAACCACCGTTCGCGGAACCCCGCAGGAGGCGAGGGAAGCTTGAAGTCGATGTCCGAGGACGCAGTCTCAGACGCGGCGACGAAGCTCACGCACGCAGAGCATTGAGTGGGGTCAGCAAGGCGCAAAGAGAAGAAGTGGCGCAGCAAGGCAACGGAAGGAGGGATGCCCATCATCGCCTCGCAAACAAAGGCGAAGACCGAAAGAAGGGTGATGGATTCAGGGCCCAAATGCATCATATGGATCTGATAATGAGAGAGGACGACCTTGAAGAAATCAGAAAAGGGGGGAACCAGACCCGCCCACAAGGCATCAGTGAAATAATGGACCTCAGTGATTATCCTGTTAGTGGGGAAGTGAGGCGTAGGCCAAGCCGTTGTTCTCCCACACTCGTTGAAGGTGGTGGCCAGAGCCGAGCTGAGCTTATCCAGGCACTCTCGATTGAGTATGATCGATCTGTCGACGGCGGGGTTCACCGACGGCGGCGAGCGGGGCGGAGTCATGGGTTTCTTCCCTTTCTCCTTCTTCATTGGAGCCATGGCAACGGGAAGGAAGGGGGAGATGTGAGATGGGATTGGAAACAAGAGTCGGAGTCCAAAGGGAGGAAGAACAAGAGAAGGTCAAGCAACAAGAAGGGGAGCGGCTGTGTACAACTGCGAGTCCACACAGCAAGGCGCAAAATAAGGAAGTGTGGGGGAACAGTGCCGCCCACGTCCAATCAAACCGCCACGGGGCGCCCAAGGCCGCAGGCTGTTAGAGCCCGCGGCGCTTTGCCCTTGCCCTTTCGCCTCTTGGCACGGCCAAGTCCGGGTGCGCCTTGGGCCCGGGGGCTACTGTCGGTGT
Organism: Aegilops umbellulata; assembly: GCA_032464435.1. Classification (NCBI taxonomy): domain Eukaryota; kingdom Viridiplantae; phylum Streptophyta; class Magnoliopsida; order Poales; family Poaceae; genus Aegilops; species Aegilops umbellulata. The sequence continues at coordinate 413,785,591 of CP136057.1, forward strand.
TCTGGGAACGGGGGTCCCCAGACTTGCCTGCCTGCGGCCTGCGGCGTAGCTCAAAGGAGGCCCAGCACGGCCCAACTTCATCAACACAAGACCCAAGACCCTCGCGAGGGGCCAAGCCTCGTGGGATGGATGACACGGTGCTTCCTCGGGCGCGGCCTCGTCAGGCTGGCTCACGAGGAGGCGGAGAGATCAAGGCAGGGTACATCGCGAGGTGCCCATGATCCAAGCCATGACGACCAAGGGCGCCAGCCCGCGCAGTGTCCTCCCTTTCCTCTTTAGTGCAAAGGGGTCAAGCGCAGGCGAGAGGATCAAGAAAAGGCATCCCTTTCGGTGCAACAAGACCAAGACCAGTCCAACGGCGGGAAGGAGGTCATCGTGGAGCCCAGAATGGCGTCACCACAGGGCCTTCGGCAGGCGAGGACCAACTTTAGTCAGGATAAGAGTACTGTATGTTCCCCTTCGAATTGGCCGATTGTTGGCGCCCTTCCCGCTCAACATTTGGGACGAGGCCCAGGGCCTTTGCCTATAAATAGGACTAGCCACACCCAGGGTAGAGGCATCCGGTATCCAGGATAAGGGCATCGGGTACCCAAGATCAGAGCAAAGAAAGAGAGAGAGAGAGAGGAGGGCGGCTGAACTCCCCTAGCAGTTCATCGTCCCAGCTAGAACACGCCCTCGCGAGGCTTTTCTCCCTTGTACTGTTCATCGTCATCGTCCCAAGAGGCAATCCACCCACCACAAACTAGAGTAGGGTATTACACCACAATGGTGGCCCGAACTAGTATAAACTCTGCGTCCCTTGTGTTGTTCCTTCAGTAGTTAGATCCTTGCGAGACGGAGAGGTAGAGGGCAGAATCTCCGCGCGCACCCCAGAGTTCGAACCTTAAGGGTCTGCCGGAACCCGAAATCCGACATACTCGAGTCAAAATCGAGAGCGTTGCCAGGTGCGGAAGGCTACCCTGCCACTCTCGACACGGCCGCTTGAGATGTTGAGTGGACTCGAAACAGAACAAAGGCGTAGCCAATTGCGGGAGGGCCCCTTTGCGTGCAAGTTTTCCATACAAAGAACGAGATCTCCGAGGGGAATAACCTTATATAAAGAAGAAATATCTAAAGTTCGACATGACTTAGCTTTCTTGCTGCCAAACTGGCGCCCTTCGCGCTTGCAGGCGGTGGCACCCTCTTGGCCATCTTCTTCTGTAGAAACCATGGCCACGAGGAGCTGCTAGGCTGGCCGCTAGACAAGATTCTCACAACTGTGCCCCTTACCTGGCGCGCCAAAGATGTCAGTGAGAATGACACCTATGGGATCACTGGAATCCCTACTACGGTCGGCGGGCACGTGGCTGTGAGGAGAGCAGGTCCAGGAGCCAGCACAAGGATCGTTTACCCAGGTTCGGGCTGCGAGGATGCATAAAACCCTAGTCCTACTTTGGTGGATGTATTGAGTGTTCTTGAGCTTTCGAACTAGCTACGGTGGCGGCGTAGTTCCAAAAACCCGAATCCCTCTCCTGCTCGCCTCGGGCCTCCTTTTATAAGCAAAAGGGGTTGCCACAGTGGCACACAGCCATAGTGCCATAGTGCGAGCTTATCGCACGTATTACAGGACAAGATGCATTTAATGCATCGCTTAGGTGTCCCTTAGCTTTATCGGGGACGGGAGCGAGGCCTGTCCTGTCCGTTGCCGCCTTGCCTTGCTTCGACACATGCCCAGGCCAGCGATGCATGCGGTGCCATGTAGGCAGGCAGGCAGCTGAGGTGGTGTGGTGGTAGGGTCTTCACGAAGATCTGCATGCCACCATGCAGGTGTTTGCTGAGTTGGCATAAAGGCCGCCCGTCGCTATGCAGGTGCCTGCCCAGCTAGTTGAGCTAGCAGCTGCTTGGGGATGGCGATGGAGTCTTGGTCGACGCGGTCCTGGCTGTGGCCACGCTGACGCCCTCGGCAAGGGCCTTGCCGGGGGCCTGGCAAGGGTCTTGCTGTGGTGTTGCAGTCGTCCCCGGCAAGCGTGGATCTCCTCGGCAAGGATCCCGCTGAGGGTCGCCGTCTTCTGATTCTCATCTGATATCATATATCTATGGTCTTGACAAAGATGTGCATGCCACCACGGAGTTGCCTCCCGAGCCCTAGTTCCAACGTAGTTGGTTGGGTTGGAACCCGTGGGCTCAAGGGTGGCTCACTCTGTTGGCGTTGGGCCTGCCGCCCCGGCAAGGCTCTTGCCGGGGCTGTCAAGGCTGCCCCGGCAAGGGTCTTGCCGGGGGAGCCTGCTTCGCCCTTCTGTCCCTTGTGTTATTGGCCTTGGCGTTGCCTTGGTGTAACGCCCCGGATCTGTTGCGCCAGGTGTCCTTCAGTTATTCACCGTCGTTGCCATGTCATTTGCTTGCATGTCACACTTTGCCATGTCATCATGTGCATCTCATTTTGCATTCGTGTTCGTCTCATGCATCCGAGCATTTTCCCCGTTGTCCGTTTTGCAATCCGGCACTCCTATGTCCTCCGGTGCCCCCTTTTACCTCTTTTCATGTGCGGGTGTTAAATGGTCTTGGAATGGACCGAGGTTTGCCAAGCGGCCTTGGTACACCACCGGTAGACCGCCTGTCAAGTTTCGTGCCATTTGGAGGTCGTTTGATGCTCCAATGGTTAACAAGGGAACCGCAAAAGCCCTCTTCATGTTGCAGCCCAACACCCTTCCAAAGTGGCCCAAAACCCATCCAAACCCCCTCCATCCTCTCGGCCGTTCGATCACGATTGCGTGGCCGAAAACCGCTCCTCAATTGGACTCTCCTAGCTCCCCCTACATATAAATATGTGATCCCCTCCGAATTTTCGGGCGAATTCCTAGCAGTCTACCTCCTCCTCGCCACCGGACATGTCCGCCGCCCTCCGGACGAATCGCCGCCGCCCGCAGCCAACGGGGTCCTGCCACGTGGCACGACCGCCGCCCCCGCGCCGCCGGCCCGCCAGGCCCGGGTCGGGCCTCCCCGAGCCCGCGAGCTCCTCCGCCGCCCGCGCCTTGCCCGCGAGCCGGCTCCGCCGCCACCGCGGGATCGGGTCACCGTCTGGCTCCCCTGCGCCGCTGCTCTTCCTCGCCTTCGCCGCCTCCTCGCCGACACGCCGGTGCCGCCCTTCGCCGCCTTCTCCTCCGCCGCCACCGGAGACCGCCGCCGCCGCCAAGCTCGCCGCTCGGAGCTCCCTCGTCGCCGACCCCGACTCCGGTCACCGGATCCGCGAGCTCCGGCCACTTTTGCCTCCTCTCCTGCCGTCTTCCCCATCTCCAGCGAGAGATCCGGCCCCGCCTCGATCCGCGCTGGCCCAATCTAGGTCCAATCCAGAGGTTGACTTTCTCCCCTCCCCGGAATTTTCCCAAGTCCCTGACATTTTGCATTCTGGTGCCATATTTGACATGCCATAACTCCTCATCCGTAGATCCATTTTGCATGTCTGATAAATCGGAATGTTCATCAGGAGATGGTCTTCATTTTGTTCCATTGTGGCATGTTCATTTGATTCCATCTTGATGCCCTAATCATCGTTGCAAGAGTGCTATATAATGTTGTCGGCTGTAGTTTATCAGAACTTGCTCATTTGTCATTTTTGCATCTTTTTGTGTGATTTTCTTTTGATCATGAAGTCTGCATGTGTTATGAGCTAAAACATGCCATAGTTTCTGTGGTGCAATGCTCTCTTCATTATATGCAATGTGTTGATTGTTATGAGCTTGCAAAGTAGCCCCCATGATGTTGCTGATTTCAGAGACTTAGAATTTTACTAAGTTTTTCCTGCTGTTATTTTCATGCCATGTATTCATGTTACTAAAGTGAGATCCATACCTATTTTGAGTATGTTCATTAAGGATGTTTTGGAAATATGTTTATGCTCTATCGATCCATGCCTCTGTTTGCATTTATAGAGTGATCTAGCATGTCTTAATCTTGCTCTACGTTTGCTATAAAATGTTCCTGGCAGATTGTTTACATGTTATTCAATTTTTCCATGGTTGTTCTTAGTGATCCTTGAATCCTATGAGCTTGTTCTTGCCATAGTTAGTTTGACGAACATGTCGTCTTGCTGTAGGAATGCTTATCTTGTCATGCAATGCCTTGTGTTGAGTGCGTCGAGCTCGCAAACATGCCTTCATAATTCTATTTATGCCATGCTCTGTTTTGCTACAAAGTCTGAATCTGTTTATGAACTTGCTATGTTTATATGGGTGCCATCATATCTTATGTGCCTTTTTGGCTCATGGTCAGTAAGGGACTTTTGTTTTATTTAATTAGTAGATTCATTCTGTGCCTTTGATTGCCATGTTAATTTCCTGTAGCATGGTTTTGATAGCTCTAAACATTCCAGCCTGATGTTGTTTCTGCCATGTCCAGTGATTTCTCTAAGTCTGTGAACTTGTTATTATTTGCAATCTTGCCGTGTCCTTTTGAGCATGTTCTAGTAGTTTCTGGAGATAGCTCAGTGTTCATGTTTTGTAATGCTTTACCCGTACATCATGTCCATGCCTTCTGTTTTCATGTTGATATCCCGTAGCATATTGTTTTGGTGCTTGTAAGTTGCCTAGTTGCTGTTTTGGACAACTTGTCCTTTAGACTTGTATAGAGTGTATGTGTTGAACCGTTGCTCCGTTTTGAGTGTGCTCTATATGAAACTTGCTTAGTTTTGCATATAGTTTCTTGTTACCTTGTTGCATAGATGTTTTGAGGTGTGTGCTTGATGTTTGAATGCATTTTGCACCAATGCCATGCTTAACTTGTTTTGCTCATATCTTCTAGGCCGTAGCTCCGAATCTAATGAACTTTATATGTAACTTGACTAGAATCTCGTGTAGATCATCTTGGTGCATCTTAAATTGCTGTTTAACAACTTGACCATAAGTTTTATTCAGATCTAGACCAATCTCGAAATTTGCATATGGGGACTTACCGGAATTGTTCTATGTTGTTTCCGGTCTCAATTAAACTTGCTTTGATGTGTTGCTCTTGTAGGCATCATATCTTGCCATGAGTAGATTCATGTAGCCTTGTCATGCATCATACTTGCTTGAGCATCATGCCTTGTTCATGTGTGGTGTGTTTACTGTGTTGTGTGCTTCTTCTCGATAGTTTCCGTTTCGTTGCGATCGTGAGGATTCGTTCGTCTATGCTTGGTTCGTCTTCGTGGCTTCATCTTCTTCATGGACTCGTTCTTCTTCCTTGCGGGATTTCAGGCAAGATGACCGTCACCTTGGATCTCATTACTATCATTGCTATGCTAGTTGCTTCGTTCTATCGCTATGCCGCGTTTCCTACCACTTGCTTATCAAGCCTCCCAAATTGCCATGAACCTCTAACCTTGTCACCCTTCCTAGCAAACCGTTGTTTGGCTATGTTACCGCTTTTGCTCATCCCCTCTTATAGCGTTGCTAGTTGCAGGTGAAGATGAAGTTTGCTCCATGTTGGATTATGTTTATGTTGGGATATCACAATATCTCTTATATTATTAATGCATCTATATACTTGGTAAAGGGTGGAAGGCTCAGCCTTATGCCTGGTGTTTTGTTCCACTCTTGCCGCCCTAGTTTCCGTCATATCGGTGTTATGTTCCCGGATTTTGCGTCCCTAACGCGGCTGGGTGATTTATGGGACCCCCTTGACAGTTCGCTTTGAATAAAACTCCTCCAGCAAGGCCCAACCTTGGTTTTACATTTGCCTCACCTAAGCCTTTTTCCCTTGGGAGTCGCGCATCCCGAGGGTCATCTTTATTTTACCCTCCCGGGCCAGTGCTTCTCTAAGTGCTGGTCCAAACTGAGTGATGTCCGGCGCCTCCTGGGCAATCAGGGTCTATGCCAACCCAACGTCTTGCTCATCCGGTGTGCCCTGAGAACGAGATATGTGCAGCTCCTACCAGGATTTGTCAGCACATCCGGGCGGCTTTGCTGGTGTTGTTTTACCATTGTCGAAATGTCTTGTAATCGGGATTCCGAGACTGATCGGGTCTTCCCAGGAGAAGGAATATCCTTCGTTGATCGCTAGAGCTTATAATGGGCTAAGTTGGGACACCCCTGCAGGGTTTGAACTTTCGAAAGCCGTGTCCGCGGTTATGTGGCAGATGGGAATTTGTTGATATCCGACTGTAGTAAACTTGAAGTAAACTCTTCTAAAATACACCAACCGTGTGCGTAATCGTGAGTGTCTCTTTTCGGGGTTGATCGAGAGGAGAACACGGTTTCTGGGTTATGTTTGATGTAAGTAGGAGTTCAGGATCACTTCTTGATCACTACTAGTTGATGACCGCTTGCTTTGCTTCTCTTCTCGCTCTTATTTGCGTAAGTTAGCCACCATATATGCTTAGTCGCTGCTGTAACCTCACCACTTTACCCCTTCCTTACCCATTAAGCTTTGCTAGTCTTGATACCCATGGTAATGGGATTGCTGAGTCCTCGTGGCTCACCGATTACTACAACACCAGTTGCAGGTACAGGTTATGCGATGATATTGACGTGAGAGCGATGTTTATCTGTGTTGGAGTTCTTCTTCTACTTCTTCTTTGATTGAGGGATAGGTTCCTGGTCGGCAGCCTGGGCTAGCAGGGTGGATGTCGTTTAAGTTTCTGTTTATGTTTCGTCCGTAGTTGGATGTTGATCTTGTTTATGTTGTATTGTTGTATTCATGTGACATTTTATGTCTTGGTTGTATCCCCACTATTATTTAATGTTGATGTAATGATATCCACCTTGCAAAAGCGTCTTCAAGATGCGCTTCTATCCTTGGTGGGACCTTCGAGTTCCTTTAGGATAGGGTCGCATCTTGGGTGTGACACTTGGCCATCTTGTGCTTTGGCTTCTCTCCGGCTCCCCTCCTCTGCCCTGCTTAGTGTGGCCGTGGCGTGTGGCTCCTACTGCCCATGCACAAGTAAAGGGGTACAAAGGAGTGCCCCTACTTTTGTACACCGACAGAGGGTGATTCCTCCTTAACCACTTCCGATATGACTCTATCGTGCAACCCCTCAAGTGTGAACCTCGAGGGTGGTTCCTCTTATGTTCACCTTGGCGATTACATCGAGTGGAATCCATCGAGGGTGATTCCTCAGGTTTTCCCCTTGAAAGTACAACTATCCCTGGGTGGTTTTGGTAATTACTAACAACATATAGCTCATTGAACTAATGCTATATCAAGATAAATATTTCAAGAAAGTTCAATGATTGGCATGGCATGGATTAGGAGTGGACCCCTCAAAATGCTAAGGACACATATTGGCTCAAGCTCAAGACTCTACATTTTACTTTTAGTGATCCAAGATCACATTGAGTCCATAGGAAAAGCCAATACTATTAAAAGGGGATGAGGTGTTGCTTAATGGGTTTCTTGCTCAAAATGCTTAGTGATATGCTCCAAAACCCTCAACCACTTTCTCACATCCACATATGTCCCAAACCAAAAGTCAAACTCGGCCCCATCGAAATTTTCTATCCGGCGCCACCGAGGTCTCTTGACATAGCCATTGCCAAAAACACCTAGTCACTTCAGTCTCATAGATAGGGATCTCAGTCTCACCAAGATGGGATTGCAAACTCTCTGTTTCCCTTCGTAACGTTTCGGTCTAACCGAGATGAGCAATCGGTCCCACTGAGTTCGCAATGCAAACTCTCTATTTCCCCTTCGTAATGTTTCAGTCCAACTGAAATGAGTGAATCGGTCCCACCGAGTTTGCTTGACCAACTCTCTGGTTAGCTTATTACCAAAATCGGTCCCACCGAGTTTGTGTAATCGGTCTCACCAAGATTACGTTATGCCCTAACCCTAATGAAATCGGTCCCACCAAGTTGACATGTCGGTCCCACCAAAATGCCTAACGGTCACATTATGAACTAAATCGGTCTGACCGAGTTTGGAAAATTGTGTGTAACGGTTAGATTTTGTGTGGAGGCTATATATACCCCTCCACCCACTCTTCATTCATGGAGAGAGCCATCAGAACATGCCTACACTTCCAACATACATTTTCTGAGAGAGAACCACCTACACTTGTGTTGAGGTCAAGATATTCCATTCCAACCACATAAATCTTGATCTCTAGCCTTCCTAAGTTGCTTTCCACTCAAATCATCTTTCCACCAAATCCAATCCTATGAGAGAGAGTTGAGTGTTGGGGAGACTATCATTTGAAGCACAAGAGCAAGGAGTTCATCATCAACACACCATCTATTACCTTTTGGAGAGTGGTGTCTCCTAGATTGGCTAGGTGTCACTTGGGAGCCTCTGTCAAGATTGTGGAGTTGAACCAAGGAGTTTGTATGGGCAAGGAGATCGCCTACTTCGTGAAGATCTACCCTAGTGAGGCAAGTCCATCGTGGGCGATGGCCATGGTGGGATCGACAAGGTTGCTTCTTCGTGGACCCTTCGTGGGTGGAGCCCTCCGTGGACTCGCATGACCATTACCCTTCGTGGATTGAAGTCTCCATCAACGTGGACGTACGATAGCACCACCTATCGGAACCACGGATAAAAAATCTCTGTGTCTACATTGTGTTTGCTCCCTCAAACTCCTCTCTTTACCTTCATGTGCAATTATTTTACATTCCGCTGCTATACTCTTAGAATTGCATGTGTAGGTTGATTGCTTGACTTGTGCTAAGTTGTTAAAATCTGCCAAGACTTAAAACTGGGAAAAAGCTAGGTTTTTATTTGGTCAAGTAGTTTAATCACCCCCCTCTAGACATACTTTCAATCCTACAAGTGGTATCAAAGCTACGGTCTCCATTTGCCTTGATTTCCATAGCTTTTGGTGATCATAGTGTCGGTGTCAAAACCGGCGGATCTCGGGTAGGGGGTCCCGAACTGCGCGACTAAGGCGGATGGTAACAGGAGGCGGGGGACACAATGTTTACCCAGGTTCGGGCCCTCTCGATGGAGGTAATACCCTACTTCCTGCTTGATTGATCTTGATGATATGAGTATTACAAGAGTTGATCTACCACGAGATCGTAGAGGCTAAACCCTAGAAGCTAGCCTATGATTATGATTGTTGTTGTCCTACAGACTAAACCCTCCGGTTTATATAGACACCGGAGGGGGCTAGGATTACACAGAGTCGGTTACAAGGGAGGAGATCTACAAATCCGAATTTCCAAGCTTGGCTTTCATGCAAAGGAGAGTCCCACCCGGACACGGGACGAAGTCTTCAATCTTGTATCTTCATAGTCCAACAGTCCAGCCAAAGTATATAGTCCGGCGGTCCGAGGACCCCCTAATCCAGGACTCCCTTAGTAGCCCCTGAACCAGGCTTCAATGATGATGAGTCCGGCGCGCAGATTGTCTTCGGCATTGCAAGGCGGGTTCTTCCTCCGAATACTCGATAGAAGATTTCAAACACAAGGATCGTGTCCGGCTCTGCAAAACAAATTCCATACACCACCGTAGAGAGTATAATATTTCCACGAATCTAATCTGCTGACAACTTTTCATAACGTGACGTCCTGCCGTGGTCCAGCCATTACGAACCGTTTTTCCCAGCCTGCCACTGCACATGTTGCGAGGCTGTTTTCTTGGCACGACTTGTCGAAGCAGAGATCGTGTTCTTCTTATCACGGGATTCTCATCAATACGGGTATGGGTAACCCAATCATGCCTGTTGGTATGACTCCTCGATTTTAGGCAAGTTCCAAACGGCCACGCAGAGGACGCTCGATATTCACCCTCTTTATAAAGGGGCCAATGCCTGTCCTTTTCTTCTCATGCTCAATCCAATCCTTCCCCCATCTCAAGTTATAACACCCAAGGCTCAGGCTAAGCGCTTCGGACCTTCAACCATGTCCAGATCCAACCTTCAAGGCCGATGGATGGCCTCCTCTGTCACAGAGGAGGACATCAAGAAGCTAAGAGAAGCCAGGTATCTGACCGCCAAAATCTCGCACAGGCTGCCTGCTCAAGGGCAGGTCATCCCCACTCCCGAACCCAACGAGAGTGTCGTATTTGTTTCCCACTTCCTCCGAGGGCTAGGCTTTAGTCTTGATCCCTTTGTTAGAGGGCTTATGTTCTACTATAGGCTCGATTTCCATGATCTAGCTTCGGAGTCCATCCTTCACATCTCGTCGTTCACCGTCGTGTGTGAGGCCTTCCTCCACATCACCCCACACTTCGGCTTATGGCTCAAGACCTTCAATGTGAAGCCGAAGATGATCAATGGGCGACACGCAGAATGCGGAGGTGCTATAATAAGCAAAGGCACCGATGCTCCATCGCCAAAGGGTTTCTTCCTAGAGGTGTCCGATTTATGGCAGCGGGAGTGGTTTTACATCACAGCTCCCCGAAATACTAAGTGGGTAGCTGCCCCGGCCTTCCGTTCGGGCCCCCCGCCACAACTGTTGTCATGGGTTAACAAGGGGCTGGACTAGGGGCCAGTTGATGACGTGCCGACATTGCAGAGTCGCATCCGAGATCTCCTCAAGAGAGATGCCAGCCTTGTCAAGGTAATGCAAGTAATGCTAGTTCGTCGGGTCCTGCCATGCCAATGTCAATATCTCCGTATGTGGGAGTTCAACCCGGAAGGACCGCGAACTATTCAGCAATTCTTCGGCGTGATGCTCGAAGGGATGTATGGATTGTTCTTCGGATCACGAATAAAGTGTCCGGACACCATAGAGGATGCGGGTCTAAACTGCAATCGTCCAGATACCGACGTAAGTAATTCCGCGGCCGAACATGCTGTCTTTTCATTTGTCCTAACATCATTCTTAAAAACCGCTCTTTCACCAGGACTGGAGAAAAAAGGCGAAGATGATCAGGTGTTCGGCCGCCCTTCCTGAAGGCTCACCGGATCCTGTACTAGCTAGGATGCTCGAGCATGCACCTTATCAAGTGCCATTAGAGGAAGACAGATGGAGTAATAAAGAAGCCGAAAGCGGGCCTCACGCATTACTCATCCAAACCGGGGGAATTAGTGTCTCCGCGAAGGAGGATAATCGGGGAGAAGAATCTGAAATTCCCTCTCCCCAAGGAAGGAAAAGGACCGCCTCTGAAGACTTGGACACAAGGGTTTTCAAACGAGGGAATAAACCTTCGCTAGGGGGCCCTGCCCCGGAGTGCATCCTTACCGCACAATGCCCGCAAGGGGATCAGCCCTCCACCGAGCTGTAAGTGAACGAGAGTACCTTATAGTGAATATATCCTGCTTCATCTCCAAGGACAATAACCGAGACATATGTCTTGCAGTTCGGATCATAGCCCTTCTCGACAGAGTTCGTCTTCGGGGGATCTTCTTCCAGAGATGATGCAGAGCGAAACGCCTCTTCGTGCCTCCCCACCTCATGAGGCGGACGACCCTGAGGTGTCGTCGCGGAGGATTTCTCCAGATCCACCAAGGCCAGGAGGTAACCCTTCGGCCACCCAAAGTCCGGAGTATTCGGCTCCTAAGGAGAGCAACGGAGAGAGTCCGGGACTGTCCGATGTACGACCGAACGCTCTGATGGGTCTTCTGGAGCAAGCGGCTATCTCAGAGGTGCATCATACTTTAATGGGTATGGTGGTTGAGAGGATTTCATCCGCCAAAAGTGGGTTGCATGAAGATTTTATGAACCTACTAAGAGGCTTTGGGGTACGCAAAGTAATATATATATATATATATATATATATATATATATATATATATTGACGGTACCGCACACGCTAGGTGTGCCCTATGCAGATAGTTGCCCCTGAGACTCTGGTTGTCGTCCAAAGGCGGCAAACAGAGGATCATAGTCCCATGTAATGATTATGCTGCCTTCATGTGCAGGCGGCTGAGGGCCCGGTGTCTGGCCGGACTGGTGAGTTTGCCAAACTGAGGCGGCAACTTGATGCGGCAGATGCCGGCATCGTGCTTGTAAACAAGCGGCTTGACGAGGCACATGGTATGTATTCTCCGGTCGTCAATAGATATTAAGAGGAGCATGATGCTAGTATTTGTAATATACTGTGACTGTAGATGGAGCTGCCGCCGTGGAGACCCTTCGGGCGGAGCTTGCCCAAGCCAAGGAACAAGCCAGGAGAAGCGATGCGGCCACCCTAAAGGTGGCAGAAGAGTTAAGAGCCGAACAAGCTGCTCATCGCCAGAGCGAAGAAAAAATAGCCAAGATGGATGTTGAGCTGAAGGATGTCGCCGACCGGTATGAGCTTCTTGAAAAGGAAAGGCAAGCGAAAGCGGCGGACCTGAAGAAAGCCATGGTAGCAGCCAAGGAAAACCGCTCTAAAATCCGAGCGGCGAAGGAGGAGCTTCGTCAAGCCGGAAGTATCACGGCTGGGAAGCCCTTTTTGTTGCGGACGAAGTTTGGAGATCCGAAGTATGCCCCTCTGGATAAATTATGGAGTGCTGCAGACGCGTACTTGGACTTGGCAACGAGTGTTGCTGATGCGACTGAGTTTTTCAAAGATAAAAAAGATCATGAAGTGGAAAAGTTGTTCTGGTCGCAGTTCAGTGCTCCAACGCGTCCGCTGTTGTCAAATGAACAAATGGCCGAGTGGGCTGAACTCCATAGATTGTCCGGACTTGCCATGAGGTCTGTCATGGATCATCTTTGGCCGGAAGGGCCAAGGCTGAATAGTTATTTTGGTTTAGTGCATCGATTCCTTGGTGCTGTGCCGCATATCGACGCTGTAAAGAGGTCGGCGTGCATAGAGGGTGCGCGGATGGCTCTCTCCCGTGTTAAGACATACTGGGCAAAGATGGAGACCACCGATGTGGCAACCCAGGATCCGGCCATAGGCCAGGTCTCGGCCGAGCACTATTTTGAAGAAGTCCTAGAAGGTGCTCGTTTAATAGAGGCTCAGTGCTCGAAGAGTATCATGTTCGAGTGACATGTATCCCGATTGTAAAAACAATGCTATTTTGATTATGAAGGCTGTGTTTAAACTTTTGCCTTAAAGTATTACGATGCCTCCTGTGCGGCCGTTCATATATATATATATATATATATATATATATATATATATATATATAAATGCATCCTACTACCGGGTGTAGTTACACCCATTTCTCATATACTACCATGTGGTAGTATATACTCTACTTTATTATTTTTAGTATGTTCACATACTATATCTAAGATACTCCAAAGCGAGTTATGTGAAAAAATTGCATGTGAGCCCATGTTTTTATAATATTGGTGAAATACGTACATATTTGTACGTACAAAGGAGTATGCTCAAAATATACTACATACTACCTAAAAAATAGTATATAGTACCTAAACATTGTTACATACTACATACTATGCGCACATACTCTCCGATTGAAGGAAATATGCCCTAGAGACAATAATAAAGTTGTTATTTTTTTCCTTATATCATGATAAATTTTTATTATTCATGCTAGAATTGTATTAACCGGAAACATAATACATGTGTGAATACATAGACAAACAAAGTGTCACTAGTATGCCTCTACTTGATTAGCTCGTTAATCGAAGATGGTTATGTTTCCTAACCATGAACAAAAGATTTGTTATTTGATTAACGGGATCACATCATTAGGAGAATGATGTGATTGACATGACCCATTCCTTTAGCTTAGCACCCGATCGTTTAGTATGTTGCTATTGTTTTCTTCATGACTTATACATGTTCCTATGACTATGAGATTAGGCAACTCCCGTTTGCCGGAGGAACACTTTGTGTGCTACCTAACGTCACAACGTAACTGGGTGATTATAAAGGTGCTCTACAGGTGTCTCCGAAGGTAATTGTTGGGTTGCCGTATTTCGAGATTAGAATTTGTCACTCCGATCGTCGGAGAGGTATCTCTGGGCCCACTCAGTATGCACATCACTATAAGCCTTGCAAGCATTTTAAGTAATGAGTTAGTTGTGGGATGATGTATTATGGAACGAGTAAAGAGACTTGCCGGTAAAGATGATTGAACTAGGTATTGAGATACCGACGATCGAATCTCGGGCAAGTAACATACCGATGACAAAGGGAACACCGTATGTTGTTATGCGGTCTGACCGATAAAGATCTTCGTAGAATATGTAGGAGCCAATATGAGCATCCAAGTTCCGGTATTGTTTATTGACCAGAGACATGTCTCGTTCATGTCTACATTGTTCTCGAACCCGTAGGGTCCGCACGCTTAACGTTATGATGACAGTTATATTATGAGTTTATGCGTTTTGATATATCGAAGGAGTTTGGAGTCCCGAATGAGATTGGGGACATGATGAGGAGTCTCGAAATGGTCGAGACGTAAAGATCGATATATTGGAAGACTATATTCGGACATCGGAAAGGTTCCGAGTGATTCAGGTATTTTCGTAGGTACCGGGGAGTTACGGGAATACGAGGAAAGAAGCAATGGGCCATAATGGGCCTTAGTGGGAAGGACCAGGAGGTGGCGCGCGCCCCTCCCAAGCCCAGTCCGAATTAGACAAGGGGTTTGGGGCGCGGCCCCTCTCTACCTTCCTTCCCCTCTTCCCCCCTTTCCCCCCTTCTCCTAGTTGGACTAGGAAAAGAGGAAACCTACTCCAACTAGGAGTAGGAATCCTACTCCCTGGCGCGCCCCTCCTAGGGCCGGCCGGTCTCCCCTTGCTCCTTTATATACCGGGGCAGGGGGCACCCCATAGACACACAAGTTGATCTTCGTGATCATTCTCTTAGCCGTGTGCGGTGCCCCCCTCCATGATAATCCTCGATAATATTTTAGCGGTGCTTAGGCGAAGCCCTGCGACGGTAGAACATCAACATCGTCACCACGCCGTCGTGCTGACGGAACTCATCCCCGACACTTTGCTGGATCGGAGTCCGGGGATCGTCATTGAGCTGAACATGTGCTAAAACTCGGAGGTGCCGTAGTTTCGGTGCTTGATCGGTCGGGCCGTGAAGACGTATGACTACATCAACCGCGTTGTCAGAACGCTTCCGCTTACGGTCTACGAGGGTACGTAGACAACACTCTCCCCTCTCGTTGCTATGCATCACCATGATCTTGCGTGTACGTAGGAATTTTTTTGAAATTACTACATTCCCCAACAGTGGCATCCGAGCCTAGGTTTTATGTGTTGATGTTATATGCACGAGTAGAACACAAGTGAGTTGTGGGCGATATAAGTCATACTGCTTACCAGCATGTCATACTTTGGTTCGGCGGTATTGTTGGATGAAGCGGTCCGGACCGACATTACGCGTACGCTTACACGAGACTTGTTCTACCGACGTGCTTTGCACACAGGTGGCTGGCGGGTGTCAGTTTCTCTAACTTTAGTTGAACCAAGTGTGGCTACGCCTGGTCCTTGCGAAGGTTAAAACAACACCAACTTGACAAACTATCGTTGTGGTTTTGATGCGTAGGTAAGAACGGTTCTTGCTCAGCCCATAGCAGCCACGTAAAACTTGCAACAACAAAGTAGAGGACGTCTAACTTGTTTTTGCAGGGCATGTTGTGATGTGACATGGTCAAAACATGATGAGATATAAGTTGTTGTATAATATGATCATGTTTTATTGAACTTATCGGCAACTGGCAGAAGCCTTATGGTTGTCTCTATTGCATAAGATGCAAGCGCCAAATAATTGCTTTACTTTATCGCCATGCGATAGCAATAGTTGCAAGAGCAATAGTTGGCGAGACGACCATGTGACGACACATTGATATAGATCAAGATGATGAAGATCATGGTGTCATGCCGGTGACGATAGAGATCATGACGGTACATTGGAGATGGAGATCAAAGGCACAAGATGATGATGGCCATATCATGTCACATATTTTGATTGCATGTGATGTTTATCTTTTATACATCTTATTTTGCTTAGTTCGACGGTAGCTTTATAAGATGATCTCTCACTAAATTTCAAGACAAAAAGTGTTCTCCCTGAGTATGCACCGTTGCCAAAGTTCGTCGTGCCCAGACACCACGTGATGATCGGGTGTGATAAGCTCTACGTCCATCTACAACGGGTGCAAGCCAGTTTTGCACACACAGAATACTCAGGTTAAACTTGACGAGCCTAGCATATGCAGATATGGCCTCGGAACACTAAGACCGAAAGGTCGAGCGTGAATCATATAGTAGATATGATCAACATAGTGATTTTCACCATTGAAAGCTACTCCATTTCACGGGATGATCGGTTATGGTTTAGTTGATTTGGATCACGTGATCACTTAGATGATTAGATGGATGTCTATCTAAGTGGGAGTTCTTAAGTAATATGATTAATTGAACTTTAATTTATCATGAAGAAACTCCATTATATGGTTAATTTATCATGAAGAAACTCCATTAAGTAATATGATTAATTGAACTTTAAGTGGGAGTTCTTAAGTAATATGATTTGATCATGTTTGTTGCAATACGGTTATTCATTTAAGTAAGAGAATAAATTGTTGTTCTGTTTACATGAATAAAACCTTATATGGTTACACACCCAATGAAAATGGTTTGTTGGATCTCGATCGTAGTGATACACATATTCATAATATTGAAACCAAAAGATGCAAAGTTAATAATGATAGTGCAACTTATTTGTGGCACTGCCGTTTAGGTCTTATTGGTGTAAAGCGCATGAAGAAACTCCATGCTGATGGGATTTTGGAATCACTTGATTATGAATCACTTGATGCTTGCGAACCATGCCTTATGGGCAAGATGACTAAGACTCCGCTCTCCAGAACAATGGAGCGAGCAACTGACTTATTGGAAATAATACGTACTGATGTATGCGATCCGATGAGTGTTAGGGCTCGCGGCGGGTATCATTATTTTCTGACCTTCACAGATGATTTGAGCAGATATGGGTATATCTACTTGATGAAACATAAGTCTGAAACATTTGAAAAGTTCAAAGAATTCCAGAATGAAGTGGAAAATCATCGTGACAAGACAATAAGGTTTCTACGATCTGATCGCGGAGACAAATATTTGAGTTATGAGTTTGGTCTTCAATTAAAACATTGTGGAATAGTTACACAAACTCATGCCACCTGGAACACCACAGCATAATTGTGTGTCCGAACGTCATAACCGTACTTTATTGGATATAGTGCATTCTATGATGTTTCTTACCGATTTACCACTATCGTTTTTGGGTTATGCATTAGAGACAGCTGTATTCACGTTAAATAGGGCACCATCTAAATCCGTTGAGACGACACTATATGAACTGTGGTTTAGCAAGAAACCAAAGTTGTGGTTTCTTAAAGTTTGGGGTTGCGATGCTTATAAGAAAAAGTTTCATCATGATAAGCTCAAAACCAAATCCGGGAAATGTGTCTTCATAGGATACCCGAAGGAGACAATTGGGTACACCTTCTATCACAGTTCCGAAGGCAAGACATTCATTGCTGAGAATGGATACTTTCTAGAGAAGGAGTTTCTCTCGAAAGAAGTGAGTGGGAGGAAAGTAGAACTTGATGAGGTAACTGTACCTGCTCCCTTATTGGAAAGTAGTTCATCACAGAAAACATTTTCTGTGACACCTACACCAATTAGTGAGGAAGTTAATGATGATGATCATGAAACTTCAGATCAAGTTATTACTGAACCTCGTAGATCAACCAGAGTAAGATCCAGACCAGAGTGGTACGGTAATCCTGTTCTAGAAATCATGCTACTAGATCATGATGAACCTACGAACTATGAAGAAGCGATGGTGAGCCCAGATTCCGCAAAATGGCTTGAAGCCATGAAATCTGAGATGGGATCCATGTATGAGAACAAAGTATGGACTTTGGTTGACTTGCCCGATGATCGGCAAGCAATTGAGAATAAATGGATCTTCAAGAAGAAGACTGACGCTGACGGTAATGTTACTGTCTACAAAGCTCGACTTGTCGCAAAAGGTTTTCGACAAGTTCAAGGGATTGACTACGATGAGACCTTCTCACCCGTGGCGATGCTTAAGTCTGTCTGAATCATGTTAGCAATTGCCGCATTTTATGAAATCTGGCAAATGGATAAACAAAACTACATTCCTTAATGGATTTATTAAAGAAGAGTTGTATATGATGCAACCAGAAAGTTTTGTCAATCCAAAAGATGCTAACAAAATTTGCAAGCTCCAGCGATCCATCTATGGACTGGTGCAAGCATCTTGGAGTTGGAATATGCGCTTTTGATGAGATGATCAAAGCATATAGTTTTATACAGACTTGCGGTGAAGCCTGTATTTACAAGAAAGTGAGTGGGAGCACTATAGCATTTCTGATAAGTATATGTGAATGACATATTGTTGATCGGAAATAATGTAGAATTATTCTGCAAAGCATAAAGGAGTGTTTGAAAGAAGTTTTTCAAAGAAAGACCTCGGTGAAGCTGCTTACATATTAAGCATCAAGATCTAAAGAGATAGATCAAGACACTTGATTAGTTTTTTCAATGAGTACATACCTTGACAAATTTTTTGAAGTAGTTCAAAATGGAACAGTCAAAGAAAGAGTTCTTGGCTGTGTTACAAGGTGTGAAATTGAGTAAGACTCAAAGCCTGACCACGGTAGAAAATAGAGAGAGAATGAAAGTCATTCCCTATGCCTCAGCCATATGTTCTATAAAGTATGCCATGCTATGTACTAGATCTATTGTATACCCTACACTATGTTAAGCAAGGGAGTACAATAGTGATCTAAGAGTAGATCACTGGACAGCGGTCAAAATTATCCTTAGTGGAATAAGGAAATATTTCTCGATTATGGAGGTGACAAAAGGTTTGTCGTAAAAAGTTACGTCGATGCAAGTTTTGACACAGATCTAGATGACTCTAAGTCTCGATCTAGATACATATTGAAAGTGGGAGCAATTAGCTAGAGTAGCTCTGTGCAGAGCATTGTAGAGATAGAATTCGCAAAATACTTACGGATCTGTATGTGACAGACCCGTTGACTAAAATTATCTCACAAGCAAAACATGATCACACCTTAGTACTCTTTGGGTGATAATCATATAAGCGATGTGAACTAGATTACTGACTATAGTAAACCCTTTGGGTGTAGGTCACATGACGATGTGAACTATGGGTGTTAATCACATGGTGATGTGAACTATTAGTGTTGAATCACATGGCGATGTGAACTAGATTATTGACTGTAGTGCAAGTGGGAGACTAAAGGAAATATGCCCTAGAGGCAATAATAAAGTTGTTATTTTTTCCTTATATCATGATAAATGTTTATTATACATGCTAGAATTGTATTAACCGGAAACATAATACATGTGTGAATACATAGACAAACAGAGTGTCACTAGTATGCCTCTACTTGACTAGCTCGTTAATCGAAGATGGTTATGTTTCCTAACCATGAACAAAAGATTTGTTATTTGATTAACGGGATCACATCATTAGGAGAATGATGTGATTGACATGACCCATTCCTTTATCTTAGCACCCGATCGTTTAGTATGTTGCTATTGCTTTCTTCATGACTTATACATGTTCCTATGACTATGATTTTATGCAACTCCCGTTTGCCGGAGGAACACTTTGTGTGCTACCTAACGTCACAACGTAACTGGGTGATTATAAAGGTGCTCTACAGGTGTCTCCGAAGGTACTTGTTGGGTTGGCGTATTTCAAGATTAGGATTTGTCACTCTGATCGTCGGAGAGGTATCTCTGGGCCCACTCAGTAATGCACATCACTATAAGCCTTGCAAGCATTGTAACTAATGAGTTAGTTGCGGGATGATGTATTACGGAACGAGTAAAGAGACTTGCCGGTAAAGATGATTGAACTAGGTACTGAGATACCGACGATCAAATCTCGGGCAAGTAACATACCGATGACAAAGGGAACACCGTATGTTGTTATGCAGTCTGACCGATAAAGATCTTCGTAGAATATGTAGGAGCCAATATGAGCATCCAGGTTCCGCTATTGGTTATCGACCAGAGACGTGTCTCGGTCATGTCTACATTGTTCTCGAACCCGTAGGGTCCGCACGCTTAACGTTACGATGATAATTATATTATGAGTTTATGAGTTTTGATGTACCGAAGGAGTTCGGATTCCCAGATGAGATCGGGGACATGACGAGGAGTCTCGAAATGGTCGAGACATAAAGATCAATATATTGGACGACTATATTCGGACATCGGAAAGGTTCCGAGTGATTCGGGTATTTTCGGAGGTACCGGGGAGTTACGGGAATACGAGGAAAGAAGCAATGGGCCTTAATGGGCCTTAGTGGGAAGGACCAGGAGGTGGCGCGCGCCCCTCCGAAGCCCAGTCCGAATTGGACAAGGTGTTTGGGGCGCGGCCCCTCTCTCCCTTCCTTCCCCTCTTCCCCCCTTTCCCCCCTTCTCCTAGTTGGACTAGGAAAGGAGGAAACCTACTCCAACTAGGAGTAGGAATCCGACTCCCTGGCGCGCCCCTCCTAGGGCCGGCCGGCCTCCCCCTTGCTCCTTTATATACGGGGGCAGGGGGCACCCCATAGACACACAAGTTGATCTTCATGATCGTTCTCTTAGCCGTGTGCGGTGCCCCCCTCCACGATAATCCTCGATAATATTGTAGCGGTGCTTAGGCGAAGCCCTGCGACGGTAGAACATCAACATCGTCACCACGCCGTTGTGCTGATGGAACTCATCCCTGACACTTTGCTGGATCGGAGTCCGGGGTTCGTCATCGAGCTGAATGTGTACTAAAAGTCGGAGGTGCCGTATTTTCGGTGCTTGATCGGTCGGGCCGTGAAGAGGTACGACTACATCAACCGCGTTGTCATAACGCTTCCGCTTACGGTCTACGAGGGTACGTAGACAACACTCTCCCCTCTCGTTGCTATGCATCACCATGATCTTGCGTGTACGTAGGAATTTTTTTGAAATTACTACGTTCCCCAACATCTTCGATATGATAGATACTACCTAGAACGTATGAAACAAAAGTGGGAGTAACTACACCCGATAGTAGGAAAAAATTATCATATATATATATATATATATATATATATATATATATATATATATATATATATATATATATATATATATACACTTCAGCCCCCACGCATATAATGCGGGGGTGTTCAGAAAAGCGCGTATTCACACTTGATCCAACGTCTTGGTCCATTAAGGAGGTGATAGCGCGGCGAACAAGGAAATCAGACTATATTGGTTTAAAACTTTCACTTAGCGATAGGAGTTTGATAGTGGGGCTACTATATAGCTCCTGGTACTTTTGCGCTTATCCGAATACGGTGCGCATGCGTACATGACCGGGAAACCGGTCCTTTGTTAATGCAGAGGAATCGCGATGATTCCGCTGAGTCCTCGAGTGGTTGACTAGTCTCGCGCTTTATCATGACAGTCAGTTTTTGGCTTTCTCTACTAAGGTGCTCATCCAGATGAACCAGGGCACAATCGCAGTAGTTCTCCCGGTGCCGCCTTAGCCGATAGAGCGGAACGTAAGGTAGCAAAACACGGGAGCCGGGGAAACCCAACTATTGACCAAAGACATGATTCGGAGCTGATGCATATAAGGCCAAACTCGCGATGCCGAACACTCCTATTTAGACTTTACAACATATACCGTGCCAATCCAAAACTAATGATAGCAGGTAGATTATAGCTTCAGTTTAAAAAGATAGACAATGGATCATCTATTGTTTGTTGCCCACCCAACATGAACCACATAGAAGACCCCAGATGAACCAGATAGTAGACAGATACTATTCATTGCTGGCTCGATATGAGACCCATGGGCAATTCAAAACTCAAGATTGAACGATAAAGTAGCAGGTAATAATAACCGATGTATAAACACGAAAGACTGCGACCTCTCTTTCGGAACTGTGTAGTCCTCAGGTTCATCTTCTCAGTCGGTGTTGGTAATGCGGTTGGCGTGGCTGCCGGCAATGGGGAAGATGATTTGAGGCTGCGAAAGGAAGTCTGCAGGGGGGATTTCTGCTACAGTGAACACTTCCGTCGATGGTGCACCTCAGGTGGGGTGGATGATGGCACGGCAGAGGAGGACATAACACACATAGTTTTCTTTAACGCCTATCTGAAAATGAAGTAAATCTGTAAGGGCTCCTTAGAATTGGAGGATTCTATAAACGCAGGGACAGGAAAAACACAGGAATAGGATAGGAATGCACGTGCAAAACAGAGCATTTGGAAACATGGGATTTCAATCAACCAGTGTGTTTGGCTCACATGAATTGGAAGAACAGAGGAATGGAGAAACAAAGTGATGCGACGAGTGTACAACCTCTTTGGCATAGCCTTGTGGACCTCAGCATCATTGGGTTGGACGTGGAGCATTGTGATGATGCTGGTGTGACTGTCGGAGGCAGGGAAGAAGATCCGAGGCCTCTGGAAACGGCGCCGAGGGTACTGCTCCGCTGTGATGGACGGTTCCGTTGTTGGAGCAGCTCCGCTAAGGTGTACGGCAACGAGGCTGAAGCATGAAAAGACAAACAACGTTAATCTGAAGTGGGACCCTAATATCATCTGCAATAGATGATGTAAAATACATCACCAAAAAGTGCTAGATGTAAAACGCATCAGCCGCGCCACGGCCGCTCTCACAGATGTTGTAAGTACTATTGACTCTGAACTTAACTGAAGAAAATGAAATTCACAGTCGAAACTGAATTTTAGTGTCGAAACTGATTGAACTAGTAACAGAGCATTGCAATAGATGTTTAGGGCGTTCGAGCACTAGTAGCAGAGAAGCAGTGATCTAAATCAGCAGACGCTCGAGTAGGGAACACACTAGCAGAGAGCAAGTCGTGCAGTAGCACCGCGAGCGAGTGCTAAAGCAGCAACTCTTGTAGCTGCCGGAGGTCGTGCAGCAGCAGCAGCACAAGCAAGAGCAAGAGTAGAGCAGCAGCATGAACGAAAGCAGGAGTAGTGCAGCAACGCGACCGACATCAAGAACAGAGCCGCAACAGCTGCAGCTAGTGCTGTTGTGGAAGTCGCCGCCAAGGAAGCAACGACATGGGGGAGAGACGCCATGGATGATGTGGCCGGTGACGGCGCCGTCGATGGAGACACGCCATGTCTGCTTGATATCGAGCGCCGGCAGCCCTATGAGATCGAATAAAAGATAAAATGCAGCGGTGAGTGCAGAACCTCCTTGGTGGCGCCGAGTTGGCCTCGGCTTCATCGGAGGAATTGGTGAGGGTGATGCGGTTCCGGTGGGGCAGGTCAAGACGGCGCTGTGGGGATTGAGGTGGCGCAATAGACGAGGCGAACATCAGGGCAGCTCCTTGGAGGTGGAGGACGGGGCGGCTGATCCGGCGAGACGACGATATCGATAGTGGATCCTCATCTAGTGCGGTGGATGAGGGACGGCGAGCTGTTGCGTTGGACGACGTAGTCGGGGAAGAGTCTCCGGCTGGGCGTCGGTCGGGAGGCCGACGGAGGAGCATGGGGTTTCGCGGGTTTTGGCGGCCACGGTGTATGAATGGGGGGGGGCGAGGGGGGAGCCAAGATTAGGGACGCGCTTGTCCAAAATGTAGGGTAAGTTACCAGTGTACCCCCACTGGTTTTGACACCGCGACATGGAGCTTCATTTCCGGCTGAGGGGTAGAAGGGGATTTCGCGTGTCTGGGCTGCGGGAGCGATTTCGGATGAGGAGGGAGTTCTCGCGCGCGTCCAAATTTTAGGATAACAAGGCGCGGCGCGGGTTGAAGAAGCGGGAGTTTCAAAGCAGGTGAGACAAAAGATACTCGAGCTTGAAAATTTCAGGATAACAAGGTGTAGATTCCTTGTTCGGCAGAACAAACTTAACGTGTAAAAAACAATTCATACAAGACACAAGAGAGTAATGTCCCCTTTCACTATATTGCTATAGATGCCATTGAAAAAACTACAAGAAAAATGTAAAAACAATCGGGAGAACAAGATTACCCTGCACAGTACCCAATCGATTCGCACTTCCCTCAACAACAACAAAAAACAAATCAATTCCCACCAAAGAAAGAGTAATGTCCCTTTTTATATGATTACAGATGCCATGATCTTGAATTTCAATTTTTGAATCCACGTTATGTTGAATTCGAATATATCGTTAGGTGACCTTGCGGTTTATAATTGATGTAGTCGTACATTTTGATCTTCCATCATATATGAACATTTTACTCCACCATGTGAATATATATATTATTGTCTGCCATATGGACTAAATTTGAATCAATTTTCCTTATTTGAATACGATTGTTGTCAAGTTATACAATAATTTAAATATTATCTTGATAACAAAAAACATACATATAGCAGTAATCATATTTCACTATGAACTACATGTACCATACGCTCTCCAATTCAAATATTTGTATCCATTTTATGTTGAATTCAAATCGTAGTACATTATTGGTCTAGGTAGCGAGATGTTTGGGATAATCTAAACCCTGTTTTCATACATATAATTTTTGCCTAAATTGGGACAAGTTTTGGTATAGGCCTCTTGCAAAATCGGAGATTCTCTCAACAAGCCTCGTGGTTCCGAGAGGGAACGTGTCACCTTTATGTGCGAAACGATATACGCTGCCTCCCCCCTGATTTTATTTACAGAGGCAACATAGAACTATATGAGTGCCCTGTTAAATTTTGGAATTATTTTGGGTTCATTTGGCCTTTTTATACATTAATTAAGTTTCTGGACTTTTAATGTGCATAATCTAAATATGAATTGCATGCACATGGTCCGGTGCACCAAAGTGGGTTGAAAAATCACATGTGTGTACTTGGTTGAATTTCTAGGTCCCATGGAAGAAATGAGAATGAAATTCAAACATCTGGGCGTCATGACTCGGCCGAGAACATCGAGAAAATTTGATTTTAAATTCATGTAAATCCAAAACTCGCCTGGAAATCATGAAACTTGGCATGGTGTCATGTCAAGGCACTAACATGTTGTGGTAAAAAATTGGGCCAATTTGGAAGCTCGTGGTTCTAAGAGGGAACGTGCCACCTTTGAGTGTGAAACGATATACGCTGCCCCCCCTTGAATTTCTTAACAAAGGCAACATAGAACTACATTAGTGCCCTGTTAAATTTTGGAATTATTCCGGGTTTGTTTGTCGTTTTTTATACATTAATTGAGTTTCTGGTCATTTAATGTGCATAAGTAAAATTTGAACTACAAGCACATGCTCTCGTGCACCAAAGTTGGTTGAAAAATGACATTTGTGTCCTCGGGTGAATTTCTAGGTCCCATGCAAAAAATGAGAATAAAATTAAAACATCTGGGCATCGTGGCTCCGCCGAGAACATTGAGAAACTTGGTTTTAAAATTCTTGTAAATCCAAAACACGTATGAAAATCATGAAACTTGACATGGATGTCATGTTATGGTACTACCATGTTGTGGTAAAAAAATTGGCTGAATAGGAACAAATTTTGGTATAAGCTTCTTGCAAACCCAAGATTTTCTCAAGAAGGCACATGGTTCTGACAGGGAATGTGCCACCTTTGAGTGAAATGATATACGTTGTCCCCCTTGAGTTTATTTACAAAGGCAACATAGAACTACATGAGTGCCCAGTTAAACTTTGGAATTATTCCGGCTTTGTTTGGCCTTATTTACACATTAATTGAGTTTTTGGTCATTTAATGTGCATAATTCAAATTTGAACTACAAGCACATGCTCCCGTGCACCAAAGTTGGTTGAAAAATCACATTTTTCTCTTCGGGTGAATTTCTACTCCCTCCTTCCATCTATATAGGTCCTAATGCGTTTTTCGAAGCTAACTTTGACCAAACGTTAGAGCAATAATATATGACATGCAACTTACACAAAGCATACCTTCTAATTTGTATGTCAAAGGAGCTTCCAATAATATAATTTTCATAGTATACATCTCATGTGCTATTAATCTTGTCAATAGTCAAAGGATGTCTTGAAAAACACATTAGGCCCTATATAGATGGAAGGAGGGAGTAGGTCCCATGCAAAAAATGAGAATAAGATTCAAACATCTGGGCATCATGGCTCGGTTGAGAACATTGAGAAACTTGGTTTTAGAATCATGAAACTTGGCATGGTGTCATGTCATGGTAGTACCATGCCGTGGTAAAAAAAATTGGCCGAATAGGAACAAATTTTGGTATAAGCTTCTTGCAAATCGGAGCTTCTCTCAAGAAGGCTCGTGGTTCTGGGAGGGAACATGTCACCTTTGTGTGCATAATTCAAATTTGAAATACAAGCACATGTTCCAGTGCACCAAAGTAGGTTGAAAAATCACATGTGTGTCCTCGGGTAAATTTCTAGGTTACATGCAAGAAATGGGAATGAAATTCAAAATTCTGGGCGTCGTGGCTGGGTTGGAAACATTGAGAAACTTAGTTTTTTAATTCCTGTAAATCCAAAACACGCATGAAAATAATGAAACTTGGCTTGGTGCCATGACATGGCACCAACATGCTGTGGTAAATTTGCAGTCCAATTTGAGAAGGTGCACACATTAACAATCAACAAAGTCATTTTGGAACAAGTGCTGTCACGTTACAATCGGAAACACAAGTATTGTTGAAACCGTGGGCGTTCTACTTACTAGTACCATTTACGTGCCGCCACACGTCCCCATTTTTTATTAGCTAGGAGGCGCCATGCAGGGTTGGTATTTTAGTACGAGAGGCGTGCGATCAGACCCCTGCGCGTGCTTATCGGGAGGAGAGCCCTTTGACCTCCATCTGCCGGCCACCTCTCTCCCAAGGTCTCCATTAATGGCGCCCGAGCCTCTGTTTAATGGCGTCGCTATGTCTCACTCGACTGAGATTTAAGAGAGAAAAAAGAAAATCTGAAAGCACGGATCTTGATGTAAGATCTGACGGACCTATATAGCATCTACTGCGACTTATAGCAAGACTGATGAATATATAAGGACGATTAATTACTGAAAACCACCACAATTCACAAGAAGTTCAGCACAACTCCAGCCTAACACGACAGACTAAAAGCTACCATATTGAAATCTCAACATCCCAAGAGGCCAACAAAGGCCAAACATCCGCGCTAGAACCCAACATTTCACAACCGACGACACAATCCACATCCTAAACCGATTATTACATCAAAAGAAACCAGGAAACTGAAGGAAGCCCAACAACAACTAGAAGAACAACAACGCCAGGGTCGCCATAGCAAGAGTTTTCTTCATTCCAGCCTTGCAACATTGATCTTCCACAGAAAGATAAGGACAATTAATTGTCTTACATAATTAGAAAGATAATTAAAAAAGCCACATGCGGCTACACCCGAAATACAAAAGGGCAAAAGAAGAAGGAAGACAAGGATCTGGCTCGCTGATCTATACTTTCTTGATGCGTTGCTGCAGGCAGCGGGAACTAGTCTCCGCAGCGAGTGGCGATGAGCTCTTTCGTGTCCTCAAGACAATGCTTGAGAACATCCACGGATTCCTCCACCAGCATTTGGCGCTCGTTGCGGAGCATGTCATTCTCGTCCATAAGTTTCTTGACGATGACGTCGGTCCTCTTCAACAAGGCACTGGTCTCCTCCTGCTGGTCTGCACTTCAGACGATCTTCTCCCTCAGCAGGTCACGCTCGGCCCGGAGCCTCTCATTGCCCTCCCTTAGTATGCCGATAGCCTGTTCAAACGAGGCTTTCATGTCGTCCTGCAACCTCGCCCAGCTGGAGATCTGCTCCATCTGGCTATGGACGATCGCATGCATGCGCCTGTAACAGTCGTTGCCTGCCCGCGAGAAATTTTCCCAGGCCGCCACGGCGCGGCGGGACATCTCTGCTGCATTCGTGGCGTGACGGGACATCTCTGCTGCTTCCGCGGCACGGCCGGACCAGTCTGCTGCATCGACGGCGCGGCTGGACCTCCGTGCTGCTTCAGCGGCACGGCGGGACCTCTGTGCTGCTACTTCCGTGCGGCGGGTCATGTCGGCTGCTCTCGCAACGAGGCGGGACATCTCTCGTGCTTCCGCTTCCATGCTCGCCTCTCCCTGGTGGCAATCTCTCGACCCAGAACTCACGCTGGCCATGGCAGACGCAAGGGAAGGATGCTGAATGGCTTGTTTGTTTTTGTGGATGAGGAGTTGAGGAGGAATGCGCAGTCATCTCGGCATACTAGTATTTATAACCGAGTACTAATACGCTCCTAAGTGGGAAACCGTTTAGGTTGTGATCGGTGTGAGCAGGTTTGCAATTCAATACAGCGTGGAGTAATTTGGAATGTGACGAGACGCAAGCTCAAAATTTATTGACGGTTCAAGTTTCGAAGTGCGACACTATTCTTGGATGGAGTACTTCTTTTCCTACTCTCTCCTTTCCGGTTTTATAGGGCTTATCTCAAAATTTTAGTTTTTCCATTTTATAAGGCTCAATTTGGTTGTTCCCCAACACATGTTCAGATTCCAAGGTGCATTAAATCATTGCATGCAAGTATTAAGAGAAAATTGACCAATGCATGTACTTTATGCATGCATGCATTGCAATTAATGCATTGATAAACATATTTTTTATCGCCACCAAAACCCACCATTTCTTAAGCTAAAGTAGACCAAGGTAATCCCTATATTAGCATATTACTAAGATAAACAGAAGGCACTGTAGAAACATTTAGGACGTGAGCTTGTCAATCTGAATGTGGAGGGACACAAGCTTAGCCCCGGCCAGCAGCTTGGGCGGAACTATCAAGAAGGTCAGCTCCTGCACGTTGACGTCGCCGGGATCCTTGGTGCTTGTCACCTCCATTTCCACCTTGACGGCGTCGGTCGTGCCTTTGGGCTCCCCCAGCGGGCCGTTCGCTCACAGCTTGGCCACGTAGTGCGGTAGTGGGGACGCCCCCGCTCTGATGTAGACGACCGACACGACGATAGGCGCGCCGATGTCGAGCATGCCGCCGACCAAGAAAAACGTGCGGCAGTCCTCCTCCATGAACAGCAAGAGCCGTGGCTCCGACAGTGGCACTTGCAGCTGGAGCACCTTGCCGTACTGGATCCTGTGCACGAGCATGGGATGCGCGGTGCTGATGTGGTGGTACAGCGCCGGCGGCGGGCCTTCGTAGCCACAGACGGGCACAGGGCATTTGCAGGGCGCGAGCGGACACACGCTCTGGTGATCGGCGAGCTTGTGGTAAGTGACGTAGAGCCCACAGCCTTTGTGCGGGCACTCCACCCTCACCGACGAAAGGACGGAGTCCACCTTCATGTTCCACACGTCGAATCCACCGCCGCGCTCGCACTTCTGGCACTACCGCTGGTTCCCGGGGCGCTCGACGCGGCAGTCCGCGCAGGCCAGGTGCCCTCCCCCTTGCACTGCAGAAATCAATCGAACAACACATCAATCAAGAAACCTGCACCTTGCTCAATCAGCCGAACGGACGAGGTTTATTCGAACCTCATACACTGGAGGCGTCAAGGGGCGGAGGCACAAGGGGCAGTGGAGCACGGTGAGGTCCATCGAGACCTTAGAGAGCTCCATCGTCGGTCCCTGTTCGATCTGCATGATCTCGCCCTCCTCGTGCACAACCATCTCTCGACTTGGGCCGGGGTATTACAAAGGTTTACCGTCACATATTTTATACTACTTCAAGGTGCATTAAATCAACACATGCAAGTATCAAAAGGAGAGTCATGACATGCATGCATGCGTTGTAATTAATGCATCAGTAAACGCAAATTATTGAAATATATCGAGTGCAGTGCTTTGATGTGTTGCATCAACTCGTACATCAACGAGAAGTTCGATTATCCTCTCCCTCACGGACTTAACTGCACCTGCCTTTGGCTGTATGACAGGTTGGCCACACACCTGTCGGGCCCACCTGTCATACACACAAAGGCAGGAGCGTCCCTCCCTCGCCCATGAGCGTGGTGGCTGGCAAGACTAGGAGAAGCTTTCGCTACACGCTCTCCCTCCCGCACGCGGTGGACATGCAGTAGTTCAATCGGTGTCAGATGGCCAGAAGCGTACTTTTGTACTCCTCCAGTGCAGTAGTACTCCATCATTGTTCAACTTCCCGAAGAGGCGAAGAGCCAATCGCAGCCCGGACGCTCATGTGGCAGTTTCATGTGTAGAGTAGTCTAGGATAGCGTGTACTGTGCCTGTAAGCTTAAAATCGTTGGGGTCGGCTCCATGCTATGTGGTCGTCTCGAAGTTTTAAAAAAATACTCCCTGCGTTCCTAAATATAGGGTGTATAGTTTTTGGCACGAAAATTAAAGAACACATGTGGAGGGAAAATTTCACAAGTTTTGGGCGAGATTACACCTGACTAATTGACATGAGAAAATAGAGGAGCTTGCCTGGTATAAGAAAATGTAATCAAATCCCTAAAAAAATATCCAAGCGAGTGGTGCAAGGTAATACACCTTATATTTTGGATTTTTTCTCAAAATACTATACACCTTATATCAAGGAACGGAGGGAGTATTAAAATAGTCTTCTTGCCCTACCTGACACCCTGGTGATTGTAGTTTGCACGCTCATCTGGTCAAAACAGGAATATATATTTTAATTTGTTTTTTCGAAAAGGGGGGACTCCCTGGCCTCTGCATCAGAACGATGCATATGGCCACATATATTTTAATATGTGGTGGGTAAATGTTAGAGGTTGCAACAAATATATTATACACTGCGGGTGTTTCAGCCAAGTTTAGAGGCAAGCATGTGGGGCCAGTGCTATGATGTGTCGCGTCAACTCGTACAATGAGAAGGAGCTTGATTTTACTACACGCCTTCTCCCTCCGTTCCCAAATATAAGTCTTTCTAAAGATTCCAGCAAGTGACTACTACATACAGAGCAAAATGAGTGAATCTACACTCTATACTATGTCTACATACATCTGTATGCCGAATTCCATTAGAAATAGTATCTAAAAAGGCTTATATTTATGAACGGAGGGAGTATATGGCATTTTTATTCCAGTCATAACGTTTTCACTATGAGGTGGGGCCGCAGTTGAGCAAACCCACCCCGCCCACCGAGCGTCGGCCAAGTTTAGAATTAGAAGAGAGAAACGAGGGAGAGCTAGCTGTAGCACGGGCGCTGTAGTCAGATGGGACTCGTGTTTATAGAATTGGAGTACTGAGCACTCGTGCCTCTTTTTTTTCTTTTTTGAGGGAAAAATTAGTCGTATGTCTAGTACCACTAGTTGGGTGCGTGCGACCTATAGCTGTCATCACTTTAGGTCTCCTTTTCGAACCGCGACTACGCTTCACAGTACATATTATTTCACGCATTTATCCTCCTATATGTACTCCTAGGCTATTTCCACGTGCTCCCATTCGCCGACATGTGGGACATAGAGCATCTGGGTCGTAGTACATGCACGACTCGAAGCATCTGCCGGGGTACTTTACATTTCAGACCTCATGAATTTCATGCAAACCCCCCACAGAAGAATAAATAAATGAATGAATTACTACATGAAACCAGATTAGTTTCATGGTTACCGGAGCACGTTCATTAAATTTTGGACATAACACGTTTATAAAAAATGACTGGACCGAAACCAGTCTAAGGGCCTCTTTGATTTTTCCCACAAAAAAAAGGGCCTCTTTGATTCGCAGGATACTGAAAACACAGGAATGGGGAAAGTATGATGGCGATGAACCGAGACGAGGAGAACTCTAACTCGGTTAGAGGTTAGAGTTAGATTCTAACCCTGAACTAACTCTAAACCAAAGAGGTGTATGGATGGCAGGGTTAGATTGACAATAAATGCTCTATCACAATCATTTGACTACTTTGGACCCTATTTCCTGCCGGATTTGGAGGGTGCTTGGATACGTTTTAGTTCCATGACTAAAAGTAGTGAGACTAAAACTTGCTAGCCTCACCCATGCTTGGATCCAAATACTAAAGAGACTAAAATCAAGTTAATGAGCATTTATTATCCTTCAAACCCTCCAATCCAGAACTCGCCTGTGTTAAAGGAGAGGAGTTAAATGAGGAGAGAGATGACTAATCCACATTTTAGTAGGGGTACCCCTGACTAAATGTTTTAGTCTCAAGACTAGTTTTAGCCCCTCTTTAGTCAGGGGTGCTTGGAACTTTTAGCCTCTTAAAGAGACTATTTTTGGTCAGACTAAAATAAGTCCCTTGGATCCAAGCACCCTCTTGGTGTGGCCGGCTCTTCTGTGGCCTCCTCCCGCTCACAATTGACATAAACGAACCATCTATACAAATCAAGCATGCAAAACATGATAATTTTTACTTTGTCCATACAAATGAGATATCCCACTTAAACATACAAGTCGTCAATCAAGCTTCACAAAATAAAAAAAACACTTCATGAAACAAAGAATGAGCTAACTCATCACGGAAGTCATTCACGATAGGGAGGGAGCCCGGAGCCCCTCACGCACCGAGGGAGGAGCTCTCCATTGTCGCTCTGGAGGAAGGCTCCGTAGAGCCCAAGCCCCGGGAACCCCTCCAACGCCGGCCCTTGCGAGTTGAGGTCAACACCGGCATGGGTAGCAGGGCCACTTGCCGCCGACGGGGAACTTAATCTTTGGGCCTGTAGAAATAATGCAAGCCTGTAACTAAAATACCTAGAAAGGTGAACTGAATCTTTGGGCCTCTAGAAATAATGCAAGCCTGAAACTGAAATACCTAGAAAGGTGAACTGAATCTTTGGGCCTCTAGAAATAATGCAAGCCTGAAATTGAAATACCTAGAAAGGTGAACTGAATCTTTGGGCCTCTAGAAATAATGCAAGCCTGAAATTGAAATACCTAGAAAGGTGACCTGAATCTTTGGGCCTCTAGAAAGATTTATTACCTCCTCAAGCAGCATCAAACAATTCCATGCGTTCATCACAAATCTATACCATGTTTTATCAGGATCTACTTTTCCAAATCAGAATTAGTGCTAGAGCAAGCAAGATCGTTGATATGGCCTTGAGATAGAGAAGGAACGAACAAACTCACCCCTCTCGCGACCTCCCTAGTAGATGCACCGCCGCCGCGCACGAAAGGGGGAGAAAAACGACTGGTGAAGGGGGAGCGGGGTGACCTTAGAAGGCCGGAGGGAGAGGGCGGCCGCAGTAGGGCGGCGGAGGCCTGAAGGAGAGGGCGGCCGGAGGAGAGAGAGGGCGAGCGACCCTATGGGGAATAGAGAGGAGTCGTGTGATAGGTGGGGGGGGGGAATATGGTGCGGGCAGGGGAGATTTTTTTTGTTCTCTTCTAGTGGGCCCGAGGATAACTAACCCAATTAGAACCTCTCCACCAGGCTAGTTTTTTTAGTTGGGTTAGAGCAAACTAGCTCAAACTAACCCCTCTTGCTTCGATAATTTGAGGCTATTTCAACCCAAACTAGCTCTAACTCAGGGATCCAAACAAAGAGGAGTGTTACTGTACTTGCTATAGTGTGGACCGTAGCACATTGTTTTTTATGGCCATATCACCACATTGTTTTCTACTACTGGTTCACTGGGCTACTGTGGTTCGCACTGCTGGTTCACTGGGCTGCGTGGTTCGCACTCCTCCGACCTGAGTAGTACTCCCTCCGTTCCTAAATATAAGTCTTCGTAGATATTTCACTGTGGACCACATACGGATGTATATAGATGCATTTTATGTGTAGATTCACTCATTTTTCTCCGTATGTGGTCCATAGTGAAATCTCTCCAAAGACTTATATTTAGGAATGGAGGGACTATTATAGTACTAGTATATACCGCATCATTCTTTGCTCCTTCTTACTACTTCGACATGTGGGAGAGCCAGCATCAGGGTCGACGTGTCATGCACTAGATTAGAGCGCGGAATGGAAGGGGGAAATCACCCCGGTTGGAGCGCCAGTAATTCATGACTATAGTGAGTGGTCATATCACAAGTCTTTCCAGCAGTAACGCGCCGTCAATTCACACAGCCCCACTCACTCACCCTCCTCGCCTCTTTGTCAAACCGCCTACCCGAAAACTGCCACGCGTACTGCCCGAGAATAGCCTCGCCCTCAACTTTTAACTACGTGAAAATAGTTCGAGCTTGTTCGTTCTATATAAATACAGTAAGTACTGTATGTTTATTCACCCGTGGGGTTGTTCAATGAATGGAGGGGCGGGGAGCACAAGTGAACAATACTGTAGTACTACTAGTAGTAAGTACGAGTCGTACAGTAGTCACCTTAAATAGAGAGTTTCTTTTCTTTAATGCCACGTACACAAATTGAAACGCTTGTTGTGGAGAGAAAAAAGATAATCACTCCACTATATATGGACGCAGGGGCCTGAGCGCTTGCTTTACTAGGGTTGCTCTCTTCATTCTCTCATCCTCTCCAGATATAAACAAGACAGCGGTAGCGACATTTTCTCTCTGCTCACCGCTGGTCATAGATCCGGCCGGATCCCTTCGGCCGGTGTGTGTAGAGGACAAAAAGGTGCATCATTCACGCGGTCATCACCGCCGAGGGAGGAAACCCACAGCTACCGGAGGGGCCCGATCCTCTGCCCGTGTCGTTCTCTCCGACACAGCGCCGACTTGGGAGGTCCTCCGACCCTTCTTCCTCCCTGCTGTATTGTCCGCAGATCCGATCTGCCGCCGCCGACATCCCGACGACCCTCAGGTATAAGTTCTTCCAAAGTGGCCTTGCTCTACTGCCCCAGCTCCCCACGTGTCTGCATGTGCATCTTTTTCTACTCCCATCAGCTCTTCGAAAGCCACCTAAATTTTTAGTATTATTAGAGGTAAAGCTACTTCATGCATTCGAATCTAGGGCTTTGTTCAAACAACGAATAAAGGGGGGAAAGTTGTAGCATGAATCTAGGACTTGATTCAAAGAGGAAATAATATGGTGAAAGTAGTAGAGACCGGATACCCAACCGGTCTCTTGGTTGAAAAGGGAAATAATGGGAAAACGTAGTACAAACTGGATAAGGAACAAATCTATTATTGGTTGAAAAAAGGATAGAAAGTGGCGGCTGGTGGACAAGTCAACAGAGTATGTCCAGGATTAGATTTGGTGCCATCACATAGTAAAAGATCTCCAGGATTAGATTTGCTGCCCTCACATAGTAAAACGTCTCAGGATTAGATTTGCTGCCCTCACATAGTAAAAGGTCTCAGGATTAGATTTGCTGCCCTCACATAGTAAAAGGTCTCCAGGATTAGATTTGCTGCCCTCACATAGTACAAGGTCTCCAGGATTAGGTTTGCTGCCCTCACATAGCATGAACAAACTCGGCATCACCACTTTATGCCTCCTTGTAGGTACATTGTGCTGATGCGTCCACTGTCACATGTCCTTATACCAACCTTTTCCTGTTGTTAATGTAAGGGCGCATGTAAAATGAAGCGATCACACTGTTATCTTAGGGACATGTCTAACCAGTGTTATTGTTAATCTAATGCCTCCAGTGATAAGATGCAATTAAACTGTGTTACAAATGGCACTCCTACTGTTTCCCCCAGTATGATAAGTAAGTTGCTCCTTTATGTTGCTGAGTGTCCTGGTGTCTCCATGGTCCCATGCCCTTAAACCAACTCTTTAGCTACTGTTGATTTACTATGTCTGGTAAACAAGCAATGCCACCATTAAAGTAATCCCATATTTGAGGAATCTCATTGTTGATCGTAATGCTTCTGGTAACATGAAGCATTGCTGACGTTTTAAAATTTCTACTGTCCTTGCGTGATTGCCATGAACATAATTAAGATGCGTCTTTTCATTTTGTATATGTTCCGTATATTCTTATTGACTAGCAACTGTTTACTTTCTATCTTTTTGTGCAGATAGGGATATCCATTTCACCTTGTTGCTATTGTGACCTTTTGGTGAACTGCACAAAACACTTTTTTTTTGGAATGAGTGTCTTGTGCAGTTGAACTAAAATGTCACGTGGGCAACATCTCTCAATTTTGGTGGAACTGCACAAAATGGTGATTGGAGTTTCCAAAATCTGCGTCAAGTTCTGCTGGTAATCTCGTGCAACATTTTATTAGCCTTTGCAAGATGAGCCGTCACTGTCACCACAATGGAACTTTATTTTAGTGGAACTGCACAAAAGGATATCAAAATTATAGTTGCACCTTACATGAGCCAGATAGCCAACCTTAATGTTCCTCAATTTTAGTGCAACTACTAAAGAAGAACCTGCCAGCTCACGACATCAAGTACTTCTTGCTAGCTGAATGATGCAATCTTTGCTTCATTTCAGGTGAACTGCAGAAAAAGGCGCATGAATTGAATCATGGAACTCAAGGCAGGCTTCATCCGAGTGGAGGTGCAGGTTGAGTAAAGGAGGCCACTATGAAAGTGAAATCATGCTCTCCTGGTTTGTGCTATGCAAACAGGAATACTCAACTACAAATGTTGTGACGGTCAAGAGCATTCGCCAAGTTCTTCGATTGTATGACATGACTAGCCATGATAGATTTAATCCGGATATTCACTTTATCAAAAGGCTCTAATGGGTTGGTTCTGAATCTTGCAAGCTGGGAATCAGTGAGATGTGTAGGCATCTTTGTTGTACTTATTATTTGAATCTTATTTGCTGGTTCTGAATCTTGCAAGCTGGGAATCAATGAGATGTGTAGGCATCTTTGTTGTACCAATTATTTGGATCTTATTTGTTGGTTATGAATCTTGCAAGCTGGGAAACACGTCATGATGATGCAGAGGACAACAACCATAACAAACAGTTCAAACTTGGTAGTATTATCTTTGTGAAAGTGCGACAAATGTGATGATCGTGTGCGTCCTAAGAATAATAATTATAATTGTTGTGCATGTTGATCCTGTGGCACTGATAGAACGAGCGAATGCATAGCTTGTTTTAAGTATAAATTTCTATTAAAGCTAATTAAATTTAAGTAAAGTGACCACTAACTCCTATTATTACAGTACCAATACAGACCCGCTCGTGAACCGACGTGTGGTCAAAGGTGAGTCTTCAGCCGGGCGTGCAGCAGACGAGGGAGGGGTAGTAACTGTTGTCGCATGTACACACTCAGCTTACTGTTGAATCCAGTTCCCCAGGAGCTGAAAAATGAACTGCTGCCATCGCCTACACACTTGTTCACTCGAAGAGACTCCAATGGCGATCCAAGGGGTGAGCCTACTGGATATGGACTTCAGCAAGGAGTTCCCCTTTGAGTTCGCCGTTCAGTCCTATGGCTGCACCAAGTTGAATGTGATGTACACCAACGATACGGACTCGGTGAAGCTCTGCCTCGCCTCAGTCCTATGGCTGCACCAGGTTCTGGAGCATTCGCCCGTTTCATCGGCAGCGTCGACTGCACCTTTGCTATGGTGGAGAGAG
The DNA here is from genome assembly GCA_032464435.1 of Aegilops umbellulata. NCBI lineage: Eukaryota > Viridiplantae > Streptophyta > Magnoliopsida > Poales > Poaceae > Aegilops > Aegilops umbellulata. The sequence goes on from CP136057.1 coordinate 413,822,717, forward strand.
GGAAGAACTCGACGATTCGGCCATCTGGTGCAACAAGCTTGTCGACATCCAGAAGCAATATAAGATCATCAGCAACGGGCAGGAGAAGGACTCCGTGGTTGACCTCGCTGAGAGCATCGTCGACCTCTGATACGCTAACATGAAAGAAGACGACCTGAACACGTGGGAGGTACCTCTGAATCTAGCCTACATAACCTACGCGGCCAAGACCGCATACGCATGCTACGACATGTACAAGTAGATCTTGGACATGAGGGCATGCCTGCTTCCCGTAACCGACGAGTACACGGACAGCCGCAGCGTCATGATCAAGCGTGCCAGGAAGGTCTACGTGTTGTACTTATCTGTTTATAGGCACCGTTATCATCTGAGTGTTTCATGCATTAGCCTATGTGTCGTAATTATCTGTTTTGTCCGAAATATTTCTTTTAAGAACCCATTAACCTGATTGCTTTTTTAGTGGCTATTTTCCTATGTATGTAAACTAGTTCACTTGTCCGTAAAAAAAACTAGTTCACTCGACTGCCTTGCTTTGAATCTCCTTCCTCCCAACATATTCCCCTCCTCAGGTGGACCCAGCAGGTCTCTAAATTTTCTCCCACTTTCTTTTTCGATGTAAACTGAGTTTTCTCCCAGTACTTTCCCCTAGAACCAACTCAACTGTCCCACGTCTAGCCTAAAAGTTAATAATACCCCACGTACTATTAACTCATCAAATTAAAATGATATTTTATTTCGTAAGTTGAAAGTTCTTACAAAATAATAATAATAATTGTTTATATATAACTTGGCAAGTTAACTCCTAGTGATTGCGTACATAAGCTTGCAAAGATTTTACTGACGTGCAATTATGTGTTTATGTTTTTATAACATTTCTCCGTCTAGCCCAACATGATATTTTCACCCAGCCCAGCAAGTCCGCGGATTTTGAGAAAAATGCAAATGGGATTTAAACGGGCTACATAGATGCTACATCATTGTTTCACCAAGCCCATCAAATGGACTAAAAAAACGTTCCCCCTGCTGACAGGTCGGACCCACCAGCTATATCTTGGCAGGCAAGGAAGTGCCTCCTTATTACGCACCAAAACATGAATACCCCCTGCTAGCTGGGACCCACCATAGTGGGTGGCTGACTTGTGGGCCTACTAAGTTGACGAGGACGGAGGGCTTTGTCAACGTAGTCAATATGAACGATCCTAGCTCCAGTGACCCTATGATGTCCATCAAACGGCCATAGTGCTTCTTCAACCTCTGGTCTTCTTGCTCCAGCCGCCCAAAGCTGCGCCGGTTGTGCCGCGTGCTCCTGCCTCTCGTGGCCGGCTGTGATGCCGCGGAGGCCTCACCACCCCCTACAAATCCCACCGCTGGCCCATGCTATCCCTCTACTCACCCACACCCCCTGTTATTCGGCAGCCTAACGGCGCAGCCGAACCAGTGAACCCTCGTACTCCTCTCCGTGTGGGCATTGTCACGACCGGTTTTCCAATAAAAATAATTATTGAGAAACCAATCTTTTGGGTCCAGTATGAGAGAAAATCCTCCTCACTGGTAGACAAACTCTTCATACAATAAGCCAGTAGCACAGGATATATTACAGGGTTGAGCTAAGGGTGCTCAACAATTTATTACAAGCGCGCCAATAATTATACATAATGGCGGATATGTCACGATGGTGTGGTGGCATACTACTGACTCGGGGAATAAGCGATGGTGGAATAATACAGTGGGGAGTGAGATAACATGGCTCTCAAACTAGCATCTCATCGAGCGTCGGGGTGAGGCTCGATGTACTTTATTCGGGTTGCAGAAGTGGATATAATATAGTGACCAAATCCATGGTCGCGTGAGACTGACTGGGATTCCTCTAGGCGTCAGACTCGCTATCGAACTCTTCATCCATGAGATCACCTTCGTCAGCATCTGGCCAAATCAACAAGCCAGTGAGTACTTTGAAAGTACTCACAAGACAGTTCGGACGTAAGATATAACAAATGCATGCATGAGTACGCCATGATTAATTTACCAATGCATAATTGAAATAATAGCAGGCATGGTAAGTAAAAAGGGAATCGGCGGTAGTCCGCCTGAAATCCCAACAATAAAGTAAAGGAAACCAATCGAGTGTCTGGAGCGACGCCACGAAAGGTGAACAGATAGGTAAAAGGAGAATCATGCCACAGTCGGGCGTCTATGCGACACCACATAAAGGGCTTAAAAGAAATGCCGCAGTCGGGCGTCTAAGCGACACCACATAAAGGTCTTAAAAGAAATGCCGCAGTCGGGCGTCTAAGCGACACCACATAAAGGGCTTCAAGGAAATGCCGCAGTCGGGCGTCTAAGCGACACCACATAAAGGGCTTAAAAAAGAAATGCCGCAGTAGGGCGTCTAAGCGACACCACATAAAGGGCTTAAAAGAAATGCCGCAGTCGGGCGTCTAAGCGACACCACATAAAGGGCTTAAAAAAAGGAAATGCCGCAGTCGGGCGTCTAAGCGACACCACATAAAGGGCTTAAAAGAAATGCCGCAGTCGGGCGTCTAAGCGACACCGCGAAAAGGGCTTTTACTGCCAAGGAAATAATGTTCATAATAAATATTCAACTCTTGAAAATAACCGGGTTAGTCCATCCACAGGATTAAACATTTAACCGGACTTAGCGCTCATGTGTCCCACCGGATAATGTGTCACCAAAACTGGCACTTGTCAGTTAGCACGGAACTTGGACATGGATAAGAAAATTTGAAGATTTATGACTCTGCAGAGTTTGTACAAAAATTTCCCACAGTTAACGGATTTCCGTAGTCACGAGGACTAGTTCCGTTTACGGTATTTCAGAAGAAAACGCAGCTAACCAGTACACACCCATCCAACCTCTCGATGCCAGGAATCACCCTAGACATCGTCCAAGGAAAACATTTGAGACGGGGAGATCACAATCTCGAATAGCATGGGATCAAATTTATATACGCACGCTCTATGGGGTGCCCCCTCTCGGTCCCAACCGGAAACACCCATGCCCCCTGACCGGATGACCGGCTTTAATCCAGGGCCATGGAACCATCATCCCGGCCTCTCCTTTTTGGTGTGTACCAGGAAAGCGGTTTGCAACTTACTAAACCATATCCCTTGCGAGAAACATGTGATAGTACAGGGAGGGAAATGGATAGGAACCAAACCGATACGGGCTGGTACTGAAGTAAATTTGTATGGCGTAAGACTGGCATGCTACAACACTGCCATCTTACCCATCTCATGCCAACACATGGCCTTGCATACTCACATCCAACAACGTATGGATCATCGAACTCACTTGCTTCAACAATGTATGAATATAACGTCCATCGGTATACTCACCATCATGCCATGAAACTAACTAAATGCAAAACATGCCAAGACACTCATCATATCAAAAGTTCAAACATGCTTGCCTGGTTCAGAGTAGTCGGAGTCTAGTTCGGTGAAGTTTACGGTCCCGTCACCTCCGTCGGTATCTAAGGTATAAAGAGGATACACGCACTATCGTAAATACCAAGAGGTGCACAGAAATTAATCCAATTATTTTGTAAATAAATCTGATAAAAAACTAGACAAAATTTTGAAGAGAACAGAAAAAGAATCACTCAAAAATATGCTTCTGTTAAAAAGTTACAAAGGTTTTTGTCTAGGGACCCATCTGTAATGAAATAGAAACTTCCCAGGGTTCTCTTTATAAAAATAGAAAACGCTTCACTCCTGAATACGCCAGCTCAGAGGAGAAAGCGTATTTTGCCCGAAGGCGTTTTCAGAAAACGATTCGAAAAGAACAGAAATCCGATGGGGCGGTCCCACCCGTCGGGTTTGAAAATGGTGGCAGCGCTCTTGGCGCCAGAGAGCTGCGGCGATCGCCGGCGGCGATCCACGACGATGCAGGGGGATCTGAGGTTACCTACGCACTCAGGGTGCTATTCCGCATCGATCGGTGGTGGTGGTGGCGGTCGGCGAGCACCACGTCGGCGGTGGCTTCTGCTCCGGCGGACGGCGGTTCGGGCGTGGATGGAGTTCGCCGGAGAGGGCTGCAAGTTGCAAATTGATGAGGGGGTTAGAGCTCTAGGTGTGGCAGAAGGCTGCAGACGAGGTTTGGTCGCCAGAGATGGCCTCGCCGCAGTGAACGCTACTGGAGCCCGAGGTGGATGGAGGTGGCCGGAGTCAAGGAAGAATGGCTCCTCGAGGCCCCTCCAGTGGCCAGGCAGGTTGTAGTGAGGTGGTGGAGCCGTGCGGGAGTGAGAGCAGGCTCGGGGGCGCTATATATAGCTGCCCCGAGGCGGTTGCCGAGAACGGGGTTCTTCGGCGAGGTGATTACGGTGGCGCAGTGGTTGCTTTTAGGTGCTCACAGCGTCGGGATTTGGTTGCTTAGGGGGAGCTCGACGGAACGGGGCGGCGCGGGCCCGTCGGCGGCAGAGAGCATGCTCTGTGCGTGCCGCGCCATGGCGACGGTGCTGCATGCGTGCGCTGGCAAGGAGATGGCCACGCGGAGCCACCAGGGGGTCTGGGCGTCGCTGAACGGCGTTGTGCCGCCGTTCTGCTCCCTGTCGGCTGCTACGGTGGTTCGGCCGCCGCAAGACACGCCGGCGCAGGCGGGCCAGGGCACCACCGACGCCAGGACGGCGCCAAGCGCACGTGTGGAGCTCCGGACAAGCAGGCCAGGCGGCGAGCAACGTGCCAAGGGTACTGTGAGCATGTGACTGAACTAACTGACGAAGATCGACACTGAATTCTGAATTTAACTGAAGATGACTGAAACAGTGCATGCAAGGTGTTCGACAGATTGATCTAGGCATGTAGGGATTTTTCCATGGGCTGATTTTTGGTGGAGTAGCTCCTCCTTGCTCCAGAAGGCTGCCTGATTTTTGGTGGAATTTTTGGAGAAGTGGAAATCTGAATTTCACCAAATTTGGCAAATCTGGTCCAAACTTGCAGATGCTGAAATTTGAAAAATTTGGAAAGAGGAAGAGTGGATCAAGATGGTTCTGAGTTGTGGATGCAAAGTACAATCTAGAAGAGTTGGTTTGAGGTCAAAACTCAATTGCAATAGGGTACTTGCTTTGAAAATGACTCAGGCTCAAAAAATATAAGTCAGAAAAGATTTGGGAGAAAGATAATTGAAATAAAATCCAAAAACTTGTTTGGACTTGTTGGGATGGAGAACTTAGGTTGTTTACAAGGAGGAGGGAAGGTTTTGGAGGAGTTTTACCACAAAAGGAAAGTGCAAGGTCATGGGTGGTTTCAAGATATGAAACTCCCCAATTTTTCATAAAGTTTTCTTAAAAAAAAGGATTAAACTCCAAAAATTTATAATTTGGGAAGGGAACCAACAGAGAAGAAGTTTTTAAAAGATCAAGCACCAAAGTTTGAAGAAAGATAAAATCCTTGCCATTGAAAAGAAAAGTTTTAAAGAGGAAGGTTTCTCTGAAAAGAATTTTAAATGGCCTCTTTTCCAAACCAACAAAGATTTTTGCTAAAACCAAAATGAAAATTTTTGGAGTGTCACAACACCTACCCCCTAAAAAATTTTGGAGTGTCCCCGAGATTTTAGCTGATCCTTAAATAAGTGTGGATGCTCTGCCCGAAGAAAATCCTCTCTTTCCCAAGTTGCTTCATTATCGGTGTGATTGCTCCACTGGACTCTGAAGAATTTGATGGTCTTTTGTCGGGTTCTCCTTTCAGACTCCTCTAATATTTTTACTGGTCGTTCCCGATAAGTGAGGTCTTGTTGCACGTCAATGCTCTCATGGGATACTTGTTTCTCTGGGTTGCTTACGCACTTTCTTAACTGCGAAACGTGGAACACGTTGTGGATATCTGACAGTTCCTTAGGTAAGTCTAGCTGATATGCTACTGTGCCTTTTCGGGCCACTATACAGAATGGTCCGATGAATCTTGGCGCTAGCTTTCCTTTTATTTTGAATCGTTGTAACCCCCTCATAGGGGATACTCGTACGTATACGAATTCACCGGGTTCGAAGTTCACCTCACGATGTTTCTGATCGTAATAACTCTTCTGTCGGCTTTGAGCGGTCTTGAGTCTATTTCTGATTAGCTTGACCTTTTCCTCGGCTTCTCTGAGCATGTCTGGTCCGAAGATACGGCTGTCTCCAGTTTCTGACCAATTTAACGGGGTACGACATCTCCATCCATACAAAGCCTCAAATGGTGCCATATGGCAGGCTCTCTTCCCAACTGGCTCCATATGTGAGGACACATGCTCTAAGCATCTCCTCTAAAAATCTGGTTTACGCGTTCTGTCTGTCCATCGGTCTGGGGGTGGTATGCTGTACTGAAGGCTAGTTGAGTTCCCAGAGCCTGTTGTAAATGATCCCAAAATCTTGAGACGAACTGAGTGCCTCTGTCAGATATTATGGTGTTCGGAACACCGTGCAAACAAACTATACGGGAGAGATATATCCTGGCAAGCCTCTGAGTGGTGTGGGTCGTCTTTACTGGAACAAAGTGTGCCACCTTGGTTAATCTGTCGGTGATGACCCATATGGCATCATTTCCGTGTCGTGACCGAGGTAGTCCGACAATGAAATCCATCCCTATTTCATCCCATTTCCACTCAGGTATTTTGTTTGGTTGCAGTAATCCGACTGGTCTCTGATGCTCAGCTTTAATGTGTTGGCAAGAGTCGCAACATGCAATGAAAGTGGCTATGTCTCTCTTCATACCGTGCCACCAAAATCTTTCCTGAATATCTTTATACATTTTGGTTCCTCCCGGGTGGATTGAGTACGGGGCGGTGTGGGCTTTAGCTAAAATTTGCTGTTTAAGGTCTTCTATGTCTGGCACGCAGAGTCTCTCCCCGTACCGTAATATTCCTCCATCGTCTACGACGACTTCCGAGGCTTTGCCCTTACTCACCTTTCTTTTGATGCCTTCAATGCTGGGGTGACCAGGTTGAGCTCCTTTGATTTTCTCCACAAGGTCGGGTTGTATTGCCAAGTTTGTTATGGTGCCTTCCGCTACCATTAATAAGTTGAGTTTGGCAAATTCCAGTTGGAACTCGGTTCTCAAGCTTTGCAGACTGCTTTCGTCGGAGCCGGGGTTCCGACTAAGGGCATCGGCTACTACATTTGCTTTACCTGGATGGTAGTGGATACCAACATCATAATCCTTTACCAATTCCAACTAGCATTATTGCCGTAAATTCAGTTCTGGCTGCGTGAAAATATATTTGAGACTTTTATGGTCCGTATATATTTCACATCGATTTCCAAGTAGGAAGTGCCTCCATTCCTTAAGTGCATGGATGACGGCTGCCATCTCTAAGTCATGAGTGGGATAATTTTCCTCATGCTTGTGAAGCTGCCTTGAAGCATAGGCGACAACCTTGCCTTCTTGCATCAATACACATCCGAGACCTTTTCTGGACGCATCACAATATACTTCAAAATTCTTGTGTATGTCCGGCACAATTAATATTGGTGTTGTCGCTAATTTCCGCTTTAGCTCTTGGAAACTTTTCTCGTAGGCTTCTGTCCATTCAAACTTCTTGTCTTTATTGAGTAACTGTGTCATAGGCTTGGCGATGGTGGAGAATCCTTCAATAAATCTGCGGTAATATCCTGCCATTCCCAAGAAACTTCGTATGTCCGTTACACTGGCTGGTGACTTCCAGCCAAGTACGGCCTTGACTTTTTCGGGGTCTACTGTTATACCGTCTTGGGTCAGCACATGGCCTAGAAAGCCTACTTGCTTTAGCCAAAATTCGCACTTGTTGAACTTGGTATACAATTGATGTTTCCTGAGTTTGCCTACTACCATTCTGAGATGTTCCGCGTGCTCTTCTGGTGTCTTGGAGTATACCAGAATATCGTCGATGAATACCACAACGAACTTGTCCATAAATTTCATAAATACTTTGTTCATGAGGTGAACAAAATACGCAGGGGCGTTCGTTAATCCAAATGGCATTACCGTGAACTCATACAGTCCATATCTGGAGGTGAAGGCTGTCTTGGGGATATCTTCGGTTCGCACCTTCAATTGATGGTATCCTGACCTTAAGTCAATTTTTGAGAATACCTTGGCCTGTGCGAGTTGATCAAACAAATCGTTTATCCTTGGCATTGGGTATTTGTTCTTGATTGTGACCATGTTAAGTGCTCGATAGTCAATATACAATCGCAGTGTTCCGTCCTTCTTTTTGGCAAATAAAATTGGTGATCCCCAAGGTGAGGAACTGGCTCGAATGTATCCTTTGTCCAGCAATTCCGTTTTTTGTTTTTTAACTCAACCAACTCGAATGGTGCCATTCTGTATGGTTTCTTGTATATGGGGGTGGTTCCTGGTGCTAACTCAATGCTGAATTCTATCTCTCGGTCTGGTGGCATGCCTGGAAGCTCTTCGGGAAAAATGTCTAGAAATTCACATACTACTGGAACCTTGTTTAACTCAGAAACGTCCACCTTATTTAATCTTGGTTGCCGGGGTATTTCTCTTTCCTTGGCGGATACCCTTATTGTCTTCCCGTGGTGGTGTGTGAGAATTACGGTCCGGTTGAAACAGTCAATGAAACCTTTGTTGGTGGTTAGCCAGTCCATCCCAAGGATGACATCCAGTCATTTATTTTCCAACACAATGAGATTGGCGTGGAACTTCAATCCTTTGAACTCAATAACCACATCCTGACAGTAACTCTGAGTGACTTGCTGAATCCCAGGGGACTTGATGGTCATGGATTTCTCCAAAGGAAGCATCGAAAAATTATTTTGCAAAGCAAAACTTTTCGAAATAAAAGAGTGAGAAGCTCCAGAATCAAACAAAACCATTGCAGGTATTGTGTTGACAGGAAACGTACCGAGTACGATATCCGGAGCATTTTGTGCCTCCTCTTTGGTTATGTGGTTCAGATGACCCTTCCTGTGGTTGTTGTTCGACTTTGGTGCTGAGTTTCTATGCTTGGGACACTGCTTAGCATAGTGTCCTTCTTCTCCACAGGCGTAACAAGTAACGCCGGGGCGATAGGTGAACTCCTTGTACCTTGCATGGAAATTCTTGATTGGGCGTGAGGTGTTGGATGCAGACTTGTGCGTCCCACCCTTTTGAAAAACTGCCTTGCTTCGATGATTGCGAGTATGGTTGGTCTGGTCCCTTTTTCGCTTGCGGAAATCTTCCAAACTGCGTCTTTCATTTTCCAGAGTAATCGCCTTGTCCACCAGTGTTTTAAAATCTGGAAAGGTGTGTACGACCAGTTGGCATTTAAGCGCGGGCGCTAGACCGTCAAGGAATTTTTCCATCTTCTTGCTTTCAGTCATACGTTCTTCATTGGCATAGCGAGACAATAAAGTAAAGTAACCGTTGTAATCTGACACTGTCATGTTCCTCTGTTTGAGGTCATCGAACTCTCTCTTTTTGATTTTCATAATACTCTTTCGAATGTGCGCGCCACAGAAGCCTTCCTTGAAATCATCCCAAGTTATATTATTTTCGTTGGGATGCATGTGCAGGAAATTTTCCCACCAAGATGCGGCTGCTCCTGTGAGATAGTGCGGAGCATATAGTACCTTTTCGAGGTCTGAACATTGTGCAATATTTAATTTTCTCTCCACGTCTCGAAGCCAGTCTTCGGCCTCAAGAGGCTTATCAGTATGAGAAAATGTTGGAGGACGCGTCTTCTGTAGCTCAGATAACTTGGAATGCTGTTGATACTGCCCATGGTGATTTCTCATGTTGATGACTTGGTTCATCATTTCCCAATGCTGCTGCTGACTTTGTTCATAAAGGCGGCACATTTGAGCAAGTGCTGTTTCACTGTCCTGTTGACTTGATTGACCTTGAGTGAAATTGTTGCCTGGTTGAGTGTCATGATATTGACTCGACTGCCCTTGTGCAAACTTGTTGTCCGGTTGAGTGCCATAATTTTCTTCTGGCGGAGCTGGCATGGAGCGAGTCCAAGGACGAGACATTTTTTTCACTCTGGGATATATTTTGTAAAACCCATAAGAAAAACGAAAAGGGGTGCCAAAATTTAATTCCATAAAAACACAAGGTTGGCAAAATAAATCAAAATAGCCAAGATTGCTTAAGGGAAAACAATTTAATTTGCGCGCGGAGAAGGACTGCTCATTACGTATCTTACACGCGGGCGATAATTATACAATACACCACTCAGGATATGTGTACATAACCCTGAGATGTTATTTAGGCTAGTGCACTCCTCCACTTCCTACATGATGCGCAAACAGGCTACTTCCCATATCTTACATGGCGATACATCGCGTGACGGCTAAGCGTACTTAGTCGGAGATGTTGATGATGTCCTTGGCCCTGCCAAGGGTGAGGCGTAGCAAGGCTGGGGACTCGACTTCCTCCTCGCTAATAGGCTCCATACGAGTAGTGCTGCACCGAGTAGATGGAGCGGGAGCCAGGGGTGGAATAACACGAATAGGAGTCGGCGTGAGTGGCGGTGCAGTGCGCGCTGGAGTGGGTGCAATGACTTGGTTGAACTCCTCAGTAGAAGGCAGGCGACGAGCAGGCGCATAAGATGCAGATGATGAGGCATAAGTCAATGGCGGTGCTATGGGCAGGAGCTCCCTCCTGTTGGCAGCACAGCCATGGACTGAGTCCATGCGGGCAGCCACGAATTCGTCCACCAAGTTGTTGAAGGCGGCCTCCAGGGCCCGAAGATACTCAATAAGCATCTCAAAGGCCTCGTCTCGCTCTCCTCTGGGGCAGGAGTATGCGTAGTGACAGGTGTAGGGCACGTGGCATGGAAGATAGCGGTAACGACGAGCCTTCATCACGGGAAGGATATCCCTGAGACGAGCTATCGACTCGCGGGCTGCCATCTGGATAGCATGCTTCTCCGTGGGCATGGCTCTTCCCATGAACCGGAAGCGGCATAACTCACCATGCCCTCCCCTGAATTGCACCGAGGCCTGGTGCATGGTCAGACTGTCGTTGACTTTGTGCTGGCAGAGAGAGACGACTGGGCGCACAGATGGCCCCATCGCGACCTGAACGATGAAGGATAGAAGCTTGACGAACCCATCGGGTACGTTGGCAAAGGACTGAGACTCGCAGCTGTTGTCGGCCATCTACAAATGTAGGCAAGAATTCTGAATGGTCAGATCATAAATATATGCTGACTGTCAGAAAAAAATGACTACAATTGCAAAGATACAAATTAGCTCTAACATGCTAATAATCAATTAGCGATCGCACCTAGTGGCTTCCTACAGTCAGCCTGGCTCTGGTACCAAGCTTGTCACGACCGGTATTCCAATAAAAATAATTATTGAGAAACCAATCTTTTGGGTCCAGTATGAGAGAAAATCCTCCTCACTGGTAGACAAACTCTTGATACAATAAGCCAGTAGAACAGGATATATTACAGGGTTGAGCTAAGGGTGCTCAACAATTTATTACAAGCGCGCCAATAATTATACATAATGGCGGATATGTCACAATGGTGTGGTGGCATACTACAGACTCGGGGAATAAGCGATGGTGGAATAATACAGTGTGGAGTGAGATAACATGGCTCTCAAACTAGCATCTCATCGAGCGTCGAGGTGAGGCTCTATGTACTTTATTCGGGTTGCGGAAGCAGATATAATATAGTGACCAAATCCAGGGTCGCGTGAGACTGATTGGGATTCCTCTAGGCGTCGGACTCGCTATCGAACTCTTCATCCATGAGATCACCTTCATCAGCATCTGGCCAAATCAACAAGCAAGTGAGTACTTTGAAAGTACTCGCAAGACAGTTCAGACGTAAGATATAACAAATGCATGCATGAGTACGTCATGATTAATTTACCAATGCATAATTGAAATAATAGTAGGCATGGTAAGTAAAAAGGGAATCGGCGGTAGTCCGCCTGAAATCCCAACAATAAAGTAAAGGAAACCAATCAAGTGTCTGGAGCGACGCCACGAACGGTGAACAGATAAGTAAAATGAGAATCGTTCCACAGTCGGGCGTCTATGCGACACCACATAAAGGGCTTAAAAGAAATGCCACAGTCGGGCGTCTAAGCGACACCACATAAAGGGCTTAAAAGAAATGCCGCAGTCGGGCGTCTAAGCGACACCACATAAAGGGCTTCAAAGAAATGCCGCAGTCGGGCGTCTAAGCGACACCACATAAAGGGCTTAAAAAAGAAATGCCGCAGTCGGGCGTCTAAGCGACACCACATAAAGGGCTTAAAAGAAATGCCGCAGTCGGGCGTCTAAGCGACACCATATAAAGGGCTTAGAAAAAGGAAATGCCGCAGTCGGGCGTCTAAGCGACACCACGTAAAGGGCTTAAAAGAAATGCCGCAGTCGGGCGTCTAAGCGACACCACGAAAAGGGCTTTTACTGCCAAGGAAATAATGTTCGTAATAAATATTCAACTCTTGAAAATAACCGGGTTAGTCCATCCATAGGATTAAACATTTAACCGAACTTAGCGCTCATGTGTCCCACCGGACAATTTGTCACCAAAACTGGCACTTGTCAGTTAGCACGGAACTTGGACATGGATAAGAAAATTTGAAGATTTATGACTCTGCAGAGTTTGTACAAAAAATTCCCACAGTTAACGGATTTCCGTAGTCACGAGGACTAGTTCCATTTACGGTATTTCAGAAGAAAACACAGCTAACCAGTACACACCCATCCAACCTCTCGATGCCAGGAATCACCCTAGATATCGTCCAAGGAAAACTTTTGAGACGGGGAGATCACAATCTCGAATAGCATGGGATCAAATTTATATACGCGCGCTCTAAGGGGTGCCCCCTCTTGGTCCCAACCGAAAACACCCATGCCCCCTGACCGGATGACCGGCTTTAATCCAGGGCCATGGAACCATCATCCCGGCCTCTCCTTTTTTGTGTGTACCAGGAAAGCGGTTTGCAACTTACTAAACCATATCCCTTGCGAGAAACATGTGATTGTACAGGGAGGGAAATGGATAGGAACCAAACCGATACGGGCTGGTACTGAAGTAAATTTGTATGGCGTAAGACTGGCATGCTACAACACTGCCATCTTACCCATCTCATGCCAACACATGGCCTTGCATACTCACATCCAACAACGTATGGATCATCGAAATCACTTGCTTCAACAATGTATGAATATAACATCCATCGGTATGCTCACCATCATGCCATGAAACTAACTAAATGCACTCATCATATCAAAAGTTCAAACATGCTTGCCTGGTTCAGAGTAGTCGGAGTCTAGCTCGGTGAAGTTTACGGTCCCGTGACCTCCGTCGGTATCTAAGGTATAAAGAGGATACACGCACTATCGTAAATACCAAGAGGTGCACAGAAATTAATCCAATTAATTTTTAATAAATCTGATAAAAAACTAGACAAAATTTTGAAGAGAACAGAAAAACAATCACTCAAAAATATGCTTCTTTTAAAAAGTTATAAAGGTTTTTGTCCAGGGACCCATCTGTAATGAAACAGAAACTTCCCAGGGTTCTCTTTATTAAAACAGAAAACACTTCAGTCCTGAATACGCCGGCTCAGAGGAGAAAGCGTATTTTGCCCGAAGGCGTTTTCAGAAAACGATTCGAAAAGAACAGAAATCTGACGGGGCGGTCCCACCCGTCGGGTTTGAAAATGGTGGCAGCGCTCTTGGCGTCAGAGAGCCGCGACGATCGCCGACGGCGATCCACGGCGATGCAGGGGGATCGGAGGTTACCTACGCGCTCAGGGTGCTATTCCGCATCGATCGGTGGTGGTGGTGGCGGTCGGCGAGCACCACATCGGCGGTGGCTTCTGCTCCGGCGGATGGCGGTTCGGGCATGGATGGAGTTCGCCGGAGAGTGCTGCAAGTTGCAAATTGATGAGGGGGTTAGAGCGCTAGGTGTGGCAGAAGGCTGCAGACGAGGTTTGGTCGCCGGAGATGGCCTCGCCGCAGTGAACGCTGCTGGAGCCCGAGGCGGATGGAGGTGGCCGGAGTCAAGGAAGAAGGCCTCCTCGAGGCCCCTCCAGTGGCCAGGCAGGTTGTAGTGAGGTGGTGGAGCCGTGCGGGAGTGAGAGCAGGCTCGGGGGCGCTATATATAGCCGCCCCGAGGCGGTTGCCGAGAACGGGGTTCTCCGGCGAGGTGATTACGGTGGCGCAGTGGTTGCACGGGAGGGTTCAGAGGTTGAGCGTCGTCGTGGGTGTTCCCTGGTTCCGTTTAGGTGCTAACAGCGTCGGGATTTGGTTGCTTAGGGGGAGCTCGACGGAACGGGGCGGCGCGGGCCCGTCGGCGGCAGAGAGCACACTCTGTGTGTGCCGCGCCACGTCGACGGTGCTGCATGCGTGCGCTGGCAAGGAGATGGCCACGCGGAGCCACCAGGGGGTTTGGGCGGCGCTGAACGGCGTTGTGCCGCCGTTCTGCTCCCTGTCGGCTGCTACGGTGGTTCGGCCGCCGCAAGACACGCCGGCGCAGGCGGGCTAGGGCACCACCGACGCCAGGAAGGTGCCAAGCGCGCGTGTGGAGCTCCGGACAAGCAGGCCAGGCCGCGAGCAACGTGCCAAGGGTACTGTGAGCATGTGACTGAACTAACTGACGAAGATCGACACTGAATTCTGAATTTAACTGAAGATGACTGAAACATTGCATGCAAGGTGTTCGACAGATTGATCTAGGCATGTAGGGATTTTTCCTTGGGCTGATTTTTGGTGGAGTAGCTCCTCCTTGCTCCAGAAGGCTGCCTGATTTTTGGTGGAATTTTTGGAGAAGTGGAAATATGAATTTCACCAAATTTGGCAAATCTGGTCCAAACTTGCAGATGCTGAAATTTGAAAAATTTGGAAAGAGGAAGAGTGGATCAAGATGGTTCTGAGTTGTTGTCGGTGTACTAAAGTAGGGGTACCTTAGTCCCCCGAACTTGTGCACGGGCAGTCGTAGCACCCCGCGGCAAGGCTTGCCAGGCGATCGCCAAAACCCTCCATGGTCCCTTTTTGGGCCATCCAAGAACAAAGTATTTGAGCCAAGGCCCCGGCAGGAGGAGCTTGCCGGGAAGGCCACCCGAAGAGAGCAGGGCCCTCGACAAGAGGAGCTTGCCGGGACGACTGCTCGAAGCACAAGACCCCGGCAAGAGGAGCTTGCCGGGAAGGCCTACCGAGGCACGACAACAGACTTGCTGCGATGCGCCCTGCGTCCCGGCAAGGACCGGTGAGCGACAAGCTCCCGGGCGCGACAAGGCATCAACCGCGGCAAGGCGCTTGCCGCGGCAAGTCACCACCCCGCGCCTGCATTCCAGCTCATCCACCCACGCGTCGCTCTAGGGCCATTCCAGGCGTACGTGGCGAGAGGCTGCGCAGCCAGGGGCATGCGGTGGCGAAGCAACGCTGACAGAGTAGCCATCGTGGCAAACGGTGGCGCTCCTGATGGTCCCTTTCGTGCACCATCTGGGCGATTTGGACGGGCATTTAATGCCCTTGTCCCCCACCGTCAGACTTAGGTATGTTAGCACTGTGCAAACAGCTGTACCCAACACAGCGTTTTCCAGTTTTGCCCCCGCCTGCGTTGCCACCTGTGGGTAACCCCTTGCACATATAAAAGGAGGCCCCATGCGCAACGGGAAGAAGAAAGGAGGAGACCACTCACGCTCGGTCTGACTAGTTTCCTGAGTGTACTGTAGCACTCAGCGCTCCCGCAACAAGAACACAATACAAACCACAAAGCAGCAGTAGGGTGTTACGCATTCGTGCGGCCCGAAGCTGGGTAAACCCCTTGTGTGCATCGCCTTGATCCGCTCTTCGCGCGACCTCCGCCCCCTGCCGAACCAAGAAAGGGGCTCGGTCCCCATAGGTGTTCGTGGAGGCAGATTTCCCCCGACATCTTTGGCGCGCCAGGTAGGGGGCGTCGAGGTTGTGTGAACCTGATCTGGCGTCTGCACAGGCTAGATCTCCATCATCTTTATCAACATGCCACCAAAGAAGAAGGCTCCGGAGGTGGCTGGTCCGTCCGCGTCGAACCCACCGCCCTTGGAGCAAACGGGTGATGGGGACGGCACCGGCGGCGGAACGGGCGTCGCCGAGCCAGCTCATGGTGCCACGGCGTCCGAACATGCACCGCGCCCCTCTCAGGAGGCACGGGACCACCAGCGTCTCGGCCCTCATGGTGCCATACGCTCGCTGGACCCAGATCGAGCTGGCGGATCCCATGGCGCTCAGGGCCAGCATACCCATCAACGTGCTGGCGCAAGCGTGACGCGACTGCCTGGACTGGGTGCTGCTCCTTCTAACGTAGTTAGAAGTTCGAGCACATCCCGCTCCACGCGCCGTTCGCCACCCCTGCCCGCCACTCCAGTGGAAGCTCTAGCGCGAGCTCAACTGCTCCTAGACTACCCTCCAACGGCGGACAAGCTCGACGACTGGAGGGCCACGATACAGAGCCTCATCGGTTTCGCCAACGGCGACACCCCGCGGAAGCACAGCGCGTCGCAGCCGCGGCAGGTCGGCCAGGCAAGAACCGATGGCGCCAAGACCGGTGGGTGTGCGACCACCGTGCATTCCCCGCCCCAAAGGCCAAGATCGCCGACTCGCCGGAGCCATCACGACAACGACTCCACCGCGTCGTCGAATCCGCGAACTCGTCGCGATCAACGCCAAGTTCTTCACGAACGAGAGCAAGAGGACGCTCGTACTCGCATCGAGCATAGGAGAGAAGCGCGGCGTCAATCAGACCAGCGCGCTGGGCCCTCTGTCGACATGCATGCACCGGGGGGACCAGGCGACCTGCCGTACGCGGTAGGATGCCCTGCGTTCACCCGTGAGCTGCGGCAAGTCCAGTGGCCCAGCACGAAGAATTTCAAGTCAGACGTACCAGAGAAGTACGACGGCAAGTCGCATCCGTCGGAGTTCCTCAGCATCTACACCATTGCGGTGCAGGCTGCTGGAGGGCGAGACGACAAGATCCTTGCCAACTACTTCCCGCTGGTACTCAAATCCAACGTCAGATCCTGGCTCATGCACTTGCCGGATAACTCCATAACCTCCTGGACAGACTTGTGCCATCAGTTTGTTGGCGCCTTTACGGGCGGCCACAAACCCCATGGCCAAGCGAGCGACCTTCATCTAATCGTCCAGAAGGAAGGGGAACCCTTGCGCAAGTTCATCCAGAGATTCAGCCGTGTACACTACAAGATACCAGAGACGAGCATCCCCGCCAAAGAAGCAAGCAAAGAGTGGCTGATGTATTTTGATGGTGCCTTCTCGCTGCAAGGCGCCGGTGCTGGCGCGTTGCTTATCGCGCCCACCGGAGAGCACCTCAAGTACGTAGTCCAGAGGCACTTCCCCAAGGAACAAGCAACCAACAATACTGCAGAGTATGAAGGTTTGCTTGCCGGTCTCAGGATCGCGGCAGAACTTGGGATCAAGAAGCTCATTGTCAGGGGTGACTCGCAGCTTGTCGTCCGCCAAGTGAACAAGGATTACCAGAGTCCGTTGATGGAAGCGTACATTGATGAAGTGAGGAAGCTAGAAGAGCACTTTGACGGCCTGCAAATGGAACACATTCCAAGAGCTGAGAACGACATCGCTGATGGCCTGTCAAAGTGCGCAGCATTTATGTTACCTGTGGAACCAGGAACCTTTGTGCTCAAGCTGACTCAGCCATCCGTAACGCCATCAACTAGACAGAGCAAGAAGAGGAAGTTGGTCTCCGGCGACTATCTTCCGGCAGAGCTCCCCGGAGACGCCGCCAAGAAGGTCCCCAAGATCGACGCCAAGAGCGCTGAGGAGCCGTCTGCTACGGATAACCCCAGGGTTTGTTCCATAGAAGCAGGCGCTCCCGACAAGTTTTGCTCCGGCAAGCTTGCCGAGGAACGTCAAGCTCTGGCTGAGCCCCAGATCCTCGCCATAGAAGCGGACGTTCCCGCAGCAGCAGATGTGCCTTCAGTCCTTGTTGTCGAGCCACAGGCTCTAGCATGGGCACAGTAGACTGTCCATTTCCTCCAGAACGGAGAACTTCCCGAAGAGCAAGAAGAAGCAGAAAGAGTAGCCCGGCGCTCGAGTATGTACCAGTTCGTCGACAACACACTTTACAGAAGAGGGCGCAACGGTGTGAAATTGAAGTGTATTTCCCGGGAAGACGGACAGAAGCTGTTGGCAGAGATACATGGAGGCATATGTGGTCACCATATTGGCGCAAGAGCACTTGCCGGCAAAGCGTTCCGGCAAGGTTTCTTCTGGCCGACAGCCCTCCAGGATGCAACTGCACAAGTAACCAAGTGTGAAGCGTGTCAGTTCCATTCCAAGCAGATACACCAGCCAGCTCAAGCTTTCTAGACGATCCCTTTATCCTGGCCATTTTCGGTCTGGGGGCTCGACATCCTCGGTCCCTTCCTCCGAGCTGTCGGGGGCTTTGAGTACTTGTACATCGCAATCGACAAATTCACAAAGTGGCCGGAAGTGGAACCAGTGAGGAAGGTGACAGCACAGTCAGCAGTCAAGTTCTTCAGGTCGATTGTTTGCCGCTTCGGGATCCCCAACAGGATCATCACCGACAACGACCAGAACTTTCGACAGGCTGCACAAGTGCGGAAGAAACTGGATCGAGGAGCTGTCGGTGGCTCTTTGGTCGATCAGAACGACGCCAAATCGAGCCACTGGCCAGACACCATTTGCTCTAGTCTATGGAGCAGAAGCAGTTACCCCCACGGAACTCGTATACGGGTCACCTCGAGTGCTCGCTTATGATGAGCTTGAGCAAGAGCGGCTGCGTGAAGATGACGCATTGCTCCTTGAGGAAGATCGTCTTCAGGCTGCTGTGCGAGCCTCTCGCTACCAGCAAGCTTTGCGTCGCTACCATAGCCGCAAAGTTAAAGCCAGAAGCTTCGAGGAAGGCGACCTTGTTCTTCGGCGCGCTCCGTCCGCCAAGAATCATAACAAGTTGACGCCGAAGTGGGAAGGCCCTTACCGGGTGAGACGAGTCACGAGGCCCGGCGCTGTCCGCCTCGAGACTGAAGATGGCACTCCGGTGAGAAACTCCTGGAATATTGAGCATCTTCGTAAGTTTTTCCCGTAAGGCGCGGTTGTCGGGCCCCGTCCGGCAACCAACCTTTTGTACAAGTCTTGCCGCTGTTGCATGTAATCCTTTGTACAAAGCCAGGCGCAGACCCTGAGCAGCAGTAAATGAAGCGCTGGCGCCCTAAGTTTTAGCATGCATGCTGAGTCGAGTCTCGTCCTTGGTTAGGGTTGATAGTGCCTAACAGCTGCTAACCCCTAGCTTAGAGGTCAAGTCTGCGTCCTTTTTCCTGTTCCTTCGTTTCCTTTGGTTCGCAGGGTTTTGCATATCCTGGCCAGACCGCTTAAGGACGAAGAAGAGAAGAAGGGCGGGCCAGCATCTGGTCCCCGGCAAACCAGTGTTGTCGGGGGCTGCAAGTACAAAGATTCGCCCGTGGCAAGCCAAAGTTGCCGGGGGCTGCAATCCCAGATAAGTTTTTCATCCCTTATCATGCATTCTCTTATGGACTGAGGAATGTGAAAACCTTGTTCTCCCTAAAAAGCTGCCGGGCTCCCTTAACTCTGGGCCCCAGAGCGCGTTCCTGGGGCCAGTTCTGGTAGCAGCCGCGGCGGCAAAGGGACAGAATGAGGAGCCAAACCCGCCTCATCCCTACCTCCGCCAAAGGCGTGAGGAAGGTCGAGTGGCGCGGGAAGACGGCAGGGCCTGTTGCCGGGCAAAGAAGTGTCTATCTTAACGATATAAAGGATTCGCTCCTTGGCGTGGGTTTTACCCGCGAGACAAATGGCCCGACAAACATCCCCTTTTCATTAAAAACATTCCGCTCAGGTACAGTTCAGAGAGAATGAAAAACATGAAAGATGGGATTACAAGCTTTAAATGCGACTAGATCCCGAGGGCTTACAGATTGAAAAAAGATAAGATGCCCGTAATCCCTTTCTTGTCTCTCTCCTCAGGATGTAGGACAAGGAGGCGAAAAGGGCAAAAGGGGTGCCTACGCGAGCTACGGGTGGCAGAAGACACCAACAGAACGCCCAGAGGCTCCGTAGGCTGGATGGTGACGGCGGCTTCGGAAGTGGAGCTCGAAGATGAGGCAGCGGGATGTCAACACGCTGTCGAGGGCATCTGGCCCTCGTACTCCGAGTTGACGGCCTTGCCGCCAGCCCTCTTCCTCTTCCGCAGCCTCGCCACTCCAGCCGCCCAAGAAGACGACCCCGGGGAGTTCAAGGAGCCGGCGACGCGGATGATGGGGTCGCCGGTGCCACGCGGAGCCGCGACCGGCGCCTAGTTGGACCCGTCATCCCGACGACCGCTACCCTCGTCGTCGCTGTCGCTCCCCTCCTCATCACTATCGCTCGAGGAGGAGCCTTAGCTGTCGGAGGAGCTATCCACGCAGCACCGGGCCCGGGTCCCGAAGTCCCCGAAGGCCTTGACGGAGAGGAGATCGCCCTCCACCAACTTAAAATGGAGGGTGAACCCCTCCATCAAGCTGTGGATACGGGCGAATGTCTTCCACCCTCGGCCAAGATACATCACATCGGGGGCTGGGGACTCGACGTGGACCCGCGTGCTGCCGATCCCATAGCCCCTCATGCGCAGCCTTAGCGTCTCGGGTTGCTCCATCTCCATCACGCTGGCGAAGGGAGCCGGGAGGCGGAGGCGATGGCGAGGCGCCCGGCGCAGCCTGACGAAGAACTCGCAAGGGTCGTCCCCGAGGTGGACCGCCGTGAGAAGAGGAGCCGCTGGCGGAGGCGAGGTTGGCGCGTCGCCCCGCCCGCCTCTTACCTGAGCGCCTCGGCCTCGTCCACGCCCTCATCCACGACCTCGCCCCCTCCCCCTTCCCCTTACGGCTGGCTCCGCCACCGCGGGTGCAAGGGGAGGAGGGGCGCATTGCCTGGCAGCGACCCTCGCCGCCACCGATGAAGGGCCAGGGTTACCTTTCTCCATGGCGAATGGGGAGAGGGGATCAGAAGCTGAAGGGAAAGAAAAGATGGAGGAGTGTGGATCTCCGTCGCCCCCTCTTGTTCTTTATAAAGGAGCAGTGTGGGGGCTCGGCCGCCCCGCTCACCCAATCAGGACGCAGGGAGGGCAGGCGACTGGGACCGGCCTGCTGCCTCGACCCGCGACGGCCCGGTTTCCTGCCTCCACCGTCCGCAACTCCGGGTGCATGGGAGCCGCGTGGCTGGCGTGCAGGACCGAGGCGACGGATGAGGCGACCTCCTCGGAAACTGTGGCTCGGCCCCGTCTGTCAAACGAGCCCCGCCTCCACGCCTCCCTCCACTTATGGAGATAGCGCGAACCGTCCCCCTTTATTGCGACGTGACGCATGCCTGCGGGGCTCAGCCCCACGCACGCCATCCACATCACGCACGCCCCTTCCCATGATGCCGCGTTCGACGCGTGCCGTTCGGGGAGGGCGTGGTGGACGTAGAAGAAGATGCAGCGTGACCCAGGCCGCGCGTGCCCGTGCACTGTTTTGGGCCTGGCCCAACAGCGCTCGGCACCGTGTATGGCCCAGGCCCGGGGGCTCCTGTCGGTGTACTAAAGTAGGGGTACCTTAGTACCCCGAACTTGTGCACGGGCAGTCGTAGCACCCTGCGGCAAGGCTTGCCAGGCGATCGCCAAAACCCTCCATGGTCCCTTTTTGGGCCATCCAAGAACAAAGTATTTGAGCCAAGGCCCCGGCAGGAGGAGCTTGCCGGGAAGGCCACCCGAAGAGAGCAGGGCCCTCGGCAAGAGGAGCTTGCCGGGACGACCGCTAGAAGCACAAGACCCCGCCAAGAGGAGCTTGCCGGGAAGGCCTACCGAGGCACGACAAGAGACTTGCTGTGACGCGCCCTGCGTCCCGGCAAGGACCGGTGAGCGACAAGCTCCCGAGCGCGACAAGGCATCAACCGCGGCAAGGCGCTTGCCGCGGAAAGTCACCACCCCGCGCCTGCATGCCAGCTCATCCACCCACGCGTCGCTCTGGGGCCATTCCAGGCGTACGTGGCGAGAGGCTACGCAACCAGGGGCATGCGGTGGCGAAGCAACGCTGACAGAGTAGCCATCGTGGCAAACGTTGGAGCTCCTGACGGTCCCTTTCCTGCACCGTCTGGGCGATGCGGACGGGCATTTAATGCCCTTGTCCCCCGCCGTCAGAGTTAGGTATGTTAGCACTGTGCAAACAGCTGTACCCAACACAGCATTTTCCAGTTTTGCCCCCGCCTGTGTTGCCACCTGTGGGTAACCCCTTGCACATATAAAAGGAGGCCCCATGCGCAACGGGAGGAAGAAAGGAGGAGACCACTCACGCTCGGTCTGACTAGTTTCCTGAGTGTACTGTAGCACTCAGCGCTCCCGCAACAAGAACATAATACAAACCACAAAGCAGCAGTAGGGTTTTACGCATCCGTGCGGCCCGAAGCTGGGTAAACCCCTTGTGTGCATCGCCTCGATCCGCTCTTCGCGCGACCTCCGCCCCCCGCCGAACCAAGAAAGGGGCTCGGTCCCTATAGGTGTTCGTGGAGGCAGATTTCCCCCGACAGTTGTGGATGCAAAGGACAATCTAGAAGAGTTGGTTTGAGCTCAAAACTCAATTGCAATAGGGTACTTGCTTTGAAAATGACTCAGGCTCAAAAAATATAAGTCAGAAAAGATTTGGGAGAAAGATAATTGAAATAAAATCCAAAAACTTGTTTGGACTTGTTGGGATGGAGAACTTAGGTTGTTTACAAGGAGGAGGGAAGGTTTTGGAGGAGTTTTACCACAAAAGGAAAGTGCAAGGTCATGGGTGGTTTCAAGATATGAAACTCCCCAATTTTTCATAAAGTTTTCTTTAAAAAAAGGATTAAACTCCAAAAATTTATAATTTGGGAAGGGAACCAACAGAGAAGAAGTTTTTAAAAGATCAAGCACCAAAGTTTGAAGAAAGATAAAATCCTTGCCAATGAAAAGAAAAGTTTTAAATAGGAAGGTTTCTCTGAAAAGAATTTTAAATGGCCTCTTTTCAAAACCAACAAAGATTTTTGCTAAAACCAAAATGAAATTTTTTGGAGTATCACAGGCATCCACTGCCGCGTCTTCCCCGGCTCCGCGTCGTCCCCTTCCTAGGCCTCGCCGTCGTCCACCGCCTTGGTGCTCTCGGCGCGGCGTGGTCAATGTGGTCAACGACCGACTTCCATCGGAAGAGTACTATACGTGGAGAGACTGACAGCTGGGTCCACGGCCGCAACCCAGTTTTTTTGTGATTTGCCAAGTAAGTCCCTTTGTCAGGCCTGTTGGGCTGCAAATCTTTCAAGACGAGGAGAGCTTCATTCGGCTGGCCGAGAAAATGGCCAATCAGTAATGAGAAATGGGCTGTACATTTTTAAAACACATTAAACCAGCAATTAGTTTAAAATATCTTTTTTTTATTTCAAGATTTTAAATTACATTAATTTTTATGCATGGAGAATTTGTTGGATTTTATATTTATCTACATTTATTTTTAAAATCAGTTTGAATGTGAGTCGAAATTTCGGGATTAAAAACAGTTCGGACCGCACCGAAATATGCAAAATTTCATATAAGATTTTAACCGTGGCCACAATTTGGGCTGTAATGCTAACATAAAGAATATGGGCTCCAAAAAAACCTTAAGAATTAGGAAATGGGCTGAAAATTATTAGAAATAATGGCAGATGGGTTGTATGCTGTTTTCCACAGATTTGAGGCTTTCCTAAAAAAAGGTTGACGCACAAGCAGTGAGTGTTGGATGTCCATCCAACGGCCGTCGTGCTTCTTCAACCTCTGCTCTTCCTGCTCCAGCCGCTCAAACAAGCGCCGGCGGGACTTCCTGCTCGCTCCTCCCTGCGGCCGACTGTGCTGCCGCGCAGGCCTCCCCGCCCCACCGTACTCCCATAGCTGGTCTAGCCATCCCTCCACTCACCCACACCTGTTGTTATTCTCTGGCAACGGCAGACGAACCCGTAAACCCTCGTACAGTCGTACTCCCCTCCACGTGGGAAACAACTGCCGAGTATTCCCTGCCTCCGTGTCGTTCCCGTCCTAGGCCTCGCCGTCGTCCACCGCCCTGGTGCTCTCGGCGCGGCCTGGTCAATGTGGTCAACGACTGACGTGCATCTGAAGTGGACTGTACGTGGAGAGGCCGCCAGCTGGGTCCATGGCCGCACACAACGAAATGCCTCCTTATTATGCGCAAAATAATGATTCCTCCACCTGACATCAGGGACCCACCGAAAGGGCCTCTGTATTTCGTGAAAAAAACATTACCGCCACTGACAGCTCGGACTCACCAGCTATATCTTCGCACGCAAGGAAGTGCCTCCTTATTACGCACACAAAAAATGAATACTCCCCCTGTTAGCTGGGACCCTGTATAGTGTCAGGCTGACTTTGTTGGGGTTCGTTGCAGAAATTAAAAATTTTCTACACATCACCAAGATCAATCTATGGAGAGACTAGCAATGAGAGAGAGGGAAGTGCACCTTCATACCCTTGAAGATCGCGATGCGGAAGCGTTACAAGAACGCGGATGAAGGAGTCGTACTCGTAGCGATTCAGATCGCGGTTGATTCCGATCTAAGCGCCGAACAACCGCGTTCAACACACGTACAACCCGGGGACCTTTCCTCCTTCTTGATCCAGCAAGGGGAGAGGAGAAGTTGAGGGAGAGCTCCGGCAGCACGACGGCGTGGTGGTGGAGCTTGCAATTCTTCGGCAGGGCTTCGCCAAGCACTACTACTACGGAGGAGGTGTTGGGGAGGGAGAGGGCTGCGCCAGGGGAAGGGGTCTGGCTCCCATGCGCCTCCCCACTATATATAGGGGTGGAGGGGGCTGGTTTCTTGCCCTCCAAGTCCATTGGGGCGTTGGCAAAGGTGGGGGAAAGAAATCCCATCATTTCCCTTCCCCACCGATTATTATCCCCCCTTTTTAGGGATCTTGATCTTATCCCTTCGGGATATGATCTTATTCCTTCTAAGGGGGATCATGGTGCGCCTTGACCAGGGGTGTGGGGCCTTGCCCCCACTAGCCACGTTCATGTGGGCCCCACTCCAGAACCTTCTAGAACCTTCCCGGTACAATACCGATAAATCCCGAACATTTTCCGGTGGCCAAAATAGGACTTCCCATATATAAATCTTTACCTCCAAAACTCCTCGTGACGTCCGGGATCTCATCCGGGACTCCGAACAACATTCGGTAACTGCACACTAATTCCCATAACAACTCTAGCGTCACCGAACCTTAAGTGTGTAGACCCTACGGGTTCGGGAATCATGCAGACATGACCGAGACAGCTCTCTGGCCAATAACCAACAGCGGGATCTGGATACCCATGTCAGCTCCCACATGTTCCACGATGATCTCATTGGATGAACCACGATGTCGGGGATTCAATCAATCTCGTATACAATTCCCTTTGTCTATTGGTATGCTACTTTCCCGAGATTCGATCGTCGGTATCCCTATACCTTGTTCAATCTCGTTACCGGCAAGTCTCTTTACTCGTTCTGTAACGCATGATCCCGTGGCTAACTCATTAGTCACATTGAGCTCATTATGCTGATGCATTACCAAGTGGGCCCAGAGATACCTCTCCGTCATACGGAGTGACAAATCCCAGTCTCGATTCGTGCCAACCCAACAGACACTTTCGGAGATACCTGTAGTGCACCTTTATAGCCACCCAGTTACGTTGTGACGTTTGGTACTCCTAAAGCATTCCTACGGTATCCGGGAGTTACACAATCTCATGGTCTAAGGAAATGATACTTGACATTAGAAAAGCTCTTAGCAAACGAACTACACGATCTTGTGCTATGCTTAGGATTGGGTCTTGTCCATCACATCATTCTCCTAATGATATGATCCCGTTATCAATGACATCCAATGTCCATGGTCAGAAAATCATGACCATCTATTGATCAACGAGCTAGTCAACTAGAGGCTTACTAGGGACATGTTGTGGTCTATGTATTCACACATGTATTACGGTTTCCAGTTAATACAATTATAGCATGAACAATAGATAATTATCATGAACAAGGAAATACAATAATAACCATTTTATTATTGCCTCTAGGGCATATTTCCAACAGTCTCCCACTTGCACTACAGTCAATAATCTAGTTCACATCACTATGTGATTGTAATGAATCCAACACCCATGGGGTTTGTTCATATCTCACTTGTGAGAGAGGTTATTAGTCAACGGGTCTGAACGTTTCAAATCCGTGTGTGCTTTACAAATCTCTATGTCATCTTGTAGATGAAGCCACCACGCGCTACTTGTTGCTATTCCAAATAACTACTCTACTATACGAATCCGGTTTACTAATCAGAGTCATCCGGATTAGTGTCAAAGTTTGCATCGACGTAACCCTTTACGATGAAATCTCTTTCCACCTCCATAATCGATAAAATTCCTTAGTCCACTAGTTACTAAGGATAAGTTCGACCGCTGTCATGTGATCCATTCCTAGATCACTCTTGTACCCCTTGACTGACTCATGGCAAGGC
Source organism: Aegilops umbellulata (assembly GCA_032464435.1). Classification (NCBI taxonomy): domain Eukaryota; kingdom Viridiplantae; phylum Streptophyta; class Magnoliopsida; order Poales; family Poaceae; genus Aegilops; species Aegilops umbellulata. Next base: position 413,849,169 of record CP136057.1, read on the forward strand.
ACACTTCAGGTGCGGTACATAGCATAGCATACTATAGAGCCTACGTCTAAAGCATAGGGAATGACCTTTGTCCTTTCTCTCTCTTCTGCCATGGTCAGGTCTTGAGTCTTACTCAATACTCACACCTTGTAACACAGCCAAGAACTCCTTCTTTGCCGATCTATTTTGAACTCCTTCAAAATCTTGTCACGGTATGTATTCATTTGAAAGTACTATTAAGCCTTTTTTGATCTATCCTTATAGATCTTGATGCTCAATGTTCAAGTAGCTTAATCCAGGTTCTCCATTGAAAAACACTTTCCAAATAACCCTGCATGCTTTCCAGAAATTCTACATCATTTCTGATCAACAATATGTCAACAACATATACTCATCAGAAATTCTATAGTGCTCCCACTCACTTCTTTGGAAATACAAGTTTCTCATAAACTTTGTATAAACCCAAACTCTTTGATCATCTCATCAAAGCGTACATTCCAATTCCGAGATGCTTACTCCAGTCCTTAGAAGGATTGCTGGAGCTTTGCATACTTGTTAGCATCTTTCAGGATTGACAAAAACTTTCTGGTTGTATAACATACAACCTTTCCTCAAGAAAATCATCGAGGAAACAATGTTTTGACATCCTATCTGCAAGATTTCATAAATAATGCAGTAACTGCTAATATAATTCCAACAGACTCTTAGCATCGCTACGAGTGAGAAAGTCCCATCGTAGTCAACTCCTTGAACTTGTCGAGAAACATCTTAACTACAAGTCGAGCTTTCTTAATGGCGACACTTACCATCATTGTCCGTCTTCCTTCTAAAATCCATCTGCACCAATAGCCTTACGACCATCAAGTAGTTCTTTCAAAGTCTGTACTTTGTTTTATACATGGATCCTCTCTCGGATTTTATGTCCTCGAGCCATTCGTCAGAATCCGGGCCCACCATCGCTTCTCCATAGCTCGTAGGTTCATTGTTGTCTAGCAACATGACTCCCAAGACAGGATTACGTACCACTTTGGAGTAGTACACATCCTTGTCGACCTATGAGGTTTGGTAGTGACTTGATCCGAAGTTTCATGATCACTATCACAAGCTTCCACTTCAATTAGTGTAGGTGCCACATGAACAACTTCCTGTGCCCTGCTACACACTAGTTGAAGTGACGGTTCAATAACCTCATCAAGTCTCCACCGTCCTCCCACTCAATTCTTTCCAGAGAAACTTTTACTCGAGAAAGGACCCGTTTCTATAAACAATCACTTTTGCTTCCGGATCTGAGATAGGAGGTATACCCAACTATTTTTGGGTATTCTATGAAGATGCATTCATCCGGTTTGGGTTCGAGCTTATCAGCCTGAAACCTTTTCACATAAGCTTCGTAGCCCTAAACTTTTAAGAAACGACGGCTTAGGTTTCTCTAAACCATAGTTCATACGGTGTCCTCTCAACGGAATTGTGTGGTGCCCTATTTAAAGTGAATGTGGTTGTCTCTAATGCCTAACCCATAAACGATAGTGGTAATTCGATAAGAGACATCATGGTATGCACCATATTCAATAGGGTGCAGTTATGATGTTCGGACAAACCATCACACTATGGTGTTCCAGGCGGTATTAGTTGTGAAACAATTTCCACAATGTCTTAATTGTGTGCCAAACTCGTAACTCAGATATTCATCTCTACGATCATATCACAAACATTTTTATCATCTTGTCACGACGATCTTCAACTTCACTCTGAAATTACTTGAACCTTTGAATAATTCAGACTTGTGTTTCATCAAGTAAATTATACTCAGCATCTACTCAAATCATCTGTGAAGTAAGAAACAACGATATCCACTACGTGCCTCAGCACTCATTGGACTGCACACATCAAAATGTATTACTTCCAACAAGTTGCTTTGTTGTTCCATCTTACTGAAAATGAGGCCTTTCAGTCATCTTGCCCATGTGGTATGATTTGCATGTCTCGAGTGATTGAAAATCAAGCGAGTCCAAATGATCCATCTGTATGGAGTTTCTTCATGCATATCTACCAATAGACATGGTTCGCATGTCTCAATCTTTTCAAAAGCGAGTGAGTCCAAAGATCCATCAAGATGGAGCTTCTTCATGCGTTTTATACCAACATGACTCAAATGGCAGTGCCACAAGTATGTGGTACTATCATTACTATCTTATATCTTTTGGCATGAACATGTGTATCACTACGATCGAGATTCAATAAACCATTCATTTTAGGTGCAATACCATTGATGGTATTATTCAAATAAACAGAGTAACCATTATTCTCCTTAAATGAATGACCGTATTGCGATAGACATAATCCAATCATGTCTATGCAAACACCAAATAACAGTTATTTAGGTTTAACACCAATATCGATGGTAGAGGGAGCATGCGATGCTTGATCATATCAACCTTGGAAACACTTCCAACACATATCGTCATCTCACCTTCAGCTAGTTTCCGTTTATTCTGTAGCCTTTTATTTCGAGTTACTAACACTTAGCAACTGAACCGGTATTTTAATACCCTGGTGCTACTAGGAATACTAGTAAAGTACACATTATAATGTATATCCAATATACTTCTGTCAACCTTGCCAGCCTTCTCATCTACCGGGTATCTAGTGTAGTTCTGATTCAGTGACCGTTCCCCTCATTATAGAAGCACTTAGTCTCGGGTTCGGGTTCAACCTTGGGTTTCTTCACTAGAGCAGCAACTGATTTGCCGTTTCATGAAGTATCCCTTCTTTCCATTGCTCTTCTTGAAACTAGTGGTTTAACCATCAACAATTGATGCTCCTTCTTGATTTCTACTTTCGCGGTGTCAAATATCGCGAGTTTCTCAAGGAACATCATGTCTATCCCTTATATGTTATAGTTCATCACGAAGCTCCAATAGCTTGGTGGCAGTGACTATGGAGAACCATCATTATCTCATCTGGAACATTAACTCCCACTCGATTCAAGCGATTGTAGTACTCAGACAATCTGAGCACATGCTCAACGATTGAGCTTTTCTCCCTTAGTTTGCAGGCTTAAAAAACTTGTCAGAGGTCTCATACCTCTTGACGGTGGCATTAGTCTGAAATTCCAATTTCAGTTTTTGGAACATCTCATATGTTCTGCGACATTAAAAAAACGTCTTTGGTGCCACAATTCTAAACGTTAGTATTACGCACTGAACTATCACGTAGTCATCAAAACGTGTATGACAGATGTTTCCCAACATCTACAGACGATGCTCGAGGTTCAACACACTGAGCGGTGCATTAAGGACATAGCCCTTCTGTGCAGCAATGAGGACAATCCTCAGTTCACAGACCTAGTCTGCAAAATTGCTACTGTCAACTCTCAACTAAATTTTCTCTAGGAACATATCAAAAATAGTAGAACCAAAGTGTGAGCTACGACATAATTTGCAAAGACCTTTTGACTATGTTCATGATAATTAAGTTCATCTAATCAAATTATTCAATGAACTCCCACTTAGATAGACATCCCTCTAGTCATCTAAGTGATACATGATCCGAGTCAACTAGGCCGTGTCCGATCATCACGTGAGACGAACTAGTCATCATCGGTGAACATCTTCATGTTGATGGTATCTTCTATACGACTCATGTTCGACCTTTCGGTCTTCCGTGTTCCGAGGCCATGTCTGTACATGCTAGGCTCGTCAAGTCAACCGAAGTGTATCACGTGTGTAAATATGGCATACACCCGTTGTATTCGAACGTTAGAATCTATCACACCCGATCATCACGTGGTGCTTCGAAACAACGAACCTTCGCAACGGTGCACAGTTAGGGGGAACACTTTCTTGAAATTATTGCGAGGGATCATCCTCTTTAAGCTACCGTCGTTCTAAGCAAATAAGATGTAAAACATGATAAACATCACATGCAATCAAATAGTGACATGATATGGCCAATATCATTTTGCTCCTTTTGATCTCCATCTTCGGGGCGCCCTGATCATTATCGTCACCGGCATGACACCATGATCTCCATCATCGTGTCTTCATGTAGTTGTCTTGTCAACTATTACTTCTACTACTATGGCTAACGATTTAGTAATAAAGTAAAGTAATTACATGACGTTTATGTTGACACGCAGGTCATAAACAAATTAAGACAACTCCTATGGCTCCTGCCGGTTGTCATACTCATCGACATGCAAGTCGTGATTCCTATTACAAGAACATGATCCATCTCATACATCACATATATCATTCATCACATCCTTTTGGCCATATCAGATCACACGGCATATGCTGCAAAAACAAGTTAGACGTCTTCTAATTGTTGTTGCAAATTTTTACGTGGTTGCTATAGGTTTCTTAGCAAGAAAGTTTCTTACCTACGCCAAAACCACAACGTGATATGCCAATTTCTATTTACCCTTCATAAGGACCCTTTTCATCGAATCCGATCCGACTAAAGTGGGAGGGACAGACACCCACTAGCCACCTTATGCAACTAGTGCATGTCAGTCGGTGGAACCTGCCTCACGTAAGTGTACGTGTAAGGTTGGTCCGGGCCGCTTCATCCCACGATGCCGTCGAATCAAGATAAGACTAGTAACGGCAAGTAAATTGACAAAATCGACGCCCACAACAACTTGTGTTCTACTCGTGCATAGAAACTACGCATAGACCTAGCTCTGATACCACTGTTGGGGATCGTTGCAGAAATTAAAAAAATTCTACACATCACCAAGATCAATCTATGGAGAGACTAGCAACGAGAGAGAGGGAAGTGCATCTTCATACCCTTGAAGATCGTGATGCGGAAGCATTACAAGAACGCGGATGAAGGAGTCATACTCGTAGCGATTCAGATCGCGGTTGATTCCGATCTAAGCGTCGAAAAACGGCGCCTCCGTATTCAACACACGTACAACCCGGGGACGTCTCCTCCTTCTTGATCTAGCAAGGGGAGAGGAGAAGTTCAGGGTGAGCTCCGGCAGCACGACGGCGTGGTGGTGGAGCTTGCAGTTCTCCGGCAGGGCTTCGCCAAGCACTACTACTACGGAGGAGGTGTTGGGGAGGGAGAGGGCTGCGCCAGGGGAAGGGGTCTGGCTCCCATGCGCCTCCCCACTATATATTGGGGTGGAGGGGGCTGGTTTCTTGCCCTCCAAGTCCATTGGGGCATTGACAAAGGTGGGGGAAAGAAATCCCATCATTTCCCTTCCCCACCGATTGTTATCCCCCCTTTTTAGGGATCTTGATCTTATCCCTTCGGGATATGATCTTATTCCTTCTAAGGGGGGATCTTGGTGCGCCTTGACCAGGGGTGTGGGGCCTTGCCCCCACTACCCATGTTCATGTGGGTCCCCCATGCAGGTGGGCCCCACTCCAGAACCTTCTAGAACCTTCCCGGTACAATAATGAAAAATCTCGAACATTTTCCGGTGGCCAAAATAGGACTTCCCATATATAAATATTTACCTCCGGAACTCCTCGTGACGTCCGGGATCTCATCCGGGACTCCGAACAACATTCGGTAACTGCACACTAATTCCCATAACAACTCTAGCGTCACCGAACCTGAAGTGTGTAGACCCTACGGGTTCGGGAATCATGCAGACATGACCGAGACAGCTCTCTGGCCAATAACCAACAGCAGGATCTGGATACCCATGTCGGCTCCCACATGTTCCACGATGATCTCATCGGATGAACCACGATGTCGGGGATTCAATCAACCCCGTATACAATTCCCTTTGTCTATCGGTATGCTACTTGCCCGAGATTCGATCGTCGGTATCCCTATACCTTGTTCAATCTCGTTACCGGCAAGTCTCTTTACTCGTTCTGTAACGCATGATCCCGTGGCTAACTCATTAGTCACATTGAGCTCATTATGATGATGCCTTTCCGAGTGGGCCCAGAGATACCTCTCCGTCATACGGAGTGACAGATCCCAGTCTCGATTCGTGCCAACCCAACAGGCACTTTCGGAGGTACCTGCAGTGCACCTTTGTAGCCACCCAGGTACGTTGTGACGTTTGGTACACCCAAAGCATTCCTACGGTTTCCGGGAGTTACACAATCTCATGGTCTAAGGAAATGATACTTGACACTAGAAAAGCTCTTAGCAAACGAACTACACGATCTTGTGGTATGCGTAGGATAGGGTCTTGTCCATCACATCATTCTCCTAATGATGTGATCCCGTTATCAATGACATCCAATGTCCATGGTAAGGAAACCATAACCATCTATTGATCAACGAGCTAGTCAACTAGAGGCTTACTAGGGACATGTTGTGGTTTATGTATTCACACATGTATTACGGTTTCTAGTTAATACAATTATAGCATGAATAATAGACAATTATCATGAGCAAGGAAATACAATAATAACCATTTTATTATTGCCTCTAGGGCATATTTCCAACAGACTTGTGGGCCTACTAAGATGACGGGGACGGAGGGCTTTGTCAACTTAGTCAATATGCACGATTCTAGCTCTAGTGACCGTACGATGTCCATCCAACAACAGTAGTGCTTCTTCAACCTCTAGTCTTCTTGCTCCTGCCGCCCAAAGCAGCGCCGGTCGTGCCGCATGCTCCTGTATCCCGTGGCCGGCTGTGCTGCTGCGGAGGCCTCACCGCCCCTACTATTCCCACCGCTGGCCAGGCCCAGCGGCGACGACAGCCTCACACCGCAGCCGAACCAGTGAACCCTCGAACTCCTCTCCGTGCGGGCTTCCACTACCGCGTCTTCCTCCGCTCCACGTCATCCCCTTCCTAGGCATCGCCGTCGTCCACTGTCGTGGTGCTCTCCGCGCGGCATGGTCAACGTGGTCAAGGAACGACTTCCATCGGAAGAGTACTGTACGTGGAGAGGCTGACAGCTGGGTCCACGGCCACAACCCAGTTTTTTGGTCATTTGCCAAGTAAGTCGCTTTGTCAGGCCTGTTGGGCTGCAAATCTTTCAAGACGAGGAGAGCTTTCATTCGGCTGGCCGAGAAAATGGCCCATCTATAATGAGAAATGGGTTGTAAATTTTTAAAACACATCAAACCAGCAATTAGTTTCAAATATCTTTTTTTACATTTCAAGATTTTAAATTACATTAATTTTTATGCATGGAGAATTTGTTGGATTTTATATTGATATACATTTGTTTTTAAGATCAGTTTGAACATGAGTCGAAATTTCGGGATTAAAAACAGTTCGGACCGCACCAAAATATGCAAAATTTCGTATAATTTTTTAACCGTGGCCACAATTTGGGCTGTAATGCTAACAAAAAGAATATGGGCTCCAAAAAAAACCTTAAGAATTAGCAAATGGGCTGTATGTTGTTTTGCATAGATTTGAGGCTTTCCTAAAAAAAGGTTGACGCACAAGAAGTGACTGTTGGATGTCCATCCAGCGGCCGTCGTGCTTCTTCAATCTCTGCTCTTCCTACTCCATCCGCTCAAACAAGCGCCGGCGGGACTGCCTGCTCCCTCCGCCCCGCGGTCGGCTGTGCTGCCGCGCAGGCCGCACCGTCCCACCGTACTCCCATCGCTGTCCTAGCCATCCCTCTACTCACCCACACCTGCTGTTATTCTCCGGCGACGGCAGATGAACCAGTAAACCCTCGTACAGTCGTACTCCCTCCGCGTGGGAAACAACTGCCGAGTCTTCCGTGCCTCCGTGTCGTTCCCTTCCTAGGCCTCGCCGTCGTCCACCGCCCTGGTGCCCTTGGGGCGGCTTGGTCAACGTGGTCAACGACCAACATGCATCTGAAGTGGACTGTACGTGGAGAGGCCGACAGCTGGGTCCACGGCCGGCATCTGAAGTGGACTGTACGTGGAGGCGCCTAAGGGTCTGCCCCTGGCAGAGGACCCGTAGTCGTCGGGGGAACCGCTGGCGACCGCTCTACCCCACCGGCGGCGTCCTGGTTTCCAGTTGTCGTTGGTGGCACTAGAGTGTGGCGCAAGGCGGGGCCCTCGTTTGGCGATATGAAGCAAGGCCAGTACCTGTGAAGAAGGCCCAGTGCATGTGAAGCTCGCTGCCCCGTGACACTCTTACGTAATAATGAGTGGGGCTGTACACGCCCCGGAGTCTTAGGGGTGCCGGCCTCAGGCCCTGGGGCTCCCTCCCACGCCCAGTGGATAGCACTTAGCTCCGCGCTGGTGAGAAGACGTCCAAGACTAGATTAGGTGCCGGACGTGGCCTTTTGTCTGTTTTCGTTGGCTTCTTCTTTGGTTGTAACTTTTCCCCTGCTGGATTTAAGTTGGATTCTAATTTGAGATTTGCGTGTGTTCGGGGAAGGGGTGCTTAGTCTCGTTCGAGCCATTTCTCGCGTTCTGGTTACCGCTTCACCACAGCTACCTCCCCTCGCGAGCCCCTCGCGAGTCGGGCCGGGCTTGGCTCGTGCGCAGCCCAGACTGTCGCTATTGCTCCTTCTCGGGAGGACTTTCCGGCTCCTACGGAGGATGTCCCCTCGGGAAAAGGCCCAGAGCCTGTGAAGCTATCGCGTTTAGGAGAAGGCCCGGAGCCTGTGAAGAAGGCGAATGCCTGTGAAGCTATCGCATTTAGGAGAAGGCCTGGAGCCTGTGAAGAAGGCGAACGCCTGTGAAGCTATCGCGTTTAGGAGAAGGCCCGGAGCCTGTGAAGAAGGCGAATGCCTGTGAAGCTATCACGTTTAGGAGAAGGCCCGGAGCCTGTGAAGAAGGCGAATGCCTGTGAAGCTATCGCGTTTAGGAGAAGGCCCGGAGCCTGTGAAGAAGGCGAACGCCTGTATAGCTATCGCGTTTAGGAGAAGGCCCAAAGCCTGTGAAGAAGGGGAATGCCTGTGAAGCTATCGCGTTTAGGAGAAGGCCCAGAGCCTGTGAAGAAGGCGAACGCCTATGAATCTATCGCGTTTAGGAGAAGGCCCAGAGCCTGTGAAGAAGGCGAATGCCTGTGAAGCCATCACATGCGGGAAAAGGCCCGGAGCCTGTGAAGAAGGCCAGCGTCTGTGAAGCCCCCCGCCAGCGACACTTGCGCGTCCTACGAATTCAACTAGAGAACACTCAGGACACCACGTCCTCCCACGGGCTGCTGCGGAGCCTGCGCGAAAAATAGGTAAACCAGCCGACCACCAGGCGTGGGTGCTCGCGCGATATAATAGCTGCTAATACGATGAATACAGGTTTTACATGAGGGGCTTCCCCTCCCTAAATGCTCTCACAGTCATCAGGCCAAACACCTGAGTTCTACTCACGTAGGGTAAAGAGACATGAGCGATACATACTAACTCGGACAAATCCCCCAATGCGTCCTCAAGAGCACCTCCCGAGCCGCCGCTGGCATCGCTGAACTCGCCATCGCTGCCTGCGTCGCCACCAGCGGCATCGGGGCAGTCCACCACACCGCCCTCATCAGCAGCCACGATCACGTCATCGTCGTCCGAAGCGAAGTGAAAGCACAAGTGCCCCTCGGGTGGTTTTGGTAATTAATGTCAACATATCTCTTGTTGGACTAACACTTTTATCTAGTATATTTCAGATAAGTTCAACAATGGAGTGGCATGGACTAAAGGTTGTGGGAACTCCTTCAAGATGCTAAGGACAAAGGATTGGCTAAAGCTTCAAGCTCAAGACTCTTCATTTTACACTTTTAGTGATCCAAGATCACATTGAGTCTATAGGAAAAGCCAATACTATCAAGAAGGGATGAGGTGTTGCTTAATGAGCCTTTTGCTCCATGTGCTTAATGATATGCTCCAAAACCCTCAGCTACTTTCCCACTTCCACATATGACCTAAACCCTAAGCCAAACTCGGTCCTACCGATTCTTTCTATCCGGCGCCACCGAGTTTTCATATGTCATAAGCCACTGCCAAAACCCTAGCAAATCGGTTCTGCCGATAGGGATCTCGGTCTCACCGAGATGGGATTGCAATCTCACTGTGTATGTCCATTCTCAAAATCGGTCTCACCGAGTTTAGGCAATCGGTACTACCGAGATTGCAATGCAAACTCTCTGTTTCCCTTTTGTAACTTTTCGGTCTCACCGAAAGAGTAAATCGGTCCCACCGAGTTTGCCTGACCAACTCTCTGGTTAGCTAATTACCAAATCGGTCTCACCGAGTTTGTGTAATCGGTCCCACGGAGATTACGTTATGCCCAAACCCTAACCATATCGGTCCTACCGAGATGCATGTCAGTCCCACCGAAAATCTCTAACGGTCACTAGGTTTACCTTTTCGGTCCGACCAAGTTTGTTGATTCGGTCCCACCGAGATTGGTAAATTGTGTGTAACGGTTGGATTTTAAGTGGAGGCTATATATACCCCTCAACCTCCTCTTCATTCGTGGAGAGAGCCATCAGAACACATCTACACTTCCAACTCATATGTTCTGAGAGAGAACCACCTACTCATGTGTTGAGACCAAGATATTCCATTCCTACCATATGAATCTTGATCTCTAGCCTTCCCCAAGTTGCTTTCCACTCAAATCTTCTTTCCACCAAATCCAAATCCTGTGAGAGAGAGTTGAGTGTTAGGGAGACTATCATTTTAAGCACAAGAGCAAGGAGTTCATCATCAAGACACCATTTGTTACTTCTTGGAGAGTGGTGTCTCCTAGATTGGCTAGGTGTCACTTGGGAGCCTCCGACAAGATTGTGGAGTTGAACCAAGGAGTTTGTAAGGGCAAGGAGATCGCCTAATTCGTGAAGATCTACCGCTAGTGAGGCAAGTCCTTCGTGGGCGATGGCCATGGTGGGATAGACAAGGTTGCTTCTTCGTGGACCCTTCGTGGGTGGAGCCCTCCGTGGACTCGCGCAACCGTTACCCTTCGTGGGTTGAAGTCTCCACTAACGTGGATGTAGGATAGCACCACCTATCCGAACCACGGGAAAAACATCCGTGTCTCCAATTGCGTTTGAATTCTCCAAACCCTTCTCTTTACGTTCTTGCAAGTTGCATGCTTTACTTTCCGCTGCCTATATACTCTTTGCATGCTTGCTTGATATGTATTGTATGTGCTGAAATTGTGCCTAAAACTTCACTCAAACCAAAAAGGCTTAAAAACTGCAACTTTAGTACTAAGTGTCTAATCACCCCCCTCTAGACACACCTACTTCTAGATCCTACAAGTGGTATCAGAGCTTTGGTCTCCATTGCCTTGGTTTAATCACCATTGGAGGAAGATGGATGTGTCTACTTTAGGGAGTCTTAGACATAGAGTGCCTATTCTTGATGGAGAGTATTTTCATGAATGGAAAAATGAGATGCTTGTGATTTTCACTCAATATCATTTGAACAAGTATATTGCTAGTCCTTGTGCTCCTCATGTTGATCTCATGCATCCCACTCTAAATGAAGATATTGACATGGTTCGCAATCTTAGAACCGTTGAGCTCATCATTGGAGGATTGCCCAAAAACTTGATTGCTAGTTTACCTACTCTTAATTGTGCCTATACTATATGGAAATTTCTTGAGGAACGATTCCCCAACTATTCCTTGAAAAATTTGGATGAAATTCTCCATAAATCTATTGCCTTGAGTAAAATGAACTCTAGTGATCCTAATTTTGGTGATTGTCTATTTGAGCTTACCAATCTCATGCGTGCTAAAGGAAATGTTGGAATCATTGGTGATATCATAACCGAATCCATAAGAATTCATAAAAGTGACCACTTTGATGATCATTTATCTAATGAATTACGCTCTCTAGGATATGATCAATCACAAGGTGATGTTGAACATGGATACTATGATGAAGATGATGATAGTGACTCCGATATTGATGATGCAATGAGACACTTTGGTCTTATGGCTAATCTTCGAGGATATGTGTCAGGAGGAAAGGAATGGGTTCTCGACAGTGGATGTACTGATCATATGACCGGAGATGAAGAGATGTTCTGTGAGCTTGCTGAAAATGACGGCCCTCGAAAATATGTCACCTTTGGTGTTAATTCAAAGGGTAAGGTGGTTGGCCTAGGTAAGGTGGGAATCTCACACGATAGCTCCATTCAAAATGTCATGCTTGTTGAATCTCTAGGCTACAACTTACTTTCAGTATCTAGACTTGCTGATTTTGGATTGAATGTCCTATTTACTGAGGTAGATTGCCAAGTGTTTCGTCGAGATAATCATAAAATGGTCTTTACCGGTATACGTAGAGGTGACCTTTATATTGTCGATTTCTCTAAAAAGGCACAACCTAAAACTTGCTTTATTGCTAAGTCCTCAAAAGGTTTGTTGTGGCATAGACGACTAGGTCATGTTGGCATGAGAAACCTTGACAAGCTTATTAAAGGAAATCATATCCTTGGAGTTAACGATGTCATATTTGATAAGGATAGACTTTGCAGTGCTTGTCAAGTAGGTAAACAGGTTGGAGGAAGGCATCCCGTGAAGAACATCATGACCACAAGGAGGCCACTCGAGCTACTTCATATGGATCTTTTTGGTCCCAATGCCTACAAGAGTCTCGGTGGAAATTCTTTTGGTCTAGTCATAGTTGATGATTTTTCAAGATTTACGTGGGTGTTCTTTCTTGATGATAAATCGCAGGACCAAAAGGATCTTCAAAAACTTCGCTACAAAGGCCCAAAATCAGTTTGACGTGAAGATCAAGAAGGTTCGGAGCGACAACGGAACGGAGTGCAAGAACGCAAATGTGGATACCTTTCTTGAAGAAGAAGGGATTTCACATGAGTTCTCGGCTACGTACACACCTCAACAAAATGGAGTTGTTGAGAGGAAGAACCAGACGCTCATCGAAATGGCGAGAACGATGCTTGATGAGTACAAGACGCCGAAGCACTTCTGGGCAGAAGCGGTTGAGACGGCTTGTCATGCAACAAATCGCTTGTATCTTCACAAGCTACTCGGCAAGACGGCATACGAGCTCCTCACCGGTAACAAACCCCAAGTTGGATACTTTTGAGTATTTGGCTCAAAATGCTACATTCTAGATAAGCATCGTCATTCAAAGTTTGCTCCTAAATCTCATGAAGGTTTCCTACTTGGTTATGGCTCAAACTCTCACACTTACCGTGTCTACAACAATTTCACCCGAAAGGTTGAAGAAACGGTAGATGTGAAGTTTGATGAATCTAATGGATCGCAAGTAGAGCAATTGCCAATTGATGTAGGAGACAAAGACCCTTCGGAAGCAATTCAAGACTTGTCTGTTGGAAAAATTCGTCCAACGGAGGTGAAGGAGAGTACCTCGTCCGTCCAAGTGGAAGCTTCTACTTCACGACAAGGTGAACCAAGAATCGACACGGAAGCATCCACAAGTGGGACACACCCAGATGAAGAAAACGAGGAAATGCGTCAAGACGAACATCAACAACCTCCTTCTCCACCACGACAAGTGAACGACAACGCCAACAATGAAGAAGTCCATGAAGAAGAACAAGATGAAGAAGAAGTTCAATGAAGACCCAAGCAAAAGCTTTCACGAGTTCGAGCAAGAATTGCCAAAGATCATCCCGTCGAGCAAATCTACAATGATATCCAAACCGGGAGAATCACTCGCTCTAAAACTCATTTAGCTAACTTTTGTGAAAACTATTCATTCATCTCTAGCATTGAACCTATGAAGGTCAAAGAAGCGTTGGAAGATCCGGATTGGATAAACGCTATGCATGAAGAGCTACACAACTTTGAGAGAAACCAAGTTTGGACATTGGTTGAGAAGCCCGACAACAACCACAACATCATCGGTACCAAATGGGTGTTTCGCAATAAGCAAGATGAAGATGGACAAGTGGTTCGCAACAAAGCACGTCTCGTCGCTCAAGGATACACACAAGTCGAAGGTATGGACTATGGTGAGACATATGCTCCCGTTGCTAGACTTGAGTCCATTCGCATCTTACTTGCCTTTGCTAATCATCATAATATCACCTTGTACCAAATGGACATTAAAAGTGCTTTTCTAAATGGTGAAATAGAGGAGGAAGTTTATGTCAAACAACCTCCCGGCTTTGTCAATCCTAAGAAACCTAATCATGTTTACAAACTTCACAAAGCACTTTATGGTCTTAAACAAGCTCCTAGAGCATGGTATAAATGCTTGACTAAGTTCCTTATTGCAAGTGGTTTTGAAATTGGAAAAATTGATTCTACACTTTTTACTAAAAGAGTTAATAGAGAACTATTTGTATGCCAAATTTATGTTGATGATATCATATTCGGTTCTACTAACCCTCTTTTTAGTGAAAAGTTTGGAAAGCTTATGTCAAAGAAGTTTGAGATGTCTATGATGAGTGAACTCAAATTCTTTCTCGGTTTGCAAATCAAGCAAACTAAGGAAGGTACATTTATCTCTCAAACAAAGTACACCAAAGACCTATTCAAGAAGTTCAATATGCAAGAATGCAAAGGTATGTCTACACCCATGCCTACTAGTGGACATAATGATTTGACCAAAGATGGTGAACCGGTTGATCAAAAGGTTTATCGCTCTATGATTGGTTCATTGTTATACCTATGCGCCTCTCGTCCCGACATTATGCTAAGTGTGTGCATGTGTGGACGATATCAAGCTGCTCCCAAAGAATGTCATCTTAAGGCCGTGAAAAGGATAGTGAGATACTTAATCCATACACCAAATTTTGGCATTTGGTATCCTAAGAGGTCCTCTTTCGATCTTTTTGGGTATTCCGACTCGGATTATGCCGGAGACAAGGCTGATAGAAAGTCCACTTCGGGTACATGTCAATTTCTTGGTAGATCTCTTGTGTCTTGGTCCTCCAAGAAACAAAACTCGGTATCCTTATCCACCGCCGAAGCGGAATACATTGCCGCTGGTTCATGTTGTGCTCAATTACTTTGGATGACCCAAACTCTTAAAGATTATGGGGTCTATGTGAAACATGTTCCGTTGCTTTGTGACAATGAAAGTGCTATCAAAATTGGTCATAATCCTGTGCAACATTCTCGAACAAAGCATATTGAAGTTCGTCATCATTTCATTCGAGACCATGTTGCAATGGGTGACATTGATCTTAAACATGTTCGCACCGATAAGCAATTAGCGGATATATTCACTAATCCGCCTGATGAGAAAGTGTTTTGCAGGTTGAGAGGAGGATTGAACATCATTGATGCTTCAAACTTTGAGTAGAAACTCCATTGGATACATGCAAGACATGAGCTTATGGCTAATCCTTGATATATCTCTTATGATGACTATCTAATGTCTTGGATATATTTGCATCTTGCATGTTATCTAATCCATGTAGGTACTTGGATGAATCTATTTATATGAGATTGCAACTCTCTCACATCTTGAGCAATCTCTACATCACCAAGTCTCTACACGACGATGGTTGAAGACAAGGAAGCACGAAACCATTCAAACATATCCTTTGACAAATTCTATGTTGAGCTTCATGATTGTCATTTTTTTATACAAGTGCTTTTCCTTGCAAGAACTAACCCATGTAGGAAGATGAACTCAAATTCCAAGGGGTGCTCCCGACTCATGATGAACTACATCAACTTCGAGCACCCACACAGGTTAAACTACATGAGCAAGATCCACTCCACCACCCAAGGTATGATATTCCATCTTAGAGAAGCTTTACTCAAAGTCATGAGTCAAAGCAACTCGAGAAGATGTGAATACATCAAGATGCTTAAACGAAAAATGGTAACCCCATTTTGAGCTTAAACGATGAGTATGACCCATGATCAATTGTTCTCACTTGACTCCTAGTCAATATACTCTAACATAGGTGACTTTGTCACCGCCCAAATCTAGATGAAGTTCTCTTGAGTCTCCTTTCCTTGAGTGTTGTTGCATTAGTCCCTTGCATATTTGTTTCCCTCTTTATCAAAAAAAAACTTCATCTAGAACTTCTATTCTTTTCTTTTTGATCCTTTTTTGTCCTGCATATTTCTGCATCAAATTCCTTGCAAATCTTTCAGTTAATTCATTGCAAATCTTTGTGAGATCTTATTTGACTAGTGAGCTGAGGTGACAAGTGTTTTCTCTGTAGTAAACTCGGTTTCACCGAATTGAACGTTCCGGATCAACCGAGTCCCTTCGGTACCACCGAAACATGACGGTCGGTGCCACCGATTTCGCAACAGGAAAACAGTTTGTCACTTATTTTACATTTCTTCTGATCCAGCTCCACTCAATGAATCTTATCCTCTACAAGCATCACAGTTTTATCCATTGCTTTATGCTGAATCTCAAGGACCAAACCTATTCGACAGATTCTAGAAGAACCTTCTTGGAAATTGATGTCAAAGGGGGAGAGAGAGATCACATCAAAGCTTATCATCAGGGAGAAAAAGAGAGAAAGTATTAAGGGGGAGAAAGAGATCTCCAGGGGGAGAGAATACTCAAGGATCCCAGATGCTTGATGTTTAAGAGGAGAGATGCCACATGTCTTTTTGGGGGAAAGACATGCTCATAGAACATAGTGCTTCTATTCATTCATATATTTCAGTATATTTCAGCTCTGATTTTCTGTTCCCTATCTTCTCCCAATATCCCATGTCAAATTCAGGGGGAGCAAGACATCTAAGGGAAAGAAATCACTCAAATTCATTGCAAATCTTTACTCTTGGGGACATGTCTAATCTAATGTGGTACCTTGTACTCACTCTCTACATGTCATCCCAGTCTTGGTATTCTTGTGGTTTTTCTTGGTTTGCTCTGGCTAGTAGATGCACCTGTGTTATCTAACCTTGTTTATGCAGGTTCATTCCATCCTAAGCCAACTCAAGACTACAAGGTAAGTATATGCATCAGAATCATGAGTATGAGGAATTCTTGCTTTTGTACATACTGTTTGCAAGAAGGACTCATAAGCATGAAGGTATTTCTCTTAATAATCTTTTGGTCTGATGCATATGGCCAAGATACATGTAACACATTGCCTTCTCTGTCATGGTTATGCTCTCACATGCCTCTATATCTTATATTTACATGATTGCATACATGTAGGGGGAGCCTATGCTTGTTACATGTTCTTCCAAAGCTTTACTTGCTATTCTTTGTATCTTTATCTAAAGCTTTGATGTATGTTGCCATCAATTACCAAAGAGGGGGAGATTGAAAGAAAAAGTGCTCCTCAGGTGGTTTTGGTAATTAATGTCAACATATCTCTTGTTGGACTAACAATTTTATCTAGTATATTTCAGATAAGTTCAACAATGGAGTGGCATGGACTAAAGGTTGTGGGAACTCCTTCAAGATGCTAAGGACAAAGGATTGGCTAAAGCTTCAAGCTCAAGACTCTTCATTTTACACTTTTAGTGATCCAAGATCACATTGAGTCTATAGGAAAAGCCAATACTATCAAGAAGGGATGAGGTGTTGCTTAATGAGCCTTTTGCTCCATGTGCTTAATGATATGCTCCAAAACCCTCAGCTACTTTCCCACTTCCACATATGACCTAAACCCTAAGCCAAACTCGGTCCTACCGATTCTTTCTATCCGGCGCCACCGAGTTTTCATATGTCATAAGCCACTGCCAAAACCCTAGCAAATCGGTTCTACCGATAGGGATCTCGGTCTCACCGAGATGGGATTGCAATCTCACTGTGGATGTCCATTGTCAAAATTGTTCTCACCAATTTTAGGCAATCGGTACTACCGAGATTGCAATGCAAACTCTATGTTTCCCTTTTGTAACTTTTCAGTCTCACCGAAAGAGCAAATCGGTCCCACTGAGTTTGCCTGACCAACTCTCTGGTTAGCTAATTACCAAATCGATCTCACCGAGTTTGTGTAATCGGTCTCATCGAGATTACGTTATGCCCAAACCCTAACCATATCGGTCCTACCGAGATGCATGTCAGTCCCACCGAAAATCTCTAATGGTCAATAGGTTTACCTTTTCGGTCCGACCGAGTTTGTTGATTCGGTCCAACCAAGATTGGTAAATTGTGTGTAACGGTTGGATTTTAAGTGGAGGCTATATATACCCCTCCACCTCCTCTTCATTCGTGGAGAGATCCATCAGAACACATCTACACTTTCAGCTCATATGTTCTGAGAGAGAACCACCTACTCATGTGTTGAGACCAAGATATTCCATTCCTACCATATGAATCTTGATCTCTAGCCTTCCCCAAGTTGCTTTCCACTCAAATCTTCTTTCCACCAAATCCAAATCCTGTGAGAGAGAGTTGAGTGTTAGGGAGACTATCATTTGAAGCACAAGAGCAAGGAGTTCATCATCAAGACACCATTTGTTACTTCTTGGAGAGTGGTGTCTCCTAGATTGGCTAGGTGTCACTTGGGAGCCTCCGACAAGATTGTGGAGTTGAACCAAGGAGTTTGTAAGGGCAAGGAGATCGCCTGCTTCGCGAAGATCTACCGCTAGTGAGGCAAGTCCTTCGTGGGCGATGGCCATGGTGGGATAGACAAGGTTGCTTCTTCGTGGACCCTTCGTGGGTGGATCCCTCCGTGGACTCGCGCAACCGTTACCCTTCGTGGGTTGAAGTCTCCACTAACGTGGATGTAGGATAGCACCACCTATCCGAACCACGGGAAAAACATCCGTGTCTCCAATTGTGTTTGAATTCTCCAAACCCTTCTCTTTACATTCTCGCAAGTTGCATGCTTTACTTTCCGCTGCCTATATACTCTTTGCATGCTTGCTTGATATGTATTGTATGTGCTGAAATTGTGCCTAAAACTTCACTCAAACCAAAAAGGCTTAAAAACTGCAACTTTAGTACTAAGTGTCTAATCACCCCCCCTCTAGACACACCTACTTCTAGATCCTACACGAAGGCTCTGACAAGAGCGTCCATGTTGTCTTCCACCCAGTGCGCCAGGTCACCTCGGACGGCCTGGGGGACTGGGGCGATGGCGGCGTCAAAGTCGAAGTGGGGATCCATGTTCCGGAGATGGCTGAAGACACGAGAAAAGGCGCGCCCGAGCAGGGCGCGGCTCCTCTCCTCCACCAACCTGTCGGCCCTGGCCGACCGCACCTCTAGCTGCGTCACCATGGCGGTGAAAAACTGCAGGTTGCCGGCGTAGTTGATCGTGTGCGGCTCACCGACGGTCGCCTCGCAGATGTTGCCCAAGGCTGTGTTAGCCCTCTCCCTGAGCGTAGCAAGCATGGGGCCGTGCACGTGCTCCAGGACCTGCCGCTGGCGTATCTCATCAGCATTCTGGCGCTCGATGACCTCAGCCTTCTCCACCCGCTGACGAAGACGAAGCACCTCAGCCTGGGAGGCAACCAACTCCTTTTGTGTTGCCTCAAGGGCGGCCCGGGAAGCGTCAGCCCGCCGCGTCGCCTCGTCCCGTTGGGCCCTCAGGGCTGCGGTTCTCCCCTCAGCCTCGACCCGGATCAACTCCAGCCTCCCTTTGAACTCACTCTCAAGGTCTTGGCGCGCCGTCGCCACCCGACGACCAACCTCCTCCAGGACACGTGCTTCCCGTGCGGCGACATCATCTTCCGCCTGCGTCACCAGGCGCTCCCTCGTCTCCAGCCGCTCGTACTCGCGGGTGCGTTCGGCGGCTTCCAGCGTCAACGCTTCCTCATGCTTCCGAAGCTCAGCAGGGTCTCCGGAGGCCACCTTCATCGATGCAAGGGCCGCCTCGCGCAGTTCCACTTGCTCCTCCAATGAGTGGCACCGGGCCAGGAGCTCCCGAGCCCATTCTTCCGCTGCTTCTCGCTGTCGGTCGGCTCTCCGGGCCTCCTCAGCGGCCTGGGATCGAGCCGCCCGAGAGGCCTCCTGCGACGCCTTCGCCTCTTCATCATCAAGGTTGTGCTGATGGCGCGCAAGGGCGACGGCGGCCTCCAGCTCGAGCCTCCCTGCGGCCAGGCGCAGGCCCTCGGCCTCTAGGCGCGCGTCTTCACCAGCGAGCTCCTCCCCAAGCAGGTCCACCGCATCGGTCGCCCTTCGAAGGAACTCTTGGCGATGAGCATGACGCTCCCAAGAGCTCTCGAGCATGTCTTCCACACCATCATCTACCCCAAGCAGGCGCCGGGGGCCACAAATCATCGCTCCCCCTCCAAGCGGGGGGCTGGGGGCCGGCACCCTCACGATGGCCTGGCGCGTCGTACCAGAAGCCCGGCCTGGGGCCAGCCCGTCTCCAGAAGAAGGGCGCAGGGGGCGCCTCAGCCAGTCGCAGCCCGCGGCCAGGCGGAAAGCCCACGGCAGGCTTGCTATGCCAAGAGAGGGCCCGCGAAGGAAGATCGCCAGAAGAGAAGGGCTGCGGTGCGCCTCGGGATGGTCCGCCCCTTCATTCGCCCTCACCACAAGAGCAGTGCTGCTCGGAGCACTTGGGTATGACGGGGGAGACGAAGCCAAAGGAGGCGGCGCCTCAGCGACTCCCACGAGCTCGGCCGGAAGAGGCCTGCCGAGCAAGGATCAGTAGACGCAACAAGGGGATCGGGAGCCAGAAAAGGAGAAGGCTTACTCGTCAGTAGCGAAGTATTTCCGGCGCTTCAGCAAGCGACAAGAGAAGTCATCACCCAGGGCCTCCCTTTTCCTCTGGAGGGCCTCGAAGTCCACACGGAAGCGGCCCAAGAGAAGAGCGCAAGGATCAACCTGCGACGAAGACGGATCATCAAAGCGGTCCGCGTCAGGGGCGTCTGCCTGACGCGCGCTATCGATCGCCTCGCCAGAAGACGCGGCCGGGGCCTCAGGGGCCTCAGACCCAGGCGCTGGGGGCGGCTGCTTGCCGCCCTCAGCCTCGGCAGCACGGGTCTCAGGAGTTGCCCCCTCGAGGGCATCACCAGGCGCAGTCACCTCATCAGGAGCCCTCTCGGCCTCAGCCGTCTCACGCCTCCCTGCTCCACCACTCGAGGAGGATTCGCCTTGACCGACCGGAAGGGCGGTGACCACCACGGGGTTCTCGCGAGGCCCTCGGAAGCCAGCAAGGCTCAGCCCCCATTCATCAAAGGAGGGCATCTGCCTCACGAAGTCGTCCCTGTTCTGGCAGAGGTACAACATGGCCCCTCCCCGCTGAATGCTGCCCGGGTTGGGGTCACCAGTCAGGACCAAGAGCACTGTCCTTAGCGCCCCAGGGGTCAAGTCTTCCTCCTGGAGCCTCATGCGATCGTCATGCCCACTGAAGGCCCACATTCGGCGAGAGTGGCATTGGAGAGGGGCAATGCAGCGCAACAGGAACTCCTTCACCACCACGCTCGCGGAACCCAGCTGAAGGCGAAGGAAGCTTGAAATCGATCCTTGAGGCTCCAGTCTCAGGCGCGGCGACGAAGTTCACACACGCCAAGCATTGAGTGGGGTCGGCAAGGCGCAAGGAGAAGAAGTCGCGCAGCAAGGCAACGGAAGGAGGGATGCCCATCATCGCCTCACAAACAAAAGGGAAGACCGAAAGAAGGGTGATGGATTCCGCACCCAGATGCATCGTATGGATCTGGTAATGAGAGAGGACGGCCTTGAAGAAATCGGAAAAAGGGGGAACCAGACCCGCCCACAAGGCGTCGGCAAAATAATGGACCTCAGTGATTATCCTGTCAGTGGGGAAGTGAGATGTAGGCCAGGCCGTCGTCCTCCCACACTCGTTGAAGATGGTGGCCATAGCCGGGCTGAGCTTACCCAGGCACTCTCGATTGAGTATGATCGACCGGCCGACGGCGGGGGCCACCAATGGCGGCGGGCGAGACGGAGGCAAGGGTTTCTTCCCTTTCTCTTTCTTCGTCGGAGCCATGGCAATAGGAAGGAAGGGGAGGATATGAGATGGGATTGGAGGCAAGAGTCGGAGTTCGAAGGGAGGAAGAACAGGGGACGGTCGAGCAACAGGAAGGGGAGCGGCTGTGTACAACTGCGAGTCCACCTAGCAGGGCGCAAAATAAGGAAGCGTGGGGGAACAGTGCTGCCCATGTCCAATCAACCGCCACGCGGCACCCGAGGCCGCAGGTTGTTAGGGTCCACGGCGCTTCGCCCTTTCCCTTTCGCCTCTCAGCACGGCCAAGTTCGGGCACGCCTTGGGCCCGGGGGCTACTGTCAGCGTTTGGGGAACGGGGGTCCCCAGACTTGCCTGTCTGCGGCCTGCGGTGTGGCTCGAAAGGGGCCCAGCACGGCCCATCTTCCTCAACACAAGACCCAAGACCCTCGCGAGGGGCCAATCCTCGCGGGGCGGACGACATGGTGCTTCCTCAGGCACGGCCTCGTTAGGCTGGCTCACGAGGAGGCGGAGAGATCAAGGCGGGGTACCTCACGAGGTGCCCATGACGCAAGCCATGACGACCATGGGTGCCAGGCGGGCGCCAGCCCGCGCAGTGTCTCCCTTTCCTCTTTGGTGCAAGGGGGGCAAGCGCAGGCAAGAGGATCAAGCAAAGGCGCCCATTTCGGTGCAACGAAACCAAGACCAGTCCAACGGTGGGAAGGAGGTCATCGTGGAGCCCATAACGGCATCACCACAGGGCCTTTGGCAGGCGAGGACCAACTTTAGTCAGGATAAGTGTACCGGATGTTCCCCTTCAAATTGGCCAATTGTTGGCGCCCTTCCCGCTCAATATTTGGGAAGAGGCCCAGGGCCTTTGCCTATAAACAAGACTAGCCAACCCCAAGGTAGAGGCAATCAGGAATCAACACAGACACACAGAGGGAGAGAGAGAAGGGGGCAGCTGAACTCCTCCTAGCAGTTCATCGTCCTAGCTAAGAGGAGAACCTCGCGAGGCTGTTCTTCTTTGTATTGTTCGTCATCATCAGCCCAAGAGGCAATCCACCCACCACAAACTAGAGTAGGGTATTACACCACAATGGTGGCCCGAACTAGTATAAACCCTGTGTCTTTTGCGTTGTTCTTTCAGTAGTTAGATCTTTGCGAGATGGAGAGGTAGAGGGCATAACCTCCGCGTGCACCCCAGAGTTCGAACCTTAAGGGTCCGCCGGAACCCGAAATCCGACATAGTGCTTCTTCAACCTCTGGTCTTCTTGCTCCAGCCGCCCAAACCAGCGCCGGTCGTGCCTCGTGCTCCTGCCTCGCGTGGCCGGCTGCGATGCGGCAGAGGCCTCACCGACCCTTACAACTCCCACCGCTAGCCAGGCCATCCCTCTACTCACCCACTCCCCCTATTACTCTGCGGCGACGACAGCCTCACACCGCAGCGAACCAGTGCCCTCGTACTCCTCTACGCGTGGGCATCCACTGCCGCGTCTTCCCCGGCTCCACGTCGTCCCCTTCCTAGGCCACACCATCATCCACCGCCCTGGTGCTCTCGGCGCGGCATGGTCAACGTGGTCAAGGAACGGCTTCCATCGGACATGGACTGTACATGGAGAGGCTGACAGCTGGGTCCACAGCCACAGCAAGGAAGTGCCTCCTTATTAAGTGCAAAATAATTATTCCTCACCTGACAGCGGGGACCCACCAGATGGGCCACCGTATTTTGCCAAAAAAAATGTTTGCCCCTGACTGCTGGGACCCACCAGCTACATCTTCGCACGCAAGGAAGTGCCTGACAGTTCGGACCCACCCGGTCGAAGCGTACGTAGCGTTGTCATTCTGATCATGAACGTGTACGTACATATATACTGGTCGATGTAGAGGCGCGCACGTGTCATAGTAGAGGCGCGCACATAGCATGTACACATACGTACAGCGGCCAGGGTGCAAGAAAGAAAATACGGCCACGTATGTGTATATACGGGCGGGGTCTCGAACGCCTACTCGCGCATACGTACGGCGAGGGCTCGTTGACATGGCTGGGTTGGAACAGAGAAACAACGTCATCGTCGTGTTCATGGGGAGGCAATGGAATGCGTCGTCTTCATCGGGAGGCAACGGAACGCGTGGGAGCCAACCGGCTGCGTTAGAACGGAATGCATGGTCGTGTTCATCGGGAGGGCTTGGACGGAACAGGCGATGGAAACGAGGCCTGTTGTACCGCAGAACGGAGTAAACGGCCTTGTGTTCGATCGGCCACGTTCCAAAAGGGATCCTGTTCATCAGGAGGGGTCTGGCATACCGCAAAATGAAGGAAACGGACCTCCTACTGTCGAAACGGGGGTCCTGTTGATCGGGAGGGGTGTGGCGTACCGCAAAACGGACGAAACGGACTTGTGTTGGAGCGCTACGGTCGAAACCGGGGTTCTGTTCATCGGGAGGGGTGTGGCGTACCGCAAAACGGGACTCCATGGGATACTATTCATCTCCACCGTCGACTTCCTCCAGCCTCCACGGGCTCCTGTTCATCCAGCCTCCACCGTGCGCTACTCCACCGACTACTGTTCAACCACCCCTCCACCGTCTACTGTTCATCCAGCCCTCCACACCATGGGGTCCTGTTCATCGGGAGGGGTCTGGCGTACCG
Organism: Aegilops umbellulata; assembly: GCA_032464435.1. NCBI lineage: Eukaryota > Viridiplantae > Streptophyta > Magnoliopsida > Poales > Poaceae > Aegilops > Aegilops umbellulata. The sequence continues at coordinate 413,873,385 of CP136057.1, forward strand.
CAAAATGAAGGAAACAGACCTCCTACGGTCGAAACGGGGGTCCTATTGATCGGGAGGGGTGTGCCGTACTGCAGAACGGATGAAACAGACTTGTGTTAGAGCGCTACTGTCAAAACGGGGGTTCTGTTCATCGGGAGGGGTGTGGCGTACCGCAAAACGGGACTCCATGGGATACTGTTCATCTCCACCGTCGACCTCCTCCACCCTCCACGGGCTCCTGTTCACCCAGCCTCCACCGTGCGCTACTCCACCGGCTACTGTTCAACCACCCCTCCACCGTCTACTGTTCATCCAGCCCTCCAGACCACGGGGTCCTGTTCATCCACCCCTCCGCCGTTTACTATTCTTCCAGCCCTCCACCACACCACGGGGTCCTGTTCATCCAGAGGCAACGCCACTGCTCACTGTTCATCCAATCAATCGGCTACAGTTAGCAGTAGTAGCGAAGGAATCGCTCGATCGGGTTTAGTAAATAGCCATCGATCGATCGCTCGGGTTCAATAACGCGTAGCCTGAAGTGCAATCGCTCACGTTCAGCTAGAGCCCAACGCCTCTCTCGGGTTCAGTTAGAGCCAAGGCCTCGCACACACGCGCGTACGTGTACAAGAGAAACACGCATCGCTCGGCCCCCGACCTCCCACCATAACCCGGAACTCCCCGAAATTTTCCTCGCCCTCGCTTCTACCATGGTTTTTTCCGTCATGGACGTCCCAAAGAATGTCATGCAGCTGCATCTCTGGCCTGCCCAGGACAAAAAGCCCATTTTCTGTCATGATTTTTTGTCATAGAAGTAGGAGCCCACCACATCTATGATGATACCCGGTTTTGTCACAATTATCATCATAGAAGTGTCATATGTATGACAGAAAAAAATTTGTTCGGCCCAAAATGTCACGGATGTGTCTTTTTTTGTAGTGATTGCATGAATTTATCCCTCTACATCATGTCATCTTGCTTAAGGCGTTACTCTATTCTTATGAACTTAATACTCTAGATGCATGCTGGATAGCGGTCTATGTGTGGAGTAATAATAGTAGATGCAGGCAGGAGTCGGTCTACTTCTCTCGGACGTGATGCCTATATACATGATCATACCTAGATATTCTCATAACTATGCTTGATTCTTTCAATTGCTCAACAGTAATTTGTTCACCCACCGTAAAATACTTATGCTCTTGAGAGAAGCCACTAGTGAAACCTATGGCCCCCGGGTCTATTTTCCATCATATTAATCTTCCAACACTTAGTCATTTTCATTGCCTTTTATTTTACTTTGCATCTTTATCATAAAAATACCAAAAATATTATCTTATCATATCTATCAGATCTCACTCTCGTAAGTGACCGTGTAGGGATTGACAACCCCTTATCGCGTTGGTTGCGAGGATTTATTTGTTTTGTGTAGGTGCGAGGGACTCACGCGTAGCCTCCACCTGGATTGATACCTTGGTTCTCAAAAATCGAGGGAAATACTTACGCTACTTTGCTGCATCACCCTTTCCTCTTCACGGGAAAACCAACCCAGTGCTCAAGAGGTAGCAAGAAGGATTTCTGGCGCCGTTGCCGGGGAGGTCTACGCAAAAGTCAACATACCAAGTACCCATCACAAACCCTTATCTCCCGCGTTACATTATTTTCCATTTGCCTCTCGTTTTCCTCTCCCCCCCCCCCACTTCACCCTTGCCGTTTTATCCGCCCTCTCTTTTCCGTTCGCCTCTTCTTCGTTTGTTTCTTGTTTGCTCGTGTGTTGGATTGCTTGCTTGTCACGATGGCTCAAGATAATACCAAATTATGTGACTTTACCAATACCAACAATAATGATTTCTTTAGCACTCCGATTGCTCCTCTTACCAATACTAAATCTTGTGAAATCAATGCTGCCTTGTCGAATCTTGTCATGAAAGATCAATTCGTCGTCCTTCCTAGTGAAGATGCGGCTACTCATCTAAATAGCTTCGTTGATTTGTGTGATATGTAAAAGAAGAAAGATGTGGACAATGATATCGTTAAATTGAAGCTATTTCCTTTTTCTCTTGGAGATCATGCTAAACCTTGCTTTTCGTCTTTGCCTAAAAATAGTATTGATTCTTGGAATAAGTGCAAAGATGCTTTTATCTCTAAGTATTTTCCTCCCGCTAAGATCATCTTTCTTGGAAACGATATTATGAATTTTAAGCAACTTGATCATGAACATGTTGCAAAATCTTGGGAAAGGATGAAATTAATGATACGTAATTGCCCAACTCATGGTTTGAATTTGTGGATGATTATACAAAAAATTTATGCCGGATTGAATTTTGCTTCTAGAAATCTTTTAGATTCGGCCGCGGGGGGCACTTTTATGGAAATCACATTAGGAGAAGCTACTAAACTCCTAGATAATATTATGGTTAATTATTCTCAATGGCACACTAAAAGATCTACTAATAAAAAAAGTGCATGCGATAGAAGAAATTAATGTTTTGAGTGGAAAGCTGGATGAACTTATGAAATTATTTGCTACTAAGAGTGTTTCTTCTGATCCTAATGATATGCGTTTGTCTACTTTAATTGAGAATAATAATGAATCTATGGATGTGAATTTTGTTGGTAGGAATAATTTTGGTAACAACGCGTATAAAGGAAACTTTAATCCTAAGCCTTATCCTAGCAATTCCTCTAATAATTATGGTAATTCCTACAACAATTCTAATGGAAATTTTAATAAGATGCCCTCTGAATTTGACACTAGTGTTAAGGAATTTATGAATTCGCAAAAGAATTTCAATGCTTTGCTTGAAGAGAAATTGCTTAAAGTTGATGAATTGGCTAGGAATGTTGATAGAATTTCTCTTGATGTTGATTCTTTAAAACTTAGATCTATTCCTCCTAAGCATGATATCAATGAGTCTCTCAAAGCCATGAGAATTTCCATTGATGAGAGGAAAGAACCGCTAGGATGCGTGCTAAGAAAGATTGCTTTTATAAGAGCGTGTTCCTCTAGTAACTTTGAAAATAAAGATGAAGATCTAAAAGTTATTGATGTGTCCTCTATTAAATCTTTGTTTTGCAATATGAATCTTGATAATGATGGGACTGAATATGATCCACCTTTACCTAGAAGGCGTTCCAAAAATTCGGAGTTTTTAGATCTTGATGCTAAAATTGATAAAAGTGGGATTGAAGAGATCAAAACTCTAGATGTTAATGAACCTACTATTCTGGATTTCAAGGAATTTAATTATGATAATTGCTCTTTGATAGATTGTATTTCCTTGTTGCAATCCATACTAAAATCTCCTCATGCTTATAGTCAAAATGAAGCTTTTACCAAACATATCGTTGATGCTTTGATGCAATCTTATGAAGAAAAACTTGAGTTGGAAGTTTCTACCCCTAGAAAACTTTATGATGAGTGGGAACCTACTATTAAAATTAAAATTAAAGATCATGAATGCTATGCTTTGTGTGATTTGGGTGCTAGTGTTTCCACGATACCAAAGACTTTAAACTCCTTCAAAATCTTGTCACGGTATGTATTCATTTGAAAGTACTATTAAGCCTTTTTTGATCTATCCTTATAGATCTTGATGCTCAATGTTCAAGTAGCTTAATCCAGGTTCTCCATTGAAAAACACTTTCCAAATAACCCTGCATGCTTTCCAGAAATTCTACATCATTTCTGATCAATAATATGTCAACAACACATACTCATCAGAAATTCTATAGTGCTCCCACTCACTTCTTTGGAAATACAAGTTTCTCATAAACTTTGTATAAAGCCAAAATCTTTGATCATCACATCAAAGCGTACATTCCAATTCCGAGATGCTTACTCCAGTCCTTAGAAGGATTGCTGGAGCTTTGCATACTTGTTAGCATCTTTCAGGATTGACAAAAACTTTCTGGTTGTATCACATACAACCTTTCCTCAAGAAAATCGTTGAGGAAACAATGTTTTGACATCCTATCTGCAAGATTTCATAAATAATGTAGTAACTGCTAATATAATTCCAACAGACTCTTAGCATCGCTACGAGTGAGAAAGTCCCATCGTAGTCAACTCCTTGAACTTGTCGAGAAACATCTTAATGACAAGTCGAGCTTTCTTAATGGTGACACTTACCATCATTATCCGTCTTCCTTCTAAAATCCATATGCACCCAATAGCCTTACGACCATCAAGTAGTTCTTTCAAAGTCTATACTTTATTTTATACATGGATCCTCTCTCGGATTTTATGGCCTCGAGCCATTCGTCGGAATCCGGGCCAACCATCGCTTCTCCATAGCTTGTAGGTTCATTGTTGTCTAGCAACATGACTTCCAAGACAGGATTACGTACCACTTTGAAGTAGTACACATCCTTGTCGACCTATGAGGTTTGGTAGTGACTTGATCCGAAGTTTCATGATCACTATCACAATCTTCCACTTCAATTGGTGTAGGTGCCACAGGAACAACTTCCTGTGCCCTGCTACACACTAGTTGAAGTGACGGTTCAATAACCTCATCAAGTCTCCACCATCCTCCCACTCAATTCTTTCGAGAGAAACTTTTCCTCGAGAAAGGACCCGTTTCTAGAAACAATCACTTTTTCTTCCGGATCTGAGATAGGAGGTATACCCAACTATTTTTGGGTATTCTATGAAGATGCATTCATCCGGTTTGGGTTCGAGCTTATCAGCCTGAAACGTTTTCACATAAGCGTCATAGCCCTAAACTTTTAAGAAACGACAGCTTAGGTTTCTCCAAACCATAGTTCATACGGTGTCGTCTCAACGGAATTGTGTGGTGCCCTATTTAATTGTCTCTAATGCCTAACCCATAAACGATAGTGGTAATTCCATAAGAGACATCATGGATGCACCATATCCAATAGGGTGCAGTTATGATGTTCGGACACACCATCACACTATGGTGTTCCAGGCGGTATTAGTTGTGAAACAATTTCCACAATGTCTTAATTGTGTGCCAAACTCGTAACTCAGATATTCATCTCTATGATCATATCACAGACATTTTTATCATATTGTCACGACGATCTTCAACTTCACTCTGAAATTACTTGAACCTTTCAATAATTCAGACTTGTGTTTCATCAAGTAAATTATACTCAGCATCTACTCAAATCATCTGTGAAGTAAGAACACAACGATATCCACTGCGTGCCTCAGCACTCATTGGACTGCACACATCAAAATGTTTTACTTCCAACAAGTTGCTTTCTTGTTCCATCTTACTGAAAACGAGGCCTTTCAGTCATCTTGCCCATGTGGTATGATTTGCATGTCTCGAGTGATTGAAAATCAAGCGAGTCCAAACGATCCATCTGTATGGAGTTTCTTCATGCATATCTACCAATGGACATGGTTTGCATGTCTCAATCTTTTCAGAAACGAGTGAGTCCAAAGATCCATCAACATGGAGCTTCTTCATGCATTTTATACCAACATGACTCAAATGGCAGTACCACAAGTATGTGGTACTATCATTACTATCTTATATCTTTTGGCATGAACATGTGTATCACTATGATCGAGATTCAATAAACCATTCATTTTAGGTGCAATACCATTGATGGTATTATTCAAATAAATAGAGTAACCATTGTTCTCCTTAAATGAATGACCGTATTGCGATAAACATAATTCAATCATGTCTATGCAAACACCAAATAACAATTATTTAGGTTTAACACCAATATCGATGGTAGAGGGAGCATGCGATGCTTGATCATATCAACCTTGGAAACACTTCCAACACATATCGTCATCTCACCTTCAGCTAGTCTCCGTTTATTCTGTAGCCTTTTATTTCGAGTTACTTACACTTAGCAACTGAACCGGTATTTTAATACCCTTGTGCTACTAGGAGTACTAGTAAAGTACACATTATAATGTATATCCAATATACTTCTGTCGACCTTGCCAGCCTTCTCATCTATCGAGTATCTAGGGTAGTTCTGATTCAGTGACCGTTCCCCTCATTAATGAAGCACTTAGTCTCGGGTTTGGGTTCAACCTTGGGTTTCTTCACTAGAGCAGCAACTGATTTGCCGTTTCATGAAGTATCCCTCATTTCCCTTGCTCTTCTTGAAACTAGTGGTTTAACCATCAACAATTGATGCTCCTTCTTGATTTCTACTTTCGTGGTGTCAAATATCGCAAGTTGCTCAAGGAACATCATGTCTATCCGTGATATGTTATAGTTCATCACGAAGCTCCAATAGCTTGGTGGCAGTGACTATGGAGAACCATCACTATCTCATCTAGAAGATTAACTCTCACTCGATTCAAGCGATTGTAGTACTCAGACAATCTGAGCACATGCTCAACGATTGAGCTTTTCTCCCTTAGTTTGCAGGCTTAAAAAACTTGTCAGAGGTCTCATACCTCTTGACGGTGGCATTAGTCTGAAATTCCAATTTCAGTTTTTGGAACATCTCATATGTTCTGCGACATTTAAAAAAACGTCTTTGGTGCCACAATTCTAAACGTTAGTATTACGCACTGAACTATCACGTAGTCATCAAAACGTGTATGTCAGATGTTTCCCAACATCAACAAACGACGCTCGAGGTTCAGCACACTGAGCGGTGCATTAAGGACATAGCCCTTCTATGCAGCAATGAGGACAATCCTCAGTTCATGGACATAGTCCGCATAATTGCTACTGTCAACTCTCAACTAAATTTTCTCTAGGAACATATCTAAAATAGTAGAACCAAAGTGTGAGCTACGACATAATTTGCAAAGACCTTTTGACTATGTTCATGATAATTAAGTTCATCTAATCAAATTATTCAATGAACTCCCACTTAGATAGACATCCCTCTAGTCATCTAAGTGATACATGATCCGAGTCAACTAGGCCGTGTCTGATCATCACGTGAGACGTACTAGTCATCATCGGTGAACATCTTCATGTTGATGGTATCTTCTATATGACTCATGTTCGACCTTTCGGTCTTCCGTGTTCCGAGGCCATGTCTGTACATGCTAGGCTCGTCAAGTCAACCTAAGTGTATCGCGTGTGTAAATATGCCTTACACCCGTTGTATTCGAATGTTAGAATCTATCACACCCGATCATCACGTGGTGCTTCGAAACAACGAACCTTCGCAACGGTGCATAGTTAGGGGGAACACTTTCTTGAAATTATTGGAAGGGATCATCTTATTTAAGCTACCGTCGTTCTAAGCAAATAAGATGTAAAACATGATAAACATCACATGCAATCAAATAGTGACATGATATGGCCAATATCATTTTGCTCCTTTTGATCTCCATCTTCGGGGCGCCATGACCATCATCATCACTGGCATGAGACCATGATCTCCATCATCATGATCTCCATCATCGTGTCTTCATGTAGTTGTCTTGTCAACTATTACTTCTACTACTATGGCTAACGGTTTAGCAATAAAGTAAAGTAATTACATGACGTTTATGTTGACATGCAGGTCATAAATAAATTAAGACAACTCCTATGGCTCCTGCCGGTTGTCATACTCATCGACATCAAGTCGTGATTCCTATTACAAGAATATGATCAATCTCATACACCACATATATCATTCATCACATCCTTTTGGCCATATCAGATCACTCAGCATATGCTGCAAAAACAAGTTAGACGTCTTCTAATTATTGTTGCAAAGTTTTACGTGGTTGACATAGGTTTCTTAGCAAGAACGTTTCTTACCTACGCCAAAACCACAACGTGATATGCCAATTTCTATTTACCCTTCATAAGGACCCTTTTCATCGAATCCGATCCGACTAAAGTGGGAGAGACAGACACCCGCTAGCCACCTTATGCAACTAGTGCATGTCAGTCGGTGGAACCTGTCTCATGTTAGTGTACGTGTAAGGTCGGTCCGGGCCGCTTCATCCCATGATGCCGCCGAATCAAGATAAGACTAGTAACGGCAAGTAAATTGACAAAATTGACACCCACAACAACTTGTGTTCTACTCGTGCATAGAAACTACGCATAGACCTAGCTCCGATACCACTGTTGGGGATCGTTGTAGAAATTAAAAAAATTCTACACATCACCAAGATCAATCTATGGAGAGACTAGCAACAAGTGAGAGGGAAGTGCATCTTCATACCCTTGAAGATCGCGATGTGGAAGCATTACAAGAACGCGGATGAAGGAGTCGTACTCATAGCGATTCAGATCACGGTTGATTCCGATCTAAGCGCCGAACAACGGCGCCTCCGCGTTCAACACACGTACAACCCGGGGACATCTCCTCCTTCTTGATCCATCAAGGGGAGAGGAGAAGTTGAGGGAGAGCTCCGGCAGCACGACAGCGTGGTGGTGGAGCTTGCAGTTCTCCGGCAGGGCTTCGCCAAGCACTACTACGGAGGAGGAGGTGTTGGGGAGGGAGAGGGCTGCGCCAGGGGAAGGGGTCTGGCTCCCATGCACCTCCCCACTATATATAGGGGTGGAGGGGGCTGGTTTCTTGCCCTACAAGTCCATTGGGGCGTTGGCAAAGGTGGGGGAAAGAAATCCCATCATTTCCCTTCCCCACCGATTGTTATCCCCCCTTTTTAGGGATCTTGATCTTATCCCTTCGGGATATGATCTTCTTCCTTCTAAAGGGGGATCTTGGTGCGCCTTGACCAGGGGTGTGGGGCCTTGCCCCCACTACACACATTCATGTGGGTCCCCCCATGCAGGTGGGCCCCACTCCAAAACCTTCTAGAACCTTCCCGGTACAATACCGAAAAATCCCGAACATTTTTCGGTGGCCAAAATAGGACTTCCCATATATAAATCTTTACCTCCGGAACTCCTCGTGATGTCCGGGATCTCATCCGGGACTCCGAACAACATTCAGTAACTGCACACCAATTCCCATAACAACTCTAGCGTCACCGAACCTTAAGTATGTAGACCCTACGAGTTCGGGAATCATGCAGACATGACCGAGACAGCTCTCTGGCCAATAACCAACAGTGGGATCTGGATACCCATGTCGGCTCCCACATGTTCCACGGTGATCTCATCGGATGAACCACGATGTCGGGGATTCAATCAATCTCGTATACAATTCCCTTTGTCTATCGGTATGCTACTTGCCCGAGATTCGATCATCGGTATCCCTATACCTTGTTCAATCTCGTTACCGGCAAGTCTCTTTACTCGTTCTGTAACGCATGATCCCGTGGCTAACTCATTAGTCACATTGAGCTCATTATAATGATGCCTTTCCGAGTGGGCCCAGAGATACCTCTCCATCATATGGAGTGACAGATCCTAGTCTCGATTCGGGCCAACCCCACAGACACTTTCGGAGATACCTGTAGTGCACGTTTATAGCCACCCAGTTACGTTGTGACGTTTGGTACACCCAAAGCATTCCTACGGTATTCGGGAGTTACACAATCTCATGGTCTAAGGAAATGATACTTGACATTGGAAAAGCTCTTAGCAAACGAACTACACGATCTTGTGCTATGCTTAGGATTGGGTCTTGTCCATCACTTCATTCTCCTAATGATGTGATCCCGTTATCAATGACATCCAATGTCCATGGTCAGGAAACCATAACCATCTATTGATCAACGAGCTAGTCAACTAGAGGCTTACTAGGGACATGTTGTGGTCTATCTATTCACACATGTATTACGGTTTCTAGTTAATACAATTATAGCATAAACAATAGACAATTATCATGAACAAGGAAATACAGTAATAACCATTTTATTATTGCCTCTAGGGCATATTTCCAACAGACTTGTGGGCCTACTAAGTTGATGGGGACGGAGGGCTTTGTCAACTTAGTCAATATGCATGATTCTAGCTCTAGTGACCGTACGATATTCATCCAACGACAGTAGTGCTTCTTCAACCTCTAGTCTTCTTGCTCCTGCCGCCCAAAGCAGCGCTGGTCGTGCCGCATGCTCCTGTCTGTCGTGGCCGTCTGTGCTGCCGCGGAGGCCTCACCGCCCCTACTATTCCCACCGCTGGCCAAGCCCTACGGCGACGACAGCCTCACACCGCAGCCGAACCAGTGAACCCTCGTACTCCTCTCCGTGCGGGTTTCAACTGCCGCGTCTTCCCCGGCTCCACGTCATCCCCTTCCTAGGCCTCGCCGTCGTCCACCGCCGTGGTGCTCTCCACGCGGCCTGGTCAACGTGGTCAAGGAACGACTTCCATCGGAAGAGTACTGTACGTGGAGAGGCTGACAGCTGGGTCCACGGCCACAGCCCAGTTTTTTGTCATTTGCCAAGTAAGTCGCTTTGTCAGGCCTGTTGGGCTGCAAATCTTTCAAGACGAGGAGAGCTTTCATTCGGCTGGCCGAGAAAATGGCCCATGTGTAATGAGAATTGGGCTGTACATTTTTAAAACACATCAATGTCACGACCGGTTTTCCAATAAAAATATTTATTGAGAAACCAATCTTTAGATTCCAGTTTGAGATAAAGCCTCCTCACTGGCAAACAAACTTTGATACAATAAGCCAGTAGCATAAATATGTTACAGGGTTGAGCTGACGATGCTCAACAATTTATTACAAGCGTGCCAATAATTATACATAAAGGCGATTAATGACACAAGGGAGTGGTGGCATACTACTGACTCGCAAATATGGTAGAGGTGGAGTAACACAGTGGGGAGTGTATATGGGATCCTCAAACTAACATCCCATCGAGCGTCGAGGTGAGGCTCGATGAATTTATTAGGGTAGCGGAAGCGGATATAATACAGTGACCAACTCCAGGGTTGCACGAGACTGACTGGGACTCCTCTAGGCGTCGGATTCGCTATCGAACTCTTCATCCATGAGATCACCTTCGTCAGCATCTGGCCAAATCAACAAGCCAGTGAGTACTTTGAAAGTACTCGCAAGACAGTTCGGACGTAAGATATAACAAATGCTAACATGAAATACATGAATAAGTTAACCAGTACGATCAGACATAGAGGTAATAATACTGGGTGCCAAGCGAGGGTCTGAATGACTCCTCGAGCGGAAAATGCGGAATAATAGATACTGGTGCCAAACGAGTGTCTGAAAGACTCCTCGAGCGGAAAATGCGGGATAATAATACCGGTGCCAAACGAGTGTCTGAAAGACTCCTCGAGCGGAAAATGCGGGATAATAATACTGGTGCCAAACGAGTGTCTGAAAGACTCCTCGAGCGAAAAAATGCGGAATAATAATACTGGTGCCATGACATGATGTAGAGGGATAAATTCATGCAATATGATAAAAACCCCATCTTGTTATCCTCGATGGCAACAATACAATACGTGCCTTGCTGCCCCTACTGTCACTGTGAAAGGACACCGCAAGATTGAACCCAAAGCTAAGCACTTCTCCCATTGCAAGAAAGATCAATCTAGTAGGCCAAACCAAACTGATAATTCGAAGAGACTTGCAACGATAACCAATCATACAAAAAAGAATTCAGAAGATTCAAATATTGTTCATAGATAAACTTGATCATAAACCCACAATTCATCGGTCTCAACAAACACACCGCAAAATAAGATTACATCGAATAGATCTCCACGAGAGAGGGGGAGAACATTGTATTGAGATCCAAAAAGAGAGAAGAAGCCATCTAGCTAATAACTATGGACCCGAAGGTCTGAGGTAAACTACTCACACATCATTGGAGAGGCTATGGTGTTGATGTAGGAGCCCTCCGTGATCGATGCCCCTTCCGGCGGAGCTCCGGAACAAGCCCCAAGATGGGATCTCATGGGTACAGAAGGTTGCGGCGGTGGAATTAGGTTTTTGGCTCCGTATTTGATCGTTCGGGGGTACGTAGGTATATATAGGAGGAAGGAGTACGTCGGTGGAGCAACAGGGGGCCCATGAGGGTGGAGGGCGCGCCTGGGGGGGGGGGGGTAGGCGCTCCCCCCTACCTTGTGGCTTCCCTGTTGGTTGCTTGATGTAGGGTCCAAGTCTCCAGGATCATGTTCGTTCCTAAAATCACATCCCCAAAGGTTTCATTCCGTTTGGCTCCGTTTGATATTCTTTTTCTGCGAAACACTAAAATAGGCAAAAAATCAGCAATTCTGGGCTGGGCCTCTGGTTAATAGGTTAGTCCCAAGCATAATATAATAGTGAATAATAAAGCCCAATAATGTCCAAAACAGAAGATAATATAGCATGGAGCAATCAAAAAATTATAGATACGTTGGAGACATATCAAGCATCCCCAAGCTTAATTCCTGCTCGTCCTCGAGTAGGTAAATGATAAAAACGGAATTTTTGATGTGGAATGCTACTAGGCATAATTTCAATGTAATTATTCTTAATTGTGGTATGAATATTCAGATCCGGATGATTCAGGACAAAAGTTTAATATTGACATAGAAAATAATAATACTTCAAGCATACTAAAGCAATCTTGTCTTCTCAAAATAACATGGCCAAAGAAAGTTATCCCTACAAAATCATATAGTCTGGCTATGCTCTATCTTCACCACACAAAGTATTTAAATCATGCACAACCCCAATGACAAGCCAAGCAATTGTTTCATACTTTTTGTATTCTCAAACTTATTTAATCTTCACGCAATACATGAGCGTGAGCCATGGACATAGCACTATGTGTGGAATAGAATGGTGGTTGTGGGGAAGACAAAAAGGGAGAAGATAGTCTCACATCAACTAGGCGTATCAACGGGCTATGGAGATGCCCATTAATAGATATCAATGTGAGTGAGTAGGGATTACCATGCAACGGATGCACTAGAGCTATAAGTATATGAAAGCTCAACAAAAGAAACTAAGTGGGTGTGCATCCAACTCGCTTGCTCACGAAGACCTAGGTCATATTGAGGAAGCCCATCATTGGAATATACAAGCCAAGTTCTATAATGAAAAATTCCCACTAGTATATGAAAGTGACAAAATGAGAGACTCTCTATCATGAAGATCATGGTGCTACTTTGAAGCACAAGTGTGGTAAAAGGATAGTAACATTGTCCCTTCTCTCTTTTTCTCTCATTTTTTATTTGGGCCTCTTTTTTCCCTTTTTTGGCCTCTTTTTTTAGTCTGGAGTCTCATCCCGACTTATGGGGGAATCATAGTCTCCATCAAGCCAAAAATTGATGATCATCACACTTTTATTTACTTACAACTCATGAATTACAACTCAATGCTCAGAACAAAATATGACTCTATATGAATGCCTCCGGCGGTGTACCGGGATATGCAATGAATCAAGAGTGACATGTATGAAAGAATTATGAACGGTGGCTTTGCCACAAATACGATGTCAACTACTTGATCATGCAAAGCAATATGAAAATGATGGAGCGTGTCATAATAAACAAAACGGTGGTAAGTTGCATGGCAATATATCTCGTAATGGCTATGGAAATGCCATGATAGGTAGGTATGGTGGCTGTTTTGAGGAAGGTATATGGTGGGTGTATGATACCGGCGAAAAGTGCGCAATATTAGAGAGGCTAGCAATGGTGGAAGGAAGATAGTGCGTATAATCCATGGACTCAACATTACTCATAAAGAACTCATATACTTACTACAAAAATCTACAAGTTATCAAAGCAAAGTATTACGCGCATGCTCCTAGGGGGATAGATTGGTAGGAAAAGACCATCGCTCGTCCCCGACCGCCACTCATAAGGAAGACAATCAATAAATAAATTATGCTCCGACTTCATCACATAACGGTTCACCATACGTGCATGCTACGGGAATCACAAAATTTAACACAAGTATCTCTCAAATTCACAACTACTCAACTAGCATGACTCTAATATCACCATCTTTATATCTCAAAACAATTATCAAGTATCAAACTTTTCTTAGTATTCAACACACTCATAAGAAAGTTTTTATTAATCTTGTATACCTAGAATATTAGGATTATTTAAGAAAATTACCATGCTATTTAAGACTCTCAAAATAATCTAAGTGAAGCATGAGAGACCAATATTTTCTATAAAACAAATCCACCACCGTGCTCTAAAAGATATAAGTGAAGTACTAGAGCAAAAACTATATAACTCAAAAGATATAAGTGAAGCACATAGAGTATTCTAATAATTTCCGAATCATGTGTGTATCTCTCAGAAGGTGTGTACAGCAAGGATGATTGTGGTAAACTAAAAATCAAAGACTCAAATCATACAAGACGCTCCAAGAAAAACACATATCATGTGGTGAATAAAAATATAGCTCCAAGTAAAGTTACCGATGGAAGTAGAAGAAAGAGGGGATGCCTTCCAGGGCATCCCCAAGCTTTGGCTTTTTGGTTTCCTTAGATTATCTTGGGGGTGCCATGGGCATCCCCAATCTTAGTCTCTTGCCACTCCTTGTTCCATAATCCATCAAATCTTTCACCCAAAACTTGAAAACTTCACAACACAAAACTCAACAGAAAATCTCGTGAGCTCCGTTAGCGAAAGAAAACAAAAGACCACTTCAAGGTACTGTAATGAACTCATTCTTTATTTATATTGGTGTTAAACCTACTGTATTCCAACTTCTCTATGGTTTATAAACTATTTTAGTAGCCATAGACTCATCAAAATAAGCAAACAACACATGAAAAATAGAACCTGTCATAAACAGAACAGTCTGTAGTAATATGTAACTAACGCAAACTTATGGAACTCCAAAAAATCTATAAAAATAGGACGACCTAGAAAATTTGTTTATTGATCAGCATCAATTGGAATCAATATTTTATCACGTTCTGGTGATTTTTAACAATTATTTTCGTAAACAGATAGTTTCTGGAAATTTCTGCAAGATCAAATAACTATCATCCAAGAAGATCCTATAGGTTTAACTTGGCACAAACACTAATTAAAACGTAAAAACACATCTAACCAGAAGCTAGAACACATATTTATTCCTAAACAGAACTAAAAGACAAAAAAATACTAAAAATAAAATTGGGTTGCCTCCCAACAAGAGCTACCGTTTAACGCCCCTAGCTAGGCATAAAAGCAAGGATAGATCTAGGTATTGCCATCTTTGGTTTTATCTATGTGTAGCGACCCGACCTCAGATGGTCAAGTCTCTGTGTTTCAGTGTCATCCCCGGATCGGTAATGCTGACACACACAGTACTCGAAGGAATTATAACAGAGTAGCAATCACACACTTATTACATTGAATGTCTCAAAAGAGAACTTATTACAATAATATGGCTTAAGGCCATCTAATACGATAACAGCGGAAGGCTTGGAAGATAAAGTGAGTCCATCAACTCCAACGGCATAGCTGAGCTGCATAGCAACGACCTAACGAACCTTACTTCTCGTCTTAAAAGTCTGCAACATAATACGTTGCAGCACGAAAATGGGTCAGCACATGGAATATGCTGGCAATATAACACAGTAGAGCAAAGACAGAAATATGCTATCACTACATGCATATATGGCTGGTGGAAAGCTATATGGTTATAGTTTTTGCGAAAAGCCAATTTTTCCCTACAACAATGGAATAGATTTTTTTTATTTAACTATCATGGTGGTTGAAACATTATTGAGAAGGTACCCCCAACTCAATCCCAATTAAAGTGATTAACAACCCAACAGTATTAATTAAACATGGTGAGACACATGTGATAACCCAAGTACTAGATACTCAAGAATTGTCCATAACCGGGGACATGGCTAACCATGATTGGATTGTACACTCTGCACAGCTTTGCGCACTTTTCCCCACAAGACTCAATCGCCTTCGTTGGATTTCTCGCACTACATGGTGTTTGAGAAACGGATGACCGAGACACAGTCTTTCAGAAACACTAACTCTCTACTCCTGGTAGACCATACCAAACCTACAAAACCCACTACCTGCTGATCTACCTCTTCAAGAGCTTCACGTAACTTACTCAACTATGCTAGAGCCCATAATAGCTTGTGGCTGCACACAGAAGTTTCTAGCATGAATCATCTCAGTTCCCTTTGAGCCTGGGTCGCGGTCCATAGGAAGATCACACGGGTACCCTGGGATTTCCAAAAATAAAAACAAACAACACTGGGTTCCCCAGGTGCCTCAATCCACCCAGATGTTAATTTAAGTTGCCACCTTAAGTTGAACCATTAATTAAGAATATCACATCTGCCATGGATTTCACTCAAACTCGAACCACGTCTACGAGCATAGCATAGCAATATAAGCAATACGTAGAAGTAACTCCCAAGGGTTTGAATATAACAGGGCAATAGGTTCTACCTCATCAACTACTTCCCAACCCACAAGTTAATGACATCCTAATCATGCAATGTTTGAGGATTGAAACTAATGCATAAAAACTGGGTAGGAAAAGAGTATGATCAATGTGTTACTTGCCTTGCTGACGATCCGCGAATCCTAGAGACTCATAGTAACACGCTTCGCACTCCGGGAATTCTATTGCAAGCAAACAATAGCATACATAAGTAACAAGCGATGATGCACAAACAAAACTCAAATAAGGGAGGTTGACCAGAAAGTTCAACTTAAGAACTCCGGTTTGCAAAAAGAATCAAATCGAATGGAGCAACGAAACTCAAACGGCGAACAAAGAAGCTTCAATTACTAATCTGAACTTAGGTCAAATTTTACAGTAGCAAAAACTTCTTTCAGTTGATTAACCGGAAAGATGGTTTCGAGACGAAACTCCAGGCGCTTGAATCGCCTGATTCCGATAAACGAGCGAAAAGATAAACATAAACTAAGATCGGATCAGAAATCGCGATCAGAAAAATCACGGAATAAATCCATGAAAAAGAAAAATGATGAACAGATTAACGAACGAACGTTCGTTATCTGAATCTAAACGAAGAACACATTCATTAAAATGAACGAACGAGCAAACGCTCGCTAAATAAATAAACCGGAGAAAAACCGATCTATTTAAAAAATGAGAACTAGGGTTTTGACAAAAAAACCGAACGGTTTTTAAGAAAAACCAGTGGCTCGGATCCGGCGGCTACCTCTAGCGAGGGGCTCCGGCGAGGCGTCTTGGGCGGCCGGGGCGGCGGGGCTCGGCAGCGGCGCGGGCGGCAGGTGGCGTCGGCGGGAGGCGTGGCGCGGCTCGGGGCAGGCTGCGCGAGGCGGCGGCGGCGGTGGTGGCGGGGCTCGGGCGGCGCGTATATAAGGGGGCGGGGCGGGGCAGCTTGGAGGAGGGGCCAAGGCGGCGGAGGAGGAGTCCAGCTCGGACTCCTCATCTGAGTCGGCGGCTGCGGCGGCGCGCGCGCGCAGGAGGCGGCGGCGGCTGCTGGGCCGGCCTGGCTCGGCTGGGCCTTAGGCCCAGTCGGGCGCAGGATCTTTTTGTTATATAAATTCCACCGATAGAAATAAAATCCTATAAAAATAAATAAGAATTTAAAAATTCCAAAACAAATTTTCGCCGTCTAAATAAAATATTTAGGACGAGGTGAACATTTTCTTGGCCCTAAAATGCAACTTTGAAAACGTGCAATTTTTCTAATGCAAATAAAATCCGAATAAAAGAAAATAAAATCCAATAAATGATTTTAATATTTTCCTCCAATATTTCAATTATTTTGGAGAAGTCATATTATCTCCACTCATTTGATTTAATATGAAATATTTTTCGGACAGAAAAATTATTAAAATCAAAATCCTCGTTTCATTATTTGATAAAAATCAAATATGAAAACCGGAAAATCCCCAACTCTCTCCGTGGGTCCTTGAGTTGCTTAGGATTTTGAGGATTGCGGAACGGAAACGCAATAAATCATGATATGCATGGATGATCTATGTATAACATTCCAAATTGAAAATTTGGGATGTTACAAACCTACCCCCCTTAAGATGAATCTCGCCCTCGCGATTCGGGTTGGCTAGAAAATAAGTATGGGTGGTCCTTGAGTAGATCATCCCCTCGTTCCTAGGTGGCTTCATCCTCGGTATGGTGGCTCCACTGAACTTTGCAAAACTTGATAACTTTACTGTGGGTGACTCTGCTGGCAAACTCAAGAATCTTAACTGGCTTCTCCTCGTAAGTCAAATCACTGTCCAACTGAATCGCCTCCAAGGGTACTGTATCTCTTAATGGTATATCAGCCATCTCAGCATGACACTTCTTCAGTTGTGAAATGTGGAACACATCATGGACTCCTGACAATCCCTCAGGTAACTCCAACTTGTAGGCAACTTCTCCCATCCATTCCAAAATGCGATACATTCCTACAAATAGCGGGGCTAACTTTCCTTTAACTCCAAAACGTTTCACGCCTCGCAAGGGCGATACTCGCAGATATGCTCTGTCTCCAATTTCGTAAGTTACCTCCTTGCGTTTTGAGTCTGCATAACTCTTCTGCCTAGACTGAGCAATCTTCAGTCGGTCTCGGATCAGTTTTACCTTCTCCTCAGACTCCTTAATCAAGTCTGGTCCAAACAACTGTCGGTCTCCTACCTCATCCCACATCAACGGTGTTCTGCACCTGCATCCATACAGGGCTTCAAACGGTGCCATCTTCAAACTGGCTTGGTAGCTATTGTTGTATGAGAACTCTACATACTGCAAATTGTCATCCCAACTAGATCCATAATCTAGCGCACAGGCTCTCAACATGTCCTCCAAAATTTGATAGACTCTCTCACTGTGTCCATCTGTCTGCAGGTGAAATGCTGTACTGAACTCCAATCTCGTTCCCAAAGTCTGGTGTAACTAATGCCAAAACTTTGAAGTAAACGGTGTTCCTCGATCTGATACGATGGTCCTCGGAACTCCATGCAGACATACGATCCTGGACATATAGATCTTGGCCAACTTTGCACTTGTATAGTTGGTTTTCACTGGGATGAAGTGAGCTACTTTGGTCAAACGATCAACTACTACCCATATGGAATCGTATCCTCCTCTAGTCCTGGGTAATCCGGTGATGAAGTCCATGCCAAGTTTATCCCACTTCCATTCGGGTATCGGCATAGGCTGTAACAGTCCTACTAGTTTCTGATGTTCTGCCTTAACTCTCTGACATACATCACATACGGCTACATACTCGGCAATATCCTTCTTCATACCAGTCCACCAGAAACGTTCCTTCAAATCCAAATACATCTTGGTGTTTCCGGGGTGTATCGAGTATGGTGAGTCATGGGCCTCTTGAAGTATTAACTTCCTGATTTCCTGATTATTGGGCACGTAAATTCGGTCCTCAAACCATAGGGTATCGTGCTCATCCTCACGAAAACCTTTGGCCTTTCCTTTTCCCATCTTCTCCTTTATCTCGGCAATCTCTTTGTCATCTTTCTGAGCTTCCCGAATCTTGTCCAGCAATGTCGACTGAACCTCCATTGTGGCAATGAACCCTCTAGGTACAATCTCTAATCGAAGTTCCATGATGTCCTCTGCTAACTCCTTCGACAGTCCTTTATTTTCGAGGATATTAGCATAACTTTTCCGACTCAAGGCGTCTTCTACGACATTGGCCTTTCCTGGATGATAGTGTAGCTTCATGTCATAATCCTTTATAATCTCCAACCATCTCCTCTGCCTAAGGTTCAGCTCCTTCTGGGTGAAGATGTACTTCAAACTCTTGTGATCCGTGTACACATCACAACGGTTTCCAATAAGGTAGTGCCTCCAAGTCTTCAACGCATGCACTACGGCTGCTAGCTCCAAATCATGCATGGCATAATTCAACTCATGAGGTTTTAGTTGTCGTGAGGCATACGAAACAACTCTTCCGTCCTGCATAAGCACACATCCAAGTCCTAAGCGAGAGGCGTCGCAATACACTTGGAATTACTTATGTATATCTGGTAGTACTAGCACTGGGGCTGTAGTCAAACGTTTCTTCAACTCCTGGAAACTTGCTTCACAATCTTCTGTCCATTTAAACTTGGTATCCTTCTTCAACAGTTCAGTCATTGGCTTTGCAGTCTTGGAAAAATTCTCAATGAATCTCTCGTAGTATCCTGCGAGTCCAAGAAAACTGCGGATCTCGCTAACTGAAGTGGGTTCCAACCATTCAGTGACTGACTGAACCTTGCTGGGGTCTACTGCTATACCTTCTCCTGATATAACATGTCCAAGGAATCCGACTTCCTTCAGCCAAAACTCGCATTTGCTAAACTTAGCATACAACTGGTGTTCCCTGAGCTTCTCGAGAACTAAACGCAAATGCTCTTTGTGCTCCTCTTCGTTCTTCGAGTATACCATGATATCATCAATAAACACCACAACAAACTTGTCCAAATACTCCATGAACACCTTGTTCATCATGCTCATGAAATATGCAGGGGCGTTAGTCAGTCCAAACGACATGACCGTATACTCGTATAATCCATACAGCATAGTGAACGTTGTCTTTGGTATGTCCTTCTCTCATATCTTTAACAGATGATACCCCGATCGTAAATCGATCTCTGAAAACACTTTCGCTCCTTGCAACTGATCAAACAGATCGTTGATCATCGGCAGTGGGTACTTGTTCTTTATCGTCACTTCATTTAAGGCTCGATAATCAACAACCATCCTTAGGGATTTATCCTTCTTCTCAACCAAAAGTACTGGGGCTCCCCAAGGTGATGAACTCCTTCGGATGTATCCTTTCTCCAATAACTCCTTGATCTGTTTCTTAATTTCTTCCAGGTCATTTGCGGGCATCCGATAGGGTCTCTTGGATATTGGTCCTGTTCCTCACAATAGTTCTATCAAAAACTCAATATCTCTATCCGGTGGCATGCCTGGTAACTCCTCTTGGAAAACATCCGGGTAATCCTTTACTACCGACACTTCCTCCTGAACAACTCCCGTAAGGGCATTCACTTGGCTCCTCCTAGGCACATGCCTAGACACATACTTAATCCTTTTTCCCTCCGGGGTGGTGAGATAAATCGACTTACTAGAACAATCAATGCTTCCTCCATACTTTGACATCCAGTCCATACCCAATATCACATCCAATCCTTGCGACTCCAAGATAATTAGGTCGGACGGAAACACATGTGTGCCAATGGTTAATGGTATCTGGTCACACCATCGGCTAGCCATATACTCTGCTCCGGGTGAACTCACTAAAAGAGGGGTCCTAAGGGTTTGGGTTGGTAGTTTAAACCTATCCATGAATCCCCTTGATATGTATGAATGTGATGCACCAGTATCGAAAAGAACAAGAGCGGTAAATGACTTAACCAAAAACTTACCTATTACCGCGTCCGGCTGCTCTTCAACCTCCTCCACGTTAACGTGGTTCACTTGTCCTTTGTTGAATGGATTGGGCTTCTTCCCAGGGTTTCCATTTCCGTTTCCGTTCCTTCCTTCAGGACAATCATTGGCATAGTGCCCTGTCTTCCCGCACTTAAAACCGGTAACCTGACTTAGGTCTCTTTTGGCGGGTGTGGACGGGTTGGAGCGGTTCTGATTGTTATTGGCTCCGTTCCCATTCCCATTCTTAGAACCATTGTGGTTATGTGATCCTCCTCCAGTGTGATTGTGACCTCCATGGTTATGAACAAGTCCTCCCGAGTTCGGGGTTAGGCGAGGCTTCTGCTGAGCTCCTGAGTTATACTTCCCTTGTCCATACTTCCTCTTGCGGCTCTCAATCTGATGCTGCTTCCCTTCAATCATAAGAGCCTTATCTACCAACTCCTGGTAGTTGTTGAAGGTTGCTACCATCAACTGCATACTCATCTCATCATTCAGCCCTTCCATAAACTTCTCCTGCTTCGCGGCTTCTGTGGCCACATCATTAGGGGCATAACTGCTAACTTGCTAAACTCATCCACGTACTGAGCCACAGTACGGTTCCCATGGCGTAGGTTGCGGAATTACCGCTTCTTCATCTGCATAGCTCCGGTTGAGACATGGGCGGTGCGGAAAGCTTGCTGAAACTGGTCCCAAGTGTCATTGGCTACAGGAAAAGTGGCTGTGTAATTCTCCCACCATGAGGCTGCTCGTCCATCCAACTGATGTGCGGCAAAGTGCACACCCTCAGCATCTGTGCAACCTACGGTGGTCAACTCCCTTCCAATACGGCGTAGCCAATCATCAGCAACTATAGGCTCGGTGCTACTGGAAAACACCAGAGGCTGTAACCTTAGAAAACGGGCTAGGTTGTCCACTGGCGGTGGGTTGTTGTTGTTGTTGTTCTTGTTGTTGTTGTTGTTGTTGTTGTTGTTGTTGTTGTTGTTGTTGTTGTTGCCCTGGTTTTGAATTAAAATTGCATCAAGGCATTCTGCTGCTGGATCAACTGGGTGAGTTCCGGTGGGAAAGCAAAACCGGTGTCACGTCTCAGAGGCATCTGATGGGTTTAGATGGAAGAGATTAGAATAGAAAAGGGGTCTAATGAGAAAGCACTACCCATATGCATATGAGACAAACACAATCATTTCGCTCAATCAATCAAGCAAGGGCATACAAACGGTCTAGAACTATCGCAAAAGTGCTCAACTACTACTATATACCTGGGGAAAATACTACTAATAGTTGGAGGTCATCTAGAAATTTTGATCTATGGAAGACTCCATGATGTCTGCTCCATCTTCGTCTTCAAAGTCATCATCACTAATGTCGGAGTCGGTGTCGTCGATGATGATGTAGTTGTCCGGCCAAGTGGAATCGTCGTCTTCTACTCCCGGTGCTGGTCCTTCCATGAATACTCCGATCTTCTTGACTAGGTCGTCATTCTTCTCAAGTAGTGTCTTGATTTCCTCCTCATATCCATCACGTGTAAACTTGAGTTGTTCCTCCAGCTCGATGATCCTAGTCTTCGCCTTCTTCAGGTCCATCATGTCCGTGCACATCTGGTTCTCCTGACGTCGAATGTGCTGGTTTAACTCCTGGATAAAAGCTGCAATGGATCTATCCTTCTTGGTGCTGATTACTTCCCACTGCTCATCTCGGCTCCCACATATTTGGTAGATAGTGTCCTTAAGCTCCCTGTTGTAAACTTCTTCAATGCGTCCCATCATAATGTGGGCTGCCATGCTCTTGCCTAGACTCCAGGTAGGTGCTTCGAAAGAAAACTCTATGGGTTTAGAAGTTGGCGAGAACGTCCTTCCTGGAACTTGTACTTGAATCATCTAGCGCTCCTCTTCAGGTAAAGTGGCGTTGTACGTCCCGGTGAAGCTTGGTATTCCAATGTTCAAGTACCTAGTGACTTCCTTCAGGTGACGTCCAAAAGGTGTGTCTTCATCCGGTTGTGCAAACTTGTTCTTCATCTCCGCCATCCTAAAGAGTAGAAAATGGAGAGGTGTCACAAATGACTAGAGAAGTGTGACCTAGGGTTTATCTTAGTGGTCGCGTCCTACACTCAGCGTGTTCTCTGATACCATCTTGTAGCCACCCGACCTCAGATGGTCAAGTCTCTGTGTTTCAGTGTCATCCCTGGATCGGTAATGCTGACACACACAATACTCGAAGGAATTATAACAGAGTAGCAATCACACACTTATTACATCGAATGTCTCAAAAGAGAACTTATTACAATAATATGGCTTAAGGCCATCTAATACGATAACAGCGGAAGGCTTGAAAGATAAAGTGAGTCCATCAACTCCAACGGCATAACTGAGCTGCACGACAACGACCTAACGAACCTTACTCCTCGTCTGAAAAGTCTGCAACATAATACGTTGCAGCCCGAAAACGGGTCAGCACATGGAATATGTTGGCAATATAACACAGTAGAGCAAAGACAGAAATATGCTATCACTACATGCATATATGGCTGTTGGAAAGCTGTATGGTTATAGTTTTTGCGAAAAGCCAGTTTTCCCCTAAAACAGTGGAATAGATTTTTTATTTAACTATCATGGTGGTTGAAACATTATTGAGAAGGTACCCCCAACTAAATCCCAATTAAAGTGATTAACAACCCAACAGTATTAATTAAACATGGTGAGATACATGTGATAACCCAAGTACTAGATACTCAAGAATTGTCCATAACCGGGGACACGACTAACCATGATTAGGTTGTACACTCTGCAGAGGTTTGCGCACTTTTCCCCACAAGACTCGATCGCCTCCGTTGGATTTCTCGCACTACTTGGTGTTTGAGAAACGGATGACCGAGACACAGTCTTTCAGAAACATTAACTCTCTACTCTGGGTAGACCATACCAAACCTACAAAACCCACTACCTGCTGATCTACCTCTTCAAGAGCTTCACATAACTTACTCAACTATGCTAGAGCCCATAATAGCTTGTGGATGCACACGAAAGTTTCTAGCATGAATCATCTCAGTTCCCTTTGAGCCTGGGTGGCGGTCCGTAGGAAGATCACACGGGTACCCCGGGATTTCCAAAAATAAAAACAGACAACACTGGGTTCCCCAGGTGCCTCAATCCACCCAGATGTTAATTTAAGTTGCCACCTTAAGTTGAACCATTAATTAAGAATCTCACATCCGTCATGGATTTCACTCAAACCCGAACCACGTCTACGAGCATAGCATAGCAATATAAGCAATACGTAGAAGTAACTCCCAAGGGTTTGAATATAACAGGGCAATAGGTTCTACCTCATCAACTACTTCCCAACCCACAAGTTAATGACATCCTAATCATGCAATGTTTGAGGATTGAAACTAATGCATAAAAACTGGGTAGGGAAAGAGTATGATCAATGTGTTACTTGCCTTGCTGACGATCCGCGAATCCTAGAGACTCGTAGTAACACGCTTCGCACTCCGAGAATTCTATCACAAGAAAACAATAGCATACATAAGTTAAAAGCAACGATGCACAAAAAAAACTCAAATAAGAGAGGTTGACCAGAAAGTTCAACTTAAGAACTCCGGTTTGCAAAAATAATCAAAACGAATGGAGCAGCGAAACTCAAACGGCGAACGAAAGAAGTTTTGTTTACTAATCCGAACTTAGGTCAAATTTTACAGTATAAAAAACTTGTTTGAGTTGATTAACCGGAAAGAGGGTTTCGAGACGAAACTTCGGGCACTTGAATCGCCTGATTCCGATAAACGAGCGAAAAGATAAACAGAAACTAAGATCGGATCAGAAATCGCGATCAGAAAAATCGCAGAATAAATCCGTGAAAAAGAAAAACGATAAACAGATTAACGAACGAACATTCGTTATCTGAATCTAAACGAAGAACACGTTCGTTAAAACGAACGAATGAGCAAACGCTCACTAAATAAATAAACCGGAGAAAAACCGATCTATTTAAAAAACGAGAACTAGGGTTTTGAAAAAAATAAAAAAATAAAAACCGAACGGTTTTTAAGAAAAACCGGCGGCTTGGATCCGGCGGCTACCTCTGGCGAGGGGCTCCGGCGAGGCGGCTTGGACGGCGGCTCGCGGGGCGGCGGGGCTCGGCGGTGGCGGCGCGCTGCAGTGGCGGCGGCAGGAGGCGCGGCGGTGGCGGGAGACGCGGCGCGACTCGGGGCAGGGTGCGGGGGACGGCGGCGGTGGTGGTGGTGGGGCTCGGGCGGCGCGTATATAAGGGGGCGGACCGGGGCGGCTTGGATGAGGGGCCAAGGCGGCGGAGGCGGAGTCCGGCTCGGACTCCTCGTCCGAGGCGGCGGCGGCGGCGGCGCGCGCGCGCGCAGGAGGCGGCGGCGGCAGCTGGGCCGGCCTGGCTCGGCTGGGCCTTAGGCCCAATCGGGCGCGGGCTCTTTTTTTAAGTAAATTCCACCAATAGAAATAAAATCCTAGCAAAATAAATAAGAATCTAAAAATGTCAAAATAAATTTTCTCCGTCTAAATAAAATATTTATGACGAGCTGAACATTTTCTTGGCCCTAAAATGCAACTTTGAAAATGTGTAATTTTTCTAATGCAAATAAAATCCGGATAAAACCAAATAAAATCCAATAAATGATTTTAATATTTTTCCTCCAATATTTCAATTATTTTGGAGAAGTCATTTTATCTCCACTCATTTGATTTAATATGAAATATTTTTTGGAGAGAACATTATTAAAATCAAAATCCTCGTTTCATTATTTGATAAAAATCAAATATGAAAACCGAAAAATCCCCAACTCTCTCTGTGGGTCCTTGAGTTGCTTAGGATTTCGAGGATTGCGGAAGGAAATGCAATAAATCATGATATGCATGGATGATCTATGTATAACATTCCAAATTGAAAATTTGGGATGTTACACTATGGAATTAATCTTTCTATTTTGACAAAGTACGTGGCCATTAATGGTAGAAAAAAGATTAAGTATGTTGCGGAAATTTGCATCTAGGCTAGCCTTTATCTCTTTGATAGATTTATTTTGGTAAGAAAGCAAAAGAGATGTGGTTTCAGCTTTCTCATTAATGTGATGCCCAAATATATTTTTCATCTTTTCATAGGTATGTATGGGCTCCCCTTCAAGAAAACCCTCTTCAAAAATGGAATCTAAAACTTGTTTGAATGAAGCGGGCAACCCAACATAAAAGATTTTTAGATAGACCTCAATTTGATATTAGGGTACATAGCTAGCTCGGATCCTTAACAGCCTATCCCAAGCATCCTTTAAAGATTGATCAAGTAAATAACGAAAAATTCCAGAATCATCTTCATCAAAATTACTAAGTTTCTTATTGTTAACTCCGGCTTGTTTTTCCATAGTATTTCTGTTTATGAGTTTAGATAAGATAGCAGGATTGTCTAAAGCGCTACAACTTGGGAGAGAAACCCCAACTCTTTTTGGTTCCGACATTACAAGGGAAAAACGAGTGAAAAGAGGTAACCGGAAAATAGAAGGCAAATAGAACGGCAATGGTGAAGTGGGGGAGAGGAAAACGAGAGGCAAATGGCAAATAATCTAATGCGGGAGATAAGGGTTTGTGATGGGTACTTGGTATGTTGACTTTTGCATAGAACTCCCCGACAACGGCGCCATAAATCCTTCTTGTTACCTCTTGAGCACTGCGTTGGTTTTCCCTTGAAGAGGAAAGGGTGATGCAGCAAAGTAGCGTAAGTATTTCCCTCAGTTTTTGAGAACCATGGTATCAATCCAGTAGGAGGCTACGCGTGAGTCCCTTGCACCTACACAAAACAAATAAATCCTCGCAACAATGCGATAAGGGGTTGTCAATCCCTACACGGTCACTTACGGGAGTGAGATATGATAGATATGATAAGATAATATTTTTGGAATTTTTATGATAAATATGCAAAGTAAAATAAAAGGCAATGAAAATAGATAAGTGCTGGAAGATTAATATGATGGAAGTTAGACCCGGGGGCCATAGGTTTCACTAGTGGCTTCTCTCAAGAGCATAAGTATTTTACGGTGGGTGAACAAATTACTGTTGAGCAATTAATAAAATTGAGCATAGTTATGAGAATATCTAGGTATGATCATGTATATAGGCATCACGTCCGAGGCAAGTAGACCCACTCCTGCCTGCATCTACTACTATTACTCCACACATCGACCGCTATCCAACATGCATCTAGAGTATTAAGTTCATAAGAACAGAGTAACGCTTTAAGCAAGATGAAATGATGTAGAGGGATAAATTCATGCAATACGATAAAAACCCCATCTTGTTATCCTCGATGGCAACAGTACAATACGTGCCTTGCTGCCCCTACTATCACTGGGAAAGGACACCGCAAGATTGAACCCAAAGCTAAGCATTTCTCCCATTGCAAGAAAGATCAATCAAGTAAGCCAAACCAAACTGATAATTCTAAGAGACTTGCAAAGATAACCAATCATACATAAAAGAATACAGAAGATTCAAATATTGTTCATAGATAAACTTGATCATAAACCCACAATTCATCGGTCTCAAC
Source organism: Aegilops umbellulata (assembly GCA_032464435.1). Classification (NCBI taxonomy): domain Eukaryota; kingdom Viridiplantae; phylum Streptophyta; class Magnoliopsida; order Poales; family Poaceae; genus Aegilops; species Aegilops umbellulata. Next base: position 413,901,048 of record CP136057.1, read on the forward strand.
AAACACAACGCAAAAGAAGGTTATATCGAATAGATCTCCACGAGAGAGGGGGAGAACATTGTATTGAGATCCAAAAAGAAAGAAGAAGCCATCTAGTTAATAACTATGGACCCGAAGGTCTGTGGTAAACTACTCACACATCATCGGAGAGGCTATGGTGTTGATCTAGAAACCCTCCATGATCGATGCCCCTTCAGGCGGAGCTTCGGAATAGGACCCAAGATGGGATCTCATGGGTACATAAGGTTGCTGCGGTGGAATTAGGTTTTTGGCTCCATATCTGATCGTTTGGGGGCACGTAGGTATATATAGGAAAGGAGTACGTCGATGGAGCTACAGGGGGCCCACGAGGGTGGAGGGTGCGTTTGGGGGGTAGGCGTGCCCCCCTACCTCGTGCCTTCCCTGTTGGTTGTGACGTAGGGTCCAAGTCTCCTGGATCATGTTCGTTCCAAAAATCACTTTCCCGAAGGTTTGATTCCGTTTGGATTCCGTTTGATATTCTTTTTCTTCGAAACTCTGAAATATGCAAAAACAGCAATTCTGGGCTAGGCCTCCGGTTAATAGGTTAGTCCCAAAAATAATACAAAAGTGAATAATAAAGCCCAATAATGTCCAAAGCAGAAGATAATATAGCATGGAGCAATAAAAAATTATAGATACGTTGGAGATGTATCAAACCTTCACATGTCACCTACATCTGGCGATGCCCATATTCTGCAATTGGCAAAGAACGTAGGAGATATCGAGGATCATCGACTTCGAGCTGAGTTCTATCACATCCAGCATGAACTTGCCCAAATCATCATGAAGGAGGTCGTCGGAAAAACAGGGATGTTCTATGAAGAAGGACAAATGTCGCGGGAAGACGTCCGAACACGGGTAGCCTCTCAGCGTCTCGACCTGAAGCCTTTCACATGGCTCAGGGACTATCTCCCTGACTTGGATGGATGGCACGACATGTTGGAGTCATTGTCGATATATGACAATGTGTCCGTTTAGTCCATATTTTCTGTGTGACAAAACTTTGAGTTATGCACGACGAAACTTTTTTTGTGATGTAGTTAAACCGTCCTCCTCGACTAGAGACGATCACTCTAGTTAGGGCATTTTGGGTACGATAACCTTTGTTATTTATGCTTATGATATGTTGCTTCTATTTTTGCCAAGTCTGTCTCTTTCTGTTGCTCAACTATATATGTTGCATATCATCGACTCATGTGACGATGCAGGTGCATAGATCATCGATGGAGAAGAAGTTCTACGCGAGGAGTATATATACGATGAGTGGCCAGAGTGTCAGGCCTAGGTGTACCGGTTTCCGGTTTCCGAGCGACAGGCAGTAGTTAGTTTAGGTTCACGCTAATGCGAGAGAGGGATACGAACTCATGTACTGCATAGTTCCGCTCTCACTCAAAGTGATAGCTCTTCTCACGTATATCATTGTTTAGATGGATGAGGGTGTAGTTGCAAGTAATCGAGACTTGTATCGCTATTTTCGAGATGATGACGAGAGACCACTTTGTGTTGGATGAGGATTATGATGATGACATGATTTGATGACACTAGTTGTATGTATATGCTATGATTACATTTGTATGTGTATGATATGCTAAAGATTATTGTATAAAGCCTATTCAAATACAAAACAAATATGCAGAAAAAAAAACTAATAAAACTAGTAGTAGCGAGGGAAACAAAGTTAGCAGCAGTGCTACCTTACAAGTAGTGCTTCCGTGTAAAAAGCACTGCAGATATTATCAGTAGGGTTCTTCCTTAAAGCGCGCTACTGCTATCCATGTATAGCAGTAGCGTGGGCTGACATGCGCTACTGCTACATGTTAGCTGTAGCACCTTATCAGTAGCGCAACGTCCCGCGCTACTGATAGGCAAAATACCCGCGCTACTGCTAGGGTTTTCCCTAGTAGTGGTTGTCTATATTGGAATCTCTAAAAATACTTATATTTAGGAATAGATGGTGTATAAGACATGGGATGCAGCTAACCTCGACGGCAAACAACAACATCACCCATTGTAGCCCTGTGTAAGTACATGGAAAGCCAATGTTAACTACAATAGGGTTAACATCCACCAAAAATAGCAAATGGTAATAAAGCGGCAGCATCTGTAGTGATATCTTCATTTTGAAAGAGTAGCATGGTAGCCAAGGGACGGATTGAAAAATGGATACAACTGTTAATTGCAACAGGCTTAACAACATCCTAATTCATGTTTTGTAAGTTTGTAGCCAGTGAAATACAACTCATTAAAAATGGATACAAATGTTAATTGCAACAGGCTTAATGGCCATTGAAACCGGTACTGATAAAAATGCAATTGCCAGAGTAAAACATCACAAGGTAGGTGCTGCCAGAGCAGATAATGGCCCAGTTGTCTATAAAAAGGTAGGGAAAATAGCTCAAACGTGTTAGGCATGTTTACTACAACATGCTTAATACATCAATAGTACAAAACTTAGCCATTAATTGCAACTGGTATTGGTATGATTGAACTGGTGGGTACATACTTGGTATGTCCTGAGAGGTAATTGCTGGGGCACTTCATCTTGGCCAGAGCCCGCCCAAAGTCAGCGGCGGCGGAGGCGAGATGTTCCTCCGGGTCTAAGCGTGGATCAGTGCCACTGACATGTGTACCTACAGGCAACCAGTAAATGGTAGAAGTTAAACTACAATTGCACAAACGATGTGAAATATTGTAAGACATGGGATGCAGCTAACCTTGACGGCAAACAACAACATCAGCCGTTACGACCCTGCGGAAGTACATGGACAAGCATGTTAAGTAGAACAGGGTTTGCATCCACCAAAAATAGTAAATGGGGCAGCATCTCTAGTATATCTTCATTGTGGAGAGTAGCATGGTAGCAAATGGACAGATTAAAAAATGGATACAACTGTTAATTGGAATAGGCTTAACAACATCCTATGTCATATTGTGTAAGTTTGTAGCCATTTAAATGCAACTGTTCAAAAATGGATTCAACTGTTAATTGCAACAGGCTTAATAGACATTGAAACCCGTACTGATAAAAATGCAATTGGCATAGTTAAACATCACAAGGCAGGTGCTGCCAGAGCAGAGAATGGCCCAGATGTCTATAAAAAGGTAGGGATAGTAGCAAAAACATGTTAGACATGTTTACTAGAACATGCTTAATACATCAACCATATAGAACAAAGCCATTAATTGCAACTGGTATTGGTAAGATTGAACTAGCGAGTACATACTTGCTAAGTCCTGAGAGATAGTTGTTGGGGCACTTCATGTTGGCTAGAGCTCGCCCAAAGTCAACGGCGGTGGAGGCGAGTTGTTCCTCCGGGTCGAAGCGTGGATCAGTGCCACTGACAGGTGTACCTACAGGCAACCAGTAAATGGGTAGAAGTTAAAATGCAATTGCACAAATTATGTGAAATACTGTAAGACATGTGATGCAGCTCAGCTCGACGGTAAACAAAAGCATCAGCCGTTATGACCCTGCGTAAGTACATGGACAGGCATGTTAAGTGCAATAGTGTTAGCATCCACTAAAAATAGCAAATGGGCAGCATCTCTAGTGATATCCTGAGTCATGTATTGTAAGTTTGTTGCTGGTATTGGTGAAATTGAGATGGACACGGTAATATTTGAACATCACATAGTGTGTAGTACTGAAATAAACAAGGCACGAACATGCTTAATACATCAACTGTACAAATCATAGCCGTTGCAAGTGGTATTGGTAAGATTTAGCTGGTCAGATCTTATCTGTTAAGTCCCGGGGGGTAGTCGCTGGGGGACTTCATCCGGGCCCGAGCCTGCACCATGTCGGTGGCGGCGGCGGAGGTGAGGTGTTCCTCCGGGTCAACACGCACAACGGCCATCGTGCCATGGACCGCCATCAGCTCCTAGCGGGGGGATTTGGAGGCATGAGGATGTTTCGCATGCGCCATTTAAGCAATCAGGCCGGGGACGTGATAGAGATCGGTGGGTTACCTGACTGGATCCGAGCAGAACGTAGATGTGGTTGAAGCTGTGGTTGCGGCGGCGGCGGTTTGAGATGCCGGTAGGGGGAGGCGCGAGGGAGGGGGATACTGAGGGGAAGGGGTTGTGGTTGGAGGAATTAATTCTGAAATCGCGCGCCTAATGGAAATTTCGGTGCGAAATTTGAAACTTGGGTGGGGGAAACACACAACGCAGATACAACGCATAAAATACTCGCATGCGAGAAAAAAGAAAGTTGGCAGATCCTGTCTACAAAAAAATGTACATGTGTACTTGACTTTTTTCGGTCAATGGTACGTCTGGTTTATTAGGAACTATCGCATAGGTAACTGACTTATGGGCATTAACGCAAAAAACACAGACGGGTACGGCATAGAAACCGTGTGTTTTGTGATCTTCTAATGATTAACTCAAAAAAACGCACATGGGCACACATGCTAATCAACGCTCAAAGCCCTCAAAGGATGCTCTAACCGACATTGTACGTTAATACTACAAACTTAAAGTACTACTGGTAATTTGCTCTAATACTATAAACTTAAAATACTTCTCACATGCTGCCATTAGGGCATGCTGGCCAGACGCTGGCGTTCTCCTTCTTGGCCTTGTAGGCGGCAACCCACAGTGCTTTGATCTCCGCCAAGCTCTCTTCACCATGGCGTGAGGCCACTTTTTCCTGCGGCGGCGGGACTCTCTTTTCTTGATTGCTTTCTGCCTTTTCCGCTCCTTCTGTGCGACTTTGGCCGCCTCTAGATCCACCACCCATTCGGCCATGGCAGCCTCAAACTTCGCCCATGTAACTGTCTAGCCGCCGGCGGTGATGAACTTGGCGCGGCGAGATGCCATCGCTTCCTTACCATGTGTGTGTGGTCGCGGGCGGCGAGGAACGCGGCGCAGCCGGATGCCATCGCTTCCTTACCAGTTACCGTGTGCCGCGGTGCCATAGATGGTGCCTGGAGAGAGCTCTGGGACGGAGGGGGCCAAGCAGCCATACAGTGCGGTTGTATTCAAGAGCTCAACCACAAACAACAACAAAAATTTATTTTCCCTTACAATTTTGCCCGTTCATTATCGCACACGGTTCATCTCCGTCGCTTCTAGAAATAGTGTGCGCTAAGCCTATTGTGTGTTCCGTTATGATTGGACGAAACCCCAGCCACGAGGATCACGTGTGTGCACCGTTGGATGCGCTGTGATCAAACGGTAATCCATGTCCCTCACATCACACCCATGCACCTGTAGCTGGATTGGATTTATATGTGCTAAATGCCTAGAAAATGCACATAATCCCCTAAATATGGTAAATGAGCCCAGAAAATGCCAAATTTGAACACGGTGATTTGCAGGGTGTATGTTCGTCGTAGAAAAAAACTCCAAGGCAGAGAACAAAGAAAATTTGGATTCCCCTTCAATTTGAGGATTTCCCTTTCGAAAGCATGGAACTTCCTCGGTGATGGTTCGATTTATGAAGGGCGTGCATGACAACATAAGACAAACCTTCTCAATTTTTTACCAAGGCATGGTGTGGTCATACCATGGCACCATGCCAGGCGTCATGTTTTTTAAGCATTTATTTCATTTTTTATAGTTGAAAACTCAACAAACAGACATTCACTACAAGAAATCTGTTAATACGTGACGATACTGGTCCATCACAGATGAGAGGAAAACTGTCATGCGTGCCCATGCATGACGGACTTGAAGCCCGATCATGTCATAATTTGACATCGTGCCTTCCTTGACGGTTCTTGACCGTCATGGATCTGCCCCAAGCCCGCCCAGGCCCAAACCATTGTGACGGAACAAGCCGTCATTGTTTCACGCCACGTTGGATTTTTAATTCGCCAATTCGAATGATGTGGCTGCCTACGTGGATACTACTTTTCGTCACAGAAATCGTCACGAATGTAGGCACAATTTAAATATGGTCTAGCCAATTTCTTTTAGCCCAATTTTGACACAATATATTTTTTAGCCAATTTTGGCCCAAAGAGAAAGTAATTTCAAACAGTTCACGGAATATGCAGCCATCTGTATGTATATATTTTCTCAAAAAAAAATTGTGTGTATATACAACATAGCAGATTACATATCCTTCATGTAATGATAATTTACAACATAGGTTCACTAAATATATCACACAACAAAGTTAAGAAGCAGTACAGTCCGGTTTACATCAACAACACATATAAACTTTCGAGTCTGCTGCTTAGGTTCTTCGTCGACTCTCCTGATGGCAACTTTCATGTCATGGCGCGGATTATGATGGATAGCACTATGTAGCCCACTACCCAATCATACCTAGCATATTTAAAAAAACATTAGATTTTTGCAAATTCATACATAGTAGAGACAAGAGTATTACAACAAGTGTAAAAAATGTATTACATGTCCACTTGGCAAATATTGAGAGTCATATTACTTATAACAGGAAAAATAATGAAATGAGACAAACCAGTATATTTGTATAGAAGGTGACAAGAACTACAAATATAATTTATTACAAGGCTTACAAATTACTTCATGGCTATGAAGGTATAAGCTAAATCATAAAACATGAACACCAACTGAACATAATACTAGTACTAAGTCACATTAGATTGTGCAAGCTAGAATACTTCATGCACCCAATTAATTAAGTAGGACGTGGGATCTCAGGGGACTTACATGTATGTCATGTAGTAACAATCACTAATCTGTTTTGAGAAGATTTTTTTGGTTTGATGTGATCAAACATCTCAGCAGCACATGTGAAAGACACATGCAATAGGAAGGTTTCAGCATCTGCGCCTACAAGCAGCAAGTCGTGTATCAATAAAAATGAGAAAGAGTCAAGCCATACTGAAATTCAAGACATAAGCGAGAAGTTAAATTGGATGAGAGAAAGGTTCCTCTCTCACAACCAGCTAAGATGTGGTACAACTTACTACAACCAGATGACTCATACGTGTAGAGCATAGCAGTGGGCGCAGTTATCTAAATTTGCACCCGTCTGAATGGAGCCACTTCGTATGCAACATCCTGAACATGGTGACATGCAATGGTAACAAGGAATTTATCATCTACATTTCACTGATATTTCATGGAGTTCACAAGCCTGCCATTTAAGAATCATCAAATTGTGAGATATCAAGTTTATGGCTGACTTGAGAAATCGAACAAGGATCAAGAGCTACTTGTAAGCATCTATCATATTAATGAATGACAATTAGACAGCCATTAGAGCATATGCGCATTCGGATCAAAGATGGCATGCTTTAGCTCAAACATTCCAATATTAACTAATCAGATAAATAAATTATAACTCCATATGAAAGATTGCTTTCTCTGTTGATTATGTTTTCCTAAGGCATCACAAAAATCTGTATTCTACAAATATTGACACATATTTACAACCAGGAAATAATCCAAGAACATGAATACAAGGTGAATAAAGGGCAATGATATCAACTACTTTCATAGTGATAGAATTTTACAACAAATCATCTAAGCAATATATACACTATTTACATGAGATTTGGGAAATAAAAATTATTGTGATAAGCTACTTTGAACACCTTAACACATACAAAGTTTGTGCATGGTATAGAACAGAGAAACAATGTAATAGCAAGCCTAGTTAGCAAATAATCTTACTCTTAGTCACTTGATTGGGTGAGATTAATGAATTGATTTGAGAACAAAAATGCTAAAAAAACATGTCATCCTATTAATACAGTAGCAAAAATTGTGTCTTGAAGACCTATTTTAACAGAACATACACTGCAATATATAATCATATGAAACAAACAAGTCGACATTGCAGTATGCATGCTTTGATTTATGTAAGCAACAAAAGAACTAGTGCAACAGATTTATGTTTTGATGTTGTACTGTATATGGCCATAGTATCCCAAAGAGGAAAAGAGAAAATATCACAGATCTTTCACTTCCAGGTAGTTCATCACAGATCTTCATCACAGAATGTATTACCTATTTTGTTTGGAACCAGTGCATGTATGCAGAACGAAAAACATTGTGGAACAGAGGGTATGGAGAGAAGCAAAGCCTCACCGGATCTTGAAGAGGAGCACGAGGAAGAGGTGTCGTGGGAGATAGGGGTGGTGATGACAGCCACCCCTTACTGACCGTGGCCTCCAGGGGGTTGTCCGCGAGATCCAGGAGGAGGACGTCATTGGCACACGAGCTTCACCAAGATCCCATGGTCAGCTCGCCGTCAGACATCACCCTCCTCCCTCCTCTGCTGCTTCTCGACCCCATCGTCTTGTCCTCCTCGTTCCATCCTCCCCTGAGAGGCCGAGGACGATGTGGTCATCGTCATGGCGGTTGATGGTGTGGTGGTTTTCCAGATTTGGAATGTGGTAAGAGATGTCAGGGAATAGAGTGGCGGCAGTTGACAGTGAGCTGGTCATCATCGTGGATCAGGAGAGGAAGGGGAGGTCCGGCGGAGGGCTGTGGAAGGAGGGATGCGAGGAGGTGCGGAAGGGGAGGGCCGGTGGAGAGTTGTGGGAGGAGGGAGGCAAGGTGGTAGGTGGCGGCGATGGGGAATTAGGAGGGGGCTGCGGACGAGGGAGAGAGAAGGGGCCGAGGATGAGGGTTAGGGTTAGTATTTTATACGGGTAAAGATGAGATGGGCTTTAGCGGGCTTGGGCGGGATTGCCGGGCTATACCACGCCGTCCATGACAGTTTTGAAAACATCAATAAAAATCCATCATGGATTAACAAATTTCTTGTAGTGATTTGTGGTTGACTATTGCCACACATTTCATCGAAATATCTGTCCATTCCTTGTAAAAGGCATGAGAATTTACTAAATGGCACGAGCATGGTTTTCTAGGCCGTTCTTCTGGATCCTTTCATGTATCCATTGTTTGAATTTGAATTATGCGCATTAATGCCAAGGAAATGCACATAATCCCCTAAATATAGCAAATGAACCTGGAAAAGTGGCAAATTTGAACACGGTGATTTGCAGGTTGTATGTTCATCGTAGAAAAAACTCGTGGACAAAGGACAAAGGAAATTTGGACCCCCTTCAATCTTGGTGATTTCCCCTTTGAAACCATGAAACTTCCTCGGTGATGGTTCGATTTACAAAAGGCACGCGTCACGACATAAGGAAAACATTCTCCAATTTTTACCAGGGCATGATGAGGCCATACATGGCACCAAGCCAGGCGTCATGTTTTCCAACCATGTGTTTCATTTTTTGTATAGTTGTTAACCAAGTAAACGATCCGTTTATGGTTCACTATTGCCACATATTTCCTTGAAATATCTGCCCATTCCTTGTAAAAGGCATGAGAATGTGCTAAATAACACGAGCATGGTTTTCCAGACCGTTCTTGTGCACCTTTTCATGCACCGATTGTTCAAATTTGAATTATGTCCATTAATACCTAGAAAATGCACATAATCCCCTAAATATTGTAAGTGAGCCCGGGAAAATGTCAAATTTGAACACGGTGCATTTGAGGCAGTATGTTGATCCTTGGAAAAAAACTGAATGACAAACTAGGACGGAAATTAGGATTCCCCTTCAATCTTGGGGATTTTCCCTCTCGAAAGCATGGAACTTCCTCGGTGATTGTTCGATTTATGAAGGGCGTGCATGATGACATAAGCCAAACCTTCTCAAATTTTTACCAGGGCATGGTGAGGTCATGCCATGGCACCATGCCAGGCATCATGTTTTTAAGCATTTATTTGATTTTTTCTATAGTTGAAAACCCAACAAACAAACATTTGTGGTTGACTATTGCCACACATTTCATCGAAATATCTGCCCATTCCTTATAAAAGGCATGAGAATTTACTAAATGGCACGAGCACGGTTTTCTAGGCCGTTCTTGTGGACCCTTTCATGCATCGATTGTTTGAACTTGAATTATGCGCATTAATGCCTAGGAAATGCACATAAGCCCCTAAATATGGCAAATGAACCCGGAAAAGTGCCGAATTTGAACATGGTGATTTGCAGGTTGTGTGCTCATCATAGAAAAAAACTGTGGACAAAGGACAAAGGAAATTTGGATCCCCCTTCAATCTTGGTGATTTCCCCCTCGAAACCATGAAACTTCCTTGGATGATGGTTCATTTTATGAAAGGCGTGCATCGCGACATAAGGAAAACATTCTCCAACTTTTACCAGGGGCATGGTGAGGCCATACCATGGCACCACACCAGGTATCATGTTTTCCAACCATGTGTTTCATGCACCGATTGTTCGAACTTGAATTTGAATTAATGCCTAGAAAATGCACACAATCCCATAAATATTGTAAATGAGTTCGAAAAAATGTCAAATTTGAACACGTTTCATTTGAGGCATGTGACAGCCTGGTTTTTGCCCTCTTTTATTTGCCTCATTTTCATTTGGATTGATTTTGCAATTTGATGTTTTTGAATCTTTTCATATGGACTTAAACACTTGGGTACCCTTTGGCTTTCACCCAAGTGCTTCATTTCCCTCTCTAATCATCTTTTCCTCTCTGGTTCTACTCAAAATAATGTTTGGAATATTTTTCGTAAATGAAAAATATCCATTTCCCTCTCTTAAACCCAAGCTAGCTCATGTGCTCCAAAGCAACCCCAATTTTTCTTGCCCACAAAAATCTGAGAAAATTCACAAATATTATTTGAACCCTTGGGCATCTTCGTGAGAAAAAATATTTCATCACTTTTTGTAATATTTTTGCTACAGAAAATATTTTATGTTCTGGAAAAAATTGTGGTTTCTACAGCAACAACCATTTTACTTGCTCCAATATGGCTGATTTTTCTTGTGCATCATCACCTTAGTAGATGATTGCTAACCTCCAAAGCCCAGCTCCCAACTCACAGCCGTTTGACCTCAGTAACCTCTCAAAGTTACTGATCAGAAACTTACTAGGCTTGTGAAATCTTTTCTACTACGTCTGGATCCAAACCAAAGCGTGGTTATCTTCAAAACTACCACGAACAACAAGCCAGACATGAGTTTTGGACTTAGGTGGGCCTAAGGGCAAAGTTCACGTGGTGACCAAGTGTGTACACGATGCCAACCAGCGTGTCGACATGCTCTGAGTGCCGCCGAGCGCTCTGTTTCACGCGTGCTCGCTTCCCCTCCTACCTTAGCGTGCCAAACCTCGCCACAATCTTCGTCCTGGCTCCCTTAACTCTCCCCTGGCACTTGCCGATGCTGGAGCTCACCGCAACGAGCACGGGAGCGGTCCGGCCAACGCAAGAGTGCGCTAAGCACTGTGCTCGGCACCTTCCTCTCGATCCTGTGCTCGTCCCCGTTCGCCCACAGTCCCCGTGTGAACTGCGTTGCCTTCTCCCTCTCGATCTGACGCCGCTGGTCGCCGGGCGCCATGTCCAGGTGTCACCGGCAGAGCCAAACCCTCCCGCCCCCCTCGATGCTCGCCTATAAATGGAGCCCTCCCCAGCCTCCTCGAGCACCACCCTCCACTCCCACACACTCCACAACCTCGTAGAGAACCGTAGCCCGGCCGGGCAGGCCACGGGACGTCGTCCCGTAGCTCGATCTTGCCGTCGATCCCCTCGGGTCGTCTCCGTAGCTCCGGCCCCTCCCAGGCCTGGGTAACCCTTCCAGGGCCTCCTCCACTCTGCGGTGGTGCCGTTCCGCCTGGTTGGAGCCCCTAGAGTCGCCTCTGCTAACTGTCGTCTTCATCTCCGGCGAGCTTTGCTTCCTGTCTCCGCTACAGAGGACGATTCCGACGCCGTCCGACCACCCCTAGCTACTCTACGGGTACGGGCAGGTGCGCCTCCGCCTCCTCTCTTGATCCCTCCCTTTCGTTTTGGCCAAGGAGCCCTTGTCGCCGGCGTGAGCTCCGACTAAGCCGCGCCGTCCTCTGTTTCCTTCTCCCTCTCCCCCTCACCTGACTAGTGGGGCCCGCTAGTCAGCCACTCACTACGCACGCGGAGCGCTACGAGTGGTGGTGCCCCGAGGCTTTACGCCTTCGATGTCACCCCCCAAGTATGTTTTTATTTAAATTCAAATTTGATTTATATCCAGAGATCTTCAAACAGCTATAACTCTTCAACCATAAGTCCAAATGACTTGATTTTATTTGCATTGTGTTCTTTGCAAAGAAATCTAGCACCTCATCAAAAATATGATTTTTCCCTGCTGTCTAGATTTTCTGGTGATTATCAGAAGGGTTCTTGATTTTTTCTTTTTGTGTTTATAAATATTTTCAAAGAGTGAAGCTTGTCTTGAGGATCACCAGAAGGCTTGTGAACCTCATCTGCACTAAGGCAAGCCACAACAACATTTTCGTGATGCCACTACAATATTTGTGTTTTTTTCTACTTGAATGAATGATTTAATCCATGCATTTGAATCACTATTATGCTATTTATATTCTGTCAGTGCTTGTTTAAGTGAATATGCTTGAATTACAGAAAGTTTGTAGCTAACTAAGTTGGCATAGAAACTAGAATTAATTTTTTCTATGAAAGAAATAATATGGTTATGGATATAAGTAATTAATTGGAGTTATTTTCCTTGCATGAGAAAAATGATAAAATTTGTTAGAAAAGATTATGTTTAATGTGAGGTTAATCTTAACCAGAGAAGTGTCAAGAGTTGTTGATGGTTATGCTTAGTGTGGATATAGTTGACTCAGTCTTTTCTGTTAATATATGATGCATATGTTAGTGTTGCATCTCATGGCATACTATGACACCGGTTATTTTCAACTTAAGTTGAACCTGACAATAACACAACTTGAATATATCGTTGACCGGGTCATGGTGCCACTGAATCGAGTTTTTCCCAGTGCAACCACATTTGCCTTTTTGGGAAGGCCTTTATTCGGTCCGTTGTCATGCCTCTGGTCGGTGCCTCCAACGAGGGAAGGTTATGGGCGTGCGGTACCCTGGCCCGGTAAGCAAACATAACCTTGTGTGCCCGTTGTTGAGATTTTTGGTACCGGTCCCCGTGAGGGACATTTATGTTTTGGTCACGACGGTGGTCGTTGTGTCTTTAGTAGACACGGCGCCACCCAGGACTAGCCCAGTTGGGAGTGAGTCGAAGTGGCCGAAAGAGTGTCATGGCAATGGAGGGGTTTCGTCGGAATGTCGTTGGTCCACCCGAATGGAAGTACGAGGCCATGGCTTCCGTGGTGTGGGTATAGTGTGCTACCTCTACATAGTGTATTTAATCTATCGATAGCCGAGTCCACGGTTACGGACACGCTCGAAAGTAGGTCACACCATGGGTCAACATTTAATTAATCTTGCACACTAAGTCATAAACTTTGCATCGATGAGAATTGTGGGAAGGCCGTCTTGTTGTTTGAGACCCAGTGTTGATCATGGTTGTGATCGCCGGAATGATCACCGTTTGAGACCAAATATTGGTCGGTTTTGTGATCGCCGAAAAGATCACAAGATATCCCTAGTTAAGACCATGAGGTTGGTATGGTTGTGATCCAAGAGCGATCACCGTTGGTAAGTAAATCCGTGGGACTTGTCCCGCAAGAGCATGATCACAACATGTCGGTTATTTTGTTGCATTATTAATAATTGGTTAATTATCATGATATTGTTTGTCATTATGTTTATGCTTGTTGCGAGCTTGCAAGTACATTCAATGTACTGACCTGGCGTGTCATGCCAGATTTCAGGAAATTCTTTTTGGAAATGAGTGATGTCCGAGTCTAGATCGTGTCCATATCTGTGTCCCTGTGCTATGGAGTTTCCGCTACGACGTTGTTCCACTACCGCGTAGTTGTTATGATCGAGGCCCCTTTATGTTCACTAAATAATGTACATATTGTTCAACCACACCGTGTGTCCCGCTTGGCCTCGCCACCTGTTGTAATATAAACTTTGATCTGCTAGCATCAATAAAGCGGTTGTTTTCTATACCAAGATGTTGTGTGTTGCCAGAAGACATGGTCTCTGGGCTGGCAACGCATGGTAAACCGGTTGCTCTGAGCCAGGGTGCCACAACGCTTGGTATCAGAGCCGCGGTGACTGTAGGTCACGCTAGACTTCGACGTGTTAACTGGACGTTAGATACGAGTTTAAGTTGAGTGCCGGTAGTATTTGTAACTGGTTGTTGCATTGCATGCTCTTGGTTTTATTTTTGTGCTAACCTACTAATGGTTGTGAGTGTAGATGGCTCCGCTTCCGTATCCGTGCAAATTGCAGTTGATGCCGTTCACGTCGCTGCATATCCTTTGTAGCGTGTGGCGTCGGTTGTACCCCCTCGGTGAGGATCCAGTCTATCGTGTGTACCGGGAGCGTCTAGCTGACTTAGTGTATGAGTATCACGCAGTGGTTACTCTGCGCATGAGTTCCGATTCCAGCACCTACACTCGTACCTCTTGGAGCGGTTACGCTTCTACCGCTTCTCAGGCTGTCCAGTATGCTGCATTCGAGGTCCTTGTCGAGCTTCGTTACAACGAGGTCCGGATGCAGAACCACCTAGTTTTCTATTACTATCCTTCTCTGCATGACAATGGTCGTGTCCGTTTCCCTATCATTGATCCGGAGTCTGATAGTGTTGCTAGCCATCTTGCTCGGTATATCACCGCTAGCTATCTTATGATCCACGAGCTGGCTCGAGAGCTAACTCGTGCATGTACTGCTTTAGCCGCTGCTTTAGTCTCTACTAGATCTTCCAGTACTCCATCCTCCATGGGATTTACTCCTTATATTCCAGCTAGTTCTAATTCCCCTGTTTCACCGGTTACTCCTCCGAGTAGCTCGGGCGTCACGACTGTGAATCCTCTCAGTGCCCCTGCTAAGTGGGTTTCACTTCTCACTACTCCTGTAGCCCCGATGCTTCACCCTACACCTGCCCCTGAGGGAGAGCCCTCTAGGTAGTGTCATTGTATTACCTTTAACCCGGAGGTCTCAGTTAACCACGTCAGTTCGGGATCCGAGTCCGCTTCAAAAGAGGACCCCGCAGCACCAGTAGAGCAGTAGAGCCTCTGAGTATCCGCAGTCGTCGAGATGATGTACGGATGTAGTAGTACGAGTCATGATGTTTCATTTCCTGTATGAGAGTAGTTGAACCTGGCATGTTGGTTATCTTTCATGTATGAGTCTCTGTATAATTATGTTGGAACTCTATTTCTTTCGCCGTGTTTTGTTCGTCATTTCGGCTTTTCTCTTGCTTTTTTGCCGGCTTTTCCCCAATTTATTTGGAATGTTTCTCATCTCGGTTGCGCTGTCTTGGGAAAAATCACAATAGGATGCCGCAGGGAGGCAGCAGTAGCAACACTCGCGAGGGTACCCATGTTCATCGTTGTGCACAACAGGCAGGACACTCCCACGAGCTGTACGTTCCACCACCGCCTCCATCGCCAAATCCGCCCTCCACCGAGCAAATTCTGCGTATGTTTGAGGAAAGGAGGAATAATGATTTTATTGAAATATTAAGAAGTGTGCAAGCTGTGGTTGGACAAAATGGAAATCAGAACGGTCACCAGTCCAAGCTGTCAGACTTTCAGAGGACCAAGCCTCCCAGTTTAAGTCAGGTTCTTGATCCCTTGGATGCCGACGATTGGTTACGAACCATTGAGAGAAAGCTTGAGATTGCTCGTACTGAAGAATATGACAAAGTTCCGTTTGCAACTAATTATCTTGAAGGCGCTGCTGCCATATGGTGGGAGAATGCAAAAGCCATGTGGCTTGCTGATGAAGAAATTACCTGGACAAAATTCATGGATCAGTTCCGGAAATATCATATCCCTACTGGAATTATGAAGACTAAGCAGCGTGAATTCCTCTCGCTCCTCGAAGGAAATTAGTCTGTGGGCGAATATTTGCAAAAATTCAATCATCTGGCCCGTTACTCCCTCTATGACATGGCCACCGAAGAAAGAAATATTGACAGATTTCTTGGTGGATTAAACCCGCAAATCCGGTGTACTCTCAGCATGTTTGATTTCCCAGATTTCCAAACTCTGGTGAACAAAGCTTTCATTGCTAAAAGGGAGCACAAGCTCGTATCAGACAACAGGCATGTCAATAACAATCACAAGCACAAGTTTGAGCCAAAGAAGGATGGGCAACCCGTGCAAAAGGCTTGTACCTGGCAGCAAACTCAGGTGGAATACAAGCCCAATTGGCAACAGAATGTTTTACAAGACCACCACCCAAGTCAAGAATGTCATGCCCAACCCAGTGCATGAGGAGCATCAGCTCATCAATGCATGCTTTAGTTGTGGGCAAACCGGACATTATGCCAAACAGTGTCCCAACAACAGCAAGGCAAATGCTCTTTTCAGGCCACAAGTCAACTTTATGGAGTCATTCCCGACCCAGCAAAACATCATTCGGCACGTTCATCACCTCTCCGCCGATGAAGCCTAAGAGAACCCCGAAGTCGTCATTGGTATGTTCTCTGTTAATAACATACCTGCAATAATTTTATTTGACTCTAGGGCTTCCCACTCTTTTATTTCTCGGAGTTTTGTTTCCCAAAACAAATTTCCTTGTTCGCTTTTGGGCAAGAATATGCTGGTACAAACCCCAGGATCATTAATCAGGAGCAATCTGGTCTGCCGTAATCTAGAAATCAATATCAACGGAGTCTATTTTCCAACTTCCTTGATAATCATTGAGTCTGCTAAGTTGGATGTTATCGTGGGTATGAATTGGCTGACTCAATATCAAGTATGCATAAATTGCGCGACCCAAGAAGTTACTTTGACCAGTCAGAAAGGGCAGACTACCAAATTCTATGCTCATAGAAGCATACCCAAGAAAGAAATGGCCTTCACCGCTGTGGCTGAATTGGAGTTAATTCCTGTGGTCAGTGAGTTTCCTGATGTATTTCTAGAAGATTTGCCAGGCATGCCACCAGATCGAGAGCTGGAGTTTGCAATAGATCTTGTGCCTGGAACTGCACCATTATACAAGAAATATTACCAGATGCCCTCATCAGAATTAGTGGAACTAAAGAAATAGCTTGATGAAATGCTCCAGAAAGGATATATCCGTCCCAGCTCTTCACCATGGGGGTCACCTGCTATCTTCGTGGACAAAAAGGATCGCAGCCTCCGCATGTGTGTGGATTACCGTCAGCTGAGCGATGTCGCTATCAAAAATAAATATCCGCTGTCAAGGATTGATGACTTGTTTGATCAGTTCAGTGGGGCCAAAGTATTCTCCAAGATCGATCTAAGGACATGATATCATCAACTCAAGATTAAAAAGGAAGATATTCCTAAGACCGCATTCACTACTCGGTACGGTCTTTACAAATATACAGTTATGTCCTTTGGTCTCACCAATGCCCCTGCTTTCTTCATGCATATGATGAACAAAGTATTCATGGACTTCCTCGATAAGTTCGTGGTAGTCTTCATCGATGACATACTTATTTACTCAAGAAGTGAAGAAGATCACAAAGAACACCTCCGAGCAGTACTACAATGACTCCGCAACCATCAGCTATACGCCAAATTCAGTAAGTGTGAGTTTTGGCTCAAGCAAGTTGGATTTCTTGGACACGTACTATCTGCTGAAGGTATAGCCGTGGACCTGAGCAAAGTAAAGGATGTGCTTGATTGTTTGCCACACACAACCGTATCACAGATCCGGAGTTTTCTTGGATTAGCCGGGTATTACCGTCGTTTCATTGAAGGTTTTTCCAAGATTGCTAAACCCATGATGGAGCTGCTCAAAAAGGATAAGAAGTTTGAATGGACTGAGGACTGTGAGAAAAGTTTTAATGAGCTAAAGATATGTCTGACGACCGCACCTGTGTTAACTCTTCCAGATATCTACTGAAGTTTTGATGTGCACTGCGACGCCTCCAGACAAGGACTTGGATGCGTACTTATGCAAGACGGCAAGGTAGTAGCCTATGTATCACGACAGCTATGACCCCACGAGGGAAATTATCCCACTCATGATCTGGAATTGGCAGTGGTGGTTCATGCTCTAAAAATTTGGAGACACTATCTCATCCGGAAGAGGTGCCAAATTTTTGCCGGTCACAAAAGTCTCAAGTATATATTTACTCAGCCAGATTTAAATCTCCGTCAATGAAGGTGGCTTGATTTAGTCAAGGATTATGATCTTGGAATAATTTACCACCCGGGTAAGGCCAACGTGGTCACCGATGCACTCAGTCGAAAGCCTGTCAGCCTGAATGTCATATTGGAATCCTTGCCTCCTGAACTTCAAGAGGAGATTGGTCAGCTCAACCTGGCCATATTTGATGTTGGCCTTGCTAATATTTTGGAAGTCGCCCCCACCCTTGAGGAAGAGATCTGCAAGGCACAGCCAGATGACACCGTTATGCAGAAACGTGCCAAGAATCTGGTAGCGGGACAGACTTCAGATTTCTCAAAGGATCAATTTGGTACTCTCTGATTCTGTGGAAGAATTTGTGTACCAAACCAGGCGGATTTAAAGCAGAAAATCCTATCGGAAGCACATGAATCTTCGTATTCTATTCACCCTGGAGGTACGAAAATGTATAAAGATCTGCGACAAGTATTCTGGTGGGATGGGATGAAGAAAGACATTGCTTATTTTGTGGCCTGTTGCGACATATGCAACAAGGTGAAGGTAGCGCATCAGAAGCCAATCGAACTTCTCCAACCACTGCCAGTCTCACAATGGAAATGGGATGATGTCTGCATGGATTTCATCACAGGACTGCCCAAGACTCAGCGAGGCAATGATGCAATCTGGGTCATAGTGGACACCTTAACCAAGGTTACTCACTTTATCCCGATTAGAACCACATATTGAGCAGATCAACTTGCCCAGTTGTATGTATCCAGGATAGTCAGTCTGCATGGAGTACCCCCAACTATCACTTCTGACCAAGGTTCACTTTTTACCTCCGCTTTTTGGTCACGTCTCCATCAAGCCTTGGGGACAGCACTGAAATACAGTACCGCTTATCATCCTCAGGCCGATGGACAGACAGAGCGGGTAAACCAAATACTCAAAGATATGTTGCAAGCCTGTGCTTTGGCCCAAGGATCTAAATGGGAAGACTGTCTGTCGTATGCTGAGTTCTCTTATAACAATAGCTTCCAGACCTGTCTAAAGATGTCATCGTATGAGGCTTCCTATGGCCGTAAGTGCCGCACTCCTTTAAATTGGTCTCAAACTGGAGATAGCCGCATTTTCGGGATGGATCTCACGATGGAAGTTGACAAACAGTTTAGGGAAATCAGAGACAGATTGCAATTGGCCAAATCTCGACAGAAGAGTTATTATGATGCAAAGCACCGACAAATCAGTTTTGAACCCGGAGAACATGTATACCTCTGAGTCACTCCTATGAAAGGAGTCAAGAGATTCCAGACTCGTCGAAAGTTAGCACCCAGATTTATCGGTCCATTTCCAGTTATATCCCGAGCGGGTACTGTAGCATATCAGTTGGAGCTACCCCCTGAATTGTCAGACGTGCACAACATGTTTCATGTTTCACAGTTGAGGTGGTGCATATCACCGCCTAAGAAAAAGACTGCTATGACTGAAATAGAATTGGCAAAGGACTTAACATATGAAGAGAGACCGGTTAAAATTTTGGATCAGATGGAAAGGGTCACTCGTAGTAAAGCAAGGAGATTCTTCAAAGTCCAGTGGGAGCACCACACCAAGTCACAATCAACTTGGGACCGAGAAGAATTTCGAAGGGCACATTATCCAGAATGGTTTTCCCAAGCAACCGAATCTCAAGGACAAGATTCATTCTAAGTGGGGGAGGTTTGTGACAGCCTGGTTTTTGCCCTCTTTTATTTGCCCGATTTTCAAGTTTGAAGTTACTGAATCTTTTCATATGGACTTAAACACTTGGGTACCACTTGGCTTTCAACCAAGTGCCACATTTCCCTCTCTAATCATCTTTTCCTCTCTGGTTCTACTCAAAATAATATTTGGAATTTTTTCTTAAATGAAAAATATCCATTTCCCTCTCTTAAACCCTAGCTAGCTCAATGTGCTCCAAAGCAACCCCAATTTTTCTTGCCCACAAAAATCTGAGAAAATTCACAAATATTCTTTGAACACTAGGGCACCTTCCTGAGAAAAAATATTTCATCACTTTTGGAATATTTTTGCAACAGAAAATATTTTTTGTTCTGGACAGAAATGGTGGTTTCTACAACAACTACCATTTTACTTGCTCCAATGTGGCTGATTTTTCTTCTGCATCATCACCTTAGTAGACGATTGCTAACCTCCAAAGCCCAGCTCCCAACTCCCAGCCGTTTGACCTCAGTAACCTCCCAAAGTTACTGATCAGAAACTTACTAGTGTTGTGAAATCTTCTCTATTGCGTCTGGATCCAAACCAAAGCGTTGTAATCTTCAAAACTACCACAAACAACAAGCCAGACATGAGTTTTGGACTTAGGTAGGCCTGAGGGCAAGGTTCACGCAGTGACCACGCGGGTACACAATGCCAACCTGCGTGTCGACACGCTCTGAGTGCCCCCGAGCGCTCTGTTTCGCGAGTGCTTGCTTCCCCGCCTGCCTAAGCATGCCAAACCTCGCCACAATCTTCGTCCTAGCTCCCTTATCTCTCCCCTGGCACTCGCCGACGCCGGAGCTTGCCGCAGCGAGCACGGGCGCGGTCCGGCCAACGCAACAGTGTGCTCTACACTGTGCTCATCGCCATCCTCTCGATCCTATGCTCGTCCCCATTCGCCCACAGTCCCTGCGTGAGTTGCGTCGCCTTCTCCCTCTCTCTCTCTGACGCCGCTCGTCGCCGGGCGCCGTGTGCAGGTGTCACCGGCGTAGCCCGATCCCCCCTCGATGCTCGCCTATAAATGGAGCCCTCCCCAGCCTCCTCGAGCACCATCCTCCACTCCCACACACTCCACAACCTCGTAGAGAACCGTAGCCCGGCCAGGCAGGCCGCGGGCCGCCGTCCCTGAGCTCGAGCTCGCAGGCGATCCCCTCGGGTCGTCTCCGTAGCTCCGGCCCCTCCGAGGCCTGGGCAACCCTTCCAGGGCCTCCGCCACTCTGCGGTGGTACCGTTCCGCCCGGTTGGAGCCCCTAGAGTCGCCTCTGCTCGCTGTTGTCTTGGTCTCCGGCAAGCTCTGCTTCCTGTCTTTGCTAGAGAGGACGATTCCGACACCGTCCGACCACCCCTAGCTACTCTACGGGTATGGGCAAGTGCGCCTCGGTCTCCTCTCTTGATCCCTCACTCTCGTTTTGGCCAAGGAGCCCTCGTCGCCAGCATGAGCTCCGGCAAAGCCGCGCCGTCCTCTGTTTCCTTCTCCCTCCCCCCTCACTTGACTAGTGGGGCCCGCTAGTCAGCCACTCAGTACGTGCGCGAAGCGGTAGGAGTGGTGGTGCCCCGAGGCTTTACGCCTTCGTCGTCACCCTCCCCCTAGTCTGTTTCTATTTAAATTCAAATTTCATTTATATCCAGAGATCTTCAAACATCTATAACTCTTCCACCATAAGTCCAAATGAATTGATTCTTTTTGCATTGTGTTCTTTGCAAAGAAATCTAGCAGCTCACCAAAAATGGGATTTTTCCCTGCTATCTAGATTTTCTGGTGATTATCAGAAGGGTTCTTGATGTTTTATTTTTGTGTTTATAAATATTTTCAGAGAGCGAAGCTTGTCTTGAGGATCACCAGAAGGCTTGTGAACCTCATCTGCACTAAGGCAAGCCACAACAACATTTTCATGATGCCACTACAATATTTGTGATTTTTTTCTACTTGAATGAATGATTTAATCCATGCATTTAAATCACTATTATGATATTTATATTCTGTTAGTGCTTGTTTAAGTGAATATGCTTGAATTACAAAAAGTTTGTAGCTAACTAAGTTGGCATAGAAACTAGAATAAATTTTTTCTATGAAAGAAATAATATGGTTATGGATATAAGTAATTAATTGGAGTTATTTTCCTTGCATGAGAAAAATGATAAAATTTGTTAGAAAAGATTATGTTTAATGTGAGGTTAATCTTAACTAGAGAAGTGTCAAGAGTTGTTGATGGTTATGCTTAGTGTGGATATAGGTGACTCAGTCTTTTCTGTCAATATGTGATGCATATGTTAGTGTTGCATTTCATGGCATACTATGACATCGGTTATTTTCAACTTAAGTTGAACCTGACAATAACACAACTTGAATATATCGTTGACCGGGTCATGGTGCCACTGAATCGAGTTTTTCCCAGTGCAACCACATTTGCCTTTTTGGGTAGGCCTTTATTCGGTCCGTTGTCATGCCTCTGGTCGGTGCCTCCAACAAGGGAAGGTTATGGGCGTGCGGTACCCTGGCCCGGTAAGCAGACATAACCTTGTGTGCCCGTTGTTGAGATTTTTGGTACCGGTCCTCGTGAGGGACATTTATGTTTTGGGCACGACGGTGGTCGTTGTGTCTTTGCTAGACACGGGGCCACCCAGTACTAGCCCTGTTGGGAGTGAGTCGGAGTGGCCGAGAGAGTGTCATGGCAATGGAGGGGTTTCGTCATAACGCCGTTGGTCCACCCGAATGGGAGTACGAGGCCATGGCTTCCGTGGTGTGGGTACATTGCGCTACCTGTGCAGAGTGTATTTAATCTATCGATAGCTGAGTCCACGGTTACGGACACGCTCGAAAGTAGGTCACACCATGGGTCAACATTTAGTTAATCTTGCACACTAAGTCATGAACTTTGCACCGTTGAGAATGGCGGGAAGGCCATCTTATTGTTTGATACCCAGTGTTGGTCTTGGTTGTGATCGCTGGAATGATCACTGTTTGAGACCAAATATTGGTGGGTTTGTGATCGCCGAAAAGATCACGAGATATCCCTAGTTAAGACCATGAGGTTGGTATGGTTGCGATCCAAGAGTGATCACCGTTGGTAAGTCAGTCCATGGGACTTGTCCCACAAGAGCATGATCACAAAATGTCGGTTATTTTGTTGCATTATTAATAATTGGTTAATTATCATGATATTGCTTGTAATTATGTTTATGCTTGTTGTTAGCTTGCAAGTACATCCAATGTACTGACCTGGCATGTCATGCCAGATTTCAAGAAAGTCTTGCTGGAAAGGAGTGCTCTCTGAATCTAGATCGTGTCCACATCGGTGTCCCTGTGCTATGGAGTTTCCGCTACGACGTTTTTCCGCTGCCGCGTAGTTGTTATGATCGAGGCCCCTTTATGTTCACTAAATAATGTACATATTGTTCAGCCGCACCGTGTGTGCCCCTTGGCCTCGCCACCTGTTTTAATATAAACTTTGATCCCCTAGCATCAATTAAGCGATTGTTTTCTGTACCGAAGTGTTGTGTGTTGCCAGAAGACATGGTCTCTGGGCTGGCAACGCATGGTAAACCGGTTGCTCTGAGCTGGGGTGCCACAAGGCGGTATGTTGATTGTTGAAAAAAAAACTGAAAGAAAAACTAGGACGGAAATTTGGATTCCCCTTCAATCTTGGTGATTTCCCTCTCGAAAGCATTGAACTTCCTCGGTGATGGTTCGATTTATGAAGGGCGTGCATGACGACATAAATCAAACCTTCTCAGCTTTTAACTAGGGCACGGTGAGGCCATACCATGGCACCATGCCAGCCGTCATATTTTTCAAGCACATATTTCATTGTTCTATAGTTGATAACCCAGTAAATGATGCGTTTGTGGTTTACTCGACTGATATCTCTACCCATTCCTTACAAAAGGCTTGAGAAATTACTAAATACCACGAGTATGGTTTTTCCAGACCGTTCTTGTGCACCCTTTCATGCACCAATTGTTTGAATTTGAATTATGTCCATTAATGCCTAAAAAATGCACATAATCCCCTAAATATTGTAAATGAACCCGGAAAAGTGTCAAATTTGAACACGGTGATTAGCAGGGTTTATGTTCATCGTAGAAAAAAACTCATGGATGAAAGACAAAGGAAATTTGGATTCCCATTCAATCTCGGTGATTTACTATCGCACACGGTTCATCTCTGTCGCCTCTGCGAACTGTGTGTGTTCACCTACACATGCAAAAGGAAAAGAAAACCCTCGCCCACTTCGTCCCCACTCACTCGCTGTGGACTCCTCCGCAACTCTGCACCCTAAGCTCGACGACTGTTGGCGGCGGCCATAGGTCGCGCTCCAAACGGCACCGGATTTCGCCTCCACCGCTTTCCGCTGCCTATCTTCACCGACATTCTAGACTCTAGTCGACTGGGGTTTTATATGGGATTGGGCAGGGGATTTTTCTCATGAACAAGGTAATCAACTTAATTAGCGAAATATTCACTCATCTCTTATCGCAGTTCGTCCGTCGCTGTTAATCAACCAGGGGAAATTGTCGTGGAATCATTTTTGTTCTAGCTGATTCGTGGGTGTTCATTCATGTGTGCACAGTGCGAGCACAAATGGGCAACTGTGGTCGTGGCTAGTCAGAAACGAAGTTCTATCTCACCTTTCCGGATGACTTCAGGGAGCGCTCGGTATGTTCAATCTCAACCTACCACGGTCGGCGCTGCCTAAATTTGTGAACATATACCGTCTGTTGCTACATTATCTATATATTTTTAATTGTATATTTTTGTACTTTGCTTGCATCTATATATGGATATGTTCTATCAGTTACTCCCATATTTCATCTTGCTCAGTTATTTCAATATATCTAATTTACGATCTTAATTTTCATTTCAAGCAGTACATCCCTTGCTTTGCAAGAACAGGAGTAGAAGGAAATCTTGGGCTTTTACTTTGCTGCTGACTCCCAGGATGTCATATTGACAATGAAACATGGGTTTACAATGACGGTTAGTGTAATTCTTGATAAAGATGGTCACTCCTATTTTAATGCGGACCTTTGGAGAAAAATGTCTAAGTGTTATGAACTGAAAGCTGGCAATAAAATTCTAGTGCGTGCACCACAGCCGGGTCTAATTAACATGGATGTTTACTTCCCCAACGTCATCAGCCGATCAAAGTCTGATCGAGGTTAGTGTCCTTTCAACTTTCTCCATGCTATCATATTACTATTTAAGCAACAAATTGATCACTATTTAAGCAACCAATTGTGATATCATATTCTGACTCCGTTCCTAGGCAGTAACAAATTATGTTTACCAATTTATGCGCACTATATATTCTTCTGCCATGTTCTGAATAAATAATACCTTTCCACCTTTTAAGCAGGATATGTTGGATGCATAGTGAAGGATCTGTATGTTACTAAGCGTACCAAATTTCACTGGAAGGACTTGAAGCATGTCATAAACTTTGTTGATAATCTAACAGAGATAGCACAGTGTATGAACGCTGGATTTTGGATGGGATGTAGCGACCTGACCCGAATGGATCAAGTCTCTGTGCTTACGTGCCATCCCTGGATCGGTATGCTGACACACACAGTACTCGAAGGATTTATAATAAAGGTAAACCACATGTATAAAGTAAAATAAATACTATTACCTCAATCCAATATAGCGGAAGCAACAAGGTTGTGGATTCCCATCAACACCAACGGCAAAGTTGAGTGTAGAAATCGTAACCCTAACGTATCACTTACTTGTCGTAAGAAACCTGCAACATGAGACGTTGCAGCCCGAAACGGGTCAGTACATTGAATGTACTGGCAAATTCACACCATAGAGAAAATGATGAACAATGGCTATCACTACATGCATATATGGCTGGTGGAAAAACTCTATGGTTATAATGTTTTTGCGAAAAGCCAATTTTTCCCTACTGCAAAGGAATAATTTTATTTAACTATCATGGTGATTGTTAAACATTGAGAATGGTTGACAGCATCCTCAATCCCAATTAAAAGTAATCATTAACATCCCAACAAAATTAATTAAAGTAACATGATGAGATCAATAGGATAATCCAAGAACTGGATACTCAAAACGTCCATAACCGGGGACACGACTAATCATGATTAGATTGTACACTCTGCAGAGGTTTGTGCACTTTTTCCCACAAGACTCGATCGCCTCTGTTGGTTTTCTCGCACTACATGGTGTTTGAGAAACGGATGACCGAGACATAGTCTTTCAGAAGCGCTAGCACCTTACGTTGGATAGACCGGTACACCTACTTTCCCCCTACATCTGCTAGTCTACCCTGTAAGAGTTCGCACGACTTAATCAACTATGCAAGAGCCCATAATGGCTTGTGGCTGCACACGGAAGTTTCTAGTATGAATAATCTCATGATCCCTTTGAGCCTGGGGGTGGTCCAAAAGAAAAACAGGCAAGTCCTGGAATACCCAGGTGCCTAGACAGGCAAGTCCTAGAATACCCAGGTGCCTCAATCCACCCAGATGTGTGTTTAAGTTGCCACCTTAAGTAAACCATTAATTAACAATCTCACATCTGTCATGGATACTCTCAAAACCCAGTCCACGTCTGCGAGCATAGCCCAAAGGTTTCATAATAAACAGGTAATATGTACTACCTCAACTACTTCCCATCCCACAATTTAATTAGATCCTAATCATGCAATGTTTGAGGATTGATCTAATGCAATAAAACTGGGTATGAAAGAGATATGATCAAAGTGTGAACTTGCCTGCAATGTTGATGAAGATGATTCGCACTCAAAACTCTTGATAGATCTACTCGTCACACTCCGGTCAATCTATCGTAAGCAAGCAATAGTAACCACGCATAAGCAATCACTCAAAAGATCGGAAAGATCGAAGAAGACGATTCAGACAACATCAATACCAAGCAAATAACTCTTGCAGCATAAAAAAACTTCTAACAGTACCAAAATTATGTGAATTTGGCCTTATCAGAAAGTTTAGGTCAAGAGCTTCGATTTGCAAAAAGAATCAACTCAAATGGAGTTACAAAACTCAAATTATGATCAAACGAAGTTCAAATACAAATCTGTTTGAATTCAAATTTTAAAACTTTCAAAAACATGTTTGAGTTGGATTACTGGATAGTGGGGATCATAACGAAGAAGTGGGCGTTGGTTTCGTTGAATTTGGATAAACGAGTAAAAAGTTGTAGTCGTTTGAAAATCAGGGACTAATCTGTAAAGAAAATATTCACGGATAGGTCCCTGGCCGAAATTTTAAAATAAAAAGAAAAGAAAAAAACGCTACCGAACGAATGTTCGCTGCCGAACGCCAACTAATGAATCTGTTCACTAGATCTACCTAAACAGAAAGCGTTCGTTAAATAAACAAAAAAAAATAAACCGCTCTAACCTAAAACCCAAAAAAACCGTGGGAAACCAAGGGGTTTTGTAACGGTTCGGTGGTTCGGCGAGAAAAACTGGCCACCGGCGACGGATCTGGCGACGGCGGCATTCTCCGGCGAGGTCGGCGGCGGGGCTGCGCAGTGCGGGCGGCGCTGCAGGCGGCGGCGCGGGCAAGCAGTGGCGCGGGCGGCGAAGCGAGGCGGCGGCGGCGCGAGATGTTCGGCGGCGGCGGCGCTGGCGCAAGATGCAGGGCGAGGCAAGAGCGGCACGGCGCGGTGGCGCGCTATTTAAGGAGGGGAGGAGGCTTCGGGTGGCGTGGAGGAAGGGTAAGGCCGCGGCGGCTTCCGTGGAGGCCACGGCGCGGCGGCGTGCTGGCTCGGGAGTCCCTCCCGAGCTCGGGGTTGACGAGGAGGTGGGCTGGCCTGCGGCCCGGTTGGCTGGGCCGGCCCAGTCAGAGAGTTTTTTTAAACATTTTTTCTAAAACAAAAAAAACAAAATAAATAAAAATATTATATAGGCATATAATATATCAAAATTTTCAAAATAAAATTATCTACAACGTGAACATTTTTGTAAAGTCAAATAAAATGCAGAAAAATTCAAATAATTCAAAGAGTGCTACTGCCCTAATAAAATCCAACAAGAATCATTTTAAAAATACCAAAATGATTTCAAATTAATTTTTCTCCAATTTTATGTTGTAGGGAGTCATGTTACCCTAATTTCCATGTATTTTATTTTTGGAGAAAAATAAATTGAATAAAACTCAAATAACTCCAAATTGAAAATAAATTCAAAAGAACTTTGAATTTAATTCTTTGAAACTCCCAACTCATATTTCATATATTTTGAAGAAGTCATATTATCTTCTCTCGTGAAAATCATTGAGTTGCATAAAGTTTCAAATTGGAAATATTTCCAATTGGAATTCAAATATTTTTCAAACACCCTTTTCATTTATTTAAATGGAAGAAGTCATGTCATCTTCTCTCTAGGGTTTTGTATTTGAAAATAATTTGAATTCACGAAGATCATGAAAGCAAAAATGAAAGTTTGGGAAAGTCCTTTTATTCCCTCTCATTTAACTTTCAAAAAGTTTCGAATTTCACTCACTTTCAGTCAATCAATCAAGTCTATCTATTTATTATAACATTCCAAAATTTAGAATTTTTGGGATGTTACAAACCTACCACCCTTAAAATGAATCTCGTCCTCGAGATTCGGAGAGGCTAGCAATAAAGGTTAGGGTTTGGGGTCTTCACAAAATCCATCGATCATCGCAAAGGGTCTGGGGTGCTACCACCCTTGGAAACATGGTTACGGTTCCATCAAAACTCATATACCCCATCCTTATTATTGACGGTGTCGGTCTTCTCAGATCGTAAGGGTAATTCCTTCCTCTGGGCTCTTCCGGTAGTGGCATAACCTTTACCGCAATTCTTATGTCCTTTCCTCTTGGTAAGGTTATTCCGAGACTGGGTCTTCATAGCTGACGGGTCTGGCGCCAAAACTAAACAACTATCGATAACTCATGGTGGTCAACAATTTATGGTTTTTCCTGCAGGAAATGGGTCTGGTTGATCCTCGCCGTATAACCTACGGTTGACAAAAGCTGCCTTGTACAAGGGAAAACTTCCTATACCATTCTAAGGATTAAACAAGGTTTAATATCGTCGTCTCTCTACTATAGGTAAGTCGCTCAGATTTACCATCCCACATAGCAAGGCGAATAATAAGAGTAAGTCGGTATGGTGATCAATCCATCCCGCACCCAAATCATTACCATGTATACGGTTTAGCGAATCTCGCATTCTAACACTCGGTCATCCTCACAAGCATTGCAGAATTTCTCTTGTCGACGAACCAAGTTCGGATAAATCCATTGATTCTGCAAGCCAAACAAACATCTATCGTTCCTTCCCAACTCTCAGGTTTTGCGTAACCTCCTATAAGATCGTCTATTGTTAAAATCATAACTTCTTCCAAGGTTTTTCCTTCACCAAGAATGTGCTTGCTTCGTGGCAGGTCCTGGGGCCTGTGGGTTATGGCCCATCTCATCACTTGTAAACCTTGAACTCATCATCAGGCAACGGATCTCAAATCCAACATCCAACTTCATAGCATACTTAAATCCATCCAATTGTACTGTCCTTCTTCCTTCTATTGGCACCAAACTAGGACATGGTTACTCAAACTCATCATGGAATTTCCATTGATCCATATTTCCAACATCATTCCTCCTTTATATCCAATAGTAATTCATCTCTTCATCCTCGTGGAATATCCCACATAGCAAGATAAAATTTATACTATGAAATCCATACTCCACTTCGTGGAACATCATTATCCTTTCCAGGGTCAAGCGTCCTTACAGGGGAATATTGACCATCTCTGCATGGCACTTCTTCAACTGGGAAACGTGAAACACATCATGAACGTCTGACAGTTCTTCGGGTGACTCCAATTTGTTGGCCACTTCTCCCATACGCTCCAAAACTTCGTATGGTCCTACCAATCTCAAGGCTAACTTTCCCTTAACCCCAAATCGTTTAACTCCTCGTAGAGGGGACACATGAAGACATGCTCTGTCTCCAATTTCATAGACTACCTCCTTGTGTTTTTGAGTCTGCATAACTCTTCTGCCTGGACTGAGCTACCTTCAGTCTATCTCGAATCAACTTAACATTCTCTTCTGACTCCTCGATCACATTTGGTCCAAACAACTAACGGTATCCAACTTCATCCCACACACTCTTGGGGTATCAAACATATCGAGACAAAACTCGTATTAATTTTGTCCGAAATCCACTCAGGGGAGTATCCTTATCGTTTCCAGGGTCAACGGTTCTTACAGGTTACTACCACCCTTAAAATGCTCCAATATTCCATAGACCATATTTCTCATATCCTCAAAAATGGTCAACATCTTTCCTCATAGAGTAACTAATAAAATCAGTACCAATACTGCTAACTTTATTGATTCCCAAATTATTACAATCTCCTGTTTTTCCATTACATGCCTGAACTCAACACCTCAATATAAAGGAAAAATGTTCTCACTCTACTACTATGTTTACATTGCTGCTAACTCAACTATTTAGCGCAAGTCTCCTTCTCCTTGGGACAATCCCTGGCAAAGTGCCCTGCTTCATTACAACGAAAACATAATACTTCTGACAAGTTTCGAGGTTTCCTCTTGATCACATAGCCTCCTTGGGTCCTTAGCTTCCTTTTTGGGCAAGTGTTGATGTAATGCCCTGACTCCTTGCACTCGTAACAGGTGACATGACTCAGATCATTCCCGGAATCCAATCTTCTTCTCTTTCTGGACTTTTCCATTCCAATCAGGGCTTCTATTTCCTGTGGGTCATACTCTACTTCCTCCGTCGAGAATTCTACTAGATTCCCCTTCGTACAATTCTGGGAGATGTGTCCTTCTTCTCCACATGAATATCAAGACTTGGTGCAGGGTTTAATTGGTTCCTCTTTGGGTGTATCCTCCACCTCTTCCATCATCACAGGTTCTTCTAAACTTTCCATAAGGGCTCCTTTCATTGCTTCTTTCTTCTGCTGGATGGTTCTTTGTACCATGAGGTAAATGTGACACTGAGCATGGTAGTGGGTAGTCCCTTCACACAAGAAACAAGTGATCTGCCTAGTTGGGCATTCTTCAGTTGGGTGACTTCCTTCACAATTAGGGCATTCATCCTTGTGTTCTTTATGGTTGTATCCTATTTCTCCACAAAGCTTGCATGCACAAGTTTTCTTCATATCCTTTCCATAAGGCTTCAATTTCTGGGACACAAACTGAGACTTTAGCAAAGTCAACTTCAATTCTTTCCAAGTGGTTATTCCTTGCCATCCTTTGATGGTTTGGTACATCCTCCACCAAGTAGCAGCACCTCTTTCAAAGCATTGAAGAGCATGCTGGGCCATATCCTTTCCAACTATAGTGTTTTTTCTCCATATGATCTTCCATGTTATGAATCCATCGGTCTGTCTCCAATTGACTCATCGGTCCAGAAAATGCAAGCTCATCTCCATTCATCCTCTATTGGGTCCATGGGTATTGGGTGAGATTTAGAGAGATCAAGAGAGATGCACACAATACAAACAAAGGTTTTGAAAAGACAGATTTTTATTATGGCTGTCGGAAAAACAACAAACAAATGACAGCTCACAAACGTCGCATCTAACGTAAGTAGAAAATAGGGGTTTGGTCTTCTAAAAGTCAACGTTGCCAAACTCTTCAAGTCTTGTCCATGTCTTCGATGGCTCCTTCCAATCGTGCTTGCCCTTTTTGCCAGATCATCTGTGTTGATGCGAAGTCTCTTGTGGCGTCCTTTAATATTTCTGGAGTTGCATTCCAAACTTCTTGGTTGCATCAACCTCGACATGAACCATGATCCTTCATGACGAATCTTTAGATGTCTCAACGTTTTGCTCCTCTAGCTTGTCTACCTTAGCTTCTTGGTCTTAAGTTCTTCACGGAATGTTTCCTTATTAAAATATTGCTTCTTGTAGGTCCATATTAACTTCTTGATGTAATACTCCAGATCCTGGTGATACACCGGCTAAGGTTAAAACTTCATCTTGCTGATAGGTGCTCCATCAGCCTTCTACCATCCAATCTTTCCATGCATATGCATGCTTAACTCAGCACGGTGGCAATAGCATAAGCGGGCGATAACATCTTGGATAGCCGTGTTTCTGCCCTTGTTATTTCCATGAGCTATCTCTCCATAGTTGATATCTCCTGCATTGGGGTTTCCTTGACATAACTTTGAGTTCTATGCTCCATGTTCTGGTCTTTCTCCAACACACCTTGATCTCGGGTATTGACAGCTTCCATAGCCTGCCAAGTTCCATAAAGGTAGCCTTCCTAGGTCATACAAATCTGGAAATTCTTCGGAGTCTTCAACTGTTGTAGTTTCCATTATTTAGATGCACGGTAATTCTCCTTCATTCCATAGTGATCGTGGTTGTCCGATATCTTGTACTTCTTGGAGTGGTCGCATCAGTCGAATCTTCGAGTGGTCAGAAAGGGAAAGGGGTATAGTCTCACTAAAAGGGAATATTTGAATAATCTCAGAAGAGAAGAGAGGTAAAGATCCTTTTGAAAAGTAAAGTTTCAGAGAAAAATCTTTCCTATGGGCTTGCCAGTTTCTAGGGTCACGTCCTACAGTCAACATGTGCTCTGATACCATCTTGTAGCGATCCGACCCGAATGGATCAAGTCTCTGTGCTTACGTGCCATCCCTGGATCGGTATGCTGACACACACAGTACTCGAAGGATTTATAACAAAGGTAAACCACATGTACAAAGTAACGTAAATACTATTACCTCAATCCAATATTGCGGAAGCAACAAGGTTGTGGATTCCCATCAACACCAACGGCAAAGTTGAGTGTAGAAATCCTAACCCTAACGTATCACTTACTCGTCATAAGAAACCTGCAACATGAGATGTTGCAGCCCGAAACGGGTCAGTACATTGAATGTACTCGCAAATTCACACCATAGAGAAAATGATGAACAATGGCTATCCCTACATGCATATATGGCTGGTGGAAAAACTCTATGGTTATAATGTTTTTGCGAAAAGCCAATTTTCCCCTACTGCAAAGGAATAATTTTATTTAACTATCATGGTGATTGTTAAACATTGAGAATGGTTGACAGCATCCTCAATCCCAATTAAAAGTAATCATTAACATCCCAACAAAATTAATTAAAGTAACATGATGAGATCAATAGGATAATCCAAGAACTGGATACTCAAAACGTCCATAACCGGGGACACGACTAATCATGATTAGATTGTACACTCTGCAGAGGTTTGTGCACTTTTTCCCACAAGACTCGATCGCCTCTGTTGGTTTTCTCGCACTACATGGTGTTTGAGAAACGGATGACCGAGACATAGTCTTTCAGAAGCGCTAGCACCTTACGTTGGATAGACCGGTACACCTACTTTCCCCCTACATCTGCTAGTCTACCCTGTAAGAGTTCGCACGACTTAATCAACTATGCCAGAGCCCATAATGGCTTGTGGCTGCACACGGAAGTTTCTAGTATGAATAATCTCATGATCCCTTTGAGCCTGGGGGCGGTCCAAAAGAAAAACAGGCAAGTCCTGGAATACCCAGGTGCCTAGACAGGCAAGTCCTAGAATACCCAGGTGCCTCAATCCACCCAGATGTGTGTTTAAGTTGCCACCTTAAGTAAACCATTAATTAACAATCTCACATCTGTCATGGATACTCTCAAAACCCAATCCACGTCTACGAGCATAGCATAGCAGTATAAGCATAACGTAATAGTAACTCCCAAAGGTTTGATAATAAACAGGTAATAGGTACTACCTCAGTTACTTCCCATCCCACAATTTAATTAGATCCTAATCATGCAATGTTTGAGGATTGATCTAATGCAATAAAACTGGGTATGAAAGAGATATGATCAAAGTGTGAACTTGCCTGCAATGTTGATGAAGATGATTCGCACTCAAAACTCTTGATAGATCTACTCGTCACACTCCGGTCAATCTATCATAAGCAAGCAATAGTAACCACACATAAGCAATCACTCAAAAGATCGGAAAGATCGAAGAAGATGATTTAGACAACATCAATACCAAGCAAATAACTCTTGCAGAAAGTTTAGGTCAAAGAGCTTCGATTTGCAAAAAGAATCAACTCAAACGGAGTTACAAAACTCAAATTATGATCAAACGAAGTTCAAATACAAATCTGTTTGAATTCAAATTTTAAAACTTTCAAAAACATGTTTGAGTTGGATTACTGGATAGAGGGGATCATAACGAAGAAGTGGGCATTGGTTTCGTTGAATTTCGATAGAGTACACCTCTTCTTCTCTTGCAACTTCAGTCAACGAGTTTGGAATTATCTTGGGATTTCCTGGTCTATAACGCCCAGTCAGTCTACTTATATGATGGCTACAGCATCTAGGAGGGATTTCAACAGGCCTTTGTTCGCTGAGGTGGTCTTTACTGCCACCTAGAACATCTGGACACAGAGGAATGGCAAGATCTTCAGAAATGAGACTCCAAGTTTCAGAGCTTGGAGGAGAAATTTTGTGCATGATATATCCTTGCTGGCTCATAGAATCAAATGTAAATATAGGGACAGTATATTAGCCTGGATAGCCTCCCTCCCCTAACTCTCTCTTTGTAAGTATGATAGCTTTCCTTTGTTCTTTTCCTTTTCTCCTTTTGTTGTATAGCAAACTTCTTGTTTAATTTTGAATAAAGAGCTGTGAGGCTGTTGCCTTGCAGTACATAGTCAAAATTTTTTTTGGATAAACGAGTAAAAAGTTGTAGTCTTTTGAAAATCATGGACTAATCTGTAAAGAAAATATTCACGGATAGGTCTCTGGCCGAAATTTTAAAATAAAAAGAAAATAAAAAAAACGCTACCGAACGAACGTTCGCTGCCGAACGCCAACTAATGAATCTGTTCACTAGATCTACCTAAACAGAAAGCGTTCGTTAAATAAACAAAAATAATAATAATCCGCTCTAACCTAAGACCCAAAAAAACCGTGGGAAACCGAGGGGTTTTGTACTGGTTCGGTGGTTCGGCGAGAAAAACCGGCCACCGGCGACGGATCTGGCAACGGCGGCATTCTCCGGCGAGGTCGGCGGCGGGGCTGCGTGGTGCGGGCGGCGCTGCAGGCGGCGGCTGTCACGACCGGTTTTCCAATAAAAATAATTATTGAGAAACCAATCTTTAGAATCCAGTTTGAGATAAAAACCTCCTCACTGGTAGACAAACTTTTGATACAATAAGCCAGTAGCATCAAATATAATACAGGGTTGAGCTGATAATGCTCAACAATTTATTACAAGCGTGCCAATAATTATACATAAAGGCGATTATGACACAAGGGAGTGGTGGCATACTACTGACTCGCAAATATGGTAGTGGTGGAGTAACACAGTGGGGAGTGGATATGTGACTCTCAAACTATCGTCCCATCGAGCGTCGAGGTGAGGCTCGATGAATTTATTTGGGTTGCGGAAGCGGGTATAAAACAGTGACCAAGTCCAGGGTCGCACGAGACTAACTGGGACTCCTCTAGGCGGCGGATTCGCTATCGAACTCTTCATCCATGAGATCACCTTCGTCAGCATCTGGCCAAATCAACAAGCCAGTGAGTACTTTGAAAGTACTCGCAAGACAGTTCGGATGTAAGATATAACAAATGCATGCATGAGTGCATCACGATTAAATTACCAATGCACATTCAAAGTAATATTAGGCAGGCTAAGTAAAAAGGGAAACGGCGGTAGTCCGCCTGGAATTCCAATAGTAAAGTAATGGAAAACAATCGAGTGTCTAGAGCGACGCCACGGAGGTAAATTAATAAAGGAAAGAAAATTCATGCCACAGTCGGGCGTCTTAGCGACACCACATAAAGGGCTTTAAAAGAAATGCCACAGTCGGGCGTCTAAGCGACACCACATAAAGGGCTTTAAAAGAAATGCCACAGTCGGGCGTCTAAGCGACACCACATAGAGGGCTTTAAAAGAAATGCCACAGTCGGGCGTCTAAGCGACACCACATAAAGGGCTTTAAAAGGAATGCCATAGTCGGGCGTCTGAGCGACACCACATAAAGGGCTTTAAAAGAAATGCTACAGTCGGGCGTCTGAGCGACACCACATAAAGGGCTTTAAAAGAAATGCCACAGTCGGGCGTCTGAGCGACACCACATAAAGGGCTTTAAAAGAAATGCCACAGTCGGGCGTCTGAGCGACACCACATAAAGGGCTTTAAAAGAAATGCCACAGTCGGGCGTTTGAGCGACACCACATAAAGGGCTTTAACTGATAAAGAAATAATATTCATAATAAATATACTCAACTCATGAAATTAAACGGGTTAGTCCATCCTCAAGAACAAACATTTAACTGATCTTAGTGCTCATGGTCCCACCGGATGATCTGTCACCAAAACTGGCACATGTCAGTTAGCACGGAACTTGGATATAGATAAGATGATTTGAGGATATATGACTCTGCAGAGTTTGTACAAAATTTCTCACATTTAACGGATTTCCGTAGTCACAAGGACTAGTTCCGTTTACGGTATTTCAGAAGGAAACACAGCTAACCAGTACACACCCATCCAACCTCTCGATGCCAGGAATCACCCTCGACATCGTCCAAGAAAAACTTTTGAGACGGGGAGATCACAATCTCGAATAGCATGGGATCAAATTTATATACGCGCGCTCTAAGGGGTGCCCCCCTCTCGGTCCCAACCGGAAACACCCATGCCCCCTGACCGGATGATCTGGCTTTAATGCAGGGCCATGGAACCATCATCCCGGCCTCTCCTTTTTGGTGTGTACCAAGAAAGCGGTTTGCGACTTACCAAACCATATCCCTTTCGGGAAACATGTGGTAGTACAGGGAGGGGAAATGGATACGAGCCCAACCGATATGGGTTGGTACTATAGTAACCTGCATGGCATAAGACTAGCATGCTACCACACTGCCATCTTACCCATCTTCATGCCAACACATGGCCTTGCATACTCACATCCAACAAGGTATGGATCATCGAACTTACTTGTCTCAACAATGCATAATATACAGTTCATCGGTATGCTCCACAACATGCCACGAAACTAACTAAATGCAAAACATGCCAAGACACTCATCATATCAAAAGTTCAAACATGCTTGCCTGGTTCGGAGTAGTCGGAGTCTAACTCGGTGAAGTTCGCGGTCCCGTCACCTCCTTCGGTATCAACGGTATAAAGAGAATATACACGCTATCGTGAATACCGAGAGGTGCACAAAATTTTTTCCAAATAATCTTCAAATAAATCTGATAAAAAACTAGACAAAATTTTGAAGAGAACAGAAAAAGAATCACTCAAAAATATGTTTCTGCTAAAAATTTATAAAGGTATTTGCCCAGGGGCCCATCTGTAATGAAACAGAAACTTCCCAGGGTCTTATTTATAAAAACAGAAAACGTTTCAGTCTCAAATACGCCGACCCAGAAGAGAAGACGTATTTTGCCCGAATACACTTTCAGAAAACGATTCGAAAAAAGAGAGGAACCTGACGGGGCGGTCCCACCCGTCGGGTTTGAAAACCGAAGCGGGGCTTTTGGCGCCAGAGGGCCGCGGTGATCGCTGGCGGCGATCCACGGCGAGGCAAAGGGATCGGAGGTTACCTCCGTGCTCACGGTGCTGTTCTGCGTCGGGTGGTGGTCGAGGTGGTCGCCGGCGTGCACCGTGTCGACGGTGGCCCTTGCTCCGGCGGATGGCGTTTCAGACGAGGGTGAAGCTCGCCGGAGAGGGCTGAAAAGATCAAATTGAGGAGGTGGTCAAGTATCTGGTAGCTAGAGGTGGTGCTTGACGGAGTTTGGGCACCGGAGATGACCTCACCGCAGTGAATCGAGCTGGAGCCCGAGGCGGACGGAGGTGGCCGGAGTCGAGGAAGGAGGGCTCCTCGAGGCCCCTCCAGTGGCCAGGCGGGGTGTGGTGAGGTGGTGGAGCCGTGCGGGAGTGAGAGCGGGCTCGGGGGCGCTATATATAGCCACCCCGAGGCGGTTGCCGAGAACGGGGTTCTCCGGCAAGAGATTACGGTGGCACAGGGCTTGGTCGGGAGGGTTTAGGAGTTGAGCATCGTCGTGGAGGTCCACTGAGTCTGTTTAGGTGCCAACGGCGTCGGGTTTTGCTTGCTGAGGTGGAGTTCAACGGAACGGAGCGGCGCGGACCCGTCGGCGGCAGAGAGCGTGCGCTGTGCACGCCGCGCCACGGCGACCGTGCTGCATGCGTGCGCTGGCGTGGAGAGGGCCACGCGGAGCCACCAGGGAGCTTGGGCGGCGCTGAACGGCGTTGCGCCACCGTTCTGCTTCCTGCCAGCCGTTACGGCGGTTCAGCCTCCGCAAGACACGCCGGCGCAGGCGGGCCAGGGCACCACCGACGCCAGGAGAGCGCCAAGCGCGCGTGCGGGGCTCCAGAAAAGCAGCCAGGCGGCGAGCAACGTGCCAAGGGGCACTGTGATCTCGTGACTGCACTTAACTGACGAAGATCGACACTGAAAGTCTGAATTTGAACTGAAACAGTGCATGCAAGGTGTTCGAAAGAATGTTTCTGGCTTGTAGGAATTTTTCCTTGGGCTGATTTTTGGTAGAGTGACTTCTCATTGCTCCAGTAGGCTGCCTGATTTTTGGTGGAATTTTTGGAGAAGTGTAGATATGAATTTCACCAAATTTGATAAATATGGTCCAAACTTGCAGGGAGTGTAAGTTGAAATATTTGAAAAGAAGATGAGTGGATCAAGATGGTTCTGGGTTGTGGGTACAAAGCACTAGCCAGAAGAGTTGTTTTGAGGTCCAGATACAAAAGCTATAGGGTACTTGCTTTGTAAATGGGTCAGGCTCAACTAAAGATCAGAAAAGAATTGAGAGGTGAAATAATCAAAATAAAATCCAAAACTTGTTTGGATGAGTTGGGACAGGGAACTTGGGTTGTTAACAAGGAGGAGAGGAGGTTTTGGAGTGGTTCACTTCATGAGCAAAAATACAAGGTCATGGGTGGTTATCAAAAGAATTGAAGATCCCAAATTTTCATAGAGTTTTCTTTTCAAAAAGAAAGGATTGAACTCCCAAAAATAATTTGAGAAGAGAACCAATCAGAGGAGAAGTTTTAAAAAGGTTAAACCCAAAGTTTGAAGAAGATAACAGAAATAACAATCCTAGCCAAAGAAAAAGATATTTAATAGGATTGTTTTTTCTAAAAAAAATTGAAAGGTCTCAATCCACAAAAGAAAAACCAGCAAGGTTTTAGCTAAAACCAAATAAATTATTTGGAGTGTCACAACACCTACCCCCTTAGGAAGAATCTCATCCCAGAGATTTCAGCTGTCCCTCAAATAAGTGCGGATGCTCTGCTCGAAGAAAATCCTCTCTTTC
The DNA here is from genome assembly GCA_032464435.1 of Aegilops umbellulata. Classification (NCBI taxonomy): domain Eukaryota; kingdom Viridiplantae; phylum Streptophyta; class Magnoliopsida; order Poales; family Poaceae; genus Aegilops; species Aegilops umbellulata. Next base: position 413,940,126 of record CP136057.1, read on the forward strand.
CCAAGTTGCTTCGTTGTCATTGTGATTACTCCTCTGAACTCTGAAAAATTTAATGGTCTTTTGTCGGGTCCTCCTTTCAGACTCCTCTAGTATCTTCACTGGATGTTCCCGATAAGTGAGGTCTTGTTGCACGTCAATGTTCTCATGGGATACTTGTTTTTCTGGGTTGCTTATGCACTTCCTTAACTGCGAAACGTGGAACACGTTGTGGATATCTGATAGTTCCTTAGGTAAGTCTAGTTGGTAGGCGACCGTGCCTCTTCGTGCCAATATACAGAATGGTCTGATAAATCTTGGCGCTAGCTTTCCTTTTATCTTGAATCGTTGTAATCCCCTCATAGGGGATACTCGTAGGTACACAAACTCTCCGGGTTCGAAGCTGACCCTACGATGCTTCTGATCGTAATAACTCTTCTGTCGGCTTTGGGCGGTCTTGAGCCTATCCCTGATTAGCTTGACTTTCTCCTCGGCTTCTCTGAGCATGTCTGGTCCGAAGATGCGGCTGTCTCCGGTTTCTAACCAATTCAACGGGGTACGACATCTTCGTCCATACAAAGCCTCAAATGGTGCCATTTGCAGGCTAGCCTGGTAACTGTTGTTGTATGCGAACTCGGCATATGGCAGACTTTCTTCCCAACTGGTTCCATATGTGAGGACACATGCTCTCAGCATGTCTTCTAAGATCTGGTTTATTTGTTCCGTTTGCCCATCTGCCTGGGGGTGGTAAGCTGTACTGAAGGCTAGCTGAGTTCCCAGTGCCTGTTGTAAGTGATCCCAAAATCTCGAAATGAACTGAGTGCCCCTGTCGGATAATATAGTCCTTGGGACATCGTGTAGACAAACTATGCGGGAGAGGTAAATCCTGGCAAGCTTCTGAGTGGTGTGGGTTGTCTTTACCGGAATAAAATGTGCTACCTTTGTTAACCTGTCGGTGATGACCCATATAGCATCATTCCCGTGTCGTGACCGAGGTAGTCCGACAATGAAATCCATCCCTATTTCATCCCATTTCCACTCAGGTATTTTGTTTGGTTGCAGTAATCCGGCTGGTCTCTGATGTTCAGCTTTTATGCGTTGACCTGAGTCGCAACATGCAATGAAGGTAGCGATGTCCCTCTTCATACCGTGCCACCAAAATCTTTCTTGAATATCTTTATACATTTTGGTCCCTCCAGGGTGAACTGAATATGGGGCAGTGTGGGCTTCAGCCAAAATTTGCTGTTTAAGATCTTCTATGTTTGGTACGCAGAGTCTTTCCCCGTACCATAGTATTCCTCCATTGTCTACGACGAATTATGAGGCTTTGCCCTTACTCACCTTTTTTTTATCCCTTCTATACTGGGATGACCCGGCTGAGCTTCTTTAATTTTCTCCACAAGGTCGGGTTGTATCTCCAAATTTGATATGGTGCCTTCTGCTACCATCAATAAGTTAAGTCTGGTAAATTCTTGTTGGAATTCGGGTCTCAAGCCGTGCAGACTGCTTTCGTTGGAGCTGGGATTCCGACTAAGAGCATCGGCCACCACATTTGCTTTACCTGGATGGTAGTGGATACCGACATCATAATCCTTTACTAATTCCAACCAGCGCCTTTGCCGTAAATTTAATTCTGGCTGCGTTAAAATGTATTTGAGACTTTTGTGGTATGTATATATTTCACATCGATTTCCAAGTAAGAAATGCCTCCATTCCTTAAGTGCATGGATGACTGCTGCCATCTCCAAGTCATGAGTGGGATAATTTTCCTCATGCTTGCGAAGCTGCCTTGAAGCGTAGGCGACAACCTTGCCTTCTTGCATCAATACACATCCAAGACCTTTCCTGGACGCGTCACAATATACTTCAAAATTCTTGTGTATGTCTGGCACAACTAATACTGGTGCTGTTGTTAACTTCCTCTTTAGCTCTTGGAAACTTTTCTCGCAGGCCTCTGTCCATTCAAACTTCTTTTCCTTCTTGAGTAACTGGGTCATAGGTTTGGCTATGGTGGAGAATCCTTAAATAAATCTGCGGCAATATCCTGCCATTCCCAAGAAACTTCGTATGTCTGTTACACTGGTTGGTGACTTCCAGCCAAGTACGGCATTTACTTTCTCCGGGTCCACGGCGATACCGTCTTGGGTTAGCACGTGGCCTAGAAAGCCTACTTGCCTTAACCAAAATTCACACTTGCTGAACTTGGTGTACAATTGGTGTTTCCTGAGTTCTCCTAGTACAATTCTGAGATGTTCAGTGTGCTCTTCTGGTGTTTTGGAGTATACTAGAATATCGTTGATGAATACCACAATGAACTTGTCCATAAACTTCAAAAATACTTTGTTCATGAGGTGAACAAAATATGCAGGAGCATTTGTTAATCCAAAAGGCATTACTATGAACTCATACAGTCCATATCTGGAGGTGAATGTTGTCTTGGGGATATCTTCTGTTCGTACCTTTAATTGATTGTATCCTGACCTTAGGTCAATTTTTGAGAATACCTTGGCCTTAGCGAGCTGATCGAATAAATCATTTATTCTTGGCATCGGGTATTTGTTCTTGACCATGACCATGTTGAGTGCTCGGTAGTCAATACACAATCGTAGTGTTCCATCTTTCTTTTTGGCAAATAAAATTGGTGATCCCCATGGTGAGGAACTGGCTCGAATGTATCCTTTGTCAAGCAATTCCTTTATTTGTTTCTTCAGTTCAACCAACTCGGGCGGTGCGATTCTGTATGGTTTCTTGTATATGGGGGTGGTTCCTAGTGCAAGCTTAATGCTGAATTCTATCTCTCGGTCTGGTGGCATGCCTGGTAGCTCATCGGGGAATACGTCTGGAAATTCACATACTACTGGAACCTTGCTCAGCTCAGAAACATCTACCTTATTCAGTCTTGGTTGCCTGGGTATTTTCCTTTCCTTGGCGGATACCCTTATCGTCTTCCCGAGGTGATGCATGAGTATTACGGTCCGGTTGAAACAGTCAATGAAACCTTTATTAGTGGTTAGCCAATCCATCCCAAGGATGACATCTAGTCCCTTATTTTCCAACACAATAAGGTTTGCGTAAAATTTCAGCCCTTCGAACTCAATAATCACATCCTGACAGTAGTTCTGAGTAATTTGCTGAATCCCAGGGGACTTGATGATCATGGATTTCTCCAAAGGAAGCATCGAAAAATTATTTTGCAAAGCAAAACTTTTCGAAACAAAAGAGTGAGAAGCTCCAGAATCAAACAAAACCATTGCAGGTATTGTGTTGACAGGAAACGTACCGAGTACGATATTCGGAGCATTTTGTGCCTCCTCTTTGGTTACGTGGTTCAGATGACCCTTCCTGTGGTTGTTGTTGGGATTGAAATTGTTTCGCTTCGGCGCTGAATTGTTGTTGCCGTTGTTCGGCTTTGGTGCTGAGTTTCTAGGCTTGGGACACTGCTTGGCATAGTGTCCTTCCTCTTCGCAGGCGTAACAAGTAACGCCGGGGCGATATGTGAACTCCTTGTCCCTTGCATGAAAATTCTTGATTGGGCGTGAGACGTTGGACGGGGATTTGTGTGTCCCATCCCTTTTGAAATCTGTCTTGCTTCGGTGATTGCGAGCCTGGTTAGTCTGGTCCCTTTTTCTCTTGCGGATATCTTCCAAACTGCGTCTTTCATTTTCCAGAGTAATGGCTTTATCCACCAGCGTCTTAAAATCTGGGAAAGTGTGTATGACCAGTTGGCATTTAAGCGCGGGCGCTAGGCCGTCAAGGAATTTCTCCATTTTCTTGCTTTCAGTCATATGTTCTTCGTTTGCGCAGCGAGACAATAGAGTAAACTGATTGTTGTAATCAGATACTGTCATGTTCCGTTGGTTGAGGTCATCGAACTCCCTCTTCTTGATTTTCATAATACTTTTAGGAATATGTGCGCCACGGAAGCCTTCCTTGAAATCATCCCAGGTTATATCATTTTCGTTGGGATGCATATGCAGGAAATTCTCCCACCAGGATGCGCCTGCTCCCGTGAGATAATGCGGTGCGTACAGTACTTTTTCTGGGTCTGAGCATTTTGCAATAATTAACTTTCTCTCCATATCACGAAGCCAGTCTTCGGCCTCAAGCGGCTTGTCAGTGTGAGAAAATGTCTGGGGATGTGTCTTCTGTAGTTCGGATAATTTAGAATGCTGTTGATACTGTCCATGGTGATTTCCCATGTTGATGACTTGGTTCATCATTTCACGATGTTGTTGCTGACTTTGTTCATAAAGGCGGCACATTTGAGATAGTGCCGTCTCACTACCCTGTTGACTTGATTGACCTTGGGTGAAATTGTTGCCTGGTTGATTGTCATAAAATTGGTTCGACTGCCCTTGTGCAAAATTGTTGTCTTCTTGAGTGCCATAATTTTCCTCTGGCGGAGCTGGCATGGAGCGAGTCCAAGGATGAGACATTTTTCACTCTGGGGATATATATTGCGAAGCCCATAAGTAAACGAAAATAAATCCATAAAAGCACAAGGTTGGCAGAGAAACCAAATAGCCAAGATTACTAGGGAAAACCATTTAATTTGCACACGGAGAAAGACTGCTCATTACGTATCTTACACACGGGCGATAATTATACGATACATCACTCAGGATATGCGCACATCATACTGACATGTTATTTAGGCTAGTGCACTTCTCCAGATCCTACATGATGCGCAAACAGGCTACTTCCCATGTCTTACATGGCGGTACAACGCGCGATGGCTAAGCGTACTTAGTCGGAGATGTTGATGATGTCCTTGGCCCTGCCAAGGGTGAGGCGTAGCGAGGCTAGAGACTCAACTTCCTCCTCGCTAATGGGCTCCATACGAGTAGTGCTGCGCCGAGTAGATGGAGCGGGTGCCAGGAGCGGAATAACACGAATAGGAGTCGGCGTGAGGGGCGGTGCAGTGCACGCTGGAGTGGGCGCAATGACCTGGTTGAACTCCTCAGTAGAAGGCAGGCGACGAGCAGGTGCATAAGATGTTGATGATGAGGCATAAGTCAGTGGCGGTGCTGTGGGCCGGAGCTCCCTCCTGTTGGCAGCACAGCCATGGACTGAGTCCATGCGGGCGGCCACAAAGTCGTCCACCAAGCTGTCGAAGGCGGCCTCCAGAGCCCGAAGATACTCAATAAGCATCTCAAAGGCCTCGTCTCGTTCTCCTCTGGGGCAGGAGTATGCGTAGTGACAGGTGTAAGGTACGTGGCATGGAAGATAGCGGTAACGACGAGCCTTCATCACGGGAAGGACATCCCTGAGGCAAGCTATCGACTCGCGGGCTGCCATCTGGATGGCATGCTTCTCCGCGGGCATGGCTCTTCCCATGAACCGGAAGCGGCGTAACTCACCACGCCCTCCCCTGAATTGCACCGAGGCCTGGTGCATAGTCAGACTGTCGTTGACTTTGTGCTGGCAGAGTGAGACGACCGGGCGCACAGATGGCCCCATCGCGACCTGAACGACGAAGGATAGAAGCTTGACGAACCCATCGGGCACGTTGGCGAAGGTCTGATACTCGCAGCTGTTGTCGGCCATCTACAAAAAGTAGGCAAAAATTCTGAAGAGTCAGATCATAAATATATGCTGACTGTCAGAAAAAAGTGTCTATAATTGTAAAAACATAAATGGGCTCTAATATGCTAATAACAGATTAGCGATCGCACCTAGTGGCTTCCTACAGTCAGCCTGGCTCTGGTACCAAGCTTGTCACGACCGGTTTTCCAATAAAAATATTTATTGAGAAACCAATCTTTAGAATCCAGTTTGAGATAAAAACCTCCTCACTGGTAGACAAACTTTTGATACAATAAGCCAGTAGCATCAAATATAATACAGGGTTGAGCTGATAATGCTCAACAATTTATTACAAGCGTGCCAATAATTATACATAAAGGCGATTATGACACAAGGGAGTGGTGGCATACTACTGACTCGCAAATATGGTAGTGGTGGAGTAACACAGTGGGGAGTGGATATGTGACTCTCAAACTATCGTCCCATCGAGCGTCGAGGTGAGGCTCGATGAATTTATTTGGGTTGCGGAAGCGGGTATAAAACAGTGACCAAGTCCAGGGTCGCACGAGACTAACTGGGACTCCTCTAGGCGGCGGATTCGCTATCGAACTCTTCATCCATGAGATCACCTTCGTCAGCATCTGGCCAAATCAACAAGCCAGTGAGTACTTTGAAAGTACTCGCAAGACAGCTCGGATGTAAGATATAACAAATGCATGCATGAGTGCATCACGATTAAATTACCAATGCACATTCAAAGTAATATTAGGCAGGCTAAGTAAAAAGGGAAACGGCGGTAGTCCGCCTGGAATTCCAACAGTAAAGTAATGGAAAACAATCGAGTGTCTAGAGCGACGCCACGGAGGTAAGTTGTCACATCCCTAGCTAGGCCATGCATTAGAGTGTGCATCATGTTTAACTTCTATTAATTCTGAAATGGGAAATGCCAGAACCCCCAACACACACTTCCCCCCCTGGAAATAACTAGGGTTTACTAAAATCTTTTTCAATGAACCTGAAATGCCCTTCTAAAATGTTCACCCTCTTTGTCTTGGATTAAACCCCCTGGCAAAAGTAGTGCACATTTTTCTAGGTCAACAGAAGGTTATTGAATTAACACATAAGTATTTGAATTTGGGCATTTAAAATTTATAAAAATATTTTAAATGTTCAAATATTCTCAAACAGAAATGTTTCATGTTGTTTATACTTTAAATAGTATGCATGAGCAGTTTGGGGATTTTTGGAGTGGTCTAGGTATTTTAAATAACTCCACAAAGTTGCAGAAGAAATAGAAAAGGAAAAACAAAAACGAAAAAATACAAACTACCTTACCTGGCAGCCCACCTGGCCGGCCCAGCCCACCAGCCGCGCCAGCGAGCTGCTTCGCCTCGCCAGCCAGGCAGGCAGGTGCTCGACGCCGGAGCAGGAGCTCGCCACGCAGCGCCCTACCTCCCTGCTTCACCTCCCTCGCCGCCCGACGCGCTGGACGAGCTCCACGTCGTGCCCCCGACGCCCTGGACACGTCCATTCTCCCCCTGGCTCTCTCTCTCGCTCTCCAGCGCCATGGCCGCAGCACCCGTCGCCGCTCCGCCGTCGTAGCCATAGCCACCGCCCTCCTCGCGCCACGAGACCTTGCCCAAGAGCTTCGCCGCCGTCGACTCCGTCGAGCAGGCCGAGCCCCGAGCGCTCGCTTGCCCTGAAGCCGCTGCACCGACCTCGCCCGACTCCGCCACCGCCGGAGATCCCTTTTGCCGTCGCCGCCGCACCAGCTCGTCTCCGACCGCGCTGCTTGGCTCTACGAGATCTCTGTGAGCTTGGCCACCTCCCCATCCTCTCCTTTCTCTTCCTCGTGCACCACAGCGAGCGCATGAAGCTCACCCGCACGCACCGCCGCGGAGCTCGTCGCCGACGTGCTCCCGGCCTAACTCCGGCCACGCCACTGTGTCCACCCACTCCGCTGCATCACCAGGAGGCCAATGCCTCACTCCACGCACCTCGCCGTGCCCCGTAGCCTCGGGCGCACTTTTACCCGACTCCGGCGACCGCCAAAGTCGTCGTCGGCGATGTTTCCGGCCACCCTGAGCCCAGCTGTTGCCACCGAACGCCGCGGAAGGATCTCAGCTACCCGTAGATGGTCTCCGCGCCTTGTTTGGTGGCCAAAACGAGCAAAAACACTTTGCTCCGCCGCGTCTGACCTCGCCGGCGGCTAGACGCCGACGAGTTGACCCTAACCGTTGACTTGTGGGCCCTGGTTGACTCTGATGAGTCAATGACAGGTGGGGCCCTTTTCTGTTAATCACTGGATTAGTTTAAAACTAATTAAACAGGTTTAATTAATCACTAACCCCCTGGGCCCACTGGTCAGTTGACCTGGACCGGCTGTTGACTTGCTGAGGTCAGCATGACCTCATGCTGACGCAGTAATCTATTTTGCTGGATTTATTTTTATACAGGAAAATCCAGAAAATAGTTCAAACTTCAAAAATTCATAGAAAATTATCTGTAACTCCAAATACAAAGTTTTATATATGAAAAATTATCAGAAAAATCCAACCTATCCAATGGAACTGGTTTCATGCATGTTAAGACAAGTTAAACCCACTGTTTAGGCATTATAAGATATTGCACTAATATGATCTTATAAATGCACTACCATTTGAATCTTTGGTTCAAATGGGGTCATTTCCTTCTGGTTTAACTTGCACAAGACCAGGACACATTCATATTGCCATGTCATTGCATGCATCATATTGTTGCATATCGTCATGTATTGATTGTGTAGCAATGTGTTCATCGTGGTAGGTTCTGCCTCCGAGGATATCTCCGAGTATCCAACTGAAGGGCAGTATCCCACCACCACTCCATCAGGCAAGCAACCCATTGATCATTCCGATACAAACCCATGTTCTCGCTTCTGCTCTCGTTTACTGCATTAAGACAACGCGTTTCAAACTGCTGTGTGTCGCGGTAGTTGAACCCACTTCCTTTGCATGACCTGTCATTGCCACAGTAACTAGATGAAACCCACTAGCATGTGTAGGAGTTGTTTGAGCCAATACATGTGTGTGTGTGTGTTCCTACCATGCTATGCTTGCTATGCTTAGAGTTGTGTCAGGTCTGGCTCATCGGGATGATGAACTGGAGTGAAAGGTTGTGTCGGTGACAAGAGTGAAGTGTGAATACGATTTGGTAAAGGAATCGATGAGAGGCCATGTAGGAGTACATGGTGGGTTGTTTCATTGAGGCCGTCCTTAAGAACTGAGATCTGTGTTTGTGATCCATGATACAGTTACTACCACACATTGGGCCCTGAAATATGACCCCGCTCGACTTCTTATCCACCCTTGTCCTCTGTCCAGGAGTTGCAAGTAGTTTCTGGTGTTTGTAGTATGCTGGGGGCCGCACGCGGCGCTGACCATCGGGGTGGGCTGTGTTGCGGTAGGCACGTGGCACGGTGTACCGACTCGCCCGTTTGGTGTCTCGGGAACCCTGTTCACATCGTTCGGGGCCGTTAGTGGAAACCTCGGCCGGACTCCCTGCGGATGGAACCCGAATAGGCGATAAACCTGGACTAGAGACTTGAGTGTTTAGGTAGGTCGTGGTCTACACCCACGTCGGCTTTCGCTTGAAGTCTGCCGAGCACATGTCGTGTGCAGACGCTAAGTGGTGGAAACATGTGTGAAGAAGTACACCCCTGCAGGGTTATAAATAATCTATTCGAATAGCCGTGTCCGCGGTAATGGACTTCTGGGTTGCCTATATCAGTTCATAGACAAGTTAAATGGATACTACTAAAAATCTCAAGATAAGTGTGAGTACCGCGGATGGCCCTCTCGTAGGATGGCGAGAGAGGATCCACGGTGGAGTATTGTGATGGTGTTAGTGGACTCGTGTGCGACAAATGTTTTACAAGTGGTGTCTTTCGTAGGATAGCTTAGCCAAGAGTCAAAGCTGGCTTGCTGCAATAACCCCACTACCTTCTTGAGAATGTGCATGTATAGTAGGTTCCTGTTGTAAGACTTGCTGAGTACCTCCGTACTCATGTTGCTTTAATCATGTTTTTCAGACGACTGCACCAACCCCTCTGATGGGTTCTATGTAGACCTCGACGTTGACGAGTGACTTATCACCCAGGTGGTGATCCAAGACTTGTGAAGGGTCTTTGTAGATAGACAGGCTTCGTCAAGCCTTCTTTCTTTCTAGTGTCTGTACTCAGACTACTTTGCTTCCGCATGTGCTTGTATGTTTGTATGACTTGAGTGTTGGGTCATGTGACCCCTATCTGTATGAATGATATGTATGGCTCCTCGGAGCCTTCTAAATAAAGTACTTGAGTCGTAGAGTACTGTTGTGATGCCATGTTGTATTTACTCATATCGGGCATATTGTGTGTATGATTGAAATGCTTGGTATGAGTGGGATCCGACTATCTAGTTGTTATCCTTGGCAGCCTTTCATATGGGGAAATGTAAGTCTTGTGCTTCTGAGCGATAGTAGTCCGCTACAGCCCGGTTCACCGGAGTCCTGCTAGCCCAGCACTACTGCTTGGACACTTGACTGGCCGGCATGTGTTCCACGTCGTTCCTATGTCTGTCCCTTCGGGGAAATGTCACGCGCTGATATTCGGAGTCCTGCCTAGCCTGCTACAGCCCGGGTTACCGGAGTCCTGTTAGCCCAGTGCTACAGCCCGAATAGATACGTTGATGACCGACATGTTCGATGTGATTCACGTATGCCTGTCCTCATAGGCTAGCGCCGCTTTGGGTTCACGACTAGCCATGTCGGCCCGGGTTCTCTGTCATATGGATGCTAGCGACACTATCATATACGTGAGCCAAAAGGCGCAAACGGTCCCGGGCCAGGTAAGGTGGCACCCGTGGGAATACCGTGCGTGAGGCCGCAAAGTGATATGATGTGTTACACGCTGGATCGATGTGGCTTAGGATCGGGGTCCCGACATAAATTAATAAAGGAAAGAAAATCCATGCCACAGTCGGGCGTCTTAGCGACACCACATAAAGGGCTTTAAAAGAAATGGCACAATCGGGCGTCTAAGCGACACCACATAAAGGGCTTTAAAAGAAATGCCACAGTAAGGCGTCTAAGCGACACCACATAAAGGGCTTTAAAAGAAATGTCACAGTCGGGCGTCTAAGCGACACCACATAAAGGGCTTTAAAAGGAATGCCACAGTCGGGCGTCTGAGCGACACCACATAAAGGGCTTTAAAAGAAATGCCACAGTCGGGCGTCTGAGCGACACCACATAAAGGGCTTTAAAAGAAATGCCACAGTCGGGCATCTGAGCGACACCACATAAAGGGCTTTAAAAGAAATGCCACAGTCGGGCGTCTGAGCGACACCACATATAGGGCTTTAAAAGAAATGCCATAGTCGGGCGTCTAAGCGACACCACATAAAGGGCTTTAACTGATAAAGAAATAATATTCATAATAAATATATTCAACTCATGAAATTAAACGGGTTAGTCCATCCTCAAGAACAAACATTTAACTTATCTTAGTGCTCATGGTCCCACCGGATGATCTGTCACCAAAACTGGCACATGTCAGTTAGCACGGAACTTGGATATAGATAAGATGATTTGAGGATATATGACTCTGCAGAGTTTGTACAACATTTCTCATAGTTAACGGATTTTCGTAGTCACAAGGACTAGTTCCGTTTACGGTATTTCATAAGGAAACACAACTAACCAGTACACACCCATCCAACCTCTCGATGCCAGGAATCACCCTCGACATCGTCCAAGAAAAACTTTTGAGACGGGGAGATCACAATCTCGAATAGCATGGGATCAAATTTATATACGCGTGCTCTAAGGGGTGCCCCCTCTCGGTCCCAACCGGAAACACCCATGCCCCCTGACCGGATGATCTGGCTTTAATCCAGGGCCATGGAACCATCATCCCGGCCTCTCCTTTTTAGTGTGTACCAAGAAAGCGGTTTGCGACTTACTAAACAATATCCCTTTCGGGAAACATGCGGTAGTACAGGGAGGGGAAATGGATACGAGCCCAACCGATACGGGTTGGTACTGTAGTAACCTGCATGGCATAAGACAAGCATGCTACCAGACTGCCATCTTACCCATCTTCATGCCAACACATGGCCTTGCATACTCACATCCAACAAGGTATGGATCATCGAACTTACTTATCTCAACAATGCATAATATACAGTTCATCGGTATGCTCCACAACATGCCATGAAACTAACTAAATGCAAAACATGCCAAGACACTCATCATATCAAAAGTTCAAACATGCTTGCCTGGTTCAGAGTAGTCGGAGTCTAACTCGGTGAAGTTCGCGGTCCCGTCACCTCCTTCGGTATCTACGGTATAAAGAGAATATACGCGCTATCGTGAATACCGAGAGGTGCACAAAAATTATTCCAAATAATCTTCAAATAAATCTGATAAAAAACTAGACAAAATTTTGAAGAGAACAGAAAAAGAATCACTCAAAAATATGTTTCTGCTAAAAAGTTATAAAGGTATTTGCCCAGGGGCCCATCTGTAATGAAACAGAAACTTCCCAGGGTCTTATTTATAAAAACAGAAAACGTTTCAGTCTCAAATACGCCGGCCCAGAAGAGAAGACGTATTTTGCCCGAATACGCTTTCAGAAAACGATTCGAAAAAAGAGAGGAACCTGACGAGGCGGTCCCACCCGTCGGGTTTGAAAACCGAAACGGGGCTTTTGGCGCCAGAGGGCCGCGGCGATCGCTGGCGGCGATCCACGGCGAGGCAAAGGGATCGGAGGTTACCTCCGTGCTCACGGTGCTGTTCCGCGTCGGGTGGTGGTCGAGGTGGTCGCCGGCGTGCACCGTGTCGACGGTGGCCCTTGCTCCGGCGGACGACGTTTCGGACGAGGGTGAAGCTCGCCGGAGAGGGCTGCAAAGATCAAATTGAGGAGGTGGTCAAGTATCTGGTAGCTAGAGGTAGTGCTTGACGGAGTTTGGGCACCGGAGATGACCTCACCGCAGTGAATCGAGCTGGAGCCCGAGGCGGACGGAGGTGGCCGGAGTCGAGGAAGGAGGGCTCCTCGAGGCCCCTCAAGTGGCTAGGCGGGGTGTGGTGAGGTGGTGGAGCCGTGCGGGAGTGAGAGCGGGCTCGGGGGCGCTATATATAGCCACCCCGAGGCGGTTGCCGAGAACGGGGTTCTCCGGCAAGAGATTACGGCGGCGCAGGGCTTGGTCGGGAGGGTTTAGGAGTTGAGCGCCGTCATGGAGGTCCACTGAGTCTGTTTAGGTGCCAACGGCGTCGGGTTTTGCTTGCTGAGGTGGAGTTCAACGGAACGGAGCGGCGCGGACCCGTCGGCGGCAGAGAGCGTGCAATGTGCACGCCGCGCCACGACGACCGTGCTGCATGCGTGCGCTGGCATGGAGAGGGCCACGCGGAGCCACCAGGGAGCTTGGGCGGCGCTGAACGGTGTTGCGCCACCGTTCTGCTTCCTGCCAGCTGTTACGGCGGTTCAGCCTCCGCAAGACACGCCGGCGCAGGCGGGCCAGGGCACCACCGACGCCAGGAAAGCGCCAAGCGCGTGTGCGGGGCTCCGGACAAGCAGCCAGGCGGCGAGCAACGTGCCAAGGGGCACTGTGATCTCGTGACTGCACTTAACTGACGAAGATCGACACTGAAAGTCTGAATTTAACTGAATTTGAATTGAAACAGTGCATGCAAGGTGTTCGAAAGAATGTTTCTGGCTTGTAGGAATTTTTCCTTGGGCTGATTTTTGGTAGAGTGACTTCTCATTGCTCCAGTAGGCTGCCTGATTTTTGGTGGAATTTTTGGAGAAGTGTAGATATGAATTTCACCAAATTTGATAAATCTGGTCCAAACTTGCAGGGAGTGTAAGTTGAAATATTTGAAAAGAAGATGAGTGGATCAAGATGGTTCTGGGTTGTGGGTACAAAGCACTAGCCAGAAGAGTTGGTTTGAGGTCCAGATACAAAAGCTATAGGGTACTTGCTTTGTAAATGGGTCAGGCTCAACTAAAGATCAGAAAAGAATTGAGAGGTGAAATAATCAAAATAAAATCCAAAACTTGTTTGGATGAGTTGGGACAGGGAACTTGGGTTATTAACAAGGAGGAGAGGAGGTTTTGGAGTGGTTCACTTCATGAGCAAAAATACAAGGTCATGGGTGGTTATCAAAAGAATTGAAGATCCCAAATTTTCATAGAGTTTTCTTTTCAAAAAGAAAGGATTGAACTCCCAAAAATAATTTGAGAAGAGAACCAGTCAGAGGAGAAGTTTTAAAAAGGTTAAACCCAAAGTTTGAAGAAGATAACAGAAATAACAATCCTGGCCAAAGAAAAAGATTTTTAATAGGATTGTTTTTTCTAAAAAAAATTGAAAGGTCTCAATCCACAAAAGAAAAACCAGCAAGGTTTTAGCTAAAACCAAATAAAATTTTTGAGTGTCACAGTGGCGCGGGCGGCAAAGCGAGGCGGCGGCGGTGCGAGATGTGCAGCGGCGGCGGCGCTGGCGCGAGATGCAGGGCGAGGCGAGAGTGGCGCGGCGCGGTGGCGCGCTATTTAAGGAGGGGAGGAGGCTTCGGGTGGCGTGGAGGAAGGGTAAGGCGGCGGCGGCTTCCGTGGAGGCCACGGCGCGGCGGCGTTGTGGCTCGGGAGTCCCTCCCGAGCTCGGGGACGATGAGGAGGTGGGCTGGGCTGCGGCCCGGTTGGCTGGGCCGGCCCAGTCAGAGAGTTTTTTTAACATTTTTTAAAACAAAATAAATAAATAAATATATTATATAGGCATATAATATATCAAAATTTTCAGAAAAAAATTATCTACAATGTGAACATTTTTGTAAAGTCAAATAAAATGCAGAAAAATTCAAATAATTCAAAGAGTGCTACTGCCTTAATAAAATCCAACAAGAATCATTTTAAAAATACCAAAATGATTTCAAATTAATTTTTCTCCAATTTTCGGTTGTAGGGAGTCATGTTACCCTAATTTCCATGTATTTTATTTTTGGAGAAAAATAAATTGAATAAAACTCAAATAACTCCAAATTGAAAATAAATTCGAAAGAACTTTGAATTTAATTCTTTGAAACTCCCAACTCATATTTCATATATTTTGAAGAAGTCATATTATCTTCTCTCATGAAAATCATTGAGTTGCATAAAGTTTCAAATTGGAAATATTTCCAATTGGAATTCAAATATTTTTCAAACGCCCTTTTCATTTATTTAAATGGAAGAAGTCATGTCATCTTCTCTCTAGGGTTTTGTATTTGAAAATAATTTGAATTCACAAAGATCCTAAAAGCAAAAATGAAAGTTTGGGAAAGTCCTTTTATTCCCTCTCATTTAACTTTCAAAAAGTTTCGAATTTCACTCACTTTCAGTCAATCAATCAAATAATCAATCAAGTCTATCTATTTATTATAACATTCCAAAATTTAGAATTTTTGGGATGTTACATGGGATTAATTAGACCTATGGTGCACACACTGAACAAGACCAATTTCCCGCAGAAATGGAACCATTCAAATTAACAAGTTCTCGCTTCTCGTGGCAATGCATCCATATTGGAAAATTGGAGACACTGTTCTACTCCTGCTCTACCAAGGCACAGGAGGGCTCTTCCTTTTCATTGACGAGATGCCGAGTCACCATGATCAAGCTGCTTCTAGTGGATAGTTGTGGTTGTTGGCCCTCAGCCTCTTAAAATGTGCTAGCTGTTACTATATATGTTAAGTATGTAGATATGGACCATATGGTTGTTGGCCCTTAGCCTCTTAAAGTGTGATAGTTGTTACTATGTTAAGTATGTAGATATGGACCATATGGTTGTCAAAACCGTGTTACGAAGATCCTCCTTTTGTCGAATAGTGTAACCACTATATATATGTTACACAAATATTGTTACCCAAGTTCATAAATTTTCATGGAAATTATTAGTATCGTACACAGTTCTTTGAGTTTAAGCGTGTGCCCAATGTCCAGAAGGCATTTGCATATCAACTGTCCATATTGCAAATTCACACACATGTTCACATAAGGACGTATGTGTAACATACTAATCATCACACACGAGTACTCGCAGACACATCGTGTGCGATACTCCTAGCCACCGCAAGCAACTAGTTTGCATTTTTCAAAGTCTTTTGTACACACAGAATCATACACGAAATAACTATATTGACCGTCTGTGATGTAATTTCTGATCGAAAATAGTTCATCCGAGTCGGCTGTTTGCCACGTATCACACACATCTTGTTTACACAACTCATTTGTGTTCTTTTGGCTCATCGCAAACAGTTCATCCATGTGAACTGTATGCGACATATCACACACATCTTGTTAAGTTGAACCGTTTTTGTTGTGTTCCCTAATCAAAAATAGTTCGTTTGAGTTAATCGTATGCCGTATATCAGACACACATTGATATGGCTGCCCGTTTCTGTTACTCTACCTCATCGCAAACAGTTTGAATGGATTAACCGTGTGTCCTCCATCGCACACACATTGTTATGGCTGCCCGTTTACTGTTGTTCTGCCTCATCGCAGACAGTTTGAATGGATTAACCGTATGCCCTTCATCACACATGCAACTAAAACTTGAACCGTGTTTGATGAATAGATCATCACAAACGTTTTGCACCTTTTTTGACGGGTTTTTACACTACCGTTTGCGATTATTGCATCTCACACAGTTTCGGCATGTTGGGGAACGTTGCAGAAAATTAAAAAATTTCCTACGGTTTCACCAAGATCCATCTATGAGTTCATCTAAGCAACGAGTCATGGGAGAGAGATTGCATCTACATACCACTTTGTAGATCGCGAGCGGAAGCGTTCAACGAACGGGGATGAGGTAGTCGTACACGACGTGATCCAAATCATCGGAGATCCTAGCACCGAACGGACGGCACCTCCGCGTTCAACACACGTACGGTCAGCGTAACGTCTCCTTCTTCTTGATCCAGCAAGGCAAAGGAGAGGTTGGGGAAGATGGCTCCAGCAGCAGCACAACGGCGTGGTGATGGTGGAGCTGCAGTACTCCGGCAAGACTTCGCCGAGCTCTACGGAGGAGGAGGAGGTGTTGGAGAGGGAGAGGGAGGCGCCAAGGACCAGGGTGCGGCTGCCCCCTTCCCCTCCCCCCTTTATATAGCCCCCAAGGGGGGGCGCCGGCCCTAGGAGATGCAATCTCCTAGGGGGGCAGCGGCCAAGGGGTGGGGGGCTTGCCCCCCAAGCAAGGGGGCGCCCCCCTTTAGGGTTTCCCCACCCTAGGCGCATGGGCCTCTTGGGGCTGGTTCCACTTGGCCCATGTAGGCCAAGGCGCACCCCCTAGAGCCCATGTGGCCCCCCGAGGCAGGTGGCCCCACCCGGTGGACCCCCGGGACCCTCCGGTGGTCCCGGTACAATACCGATAACCCTGAAACTTGTCCCGATGTCCAAAACAGCACTTCCTATATATAATTCTTTACCTCCGGACCATTCCAAAACTCCTCGTGCCGTCCGGGATCTCATCCGGGACTCCGAACAACATTCGGGTTACTGCATATACATATCTTCACAACCCTAGCGTCACCGAACCTTAAGTGTGTAGACCCTACGGGTTCGGAAGACATGCAGACATGACCGAGACGGCTCTCGGGCAATAACCAACAGCGGGATCTGGATACCCATGTTGGCTCCCACATGCTCCACAATGATCTCATCGAATGAACCACGATGTCGAGGATTCAATTAATCCCGTATACGATTCCCTTTGTCAATCGGTATTTTACTTGCCCGAGATTCGATCGTCGGTATCCCAATACCTCGTTCAATCTCGTTACTGGCAAGTCACTTTACTCGTACCGTAATGCATGATCCCGTGATCAAACACTTTGATCACATTGAGCTCATTATGATGATGCATTACCGAGAGGGCCCGGTGATACCTCTCCGTCAAGCGGAGTGACAAATCCCAGTCTCGATCCGTGTCAACCCAACAGACACTTTCAGAGATACCCGTAGTATACCTTTATAGTCACCCAGTTACGTTGTGACGTTTGGCACACCCAAAGCACTCCTACGGTATCCGGGAGTTACACGATCTCATGGTCTAAGGAAAGGATACTTGACATTGGAAAACTCTAGCAAACGAACTATGCGATCTTATGCTATGTTTAGGATTGGGTCTCGTCCATCACATCATTCTCCTAATGATGTGATCTCGTTATCAATGACATCCAATGTCCATAGTCAGGAAACCATGACTATCCGTCGATCAACGAGCTAGTGAACTAGAGGCTTACTAGGGACATATTGTTGTCTGTTATTCACACATGTATTACAATTTCCGGATAACACAATTATAGCACGAATAAAGACAATTATCATGAACAAGGAAATATAATAATAATGCTTTTATTATTGCCTCTAGGGCATGTTTCCAACAGTCTCCCACTTGCACTAGAGTCAATAATCTAGTTACATTGTGATGAATCGAACACCCATAGAGTTCCGGTGCTGATCATGTTTTGCCTTAGGGAGAGGTTTAGTCAACGGATCTGCGACATTCAGATCCATGTGCACTTTACAAATTTCTATGTCTCCATCTTGAACATTTTCACGAATGGAGTTGAAGCGACGCTTGATGTGCCTGGTCTTCTTGTGAAACCTGGGCTCCTTGGCAAGTGCAATAGCTCCAGTGTTGTCACAGAAGAGTTTGATTGGCCCCGACGCATTGGGTATGACTCCGAGGTCGGTGATGAACTCCTTCACCCAAATTGCTTCGTGTGCTGCCTCCGAGGCTGCCATGTACTCCGCTTCACATGTAGATCCCGCCACGACGCTCTGCTTGCAACTGCACCAGCTTACTGCCCCACCATTCAAAATATACACGTATCCGGTTTGTGACTTAGAGTCATCCAGATCTGTGTCGAAGCTAGCGTCGACGTAACCCTTTACGACTAGCTCTTCGTCACCTCCATAAACGAGAAACATTTCCTTAGTCCTTTTCAGGTACTTCAGGATATTCTTGACCGCTGTCCAGTGTTCCTTGCCGGGATTACTTTGGTACCTTCCTACCAAACTCACGGCAAGGTTTACATCAGGTCTGGTACATAGCATGGCATACATAATAGACCCTATGGCTGAGGCATAGGGGATGACACTCATCTCTTCTATATCTTCGGCCGTGGTCGGACATTGAGCTGAGCTCAATTTCACACCTTGTAACACAGGTAAGAACCCCTTCTTAGATTGATCCTATGAGGCGTCTTGATCTATCTCTATAGATCTTGATGCCTAATATATAAGCAGCTTCTCCAAGGTCCTTCATTGAAAAACTTTTATTCAAGTAGGCCTTAATGATGTCCAAGAGTTCTATGTCATTTCCCATCAAAAGTCTGTCATCTACATATAGTATGAGAAATGCTACAAAGCTCCCACTCACTTTCTTGTAAACGCAGGCTTCTCCATAAGTCTGCGTAAACCCAAACGCTTTGATCATCTCATCAAAGCGAATGTTCCAACTCCGAGATGCTTGCACCAGCCCATAAATCGAGCGTTGGAGCTTGCACACCTTGTCAGCATTCTTAGGATCGACAAAACCTTCCGGCTGCATCATATACAATTCTTCCTTAAGGAAACCATTAAGGAATGCCGTTTTGACGTCCATTTGCCATATTTCATAATCGTAGAATGCGGCAATCGCTAACATGATTCGGACGGACTTCAGCTTCGCTACCGGTGAGAAAGTCTCATCGTAGTCAATTCCTTGAACTTGTCGATAACCCTTAGCGACAAGCCGAGCTTTATAGATGGTCACATTACCATCCGCGTTTGTCTTCTTCTTAAAGATCCATTTATTTTCCATGGCTCGCCGCTCAACGGCCAAGTCAGTCAAAGTCCATACTTCATTTTCATACATGGATCCTATCTCGGATTTCATGGCTTCTAGCCATTTGTCGGAATCCGGGCCCGCCATTGCTTCCTCATAGTTCGAAGGTTCACCGTTGTCTAACAACATGATTTCCAAGACAGGGTTGCCGTACCACTCTGGTGCGAAACGTGTCCTTGTGGACCTTCGAATTTCAGTAGGAGCTTGATTAGAAGTATCTTGATCATCATCATTAATTTCCTCTCTAGTCGGTGCAGGCACCTTAGGAACGTTTTCTTGAGTTTCGCCATTTTCCCGTTCAAGAGGTAACACTTCATCAAGTTCTACTTTCCTCCCACTTACTTCTTTCGAGAGAAACTCTTTCTCTAGAAAGGATCCATTCTTGGCAACAAAGATCTTGCCTTCGGATCTGAGGTAGAAGGTATACCCAATAGTTTCTTTAGGGTATCCTATGAAGACGCATTTTTCCGACTTGGGTTCGAGCTTTTCAAGTTGGAGTTTCTTGACATAAGCATCGCATCCCCAAACTTTTAGAAACGACAGCTTAGGTTTCTTCCCAAACCATAATTCATACGGTGTCGTCTCAACAGATTTTGACGGAGCCCTATTTAAAGTGAATGCGGCAGTCTCTAATGCATAGCCCCAAAAAGATAGCGGTAAATCGGTAAGAGACATCATACATCGCACCATATCTAATAGAGTGCGATTACGACGTTCGGACACACCATTACACTGAGGTGTTCCAGGCGGTGTGAGTTGTGAAACTATTCCACATTTTCTTAAGTGTGTGCCAAATTCATGACTCAAGTATTCTCCTCCACGATCTGATCGTAAAAACTTGATTTTTCTGTCACGTTGATTTTCAACCTCACTCTGAAATTCCTTGAACTTTTCAAAGGTCTCAGACTTGTGTTTCATTAAGTAGATATACCCATATCTACTCAAGTCATCAGTGAGGGTGAGAACATAACGATAGCCACCGCGAGCCTCAACACTCATTGGACCGCACACATCGGTATGTATGATTTCCAATAAGTTGGTTGCTCGCTCCATTGTTCCTGAGAACGGAGTCTTGGTCATTTTACCCATGAGGCATGGTTCACACGTGTCAAATGATTCATAATCAAGAGACTCTAAAAGTCCATCTGCATGGAGCTTCTTCATGCGTTTGACACCTATGTGACCAAGGCGGCAGTGCCACAAATATGTGGGACTATTGTTATCAACTTTAACTCTTTTGGTATTCACACTATGAATATGTGTATCATCATGTACGAGATTCATTAAGAATAAACCATTAACCATCGGTGCATGACCATAAAACATATCTCTCATATAAATAGAACAACCATTATTCTCGGATTTAAATGAGTAGCCATCTCGAATTAAACGAGATCCAGCCACAATGTTCATGCTCAAACTTGGCACTAAATAACAATTATTGAGGTTTAAAACTAATCCCGTAGGTAAATGTAGAGGTAGCGTGCCGACGGTGATCACACCGACCTTGGAACCATTCCCAACGCGCATCGTCACCTCGTCCTTCGCCAGTCTCCGTTTATTCCGCAACTCCTGTTTTGAGTTACAAATGTGAGCAACTACACCGGTATCAAATACCCAAGAGCTACTACGAGTACTGGTAAGGTACACATCAATAATTCTTTACCTCCAGACCATTCCGAAACTCCTCGTGACTTCCGGGATCTCATCCGGGGCTCCTAACAACATTCGGGTTACTTCATATACATATCTTCACAACCCTAGCGTCACCGAACCTTAAGTGTGTAGACCCTACGGGTTCGGGAGACATGCAGACATGACCGAGACGGCTCTCGGGCAATAACCAACAGCGGGATCTGGATACCCAAGTTGGCTCCCACATGCTCCACGATGATCTCATCGAATGAACCACGATGTCGAGGATTCAATTAATCCCGTATACGATTCCCTTTGTCAATCGGTATTTTACTTGCCCGAGATTCGATCGTCGGTATCCCAGTACCTCGTTCAATCTCGTTACTGGAAAGTCACTTTACTCGTACCGTAATGTATGATCCCGTGATCAAACACTTTGATCACATTGAGCTCATTATGATGATGCATTACCGAGAGGGCCCGGTGATACCTCTCCGTCAAGCG
Organism: Aegilops umbellulata; assembly: GCA_032464435.1. Classification (NCBI taxonomy): domain Eukaryota; kingdom Viridiplantae; phylum Streptophyta; class Magnoliopsida; order Poales; family Poaceae; genus Aegilops; species Aegilops umbellulata. The sequence continues at coordinate 413,961,647 of CP136057.1, forward strand.
AAGTGACAAATCCCAGTCTCGATCCGTGTCAACCCAACAGAGACTTTCAGAGATACCCGTAGTATACCTTTATAGTCACCCAGTTACGTTGTGACGTTTGGCACACCCAAAGCACTCCTACGGTATCCGGGAGTTACACGATCTCATGGTCTAAGGAAAGGATACTTGACATTGGAAAACTCTAGCAAACGAACTATGCGATCTTATGCTATGTTTAGGATTGGGTCTCGTCCATCACATCATTCTCCTAATGATGTGACCTCGTTATCAATGACATCCAATGTCCATAGTTAGGAAACCATGACTATCTGTCGATCAACGAGCTAGTCAACTAGAGGCTTACTAGGGACATATTGTTGTCTGTTATTCACACATGTATTACGATTTCCGGATAACACAATTATAGCACGAATAAAGACAATTATCATGAACAAGGAAATATATTAATAATGCTTTTATTATTGCCTCTAGGGCATATTTCCAACACGGCAAAGGGTCTCTGATCGTAGTGTCGCGTTAGCAGTCTCCTGTGGTAGTGAATGTGTTCATATCTCGCAAGAATTGTTTCAGTGTGTCAAAAGTATTATGCTATCTTGCATGGATCAAGTGGTACAGAAACGTTTTGAACGTATAAGTGATGTTGAAATTCTCTAAGCACTAGAAGTTTTGTATCATGAAGATCCAGCTAAAGTTCATGATATGATTGAAGCATTGGATGAATGCAAAATATCTCAAGTTGACGAGAAAAATGTTAGGCTTACAGACTATTATGACAGTATCAACGCAATGGAAATAGATTTTCCCAAGACACCGGAAAGTGATTTGATCCTTTCATCACTTCATGAAGCGATGCTCAAAACCAACAGATCGGGTTGCAGAACTAGCAAAAGTTGCTTGTGAACAATACAAAGAGTTTCAAAAGAAAAGGCAACACCAAGAAGAACAAGGCTGAAGCTTCTTGCGAGGCTATTTGTTTTACTGCAAAGAGAAAGGACACTGGAAAAGAAATTGTGTGAAGTATCTAGCAGATAAGAAGAACTCATATTCTGGTAAAGGTATACAAGTTAAAGTTTTTGATCTTCTACTTGCTAAAAATTCCAACCCTTAGGTATTTGATACCGGGTCAGTTGCTCACATTTGCAACACCACACAGTGACTACGGAAATTTCGCAAGCTGGGAAAGAATGAAGTCGTGATGCATGAAGGAAATGGTGATTGGATCTCCGCTCGGGCTGTTGGTGTCATGTCATTTAGTTTTACCTTCAAAATTTATCTTAGAACAAAATAATTGTTACTTTGTTCCAACTTATGTAAGAACATTATCTCTGGATCATGTTTGATAAATGGCGGTTATTGTTATAAGTAATGGTTATTCAACATGTTATAAGCATATACTTTATGGATTTGCACCCATGATTGGTGGATTATTCATATTAGATCTTGAATGTGAGAAATAAGTCTATAACATTAGTGCTAAACGTCTTAAGAAGACTGATAATACCATTTATATGTGGCACTACCATGTTGGTATTCATAACAAAAAGAAACATATGCAAAAACTTCATAAAGATGGAGTGTTGACATTGTTTGATTTTGAATCATTTGATACATATGAAGCCTGTCTGGTGGGTAAAATGACCAAGACATATTTCACTAGTCATCCTGAATGGGCGCTTGAAGTATTGGATATAATACATAGTGATTTATGTGGACCAATGAGTGTTCCGGCGCGCGACGGATACTTATACTTCGTTACCTTCAATAAAGATTTGAGTTGATATGGGTATATCTATTTAATGAAACATAAGTCTGAAACATTTGAAAAGTTCAAATAAGTTCAGAACAAATTTGAGAATCATCATGGCAAGAAGATAAAATTCTACGATTATATTGTGGAGGAGAATATCTAAGCCATGAGTTTAGCAAGCATCTAAGTGATTGCAGGATTGTCCCACAACGTACCCCTCCCGGAACTCCACAAAGAAACGCCATGTCGGAAAGGCATAACCGAACGTTGTTAGACATGGTTGGGTCAATGATGTTGTACCGATCTACCTTTATCATTCTGGGGATATGCACTTGAAACAACAATATATACACTAAACAAAGCACCATCAAAGTCTGTTGAGACGACACCATATGAGTTAAGGAATGACAATAAACCAAATTTGTCGCATCTCAAGATTTGGGGTTGTGAAGCTTATGTAAAACGTTAATAGCCAAACAAGCTTGATACCAAAGCAGACAAGTGCTACTTTGGACGTTATCCCAAAGAAATATATGGGTATTCCTTATACCAAAATTCCAGCGACAAAGTGTTTGTTTCTAAAGGTGGACACTTTCTCAAGGATGAGTTTTTCGCTAAAGAAGTAAGTAGGAGGACAATATAGCTTGACGAGATTACTGATTCTCTAGAAGTGAATAGGACTGACATATGGAATTTATTCCAGAAGTTGTCCGCACAGCTGAACCAAAATTTACCACATCACCTGTAGAAAATCCAGTTAAGACTGTAATTGAACCACCTAGGTCAGGAAGAGTTATCAAACCTCCTAAGTGGTTTCATAATGAAATATTCATCTTGGAAGAAGATGAGCCTGCGCACTACAAGGAAGTAATGGCAGTGCCCAGCTCAAAAGAATGGCTGAAAGCCATGCAATTCGTAATGGAGTCCATGTACGAGAATCAAGTTTGGAACTTCGTCGATCCTCCAAAGGGTGTAAGACCCATACAATGTAAATGGATCTTCAAGACAAAAACATACGGAGATGGTAATCCATCCATCTACAAAGCAAGGCTAGTTATGAAAGGGTTTTCGCAAGTTGAGGGAGTTGATTATGATGAGACTTTCTCTTTGGTAGTAATGCCTAAGTCTGTACGGATTATGATGGCTATAGGTGCATATTTCGAGTACGAGATATGGCAGATGGAAGTCAGCATTGCTTCCCTAAGTGGAAATCTGAAAGAGCATGTATACATGATACAACCAGAAGGTTTTGTTGATCCAAAGGATTTTCGAAAGGTGTACAAGCTTCAAAAGTCAATCTATGGTTTGAAGCAAGCATCAAGGAGCTGGAATCAACATTTTGATGAAGTGGTAAAAAAGTTTGGCTTCATAAAAATGATGAAAAAGCTTGTGTATACACGAAGTTTACTGGGAGATCCATGATACATCTCCAAAGTATCTATAATTTATCAAAGTATTCATGCCATGTTTACTACAAGAATTTTATATGGTTTTGGTGCACTTTAATATGATTTTTATGGAACCTATTAACCTAGTGCCACTTGTTTTTCTATATGTTTTTGGTTTTCTAGAAAATCCATACCAAAGGAACTCCAAATGCCAAAACAAATTATGATGATTCTTTTGGAACATAAGAGACCCCCGAAGTACTGGAGGTGCACCAGACAAAGTCTAGGGGAGCCACGAGTTCAGGGGCGTACCCGCCCCCTAGGGTGTGTGAGTTGAGCTCATGCCCCCCTAGGTACTCCCCTTGACATGAGACCGACGCCAAAAATTCCTATAAATACCAAAAGCCCAAGGAAGAAACCTAGAACTTCTACTCCACTGTCGCAAGCCTCTGTTCTAAAGCGACATCATCTGGAGGCCTTCTCTAGCACCCTGTCAGAGGGGGAAATCATCATCGGAGGACATCTTTATCATCCCGACAGTCTCCATGATGAGGAGGGAGTAGTACACCCTCGGGGCTGAGGGTATGTACTAGTAGCTATGTGTTTGATCTCTCTCTCATGATCTTGATGTGGCACAATGTTGATGTATCATGAGTGGGGGTACTTATAACCCACAAGTATAGGGGATCGCAACCGTTTTCGAGGATAGAGTATTCAACCCAAATTTATTGATTCGACACAAGGGGAGCCAAAGAATATTCTCAAGTATTAGCAGTTGAGTTGTCAATTCAACCACACCTGGATAACTTAGTATCTGCAACAAAGTATTTAGTAGCAAAGTAATATGGAAGTAAAGGCAACAATAGCAAAAGTAATGTTTTTGGGTTTTGTAGTGATTGTAACAGTAGCAACGGAAAAGTAAATAAGCTAAGAACAATATGTGAAAAGCTTGTAGGCATTGGATCGGTGATGGAAAATTATGTCGGATGCGGTTCATCATGTAACAGTCATAACATAGGGTGACACAGAACTAGCTCCAATTCATCAATGTAATGTAGGCATGTGTTCCGAATATAGTCATGCGTGCTTATGGAAAAGAACTTGCATGACATCTTTTGTCCTACCCTCTTGTGGCAGCGGGCTCCTAGCGGAAACTAAGGGATATTAAGGCCTCCTTTTAATACAGTACCGGACCAAAGCATTAACACATAGTGAATACATGAACTCCTCAAACTACGGTCATCACCGGGAGTGGTCCCGATTATCGTCACTTCGGGGTTGCTGGATCATAACACATAGTAGGTGACTATAGACTTGCAATATAGGATCAAGAACTCACATATATTCAGGAAAACATAATAGGTTCAGATCTGAAATCATGGCACTCGGGTCCTAGTGACAAGCATTAAGCATAGCAAGGTCATAGCAACATCAATCTCAGAACATAGTGGATACTAGGGATCAAACCCTAACAAAACTAACTCGATTACATGATAGATCTCATCCAACCCATCACCGTCCAGCAAGCCTACGATGGAATTTCTCACGCACGGCGGTGAGCATCATGAAATTGGTGATGGAGGATGGTTGATGATGACGACGGCGACGAATCCCCCTCTCTAGAGCCCCGAACGAACTCCAGATCAGCCCTCCCGCGAGGGGTTTAGGGCTTAGCGGCAGCTCCGTATCGTAAAACGTGATGAATCATTCTCTCTGATTTTTTTTCTCCCCGAAAGTGAATATATGGAGTTGGAGTTGAGGTCGGTGGAGCATCTGGGGGCCCATGAGGTAGGGGGCGCCCAGGGGGGCAAGCGTGCCCCCACCCTCGTGGACAGGGTGTGGGCCCCTGACATGGATTTTACTTCGAGTATTTTTTATATTTTCCAAAAAGATGTTCCGTGGAGTTTCAGGTCATCCCGAGAACTTTTGTTTCAGCACATAAATAACACCATGGAAAGTCTGCTGAAAACAGCGTCAGTTGGGTTAGTTCCATTCAAGTCATGCAAGTTAGAGTCCAAAACAAGGGCAAAAGTGTTTGGAAAAGTAGATACGATGGAGACGTATCAACTCCCCCAAGCTTAAACCTTTGCTTGTCCTCAAGCAATTCAGTTGATAAACTCAAAGTGATAAACAAAAACTTTTACAAACTTTCTTTGCTCTTGTTGTTGTAAATATGTAAAGCCAGCATTCAAGTTTTCAGCAAAGATTATGACTATCCATATTCACAATAACATTTATGTCTCATGTTTACTCATGTCAATAGCATAATCAACTAGCGAGCAATAATAATAAATCTCGGATGACAACACTTTCTCAAAACAATCATGATATGATATAACAAGATGGTATCTCGCTAGCCCTTTCTATGACCGCAAAACATAAATGCAGAGCACCTTTAAAGATCAAGGACTGACTAGACATTGTAATTCATGGTAAAAGAGATCCAATCATAGTCATACCCAATATAAATTAATAGTAATGGATGCAAATGACAGTTGTGCTCTCCAGCTAGTGCTTTTTAATAAGAGGGTGATGATTCAACATAAAAGTAAATAGATAGGCCCTTTCCAGAGGGAAGCAGGGATTTGTAGAGGTGCTAGAGCTCGATTTTTAAAGCAGAGATAAATAATATTTTGAGCAGCATACTTTCATTGTCAACGTAACAACCAAGAGATGGCAATATCTTCCATGCTACACACATTATAGGCGGTTCCCAAACAGAATGGTAAAGCTTATACTCCCCCTCCACCAACAAGCATCAATCCATGGCTTGCTCGAAACAATGAGTGCCTCCAACTAGCAACAACCCTGGAGGAGTTTTGTTTGCAATTAATTTGATTTGATTTGCATAAAGCATGGGACTGGGCATCTCGGTGACCAACCATTTTCTCGTGAGTGAAGAGCAGAGTCCACTCCTCTTGAGAATAACCCGCCTAGCATGGAAGATACGGACATCCCTAGTTGATACATGAGCTATTCGAGCATGCAAAACAGAATTTCATTTGAACGATTGGAGTTTGGCACATACAAATTTACTTGGAACGGCAGGTAGATACCACATATAGGAAGGTATGGTGGACTCATATGGAATAACTTTGGGGTTTAAGGGATTGGATGCACAAGCAGTATTCCTTCTTAGTACAAGTGAAGGCTAGCAAAAGACTAGGAGGTGACCAACTAGAGAGCGACAACAATCATGAACATGCATTAAAATTAATAGATATTGAGTACAAGAATGAGTAGGATATAATCCGCCATGAACATAAATATCGTGAAGGCTGTGTTGATTTGTTTCAACTACATGTGTGAACATGTGCCAAGTCGAGTCACTTAAATCATTCAAAGGAGGATACCACCCCACTATACCACATCACAACCATTTTAATAGCATGTTGGCACGCAAGGTAAACCATTATAACTCATAGCTAATCAAGCATAGCATAAGTAACTATAATCTCCAATTGTAATTGCAAACATGTTTATTCATAATAGGCTGAATCAGGAACAAGGAACTAATCATATTTACAAAAACAAGAGAGGTCGAGTTCATACCAGCTTTTCTCATCTCAGACAGTCCATCATATATCGTCATAACTGCATTTCACTTGCACGACCGAACGATGTGAATAATATTAAGAGTGCATGTGCATTGGACTAAGCTGGAATCTACGAGCATTCAATAAATAGGAGAAGACAAGGCAATATGGGCTCTTGGTTAAATCAACAATAATGCATATAAGAGCCACTTCAACAATTTAATTATGGTCTTCTCCTATCGACCCCCAAAGAAAAGAAAAGAAATAAAACTATTTACACGGGAAAGCACCCAACAAGCAAAAGAAGAACGGGAAATATTTTTGGGTTTTCTTTTTAATTTTTACTACTACAGCAAGAAAGTAAACTAGCTAGAAGCTATTACTAATTTTTTTGGTTTTTCTTAAAGTTTATCAAACACAGAAGAAGAAAGCAAGAAAAAGAAAATAAACTAGCATGGACATTACAGTGAAAGAGTATGAGCACCGACATCTAGCAATGAGTGTGTAAACATAAATGTAATGTCGGTGGGAAATACATACTCCCCCAAGCTTAGGCTTCTGGCCTAAGTTGGTTTATTGCCACGGATGGCCTGGCGGATATCCGTAGTTGTAGCAAGGGTCGTACTGAGATGAAGAAGCCCCTGATTGCCACTGGTTGGCAATCGTCTCCGGATACCACTGGTAATTAGACTGCCGTGGAGGCTCAAATTGTGGTTCTCCCTCCGTGGCTAGTGTAGGGTTCCGGTAGGCGTGAATGGCTGCCAGCGGAACGAGATACGGACCTGCAGATAAATTAAACAAGGAAGGAGCAGGCAAGATAATAGTCTCAGGGTGATGTTTATCAAAGAAGAATTTGTATTTAAGCGCCCCTTCCTTATTCTTAATAATGAAATCATGCGCTACCATACTCTTATAATCTAGATAAATAGTGGGCAACATTTTTTCTTCTTTTTCATAGTGCCTAATAGGTATGTTATAGTGTGCAGCAAGGCGTGAAGCGTAAATACCTCCAAAGATGGGACCCTTTGTACGGTTCAAACTTAACCGTTTAGCAATAATACCGCCCATACTAACAGTGTTATCGGAGAATAAACCATGGAACAAAATGATAATATCAGGAACACTAAGGTTTCCATAGTTTCCGCGACAAATTAAGCAACGACTAACAAATAATGCAAAGTAGCGTAAAACAGGAAAATGTATGCTAGTGATTCTTGCATCGGGAACCTTCCTAGTTTCCCCTACAGTAATAGTGTCAATAAACCCGTCCACATCTTCACGACGTGGCTCCTCTAAACTACCCTTGAAAGGTATTTTGCAAACCTTGCAAAATTCATCTAATGGCATCTTCTTAACCACATCATATAAATAAACTCTACTGAAGGAGGTGATTCCTTAGGAAAATAGTAGAAGTTTTGCACAAAAGTATTGGTGAGTAAGAAATACTGTTCGCGTTGGTCGCGGAGGAAGTCGGTGAGGCCTGCATTCTCAGCCAATTCATAAAAATCATCATAAATCCCGGCTTCTCTCAAGAAATCATTGGAAGGCCATTCACACGGCCGAACCTCCGCGGTGTGAGGGAGATTATATTTGGGCCTCTGTGCTTCTTCACTTTGATTTTCCTTCGAGCTTCGGCTCGATGAGCCCCTCAAAAATCTCTTCATTATTTTCTGAAATTTTTTGAAATTTTTAGTAACTTCAAATAAAAGTGAACCAAACTCAACAAAATTGATAGCAACTACTCCTACAAGTGCCTAAAGCCCATATCATGCATTAGACCTACTTAGAACCATTTAAATCTGACATGCAAGCTCAAGAACATGGTCACCTAGGCAGCAAAAATTTGCAATGAATAAAGCACTAGAACAAAAACTAATTGGACCAACGGAGGAGTCACATACCAAGGAACAATTCTGTTGGGGAACGTTGCAGAAAAACAAAATTTTCCTACGGTTTCACCAAGATCCATCTATGAGTTCATCTAGCAACGAGTGATCGGATGCACCTACATACCTTTGTAGATCGCGAGCGGAAGCGTTCAAGGAACGGGGATGAGGTAGTCGTACACGACGTGATCCAAATAACCGGAGATCCTAGCACCAAACGGACGGCACCTCCGCGTTCAACACACGTACGGTCAGTGTGACGTCTCCTCCTTCTTGATCCAGCAAGGGGGAAGGAGAGGTTGATGAAGATCCAGCAGCACGACGGCGTGGTGGTGGATGCAAGGCGTCACAACAGCAGGGCTTCGCCGTGCACTACGAGAGGGAGAGGTGTAGCAGGGAGAGAGGGAGGAGCCAGGGGCAAGGGTGCGGCTGCCCCTCCCTCCCCCCCTTTATATAGGCCCCCTGGGGGGTGCCGGCCCCTGGAGATCCCATCTCCAGAGGGGGCGGCGGCCAAGGGGGGTGGAGTGCCCCCCAAGGCAAGTGGGCGCCCCCCCCACCCGAGGGTTCCAACCCTAGGCGCAGGGGGTGGGCCTTGGGGGGCGCACCCCACTAAGGGCTGGTCCCCCCTCCCACTTCAGCCCATGGGGCCCTCCGGGATGGGTGGCCACACCCGATGGACCCCCGGGACCCATCTGGTGGTCCCGGTACAATATCGGTGACCCCCAGATCACTCCCGATGGCCGAAACTGTACTTCCTATATATAATTCTTTACCTCCAGACCAATCCGGAACTCCTCGTGATGTCTGGGATCTCATCCAGGACTCCGAACAACATTCGGGTTACTGCATATACATATCTTCACAACCCTAGCGTCACCGAACTTTAAGTGTGTAGACCCTACGGGTTCGGGAGACATGCAGACATGACCGAGACGGCTCTCGGGCAATAACCAACAGCGGGATCTGGATACCCATGTTGGCTCCCACATGCTCCACGATGATCTCATCAGATGAACCACGATGTCGAGGATTCAAGCAACCCCGTATGCAATTCCCTTTGTCAATCGATATGTTACTTGCCCGAGATTCGACCGTCGGTATCCCAATACCTCGTTCAATCTCGTTACCGGCAAGTCACTTTATTCGTACCATAATGCATGATCCCGTGATCAAACACTTTGATCACATTTAGCTCATTATGATGATGCATTACCAAGTGGGCCCGGTGATACCTCTCCGTCAAGCAGAGTGACAAATCCCAGTCTCGATCTGTGTCAACCCAACAGACACTTTCGGAGATACCCGTAGTATACCTTTATAGTCACCCAGTTACGTTGTGACGTTTGGCACACCCAAAGCACTCCTACGGTATCCGGGAGTTACACGATCTCATGGTCTAAGGAAAGGATACTTGACATTGGAAAACTCTAGCAAACGAACTATACGATCTTATGCTATGTTTAGGATTGGGTCTTGTCCATCACATCATTCTCTTAATGATGTGATCTCGTTATCAATGACATCCAATGTCCATAGTCAGGAAACCATGACTATCTGTCGATCAACGAGCTAGTCAACTAGAGGCTTACTAGGGACATGTTGGTGTCTATTATTCACACATGTATTACGATTTCCGGATAACACAATTATAGCATGAATAAATACAATTATCATGAACAAGGAAATATAATAATAATGCTTTTATTATTGCCTCTAGGGCATATTTCCAACAGTCTCCCACTTGTACTAGAGTCAATAATCTAGTTACATTGTGATGAATCGAACACCCACGGAATTCTGGTGTTGATCATGTTTTGCTCTAGGGAGAGGTTTAGTCAACGGATCTGCTACATTCAGGTCCGTATGTACTTTACAAATATCTATGTCTCCATCTTGAACATTTTCACGAATGGAGTTGAAGCGACGCTTGATGTGCCTGGTCTTCTTGTGAAACCTGGGCTCCTTGGTAAGTGCAATAGCTCCAGTGTTGTCACAGAAGAGTTTGATTGGCCCCAACGCATTGGGTATGACTTCGAGGTCGGTGATGAACTCCTTCACCCAAATTGCTTCATGTGCTGCCTCCGAGGCTTCCATGTACTCCGCTTCACATGTAGATCCCGCCACGACGCTCTGCTTGCAACTGCACCAGCTTACTGCCCCACCATTCAAAATATACACGTATCCGGTTTGTGACTTAGAGTCATCCAGATCTGTGTCGAAGCTAGCGTCGACATAACCCTTTATGACGAGCTCTTCGTCACCTCCATAAACGAGAAACATTTCCTTAGTCCTTTTCAGGTACTTCAGGATATTCTTGACCGCTGTCCAATGTTCCTTGCCGGGATTACTTTGGTACCTTCCTACCAAACTCACGGCAAGGTTTACATCAGGTCTGGTACACAGCATGGCATACATAATCGAACCTATGGCTGAGGCATAGGGGATGACCCTCATCTCTTCTATATCTTCTGCCGTGGTCGGACATTGAGCTGAGCTCAATTTCACACCTTGCAATACTAGTAAGAACCCCTTCTTCGATTGCTCCATATTGAACTTCTTCAATATCTTATCAAGGTATGTGCTTTGTGAAAGACCTATGAGGCGTCTCGATCTATCTCTATAGATCTTGATGCGTAATATATAAGCAGCTTCTCCAAGGTCCTTCATTGAAAAACTCTTATTCAAGTAGGCGTTGATGTTGTCCAAGAGTTCTATATCATTTCCCATCAAAAGTATGTCATCTACATATAGTATGAGAAATGCTACAGAGCTCCCACTCACTTTCTTGTAAACACAGGCTTCTCCATAAGTCTGCGTAAATCCAAACGCTTTGATCATCTCATCAAAGCGAATGTTCCGACTCCGAGATGCTTGCACCAGCCCATAAATCGAGCGTTGGAGCTTGCACACCTTGTCAGCATTCTTAGGATCGACAAAACCTTTCGGCTGCATCATATACAATTCTTCCTTAAGGAAACCATTAAGGAATGCCGTTTTGACGTCCATTTGCCATATCTCATAATCGTAGAATGTGGCAATTGCTAACATGATTCGGACGGACTTCAGCTTCGCTACCGGTGAGAAAGTCTCATCGTAGTCAACCCCTTGAACTTGTCGATAACCCTTAGCGACAAGCCGAGCTTTATAGATGGTCACATTACCATCCGCGTCTGTCTTCTTCTTAAAGATCCATTTATTTTCGATGGCTCGCCGTTCAACGGGCAAGTCAGTCAAAGTCCATACTTCGTTTTCATACATGGATCCTATCTCGAATTTCATGGCTTCCAGCCATTTGTCGGAATCCGGGCCCGCCATCGCTTCTTCATAGTTCGAAGGTTCACCGTTGTCTAGCAACATGATTTCCAAGACAGGGTTGTCGTACCACTCTGGTGCGGAACATGTCCTTGTGGACCTACGAATTTCAGTAGGAGCTTGATCAGAAGTATCTTGATCATCATCATTAATTTCCTCTCTAGTCGGCGCAGGCACCTCAGGAACGTTTTCTTGAGTTGCGCCATTTTCCGGTTCAAGAGGTAACACTTCATCAAGTTCTACTTTCCTCCCACTTACTTCTTTCGAGAGAAACTCCTTCTCTAGAAAGGATCCATTCTTGGCAACAAAGATCTTGCCTTCGGATCTGAGGTAGAAGTTATACCCAATAGTTTCTTTAGGGTATCCTATGAAGACACATTTTTTCCGACTTGGGTTCGAGCTTTTCAGGTTGAAGTTTCTTGACTTAAGCATCGCATCCCCAAACTTTTAGAAATGACAGCTTAGGTTTCTTCCCAAACCATAATTCATACGGTGTCGTCTCAACGGATTTCGACGGTGCCCTATTTAAAGTGAATGCGGCAGTCTCTAATGCATAGCCCCAAAAAGATAGCGGTAAACCGGTTAGAGACATCATAGATCGCACCATATCTAATATAGTGCGATTACGACGTTCGGACACACCATTACGCTGAGGTGTTCCAGGCGGCGTGAGTTGTGAAACTATTCCACATTTTCTTAAGTGTGTGCCAAATTCGTGACTCAAGTATTCTCCTCCATGATCTGATCGTAGAAACTTGATCTTTCTATCACGTTGATTTTCAACCTCACTCTGAAATTCCTTGAACTTTTCAAAGGTCTCAGACTTGTGTTTCATTAAGTAGATATACCCATACCTACTCAAGTCATCATTGAGGGTGAGAACATAACGATAGCCACCGCGAGCCTCAACACTCATTGGACCGCACACATCAATATGTATGATTTCCAATAAGTTGGTTGCTCGCTCCATTGTTCCTGAGAACAGAGTCTTGGTCATTTTACCCATGAGGCATGGTTCGCATGTGTCAAATGATTCATAATCAAGAGACTCTAAAAGTCCATCTGCATGGAGCTTCTTCATGCGTTTGACACCTATGTGACCAAGGCGGCAGTGCCACAAGTATGTGGGACTATTGTTATCAACTTTAACTCTTTTGGTATTCACACTATGAATATGTGTATCATCACGTACGAGATTCATTAAGAATAAACCATTAACCATCAGAGCATGACCATAAAACATATCTCTCATATAAATAGAACAACCATTATCCTCGGATTTAAATGAGTAGCCATCTCGAATTAAACGAGATACAGACACAATGTTCATGCTCAAACTTGGCACTAAATAACAATTACTGAGGTTTAAAACTAATCCCGTAGGTAAATGTAGAGGTAGCGTGCCGACGGCGATCACATCGACCTTGGAACCATTCCCGACGCGCATCGTCACCTCGTCCTTCGCCAGTCTTCGCTTATTCCGCAGCTCCTGCTTTGAGTTACAAATGTGAGCAACTGCACCGGTATCAAATACCCAAGAGCTATTACGAGTACTGGTAAGGTACACATCAATTACATGTATATCACATATACCTTTTGTTTTGCCGGCCTTCTTGTCCGCTAAGTATTTGGGGCAATTCCGCTTCCAGTGACCACTTCCCTTGCAATAAAAGCACTCAGTCTCGGGCTTGGGTCCATTCTTTGGCTTCTTCCCGGCAGCTTGCTTGCCGGGCGCGGCAACTTCCTTGCCGTCCTTCTTGAAGTTCTTTTTACCCTTGCCCTTCTTGAACTTAGTGGTTTTATTCACCATCAACACTTGATGTTCCTTCTTGACTTCTACCTCTGCTGATTTCAGCATAGCAAATACCTCAGGAATGGTCTTTTCCATCCCCTGCATATTGAAGTTCATCACAGAGCTCTTGTAGCTTGGTGGAAGCGACTGGAGGATTCTGCCAATGACCGCGTCGTCCGGGAGATTAACTCCCAGCTGAGTCAAGCGGTTATGTAACCCAGACATAGTGAGTATGTGCTCACTGACAGAACTATTTTCCTCCATCTTACAGCTAAAGAATTTGTCGGAGACTTCATATCTCTCGACCCGGGCATGAGCTTGGAAAACCATTTTCAGCTCTTCGAACATCTCATATGCTCCGTGTCTCTCAAAACGCTTTTGGAGCCCCGGCTCTAAGCTGTAAAGCATGCCGCACTGAACGAGGGAGTAGTCATCGGAACGTGCCTGCCAAGCGTTCATAACGTCTTGTTCTGCAGGGAGAACAGGTGCGTCACCCAGCGGTGCTCGTAGGACATAATCTTTCTTGGCAGCTATGAGGATGATCCTCAGGTTCCGGACCCAGTCTGTATAGTTGCTGCCATCGTCTTTCAGCTTGGTTTTCTCTAGGAACGCGTTGAAGTTGAGGACTACGTTGGCCATTTGATCTACAAGACATATTGTAAATATTTTAGACTAAGTTCATGATAATAAAGTTCATCTAATCAAATTATTTAATGAACTCCCACTTAGATAGACATCCCTCTTCTAGTCATCTAAGTATAACATGATCCGAGTCAACTAGGTCGTGTCCGATCATCACGTGAGATGGACTAGTCAACATCGGTGAACATCTTCATGTTGATCGTATCTTCTATACGAATCATGCTCGACCTTTCGGTCTTCTGTGTTCCGAGGCCATGTCTGTACATGCTAGGCTCGTCAAGTCAACCTAAGTGTTTGCATGTGTAAATCTGTCTTACACCCGTTGTATGTGAACGTTAGAATCTATCACACCCGATCATCACGTGGTGCTTCGAAACAACGAACTGTCGCAATGGTGCACAGTTAGGGGGAACACTTCTTGAAATTATTATGAGGGATCTTCTTATTTACTACCGTCGTTCTAAGTAAACAAGATGCAAAACATGATAAACATCACATGCAATCAAATAATAAAAGTGACATGATATGGCCAATATCACATAGCTCCTTTGATCTCCATCTTGGGGCTCCATGATCATCTTGTCACCGACTTGACACCATGATCTCCATCATCATGATCTCCATCATCGTGTCTCCATGAAGTTGCTCGCCAACTATTACTTCTACTACTATGGCTAACGCGTTTAGCAATAAAGTAAATTAATTTACATGGCGTTTCTCAATGACACGCAGGTCATACAAAAAATAAAGACAACTCCTATGGCTCCTGCCGGTTGTCATACTCATCGACATGCAAGTCGTGATTCCTATTACAATAGCATGAACATCTCATACATCACATATAGATCATTCATCATTCATCACAACTTTGGCCATATCATATCACAAAGCACTTGCTGCAAAAACAAGTTAGACGTCCTCTAATTGTTGTTGCAAGTTTTACGTGGCTGAATTAGGGTTCTAGCAAGAACGTTTTCTTACCTACGTGAAAGCCACAACGTGATTTGTCAACTTCTATTTACCCTTCATAAGGACCCTTTTCATCGAATCCGCTCCAACTAAAGTGGGAGAGACAGACACCCGCCAGCCACCTTATGCAACTAGTGCATGTTAGTCGGTGGAACCGGTCTCACGTAAGCGTACGTGTAAGGTTGGTCCGGGCCGCTTCATCCCACAATACCACTGAAGCAAGATAACACTAGTAGCGGCAAGAAAGTTGACAAATCTACGCCCATAACAAATTGTGTTCTACTCGCGCAAGAAGAACTACGCATAGACCTAGCTCATGATGCCACTATTGGGGAACGTTGCAGAAAAACAAAATTTTCCTACGGTTTCACCAAGATCCATCTATGAGTTCATCTAGCAACGAGTGATCGGATGCATCTACATACCTTTGTAGATCGCGAGCGGAATCGTTCAAGGAACGGGGATGAGGTAGTCGTACACGACGTGATCCAAATCACCGGAGATCCTAGCACCGAATGGACGGCACCTCCGCGTTCATCACACGTACGGTCAGCGTGACGTCTCCTCCTTCTTGATCCAGCAAGGGGGAAGTAGAGGTTGATGAAGATCCAACAGCACGGCGGCATGGTGGTGGATGCAGGGCGTCACAACAGCAGGGCTTCGCCATGCAGTGCGAGAGGGAGAGGTGTAGCAGGGAGAGAGGGAGGAGCCAGGGGCAAGGGTGCGGCTGCCCCTCCCTCCCCCCTTTATATAGGCCCCCTGGGGGGCGCCGGCCCCTGGAGATCCCATCTCCAGAGGGGGCGGCAGCCAAGGGGGTGGAGTGCCCCCAAGGCAAGTGGGCGCCCCCCACCCTAGGGTTCCAACCCTAGGCGCAGGGGTGGGCCTTGGGGGGCGCACCAGTCCACTAAGGGCTGGTCCCCCCTCCCACTTCATCCCATGGGGCCCTCCGGGATGGGTGGCCCCACCCGGTGGACCCCCGGGACCCATCTGGTGGTCCCGGTACAATACCGGTGACCCCCAGATCACTCCCAATGGCCGAAACTGTACTTCCTATATATAATTCTTTACCTCCGGACCAATCCGGAACTCCTCGTGATGTCCGGGATCTCATCCGGGACTCCGAACAACATTCGGGTTACTACATATACATATCTTCACAACCCTAGCGTCACCGAACCTTAAGTGTGTAGACCCTACGGGTTCGGGAGACATGCAGACATGACCGAGACGGCTCTCGGGCAATAACCAACAGTGGGATCTGGATACCCATGTTGGCTCCCACATGCTCCACGATGATCTCATCGGATGAACCACGATGTCGAGGATTCAAGCAACCCCGTATGCAATTCCCTTTGTCAATCGATATGTTACTTGCCCAAGATTCGATCGTCGGTATCCCAATACCTCGTTCAATCTCGTTACTGGCAAGTCACTTTACTCGTACCGTAATGCATGATCCCGTGATCAAACACTTTGATCACATTGAGCTCATTATGATGATGCATTACCGAGTGGGCCCGGTGATACCTCTCCGTCAAGCGGAGTGACAAATCCCAGTCTCGATCCGTGTCAACCCAACAGACACTTTTGAAGATACCCGTAGTATACCTTTATAGTCACCCAGTTACGTTGTGACGTTTGGCACACCCAAAGCACTCCTACGGTATCCGGGAGTTACACGATCTCATGGTCTAAGGAAAGGATACTTGACATTGGAAAACTCTAGCAAACGAACTATACGATCTTATGCTATGTTTAGGATTGGGTCTTGTCCATCACATCATTCTCTTAATGATGTGATCTCGTTATCAATGACATCCAATGTCCATAGTCAGGAAACCATGACTATCTATCAATCAACGAGCTAGTCAACTAGAGGCTTACTAGGGACATGTTGGTGTCTATTATTCACACATGTATTACGATTTCCGGATAACAAAATTATAGCATGAATAAAGACAATTATCATAAACAAGGAAATATAATAATAATGCTTTTATTATTGCCTCTAGGGCATATTTCTAACAAATTCCCCCAAGCAGTTTTGTGAGAGGTGCTGTAACGCCCCAGATGTAACTTGCCATATTTGTAATCCAACTCTTGCCATTTCCGGCTATGTGTTATGATATTTCATCC
The DNA here is from genome assembly GCA_032464435.1 of Aegilops umbellulata. Lineage (NCBI taxonomy): Eukaryota > Viridiplantae > Streptophyta > Magnoliopsida > Poales > Poaceae > Aegilops > Aegilops umbellulata. Next base: position 413,979,055 of record CP136057.1, read on the forward strand.
GTGTTGGGTTTCCCCCCGTTTTGCATTTTGGTCATGTCACGCATTTCATTTCATGTCATCATGTGCATCGCATTCGCATACGTGTTCGTCTCATAAATCCGAGCATCTTTCCCGTTGTCCATTTTGCAATCCGGTGCTCCTATGTCTCCCGGCGTACCCGTTTACATTTCTTCTTGAGCGGGTATTAAACATTCTCGGAATGGACCGAGGTTTGACATGTGGCCTCGGTATAGCACCGGAAGACCGCCTGTCAAGTTTCGGGTCAATCGGAGTTCGTTTGGTACTCCAACGGTTGACCGGGTAACCGTGAAGGCCTGGTGTGTGTTGCAGCCCAACACCCCTTCAAAACAGCCCAATAACCCGTCTAAGTCACTCCCATGTCCTCCGCCGTTCGATCACGATCACGTGGGCGAAAACCGCACTCCATTTGGAGCTTCCTAGCTCCTCCTAGCTATAAAAAACATCTCCCCCTCCTCAAATCCGGGCAAAAACAACCCCTAACCCTAGCCCCAAACCTCGCGCCGCGCCGGACGCGTCCGGCGCCGGCCGGACGCACCGCCCGCGCCCAACCGGGGGCCGCCACGTGGCAACCGCCCGCCGCCGCCGCCAGGGCCCCCCGAGCCCGCGCAAGGCCCTCCCCGGCCCGGGCCGCCGCCGCCGCCCTGCGGGCGCCCAGCCCGTGCCTCCTCCCGCGCTCCTCCGCCCCAGCGACGGCGCGCGCCGCCCGCCGCCGCCGCAGTCCGCCGCCGCCGCCGCCGCCCCGCGTGCGCCCCGCCCGCGCCTCCTCCCGCGCTCCTCCGCCCCCGCGCCGGCGCGCGCCGCCCGCCGCTGCCGCAGTCCGCCGCCGCCGTCGCGCCGCCTCCCGCGCCGGACCCCGCGCCTCCGCCGCCCCGCCGACATGAAGTGGGAGGATTGCCTTCCTTACGCTGAATTCTCTTTCGGCATGAAGTGGGAGGATTGCCTTCCTTACGCTGAATTCTCTTACAACATCAGTTTTCAAGCCAGTTCGGGCAAAGCCCCATTCGAGATTCTCTATGGCAGAAAGTGTCGTACTCCTCTCAACTGGTCTGAAACCGGTGAACGCCAATTGCTCGGCAATGATTTGATCTCAAAGGCTGAGGCTATGTGCAAGGTCATTCGTGAGAACCTCAAAGCCGCGCAGTCGCGCCAGAAGAGCTATTATGACAGCAAACACCGAGATGTGGCATTCGAGATCGGAGACCATGTCTACCTCCGCGTCTCTCAAATGAAAGGAACTCGTCGCTTCGGTATCAAGGGGAAACTTGCCCCCAGATACGTCGGTCCTTTCAAGGTCATCGGCAAACGAGGCGATCTCGCCTATCAACTTGAGCTCCCCTCCAACTTTGCAAATGTGCACGATATCTTCCACGTGTCACAGCTTCGCAAGTGCTTCAAGACGCCTGAGCGCACCATCAACTTCAAAGAGATTGATCTTCAAGAAGATTTGTCCTATCATGAGCACCCCGTTGCTATTCTTGAAACAACTGAGCGCAAGACTCGCAACAAGTCAATCAAAATCCTCAAAGTGAAATGGTCACATCATTCAGACCCGTTTACATTTCTTCTTGAGCGGGTATTAAACATTCTCGGAATGGACCGAGGTTTGACATGTGGCCTCGGTATAGCACCGGAAGACCACCTGTCAAGTTTCGGGTCAATCGGAGTTCGTTTGGTACTCCAACGGTTAACCGGGTAACCGTGAAGGCCTCGTGTGTGTTGCAGCCCAACACCCCTTCAAAACAGCCCAATAACCCGTCTAAGTCACTCCCATGTCCTCCGCCGTTCGATCACGATCACGTGGGCGAAAACCGCACTCCATTTGGAGCTTCCTAGTTCCTCCTAGCTATAAAAAACATCTCCCCCTCCCCAAATCCGGGCAAAAACCACCCCTAACCCTAGCCCCAAACCTCGCGGCCCGCCGGACGCGTCCGCCGCCGGCCGGACGCACCGCCCGCGCCCAACCGGGGGCCGCCACGTGGAAACCGCCCGCCGCCGCCGCCGCCAGGGCCCCCCGAGCCCGCGCGAGGCCCTCCCCGGCCCGGGCCGCCGCCGCCGCCCAGCGGGCGCCCCACCCGCGCCTCCTCCCGCGCTCCTCCGCCCCGAGCCGGCGCGCGCCGCCCGCCGCCGCCGCAGTCCGCCGCCGCCCCGCGGGCGCCCCGCCCGCGCCTCCTCCCGCGCTCCTCCGCCCCCGCGCCGGCGCGTGCCGCCCGCCGCCGCCGCAGTCCGCCGCCGCCGCCGCGCCGCCTCCCGCGCCGGACCCCGCGCCTCCGCCGCCCCGCCGACCTCCGCCGGCGCGTCTCCGCCCCTCACCGCCCCGGATCCGGCTGGATCTGGGCGGGATCCACCTCGCCGCGCCGCCCCGCACTGTTCCGGGCCGGATCCGGCCATCCTCGGTTTCCGCGCCGCCGACGGTTGACTTTCCCCTCTCAAATTTCTCTTAAGTCCCAGGAATCTTTTGCATCATCATCACATCTTCATCATGCCATAACTTTGCATCCTTAACTCCGTTTCGTGCGTATGATATGTCAGTTTGTTCGCCTCGAAGAGTACATCTTTTTTTTCCATTGAATCATTTTCATTTGAGGTCATCTTGATGCCCGAAATGCTGTTAGAAGAGGGCTAGTTGATGTTAGTGGCTGAATCTTATCTGAACATGCACTTTTGTTATTTTTGCCATGATTGATGTGTACCTCCTATGAAGTGGTGTCCTACATGAGTTTTAAAATATGCCATGTTACCTATCCATAGAATTTTGCCATGTATTTTTGAGATCTATGTGGTGACTAGCACAAGCATGCAAACTAGGTCACTTGATGTTGCTGATTTCAGAGACTTGGTGATTTCACTAAGTCCCTGACTGCTGTTATTTTCATGCCATGTATTCATGTTGTTTCTGAGAGATCTATGCATAATTTGAGCATGATCAGTAAGGGAGTTTTTAACTTGAGTATTTGATCTATCCATCCGTGCCTTTTTTTGCAATTATGGAGTGCCATAGCTTGAGTCAATCGAGCTCTACTTTTGCTTCAAAATGTAGCTGGCAGATTGTTTACATGTTATTCGATTTTGCCAAGCTTGGTGTAGTTGATCCTTACATGATATGATGTTGTTCTTGCCATGTCTAGTTCCTATTTCCATGTCTTCTTGATGTATGTGTGCTTATTTTATCATGCAATGCTCTGTAGTGAGTGCATCGAGCTCACGAACATGCCTACTCGTTATCTGTTTTGACATGTCCAGTTTTCTGCCAAGTCTGTAACCTGTAACGAAACTTGCTTAATTGACATGGGTGTAATCATATTTTCTGGTCCTTTTTGACTTATGGTCAGTAAGGGACTTTTGTCAAGTGCTTTGAGTAGATTCATGCCATGACTTACTTTGCTATGTCCTGTTCCTGTAGCATGTAGCTTCATTGCTCTAAACATGTCATCCTGATGTTAATTTCTGCTATGTTGTTATTTCACTAAGTCTGTGAACCTGTTATCTTTTGCACTTTTGCCATGCTTGTTTGAACCTGTTATGATGTGATTTAGCCGTAGCTCAGTGTTCATCTTTTGTCAAGCATCTTGAGTAGATTACTGTCATATGCTTTGTTGATATGTTTGGGTGCAGTAGATTATTTTCTTGTTGCTTGCTAAGTAGCATCATGCTGTTAATGGCAGATTATCGTCATTCTTGTATTGCTTGCCATTTGCAAACCGTGCATCCGATTCCGGTGTTCTTTATATCGATTTCAACCGAAATCACCTCATCTATCCAGTGGCATACTTGGTTTGCCAAGATTATGCCTTGTTCATCCTTGTCCTTCCGGAGCATGCATATGCATTGCATATCACTTCTCGCATATCATGCCATGTATTGCATCATGTTGCTTGCGCATTGCATCGTGTTTGATATTTGTCCCCTTTGCTTGTTTTCTTGCTTTGGGTAGAGCCGGGAGACAAGTACGTGAACGAGGATTCCGTTGAGAACACTTTCAAGGACCAAGCTTTCGACAACTCTGAAACTCTTGCAGGCAAGATGACCATACCCTCGAAATCACTTCTATCTTTGCTTGCTAGATTGCTCGCTCTTTTGCTATGCCTATGCTGCGATACCTACCACTTGCTATATCATGCCTCCTATATTGCCATGTCAGCCCCTAACCATCCATGTCCTAGCAAACCGTTGATTGGCTATGTTACTGCTTTGCTCCGCCCCTCTTATAGCGTTGCTAGTTGCAGGGGAAGATGAAGTTTGTTCCTTGTTGGAACATGGACTTGTTGTTCCTTGTTGGAACATGTTTACTTGTTGGGATATCACAATACCTCTTATTTAATTAATGCATCTATATACTTGGTAAAGGGTGGAAGGCTCGGCCTTTTGCCTGGTGTTTTGTTCCACTCTCGCCTCCTAGTTTCCGTCATACCGGTGTTATGTTCCCGGAGTTTGCGTTCCTTACACGGTTGGGTGATTTATGGGACCCCCTTGACAGTTTGCTTTGAATAAGACTTTTCCAGCAAGGCCCAACATTGGTTTTACCATTTGCCACCACCTACCCTTTTTCTCCCGGGTTTTCGCGAGCCCGAGGGTCATCTTTATTTTAGCCCCCCCGGGCCAGTGCTTCTCTAAGTGCTGGTTCGAACCGAGCAGCCTGCGGGGCCCCCTCGAGGAAACTCGAGGCCTGGTTTTACTCGTAGCTTGACTTATCCGGATGTGCCCTGAGACCGAGATATGTGCAGCTCCTATCAGGATTTGTCGGCACAATCGGGCGGCTTTGCTGGACTTGCTTTATTAATGCCGAGATGTCTTGTAGTCCGGGATTCCGAGACTGATTGGGTCTTCCCGGTAGAAGGAATATCCTTCGTTGACCGTGAGAGCTTATAATGGGCTAAGTTGGGACACCCCTGCAGGGTATCATCTTTCGAAAGCCGTGCCCGCGGTTATGAGGCAGATGGGAATTTGTTGATGTCCGGTTGTAGAAAACCCGAAGTTGACCTTAACTAAAACACATCAACCGCGTGTGTAACCGTGATGGTCTCTTCTCGGCGGGGTCCGGGAAGTGAACACGGTTGTTGGAGTTGTGTCTGACGTAGGTCGTTTCAGGATCACTTCTTGATCACTACTAGTTTTACGATCGTGCTTTGCCTTCTCTTCTCGCTCTCTTTTGCGTCGTAGCCACCATATGCTAGTCGCTTGCTGCAGCTCCACCTCACAAACCCCTTTCCCACCTTTAAGCTTAACTAGTCATGATCTCGCGGGTGTGAGATTGCTGAGTCCCCGTGACTCACAGATATTATCACCACAGTTGCAGGTACCAACGATGCCAGTGCAGATGACGCGACCGAGCTCACTTGGGAGTTCGACGAGGAACGTGGCCGTTACTATGTTTCTTTTCCAGATGATCAGTAGTGGAGCCCAATTGGGTGATCCGGGGATCTGTTTAGCATTTGGGGTAGTCTTCTTTCATTTTGGTACCGTAGCCGGACCTTGAGTGTAATCTGTATGATGGATGTTATTTATGTACTTGTGTGAAGTGGCGATTGTAAGACAACTATGTATCTTTCCCCTTTATTTATTACATGGATTGTGTGAAAATTACCTCACTTGCGACATTGCTTTCAATGCGGTTATGCCTCTAAGTCGTGCCTCGACACGTGGGAGATATAGCCGCATCGAGGGCGTTACAGGTGCTTTGAGCAAGGAGATCGAAAATGGCAGCAAAATGAGCTAGAACTCGTGCTTGAGTTGGATGGTGATTTTTTTTGGGAGGAAGAAGAAGTGTGTGGGTGCATGAATAAGTGGAGGGGGGCCACCGTGGGCCCACGAGGCAGGGGGCACGCCCTGGACCCTCGTGGCCAGGTGCTTGCTCCCCTTGCTGTGTTCTCAGTTCCAGATATTCTCGAATATTCTAGAAAAAACATATTTCATTTTCAGGGCATTTGGAGAACTTTTATTTTTGGGGTATTTTTAATTGCACAGATAAATCAGAAAACAGACAGGAAAATACTATTTTTAACTAAATAACAGAAAGTAGAGAGAGGGTACAGAAGGTTGTGCCTTCTAGTTTCATCCATCTCATGCTCATCAAAAGGAATCCACTAACAAGGTTGATCAAGTCTTGTTAACGAACTCATTCCGAATAACATGGAACCGGAGAAATTTCGAATAACACTATGTTACCTCAACGGGGATATGCACATCCCCAATAATAAGAATATCATATTTCTTTTTGACAGTAGGTAGTGGAAATTCAAAACCTCCAAAAATAATCGATGGAATTTTTCCAATAGAATTGATACTATGAACTTGAGGTTGTTTCCTCGGAAAGTGTACCGTATGTTCATTACCATTAACATGAAAAGTGACATTGCCTTTGTTGCAATCAATAACAGCCCCTGCAGTATTCAAAAAAGGTCTTCCAAGAATAATAGACATACTATCGTCCTCGGGGATATCAAGAATAACAAAGTCCATTAAAATAGTAACGTTTGCTACCACAACAGGCACATCCTCACAAATACCGACAGGTATAGCAGTTGATTTATCAGCCATTTGCAAAGATATTTTAGTAGGTGTCAACTTATTCAAATCAAGTCTACGATATAAAGAGAGAGGCATAATAATAACACCAGCTCCAGGATCACATAAAGCAGTTTTAACATAGTTTCTTTTAATGGAGCATGGTATAGTAGGTACTCCTGGATCTCCAAGTTTCTTTGGTATTCCACCCTTAAAAGTATAATTAGCAAGCATGGTGGAAATTTCAGCTTCCGATATCTTTCTTTTATCTGTAACAATATCTTTCATATATTTAGCATAAGGATTCATTTTGAGCATATCAGTTAATCGCATATGCAAAAACGATAGGTCTAATCATTTCAGCAAAGCGCTCAAAATCCTCATCATCCTTTTTCTTGGATGGTTTTGGAGGAAAGGCATGGGTTTCTGAACCCATGGTTCTCTTTCTTTACCATGTTTCCTAGCAACAAATTATCTCTTGTCATAACGTTGATTCTTTGATTGTGGGTTATCAAGATCAACAACAGGTTAAATTTCTACATCGTTATCATTACTAGGTTGAGCATCATCATGAACATCATCATTAATATTTTTACTAGGTTCATGTTCATTACTAGATTGTGTTTCAGCATCAGAAATAGAAATATCATTTGGATTCTCAGGTGTTTCAGCAATAGGTTCACTAGAAGAATGCAAAGTCCTATCATTTTTCTTTTTCTTCTTTTTAGAAGGACTAGGTGCATCAATATTATTTCTCTGAGAATCTTGTTCAATTCTCTTAGGTTGGCCTTCAGGATACAAAGGTTCCTGAGTCATTCTACCAGTTCTAGTAGCCACTCTAACAGCATAGTCATTTTTCTTACTATTCAATTCATTGAGAAAATCATTCTGAGCTTTAAGTACTTGTTCTACTTGAGTGGTAACCATAGAAGCATGTTTACTAATGAGTTTAAGTTCACCTTTAACTCTAGACGTATAATCACCCAAGTGTCCAAGCATATTTGAATTGTATTTCAATTGTCTACCAAAATAAGCATTAAAATCTTCTTGCTTCACCATAAAATTATCAAACTCATCTAAGCATTAGCTAGCAAACTTAGTAAGAGGGATTTCAGCTTTATCATATCTATAGAGAGAATTTACCTTTACTACCTGTGTCGGGTTATCCAGACCATGAGTTTCTTCAATAGGTGATGGATTAAGATCATATGTTTCTTCAACAGGCGGTAAATTAAGACCGTGTATTTCTTTAATAAGAGGTAAATTCTTAACATCTTCATCTTTAATACCCTTTTCTTTCATAGATTTCTTTGCCTCTTGCATATCTTCAGGACTGAGAAATAGAACACCTATCTTCTTTGGAGTTGGTTTAGGAATGGGCTCAGGAATTGGCTCAAGAGCTAGTTCAGGAAGTGTCCAATTATTTTCATTTGTCAATATATTATTCAATAGAATTTCAGCTTCATCCGGTGCTCTTTCCCTGAAAAGAGAACCAGCACAAATATCCAGGTAATCTCTGGAAGCATCGGTTAGTCCATTATAAAAGATATCAAGTATTTCATTTTTCTTTAGAGGATGATTAGGCAAAGCGTTAAGTAACTTGAGAAGCCTCCCCCAAGCTTGTGGGAGACTATCTTCTTCAATTTGCACAAAATTATATATATCCCATAAAGCAGCTTGTTTCCTATGAGCAGGGAAATATTTAGCAGAGAAGTAATAAATCATATGCTGGGGACTACGCACACAACCAGGATAAAGAGAATTAAACCATATCTTAGCATCACCCTTTAATGAGAACGGAAATATTTTAAGGATATAAAGGTAGCGAGATTTCTCATCATTAGTGAACAGGGTGGCTATATCATTTAATTTAGTAAGATGTTCCACAACAGTTTCAGATTCATAGCCATAAAAAGGATTAGATTAAACCAAAGTAATTATATCAGGATCAATGGAGAATTCATAATCCTTATCAGTAACACAGATAGGTGAAGTAGCAAAAGCAGGGTCAAGTTTCATTCTAGCATTAAGAGATTGCTGCTTCCATTTAGCTAATAACCTCTTGAGCTCGTATCTATCATTGCAAGCTAAAATAGCTCTAGCAGCTTGTTTTTCCAGAACATAGTCCTCAGGAACAACAAGCGATTCATATTTATTAGGGGGAGAGTCTTCATCATCACTTTCTTCAATATTATCAATAATTTTATTCTCTCTAGCCCTAGCAAGTTGTTCATCAAGAAATTCACCAAGTGGCACAGTAGTATCAAGCATAGAAGTAGTTTCATCATAAGTATCATGCATAGCAGAAGTGGCATCATCAATAACATGCGACATATCAGAACGAATAGCAGAAGCAGGTTTAGGTGTCGCAAGCTTACTCAAAACAGAAGGTGAATCAAGTGCAGAGCTAGATGGCAGTTCCTTACCTCCCCTCGTAGTTGAGGGATAAATTGTTGTTTTCGCATATTTCAAGTTCTTCATAGTGACCAGAAGATATAAATCCCAAGTGACTCAAAGAATAGAGCTATGCTCCCCGGCAACGGCGCCAGAAAATAGTCTTAATAACCCACAAGTATAGGGGATCGCAACAGTTTTTGAGCGTAGAGTATTCAACCCAAATTTATTGATTCGACACAAGGGGAGCCAAAGAATATTCTCAAGTATTAGCAGTTGAGTTGTCAATTCAACCACACCTGGATAACTTAGTATCTGCAGCAAAGTATTTAGTAGCAAAGTAATATGGAAGTAACGGTAACAATAGCAAAAGTAATGTTTTTGGGTTTTGTAGTGATTGTAACAGTAGCAACGGAAAAGTAAATAAGCTAAGAACAATATGTGAAAAGCTCGTAGGCATTGGATCGGTGATGGAGAATTATGCCGGATGCGGTTCATCATGTAACAATCATAACATAGGGTGACACAGAACTAGCTCCAAGTCATAAATGTAATGTAGTCATGTATTCCGAATATAGTCATACGTGCTTATGGAAAAGAACTTGCATGACATCTTTTGTCCTACCCTCCCGTGGCAGCGGGGTCCTAGCGGAAACTAAGGGATATTAAGGCCTCCTTTTAATAGAGTACCGGACCAAAGCATTAACACATAGTGAATACATGAACTCCTCAAACTACGGTCATCACCGGGAGTGGTCCCGATTATTGTCACTTCGGGGCTGCCGGATCATAACACATAGTAGGTGACTATAGACTTGCAAGATAGGATCAAGAACTCACATATATTCAGGAAAACATAATAGGTTCAGGTATGAAATCATGGCACTTGGGCCCTATTGACAAGCATTAAGCATAGCAAAGTCATAGCAACATCAATCTCAGAACATAGTGGATACTAGGGATCAAACCCTAACAAAACTAACTCGATTACATGATAGATCTCATCCAACCCATCAACGTCCAGCAAGCCTATGATGGAATTACTCACGCACGGCGGTGAGCATCATGAAATTGGTGATGGAGGATGGTTGATGATGACGACGGTGATGAATCCCCTTTCCGGAGCCCCAAACGGACTCCAGATCAGCCCTCCCAAGAGGTTTTAGGGATTGGCGGTGGCTCCGTATCGTAAAATGCGATGAATCCTTCTCTCTATTTTTTTCTCCCCGAAAGTGAATATATGGAGTTGGAGTTGAGGTCGGTGGAGCGTCAGGGGGCCCATGAGGTAGGGGGTGCCCAGAGGGGGTCAAGCGTGCCCCCACCCTTGTTGACAGGGTGTGGGCCCCCTGACGTGGATTTTTCTTCCAGTATTTTTTATATTTTCCAAAAAGATGTTCCGCGGAGTTTTAGGTCATTCCGAGAACTTTTGTTTCAGCACATAAATAACACCATGGAAAGTCTGCTGAAAACAGCGTCAGTCCGGGTTAGTTCCATTCAAATCATGCAAGTTAGAGTCCAAAGCAAGGGCAAAAGTGTTTGGAAAAGTAGATATGACGGAGACGTATTAGGTACCCAGGCCCGTCTACCTGCGGCCCATTGTCTGGCGTCATCAGAAGGCCCGGCATGGCCCAGCGTCAAGACTTCATGAGAAAGACCCTTGCGAGGGCCCCCGCCTCGCGAGGTGAGAATTGCCAAGGCCTCTCGAGGCACCTTGCGGGGCGGATATCTCCATGCTCGCCACCCCACCTCGAGCTGCACGTTGGTGACACGAGCCACGACAAGCAAAGCCAGAAGGGCGCTAGCGGGCGCAGACCATGATGATTTCCTCTTTGGTGCAAAGGGAGCAAGGACGACACGTGGGTTCCCAAGGGAATCCCCAAAGCTTACCATTCCGGTGCTAGAAGACCAGGACCGCGGACCCGCCAGGACGGAGGTCATTGTCGAGCCCACCGACGCGTCATGCCCAGAAGCTTTATCAGACGAACACTGATTTTGCCAGGATAAGATGTACTCCTGTCCCGCTTCAAAATTGGCAGTTGTGGCATCCCTTCCCGCTGAGAGTTTTCGGGGGAAGAGGACCGGGCAAATATAAGTATAGGTTAGTCTCCACCATAATGAGGGGGCGATCTTTGAGCCTTCCCGAGGCAGTTCATCCATGTACACTCATACTCATCCACCTCTCGAGGCAATCCACCACAAAGCAGGAGTAGGGTCTTACACCGCTAGGTGGCCCGAACCTGGGTAAATCATTATGTTCCTCCCTTCTTCCCTCTCGCTTGAGCACGTCGGAGCATCGCCTAGAGGCAGTGAGCAGCGAGTTGTAGCCCAGTGGAGTTCTCCGCGCACACCCCAGAGTTTGAACCTTACCTTGGGTCCCCGGAGCCCCGATTCCGACATTTGGCGCACTAGGTAGGGGTGTGTCGGAGTTCTTCCACTTTGTTCCGTCCTCGCTCTATCATCTCCATAGCCAACGCTCGTCGTGTTTGTGTTGAGCACCGCACGGCTCACGTTGCCCAAATGGAGTCGACGGGTCATGGCGGCTGCTGCCTCTCCCCGTCAGCCGCGGCCAACGCCACCACCGACCTGGCTGCTCACGAGCAACAGGACTCTTCCCTGCCGCCCTCCGTGCAGCGCGACGGCCGCACCGCCACGCCTTCTCTCACTCCGGCCATAGCTTCATCTTCCCATACTCACCGCGGCCCGGCAAACGCGCAGGCTGCGCTACTCATGGCGCTCGACCTCCTGCGCTACTACCCCACCAGCGAAGGCTATGACACCTGGCTTGGCCGCATCACCGAGCTTGTCAACACCGCGGGCGAGGCCCTGCTACTTCTTGAGCTTGCATTGATTTTTCTCTTGGAGAGGAAAGGGTGATGCAGCAAAGTAGAGATAAGTGTTTCCCTTAGTTAAGAACCAAGGTATCAATCCAGTAGGAGGCACAAGCAAGTCTCCAATCTATGCGGCTACACAAACTAACAAACACTTGCACACAACATGAAAAATGGCTGTCAATCCCTTCACAGTCAGAAACAAGGGTGAGATCTAATAGAGTAGGTATAAAAGATAAATAAAAGATCAAACTAAAGTAAATATAAATAAATTACAACCAGGATTTTTTTGGATTTTTTGGTTTATAGATCTGAAAATACATGATGGAAAATATACCCGGCGGCCATAGGTTTCACTAGAGGCTTCTCTCCTGAAAGAAAACATACGATGGGTAAACAAATTACTATTGAGAAATTGATAGGAAAGTGCAAAGTTATGACGATATGTAATGCAATGATCATGAATATAGGCATCACGTCCGTGATAAGTAGACCGACTCCTGCCTGCATCTACTACTATTACTCCACACATCAACCGCTATCCTGCATGCATCGAGAGTATTAAGTTCATAAGAACGGATTAACGCCTTAAGTAAGATGACATGATGTAGAGGGATAAACTCAAGCAATATGATGAAAACCCCATCTTTTTATCCTGGATGGCAACAATAGATTACGTGCATCGCTACCCCTACTATGTCACTAGGTGAGGACACGACAAGATTGAACCCAAAACTAAGCACCTCTCCCATTGCAAGAAAAACCAATCTAGTTGGCCAAACCAAACTGATAGTTCGAAGAGAAATACAAAGATATATTACACATGCATAAAAGAGTTCAGAGAAGACTCAAATAATATTCATAGATAATCTGATCATAAATCCACAATTCATCGGATCTCAACAAATGCACCACAAAAGAGTATTACATCAGATAGAACTCCAAGAACATCGAGGAGAACATTGTATTGAAGATCAACGAGAGAGAAGAAGCCATCTAGCTACTAGCTATGGACCCATAGGTCTATGGTAAACTACTCACGCTTCATCAGAAGGGCAACAAGGTTGATGTAGAGGCCCTTCGTGTCGGTGTACAAAAAGAGGGGTGCGTTTTTGTACCCCTATACCTGTGCAGGAGCAGTCGAAACCACGCCTACGGTCACGCCAAGCAGAACAGGGGAGGTGAGCCAAGGTAAGACTGAAGCCCAAGATACTCAGAACAACGCCAAGGCCAAGACCACAAAGAGCAGAGGGACGAAGAAGGTTCTGGCAAGACCCTTGCCGGGGCAGCCTTAGCAGCCCCGGCAAGATCCTTGCCACGGCAACTCGCCCCACACCAACAGAGAGAGCCACCCTTGAGCCCACGGTCCCCAATGTTGTCGTCCATGTTGGGCCAAGGATCGGGAGGCACCTCTGTAGTGGCATGTAGATCTTTGTGAAGATATGTTCAAGATCAGATGAGGAATAGAAGACGACGATCCTCGGTAAGATCCTTGTCGAGGAAGGCCACCAGACCCTCGGCAACGTCCTTGCCGGGGACAACAGTGCGCCATGGCAAGACCCTTGCCAGGCCACCCGGCAAGACCCTTGTTGGGCCACCCGGCAAGGCCCTCTCCAAAGACACCAGCGGGGCCACCGCCAGACCCACGCCAACCAAGCCTCCACCACCGTTCACATGCAGCTGCCAGCCCAACCAGCTGGGCGGGCACCTGCTTGGCAACGTGCAGCTCCCAGGACAACTCATCAAGCACCTGCATGGCGGCTTGCAGATCTTCGTAAAGGCTCCACCACCGCGCCACCTCAGCTGCCTACCTACCTACATGGCACCGCATGCCTTGCTGGCCAGGGCACGTGTCGAAGTGAGGAGGAGCGACGACGGATGGGACGGGCCTCGCCCCCGTCCCCGATAAAGCAAGGGGATACCTAAGCTACGCATTAAATGCGTCTTGTCCTGTAATACGAGCGATAAGATCAGGGCACTGTACGCCTTCCCACCTCCTGTGTGCCACCGTGGCAGCCCCTTTCGACTATTAAAGGAGGCCCATGGCATACTGGAGAGGGATTCGGCTCTTTAGAACCACGCACTGACCACAGCTTGTTCGAGAGCTCAAGAACTCTTTGAAATACACCCGCCAAAGCAGGACTAGGGTTTTATGCATCCTCCCGGCCCGAACCTGGGTAAACGATCCTTGTGCTGTCTACTAGCCTTGCTCTTTTCGCAACCCCGCGGCCCGGCAACCGTAGTAGGGATTCTTGTGATCCCATAGGTGTCGTTCCACACCGACATCTTTGGCGTGCCAGGTAGGGGGCGCAATTGTGAGAATCTGGTCTAGTAGTTAGCCTAGAAGTTCTTCGTCGCATTTGGCTCCTGAGAAGAAGAAGGCCGGAGGGACGACGCCGGCTCGGCAATGGAAAAGCTAAGTCATTTAGAGCTTTGAGTTATTTCGTCTTATATATATGGTTATCGTCGTTGGAGATCTCGCCTATGTGTGAGAAACCTGCATGCAAAGGGGCCATCCTGCAATTGGCAACACCCTTGTTCTGTTTCGAGTCCGCTCAACAGCTCAAAGCGGCTGCGTCGAGAGTGGCGGGGTAGCCTTCCGCACTTGGCAACGCTCCCGACTCTGACTCGAGTCAAGCTCGATAGTTCGGGTGGCCGCGCTGAGGATGGCAAGGTGGTTCACCCGGCAGCAAGCACACCCGGCAGGCCTATTGGGATCCGTCCCCAAGAAGCCGCCTTGGGTTTACGCGCCGGCGAGCCTACCCAGTAACGTAGGGTGGACATACAAAGGAAAATCGAACAGGAAAATAACATGCATAATACTGAAAGTGCTGCAGAGTTATATTACATCAAATTGTTGTTGTGGTTCTAACTAGAGATAGAGATTGTCTTGGTTGTGAACCTGCAGCGGCGATAAAGAACGGGATGCCTAATCCCGGCGCTGGCCCTCCACCCTCTGGATTTCGCCGACTCGACTGGTGGTGGGCTTGATGCGCTCCCTGAGCGGCGCGAGGTCAGTACCCTCCGGCAAGCTCTCCAGCGTGGCATCGAAGTCGAGGTCGGGGTACCAGTGCGCCACCTTGGTGAGAACCTTGGTCATGGCACCCTGGCAAAGCCTCCGGGACTCCTCGGCCAGTGAGGCCGCCCAGTTGGTGTGGAGCCGCTCCAGAGCGCCGACGACCTTCTCAAAGAACATGGTCAGGCTGCAATTGGCGCTCACGCTCCGCTCTGGAAAATACCTCACGTCCGGCATCCCCATGATGGCCAGCTGCGCGGCGGCCTGGTTGGCGACGGTGGCGAGGAGATCGAGCCAACGGTTCTCGCCCGCCACGTGATCCACGAAGTTGAGGCCCTCATTCTCCCACAACTGCTTCTCGGCCTACAGCTCCTTTGCCAGGGCCTTCTCTGGAGTTTGGGCCTTCGACAGCACCTTCTCGAGACCCTCCAGCTTCAGCTTGAGGTCTTTGATGGAGTTGTTGGCCTCGGAGAGCTCCCCAGCCCTACTGACGACCATGCCCTGCGCCTCTGTTAGGGCACTGTTGAGCGTGTCCTTCTCCTGGGACAGCTTCAGGGCCTGCTCCTTCAGCCCGTCGAGCTCCGCCTCCAACTCCTCCACCTTGACGGCGTAGACCTGGGCTTGGGCATTGACTGCCTCTTTGTGCCTCTGCTCCAGCTCACTGGTCCACTGCAAGACGAGCTTCTCCACCTCTGCATCCTTGCCGTGAAGCATGGCGGCAAGCTTCTCCTTGCGTGCAGCGAGGTCCTCCTCCTGGGTGTTCAGCGCGGCCTCGTGCTGGGTTTGGGCAGCCTCGGCGGTCGCGGCCAAGTTCCTCACTGTCTCTTGAGCCTTCTCGACATCGGCAAGCTTCATGGTGAGCTCCATGTCGCGCTTGGCCAGCTTGCCTTGGGCAGCCTTGAGCTCCTTGTGGGCCTCGCGGAACTAGTCCTGCTTCTCGGCGACGCGCTCCTGGAGGTCCGCCTCCGCCTTCTCCACCACCGTCGTCCTGTACTTAGCCTTGTCCAGGTGGGCGCGATGGAGCGCCTGGAGCTTCCGGAAGCTGGCGACCATGGCGTAGAGGAGCCGCTCTTCTTGCGAACCGTCGCCGCCAACGATCGGCTCGTCGACGACTTCAAGACCGGCAGCAGCAAGCACTTCGTCATCGAACACCTCTTCCTCAACGGGTGTCCTGGTACTCGACGTGCCTGGAAGGTGGACGAACAAGTCATCGCTCACCCTCAAATACTTGCCGGAGCCGGAAGCAGCAGAAGAGGAAGGCTGGTCACATGCCACCTCCTCCTCCTCCTCGGCGGCGGCCCCGCCGGCCTCTCCAGCAGGCCCCTTGCCGGCCTCCTTAGCGGCAGTCTTGCCGGCCTCCCCGGCAGGCCCCTTGGCGGCGTCCTCGGCAGCGCCCCTGGCGGCCTCCTTGGCGGCGATCT
This sequence comes from Aegilops umbellulata, assembly GCA_032464435.1. Classification (NCBI taxonomy): domain Eukaryota; kingdom Viridiplantae; phylum Streptophyta; class Magnoliopsida; order Poales; family Poaceae; genus Aegilops; species Aegilops umbellulata. The sequence goes on from CP136057.1 coordinate 413,995,236, forward strand.
ACTCGGCATCCGCCTCGGCGGCCTTGGCGACGCCCTCAATGACGGCATCCACATCCTCTAGGTTCACCGAGGAGGAATTTGGACGCCGAACAAGAGGGTGAGGCAGGGCCAGGACCAATAACCGGAAAGAAAGAGAAGCAAGGACGAATGGCGAACTTCTTACCTGTGCTAGAACCCAGCTGGGAAACAGAAGTCCCCTCCCCGCCAACAATTGGCGTCGAGGCAAAGCCGCCGGCGCCCAAGTTCTCCTACTCCTCCTTCATGTGCGTGGGCTCGGTGTCTGGCGCCCTTGCCGGGGACGCCCCTCGGGGCGGCGTGGTCGATGGGGGCGGCGTGTTGGATGTAGCCCTCTGTGGCTCCTCCCGCTGCTGCCCTCCTCCTGCATACCTGGCAAGTCAGCACCAAAGTGCCGTGCCCCTGTCATGTGTCGACGGGGGAAGAGTGATGAACTTACGATGGGGGCTCTGCCGGGGGCTGCTGTCCGGGCTGCTCAACACCACCGAAGGCGCCCCCGAAGTACCAGGTGGAGGCTGGCCACCCGCCGAGACCTTGGCCCTCTTCACTCTCTGGGCCAGCGTCTCCACGTCCCTGCAAAGATGAAGACAAGTCAAGATGAGCAACAAAGGATGAGGAGGCAGAGATAACGAAAAGGAACCAGATACTTACTCGTCTTGGGGGCTGTTCCGATGGCGACAGTATTCCGGACCCCCATGAGACACCGAACAGGGTCGCAATCTTCATGTCCGGTACACAACCGGTGCTCGGTTCGACGACCGCCACGGCTATGACCTCCAGCTCAATGGCTGCGGTGATGGCTAGTGCTAGCAGCTCTCCGCGCCAGCCGGCTCAGGTTCTAACTGGGCTGTTGGATGCTTTGGCAACTTTAATGGGGGAGGAGGTAACCCTCGATAGTCAAGAGCAGCATCAAGTGGATGTCGCGAAGCTACGAGATGAGATAGCTCAAGCCAAGGAAGAACTAGCGGCTGAGAACGCTAGGATGGCCACGGAACAAGCTACTTTGGATGCTCAGGCACAAAAGATTCATGCAGAGCCTTTCTGGCTTACCTTGGATCAGAACGCTTCAAACGCCTTCACGAGGAGAAGGCATCAGACCCGTCTGCCCACAGAGTTTGAGGCTAGGAATCTTTTTACCATGCTTGGCGTCGGGGATATACCCCGCTGTATGACCCGGCTGGGACTTGGCGTTTCATTGGTACCCTACCGGAGGATTGGCGACTCACGAGTCTGGCGGCTCATTGGTCTGACGACTCACGAGTCTGGCGACTCACTGATGGCCCCGACGGCGGGTCAGATAGAGGACTAGGCCCAACGCCCAGAAGGCCGGCTCATGTTATGGTGGGCCGTCTTAAGAGGAAAGCGTAAGGAATATTCCCTTACAAAGGAAGCAAGACTCGGACTCCACTTGTAATAGAGTAATCATAATCTTACTATGACTAGTCATGTAACCCACCCCTTCAACATATATGAGGGGCAGGGCACCCCAAGAGGAGAGAAGCAATCTGAAGGCTAGATACAACTAGAGGAGAGTCGGGTGACGCGGCGACTCCCTCATGAGCATAATGAGATGTGACTCTCGGATAATTAAGATACAGTAACCCTCTACTAATGATGCCACATCACCACTGTTACTGTTACTAAAATCAATCTTATTTAAATCCCCTTCAAATTCGAAATTCAACGTCAAGTCAAACGGTAAAACTTTTCAAATATTAAAACTAAATTGTTTGGGTTGTGCCAAACAATGCATAGGCAATTATGTTGAAGAAACCACAATTTTAAAATGTGCTTAAATGCACAATAATAGATAAACAGTAACAAAACAATTAGTTGAATGTCTTTTACAATAAATAAAATATTAAAATATTTTATTTAGTTGCCCAAACTTATGTGGCAGTAGCCTATTTATTAACACTAAATTAGGGACTACTTTTATAGTTTATAAAACCAAAATAAAAGAGGAACTAAAATAAAACAGCAAAAGAAAAGGAAAAAAATAAATGAGAGAAGAAAATACCCCCCTCTCTTCCCTGGGCCAAGTGGCCCAGTTGGCCACAGACGACCAGGCCGACCTAGGCCACTCCCTCCCTATACCCCCCCACCACGGTAACCCTAGCCCACTACCCCACCACTCGCCCCCACCCCCACGATCCCCTCTCCCCCGATCCAGATCTGGATCGAGCCATGACCGCGTCCCCGAGGCCAACGGCGCCCCGACCACCGCGCCCGACGCCGCCGTCCTCTCCGTCGTCGACCACATCTCCATCGTCGCTCACCGTCGTCCCCGTCCTCCTTCCCGAGCCCCGCTGCCATTTACCCTACGGCCCCGCCGTGAGTGCCCTCCTCCTCTTCCCTCTTCCCCTGTCATAGCGCGCCCGAGGCCGTGCTCGCTCGCGGCCTTCCCGTGCTCGTCACGCCTCCTCTAGATGGCCATCGCGCCCAACCCCGTGGCCACGACTAGCCGTCGCCACGCCGCCGCGCGCCTGGCCGCACCTCGCAACCGCCGCCCCCTCCATCCTGCTCACCAGCCCGCGCCCGCTGTCGCTCCCCTACGCTCACCTGCAACCCCTTCGCCCGCAGCTACCCGCGTGCCCCGCACTCTCTACTGCTGCTGATGAGCTACCGCTGCTTGCTGGTCCTTGGGGCCGCCCGCAGCCCCCACCGCGCGCACCCGCAGCCGCCCACACATGGCCCCGCCTCCGCCCGGCTGCGTACGCCTCCGACAACCCCCGCCCGAGGGCTCGCCCAGCCACCGCGTTCCCCCGCTCGTGACATGCTTCCTTCCCCCTCCTGCTACCTCGCTACTGCCCCCGCACGCGCATCCGCTCTTGACCACCGCCGGCTCCTACCACTGCCTCGCTGCACCCGCGGCCCTGCTGCTGCTTCGCTCCGCCGTGCCCGTGGCCACCTCCTGCACCCGACGCCCGCGCCGCGCCAGCGCCTAGCAGTGCCCGCTCGGCCCTCGCCCGGGTCAGGGCACTCGCAGCGCCCACAGCCCGCCTGACTGCGGGCTCGTTAGGCCCTCTGGGCAGCTGACCGATGGGACCTGCCCTAGAAAACGATCACAAAAAACTAAAAGGAATTAAAATTAATTCATTAACTTAGTTAAGCTGCTTAATTAACTTAACTTTAGTTAACCTGCTAGTTAACAAATTAAACTATAATTAGGTAAATCAGAGGATGGCAGGGGGCCACCCTTGTTGACCAGTCAAACTTTGACCGGTCAACTGGGTCCCCTTGGCCCACATGTCAGCCTCTGGGTACACATGTGTGTATAGAGCTGGGTACATGTAGCATTTTAACTTCTATTTTCGAATTAAAATAATTTCAGAAACTGATTAAAACTTTTAAAATTAATATTAAATAATCCGTAACTCGGATGAAAATACTTTGTACATGAAAGTTGCTCAGAACGACAAGACGAATCCGAATATGTAGCCTGTTCGTCCGCCACACATCTCTAGCATAGCGAACACATAACTTTCCCTCTCCGGTTCATCTATCCGAAAACGCGAAACACTGCGTTAGGGCACACCTGGCACCGTTACTTGTCATGTCATGCATCGATATGCATCTGTTTGCATTGTATTCATTGTTTCTCCCCCCTCTTCTCTCCGGTAGACTACGAGACTGACGCCGCTGCTGGTGCCCTGATCGACTATGTTGTTGACGACTCCTTGCCATAGCAACCAGGCAAGCCCCCCCCCCCTTGATCACCTGATATCGCCTACTCCTTCTCTCTACTGCTTGCATTAGAGTAGTGTAGCATGTTACTGCTTTCGGTTAATCCTATTCTGCTGCATAGCCTATCATTGTTGCTACAGTTGTTACCCTTACCTGCAATCCTAAATGCTTAGTATAGGATGCTAGTATTCCATAAGTGGCCCTACATTCTTGTCCGTTTGCCATGCTATACTATCAGGCCGTGATCACTCGAGAGGTGATCACAGGTATATACATATATACATACATACTATACAGGTGGTGACTAAAGTCGGGTCGGCTCGTTGAGTACCCGCATGTGATTCCGATGTGGGGGCTGAAAGGACAGGTGGCTCCATCCAGGTAGTGGTGGGCCTGAGTTCCCGACGGCCCCCGACTGTTACTTTGTGGCGGAGCGACAGGGCAGGTTGAGACTACCTAGGTGAGAGGTGGGCCTGGCCCTGGTCGGCGTTCGTGGATACATCAATTAACACGCTTAACGAGATCTTGGTATTTGATCTGAGTTTGGCCACTGGCCTATACGCACTAACCAACTATGAGGGAACAGTTATGGGCACTCGACGTTGTGGTATCAGCCGAAGCCTTCTTGACGTCAGCGACGGAGAGGCGCGTGCTGGGTTGGACTGGAACGCCTGCTCTTGTATAAGGGAGGCTAGGTATGCTCACCGGCCGTGTACGCAACGTGTAGGTGTGCAATGGGCGATGGGCACAGACCCCTACGCGCATAGGATTTAGACCGGCGTGTTGACCTCTCTGTTGTGCCTACGTGGGGCTACGACGTGTTGATCTTCCGAGGCCGGGCATGACCCAGGAAAGTGTGCCCGGCCAAAGGGGATCGAGCATGTTGGGTAATGTGGTGCACCCCTGCAGGGAAGTTTATTTGTTTGAATAGCCGTGATCTTCGGTAACAGGACGACGTGGAGTTGTACCTTGATCTTATGACAACTAGAACCAGATACGTAATAAAACACACCCTTTCAAGTTCCAGATACAACTCGGTGATCACTCTCTCACAGGGCGACGAGGAGATGATCGCTGGGTGGGATTATGCTATGCGATGATACTTGGTGAACTTACCATCTACTCTCTTCTACATGCTGCAAGATGGAGGCTGCCAGAAGCGTAGTCTTCGACAGGACTAGCTATCCCCCTCTGATTCTGGCATTCCACAGTTCAGTCCACCGATATTTCCCCTTTACACATATATCCATGCATATGTAGTGTAGATCCTTGCTTGCGAGTACTTTGGATGAGTACTCGCGGTTGCTTTGTTCCCCCTTTTTCCCCTTTCTATACCTGGTTGTCGCAACCAGATGTTGGATCCCAGGAGCCATACGCCACCGTCGATGATGACTCCTACTACACCGGAGGTGCCTATTACTACATGCAGGCCGCCGCCGATGACCAGGAGTAGTTTAGTAGGATCCCAGGCAGGAGGCCTGCGCCTCTTGCGATCTATTTCCCAGTTTGTGCTAGCCATCTTATGGCAACTTGTTTAACTTATGTTTGTACTCAGATATTGTTGCTTCCGCTGACTCGTCTATTATTGAGCACTTGTATTCGAGCCCTCGAGGCCCCTAGCTTGTATTATGATGCTTGTATGACTTATTTTATTTTTAGAGTTGTGTTGTGATATCTTCCAGTGAGTCCCTGATCTTAATCGTACATGTTTGCATGTATGATTAGTGTATGACTGAATCGGGGGCGTCACATGAGACCTAGCCACAATAGCATGTAGGGCTATTACCGGATGATATTTCCCGGGGCCCGAAGCTGTCTAAACCCTTGTCTTGTGTGTTAATCCGCCTCGCATCTCTCATCCCGACTAACCCCTCTCAAGCTACCACATAGATGCGTTGGCCTCACGACTAAGTCCTCACACTAGGACATATGTCGTGACAAATCAATGCCATTTGCGCCCACCGTGGGGCTCGCGCACGGTGGTCTTGAGTTCTTGGACGGATCTCTTCTAGGGCTCGAGAAGTTCGCAATTTTTCGGATGAAGAAAGAATCAGTTTGAAGGATCTTCATTAATCGAAGGGGGCATTGAGCTGGATCAGAGTTTTCTATCGCGGCCGTTTTTTGCGATCCATTGAGTTGTGATTATTTTTCAGATCCGCCGAGTTGCCGCCGCCGCGTGTGTAGCGACCAGACCTCAAATAGTCTGACCTCTGTGCTCAGGTGTCATCCCTGGATCAGTAATGCTAACACCACACAGTACTTTGAAGGATTTATAACTGAGTAGCAATCACACACTTATTACATCGATGTCTCAAAAAGAACTTAATACAATAAATATGGCTTAAGGCCATCTACTAACGATAACAGAGGAAGGCTTGGAAGATAAGTGAGTCCATCAACTCCAACGGCATCACTGAGTATAGAACCATGACCTAAAAGGCACCTTACTCGTCGTTTGAAAAGTCTGCAACATGAAACGTTGCAGCCCGAAATGGGTCAGCACATGGAATATGCTGGCAATGTAACACATAGAGAGTAATGAATGATAAGCCTATACTACATGCATATATGGCTGGTGGAAAGCTCTATGGTTACAGTTTTGCGTAAAGCCAATTTTTCACTACTGCAAAGGAATAATTTATTTAACTATCATGGTGGTTGTCAAACATTGAGAATGGTTGACAGCATCCTCAATCCCAATTAAAGTGATCATCATTAAAACCCAACAACATTAATTTAAAGTAACATAATGAGATTCACATGATATTCAAGTACTAGATACTCAAAACGTCCATAACCGGGGACACGGCTAACCATGATTAGTTTATACACTCTGCAGAGGTTTGTGCACTTTTCCCCACAAGACTCGATCGCCTCCGTTGGATTTCTCGCACTACATGGTGTTTGAGAAACAGATGACCGAGACATAGTCTTTCAGAAGCGCTAGCACCTTACGATGGATAGACCGGTACACCTACTTTCCCCTACATCTGCTAGTCTACCCTATAAGAGTTCGCGCGACTTAGTCAACTATGCCAGAGCCCATAATGGCTTGTGCCTGCACACGGAAGTTTCTAGTTTGAATAATCTCATGATCCCTTTGAGCCTGGGTGGCGGTCCAAAAAGAAACAGGCAATCCTGGAATACCCAGGTACCTCAATCCACCCAGATGTGTGTTTAAGTTGCCACCTTAAGTAAACCATTAATTAACAATCTCACATCTGACATGGATACTCTCAAAACCCAATCCACGTCTGCTAGCATAGCATGGCATAATAAGCAAACGTAGAAGTAACTCCCAAGGGTTCAATAATAAAACAGGTAATAGGTACTACCTCAACTACTTCCCAACCCACAATTTAATTAGATCCTAATCATGCAATGTTTGAGGATTGATCTAATGCAATAAAACTGGGTAGTAAAAGAGGTATGATCAAAGTGTTACTTGCCTTGCTGATGATCCGCGAAACCTAGAGATTCGAAGTAACAAGCGGCGCACTCCGGGTATTCTAACGCAGAAAAACAAACAAGCATACAATAAGTACTGATCTAATGCACAGGTAAAACTCAAATAAGAGATCTAACCAGAAAGTTCAATTTAAGAACTCCGGTTTGCAAAAAGAATCAAATCGAATGAAGCAACGAAAGTCAAATGGCGAAAGAAAATAACTTCGTTCTACTAATCTGGACCTAAGTCAAATTTTACAGTAGAAAAAACTTGTTTGAGTTGGTTAGACGGATAGAGGGTTTCGAGAAGAAACTCCAGGCGCTTGAATCTCCTGATTCCGACAAACGAGCGAAAAGTTATACTTAATCGAAAATCAGATCAGAAATCACGATCAGAAAATAACCGCGGAAAATCTGAGAAAAAGAAAAACGACGAACAGTTAATCGAACGGACGTTCGTTAACAGAAACTAACCAGTGAACACGTTCGTTAAAACGAACGGATCGGTGAACGTTCACTAACCAGAAAAAAGATAAACCGATCTAGGGTTTCGAAAAAAATAAATAAATAAAACCGAGGCGGTTTTTGAAAAAAACCGGGCACGGCGGAGCTGCGGCTATACCTCCGGCGAGGTCTCCGGCGGGCGGAACGGGGATCCACGGGGTCGGCGGGGTGCGGCGGGGTGCGGCGCGGCGACGGGAGGCGGCGCGCGGCGGCGCGCGTGCTCCAGGGCGGCGGCTCGAGCGGCTCCGGCGTCGGGCGGCTCCGGCGGGGCTCAGATTGGGGCGGGGTGGGTGAGGCGGGGCGGCGGTATTCAAGGAGGAGAGGGGAGGTTGCCGTGGGGAGGGGGCAAGGCGGCGGGGGCGCATCCCCGAGCGGGACTCGCCGGCGGCGGCGGCCAGGTCTCCTGGAGGGAGACGGCTCAGGCGGGGTGGGCCGTCGGCTGGGCCTTGGCGCAGTCGGCGCGCGACGCGCTTTTTTAAAAAATATTACGCGCAGAAGAAAAAAATAAAAATAAATACTAAACGGACTCCAAATTTCCTGAAATAAATTTTCCCGGGCTTCTAAAATCAAGCCCGACAAAATGAACATTTATTTGGGGCCTAAATGCAATTTTGAAAAAACACATATTTTCCTAAATTCAAATAAAACATCGAAAAACTCTGAAATAAAATCTTATTTGATTTTATTATTAAATCCTCAATATTTCTTTATTTTGGGAAAATCATTTTATTCCCTCTCTCATATTTTTGTAATAGAAATAATTGATGATAAAATAAATAAAATCAAATGATCCTATTCTCAACTTTGAGAAAACTCAAATATGAAAATAACCAAATCCCCAACTCTCTCCGTGGGTCCTTGAGTTGCTTAGGATTTTCTAGGATCAAAACCAAAAGCAAATAAAATATGATATGCATGATGATCTAATGTATAACATTCCAAATAGAAAATTTGGGATGTGACAAACCTACCCCCCTTAAGATGAATCTCGCCCTCGAGATTTAGGTTGGCTAGAAAATAGGTGAGGGTGGTCCTTGAGCAAATCTTCCTCTCGCTCCCAGGTGGCTTCATCCTCCGTGTGGTTGCTCCACTGAACCTTGCAAAACTTGATAACCTTGTTGCGAGTGACTCGGCTTGCAAACTCGAGAATCTTAACTGGTTTCTCCTCATAGGTCAAATTGTTATCCAACTAAATTGCTTCCAATGGCACTGTGTCTCTCAAAGGTATATCAGCCATCTCTGCGTGGCACTTCTTCAACTGAGAAACGTGAATACATCATGAACTCCTGACAATCCTTCGGGCAATTCCAACTTGTAGGCCACTTCTCCCATACGCTCCAAAACTCGATATGGTCCTACAAATCGTGGCGCTAACTTTCCTTTAACACCAAAACGCTTAATCCCTCGGAGTGGGGATACTCGAAGATAAACTCGGTCTCCAACTCTGTAAACTGTCTCCTTGCGTTTAGAATCTGCGTAGCTCTTCTTCCTGGACTATGCTACCTTGAGCCTATCGCGAATCAACTTCACCTTCTATTCAGACTCTTTAATCAAATCTGGTCCAAACAACTGGCGGTCTCCAACTTCGTCCCACGATAATGGTGTCCTGCACCTCCTTCCGTACAAGGCTTCGAAAGGGGCCATCTTTAAACTGGTTTGATAGCTGTTGTTGTAAGAGAACTCTGCATACGGCAAATTGTCGTCCCAACTAGATCCGTAATCTAGCGCACAAGCTCTCAACGTATCTTCCAAAATCTGATTGACTCTCTCGGTCTGTCCATCTGTCTGAGGATGAAAAGCTATACTGAATTCTAGCCTGGTACCCAAAGTCTCATGCAACTGCTTCCAGAACTTTGAGGTAAACTGGGTTCCTCTATCTGCTACGATACTCCGCGGAACTCCATGCAGACATACTATATCTTTGCCAACTTAGCACTGGTGTAAGTGGTCTTTACTGGGATGAAATGAGCTACCTTCATCAACCGATCAACTACAACCCAAATTGAGTCATAGCCTGAACGAGTCCTTGGTAATCCCATGATAAAATCCATGCCTAGTTTATCCCACTTCCATTCGGGTATCGGCAATGGCTGCAACAATCCTGCTGGCTTCTGATGCTCTGCCTTTACCCTCTGACATACATCACAAACTGCAACATACTCTGCAATGTCTTTCTTCATTCCGGTCCACCAGAAAATATCATTCAAATCGAAGTACATCTTGGTATTTCCTGGGTGAATCGAATAGGGTGAATCATGTGCCTCTTGCAGAATCAACTTCCTGATCTCCGGGTCATTGCGCACATAAACACGGTCTTCAAACCATAGGGTATCGTGCTCATCCTCACGAAATCCTTTAGCTTTTCCTTCGCTCATTTTCTCCTTTATAGAAGCAATCTCCTTGTCAGTCTTCTGGGCTTCTCTGATTCTATCCATCAAAGTTGTCTGTATCTCCAATGCTGCTACATAGCCTCTCGGAACTATTTCCAAACCTAGCTCACGAAGATCCTGGGCTAACTCCTTTGGTATTTCCCCTGTCATCAGTGTATTGACATGGCTCTTACGGCTCAATGTGTCAGCTACTACATTAGCCTTTCCGGGATGATAATGCAATCTCATATCATAATCCTTGATGAGCTCCAACCATCTCCTTTGTCTGAGATTTAATTCCTTCTGCGTGAAAATGTACTACAAACTCTTGTGATCTGTGTACACCTCACAATAGTTTCCAATGAGGAAATGTCTCCATGTTTTCAATGCATGCACTACGGCTGCTAACTCCAAATCATGCGTGGCATAATTCAATTCGTGAGGCTTCAGTTGTCGTGAAGCATACGAAACAACTCTTCCCTCCTGCATAAGCACTGCTCCAAGTCCTCGACGTGAAGCGTCGCAGTACACCTCATAATCCTTTGTCTGATCTGGCAGAATCAATACTGGCGAGGTAACCAAACGTTTCTTCAACTCCTGGAAACTAGCCTCACACTGCTCAGTCCATCTGAACTTGGTATCCTTCTTCAGCAACTCCATCATAGGCTTTGCAATCTTTGAGAAATTCTCAATAAATCTCCGGTAGTATCCTGCGAGTCCAGGGACACTCCGGATCTCTCCAACTGTTGTCGGTGCTTCCCAATTGGTCACAGCGATAACCTCTGTGGGGTCAACTGCTATTCCTTCTCTGGATATAACATGTCCGAGGAATCCTACTTCCTTCAACCAAAACTCACATTTGCTGAACTTGGCATATAACTGATGTTCTCTGAGCTTCTCAAGTACCAATCGCAAATGTTCCTTATGTTCCTCTTCATTCTTTGAGTAGACCAGAATATCATCAATGAACACCACGATGAACTTATCCAAAAACTCCATAAACACTTTGTTCATCATGTTCATAAAATAGGTAGGTGCGTTAGTCAGTCCAAATGACATAACGGTATACTCATACAGTCCATATCTCGTGGTGAATGTTGTCTTAGGTATGTCCTGCTCTCGAATCTTCAACTGATGGTACCCTGATCGCAAATCGATCATAGAAAACACTTTAGCTCCTTGCAACCGGTCAAACAGATCATTGATCATTGGTAGCGGGTATTTGTTCTTGATTGTTACCTCGTTCAATCCACAATAATCAACAACCATCCTTAACGATCCATCCTTCTTCTCCACTAGAAGTACTGGTGATCCCCAAGGTGAAGAACTTGGGCGAATGTAACCTTTATCCAGTAACTCCTTAATCTGCTTCTTAATCTCCACCAAATCTTTTGCGGGCATCCTGTATGGTCTCTTCGATATTGGCCCTGTGCCTGCCAAAAGCTCAATCAAAAACTCAATATCTCTATCTGGTGGCATGCATGGCAACTCTTCTGGGAATACGTCAGGGAAATCCTTTACCACTGGTACTTCCTCCTGCACAACTCCTGATAAAATATTTACTTGTGTCCTGTTTGGCGCATGCCGGGATACATACTTGATCCTTCTTCCTTGTGGTGTTGTAAGAAAAATTGTCTTACTGGCGCAATCGATGTTTCCTCCATATATCGACAACCAATCCATACCGAGAATTACATCCAAACCTTGGGATTCCAGAATAATTAAATCCGTTCGGAAAACATGCCTTCCTATACTTAATGGCACTTGAAAACATCCTTGACTGGCCATGTACTCTGCTCCTGGTGAGCTTACTAGCATAGGTATTTTGAGAACCCTAGTGGGTAGGCTATACTTTTCCACAAATCCCCTTGATATGTATGAATGCGTTGCACCGGTATCAAAAAGAATGAGTGCAGTAAATGACTTAACCAAAAACTTACCGAGTACTGCATCAGGCTGAGCTTCAACATCCTCCACGCTAACGTGGTTCACCTGTCCCCTGTTAAAAGGGTTCGGCTTCTTTCCAGAGCTTCCATTGCCATTCTGGCCTTCAGGACATTCGTTGGCATAATGTCTGGTCTTTGAACACTTGAAACAGGTGACTTGGCTCAGATCTCTCTTGGCTGGGGTTGATGGGGCGGTGCGGTTCTGGCCGTTGCTTCCTCCATTCCCATTATCATTCTTAGAGTCATTATGATTGCGTGAGCTACCTCCTCCATGGGTATGCTGAAAATGAACTCCCGGTTTAGGGGTAAGATGGGGCTTCTGCTGAGCTCCTGAGTTATACTTCCCCTGTCCATACTTCCTCTTGCGGTTTTCAATCTGCTGCTGCTTCCCCTCAATCATAAGAGCACGATCTACCAACTCCTGGTAGTTGTTGAAACTTGCTACCATCAACTGCATACTCAGCTCGTCATTCAGTCCTTCCAGAAACTTCTCTTGCTTAGCTGCATCCGTAGCAACGTCATCTGGGGCGTAACGTGCTAGCTTACTAAAGTCATCCACATACTGGCCAACTGTCCGTCCTCCTTGGCGCAAGTTGCGAAACTCACGCTTCTTCATGGCCATGGCTCCTGCTGAAACATGGGCAGTACGGAAAGCTTGCTGAAACTGGTCCCATGTGACAGTGTCTACAGGGTAAGTGGCTGTAAAATTCTCCCACCATGCTGCTGCGGGTCCTTCAAGCTGATGTGATGCAAACTTCCCCTTTTCCTCATCTGTACATCCTGCAGTGGTCAACTCTCTCCCTGTCTTGCGGAGCCAATCATCTGCTACAACCGGCTCGGTGCTACTGGAAAACACCGGTGGATTCAGCCTCAGAAAACGGGTCAAGTGATCAACTGGAGGTGGCGGCGGTGGGTTGTTGTTGTTGTTGTTGTTCTGGTTCTGGACTAACAACTGCATCAAAGCATTCTGCTGCTGGATCAACTGTGTGAGCTCTGGTGGGAAAGCGAATCCATTGTCACGTCTCGGAGGCATCTGAGGGTTTAGAAAAGATGAGAATTAAGAATAGAATGAGGTCTAAAGAGAAAACACTACCCAAATGCACATGAGACAAATGCACACAAATCACTTCATTCAATCAAACAAGGGCATACAATCGGTCTAGAACTATCGCAAAAGTGCGTGGACTATAATATGTACATGGTGGAACACTACTACTGTTATGGTAGTCTACTAGAAAAACTGCTCCGATGAAGACTCCATGATATCTGCTCCAGCTTCGTCTTCAAAATCATCATCACTAGGATCGGAATCGGTGTCGTCGATGATGATGTAGTTATCTGGACAGGTGCAACCTTCATCTCCTCCTCCGGGTGCTGAATTCCCCATGAGTTATTCAATCTTCTCCTTAAGATCGTTGTTTTGTCTCACTAGAGCTACTATCTCATCCATGTAGTCCTTGCGAGTGGCCTTCAACTCTCCTTCTAGCTCAATAATCTTGGCTTTTGCTTTCTTCAACTCCATCATGTCTGCGCACATCTGGTTCTCCTGGCGTCGAATGTGCTAGTTTAACTCCTGGATGAAAGCTGCAATGGATCTATCCTTCTTAGTGCTAACTATCTCCCATTGTTCATCTCGGCGCCCGCAAATCTGGTAAATAGTATCCTTGAGGTCTTCTTGATAGACTTCTCCAATGCGTCCCATGGTGATGTGAGCTGCCATGTTGGTGCATTAGAAACACACTCTATGGGCTCCGTGACTGGCGTGAACGTCCTTCCTGGAACTAGAGCTTGAATCTTCCAACGCTCCTCCTCGGGTAAAGTGGCGTTGTAGGTCCCGGTGAAGCTTGGTATTCCAATGTTCAGGTACTTAGTGACTTCCTTCAGGTGTCGTCCAAAAGGTGTATCTTCATCCGGCTGGGTGAACTTGATCCTAGCTTCCGTCATCCTAAAAGAGTAGAAAAGATGAGGAGTCAGAAATGAGAAAAGAGTAGTTATCTAGGGCTTTTGCTTAGTGGTCGTGTCCTACAGTCAGCGTGTGCTCTGATACCATCTCTGTAGCGACCAGACCTCAAACAGTCTGACCTCTGTGCTCAGATGTCATCCCTGGATCAGTAATGCTGACACCACACAGTACTTCGAAGGATTTATAACAGAAGAGCAATCACACACTTATTACATCGATGTCTCAAAAAGAACTTAATACAATAAATATGGCTTAAGGCCATCTACTAATGATAACAGCGGAAGGCTTGGAAGATAAGTGAGTCCATCAACTCCAATGGCATCACTGAGTATAGAAACACGACCTAAAAGGCACCTTACTCGTCGTCTGAAAAGTCTGCAACATGAAACGTTGCAGCCCGAAACGGGTTAGCACATGGAATATGCTGGCAATGTAACACATAGAGAATAATGAATGATAAGCCTATACTACATGCATATATGGCTGGTGGAAAGCTCTATGGTTACAGTTTTGCGTAAAGCCAATTTTTCCCTACTGCAAAGGAATAATTTATTTAACTATCATGGTGATTGTTAAACATTGAGAATGGTTGCCAGCATCCTCAATCCCAATTAAAGTGATCATCATTAAAACCCAACAACATTAATTTAAAGTAGCATAATGAGATTCACATGATATTCAAGTACTAGATACTCAAAATGTCCATAATCGGGGACACGGCTAACCATGATTAGTTTATACACTCTGCAGAGGTTTGTGCACTTTTCCCCACAAGACTCGATCGCCTCCGTTGGATTTCTCGCACTACATGGTGTTTGAGAAACGGATGACCGAGACATAGTCTTTCAGAAGCGCTAGCACCTTACGATGGATAGACCGGTACACCTAGTTTCCCCTACATCTGCTAGTCTACCCTACAAGAGTTTGCACGACTTAGTCAACTATGCCAGAGCCCATAATGGCTTGTGGCTGCACACGGAAGTTTCTAGTTTGAATAATCTCATGATCCCTTTGAGCCTGGGTGGCGGTCCAAAAAGAAACAGGCAATCCTGGAATACCCAGGTACCTCAATCCACCCAGATGTGTGTTTAAGTTGCCACCTTAAGTAAACCGTTAATAAACAATCTCATATCTGTCATGGATACTCTCAAAACCCAATCCACGTCTACTAGCATAGCATGGCATAATAAGCAAACGTAGAAGTAACTCCCAAGGGTTCAATAATAAAACAGGTAATAGGTACTACCTCAACTACTTCCCAACCCACAATTTAATTAGATCCTAATCATGCAATGTTTGAGGATTGATCTAATGCAATAAAACTGGGTAGTAAAAGAGGTATGATCAAAGTGTTACTTGCCTTGCTGATGATCCGCGAAACCTAGAGATTCGAAGTAATAGGCGGCGCACTCCGGGTAATTGTCGGGGGAAATCTGGCCTCCACGAGCACCTATGGGGACGGAGCCCCTTGTCGGTTCGGCGGGGGGCGGAGGATGCACAAAGAGCAGATCGAGGCGACACACACACACAACGATTTTACCCAGCTTCGGGCCTCATGGATGCGTAAAACCCTACTGCTGCATGTCTGGTTGATTCGGGTTCTTGCTCTGGAGCGCAAGAAACTACAGTAAGTCGAAGCTGGACGTAGGCGAGGGCCTATTGAGTCCCATCTCCCCTCTACGTGCGCATGGGCCTCCTTTTATATGCCAAGGGGTTTCCCACAGGGAGCGACGCAGGTGAGGGTAAAAATGGCAAGGGATTGTGTGAATAGTGGCCGCACAGTGCTATCGCACCTAACTCTGATGGCGGGGGACAAGGGCATTAAATGCCCGCCTGGATCGCCTGAACAGTGCCGAGGCGGACCGTTAGGAGCGCCTCCGCTCGCCACGGGGGCGACTCTGCCAACGTCGCATGCCACCGCGCGTCTCAGGTTGCGCGGCGTCCCGCCACGTGCCTCCGGGGAAGCCCCAGAGCGACGCGTGGGCAGGTGAGCTGGAGCGCGGGCCTGATATGGTGGTTTGCCGTGGCAAGTGGCTTGCCGCGGTAGTTGCCTTGCCGCACCTGGGAGCTTGCCGCTCGCCAGGCCTTGCCGGGGCGCGCGGCGCGCCGCGGCGGGCTTCTCTTGGGGTGCCTTGGCTTGGCCGTCCCGGCGAGCTCCTCCCGCCGGGGTGTTGGTGCTTCGGCTCAGTCGTCCCGGCAAGCTCCTCTCGCCGGGGCCTTGTCGCCTTGGCCCGGCAAGCTCCTCTTGCCGGACCTTGCCTTCTCGACCCGGCAAGCTCCTCTTGCCGGGGCTTGGTCTTCTAGGCTCGATCACTTGGCCTTCGTCCGGCCCGGAAAGGGCCGTGGAGACTCTTGTCGCTCCCCTGGCAGGCCTTGCCGCGGGAGGCTACTACTGCCCGTGCACAAGTTCGGGGTACTAAGGTACCCCTACTTTAGTACACCGACAGGAGCCCCGGGTCTGGGCCATACACGGTGCCGAGCGTTGTTGGGCCAGGCCCTAACAGTGCACGGGCACGCGTGGCCTGGGTTGCGCTGCTCCTTAACTCCGTGCTCGTCACGCCCTCCCCAAGTGGCGCGCGCTTATCGCGGCGTCGGGGGGGGCAGGGTGTGCGAGGCGTGCGTGACGTGGGTGGCGTGCGCGGGGCTTGAGGCCCGCAGGCATGCGTCACGTCGGGCACGATCTCTTAATCTTGGAAGTCGGAGCGTCCGCCCCCGCTCCTTCCCCCCTTTATAAGCGGAGGGGAACAGGGGCAGCTCGCCATTCCGCCGATTGCTGTTCCTCGAAAATCTCCACCGCCTCCTCCTTGCTAGAGAAAGCAGCGATTTGCTCTCACAGCCCCCGGCGTCGCTAACGCCGACAACTCCCCCTCCCCGTTTCGGCCAAGGCCCCGAAGAGCGACAAGGCGAAAGGGAAGGCCGTGAAGTCGGCCGAGGCACTGCGGCTGGAGGCGCTTCGGAAGGAGACGGCGACGTTCCCTCCCCAGCTTGACGCGCTGAGGCTGAAGAACGAATACCTCCTCTTCTGGTCGACGACGACGCGAGCGCACCCGCGCACGCGAGTTCTTCCCGCCATCGCCTAGAAGCTGTACCCGACCGGGTACCCTTTCTTCGCTGTGTTCTTCCTCTGTGGGCTCTGCCCGCCTTTTTCTGAGTTCTTCTGCGACATCATGCACACCTACAACCTCCACCTCCTTGACTTCACCCCCAACGCCGTTCTGACAATGGCGGTTTTCGCACACCTTTGCGAGAACTTTGTCGGAGTCCGCCCCAACGTAGCCCTCTTCCGGCACTTCTTTACTCCCCGGGTGGAGAAAGGAGAGCCGCTGTCCGGCGGAGTAGCTTGGGTCTCCAGGACCGGCAAGAAAGAGGCCTACTTGGAGGGGGAACTCCGTGGCAGATGGGAGGAGTGGAGGGCCGAGTGGTGCCTGATCGTCGAGGAGAATCCACCGCCGTTCACCGCCGTGCGGCGAACTCCAGTGGTGCGCGGCCGCAACTGGAGCGACCTGGCCCCGGACGACGCCAAGCTGAAGATTGCCGCCACCCGCATCCTGCGCCTCAGGTTTGCCGGGCTCACCGTCAGCGCCGTCGGCGCGGATTTCCTTCGCCGGCGTATCGCCCCCCTGCAGGAGAGGGGGAAACCGGCTTGGGAATTCCAAAACGCGGCGGACATCATGAGGCTGCGCCCGGGCCTCAACTTCAACTTCACCGTTCTGGAGCTCGATGGAGTGTTGAAGGAGCTGTTCAAACACGACTCCGAGCACCCAGAATGGTTCAGGTTGCCGCCGGGCGTCGTCCCCCTGTGCAACAACTCGGCGCTCAGCCGCATCCTCGCGATGATGCCGCTGTGCGACTCGCACGGGATCGACGCAACCTGGCAGGAGCCGGCGGACGACGTCGTGCAGGCCTTCTTCGACAATTTGGAGGAGGTGCCGGTCGACCCCGACGAGAAGAGGGGCCTCACGCGGGACACCACCCCCGAGGAGCTGGCCTACATCGCCTCCAGGATGGAGGAGGCGGCGGCCGCCGCGGCCGCGGGCGAGTCTGGTTTCACCCTGGCCGAGGCAGACGCGGCGGAGGCAGAGAGCCTCGCCGACCAGATGGAGCTCGCCGGCGCGGAGGAGCCAGCCGGGCACGGTGGTGCGGGTGAGCCCGCCCAGGACGCGGGTGGCTTGCCGGAGGCGGACGCGCCCTCCTCACAGCTCCCGGGCAGCTCGTCGCAGGCAGAGGCCCCTGCCCAGCCGAGGAGGCGTCTCCGCAGGGCCGGAGAGGCGGTGCGGCAGGCCGACCAGCAACCGCAGCCCAGGGTGACGCGCGCCTCTGAAGCAGCGGGAGCGGGGTCCTCACAGGCCACAGCTTCTGCTCCTGCCGCTCCTCGTTCCGTGGCGGC
This sequence comes from Aegilops umbellulata, assembly GCA_032464435.1. NCBI lineage: Eukaryota > Viridiplantae > Streptophyta > Magnoliopsida > Poales > Poaceae > Aegilops > Aegilops umbellulata. The sequence continues at coordinate 414,013,554 of CP136057.1, forward strand.
AACGGGGGCGGGGTCGTCCACCGCCCCCGCCAAGCGGTCCCGGGAACCCACCCCCCTGTCTCCTCGCGCCTGGAGCAAGCCGGTTTTTGATTACTCCGCGCTCAGCTCCGACGACGAAGAGGAGGACGGAGAGTAAGTTCCTGGTAGAGCTTGTATCTTCTTGATTTCTATTGCTTCGCCTTGTTTCGCAGCCCATTCATCCCCCTCCCCCCCCCCCCCGAAACCGTTCCCTTTTCAGGACGCTGGCCCAGAGGAGGGCGAAGAGGGCCAAGATCCCGCTGGTTGTCCTTGAGGGCGAATCTCCTCCGGCAACTGGGGAGGTGCCGGAGACGACCTTGCCGGACCTGGCAGCGGGCCCGCAGGGCAGCCCACAGCGCAGCCCCCAGGGTGAGGGTACGGCTAACTCTTGCCGTTTGGCGCGCGTGCGAGCTTCCCTTCTTTTTGCTAACATGTGGCTGTTGTTGTTGTCGTTGGGTAGGAGCAGAGCAGCCCCAGCAGGCGACCCCGGGGGGCATTCCTGCCGCGCCGTCCGCTTCGACCACCCCGCCTAGGGAGAAATCTCCGGCAAGGGAGGAGCCCCCGGCAGGGGAGACCTCCCCGGCAAGGGAGGAGCCCCTGGCAAGGAAGACCTCTCCGGCAAGGGAGGGATCTCCGGCGAGGGACGCGGCCAGCGATCCCCCGGCAGCGGAGGCCGCGGCCACGGACCCTGCCACCGGTAAGCCCCCCTGCACGGAAAACTTCCCCTGGCTATCTTTTCTTATGAGCCTCTTTGTTGGCTGTTCAGCTGATTCTTCTCCCCTCTTCCGGCCATCAGACCCGCCCACCGCGGACCCGATGGAGATCGAGGTCGTCGTCGAGGAGCGCGCGCGCGGCGACGGCGACGACGTCGTCGTCATCGAGGAGGCGGAAGGCGCCGACGACCCCGTAGGCGGCGAGGAGGCTGAAGCCGCCAAGGCCGCCAAGGCCGCAGGCGGCGAGGGGACCGGCGACCGTGCTGACGGCGCCGGGGAGGCCGGGGCGTCAAGCACTCCGCAGTCCGGCGATCCCGCCGCTGCTACCACGTCGGGCCCCGAGGAGCCCCTGGCAGGCGCCTACCTGCAGGCCGGCGATGGCGTCTTCATCAGGCTCCCCTGGGAGCCTAGCTCCAGGGCGCCAGTCGAGGGAGAGACCTTGGACGGAGAAGTGCTCGCCTCCGTCGGGCTGACAGTGGTCGACGCGCCAAGCACCGGCAGCGGCGAGTCCGAGGAGGAGCGGCTGCTCCGGAAGCTTGTGTCGCTCTACCGCGCCCGGCAGGCCAAGGTAGAGCGCCAGGAGGCACTCGTCGCGAAGGCCGGCGCGGACATGGAGAAGCGCGCCGGGGAGCTCCGGGATCTCAACCAGGAGGCTCTCCGGTCCTTGGCGGAGGAGCGGAGGCTGCTCGACGAGGCGCGGACGGCCTTCATCCTCGAGAAGGCAGAGGCTGAAGAGCAGCAGAGGCTTGCCGCTGCGGGGCTATCCGCGCGGGAAAGCGAGCTGGCGCAGCAGAGGGCCAGCCTCGCCAGCCATGAGGAGGAGGTTGCCGCGCGCGAGCAGGCGCTTGGCGGGGACCTACAGAAAGCGCAGGATGCCGCCGCGGCCGCCGAGGTCGCCAAGGGGGAGCTGGAGGCGAGGGTGGCGCAGCTCGTCAGCGACCTCAAGGCGAGCGGCGAGGAGCTTGCCGCGCTCAAACTGGAGCGCGAGAAGAGCGCTCACTCCCTTGGCGAGCTGCAGGGCCGCTTTGCCGAGAAGATCTAGGAGCTCAACGCCGCCAAGGACTCCAAGGCTGTCCTCGAGCTGAAGCTGGACACCCTGGCCAAGGCGCTGGAGAGCGCCAAGGAGCAGGAGGCGGCCTTGCGGAAGGAGGTTGCTGGCAACGAGGAGCTGTTGAGGAGCGCCGCTGTTACCCAGAACGCCTTCCGAGAGACGGTGGAGCGGTGGACGGAAGGCCTCGTCGACATCGCCTCCACCATCGACCAGGAGCTGAAGCTGCTGGGGGTGGAGGGCCACGAGTACCCCTCCGGCGATGACATCCCGCTGAGCGCCAAGCTCACTTCCTTCTTCAAGGGCTTGGTGGGGGTGCTCCGGCACCTCCGGGAATCGATCCCACACAGCTGGCCGAGGAGACGCGAGAAGCCGTCTCCGGGGCCCTCGAGAGGGTGTTGGTGAAGATCGTCTTCCGCAACCCCACCATCAGGCTCACCAACGTCCTCAGGCACTTGCCGGAAGATGCTGACCTGATGGAGATCAGGGCCCTCGTCACCCCCATCGTGGAAAGGGTGGCGGGGATCAGGCGGGTCGAGGGCGACCGCGCGGATTAGGCCGCCCACCTCTTTCCTTTCTTCTCTCGCTGCTGCCGAGCATGCCACAGAAACGGCTGATTAGAGCAGCGGCAAGTTATTTTGTAATATAACTTTTATCTTAGGCAGTTCATTGCACTGTTATCTCCCTTGTTCGACCTTGTGCTTCGTACGTTCGTGCCCTACGCTCACAGGAACTTGTCGGCGAAAGTCTCCGCCTTGCCACGGGTGCCGAGTGTGGGACTTAAGGAACCCGCTGAAGGGGCTTCCACCGGCAAGAAACCTTGTCGCGGCTGGCGCAACTCACTTAAATGTTGAGCAGGCTCGGGGCGAGGTAGGCGTGGCGACTGCAGTCGCGGCACGCTCAAGCTGCCGAGCGAGCTCGAAACAAGTAAGGACGCTACTCGGGATGTAGCACACTTAAGTTGTTGAGCGGGGCTCGAAACGAAATAAGGGCGCAACCAGCCACGAGCCGGCCCCTCCGCGCACAGGTTTCCCATACGAAGCTCGGTCGTTCGAGGAAGATAACTTAAGAATAAAAAGGAGCTTAGTCTCTCAAACTTTGGCAACTTAGCTTCTCTGTCGTTTGCCGTCCGGCAAGGCGCAGCTTCCTCGGGCGACGCCCAGCCCAGGCTCGGGGCCTGACGGCCCGCCACCGCTTGCCGGAGACGAGTGCTGCACAATCGTGTCGAAAGATGCCTGCGCCAAGCGGAGAGGCGCGAAATCGACAAGACGTGTGGGGCACATAAGCTATGCTCGGGATCTGCGCCCGCCTCTGTACCAAGGATTACATGCAACTGCGGCAAGACTTGGACAGAGAGGATGGCCGATGGGACGGGTTCCGACCGCCGCGCTGGTGAGGTTCCTCCCACGGTCGGCGTCGACTCATTTGGATCTTGGCGGCCTGGGCTCGCCGAAGAACGAGGTCGCCTTTCCCGCAACTTCTGGCGCGAACTTCTGCGGCTACGGGAGCGGCGCAGAGTTTGTTGGAGGCGAGAAACTCGCTCAGCGGCCGAAAGGCAGTCCTCCTCAAGGAGGAACTGCTCTTGCCCGGACTCTGCGTGAGTGGGTACTCGAGGAGGGCCGTGCACGGGTCCGTGAGGAGGGATACCTCCGCCCAGCGGATCGGAGCGGAAAAGTCCCTGGCCATACCTAAGCTTGCCTGTGGTCGCCGGATCTGGTTCGCACAACCTCGACGCTCCCCCTACCTGGCGCGCCAAAGATGTCGGGGGAAATCTGGCCTCCACGAGCACCTATGGGGACGGAGCCCCTTGTCGGTTCGGCGGGGGCGGAGGATGCACAAAGAGCAGATCGAGGCGACACACACACACAACGATTTTACCCAGCTTCGGGCCGCATGGATGCGTAAAACCCTACTGCTGCATGTCTGGTTGATTCGGGTTCTTGCTCTGGAGCACAAGAAACTACAGTAAGTCGAAGCTGGACGTCGGCGAGGGCCTGTTGAGTCCCATCTCCCCTCTACGTGCGCATGGGCCTCCTTTTATATGCCAAGGGGTTTCCCACAGGGAGCGACGCAGGTGAGGGTGAAAATGGCAAGGGATTGTGTGAATAGTGGCTGCATAGTGCTATCGCACCTAACTCTGACGGCGGGGGACAAGGGCAATAAATGCCCGTCTGGATCGCCTGAATAGTGTCGAGGCGGACCGTTAGGAGCGCCTCCGCTCGCCACGGGGGCGACTCTGCCAACGTCGCATGCCACCGCGCGTCTCAGGTTGCGCGGCGTCCCGCCACGTGCCTCCGGGGAAGCCCTAGAGCGACGCGTGGGCAGGTGAGCTGGAGCGCGGGCCTGATATGGTGGTTTGCCGCGGCAAGTGGCTTGCCGCGGTAGTTGCCTTGCCACACCTGGGAGCTTGCCGCTCGCCAGGCCTTGCCGGGGCGCGCGGCGCGCCGCGGCGGGCTTCTCTTGGGGTGCCTTGGCTTGGCCGTCCCGGCGAGCTCCTCCCGCCGGGGTCTTGGTGCTTCGGCTCAGTCGTCCCGGCAAGCTCCTCTTGCCGGGGCCTTGTCGCCTTGGCCCGGCAAGCTCCTCTTGCCGGACCTTGCCTTCTCGACCCGGCAAGCTCCTCTTGCCGGGGCTTGGTCTTCTAGGCTCGATCACTTGGCCTTCGTCCGGCCCGGAAAGGGCCGTGGAGACTCTTGTCGCTCCCCTGGCAGGCCTTGCCGCGGGAGGCTACTACTGCCCGTGCACAAGTTCGGGGTACTAAGGTACCCCTACTTTAGTACACCGACAGGAGCCCCGGGTCTGGGCCATACACGGTGCCGAGCGTTGTTGGGCCAGGCCCTAACAGTGCACGGGCACGCGTGGCCTGGGTTGCGCTGCTCCTTAACTCCGTGCTCGTCACGCCCTCCCCAAGTGGCGCGCGCTTATCGCGGCGTCGGGGGGGGCAGGGTGTGCGAGGCGTGCGTGACGTGGGTGGCGTGCGCGGGGCTTGAGGCCCGCAGGCATGCGTCACGTCGGGCACGATCTCTTAATCTTGGAAGTCGGAGCGTCCGCCCCCGCTCCTTCCCCCCTTTATAAGCGGAGGGGAACAGGGGCAGCTCGCCATTCCGCCGATTGCTGTTCCTCGAAAATCTCCACCGCCTCCTCCTTGCTAGAGAAAGCAGCGATTTGCTCTCACAGCCCCCGGCGTCGCTAACGCCGACAACTCCCCCTCCCCGTTTCGGCCAAGGCCCCGAAGAGCGACAAGGCGAAAGGGAAGGCCGTGAAGTCGGCCGAGGCACTGCGGCTGGAGGCGCTTCGGAAGGAGACGGCGACGTTCCCTCCCCAGCTTGACGCGCTGAGGCTGAAGAACGAATACCTCCTCTTCTGGTCGACGACGACGCGAGCGCACCCGCGCACGCGAGTTCTTCCCGCCATCGCCTAGAAGCTGTACCCGACCGGGTACCCTTTCTTCGCTGTGTTCTTCCTCTGTGGGCTCTGCCCGCCTTTTTCTGAGTTCTTCTGCGACATCATGCACACCTACAACCTCCACCTCCTTGACTTCACCCCCAACGCCGTTCTGACAATGGCGGTTTTCGCACACCTTTGCGAGAACTTTGTCGGAGTCCGCCCCAACGTAGCCCTCTTCCGGCACTTCTTTACTCCCCGGGTGGAGAAAGGAGAGCCGCTGTCCGGCGGAGTAGCTTGGGTCTCCAGGACCGGCAAGAAAGAGGCCTACTTGGAGGGGGAACTCCGTGGCAGATGGGAGGAGTGGAGGGCCGAGTGGTGCCTGATCGTCGAGGAGAATCCACCGCCGTTCACCGCCGTGCGGCGAACTCCAGTGGTGCGCGGCCGCAACTGGAGCGACCTGGCCCCGGACGACGCCAAGCTGAAGATTGCCGCCACCCGCATCCTGCGCCTCAGGTTTGCCGGGCTCACCGTCAGCGCCGTCGGCGCGGATTTCCTTCGCCGGCGTATCGCCCCCCTGCAGGAGAGGGGGAAACCGGCTTGGGAATTCCAAAACGCGGCGGACATCATGAGGCTGCGCCCGGGCCTCAACTTCAACTTCACCGTTCTGGAGCTCGATGGAGTGTTGAAGGAGCTGTTCAAACACGACTCCGAGCACCCAGAATGGTTCAGGTTGCCGCCGGGCGTCGTCCCCCTGTGCAACAACTCGGCGCTCAGCCGCATCCTCGCGATGATGCCGCTGTGCGACTCGCACGGGATCGACGCAACCTGGCAGGAGCCGGCGGACGACGTCGTGCAGGCCTTCTTCGACAATTTGGAGGAGGTGCCGGTCGACCCCGACGAGAAGAGGGGCCTCACGCGGGACACCACCCCCGAGGAGCTGGCCTACATCGCCTCTAGGATGGAGGAGGCGGCGGCCGCCGCGGCCGCGGGCGAGTCTGGTTTCACCCTGGCCGAGGCAGACGCGGCGGAGGCAGAGAGCCTCGCCGACCAGATGGAGCTCGCCGGCGCGGAGGAGCCAGCCGGGCACGGTGGTGCGGGTGAGCCCGCCCAGGACGCGGGTGGCTTGCCGGAGGCGGACGCGCCCTCCTCACAGCTCCCGGGCAGCTCGTCGCAGGCAGAGGCCCCTGCCCAGCCGAGGAGGCGTCTCCGCAGGGCCGGAGAGGCGGTGCGGCAGGCCGACCAGCAACCGCAGCCCAGGGTGACGCGCGCCTCTGAAGCAGCGGGAGCGGGGTCCTCACAGGCCACAGCTTCTGCTCCTGCCGCTCCTCGTTCCGTGGCGGCAACGGGGGCGGGGTCGTCCACCGCCCCCGCCAAGCGGTCCCGGGAACCCACCCCCCTGTCTCCTCGCGCCTGGAGCAAGCCGGTTTTTGATTACTCCGCGCTCAGCTCCGACGACGAAGAGGAGGACGGAGAGTAAGTTCCTGGTAGAGCTTGTATCTTCTTGATTTCTATTGCTTCGCCTTGTTTCGCAGCCCATTCATCCCCCTCCCCCCCCGAAACCGTTCCCTTTTCAGGACGCTGGCCCAGAGGAGGGCGAAGAGGGCCAAGATCCCGCTGGTTGTCCTTGAGGGCGAATCTCCTCCGGCAACTGGGGAGGTGCCGGAGACGACCTTGCCGGACCTGGCAGCGGGCCCGCAGGGCAGCCCACAGCGCAGCCCCCAGGGTGAGGGTACGGCTAACTCTTGCCGTTTGGCGCGCGTGCGAGCTTCCCTTCTTTTTGCTAACATGTGGCTGTTGTTGTTGTCGTTGGGTAGGAGCAGAGCAGCCCCAGCAGGCGACCCCGGGGGGCATTCCTGCCGCGCCGTCCGCTTCGACCACCCCGCCTAGGGAGAAATCTCCGGCAAGGGAGGAGCCCCCGGCAGGGGAGACCTCCCCGGCAAGGGAGGAGCCCCTGGCAAGGAAGACCTCTCCGGCAAGGGAGGGATCTCCGGCGAGGGACGCGGCCAGCGATCCCCCGGCAGCGGAGGCCGCGGCCACGGACCCTGCCACCGGTAAGCCCCCCTGCACGGAAAACTTCCCCTGGCTATCTTTTCTTATGAGCCTCTTTGTTGGCTGTTCAGCTGATTCTTCTCCCCTCTTCCGGCCATCAGACCCGCCCACCGCGGACCCGATGGAGATCGAGGTCGTCGTCGAGGAGCGCGCGCGCGGCGACGGCGACGACGTCGTCGTCATCGAGGAGGCGGAAGGCGCCGACGACCCCGTAGGCGGCGAGGAGGCTGAAGCCGCCAAGGCCGCCAAGGCCGCAGGCGGCGAGGGGACCGGCGACCGTGCTGACGGCGCCGGGGAGGCCGGGGCGTCAAGCACTCCGCAGTCCGGCGATCCCGCCGCTGCTACCACGTCGGGCCCCGAGGAGCCCCTGGCAGGCGCCTACCTGCAGGCCGGCGATGGCGTCTTCATCAGGCTCCCCTGGGAGCCTAGCTCCAGGGCGCCAGTCGAGGGAGAGACCTTGGACGGAGAAGTGCTCGCCTCCGTCGGGCTGACAGTGGTCGACGCGCCAAGCACCGGCAGCGGCGAGTCCGAGGAGGAGCGGCTGCTCCGGAAGCTTGTGTCGCTCTACCGCGCCCGGCAGGCCAAGGTAGAGCGCCAGGAGGCACTCGTCGCGAAGGCCGGCGCGGACATGGAGAAGCGCGCCGGGGAGCTCCGGGATCTCAACCAGGAGGCTCTCCGGTCCTTGGCGGAGGAGCGGAGGCTGCTCGACGAGGCGCGGACGGCCTTCATCCTCGAGAAGGCAGAGGCTGAAGAGCAGCAGAGGCTTGCCGCTGCGGGGCTATCCGCGCGGGAAAGCGAGCTGGCGCAGCAGAGGGCCAGCCTCGCCAGCCATGAGGAGGAGGTTGCCGCGCGCGAGCAGGCGCTTGGCGGGGACCTACAGAAAGCGCAGGATGCCGCCGCGGCCGCCGAGGTCGCCAAGGGGGAGCTGGAGGCGAGGGTGGCGCAGCTCGTCAGCGACCTCAAGGCGAGCGGCGAGGAGCTTGCCGCGCTCAAACTGGAGCGCGAGAAGAGCGCTCACTCCCTTGGCGAGCTGCAGGGCCGCTTTGCCGAGAAGATCCAGGAGCTCGACGCCGCCAAGGACTCCAAGGCTGTCCTCGAGCTGAAGCTGGACACCCTGGCCAAGGCGCTGGAGAGCGCCAAGGAGCAGGAGGCGGCCTTGCGGAAGGAGGTTGCTGGCAACGAGGAGCTGTTGAGGAGCGCCGCTGTTACCCAGAACGCCTTCCGAGAGACGGTGGAGCGGTGGACGGGAGGCCTCGTCGACATCGCCTCCACCATCGACCAGGAGCTGAAGCTGCTGGGGGTGGAGGGCCACGAGTACCCCTCCGGCGATGACATCCCGCTGAGCGCCAAGCTCACTTCCTTCTTCAAGGGCTTGGTGGGGGTGCTCCGGCACCTCCGGGAATCGATCCCACACAGCTGGCCGAGGAGACGCGAGAAGCCGTCTCCGGGGCCCTCGAGAGGGTGTTGGTGAAGATCGTCTTCCGCAACCCCACCATCAGGCTCACCAACGTCCTCAGGCACTTGCCGGAAGATGCTGACCTGACGGAGATCAGGGCCCTCGTCACCCCCATCGTGGAAAGGGTGGCGGGGATCAGGCGGGTCGAGGGCGACCGCGCGGATTAGGCCGCCCACCTCTTTCCTTTCTTCTCTCGCTGCTGCCGAGCATGCCACAGAAACGGCTGATTAGAGCAGCGGCAAGTTATTTTGTAATATAACTTTTATCTTAGGCAGTTCATTGCACTGTTATCTCCCTTGTTCGACCTTGTGCTTCGTACGTTCGTGCCCTACGCTCACAGGAACTTGTCGGCGAAAGTCTCCGCCTTGCCACGGGTGCCGAGTGTGGGACTTAAGGAACCCGCTGAAGGGGCTTCCACCGGCAAGAAACCTTGTCGCGGCTGGCGCAACTCACTTAAATGTTGAGCAGGCTCGGGGCGAGGTAGGCGTGGCGACTGCAGTCGCGGCACGCTCAAGCTGCCGAGCGAGCTCGAAACAAGTAAGGACGCTACTCGGGATGTAGCACACTTAAGTTGTTGAGCGGGGCTCGAAACGAAATAAGGGCGCAACCAGCCACGAGCCGGCCCCTCCGCGCACAGGTTTCCCATACGAAGCTCGGTCGTTCAAGGAAGATAACTTAAGAATAAAAAGGAGCTTAGTCTCTCAAACTTTGGCAACTTAGCTTCTCTGTCGTTTGCCGTCCGGCAAGGCGCAGCTTCCTCGGGCGACGCCCAGCCCAGGCTCGGGGCCTGACGGCCCGCCACCGCTTGCCGGAGACGAGTGCTGCACAATCGTGTCGAAAGATGCCTGCGCCAAGCGGAGAGGCGCGAAATCGACAAGACGTGTGGGGCACATAAGCTATGCTCGGGATCTGCGCCCGCCTCTGTACCAAGGATTACATGCAACTGCGGCAAGACTTGGACAGAGAGGATGGCCGATGGGACGGGTTCCGACCGCCGCGCTGGTGAGGTTCCTCCCACGGTCGGCGTCGACTCATTTGGATCTTGGCGGCCTGGGCTCGCCGAAGAACGAGGTCGCCTTTCCCGCAACTTCTGGCGCGAACTTCTGCGGCTACGGGAGCGGCGCAGAGTTTGTTGGAGGCGAGAAACTCGCTCAGCGGTCGAAAGGCAGTCCTCCTCAAGGAGGAACTGCTCTTGCCCGGACTCTGCGTGAGTGGGTACTCGAGGAGGGCCGTGCACGGGTCCGTGAGGAGGGATACCTCCGCCCAGCGGATCGGAGCGGAAAAGTCCCTGGCCATACCTAAGCTTGCCTGTGGTCGCCGGATCTGGTTCGCACAACCTCGACGCTCCCCCTACCTGGCGCGCCAAAGATGTCGGGGGAAATCTGGCCTCCACGAGCACCTATGGGGACGGAGCCCCTTGTCGGTTCGGCGGGGGCGGAGGATGCACAAAGAGCAGATCGAGGCGACACACACACACAACGATTTTACCCAGCTTCGGGCCGCATGGATGCGTAAAACCCTACTGCTGCATGTCTGGTTGATTCGGGTTCTTGCTCTGGAGCACAAGAAACTACAGTAAGTCGAAGCTGGACGTCGGCGAGGGCCTGTTGAGTCCCATCTCCCCTCTACGTGCGCATGGGCCTCCTTTTATATGCCAAGGGGTTTCCCACAGGGAGCGACGCAGGTGAGGGTGAAAATGGCAAGGGATTGTGTGAATAGTGGCTGCATAGTGCTATCGCACCTAACTCTGACGGCGGGGGACAAGGGCAATAAATGCCCGTCTGGATCGCCTGAATAGTGTCGAGGCGGACCGTTAGGAGCGCCTCCGCTCGCCACGGGGGCGACTCTGCCAACGTCGCATGCCACCGCGTGTCTCAGGTTGCGCGGCGTCCCGCCACGTGCCTCCGGGGAAGCCCTAGAGCGACGCGTGGGCAGGTGATCTGGAGCGCGGGCCTGATATGGTGGTTTGCCGCGGCAAGTGGCTTGCCGCGGTAGTTGCCTTGCCACACCTGGGAGCTTGCCGCTCGCCAGGCCTTGCCGGGGCGCGCGGCGCGCCGCGGCGGGCTTCTCTTGGGGTGCCTTGGCTTGGCCGTCCCGGCGAGCTCCTCCCGCCGGGGTCTTGGTGCTTCGGCTCAGTCGTCCCGGCAAGCTCCTCTTGCCGGGGCCTTGTCGCCTTGGCCCGGCAAGCTCCTCTTGCCGGACCTTGCCTTCTCGACCCGGCAAGCTCCTCTTGCCGGGGCTTGGTCTTCTAGGCTCGATCACTTGGCCTTCGTCCGGCCCGGAAAGGGCCGTGGAGACTCTTGTCGCTCCCCTGGCAGGCCTTGCCACGGGAGGCTACTACTGCCCGTGCACAAGTTCGGGGTACTAAGGTACCCCTACTTTAGTACACCGACAGTAATCTATCGTAGACAAACAAACAAGCATAAAATAACTACTCATCTAATGCACAGGTAAAACTCAAATAAGAGATCTAACCAGAAAGTTCAACTTAAGAACTCCGGTTTGCAAAAAGAATCAAATTGAACGAAGAAACGAAAGTCAAATGACGAAAGAAAACAACTTCGTTCTACTAATCTGGACCTAAGTCAAATTTTACAGTAGCAAAAACTTGTTTGAGTTGGTTAAACGGATAGAGGGTTTCGAGACGAAACTCCAGGTGCTTGAATCGCCTGATTCCGATAAACGAGCGAAAAGTTATACTTAATCGAAAATCGGATCAGAAATCGCGATAAGAAAATAACCGCGGAAAAACTGAGAAAAAGAAAAACGACAAACAGTTAATCGAACGGACGTTCGTTAACAGAAACTAACCGATGAACACGTTCGTTAAAACGAACGGATCGGTGAACGTTCACTAACCAGAAAAAATAAACTGATCTAGGGTTTCGGAAAAAGAAAAAAACCGAGGTGGTTTTTGAAAAAAAAAACGGGCACGGCGGCGGCTGCGGCTATACCTCCGGCGAGGTCTTCGGCGGGCGGAATGGGGCTCCGGCGGGGTCGGCGGGGTGCGGCGGGGTGCGGTGCGGCGACGGGAGGCGGCGGGCGGCAGCGCGCGGGCTCCGGGGCGGCGGCTCGGGCGGCTCCGGCGGGGCTCGGATCGGGGCAGGGTGGGTGAGGAGGGGCGGCGGGGCGGCGGTATTTAAGGAGGAGAGGAGGGTTGCCGTGGGGAGGGGCCAAGGCGGCGGGGGCGCGTCCCCGAGCGGGACTCGGCGGCGGCGGCGGCCAGGTCTCCTGGAGGGAGACGGCTCGGGCAGGGTGGGCCGTCGGCTGGGCCTTGGCCCAGTCGGCGCGCGGCGCGTTTTTTTAATATTACGCGCAGAAGAAAAAAATAAAAATAAATACTTAACGGACTCCAAATTTCCCGAAATAAATTTTCCCGGGCTTCTAAAATCAAGCCCGACAAAATGAACATTTACTTGGGGCCTAAATGCAATTTTGAAAAAACACATATTTTTCCTAAATTCAAATAAAATATCGAAAAACTCTGAAATAAAATCTTATTTGATTTTATTATTAAATCCTCAATATTTCTTTATTTTGGAAAAGTCATTTTATTCCCTCTCTCATATTTTTGTAATAGAAATAATTGATGATAAAATAAATAAAATCAAATGATCCTATTCTCAACTTTGAGAAAACTCAAATATGAAAATAACCAAATCCCCAACTCTCTCCGTGGGTCCTTGAGTTGCTTAGAATTTTCTAGGATCAAAACCAAAAGCAAATAAAATATGATATGCATGATGATCTAATGTATAACATTCCAAATTGAAAATTTGGAATGTTACAGCATGCATACATCACATCAAGATGAAGCTGATTTGTTACAAAATCATCTGAGGCCAAATCGGTTTTCTTTAGTCAACTCTGATTGCTACAAGGAATCTACTATAAGGTTAATTCAAGGATTAAGAAAGGAAAAAGATGAGGAGAAAGATTCCATCAGCGGCAGCCCACAGCGCCCGTTCACATGGGCTGCTAGCCCCGGTTTGGCCTTGCCTCCATTCCAAGTGGCCGCCTTGGGCTACTGTGTCGAGCGGGAGTTCCTATACAACGCATTCTGCGTCAAAGTGTCGGGCGTTCGCATAGGGGGGTTCGATAGTGGGCTGTTTGGGCCGCGTTTCTCTGTTTCTTTGTTGGGCGCGCGTTTTGAAAATTGTTCGTACTGTTTCGCGGACGCCTTCTTTGTCTGTTTCGCGCGTGTTTGTTTCTCTATTTCGTTTCTTCTACTGTTTATCTCTGTTGCTTCTGCTGTTTCTTTGTGAAAAGGAAGAAATAATGACAACTTATTTTGCAAACTTATTTTCCAATAAAAGAGAAAAATAATGACAACTTATTTTGCAAACTTATTTTCCAACAAAGAGAACTGTTTCTTTGTCCAAGGAAGAACAACTCCAATAAACTTGACAAACAATAGTAAAAGAAGAAGTGCAACAAAGAATCAGTATAAGAAAAAAAACATACAGAAAAAATACATGAAGAAATAATATAAATATTTGAGCTTCTTTGCAAACTTATTTTGCAGATTTAAGCCTTATTAAAAATTGAACGTAATGCAAGAAAATATAACTAGGGAACCATGTTAAAAAATTAGTTTCCTCATGGAATTGTCCCTTTGAGTTGAACAAAATTCTTGCGTTGGGACCATTAAGAGAATTAAAAAGGGAAATATCTTTCCCAAAGGAATTGGTTTCCTGTTTAGAAAAATGTTTCACCTGTTTCCAGACATTGTTTACACCCAAATTTCTTGCAAAGAAACTATCACTGGACCATTACGACAAAAAAAAGATAGCTCTATCGTTAAGGAAACATTTTTTGCATCGAAGTATTCCTTTGAGTTGAATCTTCCAGTGCAACTTCCGTTGAAGGTGACAGTATTAATGAGACCCGTGAGAATAGAAAGAAGAAATATGTTAATTGGAAACACAGGGGCAGAACATTTCATCATTGGGATCCTTTTTGCTTGAACCTTTTAGACTAACTAATAAAATTAATGAGACCTTTCAGAAAAGAAAGAATAAGGATGTTAATTGAACTTAAATGTTGATTTGAGAAGTTGCCTCAGGTTACTGTCATGTGCAGAACAAGTAAGCTTCACTTCAATATGCGGAAACCCTGTTGAAACGTACACGTGATTACAAGAAAAGAAGAACAGGCTCTAAGAAATTGGGAAACAACAGTCTCTAAGAAAGAAACAACTCTTTTATGTCATTGGGAAACAAAAATAAAAAAAGAACTTACATGTCTCTGCAGGAAAGATGTTACTAATGGGAGCTGAATTTCATTGTGCTTGCAAGTAACAATCTCGAAAAGGAATTTTTGACGTAGAGCATGTAAATCCTCCTACATTATTTTAGAAAAAGTTGCTGCTTCATTGCTGATATGTTACAAGTAATGACCAAAAAAGAAAAGATATGACTATTACTCACATTAGAGAAACCTTCTAAACCGAGACCTTTGTACTTGCTAACATACTGAAGAAGGAAAATACCTGAGTCATACCTGTCAAAGAAAAAAAATGAAAATTATTGTGAATTAAATTACTTTTAATCTGCTTTTTTTGGAGAGAGAACCAAAAAGTTGTTGGTGGCTGTTTTAAATCTTGTAAAATGGGTGATTTCCATGGAGAACCCACCTGAAATTGACCTTGGGAGCTGGTACAAATCTTGATTCGAAATTTCGTATGCTGAAAGAACTAGAATTTCCGTATGTAGCAGCAAACAAAACCTTGAAGTTGTGGATAACAGCGCTAATCGCTGGTAGGAATGAATCACCACTGTAGTATGGGTTCATGATATCAAAAAATTTGGCTCTGAAGTTAGAAATGATTAAAATCCCTTGTTTTTCCTTGAATACGGGCATTTTTACCTAAGGAATTGTGCAAAGTTACAATCTATTAGTGTAACTCTTTAAAGAAGGAAAAACTATAAGAGTAGTTTGTACAAAAGAACTTGTCTTACCAAGGAAGCATTCAATAAACTGAAGCTAACATTACTTTCCTTTAAGATTTGTTGGTTTGCAGGATCAGAATGATTTAGCATTGGGTTCATTAGCTTCTCCTGCATGTTTGTTTCCAGAAGAACATTGATAGTTAAGAAAATGAAATATCAATTATGTGAAAGTGATAACTGAGGAGATGAATTCAAAATATAGGTTGACCATGTCGTCAATGCTAAGAATGTGCTCCAGTATTTCGATGTTTCGCATGAAGCCTTTTCTTCCTCGGTCCAGCTGGTCTTTGTTCTTTAGTTTTGAAAAACACCCAACAACTCGAGGATTTATCCAGCCACCAGGCTTGAATGATAGAGTTATAGTTTTATGATCCACCCAAACTCCTTCAATCTCAAATATCCTTTGGTTGTTCATGGCAGGAGAAAATCATGAAGAAAAGTGAAAAATAAATCATGAGAAAACAGTATGTGTCGCATATGAAAACTATTTTATGTTGAAATTATGTGGAACATGTCACATAAAAATTCATATGATTTTTCTACATACTTGTAAGTTAATTTGGGTAGAAGTCCAACCAATGTTTGGTAGAAATCATTCTCAATTTCGTCAGAAAAGATGACCTGGTTACCAGCCTTTTTCGGTTCTTGAATTACTAGTGTCGCAGGTTTGAAAGAATTGTTCACTCGTTGTTGCCAAGTTGAAGTTTCTGCTTTTGAAAACTTACTGGAATGTGCTTCATGTTGTTCGAGTGCTTGAAGTAGCAACGGATCTTCAATAGGTGTGCCAATATTGCTTGGGTAGAGTTTCGGAGATAGGAAGTCCAATACCCTTATTGGGCTCTGAGTTCCAGGGACATTCAGGTTGGTATGAGTATTGGAATGCATGCTATACTGATTTTCTGGCAGGCTGAACTCATTAGAGGCACGAGATACAAATGGAACATTCTGAACTATGTCAATTGAATTGGTAATTGCATCAAATGAAGGGGAACCTGTGCCTTCATATTGAGTGCCTGTACCAGCCTCTCCATTTGAATTACCATGCATTGTATTGTTGAAAGTTTTATGAGCTGCAAGTAAATTTTCATCAGTCAATGAGCTCTGGTTGAAAAAAAATGAAGACAACATTAAGAATAGGAATTGTTAACATCTCGGTTCATCTACATGTCTGAAAAAATTACTTTGGATAAAATGAAAATTGGTAAGAGAAATGACCTTCCAAACGCTCTCCTGGTAATAAGAATCTGAACAATGGTAAGCAAAATTTTGTTTCTTGTACTCTTTGAATTGGGAGTTTTGATTCAGAGAAGTATCCTGCAGAAAAAAAGTTGTAATTATTTATTTCATGATCTATTTTGGTGCAAAGAAAAAAAGATACTTAGAAGAGCTATGAAAGAAAAACTTACGATGCAACAGAGCTAAAACATCAGTGGGAGGTGTTGTTCTCTGAGTTGATGTCTTCAGAAATAATTCTGGACAAGCAAGCTCTTCGAAAGATGGTAGACTACCATTAAAAGGTAGAGAGAGATTAGATCTTGTTATGTTCACAGACTGAGTGAAATCTATGACCAATTCCTGAAGAATTTCATTGATGCTGACTTGTTCATTTTCATCAACAATTGTTGGAACATCTAGCATTGGGAAATTTGCAGGTGATTCTATAGCCAATAATTGTTCAGTCTTGGGTACTTTGAAAGTATTCTTCAAAACTGTTGATTTAAATTGGAGGTTTGGGCTGTTGGAAGATGTCAAGGTCTTGATGAATGAACAATGCATATCATCTACATAGCTCTTTAGTGTAGATGCTGAGTTCCGGATGATATTCATGTAGAATTTTTGAGCTTGCATTTGAAGAATAATCTTGTCCTATTAAAATGAGGGAGCATGTCTTGTTAAACAAACTATGAAAAAATGAGAATGACAATTTATTGTTGTGAAGAAAATAGATGAAAACCAGCAAGGTAACTTACTTGTGTCAGACTTATATCTGTGAATTTGGATTCAATATACTGTGATATCTCTTCAGGTAGTTCAATGTAAACTGAATCATTGAATGGAGTAGAGGAGATGTGCTTTATCTGTTGAGTAAGAAGAGGGTGTTTAATATATATATATATATATATATATATATATATATATATATATATATATATATATATATATATATATATATATAATGTTTCACAGCACTTTGAAGAAGTACTAGAACTACAAAATCAAAATTGAAGAGAGTGAACAGAACTATGTAATGTGCAATAGTAAAAACTATGAACAACAAGGCCATATACCGGTAGTCTGCCATATCCGTTAGTTTCACCATGGAGTGCATCTAGAGCCATGTATGAATTCAGCATGGTTGCTGACCAAATTGGTAGTCTTGGTTCAATGGTTGGCAACTTGAACTCAGTTATTATGAGGAACTCGAAATAGGAAATCTGACATTGAAAACAAAATTCAGACATATTGGGTAAAAATGAAAAATGTTAGTCACAGACATAGAAAAATTGAATGCTACATAGAAAAAGAAAAGTTAAAGAAATTTTTTCATGGGAAATATGCTTACCACCATAAGTAATTTGCTTCCTCCAGTAATGAACTTATTGGTGCTTGAGTTGTTTAGTTTTGCTTTCTTTATTGAGTAAACCATGTAGCTCAAACATAGCAGACACCAATCATATTGGGAAATACTGTCTACGTCAACTATTGCATTGTAGACAAACTTGGTAACAACTCCACTTGAATTAGGAGCAACAAACAGTGAGAGTAGTATGAGAATGAAGATTCGGCAGTACTTGTCTTGAGGAAGATCATCATTGATAATTGAGAAAAGGTACTCAATAGGGGGTGCAGTTGTTCCTAACTCATGCTTGATGAATTCATATGTTGCTTCTGATGGTTTCGTGATGACAGGAACTCCACCAATTGGGATGCCAAAAATCTTGTGAACAGTTGTAGTTGTAATTGGGAATTTGAATCCATTTGGCATTTCAATGGGGCAAGAAGTTGTGTTGAAATGGTTTGCAAGCCAGAAGTAAATGGAATCAATATTGGACATGCTGGTTATTTTTAGGAATGTTTGAAAACCCATTCTACATACACACTGTTTGTGACTGTCAGACATTTCAGATGCAAGCTTAATAAATGATTCAACATGCTGAAATTCATTGCACTGCATGACAAAAAAAGGAAGAAATGGAAATATTAGATGTTTTTTTCATTTGGGAAAAATAATGGTATAGATCATAAGTCCATTACCTTGGATCTCTTCTGAGCTTTGTTTGCATGTACAATCTCTTCTGCTTCTCTTTTCTTTGTA